>OY728164.1:279787378-281108212 GCA_963277665.1 Viscum album | reverse complement strand
GAAAATAAATATTTATTAAATGTTCTGCTCACATTATATTATCTTGAATAACTAGTGACAAAATATATAAAATCAAGAAAACATGAATAATTATTAAACCACATGCAGGAATAATATTTATTCAACTTGTTAAATAATAAATAATAATATTATTATTTAATCGAGATTTTGGATACACTTAGTATGTGATATTATAAGCCTCTTTATTAGTGGTATTAAACAAAGCAACATAAATTCTAAGGTTACCATCTAGAAACATGCTAAGGAACCCATAGAGAAAGAAGTTATTGTAGAAATGACATAATACCTCATACAGAAACTTACTATTTAATATAATCCCTTTATCATGATATCTATAATCAAGTGGGTTTCTTGCTGGTTCCATCAACCTATATGCTCAGTGTCTCTTTCTTTGACTTCCAAAAAATTGAACTCTCCTATAAAAAACCATGGACATGGATTTATTTAGGCTATATAATTTCTATAAAATGGCATGAGATATTAACTTGTGTTAAAGAAAAAAAGGGACAAATCATTTCTCGCATTATTCATTAATGTAATATTACTCGTGATGGACCCAACACATCCTACCTCACCGCAAACATCCGTTGTCATAATTTTCATCAATACATCTAAGTATATGGATAATAATAATCATTAACAATAATATTAAAGTCTAAGGATCAATACACACATTCGCAAATAGGAATATCCAATGACATATATAAATGTGGATTTCCTACCGGCGAGTCTCGTTCTCATAATATCTTACACTAGATATTACCAAGGGTGTACACCATGATAAGGTGCCTCAAAGTCTTATGAGTCTCCATCCATGATAGCCTATATCATTTGTGTCCCTTAAATTATATCATCAGGATATAGAACATATATTTAAGAATAGTGTCTTAGTAATTCCAAGTTCTATTCATAGCGGAGAACTACTATGACCTTTTAGTGTGATAACTAATCCTAGGACATTATCACATACTATGTTACATATAAGAATAATTTTGATGTGATAAAAAGTTTATTAATATTCAAAACTATGAATACAAGTTATCATAAAGTACATAGAAGATGGTTATAGGGCATTTACTCTAACATACTCCAACTTACACTAGAGTCAACTGCTAACAACCTTCATTCCTCCAGCTCTCACATGATACTCATGATTCTATTGAGATAGGACTTTAGTTAAGGGGTCCCCCATGTTCTATTTTGTGGGTAATCTACTTACTGAAACTTCACCCCTTTGATAAAAATCCCTCAAGAGGTGATACTTTCGAAGTAGATTCTTTGTTCGTTGGTGTGACCTTAGATATTTTTCTAGATCCACCACTGTAATATTATCACAAAACAATGTAATAGGGTCTTTACTACTAGGTACCACATCAAGATCCTAGAAAAATTTCCTAATATAAATGGATTCCTTGACTGAATAAGAATCCAATATATACTTGGAATCCACTATAGAATTAGTGAAAACTGGATTCTTTAAACTCTTCCAGTTCACAACTCCTTCATTGAGACATAAAACATATCCTAACTGCGACTTCAGATCATTTTGATTTTTTTCTGAAAACAAGCATCAATATAACCCTTGATGACCAGATCCTCATCTCCTCCATACACTAGGAACATATCCTTAGTTCTTCTAAGTTAATTAAGGATATCCTTTACATCAAACCAATACTTTTCTCCTAGATCTTCTTGGTATCTTCCTACCATTCTCAATGCATAGGAAACATCAAGTATGGTATATAAAATGACATACATGATTGGTACTATCGCTAAAGTGTATGGGATCTTACTCACTATCTCTTTCTCTTATTGTGTATGAGGACACATTTTCTTATAAATATGTAAACCATGTGGCAATAGAACCAATACCCTCTTGGATTATTCTATACTAAATCTCTTTAGTATCTGGTCAACACATGTACTTTGACTTAGTCCAAGCATCCTCTTAGATCTATCACAAATGATCTTGATCCCCAGAATATAAGCTACTTCACCTAAGTCCTTTATGGAGAAATACTTGTTTGACTTGTACTTAATAGACTGTAAGACTGGAATGTCATTTATAATAATTAATATGTCATCAACATATACTACTGGGATAACAACCGCATTCCCAATAAACCTATTGTAAACACATGAATCACATTCATTCTTAATGAAACCAAATTATTTTATGGATTCATCTAATCGAATTTTCCAGGACCTAGATGATTGCTTCAATCCATAAATGAATCTCTATAACTTGTAAATCATTTTAGAATCACCTGGAGTCATAAACCCTTTTGGTTGTGTCATATAAAAATATTCCTGAAGATTACCATTAAGGAATTTAGTTTTGATATCCATCTTGCAAATTTCATAGTCATGGTAAGATACTATGGAAAGTATAATTATGATGAATTTAAACATGGAAACTGGTGAAAAGGTTAAATTATAGTCAATTCCTTGACTATGGTTAAAACCTTTAGCCACTAGCCTTACTTTATAGTTATTTACTTTACCAACCATGTCTTATTTCCTCTTTAATATCCATTTGCAATGGGATTTACATGAACTGGTGTATTGAACAGAACCCAAACTGGTTATGATACATGGAATCCATTTCAGAATTCATAGATTATTTCCATCTTTAAGCTTATAAACTCTATACTACCTCTTTATAGGAGAGAGGTTCATCATTTTCAACCAATAATGAGTCACCATATTTGGTGACTAGAAAACCATATATCTATGGTTCTCTTACCTCTCTTATTCTCCTACACAATACTTGTGTTTCATGAACTACTTCTTCCACAGAGACCTATGGAATCTATTCCTATACCAACTCTTATGTATATTGAGCATCAACTTCATCGAAGTCAATCTTTCTCTCACTATACTTTTTGAGGATGTGATTCCTATCAAGAAAGATTACTTGTCAGATGACAATCAATTTCTTACCCGAGGGGTTGTATATATAGTATCCATTAGTTTTCTTGGGATACCCTATAAAGATACACTTTGTGCCCTAAGGTTCTAGTTTATTTCCATATAAGGCCTTAAAAAAATGACTTGTAACCCCATGAACATCTATATGACAAAAGGGGTTTCTTTATACTCCATAGATCGAAGGGAATTCCATTTTCCACTTTAGTTGGTACTCAGTTTAATGTGTGTACTACAGTTTGTAATGTATATCCCCAAAAGAATTATGGAAGATTTTCATGACTCATTATTGACCTTACCATGTCTAAAAAGGTATGGTTCTTCCTTTCACTAACACTATTCCACTATGGTGTGTAAGGAATTGTGAGTTGATATAGAATCCCAAACTCCCATACAATGTCGATAAACTTTTGGTTAATATATTCACCACCTCAATCCGATCAAAGCTTATTTATCTTCTTTCCAAGATGATTATCTACTTTATTCTTTAATAACTTGAATTTCTTAAAGGAATCAGACTTATACCTCATCAAGTTGATATAACTATATCTACTCAAGCCATCAATAAAATTTATAAAGTAATAATATCCACCTATATCTTCTATTGGAAATGGTCCACCCACATTAGTGTGTATCAATCCTAGAATCTCTATGGACCTTTCACCCTATCCATGAAATGGAGGTTTGGTAATTTTTCCTTGTAAAAAATCCTTCCATATTTCAAGAAGTTTTAGCTTAGATGAGTCTAAATAACTATCTTGATAGATATTTGTCAAATGATTCTCCTTTACATGACCAATATGGTGATTCCATATTTGGGTGTTATATGAGATGTGTGAACATGATTCATTATCAATTTTCAATACTTGGTTTTTGTAATTTAATACATAAAGACCATTATTTAAAGGTACCATACCATAACATATGTTTTCCTTATAAAAGAAAAAAATTTTATTTCAAAACTTGAAAATAATACAATCTGCATTTAGGAATGATACCAAAATTATATTCTTGGTAACCATTTGTACATAATAACAATATATTAAAACCAAAATCATTCCGGTTGGCAATGAAAGGTTGTAGTCTCCAATAGACAAGGAATCCATCCTCACACCATTTTCAACTCTTAGATCCACATATCCTATAGTAATCTTTCAAAATATACTTGGTTCTGGAATTTGGATAAATATGTAAGAACCAAAAGCTATATCTAATAAAAACTGTGTTGATATTGAAATATTACATTTGATAATGAATTCAGCTTTAGATTCTCCTTGCTTATGGGTGCAGTTCCTATTCCAATGTTCCAGATTACCACATGAAAAACATAATGTCTCCTTTTCCTTTCCCTAACTTTGGATCTTCCTCCTCTTAGAAGGATGATTCTTGAGAGATTTATACTTATTATGAGTCTTGAGACCCTTTTATTTTTTGTTCATTTTCTTTTTCACCATAAGGACCATAGATTTATCACACCCCATGTCCTTATCCACTAGGAAAATCAAAGTAATAAGTTAAGAAATAATCTTATCATTATTTATCATATTTAAATTAACAATACAATTAAAGAAGGTCTTGGAAAGTGATGAAAGTATGAGATCTATATGCAAATAATCTGAGAGTTTAATCACTAAGATGTCTAAGCATTCAATGTAGTCAATAAGATTGACTACATGAGGCCCAACTGGCTCAAAATCTCCAATATTAGTTGTAAAAAAGTATTGGAGATCTCATATATCTTTTGTATCACCTTCTCTTGATAGGGATCCTAAAGGCGAGAGTTTATTATATACACATCCATGCCCTCATATTGCTTCAAAATATCATTGGAAATGGATAATAACATGAAATATTGAACATTTTTAGAATTTTTCAAATGTTTCTCATAGAGTGATAACTCTTTATCACTTTCCTCATTACTAGGTTCATTAGGAATAGGTTATTACAATATATATAATTTCCTTTAATGGAAAAGGATAAAACATAATCACCTTTTCCACTCTTAGAAATTTATTCTAGTAAGAAGGTTATTCTTCTCAAGTATGGATAAAAATGATATGTTTGAAGTCATTTTAATGTTGTTTTTAAAAATAAGATGAACATATTTTTAGTACTTTATCTGATAAGATTTTGAAAAATAAATAAATAATATATTTATTAGTCTCACACTATTTTATCAAAACCCAATAGCCCTCACCATTGGCTTCATAATATCCTATTTTTTAGGCATTCTAGTGAAAAGGATCCATATTCCCATTCTCATTACCCCAACTTTGGTTGGTTAAGAAACATTAATGGTTTTAGGTAAGCATTCTAAATGAAAATTGAATTAACTCACAATTCCTTGATTTATTGAGTGGAATCCCCAATATTAAAATCATTAATTTATATTTCCTCAACCCTTGCCTCTTAGTTACACCAACTCCTGCTTTGGAAGTCAACCCTTGATGGGAACTAAGTTAAGTCAACCAAAAATTTCAAGTTAGAATTCCCTGATAATTGAAAGTACCCCAACTTTGGCTGGTCAAGTACTTTGAACTATTGTTAGATTTTAACTGAATTAGTTGAAGGTTATACTGACTTAATATGTATAAATGAGGTATTTTATCCTTTATGTGTAAATTTACAATTATTATCTTTATCAAATAATTTTTAATATTAAGTGTATTTACATAAGTTATTAACCATGTCTTAGATAATATTTTCTCATAAGCCAATATATTTTAGTTCTATCTTGCATGCTCATTAATTTCATTAATTCAGGTGATAATAATAAAAAATTCATAATGAAATAACCATGAAACTTGATATAAATAAAATAATAAAGTGATATGATCCTGATATTTTACTAATGGTGATTTTATCTAGTGGTTGATAAACTAACCATTGACCTGGGGGGAAAACACCTTGATCCAATTAAGGTTCGTGCTAGAGCTTTTCTCCAGCCCACGTATATATCTCTCTTGGATTGGTTTCTCCTCAGCTCTAAACTTGAACCATCCCCACTAGCTTGGGGTCTCCATCCATTAAATTTTATTTTACTCACACATGGGTGAGAGGAAAATGATTTACATAAAATAAACCATGGGCACACAGACCCTTACATAATAAGAGGAGAGAAGTAACATAGAATAATAATTTAATTTAATAATAAATTAAATAAAACCAATCACATAAGAAGGAATATTATATTCACATGATTATCTACATGCATGCAATGAATTACACATTTAATTAAATTAGAATTAAATTCTTAATTGTTCTTATTTAAGATAAATCACACTCGAATCAATTAATTATCTTCTTTAATTAATCAATTATTTTATCTTAATTATAATATAAATTTCCTTGAGATTCTCATCTATCATAATTTTAAACAAATTAAATAAATTCATTTAAAATTAATTGTGTATATAAATTCACCTTGGAGGATAAATGGTGAATACCCTTACAAATCTACCCAACATGTATTATAATTGTATACAATTTATTCTTTGTGACATATAGCATACACAAATTATCACATACATTCATGATGTATAGTATCAACTTAACGATTATACAAATTACATTATTTTTCTATAACATGTCATACTTTAATGCACGCAGGGTAACAAATGTAATACGACTCAAACATGATATGTAGATTTGAACATTACATAGATATTAATTTAACATTTATATATATAAATATTAAAACCCATCACATGGAATGTCCTATCAACTTAATAACCACATACAATACCATGTCAATAAGGTTTAAATAATACAATAAATAAATTTTAAATCACTATAATTTGGAATAATTACATGGAATGAATATGCGAGCTACATGGAATGTACATCTCTCACCGTGTATCTGAGGCACATGCCTAGGGGATCAGCTTTTAAACTGTGCCACGGACAATTGGAGTACACAATGTGTACAAGCTTCTACAAGACGTGTGGTATCCAAGTTACATAGTCACCAATCAGGTAGGCTGTGTATGGTAATGAACTTCCCATATGAGACTCAAATGGACTACACGATGTGTATATTGGCTACATGACGTGTACTTTAGCTGACCATGTGCCACCCTGCCCCAGTCAACACATGATGTAAGAAATAAATAAACCACATGTCATTAATGCACACAATTTTAATTAATTTCTGAATTAATTCCCGATGTATTAAGAACAAGTACACAACATGTAACTCTATCTACATAATGTTTACTCTTGGATTATCTAGAAAAATTCTTAGAACCTATGGATTAGTTCCTAGATTTTATTTAATTTATAAAATTAATCATATTGATTAGATCTATGTGAAATGAAGGAGGAAGAAGAAGATCTCACAATTAAGATTAAAATAATATTTAAAACCGAATTGAAAACAAAATTAAAAATGTGTAAATCAATCAGTGATTTTTAAATAATTATAAATAATTATGTGACTTGTCTGATACCACTTGTAGGTTTTGGGCACAGTGGAAGTGTGTGATGGTTCATGCCCAAATTTTATTTTTGTCATGATTGATTATCAATTTGAGATTTTCACAATGATAAATGTCATTATCTATAGAATGGAATCAAAGAATATAGACAAGGGATAGAATTCTAGAACTAGAGAGAGGATCATCACCTATTATTTATAATCAATTTAATTAATTAAATAATTACCTTTTTGTAATTCTTTCTTCATTGATGGATTTGGAAAAATATCCTTGTTGTACCATCGTTGTATTGTAGGAATCAAGAGTATATTCCATCTAGTGGAAATCTACATGTGTTCCACAAATCTCCAAACATTTCTATAGGAATCTCTGAGTGCTAGCATGATAGATCCTATCACTTGCGCTGTCCACCTTTGATCTCCTAGAGAACAACTTCCAAAGCATTATCCTTGATCTCTCTTGACTTGAGAGTGGGAAGGTGGAGGAAGATCACTCTCCATTCTTGGGAGCATTCTTGGGGAAGGGATCTCTCTAGGTCTTGAGGGGATTCTCCAAATTTGTTGTGCACAAACAAACAAATGAATTGGCTCTTTGAGAAAATAATACAATTGAGTTTATATACCACTAGGTTTAGAAATAAATAACTACACAAGTGGACTTTATTATTTATTTAATCCTAGCTAAACCCCATGTTAAATAATAATAATAATAATATTTTTATTATTTTTGGACATGCACTTAAATTGATAATTAAATTAAATATTATTTAATAAAATAATATTCAATATTTATTATTTCTTATCAGACCATTAAACTCGGTACTCCCTTCATCCACGATATTTATCAGGCCTTAAATAAAAATGATTTATTTATTAAATAAATATCACTATATCATTCTAAAATAAATAAATAAATATTATATTCACAAAATAGTAAATAAATATTTATTAAATATTTCACTCACATTTTATTCTCTCAAATAAATAGTAACAAAATATATGCGATCAAGAAAACATGAATAATTATTAAACCACATGTGGGAATAATATTTATTTAAATTGTTAAATAATAAATAAAAACATTATTATTTAACGGAGATTCTAGATACACTTAGTGTGTGACCCTCTAGGCCTCTTTTTTAGTGGCATTAGGCGAAGCAGCCTAAAGTCCAAGGTTAGCATCTAGAAACATGCCAAGGCACCAATAGAGAAATAAGTTAATGCCACAAAGATATAATACCTCATACAGATTCTTACTATGAAATATAATCTCTTTATCACGATATCTCTAATCAAGAAGGTTGCATGCTGGTGCCATCAACCTATATGCTCGATGTCTCTTTCTTTGACTTCCCTGAAATAGAACTTGCCTATATAACACCATATACATGAATTTATTTAGGCTATATCATTTACATCAAATGGAATAAGATATTAACTTCTATTAAATAAGAGAAAGGATAGATCCTTTCTCACATTATTCGTTAATGCAGTATTACTCGTGACGTACCCAATGTATCTCACCTCTCTAAAAACATATGTTGTCACATTTTTTATCAATATATCAAAGTATGTGACACATAATACTCATTAATAATAATATGAAAGTCAAAGGATCAATAAAAACATCCATAGATTGGAACATCCATTGACACATATAATTTTGGATTTCCTACTAGTGGGTCTCTTTCTCATAATATCCTACATTGGCATTTAAAAAGGGTGTATACCATGAGAAGGTGACTCAAATTTCTATGAGTCTCTACCCATAATAGCCTATATAATTTGTGTCTCTCAAATGACATCATCATTCTAGAAAACATGTATTTAATAATAGTACCGTATCACTTTCGAGTTCTCATCATTGTGGGGAACTGCTATGACCATTTAGTGAGACAACTACTCATATAAAATTATTACATAATATTTTATTCATAATAGAAACAATAATGCGATAATTAGTTTATTAATATTAAAAAATATGAATACAAGTTATCATAAATTATACATAAGTTGGTTCTAGGTTACCAACTCCAAAAGGATGCCAATTTGTAGGTAAATTCAATTCTGTATGGTTTCTTAGTGAATATTGGATTCAAGATTTAAATGTAGTATTAGATAGAGTTTGGGTGTCATCATCGAGCATGAGATAGAATTTGATATGAATTGAGAGTGAGTCAAATCAAAGATGCATCGATGCTCATAGAGAGAGTATAACAATAGATTTGGTTAGATGATAGTCCTCCCATTCAATTACACTGAGTTTTTAGTTTAGAGTTTGGTGTGGGTATTTTTACGAATTCATGATTACTTTATGAATTAAGGAATCATGATCAAGTGATGTGGTGTAATGATGCATCGATAGGTGAGGCTGAGAATTTTCAAGAAAAGTCATTCATAGGAGGGTCTACCCATGTTATTGAATATAATTTATTTCTGTGAGGTAAAAATCTATTAATTCCATCCTATTGGATACAAAAAAACGTTTTTTTATGATTGAGACATAGATTTTTGGGAGAAGGTCAATGTTACTAGGTTCGGTACACAACTGATGAGATATACCCAGTTCAATTCAAGATTAGGAATGAGGAGAAAAATTAGATTCAAATTGATGAATTGAAAGTTAGTAAATGTTTTATGGTACTTATTGAATATGAGAAACATTATGATGGGTTTATTAATGTACTATCTCATTATGGGTAGTGAAATTCAGATGAAATATTATTTTTTTGGTTTGGAGTAGGGTTGGGGTGGCCCAATTTCTAAGATGTTTTTGGTGGTGGATCATCAAACCATAAAAGGTTAGGGTCACACCATGATGATGGGATGATCAAGGATCACATTGTATCCAAGGGAGGCACCATGACACGATGGTAATAAGTCATTCCATGGATAATGGATTTCAAAATGTTGCTGATTTTGTGTGGTATTTTTCATAAATGAAAAGTTATATATATTAGATTACCTACTAGTTGGGGTTACATTCTTTGGTGGTGACCCTTAAATATTGAATTTTGGAAAATTAAAAGCACAATATCCTAATATTTTAAAATAAAACTATGTTAAATAGCATATAGGATATGCAACACCTAGTTTAAGGGAACCACGATATACTATTAAAATATTATTATTTAATATTACAGTTACGCTTAGTCGTTGAATTGGTGGGTATGAATAGTTTTAACCAAATTATGAAATATATATAAAGTAACTACTCAATAAAAATTCATTTATTAATGCTTAGGAAATAAGTACTCAATTTTCAGTAAAATTATTTTATGATTCAGAAGTACGTTTTCTTCAAAAATGTTTTTTATTGCTTTTTATGAGAAAATATTATAATTATTTTTTGGAACATTTATAAAATGTATTTGAAAGAATGTACTAAAATTTTTAAATCACCATATAAAAATTATCTTAGGGTGAAGTTTTGGTTTTTTATGAAAAGATTGATGTTTTAGGGAATAATGAAAATACTGTTTTTGTATATTTTTTTTGTAAAAATGTGATTTATTTTCATTTAAATGCACCATTATGATTTTAATTTTATGTTAAATTAAAATAAATATCCTTTAGTTAAAAATAATATAATTAATTAAATAGTAATAAACAATATACTTGAATTCGTTATAAGTTCATTTTTGGGCTTAAAAATGATTTTTTCTTCTAAAAACTATTTTTTGTTGGATTTTACGAATTTATATTAAAATTAATTTTTCCACTTATAGGAATTTAATTTTATTATATTGAATTTATTTTTGAAATAATAAATTCAAATTTATCCTAGGATTATTTTTTTGATATATTTTTGAGGAAGTTAAATTTTTGGTGAATAGTAAATATAATTCAGTTTTTATGAAATACAATATCTTTTAAGATATCACTAAGAAAGAAACATGTAATAATTTTTTAAACATTTTAAATTACCCATTTATGATAATACACTAAAATATCATGAATGAATAATTAAAAAATAGAGATTATAATTTATTTCATGATAAATATAAAAATCACTTTCAATACTGACGTAGTGCTAACACAACACTGGAAAAGTAAAATTTGGTGTGCTAAAGAAAATATTTGAAAATAAATAAGTAATTTATCAAAATTTTTATTAAATAATAAGTTTTATTGATGATTTTTATGGTTATATATGAATTGTTGAGTTATATAACAAGTGTCTTATCCAAATTCTTGTACAATGCTTGTACAAGACTGAAAAAGTAGAAATAACACATTAATTAAGTTATCATGACATAGATGTGAGTAAAAATATGTAATGAATGAATATAAAATATTATATTAAAATTAATTATTATATTTTTATGACGATATTATTTTTAATTTTTAATGATGAAATAATTACATTAAATGCGTACGCAACATTAATGCAGTGCTTGTGTCTATAGTAGAAAAATCAAGTAATTTATTTTAAAAAACTATAAAAATAATGTTTTTTGGATTAATTTAAGTGTTTGAATAATTTTATATATACATAATACCTATTAGAGATATTTTAAATGATCATATTAAAATTAAATTTTTTTATTGGTGTGTTTAATATCAAATTAATTAAATAGTTTCCAAAATGAGAATATTAATATTTTATTAAATTATTTAAAAATCATAAAAATATTAAAATAGGACAAGGTGGGTAAAATATGGTCTAAAATTGCTTCCATTTTCTATTTATGAGGTAATTTTAACCTTATAAGTAAAACTATAACCCTTTAATAGTGAAAAAGATGTTACTGTGGTTAAGGTTAAAACATGTTAACTAAGGGGTTAAACTAAAATATAAGGTTTAAGATACCAATTTAACTTATCAAAATTTTATTATATTAATACATTTAAACCATATCCTACCATATCTTTGAATATATGTACATTTTGAATCATTTTTCTTGAGAATTACTTAGTTATATTTTTTTTGTTTTTAGTAATTCCTAGTGTGTCCTTTCCCTCTCTTATAAAACAACACTCATTACTTCTATTACTTACACAAATTTTATCCTTATGGATCAACAAAACCCTGAAAAATTACCTTATACACACCCATATCCACATTTTAGAGGTTTTGTACATCCACAATATCAACTATAGGGCCCTTAAGAGAAGATCTAATGGAGTTTCTTCAAAGAAGAGGTAATCACTTTAATCGATCCCTTTCTTTTAATTAATCTTTTACATCCTATAAATATATTATATTATTAATAAAATAATAAATTCATTATACTAAATATAATTAAATTTTATTATGATTATGAAACCACATTTATTCACCCACTTTCAATCAAATGTGAAGTGAACATATCACTCATGCGTGCGTGTGACTTACCATCTCCACATAGCGATACAATTCATTTTTCATCACTATATATTACGGATGGGTATTATTATGGGTTTAATGTTTATATATGATATTATTAAAATAATTATTCTTCTATAATTATAATTTAACATCTACCTTTTACATTTTAATCTATTTGAAAACGTTAATGTCGTTAGTACGTACGTGTAGACTACCTCCCCCATAAAGTGATATAATTATTTTTTTCATTTATGATTTATATGGATGGTAATAAGGATAAATTTAATTAATATATATGATTTATATGTTATAAAAATTATTCTTTACAAGTGAATTATTATTTAACTTTCTTTGATACCATCCTTTAAAAAGTGAAAACAATGTTCATACATATATACAACGTATCATCTTTATGAAAGCATAATTCATTTTTCTATCTCTAAATTTTTAAGATGAATATAAATATAAATATATTGGACATATATATGATATTTATATCATGAATAAAATTATTTATATGACGAAACTATGATCAAAGTATTAGGACTGAAACTATTGAACTGAAACATACATGAAAGATGAAGCCATTATCACCCGAAATAATGATCTTAATAAATAATTATTAATAAAAGGGTGATAAAAGGTTATAATTAAATCATATATGGTATGATATATATGATTATAGTAATATAATATATGTATAATATATCTATATTTAATATAAATGGGGTTTGAACACACATGAAGGAAGTCAGACCCGAGATAAGGGTTTCTCGTCTCAATTGTACTTCTTTGAGACATATTCTATACAAACCAAGTATTTATTTTGTATGGTGTATATAATTCCCTTTTTTATTATATACCATGAATATTTTATTTTCATATTGTTTCATGTCTTATTTGAATTTATTCTTTCATGGGAATTATGATTCAAAAGTTACCAAAGCGGTAAGGGTTTACTTCACAATCTCATCACTGTTTGAGATTATTTATGTTTAAGTATATATTGGGAGAATTATTTGATATTTATATATTATACCCAATATATTTTCTTATCATCTGGTTAATTCTATAAATTATATTTTTTCCTTTCATTTTCCTCTCTTTATGTACTCAAGATATTAAAATAATGTTTTAAACGAAAACTAGATTTGTTTTTATTCTTGATCGAGAATTTTTTTATTTTATATCCATATTTTCTTTAAAATGTTTCAAATAATGTTTTTAATATTATAAAATTATTTATTAAAGTCATTTTTACCCATGTTTTATTTTTAAAAAATGATTTAAATGGAATCTACCTATCATTTTACGAATGTGGTCCTTTTTGTCTTTTCTTTCAAAAATTTGAAAGGAATTATTTTTTAACTTACACAGAGTGAACTGAATTTACTATAACTTTAAAAACTAAATTATTTAAATATTCATTTATAATTTTACAAGGGTTTTTTCAAAGAAAATTTTTTCCCTAATATTCCTAAAATTTTTAGTTTCAAAAAGTTGATTTTAAAATGAAAAGAGTATTTTCATTAACAATGTTTCTAATGATATTTTTATGGTATTTATATTAATAAATGTTAATAAACCTTTATTTAAATACATTGGAGATATGTTTTAAGGACACTAACATTATTATTCCTCTAGATGGTTGATGATTAGTTTGATTGGGGAAATATTAATATTTCATATTCTAGTTTTCTAATATGAGTGTTTATATTGATCATGTATTGAATTGTTATTCTACCATTTCATACGATGAATGTATTGGACTTATTAAGTGATGAGAAGGGACCTCTATAGCTTCTATATGCATCAATAGGTCTTATGAGACAAACTATACTTGGTATTTGGCTCAGGCCTTACCCATTTATGTAATATGTCTTGGCACGAGGGATCAAATGTATGTTTAAGATGCCTAAAATTATTCATTCCATCATTAAGAGATTAATTATTTATGTATATATTATTGTTTAAATAGTTATTATATCCATGGATAAGTTTAAATATCATGTTTTTAGTTATATGGCATTATTTTATCATCATTTATTCTTACCACATTATTCTTCGTACTCAAGTTATTAATGAAATGGAATGTGTTTCCTAATATTTACCTTAACATATTGATTATACCTTATTTACTCATGATAGATTATGATGTACATAACCCTTACTGATCATCTGAGCTAATCCTTATTTTGTTTCCTTAATCTAGGATATTAAGAAGGAATCTTTTAATAAATTAAATGATGCAGAATAATTACTCTCACTATGTTTCATATTTATTCCAATGTAAAAAGGGAAGAATATATATATATATATATATATATATATATTACCAATACTAATAAAGCATTTAGTCCTTTGGGATGATATCACTTGTATTTTTTTCCAATATAATAAAGTAACCACTGAATCTTTGCTACTTGAGTTTGGGTCTTTATAGTTGGTATTAGAGTAAGTTTTGTAGAAATATTGGGAACTATATTTAGTAAAAACATAGAGTAGGGAACATTAACCTATGGAAGACTTTGAGGACATTCCCCAAATACACTATATTTATTATTTAGATGAGTATAGTTTAATATTTTTAGGTATTATAAAGGTTTAATAAGTTTAAGGTGGATTAAAAGTTTAAATGCATAAATACCACTTTTGAGGTTTTTAGTGATAAAATTCTAAGATTATTAAGAGTATTTTGGGAAACATTTATAGTAATAAAACCCTTTGGTTTATTATATGTTTTAGTGAAAAGGTTATTGAATAAATAATGCTTTTTTATTTTATGGAAATAAGTTTTAAGGTATTGGAATCCTTTAGGGTTTATATAATATTTGATGATGAAGTAATTATGGGTTATTGAAATTTTGGATCATATATTTTATTATGTAGATCATCGTGGGATTGAAAAGTGATTTTATATTTAGTGTTATTTTTTATGATGTTCATAATATTTTTGGGAACTTTATAGAATTTTTATTAATATATCTTTAGAAAAATGATGATTCGTATGCCAGGTGAAAACGCGTCACATCTGACAAGGTTGCAGGGCTTAAACCAACAATTTAAGGGCTACAAGGGTGTAACGGCTACCACTAGCCTATGTGATGTCCTAGTTAGTATTAAATTGATTTTAATTAAATGGTTTTGTGGATAAATATTAATTTGATTTCAGTAAACATTTTATAGTATAAAATATTGGTATATTTTATGATTTTGAGGTGATTAATGATATTTTGGGAGAAATTTTATATGGTTGAGGTATATATAACCTTTAGGTTTAACGTAAATGATTATTTGGGATGAATACTATTACATTTTTGGAGATGTAAGATAAAGGGAATGTGATAACATTTGAGGTTAAAAACTTATTTAATGTTGATGTTATTAAGGTTATTTGGGATATATGGTAATTTATTTGAGGAATGATCTATGATAAACCTTTGGTTTTTCTGTTGAATTTTAGAGATTACTAAATTATTTCTGTATATGAAGGTTTATTCATTTTGGGTATTAAATATTACATTATTAAAACCATTTTTGTTTTATTAAATATAGCTTTAATAACTTGTTATACTTTTTTTGGAATCATGTGATCCATTAGAAGTTAATTTTAGTACTTCATGCATAAAATGTGCAACTTGGATATCCATTTATTAGAGTAAGAAATGAAGTAGAAATTGATCGAAGCACAACTAAAGGATGAAATTATGCTTATAAAAATATATCAATTAATTATATTTTTATTTTTCTCTATCTTGATAGTAAAATAATCCCTCATATTTTGGAAAGGGATCTTGAAATAAAAAATCTATACATTTACCTTCATTTTTGATGAATTTATGGTCTCTTCACCCCTCACTGATTTAGGGTTTTGCGGTCATTAACTTTATCTTGACCATGTTATCTATCACTCTCTATTAGTCCTTATATTTTATTATTCTCTTACATGTCTATATTTTATCTTAAAACTAAATTTATCCTTATTTGGGAACCTGAATACATGATTTTTCAGTTAACCTTTATGCTTCCCACTATCCCTTTTTAAAGGAAGTTTTATTACCCCTCTTTATGATGTGGGGTTTGAACAAAGGTTGAACCATTAATGACCAAAACGAAATTATAAAGACAAAATTTATTTAAGGGGTTAGAATTTAATATCCCACGATTTTAAAATATGACTATGTTTGATAAAGTATAGTATACACAACATTGACTTTAAGCAAACCACAATATATTATTAAAATATTAGTATTTAATGTAACAGTTATCACCAAGCTATAGAAATTGAGAGTATGAATGTTATTAACTAAATTATGATATATATATAAAGTACATACTAAATATAAATATATTTATTAATTAATAGTAAATAATCACTTAATTTTTAGTGGAGTTATTTTATGCTTTAGAAGTACGTTTTCTTCAAAAATGATTTTATTGTTTTTTGCGAGAAAGTATTATAATTATTTTTTAGAAATTTTATATAATTTATTTGATAAAATTAATTTAATTTTTAAAATCATTATATAAAAATTATCTTAGGGTAACATTTTGGATTTTTTCTAAGAAGATTTATTTTTCAATAAATAGTGAAAATTCCGTTTTTTATGTTTTTTGTAAAACTATAATTTCATTTAATTTACAGGAACTTTTATTTTTTAATTTGATCTTAAAATAAAATAGATATACTTTATTTATAAATAATATAATTAATTACATATGAATTATTAATATACTTGACTTTGATATAAGTTCATTTTTGAGATTAAATATTTTTTTTCTAAAATCCGTTTTTCATTGCATTTTACATATTTATATAAAAATTAATTTATGTTACTAATTGTAATTTAATTTTATTAAATTGTATTTTTTTGATTCATCAAGTAAAATTTATCCTAGGTTTATTTTTAGATATTTTTTGAAGAAGTTAATTTTTTAGTGAATAGTAAAAAAAAAATCAGTTTTCATGAAATACAATATCTTTTAAGATATCTCCAAGACATAAACATGATATAAAAATATATTAGTTTTTTTAAATAAAAATGTATGATAATATAATAAAAATATCATATTTAAATAACTCAAAAAATATAAATTATAATTTATTCCATGATAAATATGAAAATCACTTTCAGTGCCGACGCATTGTATGCACAACATTAGAAAAGTCAAATTTAGTGTCCAAAAGATAATATTTGAGAAGGAAGAATAATTTTATAAAATATTTTGTTAAATATTAAGTTTTATTTATGATTTTTATTGTTATATATATGAGTTTTAGAGTTATATAACATATGGATTATCCACATGCTTGGACAATGTTTTCACAAGGCCGAAGAAGTCAAAATAACATATTAAATAAGTTTTCATGAAATATATATGAGTAAAAATACATATTTAATGAATATACGATATTATATTTAAATTAATTAATATATTTTTATTATGTTAATTTATTTTTAATTTTCAGAGATGAAATAATTACATTAATTTCTTACGCAACGTTGACGTAGTGCTTGTGCAAGTAGTAGAAAAATCAAGTAATTTATTTTTAAAAAATCTAAAAATAATAATTTTTTTATGAATTAAAATTTACCAAGAATTTATTTGATAAATATAACCTGTTAAATATATTTTAAGGTATTATATTAGAATTAAATATTTTTCTTTGCGTATTTAAAGTCAAATTAAAGGAATAGTTTCAAAATTTTCATTAATAATATTTTATGAAAACTAATATTTTATTAAATTATTTAAAAATCATAAAATATTAAAAGGTGAAAATTTAGATAATATATGTTCTAAAAAATCATCTTATTTTCATTAATTAGACAATTTTTACCTTATTAGTAAAATTATAACCCTTTAAGAGTTAAAAAGATGTTACTACGGTCAAGGTTGAAATAGGTTAACTAAGGGGTTAAACCAAAATATAAGGATTAAAACACCACTTAAAACTATAAATATTTTATTTATTTATTATATTTAAACCATATCCTAACTTTTATTTTAATATATGGACATTTGGAATCATTTTTATTGATAATAACTTAGTTATATATTAATATTTTTTGTAATTCCAAGTGTATCATTTACTTCCCTTATAAAAGGATATTTTTTCTTTCTATTATTTACACCCCTTTAAGCCTTATATATTGACCAAAACAAGAAAAATTATCTTCTAATATCCCCTAAAAATATTCTATATGATTTCTTCTTCCCAAATACCAACCCTTGGCCCTTAAGTGAAGATCTAAAGGAGTTGTTTCAGAGAAGAGGTAATCACTTTAACCGATCACTTTTTCTTAATTCTTATTTTACCTCCTCTAAATATATAATATCCTTAATAAAATAATAAATTAAGTATAATAAATATAATTAATTTTATTATGATTATGAAACCACATTTATTCACCCTCTTTCCATTAAATGGTAAGTGAAAGTATCGCTCATGCGTATGTATGACCTACCGTCTCCACGTAGCAATGCGGTTCATTTTTAATCACTATATTTTATTAGTAGGTATTATGATGGGTTCAATGTGTATATATTATATTCATAAAATATTTATAATTCTATAATTATAATATAACATGTAACTTCTTACCTTCCAATCCATTGGAAAATGATAACGTCACTCGTCTGTATGTGTGAACTACCACCTGCATGAAGCGATGTGATTCAATTTTCATTTTTCCTGTAAATGAATGGTAATAAGGATATATTTATTTAACATATATGATATATATGATATGAAAATTATTATTTATAGTTTAATTATTATTTAACTCTCTTTTTTACCATCTATCAAAAAGTAAAAACAATGTTCATGTGTATGTACGACCCACCGTCTCCATGAATGATGTAATTCATTTTCCTATCTCTATCTTTTATAGATGGATATAAATATCTATAAATCAGATATATATTATATTTATATATTTAATAAAATTCTATATATTATGTAACAATTATCAATGTACAAGAACCAAAACTATCAAACTGGGACATACATGAAAGACAAAGCATTTATCACATGGAACAATGATTTTAATAAATAATTATTTAAAAATGGGTGATAAAAGGTTACAAGTAAATAATATATGGTATTATATAAATGATTATGTTTATATAATATATTTATAGTAAATCTATATTTATTCACCCTCTTTCAGTAGCATTTACTTCACAATCTCAACATTATTTGGGATTTCTTATGTTTAAGTCTATGTTAGGGGAATTATTTGATATTTATATATTATACCCAATATATTTTATTATACTATGGTTATTTATATAGATTAAAATTTTTTACTTTCATTTTCTACTCTTTATGTACTCAAGAAATCGAAATAATATTTTTAAGGAAAACTTACTCTGTTTTTCTGCTTGGTCGGGAATATTTTTATTTGATATCCATATATTCTCTAAAATATTTTTAAATAATATTTTAGTATTATAAAATGATTTATTAAAGACATTTTTACCCATGCTTTAATTTTAAAAAATGGTTTAAAAAAATATTCCCGTCGTTTTTCGAATGAGGTACTTTTTAACTTTTCTTATAAAAGTGTGAAAGTAATGTTTTTTATCTTATACGACATGAAAAAAATTTCCCTCTATCATGAACAATAGATGATTTGAATCTTAATTTACTAATTTATAAGGTTATTTTTAAATAAATTTTTTTCCCTAATATTTTAGAAATTTTTAGCTTATAATAGTGGATTTCAAAATGAAAAGGGCATTTTCCTCAAATATGTTTTTATTTATTTTTATGGAATTTATACCCATCAATTAAAAAAACCATTTATTATACTCCACTAGGGATATGTTGTAAGGATACCATCCTTATTTTACCTTTTGGATGTATTATGATCAGTTTGACTAGGGAAGCATTAACATTTCTTATGCTAGTTTTTAATATGAATGTTTATAATGATTATGTATTGAATTATGATTCCCCCTTTCATAAGATGAATATATGGGAATTATTAAGTGACGAGTGGAGCCTACTATATCCCCTCGATGTATTTTTAGGTCTCATGAGATAAACTAGTTTGATTATTTGGATGAGGCCTTACCCATTTATATATGATGTCTTAGCAAGAGGCCTCGAAGGTATGTTTAAGATATCCTGAATTATGCATTCCATAATTATGAGATTATTTATTGATTTCCATGTGATTATTTTAATAGTTATAATATCTAGGGATGAGTTTCAAGATCATGTGTTTAGTTATATGGATTCATTTGATTATCATTTATTCCATCCATATTATTCCTAATACTCAAGTTATTGATCAAATGAAATGTGTTTTAAGTTATTTACCTTCAAAAATTGACTATGCCTTATTTACTCATGAAAATTTTCACTATACATAACCCTTACCAAGAATATGAGCTTACCCTTGTTTTATTTTCTTTCCCTTGGATATGAAGAAGGAATCTTTGATTAAATTCAAGGATAAAAAATAATTACTCTCACTATGTTTTATATTTATTCTAATATAAAATGGAAATAATATATGTATCTAGTTTACCAAGACTACTAAACCATTCAGTCCTTTAGGATGTGATCACTTAAATCTTGTTCCAATGTAATAAAATAACCATCAGCTATGGGCTACTGGAGTAGGGATATTTACATAAAATCCATTATATATTGGTCATGCTATGATGAGGGTTCCACATTGTTGTGATATCCATGAAGTATTATGTCTAATTACCTTTACATATTAGGTGCAGTAAAGATAAAATGGTGGAGTGTGACATACTTAGATGAAATTTATGTATTGAATTTTCAAAAAGTAAAAATCCATATGTATGAGCATCACATCATGGATGAGGGTGTCTGTAATGACCCGAGATTATAGACTTTGTAAAACTGATGTTATGTTTGATAACTTCCATTACATGATACGCCTAATGATAAAAAACAAAAACATGTTAAGATAAAATTATTAATAAATCTATAATAAGGAATAATATAGAAAACTATTAAATAATTATATGGTAAATAATTAATATGAGTTAATATTGAAAAAGGTAATTTTCAATAAAATTCATTTTATTTGTATTATATATTTTATTTTAAAATATAAATTTAAAAGTTTTAGAATTTATGTTTTATAAAATAAAATTCATTTTTTAATTCCTCAAATCAATATTTATTTAGTATGAATTTTTGAGTTTTTCTAAAAAAATTGATTTTATGTCGAAAAAAAATAGTTTTTTGCAAAAAATATACTTGTTAAGATTTTATCATTATGTAAGATTATCCTAGATGATTAAAAAACTATTAATTAATAATATATATATTTAAGTAATAAAATTAAAAATTTTAAAATATTATATGAAATTTTAATCTGATGTCCTATATTGTTAAAACTAAATTAAAATGTTACTTCAATAGAAAAACTATTTCCAGTATTTTCCTTTAATTATGTGTGTAGATGGTGAAATTTGTATTTTTATTTCCTTAAAATCCTCAAACCTTTTATTTTTATATTTAATCAATTCATATGATTAAAAATAGTATCCAATATAATTATATTTTATATATAAATATAAAGAGTAAAAGCGTTATTTTTCTAAAAACTATTTTCATGTGATTAAGTGTGTTTATTTTAAAATAAATTTTTTCACACATTTAGAATTTTTTATTAAAATTTTAAATAATAATATACAATTTTTTTTAAAATGACCCAATCTTAATTTTTTTCATTAATTTTAATTACTAAGTTTAAAAATTAATTACCAAGGTAAATGTTAATTTGGGTAAAGGTTTAAAAGTAAAAAAATAAAAACCTTAAATCACTCTTAACTTGTATCAAAATAAATGGATGAGATTATTTTTGACCTTATATTTTCCCAAACTCCATCCTTGTCCACTTTTGATACACTTAACCTTGAATAGTGTCTTAACATTAATAAAAATGACTGTGTTTCTAAAAGTGAAATTTTCTTCTCTTATAAAAGGATACCATTTCCACATTTTCAAGTTACAATTAACCTTATAATTACTTCTTTAAAATGTCCCATTTTTATACTCTTATAAATCTCTCCCACATACATAAGATTCTGGTCACCTTAAGTGTTCTTAAGGCCTTCACTTCTAAGAATTTTTCAAAGAGAAAACTCAAACTTCCAATGTGAATATTACATTTTCATAGTATTTTATTTTATCATAATAATTTATATAATAATTTATGACATTTTTAATTAAATACATATAATTATTATATTAAATTTTCATTATATTAATTGTACAAATATTCAATTGTTTTCATCCACTAAGAAAATAAAATAACTTTGATCACGCAAAGTGCGGACTACCGCCTCCACAAAGCGATGAAGTTTGTTTTCTATCACTATATATCACAAATTATACCAAGGATATATTTGATTAATAAATATGTTTTATATGTCAAAAATAAAATTCTTAAATTATCATTTTCATATACCATCATTCCACCCATTCATTGAGAAATGAGATCATTAATCGTGCGAATATGGAGACTACCGTCACCACAAAAAATTAATTTCATTTATAATAACCACCCATAATATATGGTTATAAGAATGATTTTAATTATAATATGTGATACTCAAAACATATTCAATATTTTTAAATAGTTATATTAACATTATATAATAACATTCTCTTACCAATTCAATCATTATAACACACTCTTGTTTAGGTCATTTTTACCACCTAAATGAGTGATGCTGTAATGTTTATGTCATGTATGATTAATGAATTTTATATTCTATTAAAAAATGTAATTTTATTTTTTTCAGGATTTGAAAATTACTACGGATTCATATTGTAAATATGTAATGATTTCATTGATATATCACTATTTTATTTGTTAAACTCACCAGAACAAGATCATATTCCATTTCATCATCACAAAACATTACCAAAACACCTTAAAAATGAAATTATAAATTTATAAATTATTTTGAAACATATTTTATAGTACCTATAATGATATAGGAATTATTAAATTTTGGATAATAATGAATAACTACACCCCCATTACAAAACTAGTTTAAAACGATCATGTTTTTTGACAATAGATTCTGAAAATAGATGATAATTAACTAATAAAAATGTTTTGAATATTTATAAAGTAATTTTATAAAAGATTATATAAATGAATTAGTTTCTTAAATAGATGATTAAGATAGTTACTTTTTAGATACATGAGGTTTGAGTGCATTCGAATAAGTGAGAGTAAAGATAAGGGGTTTTCATAACTAAGTCCAACCCTTGGGTAATAATAGATTTTTTTGTATAAATCTTTTTCAAGTAAAATTTCATCTAACCTATGATAATGTTATGTTTTATTTTCACCTTCTTTTCTAGGGAAATCATTTTTCACACCAGAGTCTTCTTCCTTGATGAATCTTTTATTTTATGTAAATGAAATTTTATTGAGAATATTTCCCACCAATTTTAATGGATTTAACCTCCATATCCATGTTTTCACTTCCTTTCAATATTATCCTTTCCATAGTGAAAAATAATTTTTTTCTCTAATGATCCTTAAATTACCCTTTATTTTAAAACCATGATTTCTATATCCTTTTAATGATGTAGGGTTTTCAATAAAGGTGTTTTCAAATATTTTAAAGGCTTTTACTTTCAATGAGCATATATTATTACATTATACATAATATTTTTACATACGATTTATTTATTTTCAAAGAAATTTTTTAAGAACAATGGTTTTTGGAATGTAACTATAAAATCACATTTTTTTACGAATATATTAAGAAACATTTTTTTAGAAAAATCCTTTTTGTGATGTATCTTTCATTTTCAAAGGATTCTTCACAAATAAATCAATGGTTCATAAATCACCCAATATATTATATTTTAGGGTGATCATGTTTTTGGTATAAAATGATTATGTTTTTTTATCTGATATAATTTTTAAAATATATGAAACCCATTTTATTCCCATGATATATTTATGATAATATGAATGATTCAATTTTAAGTGGTAGTCATATGTATGAATAATGATGGGTGGGGTCCTATATCACCCTAAAATTAATTGGTTATGGTTTTATATCTCTTTATATAATGGGTCGTGGACATACTTTTTTTTTAAAATAAACTAAAGGGTGGCCATACTTTGATTTGTTCACAAAATTAAAGGGTGGGCATACTTGGATTTTTTCACATTATTTTACTATTCTTATGATTATACCAATACATCTCTAAAATGTTTCTTATTTTCAAAATATTCAATATAGTTATGATATTACTTATTCTAAATATATTATTCTTTCATATGTATTGATTTCATGTTCATTATATAATCCATGTTTTTGATGAAATTTATTTGGTTTTATGTTCTTATGATGTGATTCTTACTGATCAATCAAGTTTTTTATCACTTATGATCTCATGATCTTTTTATATGGTATCAATCCGTTACTCATGTTTTCTATCATATTTAAGATCAAACCATTATGACTAATTGATATGTTTCCCTTATTAAAAATTCAAGCACACCCTTTATTTTATTCCCATTCCCCAAGTTATGAAGATGATTAGGTCATATGAGATGTCTAGAAGAGGGTATAGAGGATAATGGTTATAGATAAATGTTTTTAAGTATTGTAAAATAAGATGTTAATATATTTAATCTTCAATAAAATAAACTTTTTTGTCCTTGGTTTGTGTGACTATTTGTGGAATGTATTAATTAAACCATGTAACCGGTGTATTATTTATGTATTCTTATATTGGGTCTTCATAGTTGGTATCAAGGTAAGGTTTAACTATTTTGGGGATTAGTTTATAAAACTTTACTGATAACTCTAGGAATGAGTATAAGTATTGGATAACATCTTAATGTTTTAGTAAATTAGATATTATGTGGTTTTCTTAGAAATACATCCCTATTTGAATACTTGAAAGTGGATGTAGCTATGTCACATATTCACCTAGTGTTAATCACCTTGAAAAATATTGGTTGATAATTGACTAGATCATCACCCTAATGTACTATGAGTGGGGCTAAGACTGTACACATGGATTGAAACTCCTAGGGGATATGAATTGATTAATTAATATTCTATTCATGAACCATGATGTGAGGTTTTCATATGTTTGGGTTAGAGAACCTAAATAGAAAATTACCATGGATAACTTTTATTGGATCCTATAGGATTATAAGTTAGTACTTTTTACACCATTTATGAGTTATTTATTCTAAACTCATAGTTTTCCCTCACTACATTTACAAAAATATATCCCTAAACATTCTTTTATTTGAAGTAATAGATAAAACAAGGAGAAACTAAGCTAATAATGAGTGTGAAGGACAATTCAGAGATTATATGAATGAGATATAAAATGGTATGGGATTAGATGTATAAAACCATATAGATATGCTCATGCAGTTTTCACAAGATATGAATAATAATAGGAAACAAGTTGAGGTCCTAAAAACACTAAAAAGAGAGAATATTTCTACTAAATCCTTTATGCATCAGTGTCCACACTCCTTTTATAGATTTTCTAATCCACTTATTATTTAGTAATAGATCAATGTGATGGAAAATATATTTTCTGTCCTCTAATTCTCATGGTATGAGAAGGTTTTTTTTGATAGTTATATCGGACAGGGAAGTACGAACCTATAGTATGAGAAGGTTTTTTTAGCTATTTATTGTTTCGAAGGAGATAATGACTAATGGTGTAGTATCATTAATAATACATTAGAAAAAGGAGGAATTAGAGTCTATGGAATAGGAGGAGTTAAAGAAATTATTCTTCATCAAGAACCTTCCTCAAACACTTATTGAAAATATGGAGTAATAATTACTTTATACATAAAAAAATAAGATGAATTTGTTGAAACTAATGAAAAATACTGTATAAGGATCACAAGGCATGACTCTAGTTATATCTACCAATATGAAAGAAATTTCAACTATTTATTTGATGTATAAAACCAATTCTTTGAAGGGAATTAGACAAAATAGACTTTGGAAGTAATAAGGTATTTTTTTGATGTGTTCTAATGGTGGAGATTTAAATTGGGAAATGTCTTTCTTTTAGGTTCATCAAAAGAAACGTGGAGTACCATGGAAGCTCTAATGATAAGATACATGGGGGAAAGAAAGTTTAACTTCTTATGTGTCAAATATTCATGGGGAAGCACCCAGGAAACAACCTCAAAGGACATGGGAAGTGGTTTATGTCTGGTAGGGTATGCCATATTTAACAAAAAAATCAAAGTGGTGATAAGAGGTTAATTAATGCAACATAGGATAAGAAGGCTCTGAATAATATTCCACACACACTTTAATGATTCAAGTTAAAATAGTTTAGTCATTATTAAAATAAAAATCCTAACCCTAGAGCTATTTAATAGAATAGGCCTCAGTATCCACCTAAACCCAAAAGAGAAAAGGAGAGTATATTATATCACTATATCTAAGGTGGAGCATGATAATGATGTGGTGTAAAGTACATTAATTATTCACTATAGATATGAAGATTAATTACTTTATTACAATTCTTCACATTGTTTTATATAAAATAAGTTTACTAAGAATTTTTATTTACCACCTCAAACCATGGGTAATAAACTATATGTGAAAAAACCTGGTGTTTTAATGACATTATCTAAGATATATAAATCTTCTCTGATATAAGTTTATGGGAATACAATACTTGTAGATCTAATTCTTAATCCCTTGGTTGAATTTGATGTGATTTTTGGTATGAATTAGATATCCCTACATAGATAACATATCAATTGTCGGTATAAGGATATCTAATTTCATATTTCCAACCATAATATGATCAAATATTAATGAAAAGATTATTATGATCTCCCTTATGAATTCAAAAATAGTGAAATTCTTATTGTATGTGATTATAGTGATGTATTTATGGTTTAGTTACCTAGAAATACCCTAGAATTCAGTGTTTATTTTTCAATTCAGCTCATACCTGGGTTTATACCAATCTCAAAGTGCCCTTATAGAATATATTCCAATGAATTAGAGGAATTGAATAAGAAATCACAAGATAATCTTGAAAGGGGTTTTATACACCCTAGTGATTAACCATGGGTTTCACTAGTCCTATTTTTTAAAAAGAATAATGGATCAATGAATCTTTACATCGATTATCGTGATCTCAACAAAACCATGATAGAAAAACAAGTATCATCTGACCCGTATTGATGAACTATTCGATCAACTTAGAGGAGCTCGTTTTTTTCTTCAAAGATTGACCTTTGATATGGATATCATTAATTAAGGGTTAAGATAAAATATATAACCATGATAGATTTACACATAAGGTATAAACACTATGAATTTATAGTGATTCTATTTGGGCTTACAAATGATATGGCTATCTTTATGGATTTTATGAATAGATTATTTAGAGATTACCTTAATAAATTTATGGTAGTATTTATTGATTACATTCTCATATATTCTAAGAGAAAGGAATAACATAAAGAGTTTTTAGGAATTGTTCTAAGGACCTTATGAAAAGATATATTATATTCCAAGTTCAGAAAGTGCGAATTTTGGTTATAAAAAGTATCCTTCTTAGTTTATGTTATAACAAGTGAGGGTAAATCTATAGACACATCAAAGACATATTTAATTGAAAAATGTATGAGACCTACCTATGTGATTGAGATTCAATGTTTTCTTGGATAAACTAGATACTACATACATTTTGTGAGAAAATTATCATGATTATCTAATCCACTAACCAAGTTGACCTAGAAGGGAGTGAAATTTCTCTAGACAATGGAATATGAGGAAAGATTTAGGGAGACTAATAATATATTGCTACATATGCTTGTGTTTGTACTACCCAATAGTGGAGAAGGGTTTTGTGATATATGGTGATTATTCTTTTTAGGGTTTTGGATGTTTTATTATGTTGAACAAGAAGGTAATTTATTATGCATCACAATAATTAAAGACTCATGAGAATAACTTCCTAACTCATGATTTGGATCTTACAAAAACCGTCTTTGCATTGAAAATTTGGTAGTATCATATCTATAGTGAGAAATATAGTATTTATACTAACCATAAGGGCCTAAAGTGTATATTCATATAAAAATAGTTTAACATAAAACAAATTATATGGTTAGAATTTATTTAGGACTATAAATAATCAATACATCCCCACCCTAAGAAGAAGAAAAAAAGTGGTTGATGCCCTAAGAATGAAGGATCATTCTATCTTATCCTAGATGAGTATGGAAAAAGATTCAATACACATATATTTACAATGGATGAATCCTAAAATAACAAGGGAAGGAGAAAAATACTATATTTCCCAAATTATTTCTCAAATATCAATTTGTGAGAAGATTAAAGAACCACATAAAGATGATTCATAGACACACAAAGGTAGTTAGTATTATAGATATTATCATTGATGAAGATGAAGTTATAAGGTTTGGAAACCTAATATGTGTCCCAAAAAAACCAAAACTAAAGAAGGAAATTTTTTATGACTCTCATAACTCACCCTTCACTATTCATCTAGGTAGCATTAAGATATATAGAGATCTAAAATAAAACTTATGGTAGGATAATATGAGGAAGAAAATCATGAAATACGCATCTCGATGCTTGGTATTCCGATAATTTAAGCTTGAATGAAAGATTTCTAAGGGTATGTTGCAACCATTACCCATACCAGTATGAATATAGAAAATTATTTTCATGTATTTTTTTGTGGTAATCCCTAAAACAGATAAGAACCATAATTCTATTTAGGTTTTAGTTTAACGTCTTAAAAAATATGTGCATTTTATCACTATAAAAGAATATTTATCTCTTTAATAATTCTATAAGATATACATAAGAGAAGTTATAAGACTAAATGGGTGAAACTTTTCATTATATTTGATTGAGATCCAAGTTTTACCTCAAGATTCTATAGAAGTATTCAGAATGAATTAGAAATAGAGTTGAGTTTCAACAATTCTTATCACCATCAGATAGATGGTGAGTCAGATAAGATCATCCAAACTTTAAATGATATGCTGAGATCTTGTTCAATGGAATTACAGGGATATTGGCATAAACACCTTAACTTAGTATAGTTCTCATATAAGAATAGTTTCCATTCTTGTATTCATATGGTACTATATGAGGCTCTATATGGGAATAGAAATATGTAATGTCCCAACCTGGGTGCCACTAAATTGGTGCCCTGAGCCGGTGCACCATATAGCCTCAAGCACACCTCCCCTTATTCTAGAGGCTAATGACTAGCAGAAAGGGTTTAATATGGTATAGTGGAGAGACTATACCCTTATGGTAAGAGTATAGAATAGTGATATAAATAATAGTAAGTAATGGACACATCATTAATAAGGAACCTGGGGAGCATAAGTCAACCAAATATATTACAAAAAAAAAACAAAACCAATATTAATATAAAAATATGTCATGCATATATGATATATAAAAGGGAATACATTGAGTTAGATCATAAGGAATATATAACATGCTATATAAAATATCAAAAAGAACAAAATCTATATACCATATAATCGTGAGCATAATCTCAGTCCTTTACTACCATACTCCATCCTAGGAATATAATCAAGCATCCATAGCTAGATGCTTCCCTTTATCCCTACCTACATCCATAAGATCTGTTTAGGTACTAGTTGAAGATTTGAATAAGGTGCGAGATATACTTAGTGGGTCACCACCAAAGAAATATAGTATAATCTATCCAATTAATATAAAATGGACATGAAAAGATATAACAGTGTGAGGTAGATGTGTAAACTGTAAAATTTTCAGCTCTGGTTCCTAAAGGATACCAGGATGACACTACCCACTTCAACACGGGTTGATATATCTCTGAACATGTGTCACCATATATATATATATATATAACTTGATATATATTTATGTATATATATTGACTATATACATAGTAACATATATAGTAACATATATAGATAGATAGTGATAACTAGGACCTAAGGTGTAACTCAAGCATCTAAGCATAGTCACAGTAGTCTCATATAGTAGTAAGGGATTACATGCCAAAGTGTCATTAGTAAAGAGGGATTCCATGAATGAGTATCATAAACCATAAGGGACACCATACCCAAGTTTCATAAATCACAAGGGATACCATTCCTAAGTATCATAAATCATAAGGGACGTTATGCCTGAGTATCACATTTAAATAGGGGAAGCCATGACTGAGTATCATAAATAATAAGGGACTCCATCCTCAAGTATCAAATTTAAATAAAAACGTAACATTCATGCTTTAATATAATCCAAGGTATGGATTATAATTTTTTTAACATACCATTTAATCAAATCGCAATTTATTATTCATATAAGCATCATGTGATGTCATTATACCACTTAATTTCCATTTAATTACCATAATCCATTCAAATTGGTGGCCAATAAAACCACTTAGGAGGTGGTGTGGCCACATTAACATTTAATAAGTCAATGTAATTTTAATGATCACACTCAAAGGGGTGGTACATTTTGAAGGAAACATTTTATAATGAGAACAAGGGTGTATGGGGGCATCTCTTACATAGCGAAAAAATTAATTTAGGATAAAAAATATTTTGAGGTAATATATGGAATGTCTAGAGTGAGTCATGATAGTTCATGATATAAAGTAACTTTACATTAGAAAAATATTTCCAGAACACCTACCTTAGCTTTCCAGTACTCTCCTCGTCTGTTATCTTCCTTTGATTTGAGATGAAATGGGTGAAATTAGTGAAATAGGAAAATTACCTAAAATAAGGAATTTTTTCTCACATAGAAATAGAATTATTGAGTGTGAGATAAAATAGGAAAGGGGAGAATCAGTATAAATATATTATCTTTATTTATCCAATACAAAAGATGGTGGAGAAATTAGATCCCATATGAAGGTTAGAGCTCATAGCCTAGGTGGAGAGGGAAAAGATCTATCTAGGCATATGGGCAGTTGTGAAAAGGAGAAAGGAGAAATAAATTTAAGTTTAAAAGGAGTGAGGGAAAAATAAAATTTTACCCATAATTTAAATGGTTGCATGGTTTGACTGCATGGTTTTCAAAACCATACACGTAACCACACACCCATATTGGTTAAGTGACACTAAGCATATGGCTGGGCGCACAATTTGGAAAAATCATGCAAAACCTATGTCATTTTTCTATAGCTCCCTTGAATGACCCTAAGATCCCCTTTTTCATAGTTTAAACAAAATATTTATCACAATTTAGGGCCCTCACGATTGAGTTGTACAGTTAGCACTAACCACGTGCTAAATCATGTGGCTTAGTCTACCTTTCTAAAATTCAGAGCTATGGGCTCCGAACAAGCCCCAAATACTCCCAAAATACTCCCAGACCTCTTAAGAACATTACCAGAATAAAAAAAATGGGTTTTTAGTATTAAATTAAAGCATCCATACCTCTTTGTAAATTCAAGATGTTATAATGTAGGACTCCAACATGCTGGATGAAGCTAGAGAGAGGAAGCTGATAGGTCCTAACCTTGTCCAAGAAATGACAGAGAAGGTTTAAACCATTTAGTAACATATTAAATAAACACAAAGTAGAAAAAAGAACTATGTGGATAATCATTAATGATACTTGGAGTTTAAATTTGGATACTAGTTATTCCTCCAAATACTTCCATGTTAGAGGGTTATGTGATTTGGGAAGAAAGGGAAGTTGAGTCCTAGGTAGATCAGTCCCTTTCAGATCCTTGATCATGTCAGAGTAGTAGCTTATTAATTAATAGTACCTCCTTACCCCGTCAATGTTCATGATGTTTTACATGTATCATTTTTTAGAAAGTAAATACCAAATCCATCATATGTACTAAAATTATAAGCTATGTAATTGAAATATGAGCCCTCTTATGAAGAATGGCCCATGGGGATCTGGGATCAAAGAGATAAGGTACTACAGAACAAGATTATACATATGGTTAAAGTTCTATAGAGAAATCATATGTTTGAAGAGTCTATGTGGGAATCTGAGGATGTGATGAGAGAAAAGTACCCTCTTATATTTTCCTTAGTGTAATATAATTTCAAGGATGAAATTCTTTAAGGGGGTAGAATATAATGACCCAAAATTATAGAATTTGTAAAATTAAAGTTATTTTTGATAACTTGTTTTAACCATTACAACTAACAAAAAAATTCCAAAAAAAAAGATAAAATTATTAATAAATCATAATAATGAGTAAGATGGTAAACCATTAAATATTTATAACATAAATAATTAATATGAGTAAATATTGAAAAATGTTATTTTCAATAAAACCCATCTTCTTTGTATTATGTATATTATTTTAAAATATAAATTTACAAGTTTTAGAGGTTAAATTTTATAAAATAAAATTCATTTTTAAATTCCTCACATCAAAATTTACTTAGTATTAATTTTTGAGTTTTTTTTCTAAAAAAGCTGACTTTAAGTCGAAAAATACTATTTTGTTAAAATTATACACATTATGATTTTATCATCATGTAATATTATCCTATAAGATTAAAAACCCTATTAAGTAATAAAATATGTATTTAATTAATAAAAGTATGAATTTTAAAATATTTTATGAACTTATAATCCTAGGTCCAACGTTCTTAAAACCAAATTTAAATTTTACTTAAAAAAAGGTTTGTGTATTTTCCTCTAATTAAGTTTTTAGATGATTATTTTTTTCTATATTTCCTTGAAAGCCTAATAAATTTTATTTTATTTATAATAAATCGTTTTATTCGATTTAAATTAGTATCTATGATAATTATATCATATATATAAATTAAAATATTAAAAATGTTATTTTTCTAAAAAATGTTTTTATGCAATTGATTGTGTTTTTTAAAAATTAATTTTTCACACCACTAGAAATTTATATTTTAAAATTTTAAATCACGAGCTTCAAAATAGTTAAAGGGTTTTGATGTTAATTTTTTTAATTAATGTTAATTACTAAGGTTGAAAATTAAAAACCATGGTGAAAGTTAATTTAGGTAAAGGGTTAAAAGTAAGAAAACAAAAGACTTATATCACTCTTAAATTTTATCAAAATGAGTGGATGAGAGGAGTTTAAATTTTAAAAATTCCCATATCCCCTTATTTTACACTTTTTATCTTTTGAAACTTGAATAGTTTCATGAAATTAATTAAAAATGATGCATGTTTCCCAAAGTTCCCTTTTCTTCTCTTATAAAAGGATACCACTGAAGTTACATTTCAACTTTTAATCACTCATTAAAAATATAAAAATTTTCTCGTTTTATAACCCTCTCACAACTACATAATCTTATGGTTACCTTAAGTTTGCTTAAAGCCTTCACTTCCAAGGAGTTTTCCAAGAAAAAACTCAAACTTCCAATGTGATTATTGACTTATCTTAGTCTTTTATTTTATTATACTCTTTCCTAATGTAGTTAAATAAATATCATTATTATACTTAAATTTAATTATAGTAGTTATTAAAGTATTTAATCCTTTCCATCCACTAAGAAATCAAAATAACAATGATTGTATGAACATGCAGACTACCAACTCCATTACGAGATGCAGTCTGTTTTCCATAACCAAATCTAAAATATAGTACCAAGGATTTTTTTCATAAATAAATGGGTTTTATATTTCAAAAATAATTTTTTAAATGATAATTTTTCATATACCATCATTTTTCCCATTTATTGATAAACGTTATCATTAATCACGTGTACATGCATACTAACACCCCCACGAAAAATGAATTTCATTTTTCATAACCAACCAACTTATATGGTTTTAAGAATGATTTTAATGAATATATATGATAGTTATTAAATGTTCATTATTTTTTAAAATTTATATTAACATTAAATAATAATGTTCTCTTACTCGTTCAATCATTATATCATACTCTTGTTTTGGTCATTTTTACCACCTATATGAGTGATTTTATATTGTTTTTGTAGCGAATGATTAATGAATGTTATATTTAGGTGAAAAAATGTAATAATAATTTATTCAATATTTATAAATTATTATAGAGTCATATTATGAATACCAAATTATTTTCTTAATATATCACTATTTTATTCGTTAAACTCACCAAAACAAGCTCATCTTATATTTTGTCATCATAAAACATTATCAAAAAAATTAATAAATGAAATTAAAAGTGTATAAATTACTTTAAAACATATTTAATAATCCCTATTTTGATCTAGGAATGATTAAATATAGGATAAGAATGATATCAACACTGCCATTACAAAACTAGTTTAAATAGATCAAGTTTTCTAACACACGATTATGAAATTAGATGATAAATAAATAATAAAAATGTATTGAATATCTATAAATAAATTTTGTGAAAGGTTATATAAATTTAAAAGTTTATGAAATAGGTTATTAAGATAGTTATTTTTTTGATACAGGAGGCCAAAGTGGATTTTATTAAGGAGTAAATGTAAGGGGTTTTCAAGACTCAAATTGTTCCCTTGGGTCATACTCACTCCTCTTGATATATTTTTATAATTATGATAATATATTACCAATGATAATGTTATTTTGTATTTAAACCTTAATTTATAGGTAAATATTATTTCACACCAAAGGATTCTTCCTTCATGAATCTATTATTGTTTAGAAATAAAATTTTGTTGAGAATAATTCCCATCTCTTTTATTAAATTTTCCCTCTATGTCCATGTTTTTAGGTCATGAAAATGTTATAATTTACCTAGTGAAATCTCAAAATGTTTTTGAGATCTAATAATAATTATATTATGCTTTATTTTATAACTAAGGTTTCAATATACTTTTAACGATGTGGGTTTTCAATAAAGGCATTTTCCATTATCTCAAAGGTTTTTCCTTTAAATGATCATATATTATTCCCTTATACAATGAATTTTGATTTTTTTAAAGGTATATTTATTGTAATTTTTTTTCAAATAAATTTTTTAACATGTTTCCTCTTCATTTAAAAAATGGTTTTTAGAATGTAACTCGAAAATCAAAATTTTTAAGATGATATTATGATTTTTTTAGAAAAATAATTTTTTTTTGATTTATCCTTCATTTTTAAAGGATTATTATCTATTAATGTAATGGTTTATAAATCACATGATATATTCTCTTTTGGGGTGATTGTTTTTTTAGTATCGAAAGATACTATTTTTTTGATGTGAAACCATTTGCAAAAGTTGTAAAACCCATTTTTTCTTTATATGGGTTATTTATGGTAAGATAAATGATTTGATTTTTAGTTTTACTCATATGTATGGATGATAATGTGTGGGGTCCTATATAAACCTATAATATATTGGTTATGATTTTATATCTCATGATATAATTATTCATAGACATACTTCAATTTTTTCATAAAACTAATGGGTAGACATACATGGAGTTTTTCATAAAATTAAAGGGTGGACATACTTGGATTTGTTCACCATGTTTTTCTATTATTATGTTTGTTCAAATACTTCTCTAAAATTTCCTTATTTTCAAACTACTACAAATGTTTTTTGATATTCCCTATTTTAATGATATTATTCTTTCTTATGTATTGATTTTATGTTTTTTATATAATCCATGTTTTTATGACCTTTATTTGATCTTATGTTCCTATTATGTGATCCTTAATGATCAATCAAGTGTTTTTATCACTTATGATTTCATGATATTTTTATCTAATATTTCTCCCTTACTCATGTTTTCCCTCATATTTAAGATCTAACCATTATAACTAGTTGATATGTTACCTTACTAATCATTAGATACCACCCATTATTATATTTCCATTCTCTAGTTTATAAATATTATTATGTCATATGAGATGTCTAAAAGAGGGTTTATAGGATAATGATTATAGCGAAATATTCATAAGTGTTGTAAAATAATATATTTATGTATATGGACTCTAAGACACTAAATATTTTGGTACTTATTCTATAAAACTATTTATGGAATGTAATAATTAAACCAAGAAATCAATGTATAATTTATATATCTTTATCTTGGGTCTCTATAGCATCATTCCATGATGAAACTTATATATTGGATTAATAAAAAAGGAAAAATAATAACATATGGAGGTCATTCCATGGTGGGGGTGTCGTGTTGTGAAGGTGGAGAAACATTAAATTTTGATTTTATAAAATTTCAAAAAAAAGGATGGTCATTTTGTGACCCTTAGGATTATTCTATAATGAGGATTATAGTGAAAGGGCCATGTTTTGGAGCTTGTTCATGGGAGTATATTCCATGAAGGAAAAAGTCCATTATGTGACATTTGGGCTGTGATATTTTGATTTTATTTGGGAGAGGTGTGAATAATGTGTTGCAAAGGGTCGTACCATAGATGGGAAAATATGGGTGTAACATTGCACCATAACCCCTTGGGTCATGCCATAACATTACCCCAACATGGGGTGTTGTGTCGTGACACTTAGGGTAATACTATGACGTGACCTTTTTTATTTTTTTCATATAGGGACACAATGGTCTTTTGGTATTTTAAATTAAAAAACCCATTTAGGTATCCTTTTTTAGATGTGAAAGAAGACTAAACTGAACCCCTCTCCTCCTTTTATCCTATACTGATTCCCTTTGATGAGGGGTGGTTCTTGGATGTTTCTACAGTGGTTTGATGAAAGTTATTTCCTTTGATTCCTTAGTTATTCTCATCTTTTGTTAGAAACTAATTTAAGTATCTCATGACTATTTTTTTGATAATGATTCCACCAGATCATGGTGAAATAAACCTGAGATAATGGGACATTTTTTTGGCTTGTCTAGTGAATGTTCTATGAGGATTAAAACATAGGGTTTTATGTAGTTTCAGTGGTACAACATCACTTGATGAAGTTTTATCCATCATGCCTCTTTGGTTTAAGTTGAATAATTAATTATAAATTATTATAATTTATTATTTTGGGTATGATGGATTGATATAGGTGCCCGAGAGTTGATAAGATCTTGGAAGAGGTATGGAAAGGGTTGGTTGAGGATGAGAAGAACATGGAGAGGATGGAAATTCCATGATTGAGGTTGATGGACCCTACAATACAAAAATTTATTCATGTTTATGTATGATTTTTCAGTATTGAATGAAAATATGTGTTTCCATAAAATAGATAGAGACTGAGAGAACCTTATCTAATAGATAAGGTGACGTTGAGCCTCCTAGAGATAAAGTAAGGCCTCAGTTTAATATTGGGTATTTTAGGATTGTCTGGAGATTATGTCACCAAGGGGTGAAAGTTCCTATTGAATTTACAAGTGGATTGGATTAGGTATCAAGGTTAGGGATGATATATAAAAAACATAGGTTTGTTTTTTAGGGATGGTTGGGCATACGTGAGAGGATTAGGCATAGTGATGATGTGTTATATTGTCGTATGTCTCATGCAAATAGGAAATACCCTCTCGAGGGTGGGATTGAGTATTAGTATATTCCATGAGTGGGATATTTCCTCCGTAGAGTGATGTAGTGTAACATTATGGGTTTTATTTGGTTGACATGATTGAAATATATTTAAGGAGATATGAGATAGGACCCAGATACATGATATGAGAATTGTTTGATGACTTAGAATAGGGCTCACAAGGTCCTTAAAGTGAGTTTCTTGGGATGGTACTTAGTTATAAGGACCAGGTTATGATTTGGAAATTGGAAGAGAATTAGATAGGCTTATTGAGGCCAAGTTCAAGTAGGTATTATAGTTTATTAGATCACTGTGTATTGATGACTGAATGTTAGTATCACTGTTCTGAGGATGATTGGGTAGGATAACCCAGTGGATTCTCTTATGTTTGGGATGATAGTGATAATGGTCTCTACATGTTGTGAATGTGTGATCAATATAGTTTTGGGTATATTAGACTATGAGGATGGATGGATGATGATATGTTCTTTGAGATGTGGGGTTAGGTCTTGAGTTACAAGAATCTAAGTTGTGAGTTGAAAGAGATGCAAGATTTATGGGTTACTAGCTAAGGTATAGAATTAGATGTGGTGCTTCCACGTTTTTATAGTTTCCCAGATAAATGGTTTTGATAGTGTATATGTTATATCCATGATACTAAACTAGAGATGTAGGGATTCATATTTTTTAATAGTTTTTGATATTGTGATTCTCTCCATAGATCAGTGCAATGATATTGAGATACATGATTTTCTATGGGACTTATCTTGAGAGGATGGTTTGATTATTAAAGTGGTTGTATATTAAGATTCCCTCAATATATTTCTAAGATAAGTGATATCCATGAGACCCAGCATGTGATGATGTGGTTTGGATTGTGCGATAGGTTAGAAATTGCGATCCCTACTCAAATCACTCTAATTATGATTATCCATTGCAGTTACCTAGAGGGGTGATTCACCCTTCATGAGAGGTTTTATATTTTTATTCCTTACTAAGATTGGTTTTTTGTGTGATGAATATGTGTTTATCCACGGGACTTCCTTGAGGTTGTGTTTTTTATAGTGTAGAAGGTTGGATAACGTGGTTATCACCTCATGTCACTTGTTGTATGAGGATATGATATGAGATATAACTATGGGAAATTACCCAGAGGGGATGGTTTTACCTATGAGAATGTTTGGAAATTGATATTCCCTACTCAAATATCTTATTGAATGAAATGTGATGGTGAGGCCCACCCTAAGTGTAAGGGGACTGACCACTGTGTTGTGGAATTATATGGTATGTGGACCTCACTCTATGTGATTAGTTGGTGGTTAGTTATGATACAAGATAGAATTTCAGATTGAGGACTGGCACTAGACCCTTCCTTGAGAGAGAGGAAAGTGTTTGAGACTTGGTATAGAACCATACATATAGTCTTTAGGTATGGGTTGGGATTTTAGTATGAGGTGACTTCTTATTCATTATTGGATAAACCTGGAAAGGGTGGGTGTCCTAGTGTCCTAGTTAGCACACGATCACATGAAACATATAATTATATGTAATTTTTTCAATCACTTAATTTACTCATATATATAAAAATATATGATGGAATATATTAATGGAACCTAGAGATACCCTACAAAGATGTATTTCTTACACCCTTCCTGGGAAACCTAGAACACATGTAGAACATATATTATTATACAGGATTGAGCACATGGTGTGTAGTGGATTGGGATAAATTAGTTTGACATGGTTTATTGATGGGTTTTAGGCGAGGATTGGGGATGGTGGTAGATAATCCTTGTGAATTTTTTATTTTATTTATTTTGTATATTTTTTCAGCCTAATGAGAGATTAGTTTCCATGTGTGATTGAATGATTGCATTAAATTTATTATATCATATTTGTGTTATTGATTATGCCTACTCAGATTATTCACTATGGATAATTATTAGTTTTTTATTTTTTATTTATGTTCATGATATTCAAGGAATAATCTACCCAATATATGATTTATTCCTTCACTTTTAGTTGGTAGCCTTTAGGATATAGGGAGGTGTGCCTGAGGTCATGTGGTTCTCTATTTGGGATACTATTTAGTAATTTTAGCTAAGGTGGTAGAGTGAAAGGATATATAAGGTATTTTATTCACCACTATATAGGAATGGTAATCTATTATCATATGTGAAACATTTACTAGTGCTCACATATAATCATATAATATTATCTATCAAGGTAAACAAGGTAGGTGGAGGAGGCACTGATCATCTTTAGAATAAGTTTGAGCATTTATGTGTTAATTGGGATGACTATGAAGGGGTGGTGAGACAATATTAGGGAGGGGAGGATTCTTTGAATATATTAGGTATGACATAAAATATAATTTGGTTGAGGTTAATGTCTACCATTGTAATTTAACATCAATGAGAAACTTATAGTAGTGGATCTATTAGAGATAAGAGTATTTGGAAAGGTGTAATTAATGGGGTCTAGGGAGTGACCAAATGGTTACTATAGAGGAGTGTGTGGAGGTTGTGCAAGATTTTTTAGTTTGTGAAGAGATATCATGATACTAGTGGGAAAATGAATTATGGTTGAAATAAGTGGAATCTAATACTTGTTTCTTTTAAAACAATTCATCTTAGCATAGGTAGAATAACAAAATTATGGGGTTTGTAGATGCATAGGAAAATTGGGCTACCTATATTTTGGATATATAGGGTCTTTTTTTTGAAAATTTAAACTTTTTTATCTTCTATCCATTAGACATATATGTATTTTGATTTAAAATTTCTTTATAAGAGATTTATAGATGATATGAATGTTGTTCTGTTAGCACCATTCACCAAGGAGGGTGTCAATGATGTTCTATTTTAGATAGATCCAAATAAAGTTTCAGGTTCAAAATTTATGACTGGGTTTTCTCATAAGTAATATAATATTTTTGGGAATGATGATGCCTTTGATGTTTATTATATTTTCTGAATTCTGGGTCTTTCTCACCAAGTAAGAATAGAACTGATATTGTGTTAATTACTAATGCCAAAAACTCTAAGTGTTTAATTTTTTTCCAAACTACTAGACTTTTTAATTTCTTATACAATATATGCATGAATTATATTTTTAATAGGATTTGTAGAGTACTCCATGATATTGTTTCTGAAAGTTATTGTGTATTCTTACCTAGGAAACAAATCAATGATAAGATCATTATTTCTCTTGAATTTATACACCACTTTTAAAACATATATGGACGATTCATTTAGAGAATTGTTTTCTAATTATATATGAGTGAGGATTATGAATGGTTGAAGTGATATTTTCAAATACCTCTTTGAGGAAAATGGGAATTGCAACTCAATTTTTGGATATTATTATGTTTTTCATATCGATGATTTCTTACTCCTTTATTTTTAATAGTGAAGTTAAGGGTAAAGTCATACCCTCTATAGGGATCCTCTAAGGGGATCCTTTGTCTCTATATTTGTTTCTATAATGTTTTGATATCTTTAAGACCCTCTTGGACAAGGATATAATAATATATATTTTATAAGGAAACCATATCAGTAGGTTTAGGACTACACCATACCATTTTTTTTTGATAAAAAATTATTTTTAAAGAGTTATGGAATAATAATGTCAGTATCTATTGGATATTTTAAACTTATATTAAATCCTTGCAAAAAAAGGTGACTTTTGGGAAGTCAAGTCCATTTTTATCTTCAATACATAAGTGTCAGTTAGATAAGATGTCAAAATGAGATTGGGTGTTTAATATATCAGGAATCATGACCAATATTTGGGATTTATTCTTATTATATATGGGTAACTATTTATTCCTCAATGTATATTAAATAGAGGGTGTCTAGGAAGTTACTAGGATGGAAGGTAAATCTAATATCTAAATCATGTGGAATTATTTTGATTAATTCTTTGGCTTTAGATATTCCTATTTTTACTACGAGTTTTATGCGTATATGTTACACTATTTACAATTCTTTAAATTCAATAATTGATCATTACTGGTGGGGTGGCATGTTGGGTAGAGGATCTATTCACTAGATTAAGGGGGATGTTTAAATTTAGGACAAATAACATGTGGGGCTTGGTTTATGGAACCTTAATGACTTTAATTTAGTTCTTTTAGTTGGGGATACTTGAGGTGAGGATAGTTTTAGAGAAGGGGATATTCTAGGGGTGGGGAATAGAAAAAATATTTGGGTCAAGAAAGATAATTGGGTTCCTATGAAAACCAGTTTTTATATAGTCTCTCTAAGGGGGGATGCATGATTAGGGATTAGAGGGTGTTCATCATTGCTACTTTCCTAGCCTTTTACGATAGAGGTGACTCTCTTTAGGCTGAGGCAAATGTGATGGTTATAGGGTTGGAGTTAAGTGAACAAAAACAGATCAATATGAAGGATATGGAAATGGATTCCTTGATCCTCTACAAAGCTCTCACAGAAAGTGGAAGTTACCCTTGGAGTATACAATATTATGTCCACAAGTGAAAAAACTCATGGGAATCTATATAGAGATCAACCAAACATGGAGAGAGGGGAATAAGGTTGTATAATTCTTGGTGTCATAGGCTTCCCCAAACCATAACATTTCAATCTTCTTTAACTTAGGATCCTTTCCATTAGGTGGCAGTAATTTTTTATTAATGATGATTTGGGGCTCCACTACTTTAGACCTCCATGATGTAACAATTGTATTCTATTTTCGATGTGTTTCCAAAATCAATAAAAAATTTATTGTTCAATTCAAATATGCTTGATTTGGATAGGTTATGGTGTGATTTAACCATTATTTAGAGTCTTTTACATCCATTAGAGTTTTATGTGATCAGTAATATTCCATCACCAGTCTTTGATTTTACTAATACATATATTTGGGTTTTAAAATCTTCTAGTTATTTTTAGTTCAATATTCTTACTTAGTGGATTAAAAGGTGTTTGGTGTTGATTATAATGACATGTATAGCTCATTCATGGGGTATCCTATAGTATTACATTGGTATTGGATGTGAGGTATTTTCATTCTATCTAAGGTAAAGATTTTTTGTTGGTATCTTCTTCATGAGGACCTATGTTTAGGCTTGTCCTTGTGATAAAAAAGTTTGGATGTGGATGTTGGATACTATTGGTACTAGGATAAGGAGTTAATTGATCATGTTTTTAGAATGCATCCATAGTTGAAGCAATTATAGAGAGTTGGTAACCTATAATACTTTGTTTAAATGGAATTTTTGTTTCACAAGTTTTTGATTACTCACTTATATTGTAAAGAGGTGGTAGTAGAAGGAAAACATAGATGGTTGAATGTAAAATTTAGGAAGGCAATAATGCGATTCTTATTCAATGCAAAGAGTCATCACTTACTAATTTCATAGAGAAGGTACTCTATTTCTTGATAAGTGTGAAGGAAATGTTGGGATTCATGTGGGATTTAGTGAAGATTCAATAGAGTCACCCATTAGTGAGAATTTTCAAGGTAATTATTGATACTTATGAATGGTCTAATAGCAATGAGTACCAAATTAGAGTAGTGGCCCCTAACGATTTTGGTAAGCTGGTTAAAACACCTATAAAATTCATCTCTATGGATGATGTCCCATAGGTGAAGAAAATATCCACCCTTTTGGGTTTGTGATTGGATTACTTCTTCTCTTGGCCTAAGTTGATTTTTGAATTGGATTTGATGATCATTTTTTATGAATTAGATAATACAAACAATAGTTTTATTTGTTTCTATCTAATCCATCAATAATTTTTTTTGGATTCAATTAAAATTATAGAGTTAAGAGTTTTGGAATGAAATTAGGGAGGTTATTTTTTCTAGAGTTGGTTCTCTAAAACTAAATAATTTATACTTAAGATTACATGTATATTCATGGACTGAAATATTCATAAATTCCTTATCACTTATTGATTATTATTCTATATGAATTTAATATGTTAATGACCTAGAGTATTTATTTCATGAAAAAGGTTATATAAATTCCCCACTATGATGATAACCTTGAAATCCTATAATGATATTCTTAAATATTATTCTATGGTTAAATAACGTTCTATGATGAGACACATAATATGTTGACTGTTAGGTGTGATTACTCATAAGTGGATGATACTTTATCTCATGACATTCACACTTTGTAATCTCTAAGAGAGGAGGTTATGAGAAAATACCCTCCATTAGAAAATTCATGCGTTTTCATGTCATTGAATATTCCAATTTGTGAGAATACACAATGATCCTTATATTTTAATATTATTGTTAATGCATGTCATGACTCAAAAACTTAGATATATTTCTTTCAACCATGATGACATATGTTTACAACAAACTTGGGTATGTTGGGTACATCATGAATGATATATTATTAATTAATAATTTGGGAAGTATTTGCACCTTCTATCTTTATTTAAGGTGATATCACATACCTTTGATTGAAATGAAAAAATCGAACAAAATTCCATGGCCATGGTGTATTGATGATTTTATTTAATATTTTCAAAGAAAGACATATCGAACATATAGGTTGATGAAATAAGTGTGAAACCTACTTGATGAGATATTATGATAAAGGGATTACATTACATAGTGATCATATATGTGATTTCCATCATTATGACATTAAATTATCCCTCTTGGGTGAATTTAAGTGTTTCTAGATGTTGATATTAGACTTTTGGAAAACCCACATAATACCACTAGGGAAGAAGCCTAGAAGGAAACAAACTAAGTGTTTCAATAGGTCTTATTTATATATAATTTTTATTTAATGGTTGGAATAAATATTATTATTAATATTTAGAAATAATATTTATTCAAGATTTTTCACGAACCGACACGAGTTGACCCCAAAACGGTCACCCGATTTGGTCCGAGACAAGGCCCAAGAGGTGTTCTCGATCCTGCCAGGCTTGAAACTAGTGTCAGGAAATCAAAAAAAAAACAAAGGTAATGATTTTTCCAAATAAAATAAACTAAATAGTGGAACATAAATAGAGAATCCCAAAATAAATTCAATTAACAAACTGAAAATCATTTATAAAAAAACTAAAAATACAAAAAATTGAACAAAAAATCCCAAAATGAACCTGATGACCACAACATCTCCATGTGACCCCGAGGGTTACTCTCCAATACTAAAACCAACCATCACCCACAATGATCGAAACCAAACTAGAACTTGCACCAAAATCTAAAAATAAGAAAGAACTATATGCATGAGTATTAAAACATAGTAGGCATGTCCAAAAAAATCTATTCCCCATAAATTTAATTTGAAATAAAAGAAACCTTAATTTAAAGTTTTAAATAAAATATATAAAACTAGGATTTTCACAATTTTTTCACTAAAAAAACACAATCCATTTCCCTTTTCTCATTTCAATATAGGTTCTTTTATAAGAAGAATACATTAGAATTTTAAAGGATAATTATGGAATTTTCATTTTAAATGAGATAAAGTGAGTATAAAACATTTACTCAACACTTTTCATAAACCTTTGAAAACCATCAAATCAATTTTTACAAAAGTACACCATGTAATAGAGAAACATAAATTATCCCATAACAAGGGAAATGAAAAAATAGGATGCACAAGTAACCCATCAACAATGCATCTCAATCATCCACTATAGATAATTAAGTGCTAAAGGGCATGGGAGAATTTAGGAGCACAAGGGAATAATCTAGAACATACTTACATCTGACTCATCTTGAAGGCATGCCTCACCTAATGAAATCAACTTGAAAACATGATCTATTACACCCTACCTGGTCTGACTGAGGGGTAATATCCTAAAGTGAAGAAATGTCCATGCTAAGGTCCACTAGCTAGAGTGAAATCCTAAGCTAGTGCAACAACCGTCCACCTAAAATTTGATATCTATTCCAGGTTCTAATGCCAATACTAAATTTGGGGTGATCTAACAATACCAAAAAAGTATCCAATCACATGCACATACATCATACATAAGAAACACACACAACAAGTCACCCTCGAGCTATCATAAGGATTAATATCTTTCCTTTAAACCATTTAATCATAAGTTAGTCTCTAAACCTATACCTCACACAACATTAAACATAACTAATACAAGATAATTAATCAAGGAGAGTTTTCCAAACAACCAATTTCAAAAAAGTTCTAAACTGGCCTCAAACACCCTTTTAGAAATCACCCATTTTCCAAAAGGAAACCAACACATTTCCATAACATGTCAAACGATTTTCAAGAACCAAACACACAACAATTTTAATTCCAAAAAAATTTAGGAATCTAATTGAAAATCCAAACAACCATTTTAGATTCCACAAATAAATTTACAAATCCAAACCATGCTTTAAAAACCACAATCCACTTGCAAAGGCCAAACGAGCAATTTATCAAACACTTGGTGTGAAACATTTAACAAAAAAATTAATATACTTTAAAAAATTAAACCACCTCATTTATCATCAAAAAATCATTATAAAAATCATAAATCACTAATTATGATAGAAGGGTGTAGTGAAAAGTAAGAAATGAATGATTCTTGAATTTGAAGGACAAGTGCAAAGGTAAACTTACCTCAAACTCACGATGGTTCAACAAAACTCACCCAAAACAATCTCACAAGGGTTCCAAGAATCAATAAAAACAAGAGTAACCTTAAAAAAAAACATATAATTGAAACCCAAAGAAACATGAACCCTATATCCACAAGACCAAGGAAGAAGAAGAACTCAAGAGAAAATGGAAGAAGAAGGAGGAGGAATAAGAGAGGAGAAGATTACCTTGAAGATTCTCCTCCCATACTTGAAGAAACCTATAGATCCACATGTTGGGAGAGTAGAGGAATATTGTAGAATAAGGGAGAGTCTCTATTTGGGTCACAAGAACTAGGAGGGGATGAAATGGGGTGTTTTGGTGTAAAAAATATGAGAGGATAGAAAGTGAATTTCACAATTTTAATGACATGGATAGGTTAAATAGTTTTTCCACACAGTTTTTCAAATTGTGTGGAAACCATGGATCCCTCACTATTCAAGAGAAACATGCTGCATGGTTAGCCCACATAGTTTTCCAAACTATGTGGTAACTATGAAGTCTCCTCTGTTTAGGAGGAAACCGACTTCATGCTTTCCTAGGGGAGGGCGCATAGTTTTCTCTAACCATGAACCAACCATGTGCCACCTGAATGTAAATTTTTCCATCAACATAGGGAAGACACCAATAATCTTTTCTAATCTTGTGCTACAACCTCTGCTCTTTTTAATTATGTTACTGACATGTTTGACTGTAGATGGTTATCCTCTAAATCTATTTGCTCTCATCTAAAACATTGTGTGGAATTAGAATCTTCTTGGAAAATCAAGAACCTCTTCCTTTACACTGTTTCTAAGACCCTACATGTGATATGGTATGATAGAAATACAATTATTCACAATAATTACTCATTTAATCTTAATGTAGGTCAGAGGAGGATCCTTATTTCCATCAGGGAAACAAACCTAATTTAGAAATCCCACTGCGACAATTCAGTTGGGGTCTTTTTGATCCTCCTTCATCTCAAAATCGATGGCGTTTACTCTAAACCAAAAACTTCTCTCAAGGGTTTTTTGAAAGCTCTGACTCCTGGATGGATCAAGATCAATGTAGATGGAGCTTCCAGAGGGAACCCAGGTCCTTCAAGATGTGGGGCCATTTTCAGAGATTATCTCGGGCGATGTGACTGATGCTTCTTTGGGAGCTGTGGAAATTCCTCTTCTCTTGAAGCAGAAATGATGGCAGTGATTCAAGCCATTATTTTTGTCAATCTAAAAGGATATAATAACATCTGGATAGAAAGTGACTCCACCACCATTGTGCATGCTATTTTTAATGGGGTGATCCACCTTGCCTGGCCTCTCAATGCTCACTGGATTAACTACCCCAATTATCTTCTTGAAATTAGATACATTACCACCAATACGTATCGAGAATCAAACATGGTGGCTGATGGCCTTTCCAATAAAGGATTCAACCAAGCTATGAAGTAGAGTGATACTTTTCCGGTTGATCTTCTCCTTCACTTAGTACGGGATTGTAATAAGATACCATCTTTCTGATTCATGTAACCATATATCTCTCTTTTTTTAATAAAAATTTTATTGATCTTTGAAAAAAAAATGTCCCACCTCATGTCAAGACCAAAATACCCAAATTTCAAAAAAAAAAACTATTGAAAAAACTAAAAAAAACATGGGACCAAAAAATTAATAAAGGAACACCTCAAAATAAAATCATCTATGTGAAAATTCTTCCCAATATTATTCCTTTTGCCATAGAAAGCCACAAAATCTCCAATTGATCGATTCAAAGGACTAGGTTCACATTCTCACACGATTAAACTCATCAAGTTAAAGAAAATATCAACCACTTACAAATAGAACTTACACCTATTACTCAGAATGATCCAATGATCTAAAACTAATTCCTAAAAAATAGTGGAAAAATTGAGCTATAACTTCTACAACATTTCTTTAAACATGACCATTGGAACACTCTAAATGAAAAACATTCACTTGGAAGGAAAGATTCAAAACCAACAAATCCAAACAAAACTATCCATTTTCAAGCTACACTATAGAGTCAACCGAATTACCAACACAGGAGGCCGGAATAGACTCCCCACCATTAGAAACCAACCATCACCGATCAACATGGGAAACCCAACATGGACCAACCCCATTAATCCCCACATAGACCAAACTAGGAACTCCACATAAAGAAAAAACTAGGAACTCCCCCCATAGACCAAACTAGGAAATCCCCATATAGACCACCCCCCACTATAAGGGGGCCCCAATAAAAAACCTCAAACCAATCGAAAACCAATCAGATATTCTCATTAAAAATGTCACAACCACTGAAATTTCACAAGGATAATACCATCAAGATTTTTTCAACAGGGATAGACATACAACGATAAGGAAAAATTCAACAAGAACATTTAAACTGCCTACACCTCAATGGTGGAGATGAGAGTAGAGTCAAAGTTCCCTACACACTCGGTGATTTCTGAATGTGTGAAGAGATTCAATATAGGGACTATGGTAGGATCCCTAATGTCTTGAAGCATCTGATGCCCCGTAGTCTAGAGCTAATAATCCCTAACCAGAACTCCTTCTTTTGGTGTCATGAGTGGATACACAACACCCCAGGTAGAACCAAAAGAACCCGATATGCCATGAGACTCACTTTTCTCCAATAAGTCACTTTAACCAAGGTAGGTATTTTGAAGATCAACATGCATAATCCTTTTTCATCTTAATGATAAATAGTAGGGATAAGGTACATGCAGAACACACCTCCACTTAGAATGAAAAAATTTAGAATTTCCAAAATAAAAACAATAGTACATTGAAACAAAAGTTCTATGAAGATCAAAAACATCCAATTTTACCTTATAAGGAAAATAAAACACCAAAAAACACCACCAAACACAACCATTACAACAAAAGAATAGTTACATAAAAAGATAATTCAAACTGAGTCCAAAACATCAACCTAATCCTACAAATAGGCTAGGTTGTTTTTTGAAGGTGTGTATCTAGCTCCAAGTCTCTTCCTAAAAACACCCCGATAGAACCATTTCAAGTGACCTAGGTGTCCTTAGGTCTAGAAGGTATTTTGTGAACTTAGAAACAATGACTTATTATGATCAGGTTTTCTGTACAGATGGCACACCATGATCCTGAACATAGAAGAAGATGAAAAAATATCTAGAGTACTTTTAATTATTTAGCTAAAACCAAAAACTTTAGGAAGATTCCCCATATCCTTACTAGAATTCCCTTCACCATTACATAAGACTAGAGGAATATTGACTACCTCAAGAGCATCTACTAACACAAATTCAACCTGAACAAATTGCCTCACCGTATCAGCAAAGGAGGTTATACTGAACTTTGACACCATCAATTATAAATCAGGACAAAGAACATTATCAAAATGTTGAGCCTTCAAGGAATAAACTATAGCCCACTCCGAAAGGTAAGGAACTAGATCCACAAAACAAAAAAGAACTACAACACCGATCCACCACTTTGCTATAGATAACACATCTTTATTCCTTTCTTCACCTTCACAACCTCAGACAAAAACTTCCAAATGAACGAAGCCTTGAAGAAATCCTAGGTAAGATATCCCTGAGTTTTGTTTTGAGAAACCAACTTCCACCACTTCTAGTTCAGACCTTTAAGTAGAAAGGTAGCAATATTAACTTTTAGAGACTTTGAAAACTTAAGGAAACTAAATATCCTTTAAATTTTACACATCCATTCTTCCACTTCTAAAGGATCCATTTGAACATAAAAGAGAGGATAATTCAAATTTCCAAACTCATGAATAAAGTCCTTAATTTGATCAACTGGAGGGTTCACTAATGGTGAACCAACCATAGATGCACCTAGAATATCCATTGAATCCTTGGAGGAGGTGTACACTAAACAATAAGAAAACCAAGAACCTAATCAAAACCAATTCACCAACAAGAACTAAAATATGAAACACCACTTAAACAATATTCCAAAATCATAATAAAATGCACTACACAACCATTGATTCTCAATGATTCAAAATTTATTTATCTTGAAAACACTTTTGAAAAGAAAAAACAAACATTATGGGTTACAAAATAACCAATGGTATTCCATAGAGCCTCACACATGCATATTCTCATGACAAACCTGGCACCCATCAACTCACACCATCAATCCTCTATTTGAAACACACATCTAGGAATGTGAGCGCTCATAAGAATACCAAAGGTCAAAAAATACTTTTTCCATTGTAGAAAGAAAATGTTCAACCCAAGTTTTTTACATTCTCAATTTACTTTCAACTTAATCTTTCACAAAACATTTTCAAAATATCACCAATCTCTAAATCAAGACCATTTTTAAAATCTACACTTAAAACAATTTTATTCCCTTTTTGAAATAAAGGTCCCATGAATTCTATTCAAACCCCAATTCATCCCATTTCAAATATTTCAATCAATTCAAAAAATCTCATTTCATCAAAAATAATTTGATCCAAACTTATTTTATAAAAAATTACTTCTTATTTAGAATAGATTTCCAAAACCCTCTTTAAAATAAATTTCTGTTTCCTAAACAAACAATTTCAATAAACCCTAGGTTTTTATTATAAAAATCTAATCTCATTAAACCCATTTCAATTTTAACTAAATATAATTTTATTAATATCTATTTTTTTGAGTGTTTCTTTAAAATAAATCTGAAAATCCATTTTTTATCTTCCAAAAATATAAACATTTACACAGAAAATCCAATTTTAACAATTTCAATATAAGGATTAAAAAAAAATCAGAATCAATATGTAACCTAAACAACTCACAAGGGGAAACTAGTGTTGATGGTTAACATGACCATATGGTTGGAGGGAATATGCCAATCATGCCACTATGATGGGGAGCCATTTAGAACCATGTCCTTGGCTCCACACGACTCTTTAGGCCTTGTGAGCACATCCAAACCACTGGCCCAACTCCCATTTTGTATCCCAAACATCAAACAACCAAACAGAATGATACAACCCAAATAAAACCTGACTTCCCATGGGAACCAGATGTTTGAAATCAAAAGTGTTGGCCCAAAACTCCCTCATACCTACATCCCAAGGCTCAACAATACTACTAAATCTACCTTGACATGACAAAAAAAGGTGCTCTGAAATCTAGGTTGTCCAAAGAACCCAACCTCCTTTGGAAATAATTTGTCATGAACTAGCCCGACCCTAAACTGTTCACCCAAGTCGGCCCGAGACAAGGCCCGAGAGGCGTTCTCGATCCAATTGGGATAGAAACTATTGTCGGGTCATCAATAGAGAAACAAAGGGAATGATTTAAACCAATAAAATAAACTAAATAGAGGAACATAAATAAGGAAAACTAAAATAAATACAATTACAAAACTGAACATCATTTATATAAAAACTGAAAATACAACAAATGAAACAACAGAACCCAAACTAAAAATGAAAACCAAAAAATCTCCTTGTGACCCCTAGGGTCACTCTCTGATACTGAAACCAACCATCACCCATAATGATCGAAACCAATAAAGAACGTGTACCAAAAGCTAAAAACAAGAATGAACTATTGGCGTGAGGATTAAAACTCAGTAGGAGTGCCCAAAAAATCTATTCCCAATTAATTTACTTTGAAATAAAATAAATATAAATTTTAAGTTTTAAATACAATATATAAAACTAGACTTTTCAAACATTTTCACTTTAAAACAAAATATGGTCTATTAATATTTTCTTATTTAAATATAGGTTCTTTTATAAGAATTAGACATTAAAATTTTAAAGGAGAATGATGGAGTTTTAATTTTAGAATAGGGAAAGTTTGTACAAAACATTTTCTCAAAACTTTTCATAAATCTTTGAAAATCATCACATCACTTTTCACAAAATTACACCATAAAATAGAGTAGCAACGATAATCACATAACAAGGGAAATGAAAAAATGACATGCACTAGTAACCAACCAACAATGCATCTCAATCATCCATCATAGATAACTAAGTGTTAAAGGAAATGGGAGAACCTAGAAGATCAGAGGAATAATATAGAACATACTTACATCTAATCATCTTAAAGGAATTTATCACTTGATGACATCAACTCTCCCACACACTCGATTACACCCTACCTAGTCTGACCCAATGGCACTATTCCAAAGCGAAGAAATATCCATGCTAAGGGCCACTGGCTAGAGAGAAATCCTATGATAGTGTAGAAACCATTCACCAATAATCAACTATCTATTCTAGGTCCCCATGTAAAGACTAAAGTGGGGTGACCCAATAATTCCAAACAAGCATCTAATCACATGCACATACACTATACACAATAAACACACACAAGTCACCCCCAACTCACCCTAAAGAACACTCTCTTTCCTTTAAACCATTTAACCAAAAGGGAGTATCTCAGTATAGACCTCCCCAAAAATTTAACATTACTAAGGAAAGATAATTATCCATGTAGAGTTTTTCAGACAACCAATTTAATAAATGTGCCAAATGAGCCTCAAAATCCCTTTGAGAAATCACCAATTTCAAAAAGTAAACCAACGCATTTCTATTATATGTCATACCATTTTTAATATCCAAACACACATCAATTTAAAGTGAAAACCCATTTATAAATCCATTTAAAAAATAAAAACCAGCATTTTAGATGCCACAAATACATTTACAAATCCAATCCATGTTTTAGAAACCACAATCTAGTTGTAAAGTCAAACCCAGAAATTTATCAAACACTTGGTGTGAAACATTTAACAAAACAAGTTCATATACTTTAAAATAAGAAGGAATCCACCACATTTATCATCAAAAAATTATTCTAAAAAATATACATCACTAATTAAAATATAAGGGAGGTTGAAAAATCAATAAATCAACAATTCTAAAATTTAAAGGATAAGTGTGAAGGGAAACCTACCTCAAACTCATGAAACTTCAACAATGACCACCCAAAATAACCTCACAAGGGTTCCAAGAAGAAAGAAAAACTAATAGGAACCTTAAATAAAAAAAACCCTAATTAAAAACTAAATAAACATAAACCCTAGATACATAAGACCAAGGAAGAAGAAAAAGTCAAGAGAAAATGGAAGTATTAGGAGGAAGAAGAAAGGAGAAGATTACCATGTATATTCACCCCAAAAAATTGAATAAAATTCTAGATCAACACCTTGGGAGAGGAGAGGAAGATTGGAGAATAAGGGAGAGGCTCACTTTTGGTTGCATGAACTAGGATTATAAGAAATGGGGCATTTTGGCATTAAAAATATGAGAAGGTAGAAAGGTAATTTCACAATTTTAACGACTAGGATAGGTCGTAAAATTTTACCGCATGGTTTTTTAAAATGTGTGGAAATCATATGTACTTAACCATCTGAGAGGAACATTCCACATGGTTAGCCCACATAGTTTTCCAAACCATGCATCAACTATGAATTCCCCTCTGTCCAGGAGGAAAATAGCCACACACTTTCATGGGGGAGGGTGCATAGTTTCCTCTAACTGTGAACCAACCATGCACCACCTACTATCAATCCCAAATCCCCAATTTTCACCAAAAAATCCTGTAGAAACTAAATAAGAAACATGAGACCCAAAAATAAACAAAGGAATGCCTAAAAATAAAATCATTTATGTGACATGATTTATTGATAAAAAATATCCAGTCACTATATTTATATGTGAGTTGAATCTTAAATAAATAATATTCACAAGACCATGAATATTATAAATATAAATATAAATATTTATATAATGAATAATATTTATGTTTTAAGGTTATATAAAGGTAGAGGAAGTTCATACCTAGTTTTTGATTTCAGTTGGAGAGATATATTAAATATTATTTAAATAAATATTAATTTATATATTTAAAGAAGTGATATTTATTTTATCCATTGGTTTAGAACATTCCAAGTAAATAATAATAATATTATTATTATTTAAACATGAGGTTAACTAGGGATTATGTGAATAATAAATGGAATATATACAATTAGTTATTCTCTAACTTAGCTCTATTTATAATTGGTTTTATCATTTACTAGATGAAAGTTGTGCACAATGATTTCCTCTCTATATAATTATATCCACGAAGAACTTCTCTAGGAATTTTTTTCAATCTTGAGTGAATATATCCAAAATTCTAGATCTTTCTTAAGAATAATAAGAATAAATATCAATTCTTAAACCTCAAAGGATGATGTAACAATCAATTTAAGTAACATAATATGATCAATATCTCTGTTCTAGCACCCAAAGTACCATCAACGAGGCTTTGATATTATAGGAGCATGAGTGGATCATCACTAGAGGGATTATATAATTGAATACTCATAACACATAGATACCATGACTCAAATTATGATTCATATGATAAAAATATTTATCAAAGAAAGAAACCAAGAAAAGTTATTATTATTATATAAAATTAATTATAATTTAACATGAAGAAGATTCTCTCTTATTGGTTAAGATGTTTAAGTTAATAAATATTAGAATTAATTAATTGGTCATGATAATTGTTTATCATGTAAATTTATTATTATTCATTTATTATAAAAAATATACGAGTTGGCTACTTCACAATAGGCACTTCCACTGCATTTAAAACCTAAAAGTGGCATCATAGAAGCTGGTTCAAATTTATAATTATTTAATTTGTTGATTATTATGGATGTTTATTTTTAGAATTTTCATTTATATAATTAAATATTAAAAATTTTAATGTAGAGAAATTTACTAATATTTCTTTATTTCTTCTCATACAACAAAAAATGGGTTAATAATACATTAAGAACATATGAAGAACCCATATAGAGATTTTGATAATTTTGTTCGGATAACACAAGAGTACACGACATGTATCCCATTGGAATATGTTGTGTTCCTATGTACACTAAACTACGATGAATCATGATAAATATAGGTCATCACATAGTAAATACAAGTGGAATGTATTAATGAATTCCACATTTTGACTATGATAGGATGGAACACAATTTTCTAGATTACAATACATGAAGCTGGTGTACATTCCATATAGTTCATGAATTTTCATGTTGGAAAATGTAGAATAAAATACACCCCTTGTATTTATTAAAAAATGTGTGTGATTAACAACCTTTTAACTTGAAGGAAACATGAAATTTAATTCCCATACACACCATGTACCTCATAAATGTCTGTGAATGAAAAACATGGCAGTCCCTAGGCATGTGGTACAGATATATGGAAAGTAGATTATATAATGTGTAGCATGATTATGCATACCATGTATTCCAAACTAAATAATTAATTAATCAATTAATTTTTTAAATATATTCAGTACATGTATATGTGTCATTAATTTATAGTATACTCAGTGTGATGGGTTTTATTACATATTAAATACTTAATTATGTAAAATTATGAACTACACACCATGCATACTCATAATAAACTGACTACTTTTCCTGCATTAAAATCATTACATGCTATGTAAATTAACAAGTTTATATTTGTTATTTACTTAAAGTACACTATATGAAGTTATATGACATAATGTGTATGACACATGACTTATGTGCACAAAATATATAACCACAAAACACACTAGATAGTAAAAACAAGTACTCTCCATATTTCCTAAAGTGCATGCTTTGTAATTAGTTAATTTTAAATAAAATTATATTTTTAAAATTATATTGTATGTGAATCTTTAGATGATTTGGATGGATAATAATATAAATTATTTGAATAATTAATATAGATAATTAATTGCTTCAAGATCATTTCATATTAATTAAGAGTGATTGAAATTAATGATAGCTTATTAAATGTGTATCTGTTTCAAACATTAATAATAATGAGCTTGACAGACCTATGAATGTATTGGATTTATTCTATTTAAATACTTATTGGTTTTTTTAATAATTATTATTAAATAAAAATGATTACATGTGTGTCTTCCTCTCCTCTAATTATATAAAGACATGTGTATCCATGGTTTCTTTTATGTAAATCCCTTTAAACCATTCAATTGGTTTCCCTTAGTTGCATGTGAGTAAATAATGTGTATGGATATATATGCCAGAGGATTGAAGGTGGTTCAAGATGGATTCAAGGTAAAATCAATCCAACTGATACACATGAAATAGGTGGAATGATATAACTTGATCCAAGACCATCTCATAGATTTTTTCCCATTGGGTCACTGGTTTGTTTATTATCCACTCAATAAAAAACCAGTAGATAATTCTCATGATAATTCACAATGTTTTATTTGATCTTAATGGATATATATTTTATGGATGATTTATCATGATCATATAAATAAATAGATTAAATAAAAATAATTCTTAGATAAAATAAACTAAAAAGGACTTTTCATAAATGTTTTATCAATTCATGGTTAATCACTTTATTAAAATCCACTTAATATTATTAAGATATATAAAAGGATAAAATAATTAAATTTATTTATAATAATAAATAAAATCCCAAAATAAAATATTAAGTTAGAAAATCCTTCCTTAATGAAGTTATGAATGAAACCATAGTTAAAATTACCTTTTTTGGCTTAATCTTGGGTGATTTTCAATTATCAAAGAGTTTTAACTAATATTTTGGGTTGGCTTAACTGAGTAGAATCAAGGGTTTAGTATCAAAATAAGACATGGTATTACTCAGAGGTAAGTGTTGAGTAAATCCAAATAAATATTTCAGGATTAGGGAGCCCACTTAACGAATCAAGTAGTTTCAAGCTTGCAGTTATGAAGGCCTCCTACCTAAATACCTTCAAATAACCTGTTAGGCAAAAGTATGGGTTATGAGAAGGGAAATATGGATAATTTTCACTAGAGTATACACACAATAATATATTCCAAGTCCAATGGAGTGTGCATTGAGACATGATAAAATAAAAAGAGACATTTAAAATCTAATATTATTTTCTATAAAAAAATTTGGTAATAAAGAAATGTACTAATAATTTGTTTTAATTATTTTATAAAAATGGTAAGCCAAACCATGATAATAATAAAATTATTCCTTAACTCAACGTATTTACTCACTGGAATAAATTTCCCAGAGTGGAATAAATGTTTATACACGTATTTTCTACTATAAAATTTTTATTGTGTATCAGAATACTCTATTTCTGATCAACCATCATAGAAAGCGATAAATAATGAAAAGGATTCCTATTAGAGATATTTGTAGGATAATTCTTATGTCATTTTTATAATGCTATCAACTATGTTTTAAGATATGATGATTTAATATAAGGATATGGATGATTATAAAATGATATCTCATCTCCTATCACTTGATAAGGAGAAACAAATTAAAGAGATAAATGGGATTGTTACTACATTATATCAATGTGAACTATAATAAGGACATCTAGACAATGATAATCTATTAAAAATGTTGGAATACATATAAAATATAGTGTAATTGGTATTCCACTTGGATAATAAATTATCCATTAATATCATATTGTCATCCTTCTATATTCATAATCAATTATCATAAGAATTATATAGATAGATTTATAAATAATATTTTATTTATTATTCACTAGACAAATAGGATATTTATGAGTATAGGTTTTTCCACTCCTTATGGAAAGTATAATGAAATACCAAGTTAAAAATCCCATGAACTATCTAAATAAAATTGAAATTTCACATTTTCATTTAAAGAGAAAAAGTATTAAGGGGGATGCAATGAACATGAGGATACTTTATTATCATGTTACAATAAAGTAAATTAGAATAAGAAATGTGAAGAGTTGAAGAAGAAGAAAAAAAAAGCTTATAATTAATGTATATTCATCATTATAATTAATTTTACTAATATAATTCTTGGGTATATGTTTTATCATATATGTATTTAAAATAGACAATCTGAGTATATATAGAAATATTTGAAGAACTTAGGTGATTTCTCAAAGGATCTAAAAAAGGTGATTCATAGATCAATCAAGATAAGAATAAAACTTTAGGATTAATTGGTGTAATGATTCAAGTTAAACTACTATTTTGTATTCAGTATCACAAAAATATTTGTCTCATTATATATTTTAGATATAATGAGACATTATTTCATATATAAAATGTTTTTTGTTATGGTATTTTATACTAGACTAATAGTTCAATAATTTTAGAATCATAAATATCTAAACAAAAATAAATATGAATATTATATATTTAAGACTTAATGTCATGATGGTGGAAAGCTAATTATTTATCAATAAAACTGATAGTATTTGATTTTTTTGTATCCAAAAAAGTGTTTTAGTCTCTATTGATCTAAGATAATACGTATACTATCAAAATAATTATCATGTTTTTGAAAAAAACATGAATTTATAAATAAAGATACACCATATATATTTTTATAGTTAGTTTATAATTCCCACACAAACTATTATATTAAGAAGTGATAGGAGAATTCATTTACTTCATGATATTAATTTAATAAATTTTTGAAATGATCAATAAATTTAATGAGTTTACTTGGTAAAGATATAGGAACATATGTGATGACTTCATAAATAACAACTTATACAAGCAATCATTGATGATATATAGATAGAGTGAAGGAAATACTAAACTCACATTTCCTTATATACATAAAAATATTGATGGTATTAAATGTAAGAGAAATAATGAGTCATATATGTATTTTAAGTCTTCCATATTTATCCTAAGGCACATTTTGTAAATAGAATCAAATCAAAAAACCATATTATATCCATATTGGCTAATGGATATCATAATGATAATCTACTAGGTCACAAACTCAAGTGCTTGTTGAAAACTATTTTTAAAATATGGTTTTAGATATAAACTAACCTCAAACACTTAATGAATCTAATTTAATAATCCTATATCCACTAAGTATATTAACATTTAGTCAAGAAAGACTATGTTTCTATGAGAGAAACACATATCTTTTGAGATAGTAGAATAAAAATTAACTTTTATAAGGTTAGGGATTTGGATGCATATGAGTATTCATGGGAATATAAGACTTCACTAAGATCAGTGTGTGGAATTATTCCAGAGACACATACTACATATATTGTCAAAAAAAAATATGTGGTTTATATTCACCATGATCGGTGATACAAATTTATTATTATTTCAAAATAATGATTCCTACAAGGATGAATTAAATGGAAACATTCTATGATTGAAAAGTATTTATGAATTTATAAATGGATTTCATGTAATAAAATTTAGGGCTCTATATTTTAGATGTTTCTAGACTTGATACCACAGGTGAGTGTTTAATAGAAATTATACACAGATGGTAAAATACACCAATACTAAATCATGATTCATCATTGAAAGGTTTTAAAAATGTATAAACAAAGTATATAATATATCATACACACCAATAATTATGATGAAATTATTTGAATTATACTTGTCAAAATGTTTTTTATGATCATTATATTTGGATATTGATTGTTAGGGCCACATCCCTAGGTTAAAACCTTAGAGAAGATGTCTATATGATAAAACCTAAAGGATTACCTATGGAACATTTCTATATAGAATAACTAGAAAGGGTTGGTGACATCAATAAATTCCAATAATATATACAAGTTACTATGATCCATTTATGGATAAAAACATGCACAGTGCTCATAGAATATTTTTTAAAATAATGGAGTGAAATATTCCTATAAGAGGTTAGTGGGGTGCTATAAGTTTCTAAGATAAATATGTTGATAACATATGAAAAATAGATGTTATGTCTTACCAATTTGTTAAAAATAAGGAATGAATTTCCCCAAATGACTTAAAGTAGAAACCAAGTTCTAGGGAAAAATATTTATAGATATAGATCTATGGGTTTTCTAAATGTATTCATATGATATATATACTGTTAAAGTATTAAAAATACAAGGCAAAAAAATTCAGGCCCATTTTTTTAGGATATAATATTTCTAGGGGAACATGCATGGGAATATGAAAAGATTATTGATATAAATATAATTTCACAAGATTAAGTGTTAGGACCTTTTTTCATATACCTTGATATATACATATGTTTGATATTACTGATGCATGATATATAATAGGTAAATAATAAATAGATCTAGGATAACTACCCTGAATAACATTTAGAACTATTCTACACTACTTGAAAATGTAGAAATGGATGAGTTCCAAGTGTCTGGAGAAGTAAGATTACTAGTGACTAAGGTAATTGAACAACTATCCTAATTTAGATCAATATGATCTTGTTTCATAGTGAGGCTAAGCTAATATGTGATAAAAACTTATTAAATCCAATGTATTCCATATCTATGATATCCGAGTATGTTGTAGCTTCTAATACATCTTAAGAAGTAGTTTAGTAATGTTATGTTCTAATTTTGGGTTATTCCAATAATAAGAGTGTTAAAATTTAATGATAAAATTTTAATATGGAATTATTTAAGATGTTAGGTTTTTGGTAAGGGAACCAGATGCAGATACTTGATTATATCACACCTTGAGGGATTTTCTCAAGGGAGTGAAGTTGTGGTAAACATATTAGCCACCAATTCATGTTGAAAAACCAATACTAGTTACAAAATGACATGGTAATACTATAAATTATAACTCTAATTAGTATAATAATTTATATAATGTGATACCTAGTGTATTAAAATACATTAGTGGTTGGATCCAATGAAAGTAGGAGTCTGTTGGAGTTGGTGCTCTAGAACCAACTAGTATATACTTTATATTAATTGTACATTAAAAAACTTTAATATTAATAAATACCTTATCACATATTAATTATTCTTCTATATGAATTTAATGTGACAATATATTAGAGTATCTATCATATTTAAAAGGTCATAAAAGTTCCTCATTATGATGAGAACCATAAAATTCCATGCAATTTTCTTAAATATTTTTTTTATGGTGGGATACAATTCTATAATGGGAAACATAGTATATTGAATTATAGATGAGAGTACTTATAAGAAGATGATAATTCATCACATGAAGTTCATATATGGAAATTTCCATGAGAGGAGGTTATGATAATATAAATACCAGTAGGAAATACACATGTTTGTGTGTTGTTGGATATTTCTATATGTGAGCATGTGTAACAATCCTAAAACTTTAAAATTATTATTATTTCATTTAATTACTCAAATAATTTGATATATTTATAAAATTTTTGATGAAATATGTTCATGGTAAAGTTGGGTATGTTGGGTGTTCCATGAATGATGTGTTACTAATGAACAAGTGAAGGAAATATTTTTTTTCCTTTACATATGTATTGAAGTTGATATATTAGACATTGGATGAAATGAATTTTTTTTAACTAAATTCCATGTCCATGTTATACTGATAGTTTTAATTTATATATTTAAAGAAATATGTATCGAGTATATCGATTGATGACATGATTATGAAACCTGATTGAAGAGATATCATGAAAATGGTATTATATTACATAATGACCATTCATACGTGATCTTCATCATTGAAATGTTAATTTTTTCCTCTTGGTGGTATTTTTTTGTTAATATATATTGGTATTTGAATTTAGGAATACCCACCTAATTCAACTAGGAAATAATACTAGAGTGTAACACACTAAGTGTTTCTATTGATCACAGTTAAATATTATTTGTATTTAACGGTTTGAATAAATATTATTACCAATATTGATAAATATTATTTATTTTGGATCTATTGATTACCAATATTATTCACTATATTTATACATGATTTGAATATTAAATAACTATTTATTTTCAAGACCATGAATATTATGAATATTTATTTACCGAATGAATAATATTTATCATTTGAGTTTCGATAAATTTATAGGAAGTGAAAACTAAGTTATTGGGCCCAATAGTAATTATACATTAAAAATAATTTAAATAAATATTATTTAATTTATTTAAATAGATGATATTTATTTTATCTATGATTTTAGGACATGTTAAGTAAATAATAATAATAATAATATTTAGACATGTTGTTATATAGGGATTAGGAGAATAATAATGGGCCTATGTGAAATTAATTATTCTCTAAACTAGCTCCAATTATACCTGGTTATATTATTTTATTTAGGTTGGATGATAGTTATGCACAATGATTTCCACTCTTGATAATTCTCCCCACAAATAAATTCTCTAGGTGATCCTATCATCCCCTAGAAAATCTCTCCCACCTTCTTCCTATTTATAAATAATGAGAAGAATAAAGATCAACCCTTCAACCATGAAGGATTGTGTAGTGATCAGAGGGAGTGATGAAAGACAATTGGTTCTGCCGTGTTAACACCAAGAGTACCATTGGAACTAATTCAAGATCATAAGATAACTTTTAGATCACCACTATAGGGATTCTATATTTGAATCCTCATATTGAAATGATAGTACAACTCAAATGATGATTCGAATGATCAACATAATCATCAAAGAAAGAAACCAAGATATGGTATTATTATTATATTAAATTAATTATAAATTTTATTCACAAAATATCATCTCTTCATGTTTCCAATTTTTTTAATTAACATTCTAATTAATTCATCGGTCATAGAAATTATTTTTCATTTATATCTTGTATTATTCATTGATTATTAAAAAAATCTAGGTTGGCTACATTCCAATAGGAGCTTTCCCTATGTATGGAACTTATAAATGTGGTGGTAGATTTCCTTGATCAAATGGATATGAAAACTGGTTTGTTTGGGTTTTGTATAATGAAATTTATAGTATAACTCTTAGAGGTTATTTCTATTGATCGTTTTGGATATTGATTTTTTTGTTAAATAGTTTTTTGTTTTTTGTTTTGTGTAATAAAAAGATCCCAAACATACACTTAGTTTCTCCATGTTCATAACATAAAAAACCATAAATATCTCCACTCAAGCATTGATGTAAATAACTTTACATTTATGGGTTATTATTTACCTCAATTAAGGTATATTTAATTTCATTTTGGGTGAGATTTAATGTTTGGGTAGGTGGATTAGAGGAGTTAGGTGGAGTTTGTGAGAAGTGGTGAGAAGGGACTCAGAGTGTTGGAAAATGTTAGGTACCTAGTGTGTTGGTACCAGGTACACGGTGGTAGTAACAAAGTTACAACTCAATTTTTATCACCCCTAGGTGCTCATTGGACCTAAAATTGATACCTGATGGAATTAAAACAATTATTTTATATTGAGTAGAGTTAGGTCTTTTTTACCTCAAAATTTAACCCCCAAAATTCCCAACCTTTTGAATTTAAGGTCATTTGACCCTTGTATTCACCTATCCCAATGTCTCCCACCTCTATATCTCATCCTTGGAAGATTCATAATCCTCTATAGACTAATTGGATCCAATTGGTAAAGAATTATTATCTTTAGCATGGTATGAGTATGGATCCTCTCTAATCTTCCTCTTATACTTGTTCCCTTTTGGAAGTAAGTGTACCCCCTCATTCTCTATATATATAGATTTTTAATATCTCAATTTTCAATTGGTTAACTCTTCTGAAATCTAATTTGGAGGTTATTTCTTTGTGAATCCAAGGTAATCATGATAATTTACTTTAAGGATTTCACTTCCTATGCCATAAGCCCTAATATTATTTTACTTTAGGTTGGTTTTTTAGTCTAGGTGGTGGCACATCTTCTTCAAATAGACTTAAAAGGAGTTTTATGTAATTTATCTTGTAGGTAAATTTTTTTTCCTTTTATACACCCAATAATTGAACAAAAAATGATGAATTTAATTGGAAATGTTGTGTTTTATTCTAATAAAGTGTTTTGTTAATCTATTTCAAAAGTTTTAGGGATATTTTGATTTAATTGGTTTATTTTATTTATGTTATAATGCCTTCGTTATTATATGAGTTTCCTTTAATTACTTAATTTCTTATTTGTCATGCCTAATTATTTGAAATGTTGATTGGTAGGCCTATATGACCTATAGTCATGTTTACTGCTACTATATATGTTTAAAAGTGTTGAATTTATCATGTTGAGGGTTTCTTACTAGCATGTGTATATATTAAATAGTTTAATTGATTTAATTAAACTCTATATAATTATAAATTCATTAGACATGTGATATACCATTATGATATAAATCTTGTGTAGGTATGTCGCATGTTGGTGAACAAGTTGGTGGTTAGGATGGGCTCACAATGCCATGACTCATTATACAACTTTTCACTTTTCCCCTAGTAAGTGATACTTGGTTACCCTAAATTATTATACACTATTTAATTTCCTTAATAAGGGTCATAAATACTTGAATCATTCAATACTAACACACAAACACACACACATATATGTAGTATATATGTTCATATGTGAGTACTACCTCCTATAGAGGATTCCATCAATCCTTCATCTTAGATCCTAGTCTTGATCTAGATTGGGGATAGTAGGTATGGATCTCCCCTGTATTGGGAGTTACAAGTAATTTCTTATGTCTATACTAGATTTGTTTGGAATATCATGTTAACTATTTTTCTATTAGTTCCTTTATCTCTATGTTGCAGTTGTGTACACTTTTTTTTATAATAGGCATGCAGGGATGGGGTGATGACTTCCTTATAGGTATTTTTATACCCACACTCTGAACATTCCCCTAAAGGATGCATGGAAATCATTTTATACAAGATAGATATAAAGATAAAGTTCTTGAGTATGGAAACTGGTCATACTTGGAGCATGGAGTTTGAGTTGTCTCCTTTTTGGGAATTTTATGTACGGATGGGATGATAGATCAAGGGTTATCTTGGTATTCTCATATAGAGGTTATATATATGGATTCACTACTTTCTGTTCCTTAATACATATTTGGATTACTCTAAATATATATATATAATTATTAATTTCAATTCACTCACTTTATAAACTATTTGTATACTTTTGGATTTGGGATACATATTAGTATTATTCCACATAATATTACTCATTTAATATTTTTATTTTACTATCATTATTAAATTAGAAAATTTATTTTTCACTATGTTTTTTAGTTTTTAAAGTAGCAATTACTGGTTATAAGAATGAACTTGACTTTTTTTATTACATATTCAATGGGGGAAAACATCACAAACTTACATGTCACACATCCCTTGATGTTTACACTAACTTTCAGTAAGTGAGAGAAGATCTTGGGGTTTTGTGGCTACCCAACTCAATAAAATTTGGGTAATCAATCCATGGTCATTACAGAATGGTATCAAAGTCCACATCAAGGGATCAGAGTTATGGGACTCAAGGGTATCCATGATATATGACTGCCAAGTCCCAAGAATTAACCCATAAATTTGTTTGGTAAATATAATTATGGTGGATTCATGAGTGTCCAAAGGTATTATGAGATTTATTTTCACTCTTTTATTCCTTTTCTTGAGTTTGTCCTAAATTTTTGAGTCTCGTGCATCATTATAGTTATTGATAGGTAGCCACCGGTAGGAAATCATATAGGTAGCATGATTTACTACATTTTTGTTATACTAATATTGGAAACAACTGATGACCCATATTAATTGAAACAACCATAACAAATAAAATTTATTTTTCTATATATTTATTATTGATGATTAGGTTACTATAGGTTAATAGTTGATTCATTTGATTGATAACCACATTATATGTTGTTGATAGTTGGTTTATTTTATGTTCTACTTAATGTGTGATTTATTTATTTTTATATAATGATATAATCATGTAAGATAATTTTAATAAGGTTTTAAAAAAGTTATTTAAAATTAAAATAATTTTTATAAATTAAAGTAAGGGGGAGAGAGAGTGGAAGGGGGTTATACCTAACCATAATAAGTTTATCTCTAATATTGAGTTGTATCTTTTGGTAAGATAGTTTTGATGTTTCTACCCACTTTATTATAGATTATAATTCCAAGAATATTTCATTCTACCGTGTAGGAATGGGTGAATGTGCTTGAACTGCCAACTAGAATTATTATTGATCTTCTTGGAGGGGCTTTCACAACTTATCCCACTTGTACATCAAGGGGACCTTTGGAAGGTGGATATGATCTATGATATTATGAGGGATTTTTTATTATAGAATAATTTGACATTTTAGGGGTGATTAATATCTTCAAGAGGGAAAGGAGTGGATAGATCACCTTTATTGGATCTTTAAGAGAATATAAACACTTGAAAAAAACAAGATCAAATTGTAAACCTTCATATTAGAAGTGGAATATCGTTGATGATAGTATTACATGATTAATCTAAGAAGTACCAAGGCCTTACCTAGAATAATTTTAAATAGACATTATTTGAGAAAATCTACCCTGAAAATTTACATTAGGTAAAGGATAAATTTTTTTGGAATCTTTAAGAGGAATTGATTTATATTACAAATTATGATACCAAATTCAAGTATTTACTTCACTTAATTGAATATATGATCATGGATGAGGAATAAATGTAAAATAAATTCAATATGGGATTAAAATTTTCATTTTGGACTTAGGTGATGCTATCTAATCAACTATTTTTTTATAGTGGTTAAGAATTCCATCCTTACTGAGACAAGGTAAAAAGAGGGAATAGAAGTGTGTATCTCACTACCTAAATAGGAAATGAATTATAATTTATATAGATATTATAAATGGTGGTGGGATTAAATGATAATAGGTGGCTCTCACCGGGGTAGTCAAGGAATTGGTGTGCATACATCTCCTAGTTTAGGAAGATATCTTATTCGATGTTATCTATATGGTCACCTAGGTAATATTAATATAGACTATACTTTTTAAGTGATTAAATTCCACACCTATGGTTAGTATATCCATGTAGAGTGATTATATAGAAGGATTTTCTTTGAGATTGCTGGGTAGTTCTGCCTGTCAACCTAGGCATCACAAGATTAGTTAGTATCGTAGTCTACCTGTGGTAGCTAACCACCTTTTTGGTGATGCTATTGGAGTGGTTGAAATGGTAGTTAGGGACATGTCATTTCTATGAAATAATTAGTGAAATATTTTTCACCTTAGGGTTAGTTTAATGGTTTAGGTAGTTCTTGTAGTGACTGATCACATTGTTAATCACGTCAAATTAGTTATTTAGTTCTTACTAGAATTTCTGCAGTATAACAGAAACCCTAGGTTGTCTCTCGTCAGAGCCTTAAATCATTAATACAAAAATAAGGTTTTTATTATGAAAATAAAATGGGAATGAGGTTTTAGAAAACTTAGTGGTTTTATGATTTAATAATCCAAAAGAAAATGGAAAGAAATAAAATAAATAAGAAATTAACAGAAATAATTAAGCATACTCAACCTGGGGAAATATCATAATACTCAACCTTCACCACTTCAAGATATAAGGTTTAGATATTTTAATAATTGTTTTGTAGCATCTATAACTAGAATATTAATAAGTTTATACTAGGATACCTCATATGGTTCAGTTGGAAACACACAATGATTCACCGGATACCGTCGATGATTGAGTGATTTGTGTTTGACTTCATAACCGAAACTCACCAAGGTCACACACGAAGAACTCGATGTGCTATATAGTTTTGTATGTTATTTATTTGTTATAACATTACATAAACTTACATTTCCTTTAAAGTTTTTATGATAGTTCAATTGAACAACATGAACCACACAAACACCACAATTAAAAGGGGGAAGAAGAAATGGTGAATGGTGTGTGAAACATCACTTGAAAGGGTACCCCCAAACATGATCATATGAGTTTGAGAATGAAATAATAGTACATAAATAAATTAAATAATAATATAAAATGATGAAAAACAACACAAAAACCTATAATTTAAAATACCATTCAAATATTACAAAAAACAAATCTTGGTATTTACATCACATTCTCCTTGTGTGATCACGAGGAGTTTAGAAATCCATGGAAGGGGAGGAAGAAGAAGATGTTGAAGTAGAACTTACCATAGAATATAGAACTTATAGGGATGATGATAGGAATAATTTTGGACTCCAAAATGGTATCACATTTCCTCTTGTTCTAAATTTTAAATGGGGTGCTCAATATATCATTTTATAGGAAAATTGGAAAGTGGTTTTGAGCCCCCAGATTTCAAGAAACCAATTGTCCCATGGTTTTGAACCTCCATAAAGTATTATAAAGATTTGGAGAAAACTAAAAGTTGTATCCAAACCTATTTATTATCTTCACAGAAAATAACCATTTGGAGAACCACATATTGAGATATTAACAGAACACAACACACCACTTTTCACTTTATGTAGATTCGGTGGATTGGACAGATCAGTATGGTTGGGACACTTAATTGACGAATTGGGATTCAGTTTATTCATAAGAGTTGTAAACCATGGAATTTTGGAACATACCAAAAAATATAATCCCATTTAGATGGATTTATTTATCTAAACATTGAAAATAGTGGATAGGTATTCATAAGACCCCATGAAATTTGGCCTATTTTTCGTTCACTTCATCCTGGACCCTCCAAATCACCTCCACCTACAATGAAATTATACAAACAAGTGAAATTAACAATTTTAACATTTATTAACACAAAATAATTTATTAAAACATGGATTGTAATTTATTATAATAATTGGAATTTATAATACAAAATTAATTTAATTCAGTGGTGCAAAGGGTGAAAATGAATAGTGAACCGTGGTGTGATCACACCCCTACACTGAAACACAGTCACTCATGGGAAAATATATATTTATAAAATATGATTCATGTAGATATTACCAAATTCATGAATATTTAACATTCAAGGAAATTTTAATTCATTGAAGTAATGTGATCAAAGAACAAACCTTATTATTAGTGATAATGGAAAGAGATGTCTCATAAATTATATCATAATGAAATTCAAAAAGATTCATGACAATAATCTGAGAAAGGAATTAAAAAGTCAAACATTACACTAATTTACCACATGTATGTGTGTGAAAATCATTCCATGACATTCTTTACACTTTCTGTCCAATAAATATAGGTTATTTTAATTTTTTTCTACTTAAATGATTTTGTACGCTGAACCTTTCCTATATAATTTGAAATAAAATTTCTAAACCCACTCAATTAAGCATTCATAGAAGTCAAGCCTTAATATCCCAACCTATATATCCCCATATGTGTTACATTTCATCAATCCCGTCATTTATTATTATTATTATTGTTTTTTTTAAAGTTTCACTTGGAATACTTCTCACACTCATCTCTCAACCCTTATTTGATCTCCTCACGACACTTATTTTAATAGTTATAATAAGATAAAAGGTTTAGTAGGAGTGGTTTTTAACCTAACCAAGATACAACCCATTTTTTAAGGGTATAAAACAGTAGTATTATAGGCACAAGTTCATATGTCAATCTAGTATAGTAGTGAAAAAGATTGAATAAGGAGAGAATGTGTGGAAAAATAATTTTGGAAAGAAGATAAATATTAACCTAAATTATATTTACCTTATATTGAGTAAGAAAAAATTACACTTCATGGTTGGGTAAAAAAATGTGTGGAGATATTTATTGATACAATTTCCCATAAACTACTCACACAAAGGATACCATTCTTCTCAATGGTTTAAAAATTATACAACCATTTATACCATTGAAAAATAACCAATTTACTAAAAATCACACCCTAATGTCAAATTCATGCTAAAAACACATTTTATCACTGAAATAAAAAAATTTAAATGTAAAAAAAAAATGAAATAGAGAAATTCCTCATGAATTTTCAATAACTTCCATTATTAAGTTGGCATCATTTTCTATGATAAAGTGGGAATAAAAATTAACATTCCAATAAAAAAGTGAGGGGGGAAAATGAGGGGGGGGGGGAGCCACAATACCATTCAAAAATAAAAAATAGAAAAAGAAAGAAATATAATGAAAATATAAATAAACTTGACAAGGTGGGGAAAAGTAAAAATACTATTTAGGAAGCTAAAAAGAGAATAAAGAAGAAATGAAATGAAAATCATAATGGACCAAGGGATGTACCCACCCCCACACCTAGAGCCTGCAATGTCCTCACTATAATAAAAGAGAATGTGGGAAGGAAGGATAAAACCTAGTGGGTTTCACCGGTATGATTCTTCTTTAAGGTGGATTTCCTCCACTACGTGCTTTAGAAAATCCTTGTAAAAGTGTTTAAGTATCGACCCATTGATGGAAATACTTAGGCCCCTCGGCTCATGAAAGACTTGTATTTCACAAAAATGGTAAACATTAGTAACAATATAAGGACAGAGCCATCAAGAGATAATCTTACCTGGGTGGATATTTAGCCTAGAGTTGTACATGAGGACCTTATCAGCAATATAAAACTTCTACTAATGAATCATTTGGTTATATATAGCCTTTTTATTCTCTTTATAGATTCCAGATTTCTCATATGCATCACACCAAATTTCATCTAACTACTGAATCTATAACTTTCTATACTCACCTGCATCTAAAAGATTCATATTACATTGTTTAACAACCTAATATGCATGGTTCTCTACCTTTATCAGGAGGTGAAAATCCTTTCCAAACACAATACTATATGGAAACATTCTAATTAGGTCTTAATAGCTGTATGGTACACCCAAATTGTATCATCCAAGTGAAAAATACAATATTTTTTATTGGGTCGTACCATTTTTTTCCAAGATTCATTTAAATTCTTGATTTGAGATTTCTACTTGTCTATTAGTTTTGGGGTGTTATGAAGTGGAGACTTTATGAATGACCCCATACTTATAGATCAAGTTTTCAGGTTACGATTGTAAAAATGTGAACCATGATCAATAATGATGAATCTCAGCAAACCAAACCTACTGAAAACCTGAGACCTCACAAAATCAAAAACCACTCAAGAGTCATCAGTCCTGGTGGCCTTTTCTTTCACCCATTCAGAGACATATTCTATAGATAATAATATATACACAAATCCAAATGAATTTAGAAAAGTCCCACTGAAGTCAATTCCCCATGCATTGAAGATCTCAAAACATGACATGGTCTACTGGGGAATTTCATTCCTCTTAGAGATATTCCCTATGAATTGACATAGAGTACATGAATTAAAAAAACTATGGGAATATCTATACAATTTTGGGCAATAAATTCTTGAGTTAAGGACCTTTCAAGTAGTGCATTGAGAGCCAAAGTGGTCACCACAATCCAAAGTGTGGCAGAAGCATAGAAGGTTAACTCAAGGTTATGGAAACATTGATGAATAACTTGATCACTAAAAATTATCCAAAAATATGGGTCATCACAAATGTACCATTGAAAATCATAATTAATTCTCTAGGATTATAATGTGATGAAATCATTGGGGACCCTATATGTTTCTATAAAATTAAAAATTTCCACATACCAGGGAATAAGGTCCACAACATCACAAATGTTCTCATGAGGAAAGAATTCTCCAATGGGGAGGTATGAGTCATAATGGATGTCCAGTGATGGGGAAATCCTACTAATATATTCAGCTACAACATTTTCCTATCCTCTCTTATCATGAATCTCAAGGTTAAACTCCCAGAGGAGGAACATCCACTGAATTAGGAGGGGCGTTTCTTAATGATTATTTAGGTGGGAGTGAAGGGAAACATGATTAGAAAAGACAATGATTTTTTACCCAATAAGATATGAACAAAATTTTTCCAAGGAAACAATAATTTAAAGAAGATCTTTTTTAGTGGTTGTATAGTTTTACTGGGTAGGTTCAAGGGTACATGAGGCATAACAATGAAAATAGGAACCTTCTCAACCCTTTGTAATAAAAATTCCCCAACTTCAAAGTTAGAGGCTTCACACATAAGCTCAATGGAGAGATCCCACCTTGGTGGTTGGATGATAGGAGGTTATGTGAGACACCTTTTAGTGAATTGAATGCATCCTCACATTTTTATCAAAAAAAAATTCATAATCCTTTCGGAATAATAGAGAAAATGGAAGTTCAATATTACTAAAGTATTTAATGAATCAGTGGTAAAAACTAGCATGACCCAAGAAATTTCACACCTCATGAACACGTTTTGGATATTAAAGGGATGTAATTAGTTAAATTTTTGATTTATCCACTTGAATTATCTCATTTAAAATACCATTCCCAAGATCTATCCCCCAGTCAACCATAAAATGACATTTCTATTAATTTAATACAAGATATTTTTATATGCAATAATGGGGGATAGAACCTAGGTGTGCCAAAAAATCATCAAAGGAAGTTCTATAAACTGTGAAGTCATCCATAAAAACTTCCATTCAATTCTCAAGGTACTCTGAAAAAATAATCGACATATAATGCTGAAAAGTACAAGGATCATTATAGAGACCAAAAGGAATCCTTTATATTAAAATGTGCAGAATGGATTGGTAAATGTTGACTTTTTTTGAACCTCATGGGATATATAGATTTGAATATAACCCAAATAAACATCAATGAAAAAACAATGGGACATACCTGCCAGTATTTATAACATTTGGTCAATAAAAGGTAGAGGAAATTGGTCCTTTTGTGTGGATAGATTCAGTCAATTATAGTTAATACAAACTCTCCAAATGTTTTGCACATGTGTTGGAACCAATTCATTCCGGTCATTTAACACAACCATTATTCCAGTTTTTTAGGCATAATTTAAACTACGCTAATCCATTTACTATAATATATAGGATATATGATCCTAATAGTAATTAATTTACTGACTTCCAATTTTACCACTTCAAGTAGAGTGAGATTCAACTAGCGTTGAGCTTGCCTTAGAGGCTTAGTATCATCACCTAAAAGTATATGATGCATAAAAATATATGGGATAATCTTACTAATATTATCCATTTTCCATCCTATTATATTTTACACCCTCTAAAAAGGTCTTGAATTTTGGATTCCTACTATGTAGAGAGGTTATTAGAAATATTTATGGGAAATTGGTCAATAACCTCAATATTGTCATATTTTAAATTAGATATAATTGATTTTAATTACAACACTGATGGTTTTTGGATTGAGGGAAGGGATTTAGGGGGATTGAGGTATATGAAACTGTCTATTTGATCATGTTTATTCTCTAAGGATAGAGAATATTTTGAAATAAGATTTATAGAATCATCAACGGTCATGGGTAACTCCTAAAGAACACACTCATCAGTTAAACCACAAAATTTAAACTTTTCAGAACCCACACAACACTCAAAACATGGATCAAAAATCAAATCATCTAAGGGTGAAGAAGAGGAAAATTAATCACATTATGGGTTGAGGATAGAATTATGTGTGTGTGTATCATTTGAGATCACTTCCATCGAATAGACATGATGAGTGGATTTATCTTCAAGGGGGTGTTTCATAGCCTCAAGGATGTTAAAAATTAATTTTTCTCTACTGAAATCCATGGAAAATGTACCATTGTGAACATTTATGATCATATTTTATGGTTTCAAGAATGACCTTCCAAGTATGAGAGGGGCATGCCCTTTGGTTCAAGTATCCTCCATCTCAAGAATGTTGAAGTCGGTGGGGAAGATGAGATTCTTAAATTTTATGAGGATTTCCTCAACCACTCATGATGGGTGTACTGTGCTCTAGTTGGCAAGTTGCACTATGATACTTTTTCTATTGAAGCTATCCAACCTGCATAGAAGTGTACATAGATTAAGGTATTACATTAATTGAATCACCTAAAGCTAACATAATATCTGAAAAGAACATCTCCCCTATGGTGCAAGGTATCATGAAAGTTCTTAGATCCTTGTATTTGGTTGGAACTGTTAGTTAAATCAAGGATGTGAAATTCCTTCCTAGGTTGAATCATTCATTCCATTCGGTCTCTGTCTATGGGTGTAAGGATCTTTAAGAAATTTGGTGTAGTGTGGGATTTGTTTTACTGCATATAATAAAGGAATGTTAATTTGAACCTTTTTAAATGTATCCATTGTTTCTTTATCAATCTCATTATCATAATTTTTATTATATTTAGAGATCCTTTGGGGGAAAGGAAGATGAATGTATTGTTCAAGGGAAATCTCAATGAAAAGTTGTTTACTCTTTTTTTCTTGTTTTTATTTACTTGAATCTTTTGAGGGTAAGGAAATAGGGTGAGGTACATACTTTTTGTATAGAATCAGTAGAAGTAGAAACATATTTACCACTATAAAGTGTAATTTGACATACATTACCTTTATCCTTCATATTAGCAATGTGTTGGGAAGGTAGTTGTCTAGAAACATTCATCTAAATATGACTAATGGTGTCTGACAGTTGTACCACTTGAGTTTGTAGGTCTTGAATTTCCGATTGTGTAGTCTGTTAGAACTAGAGGTTCTAGGTTACCATTTTCTTCACTATTTCCTTGTGTATTTGTTAATATTTTGGTAGATTAGGATGGGGATTGTTTCTATATGTCGAAAGATAAGAAGGTTGCATACCTTGTCTTTGTTGATACCAGTTTTGTTTAGCGTAGCTCGAGTTGCCTCCATATCTTTATTATGGATATGCTTGCTACCTGTATTTTGGATTTGTCCTTAATTTTTATTTCATGAAGGGTGGTGATTACAAAAAATAACTCCCTGAGAATACTGCTTCACAAGACCCAGATGAATCCTGAAGTTGTAGGCACTGGTCATAAAAATGAGTGTTATCAGAACAAATACCTCAATGTAATGGAACAGAAGAAGAGTGTGGATTACCTTTTAAATGAGATAATTGCCTTAGAAGGGTATTCATCTCATCAAGTATATTATTTACCTTTTTTTTAGGGAATAATTACTTACCTCATGAACTCATCAGGTTGGTGAAATTACTCATGTGCCAAATTGTTGTGCAGTTTGAGTCATGTTGGTTATTAAGTCAGGAGAAACGGAAGGAGTTTTATAAACTGGGGAACCACTAGCTACATAATTTATCATTACATGATTCATTAGGACATGTAACCCATAAAATTACTTAATTAGAAATTTTTCACTAATTTTTTGGTGGAGGAAACTAGAACAAAGTCATTGGAATCTCTCCCAATATTCACAAAGGGTCTCTTCTTGTGATTGTCTAATTATAAACATTTCTTTTCTAATTGATGCAGTTCGGGAGGTAGGGAAAATACTCTCTATAAAGAGTCATTTAAGGTCATTATAGCCTCCAATTGTGGTAGGAAAATAGTATATCCACTCTTTTTATACACCATCAAGGGAGAAAGGGAAGGACCTAAACATAATGAGATCCTCAGACACATTTTGGGGTTTCATGGTGGACCACACAATATGAAACTCCTTGATATTTTTGTGAGTTTCATCACCAAGAAGACCATGAAATTTAGGAATTATGTGGATGATGCCTGATATCAGCTCAAAGTTGGCTTCTTCCTCAGGATATTGGATGTACACAGGTTGGTACTCTACATCCGAGGTGGTCAATTGTTTTAAGGTTCAATTATTTGCATCCATGATTTCTAGGGTTTGATTTAGTTCAATTTTTTGATTAGATTGGGACCAACTAAGGTTACACAAGGGTTTCCTCAATGTAACTTTATTGTCCTACTCTAGATGACCTAATTTTCGAGTGAAGTGTCTTTTCAATTTCTGGCTCAAATTCAAGTAGTTTTTCTTTTTCTGATTGTGTAGTGAAAATAAGTTGTGATTTTTCTTTTTGTTTTTAATAATGGAGGGTGGATAAAAAAATCACTTAAGAAGGGTGAAATAAGAAAATAAATGATAATTCTATACTATATAATTAGAGATAGAGAGATAATAAGAGATAGAGATAGAGAGGAAGAACACACAAAAACAAACAAAAACAAAAAAATGGGGGGGGGGATAAAAAAGAGTAATTAGTTAAAAAAAAGTAAATAAATAAAAGGAAATAAATAAAAAAATGATCTTGGATCACCAATAATTGTGCTACAATTTGATTTCATTTTCGAGCATGTCAAATTAGTTTTTTCGTTTTTACTAGAATTTTTACAGTATAGTAGGAACCCTAGGTCGTATCTCGATGGGGCCTTAGACCATTAATACAAAAATGAGGTTTTTATTATGAAAATAAAAGGTGAATAATGTTTTGGAAAACTTTTAGAGTTTGATGATTTAATAATTTAAAATAAAATGGAAAGCGATAAAACAAAACAGAAATTAACAGAATTAATCAAGCGTGATTAACCCGGGGAAATCTTGTGATGCTGATCCTTAATCGCTTCAAGAGAGAGGGTTTAGATCATTTAATACTAGGTTTAAAGCAACTATAAATATAATTTTACTGATTTTATACTAGGATAACTCATAGGATTTATTCAAAAACACATAATTATTCACCGGATACCGCTGATCATTGAGTGATTTGTGTTTGTCTTCATAACCGAAAATCACCAAGGCACCACATAAAGAACTCGATGTGCTATCCAGGTTTGTATGTTATTTCCTTGTGATACAATGAAATAAATTTACATATACTTTAAAGTGTTTATGATAGTTCAACTAACCAATATGAACCACACAAACACCGTAATTAAAAGGGGAAAGATGAAATTGTGAATAATTTTTGAAACATCACATGAAAGGGTACCCCCAAACATGATCATATGAGTTTGATAATGACATAACAGTACATAACTCAAATAAATAAGAAGTGATTACGATGAAAAAAAAACATAAAAATGTGTAATTTAAAATACCATTCAAATATTAAAAAAACAAAGCTTATGATTTACATCACATTCCACCCGAGTGATCATAAAGAGTTTAGAAATCCATGGGAGGGGAGGAAGAAGAAGATGTTGAAGTAGCACTTCCCATAGTCTCTAAAACTTTTAGGTATGATTATAGGACTCCTTTGGGACTCCAAAATAGAATAACCTTACCTCCTAGTAGAACATTCAATTGGGGTGCCCAAGGTATCATTTTATAGGAAAATTGGAAGGTGGGTTTGAGCCCCCAAATTTTGAGAAATCACTTATCCCATGGTTTTAAACCTACAAATAGTCTTATATCACTTTGGAGAAAACTAAAAAGTTGTATCCCCACCTATTTAATATATATAATTAAAAATTATCACCATATGGACAATAACAGCTAGAAATATCTATAGAACACAACACACCACTTTTGAATTCATGCAGATTCAATGGTTTGGAAAGATCAATTCGGTTGGGCCAATTAATGGCCTTATTGGGTTTTTATTTCTTTATAAGAGTTGTAAAAAATTTAATTTCAAACTAGAAAAAAATATCAATCCATTTATATTTATGGATTTCTCAAAAAAATAAAAAATATTGGATAGGTGTTAATGGGATCCCATGAAATTTGGCCCATTTTTCTTTCACTTCATCATGGGCCTTCCAAATCACCACCACCTATAATGAAATTATAAAAACAAGTGAAATTAACCTTATTAATAGTGATTAAAACAAAATAATTTATTCAAACATGGAGTGGAATTTGTTATAATAATTTGAATTTACAATACAAAATCAATTTAATTCAATGGTGTAAAGGGTTAAATTGAATAATGAATTATGGTACGATCTGTGACTTGAGTTTTTACCTAGGAAAGACTTAGAACATTTTTGAATTCTATATTCCTGGGTCACTAGAAGGTTAAAATGGTATTTTTGATATAGTAAAAAATCTAGTAAAATTTATTTGAGTTCTCCATTGATCTTAGGGAAAAATGTTTACCCTTAGGATTGATTTTATTCAATTTATAAGCTGATTGAATTTTAAGGAGCATTTGATGTTTATTTAAGTAGAGGGGATTAAAAACCAAATATACTCACAAACCCAAGGCAACCAAGTAGGTTAAGCCTCATACTTCCCCATAAGGATTGATAAGATCCCATAAAGACCATTGTAATTTTTCTAATTTCCTTAAGGCCATATGGTTCAAAAACCCAATTTTATGGCCCAAAGGCCCCATATAGACATGGAACAAAGCCCCAATGACCCTAAATACATTATTTTTATCCTATATATATTTTTATTATATTTTAAATCTATCAAATCTCACCATATCTCTACCATGTTCCCTACCAAATTTTTCATTTCCACCCCTCTTACCAATTCTCATGCCCGTTGTGCCACCTCCCTACCTACCATGTAGTGATAGATTCATATGTCTAGTTACCAAATCACACATGCATTTTATATAGAATATAAAACTCACCACTATAAAAATGGGGCAACAAATGTTTATTTCTAGATTTTTAAACCCCGAACCTACCATATGTGAAGACCATGAGTGGTAACATTGGTATCTTTTTAATATAGGATAAAATGAAAGATTTAATATCTTAGTTGTTTTCAAAATGAGGGGTTTTCTATGAGTAGTGGTATGATATATATGTTTGGTTTAAGGTCCCTAGACAGAGTGATTTTGGGTTTTAATTAAAAATATAGTTGTTATAGAAGTTGGAAATTTTATTTCATTAAAATATTCAATTATTTTTTATAATATTTTATGACATGATCATTAAAATGTTTTAATTTAATTTGAGAATTGGATTACATAGTATATTATATTAAATATTAAATATTTAATTCTTTTAGTTCACATGCATGCAATTAATAATATTTGTCTATAAATCCTAAATGGATCCTTTTATGGGAAATCCATCACCATAATTTTATTTAATACATAGTTATTACCTTTTTGTGGTAATTTGGTTTTTTTCTAGGATGTTTGTTTTTCCTATATATATAAGGTGGTGGTGGAGTTTAATTAATATTATTTTCTTAAGTAATTAATTTTGTTTATGTATTTTTTATAAATTATTTATATGAAATGAGAGATATTTTCTTAGGAGTGAATGTCAGGGAAATATCAATAGATATAATTGGAATAGATTTTAATATGGTTTATTAGGGAAGTCATAGGAATTAAAGGGACTCTAAGAAAAGGTGTATTCAATGTGTAATTTTTGGGATCATAGATGGGAGACTTAATGGGATAATTAATGGAGAGAATTTATTCATGGAATAATGAAGATAAATTAGATTTTGAATTGGTTGGATTGTCTTCTACATAGATAAACTTTTTCCATACTCTCCCAATTATTCATTTTTTCTATAGATTAAGAAAAACTTAGTGGTGTTATTATGAGGAGTCAAATTAACCATCTTTATGGAAAAGATATTGATGTGCTTATTTTTTCATGGAAATATGAATGAAAAAATTGAAATGAAGAACCAACCCCAAATTCATGTTATTTATTTTATTTAATCTCTATTATTCATGAATTATTTTTCAAATATTTAATATTGGATATTTTTTGGTTTTATTCCATTTGATGCCTTGATTTCGATAGAATTGTATCACATTAATTTCACTATTAATGTTTCATGGTGATTGATGATGGAATTAAATCATGGTTCAATGATGGATATATGATCTATGCTTGACCTTTGACCCATCCCTCCCACCATGTGGAGTTGTTCACTTTCCCTTTATATGGCTTAAAACCACTGACCATGGATAAAATCATATGTCAGGGTAGCTGGTTTAATAGGATCAATATTTAACTCCCCTATAACTCCCCCTCTCTCACTCATGTGTGGATGCAGGTCTATCAAACTTTTGGTGGACAACATTAGTTATGGAGACAACGAATAGAGGTTTCATGGGCTTCAGTCAGCTATGAAGATGATGAGTGATATGGTATAGGAATGTAAAATGATAGAGAGATGGTGGTGTGCAAAAAATCATGGGGCTAGGGTGGTGACCCAGTGTATAGAGACGACCATGATAGTCACTATGAAATAGGAGGTGTAAGTGTTACGGAAAACTAATGTTCCACCCCAACCTTCTGATCTTCAAGGATTAGATAGACAATCACCCACCACATGGTGGACTATGTATAGGTCACCGATGGGTTTGACCCACTAGGGGCTTGATCTAGACTTGACCCCATAATAGTCCATGTGATATGGACTGGCCTAACACATGAACCATTTCGTATAATGATTAGGTGGTTTATACATGTTAGGTTACTAGCCTAACCCAACCCATGAGGTATAAGTTAGCTCAGTGGTCTAACTCCCTTGATCAGATGACACAGAATTTGGGCCAGGTAGGATAATAACCAAGGCTAAGTATACCTAGACCCTTCTCTGAGAAACACATGGGTGTGTGTGGTTCCAAGAATCACATAATACCCCATACATGGAAAGCCACACACCCCACTGGGGAACCCCCTTCCCATCCGCACCATGTGGCACACTTAGAGGCTGCTAAGTGGCTCTATTTTTTGTTTGTGTGGTGTTTTTAATGAATTTATCACCACATGTCAGATTTTGAGAAAATAAATATCCTATACTAAGTATATCTTCATATAGAATATGATGGTATGATTTGTTCATCCATTAATGGTAAATTACAAGATGATTTTGAAATATTTATTTTTTAACTTTTTAAAGGTGAATATTGAGTTTGGGAAAGAATATTGGCCTAGGAATGAGATTGGGTGCTACCCTAGAGATGTACTGATAAAAGGGTGTGGTCCCCCAAATTCTTTATAGTGTTCGGTACTCACCTACATACTTGGGGAATGAATCTTCCAAATTCATATGTGGTTTTGATACACAATTATTTCTGATAAATTATGAGTTTCCTAAATAAATTTAGGGTCTAGAACTCCCCCACTAATATGGAACAGGTCCTCCAATAGAGTGAGGTATTCCATCATTCAACATGAATCCCTTGGAGAGGTGTGTGTCCTTTATCAATTTTTGGTACTCCCTCAATCTAGCTACATACTTTAGTGAGGCGATGGTCCCCCACTATAGGTTCTATAAGGTGATAAAGGCTTTTTTTAAGGTTGGGTAGTTTGAATTACTAAGGTTTCTAACAACATATGTTCTTGTTTATATTGTATCTAAAAATTAGGACTCACTCTCCTATATATCCGGTTCTCTATATATTTAGAATACATATGTTTCTTTTTACTCACCCTCCTATTTGGTGTGGGTTATGAGCTTGACTATGTATATCCCCTCACCTTTTAATTTCAAGGAGTCCTACTAGGTATGTTTATACTCAACACCACATGAAAGTTTTTCCAACATGTGTTGTGCATTATTTAGGTAGTGTGTCGTTTGTAGGTAATCATGGTGGTCATGGTGTTTGTAAAGTAAGAGTTTAGTTTTTCTCAAAGATCATAGTTGTTGACAATGTTCCTATTGGGAATATATTTGATGAGTAGTTCTTCCCATAAATGGTTATTTTAGGATGACCTTTACTTTATAAATTAATATAATTCCCCATGGTATTTTTTTACTGTGTAGATGTTTATCATGTGTCATATGCATTTATATATGAAATTTGGTTTGGTTATTTATCTTAAAGTTTTAGTATATATTTTTTAGAGAAATTTGTTTCATGTAGGTACTTTAGGATAAGTTATCCCATATTTTGTGACATGCCTACTTGGTGCAAGTTACCAACCAATGGTTTATTAGAGGAGGGATTTGGGTAGTACACTTGACCCATCTACTAGCTTAGAATAGGTCCCGGTGGGTCAATTCATGTTAGAGAATATTTTTTGGATTAATATATTATTGATACTACAGTGGGGTCTTCTACTGTTATTCATACTATATTGGTATCATTTATTTTATCTCATAATTTATTCTATATAATTTATTCACATTATTTTATATCCTAACAAGTTATATGTCACCTTAAACTTAAATTGGATGCATTATCTTGATATATGGGTCCTGATACACCATTAGGAAAGAGAATTGAAAAATACCAGAATGTGTTCCTCCTATCCTTTAGTCGTGACTTCTTATGAACATTTTTTGGATCTAATAGTTCTTAATATAGAATATTTCAATGCCATTTTATGGATATATTGGTTGAACTAGTTTTATGATTGTACTGATTACTATAACAAGATAGTATCCTTATCATCTTTACCTGGTACTCGATATACTCTTCGAGATGAGTGGGATATTTTAGGGAGTTGAGTTGGCATTGATCATAAGGAAGTTGGAATGATCAATATAGAAATTATATATCGGACCTTTGAGTAGCTAACACTAAAGATAAATAAGATTTACCTTTCATAGTATAGATTTTTTCTGATGTTTTCCTCAAATAATTTTTAATACTACCTTCCTAGTGAGAGGTGGAATTTACCATTGATATTTTTTATGGAACTGAGGTGATATCAATTCCTATATACTAAATGAAATTAATTTATTTTAGGGAGTTAAAAATTTATCTAGAATATCTAAAGAAATTTTTTTAGATCAATAACTTCTCATTAGGGTGATACAATCCTTTTTAGTAAGAAATTTGAGGGATGTGTACATCATTGCATTGGTAATCAGAAATTAATCTAGGTAAAAATCAATAGTTTTTACCCTATTCCCAAAATTTATGACATATTTGATCATTTAAAAGAATAAAATTGGTTTTCTAAGAACATTATTTACTCAAGATATCACCAACATCAATTAAATATAGAATAAATTCCAAAAATAGATTTTCAAAGTCAGTATGTTCATTTCAAGCATCTTGTGACAAATGTTTTCTTGACCAATACTCTAGTCATGTATTTCATGCTTATAAACAAGATTTTTCATCCCATTTTAGACTCATTTATAGTTATCTTTGTGGATTAAATCATTTTTATTGTATGTCTCATTATGATAAATCTTAGAATCTTTACAATATCTTAGATTCATTATGGGATCATAAGTTAAATACCATGTTTTCCAAATGTTCCTTATAGATCTTATTAGTTATGTTACTTGGTCTTCTGATTTTGGAAGTTGGTATCTTGATAGATCTAGAAAATATGAATTAAAATATATTATAGAAAGTTCGATATAATGTGTTTGAATTCAAATGTTTTCTTAGACTCATTGGGTACTAATAATATTTCATTCAATACTTCTCAAAGATAGTTATATTAGTGACAAATTTCATAAATAAAGGACCTAAACTCATATGGTCTGACTAACATGAGGTATATTTTCAAGAATTGAAAAAGGGTTTAACCATAGATATATTCTTTAATTTCCATTTTCCTGATGAAGGTGTTAAGGTATTTTGTGGTTCATCATTATTTGTACTTGGTTTCATCCTTATATATGATTAATAGTTAGTGGAGTATGATTCTAGAAAATTGAATCCTTATGAAATGAACCACCCTTCCCATAAATTGTAATTGGATGTCATTGTTGATTCATTAATGTGTCAAAATAATTAACTTTTTAGGGAATGTTTTATGATCTATAATGATCATAAAAGCCTTAAATACATATTTTATTAAAGGTATTTGGATTTGAGGTAGTGTTTTTGGTTGAAACATCTTCAATATTCTGATTTTGATATTTAATATATTCATGGTAAGAGAATCATGGTTTTCAATGTCTTTAGTAGTAAGATTATTCTTCATACGATAAAGTTGAAAAAGTAGAATGAATCTTGATGTCTTTTGTGGCATAGTTTTACCTAGATGTGACTGAGGATTAATGAAGATTTACACCATTTTGATATCATACAATCTGTTATTTAATGAATCAAGGACTCTCAGGTATCTAATCTCAATTATGACATTATCTGAGAGAGATTATATAGTGGGGATAACATTGATGTTTGGTTATAATATTTATAATCCTTACTATATATTCATATTATAATTTTCATTCCAAACAGTATAAGGGAAAAGGTGATGAAATAATAGCATTCTTCATATTGGGCTGTAAATCCTAGGACCAAGAAAACGTATTAGGATGTTTTCCACTAGTTTTGATATACTATCATGAAAAAAATGCCACAAGGTTAATTTTTAGATGCTTTACATATCAACAAATAAATTCATATCATTAGAGGCCTACAAGTAATCTTAAACCTCTTCCATTATCAGTGTGCAAATGGATGAAATTATGATGGAATTAATGACTAGTTTTTTCTAACATTTTCAATAAATGATGAAATATAAATGATCATGGATCATATGACCTAGGAAAACCAAAATTTTCCTACTAAATAGACTTCATTGGTCAATGATCTTATAAGGTTATATGCTAAAGAGATTATGGAGATATGTGGTTTGATTAAAATCATCATTTCTGACAGGGATAAATAGTTCATGCCTTAGTTCTAAAAAGATATTAAATGAGATTTAGATTCTCAGGCTTAAGTTGAGTATCACTTTTACCCTCCAACTGAGTGTCAATCTTAGTGAACCATTTAAATTATAGAAGATATGATATGATTTGAAATTATTGATTTTGGTGGATCAAGGTAGTATTACATTTTTTGGTGTAATTAATCTACAAAAAAAATTATGAATCATTTATAGAAGTAGATCTATTCAAGGATCTTTATGGGTGATATTTTCATTCTCCTATTTGTTAGACTAAGATAAATGAATCCTATATGATTGGACTTATTATCACATAGAATATGAATAAATGGATAAAAATGATTTGGAAGAGGATAATTACCACCCAATGTATAAAAAAATCTTATAACAGTTATTGAAGTTAGTCCTTATATTTTATAGTGGGTGACCATTTTTTTATTCAGGTTTCAATGAGAATGGAGCATCAGTGATTGGGTAAAAAGGGGAAGCTATATTTGAGATATGTTAGGCCTTTAAAAATATTAGGCATAATTAGTGAGACAGATTATTAGTAGGCCTTAACCTATAAATTTATTGTGATGCATAACACATTACATATTTCTCAATTATAGAAGTATGTTCCTAATAGAGTGCATGTGATTTGACACAATGATATCGAGCTAGAAGTTGATGCATATTATGTGAATACATATATAAATACCCTCAACCAGAGTGATAAATTTCTATGGGGAAAGGTGATACCTTGGGTTTGGGTTAGGTGGTAGCATGAAAATATACAATATGAGACTTGAGAGTGTGAAACTGAAATGAAGGTTCAATGGCTGGACTTATTCTCTTAGGAAGCTAGTTGATGCATCTCAAAGAGGATAAACCAAATGGTGAGGAGGTTATAAAGACCATATACTTTATGTGTTATTTTTTCCTTTAATTATAATGTTCTTATTGTCCTTTCAAGTGAAATTCTATGTTGGTAGAATGATTAGAGGATTTTAGTGGGGGTTGAAAAAAGTGGGAAAAAGGGACCAAAGTTAATGGATAGTACCGGGGTCCTAGTGGGCTGGTATCAGTTCGCTGATGAAATCAGTAGAGTTAAAGAAACACTATTAGGACCACTTAGTAGCCACTAGACCTAGACCGGGTACCCATCAACATTGTAGATTGTCTTTTTTAAACATGAAGGTGGTTTAGTCTTTTTTATATTAAAAAATGACTCCTAAAACGCATTCCCCCAAGATTTTTGGTTATTTTACCCCCCTATTTACCTATGTCATGCTACCCTTCATCTCTCTCTCCCTCAAACTAGGTGGATTTGATTTGTTAAAGAATCTATTCTTCATCATGTCATAATAATGGATCCCCTATAATTTTTTGATTCTTATTATTCCCTCATGGAAGTGGGTTTAATCCCTCATTATATATATCTTGGGCATATGAATATCCATTTTTTTAACTTTTTTTATATCTTTGGGATTATTTAGAGGTTATGTCTTGGTGAATCCACTATAAACATGCTACTTTACTTTTTTGGATTTCAAATCCAATGTTAGAATCCATGGAAACCTTAACATTCATCTACTCTAGGCTTGTTTTTTTTATTATAAGTGGTGGCATATCTTATTCCCATAGCCTTTAAAATAGCATTCTGAATTTTTTTATGGTAATTAATACACATATTCCTTTCAAAATCTTGAGATTTGAACCGACAATGGTGTATATTTGATTAAATTTAAATTAAAACAAAATGATTTCTTATAATTAATTTTTTTGGGAATATTTTCAAAAGTTTCAAGGATTTATTGATTTAATTAAATTATGTTATTTTTGTTTTCATGACTTGGTTATTATATAGATGTACTTTAATTAATTAATTTCTTGTTTAACATGCCTAATTGTTTTTCATGTTTAGTGGATAACCAATATGACCTCTAGTAATTCTCACCACTTCCATATATGTTTGAAATATTGAATTTAGAATGCTAAGGGTGTTTTACTATCATGTATATATATTTAAAGTTTTGTTTGATTCTATCTAAATTAATATCATTATAAATTTTTTAGAAAGGGGAATACCATTTTGATACAAAAAATGTGTAGGTACCTCATATATTTATGAATATGTTGGTGGTCAAGATAAACTCAAAATTCCCTAACTCATTATTCCCCTTTCCCCTTTTCCCTTTTCCCTATGGATAAAAAACTTGGTTAATCTGAATCATTATATACTATTCTATTTACCCATTATAGGTTATAAATATTCAACTCATCCAACACACACATATATATTTATGTAGTATATATGTACATGTGTTCCTATTTACACCTATAGAGGATGGGACTAGTCCTCATCTCACTTCATGAGATTGATCCAAAGTAAGAATGATAGTTATGGATACTTCATAAATTTGGAATTACATGTAACTACTTATGTTTATTACAATTTTTTAACATAACATTATGAAAAATATACTTCTAGTTCCTTTATCTACATGTTGTTTCTTTATACACTTTGGTTTATGATAATCATAAAAGGGTGAGGTGGTGACCACCTACTAGGTATTTTTATACTCACATCCAATAGTTTCCATATATGATTTTTGGATATGATTTTATACATGAACCAAGTAAAGGTTAAGTGCCTGATCATGGGAGCTAGTCACACTTGGAGCATGAAATACAAGTGGTATCCAATTGGGTGTTTTATTTATGGATATTATTATGGATTGAGTGAAGTACTAGTGCTCTCTTAGAGAGGTTTCACACATGGAGTCACCACTTTTGGACCCTTAGGATACATTTTTCTTGGTATGAATATGCATATATAATAATTTATTTGGTTTTACACAATTTATAAACTATATGGAGAGTTTTGGACTCAGGATGCCTGTTGATAAAAATTCATATATTGTTATCCATTTGGTATTATTCTTTTACCCTCATGCTTCTAATAGTTATTTGATTGTCTACTCTATTTTGTTAGGTTCTAAAGTAGGTCTTGATAGTTATGGGTATGCACATGATTTTCTCTCACTCATATATCACTCAACCCCTAAAATTTATGTTAAAATTTGGTGATCTGGAGGTGATCCTGAGGTGTTTTGGATAACTAACCTGAAACTATTATGGTAATTGGGTTACAATAAATATAACCCAAATTCATCCCGATAAAAATAATGTATTGGTCTCACTAAAACAAAAACAAAAATTTCACTATTTTTAATGAACACAATTAACCCACCTAATAGTACTCTCATATTTTCCACCTATATACATAATTGAATAATATTGGTAGCTCAAATAATTCTTATGACACCTCTTGTCTATAATTTCAACATCAAAAGTTTATATCTGAATGCATAAGCTAAATAAATTCCCCTCTTTGTGGTTTTTTTTATTAAATGTTTTATTAAATGAACCCCATTATTATTCTAATTATTTTCATACTTGAAAACTTTAGTTAATATTTTTTGTGTATATAAATTCAATTAAAATTTGATATAATTACTTGGAGTGTTCAATTAATGTTGCAATATAAAGTTATTATGATATTTATTTAGTTTTTAATTTTTTGATTATTGTGTAGTTTTTACTTGATGTTGATTTTTTTTAGAATTTACATAATTTTTTATATTTTTATATTTTTTTCAATACAATAGATATATTATTTCTATTATCTTTTCATGTAAATATATATTTTTTGTTATGAAATGCAGTACTTGGAATTTGGTTGAAAAAATTACTTTAAAAAATATATTTATAAAATTAATAGAGATAAGATGTTCCCTTGGCCTTATTAGATTTATTTCCTCCATTTCTTAATAGTGAGTTCCCTATGGAACCAGAGAGAAATAATAAACCTCATAATCATCTTCATTATGGGGTTAATATAGATCCATCATCTCTTCTAGTGTAAAATGGGATGAAACATTTACTAGGAGTTATGAGTGAAAGTTACTTTTTAGTATTACCTCATCCTAATTTTAAAACTTCCATAATCACTTATTTTTTCCTGGTCTAATAGTGACACCTTCTAGTTGTATTAGTGAGTTAGTTTTTATACCATATTTAAAAAATGTGGGTCTCATAAACCTGTTATGTAGAGTCATTGTGAAGGAAATTTGTTTTTTCCTCTCTTCAATTATTCATTTTTCTCAATTCATGGAATGATACTGTATTTTTTGGCATATTCAAATATTAGGGTCCTTTAGGAGATCATTAAACATTACTAATTTTAGTATCTATAAGGATGTATGTGGTGATACTTCTCATTGAAGGCCAATTAGAGGACCCCATAAAATTTGGATAGCATATTGATTCACATAAAAAGAGAATAATGTTATTATTCTTTGTGATATACCTTTTTTATGAGTTGTATCTTCCTTTCTAAAAAATCATCATTTTTTTAAATTAATGAATATTGTGGATCAATTTTTTTCTACCTCTAAACTAATAATTTTTTTGTAAACAATTAGGAATATAAAAAAGGTATTTTTCAATTCTTTGAAGAAAGGATATAAAATGAAATGATTATAATTCTTTTCATTATTTTTGGATGGTTTTGGTAAAATAAAATGGATGATTTTTAAACAAACCATCCCATTTTTATGTGATTTTAAATTTGGTGTAATAGAGAAATACATTTCTATTAATTGATATCCTTATCAATTTTACTGTACCAAATTTAGAGAAGAAATTGGAACCATCCAATATGTTTCCCTTAATCCTAAATAAATTATATAAAAATGAATTTACCAAATAAAAAAAACTTAAATAAGTGGTATGAAAATACTTCTTTAGTATGAAATATCTAAATTCTTACATATAATAACTGTTTGAGTTGGTACTCTAGAACCAAATTCTATGTAATTAATTACATGTTTTAATTGAATTAAATATTAAAAATATTTCTTATTAGATCATTATTATTCCTCTTTATAATATATTATGTGATAATTTCTGAAGGATACCTACTATGTTAAAAGTACATAGAAGTTCCTTACTATAATGAGATACTTTAGATTCCATGAAAACATTCCTTAATACCAAGTTATATTAATGGATGATATTGTTTAATGGGATGCATATGATATAAGATTTTAGGGGAAGGAGGATCATAAGACATTGAGACACCTTCTCATAGAGTTATCCATTGGTAACCTTTAAGAAATGGGGTTATGAGAACAAACCCGCCAATAGGAAATCCACATTTTATGTGTCATTAGATGTATTTATCTGTAGAGATGTTTACTTATCCTTAGACTTTAATATTATCATTAATGAATATCATAAGTTGTTTACTCTGATGTATTGACAAACAACATAATGATATATTCTCACAGTGAGGTTGGATTTATTGGTTGTGTTACGATTGAAATTTCATTAATGGATATTGTGAGAAAGAATTTATCCCATATACCTATTAAAAAATGTTGATATCTGAAGCTCTTTTATGGTAATAGAAATTCTTGGATAATTACATGGACATGATGTCTAGTTGGAAAGTTTATTTTCAGATGTTTAAAGAATGAAATATCAATCACATAGGTTTATGACACCAACATGCAACCTAAATGACTAGAGATATCATGAAAAATGGATTATATTACACGATAAGAATTTTTAATAGGTTGTATGTCATCACAACATTAAATTATTTATCTATGGGTTCCTAGGTGTGTTTCTAGATTATAAACTTGGAATTTATGTAGTTTTTTCCTAATTACACTAAGAAATAGATCTAGAGGGTCACACACTAAGTGTGCCTATAATCTCAGTCAAATTCAATATTGAATTTAATAAGTAAGAATAAATAATATTTTTTTAGTTTTTGGTTGATAACTAATATTTAATCCCAATTTATTCAAAATAATAGGTGAGTTAAATAATAATAATAATGAATATTTCTGTGATCAACCACAAACAAAAAAAGTGATTAGGATCAACATTATTAGCACCCAATGATTTTATGATGATGTTTAGAGATTTTGGTTCACATGTGGATCACCACTAGAGATATTCTGAAATTGGATTATGTATCACAATGACTATATGATGATATCGAGTCAAACAAATCATCAATAAAGAAATAAATATATTTTTAGGTAATTCCAGAACTTCTCATATATTAATTATAAATTATATGTGAAGATCCCCATCTTCTGGTTCCTACATTTAATCTATTCATGTAATCTAAAAATTACATTGGTCATGACATCATTCTTTATACACAATAATGATTATTCATAAATTAAAACAAAAAAATTTGAGTTGTCCATGCCATATAGGAGCTTTCATCGTGCCCAAAACCTATAAGTGGTATTAGAGTGGTCACATGGTTAATTATTTATTAATTGTTGATTTATTTTCATGTATTTACAATTTCTTTTACTTAAGATCTATTATATAGTGGAATTTGAACAAAATTTTATCTTTCCATTCTTCATTATCACTCACATAACTAATAAACGAGTTACATTTTAATGAAGATACATCTAAAAATGATATCTAGATATTCCAAAGGTTCTAGATGGACTAATAAGAGTACCTTGTGTGCACCCTAAAAGTAGACATGATGTACCTTTTTTTCTAATCATTATCTTATGAATTTGTTAGATAAGTTCATAGATATCAGATCAGATATAATAAAGTCAGATCAACACATAGATTCATACATGATAGAATGTGGTTTAAATAACTACACATGTGTAACTTATGTACACAATGTGTAGTCCTCAGTTCTTCATAATGGAGATAGAAGGGGTCCAGACCTATCATATATCTAATACATGACAAAGGTACTGGAAAATTGTGAAACATATAGGCCACACACCATTTAGGGAGATTATATGTCATGTAATTCATACACATCCATGGTAGGTGACACACCCATTCTCTAGGAATGTGCCTCAAACACCAACATAAGATAGAAATGATGTGTAACAAAGTACACGACTTATTTTCTACTACAACCAGTGTGATTAATTTAAAATAGAGAGAAAAATAAATTATATAATTATACCTATTCACATGGGTTATATATGTTGTTTATTTGATAGCACACAACATTTCATAAGTTCATTAATTATATATTGAATTAATTTTTATGTTAAATCAAAAACTACGATTTGTGTTTGGTATTTTCTTATAGTGAACTCCACACACACCATGACAATCACATGTAGTGTAATTCTCATGTGTTCTATGTGAAAATTGTTTGATAGTATATGTCATGTAATTAAATATCATGCAATGTGCATTGGATACAAAGGGAATTCACAAGAACATAGATCATTCTAGGTAGTTTGGGTGAGTATATGTAGTTTCCTCCAAGTACACTTGTATACTGCATTAATTTTAAATGAAATTAATTAATTTAATTTGTTTAAAACTATGGATGATGGTAATTTAAGGATGCTATGATTGTATTAAGATAAATTAAAATAATAGATTAACTTTTGGTTATTTATCTTAATTAAATAACAAATTAAAGAAATTGATCGATAAATTATAATTGTATGTTCATTTCATGTTGTGTGTATGATCATGATTATGGACCAAACCTATGTATGTGATTATTTTATTTTAATTTATTATGATTAAATTAAAATCGATGGATTGTATTTTATCCCCTCCCCCTTATTATGTAAGGGTATATGTACACAGTTTATTTTATATAGACCCCTTTCATCCAATCTATTAGATCCAGCCACATGCATATGAGTAAAATATTAAGGATGGATATCCTAGGAGAGAAGAGGTGGTTTGAGTCCCAAAGTAGAGGTGAAACTAATTGAGGTGATATATAGGAGTTGAGGCGGAATGATTCAATAAGATCCAAGATACAATTCAAGGTGTTTTACCCTAGGGTTGAGTGTTAGTTTATCATCCACTGGATAAACTAACCATTAGAGAATATCATGATCATGGCACTTATATTTTATTTCTATTAGTTTCATGGTAGATTATTTATGTTTGTGGATTCTACTTAATCAATTAAAAAAAATGAATTAATAAGCATGAAATATAGAATAAAATAAAATCGTATTATTTGTAATTTTAATCATACATAGTTAACCATTTAAGTAAAATTCACTTAATATTAACAAGTAATGCGATAAGATAAAACTGGGATTTATGGATAATGATAAAAATATATTATCTAAAATTTTAAGTTTTTATATCCTTCTATTACTTAAGTTAAAAGTCTAACTCAAAGTTTAAAGTGCTTGAATGGCCCATATTGGGGTTCTTTCAATTATTTAAGAACATTTAGATTGAATTTTTTGGTTGAATTAACTTGGTTCATATCAAAGGTTGATTCCCAGGAAAGTGATCATGTAACTGAGAGGAAAGTACTAGAGAAATATTTATAGGATATTTTAATATTGGGGAATCCACTCAACAGATAAAGGAACAATGTGTTAATGTAGTTAGTGAGTTATGTCTACCTAAAAACCTTAAAATAACATGTCACAACCAAGTCTAGATTATGATATGGGGATATGGTTCCTTTCCACTAGAATATTCTTGCAACATGGTATTTTGAAATTAATTTCAAGGGATATTAGGTTTCAAAAAAATAGTGGGATATTGATGAAAATAAAATTTATTAATCTGTTTTGGTATTCAAAGAAGTACTAATAATATTATTTTAACTTTGAAGAAATGGTAAACCAGAAGAATTAAAAAATATCACTGAAATTCATACTAGAGAAGGAAAACCTTCTTACCAAAATGAATTTCCCAAAATGGTATAAGAACTTATGAGTTCTACTATGCCATGAACATAAATTATATGGATTGGAAACCCCACTTCCTAAGTTTCTTATGAAATAGGGTAGTGATAAAGAAGTATCTATCTACCTGAAATATGTATATAACACAATGGATGTCCAATTTTTCATGCTATCATCAATATATAGCAAGGTTATAAAAAAATATGAGGATATAGATACATATGGAATCATTTCTCACCTCTATGATGCTTATCAGGAGAAGGTGATATAATAGAGGTATGATACATCCAACACAATTTTCACAAGAAATATTAGAGACTCAAAATCAACTGGTCCTCATATAGTCAAGATGATTGGATACATATAATACTTATACATCTTGGGGTTTAAGATCCCTTATTATAACACCCCAAACATTTTATGGTATGCTTCTCTTAAATACATTCTATTCATTGCATATATTTTATAAATCACTGAGTTTAATTCAAACAAAACTTGGTTATTTAGGATATAGTCATAACTTAGCCATTAAACATAAATTTTCCACTTCTATGTTTTGAATTTTGAATAAACGAACATACATGGTTGTGATCAGGGTGATATTTGGAGTCTGATAAAATCAATTCATTTTTCAGTGAATAGTAACTTAACCTTATGAATAGTAACATACCCTTATGAATAGAAACCTACCCTTATGAATATTAATATGACCATTATTAATGGTAAACTTAATCATGAAAATATAAATAAATTTAGGCTCCTTAAAAAATGAAGATGAATATTTTAAGTGTTGGTATTTTTCAATTAAATAATTATTTTAATTAAAAATTAAATTTATCATATTTAGAAAATTATTTTTGAAAAATGGATTTCATTTTTGGATTCTACATGTCAAAAAATGGTCAGGGTCAATTTTTTGGATTTTTATGAAATACTTGAATTTTTGGTGAATAGTAAAATACATTAATTTACCGTATAAATACATAATAATTTAAATTAAATATTCCAAGAATAATGAGTGATGTAAGAACCCAAATCTAGAAATAACATGCACTTATTAATATTTTAGGTCATTTAATCCTCACTATTTATCATCTTGTGGAGAAATAATAAATTAATGATTATAATATTAATGAAATCCTCCTCCCCTCCACTATATAAACCACCACTCACCCCCTCTTCCTATCACTCCACTCAAGATTCAAGACATTATTAAATTTTACTCAGATATATCCCTAATCTCTTCCCCCACGTCCAAGACCTTCTAGTCTCACCAAAAGGCCAAAAACAAAGGCCTTAAGGAGATTCTAAAGGAGGAGTACTCAAGAGGTGAACCTCTCTTCCCTGTTTTTCAAATTCTTTTACAAGTTCTATTATTTTGTTTCTCTCTCCACAAATACCCACATACAAATGCTATTATGATTCCATTACCATACATGGGATGTAATTTTATTGTGAGAATTTAAAATTTCATCATCATATCTCTTTTCCCCCACCTCTTACACTAAAAATGAAAATACAGTCCGAGATGTGTTAATTTATCACATTCAAGGACGACGAGTTTTCAATTTCTATTACTATCTTTAAGACTAGTCTTGAAACCTTTTAAATGGTCTAAAAAGATAATGATATATTTATTTTACCTTATTCAATGTTCTATAATCCTTACACACTCATAATACAGAATAATAATACAAACAAGTTCTTTATGCACAAAATCGCCAAGTTAAACCAAGCGTTTATCAATAACTTTTAACAAATGATTCATCTTAAAGGTATATAACCAAAAATAATTATAATATATTTTTTAATTTCACTAATAATATATATTTTCAATTCTGGATGTTTACAAATGAAATTCCATTAATGAATACAAGTAAATTAGTAATGAAAACCAAGGAAGAAAATGCCTCCAAAATAATAAAATTGAATCTATTAAACCCATAGAAAGGGAATGAATGAACCTAATAAATTTATGATATATATATATATATATTAAATGTTTATGAGGTTCTGTAATTATTAATTAGTGAAGCTAAATTTGATTATTCATGTTGTTAAGATCAATCAAGAACACATTTGGGCATAAGGTAAGAGACCCTCTCTCTCACTTTTGTTCAAGAATTCCCCCTATGTTGTGTCCTTGTATTTTTTTAATTCCTAATGATGGGGTATGTTTTCACACCTCCCTAATACTTACCTTATGATATATAAATGATGTTATACCCTTTTACTTCTCTTTAAGTTTTCACAAGAACACATGTTACCATACCAAAATGTTTATAAGGGGTTTCTAATCTTACTTATAATTCTGTGAGATTTCCATTGTTTTCCACTTATTTATTTCATGTGGTGTATTTTTTACTTCCATTTGATATATACTATCATGATTATATTTATATTCATGGTATTATATGATTCATTTGGTGGTTATTTTTTTTTCATATGACTCAATTGATTACAATGTGGTATGGGAATTTGTCTCAATTTTCATTTCATTGAGACTTACTTGGTATTTTGAACCTAATCTTTCTTATATGGAGTATCCACTTCCCATTTGAGATAATTTTTAATTTGAAATTGTAAATATATTATATATCAATATTTTTGTTTCATGGATATTATTATTATCTTAAGATGTATGCCCTTTTACATTCGGTGTTTATTTGGAATGTTGTTTTAACTATGGAAATATTGATGAATTTGTATCCTCTACTCTATAAAGATATTAAGAGGGCCTATTTTACTTGTATTAAATATATTTATAAATAATTATTTGGACATATAGTGATGTAAGGGGACCACTATAGCCCCTTGATGTATCGATAAGTCTCATGAGACAAATCAGTCGGTGATAAACCCTTTGAGTTTGTTTCCAAAAATCAGTCAGGTTTCTACCCACACACTTAAAACATTTTGATAGTATAGTGGTATCATGTTCCAGATACATGATATCCAATTAATAATCATTCTCTTTATTCATTTTCATTTATTACTATCCATGAGGTTTTCACTATGACAAAATTTATGGATGCATGTTCATTCTCAGTTCATTAATGGCGTGTGTTTTCGTTTATTCAACATGCTATATTTGTTTATGATTCAGTTATTAATGATTCATGATTCTTCTACTTGTAACCCTTACTGATCATTTGAATTCACCCTTTCCATTTGTTTACCTTCAATAGGTTATGAATATGAGACAATTTATTGAGTTTCTGTGGATGTAGTTTAGTAGTTTTTGTTACCATTCTGAATGTAATTTGAGTTAAATCTATGTATCTAGTTTTTTTAAGACTAATAAACTGATCATTCCTTTGGTATTTCATTCCACTTAATCATTCCAATGTAATAAGTAATTCATCAGATCTGCTCTAGAGGGGTCGGTGTGTTACAGTTGGTATCATAGGAAGTTTAGTAACAAATTTTGGAACTAGATTAGAAAATGTAGATTAGGGAACAAATCCATAAGGTAGTATTTGAGGAAAAAAATACAAGAACATCCTCAAATTTTTGTAAGGAATATATTATGCGGATATTTTTAGAAAATACATCCATTTCTGGATACAAATAGAAATATGTGGCTTTGTAACATATGTACCTAGGAGTGAAAACTATGACAAGGAGTTTCAGGCTTAACCTGGGGTATCCTAGTACATGAAAATGGACATTACTACACTCTTGGTTTGACACTCCTAAGGTATATTCCAAGGATAATTCACATTTTCTTTATAATCCATTATGAAGGATTTTAATGTAAAATTTTCCTTATAGAAACCTTGTTTATGAGATTATCTATGCATGGAATTTCAATTTATGTTAATTAATTTTCTAGTTGATATTATAAATTGTGATTCATAAACTAATCTTGTATATGCTATTATTTAGAAATGGTTCCTAATGGAATAAGGGGAATTAATACTCATGGAAATGTAGGGATTTCCCCAGTGAGAAAGTCAACAAAGTCAATGTTGTAGGGGATCAGATCATGGCCATATTAGGAAAACTTACTCATGTTGTGATGAATAACCATGATACACCTATGTTAGATCATTTCATGTGAAAAAAGCCTCCATATTTTAGTGGGACTACTAATACATTGGTAACTGAGTAGTGTATCAAGTCCCTTGAAAAGATATTCATGGAATTAAGATGCAATGAAAATGAAAAGGTAGTGCTGGCAGTATATTATCTCAAGGGAGACACTAATCAATGGTGGTCCTTGATCCAGAATACCATAGAGGAAGAAGAAATATAAGATATGGAATGAAATAATTTTAAGGAAATATTATTCGACAAATATTTCCATCATGAGAAAATAACTGAAATGAAGAGGAAATTATATGTCTTAAATAAAAGGGAAGAAGAATGTATTGAAGATTATGAGGTTACCTTCACAAGACTAGCTAGGTATTCCATAGATTACGTACGTGACTCAGAAGATAAGATTGATCATTTATTTTAAGGTCTTAAGCCAAGTCTTCGAAGGTCACTAGCTTCTCAAACATTTTCATTATATGAAGTAATTATATTAAGTTCCATAAAAACAAAGAGGGAGTATGCTAGATCATGGTTGTTCAAGGGAAACCAAGATAAGAAGAATACTATGATAACCATGTAAAAGGTGAAGCACCAAATAAGAACAAGGGAATGAAGAAATTCCCATTATTAAAGAACTATGGAAAGAATCATCTTGAGAAATTTATGAAAGTCATGGGAGTCTGCTATAAGTGTGGAGAAAAGGGTCATTGATCTAATGAATTCAAGGGGAATAAAAAAGTAAATGATTTTCAATGATACAATTGTAGCGATATGGGACAATATGCAAATGAGTGTCCTAAGATCCAATGAAACTTGCCTAAAAAAAGGCCACAAGAGCAGGGGAAAGTATTTGCGATTACAACCGTAGAGGTTGAAGTTCCTAATGATGTGGTGGTAGATACTTTAATTGTTTCCTCAAACTTAGTAAAAACTTTATTTTATTCTGGATCATCACATTTATTTATATCTTCCTAGTTTTTTCAATAAAATTATATATGTACAATTTGATTTAATAAAGGAGTTGTTAGTCAAAAATCATAGGGAATTTATCATTTCAACAAAGGCATGTCGATCAGTCCCCCTCATGACACATAAACGTGATTTAGTTTGTAACCTTATCATCATACCAATTAATGACTTTGATATAATTCTTATTATGAATTGGATGTCAAATTATGATGTGAATATCTATTGTAAGAAGAAGGAAGTTATAATCTTCTAAAATGGTGTAGAATCCCTTATTTTTAGAGTATAAACCTAACGATCTAATTATTATCTAGATCCACCCCATTAGCTCTATGAAATGAAAATTTTAGGGAGGAAGAGAAACCAATACCTATGGATGAGGAAAAAAATATTCAAATTTAATATGTACATATAGTACAAGAATACATTGACATATTTCCATATGATTTACCTAGACATCCTCCATAGCCAAAAGTTGAGTTCTCTATTGATTTAATTCCTCGTGAAAGACCTATATCAAAGTCTCCTTATAGAATGGACACTATGGAATTAGTCGATATAAATAAACAACTAGAGGAATTGAGTGAAAAAGTATTTATTCGACCTAGTGTTTCTCCATGGGGAGCCCCTGTACTCTTTGTCAAGAATAAAGATGGATCCATGAGGCTATGCATTTATTACATGAAAAAAATGATATTACTATAAAGAATAAGTATCCTCTACCATGAATTGATGATTTATTTGATCAACTTCATAGAGCACAATAATTTTCGAATATTGACCTTCTATCTGGATACCATCGGATGTGTGTAAGGGAGGAAGATATTCTAAAGATAGCATTTCAAACTAGGTATGGGCATTACGAGTTTATAGTGATGCCTTTTGGAATGACTAATTCACCCTCTATTTTCATGGATTTAATGAATAGAGTTTTCAAGGAATATCTTGATAAATGTTTTGTGGTATTTATCGATGATATTATAGTATACTCCAAAAGTTATGAAGACCATGAGAATCACTTGTGGATTATTCTGGAAACTCTTAGAAGAAATGAATTATATGGGAAGTTTAGCAAGTGTGAATTTTGGATTCAATAAGTTTATTTTCTAGGATATATTTTCTCTAAAGATGTAATCCTATTTGATCTTGTAAAGACAAAGGAAATCCAAGAATTTCCCATGCCAACAAACATAACCTAAATATGTAGTTTTATTAGCTTAACAGGTTACTATCGGTGTTTTGTTCAGAATTTTTTCCAACTGGCTAACCCACTAACCAAGATCACACGTAAAGGGGTTAAGTTTGTATAGACGAATAAATGTACATAATGCTTTAAAGAATTGAAAATAATATTGGTTAATGATCCAATTTTGACTATTCCATATCGAAATGATGGATTTGTGATATATAGTGATGCATCAAAGAATGGTCTGGGTTGCATCTTTATGAAATATGATAATGTAATTGATTATGCATCAACTTAGTTGAAGACTCATGAGAAAAATTACCTAACTCATGATCTTGAGTTAGCAGCCACAATATTTGATCTAAAAATATGGATACATTATCTCTATAGTGAAAGATGTGAGATATATATGGATCACAAGAGTTTGAAATACATTTTCACTGAGAAAGAAATCAACACGAGGCAAAGGATATGGATGGAGTTACTCAAATAATATGATTTTCCAATACACTACCACCAAGAAAAGGAAAATAAGGTTTAAAATTCATTAAGCAGGAAAGATGATGGACTTCTGACCCAAATAAGGATTGAGAGAGATCTTATATTCATGGATCTACTAAATATGGATATGGGAGTTGTTAAGGTAGGGGAAACATACTTCCTCTTTAAAATTATTTCTAAACCATATTTACTAGAGAAGATAAAAATCTCTCAATCTGATGATTAGGATCTACCCAAGAAAATTAATGTTGTTAAGGATGGGAGATTGGCAGACTTTATGTATGAGGAAAGAGTTATTAAATTTGGGAAGAGGTTATGCTTTCCATCAGTACCTGAGATAAAAAGGGAAATATTAGATGATGCACATAGCTCAAATTTATCTATACATCCTGGTAGCACAAAGATGTATAGAGATCTGAAGGAACATTTTTGGTGGGATAATATGAAGTGAGAAATTTCTGACTACGTGTTAAGGTGTCTAGTTTGTCAATAAGTGAAGGTAGAGAGACAACAACCTAGATGGGCGATGCAACCTCTACCTATACCTATGTGAAAGTGGGATTAAATTATGATGTATTTTGTCACAAGACTACCAAGGATGCCTAGAAGGAATGATGAAATATGGGTAATTGTGGATCGTCTCACAAAATAAGCACATTTCCTTGCTAGAAGTGAGGATTTACCAATTGAGCTCCTAGAAAGACTTTATATTAATGAAGTTATAAAAATTCATGGTGCACCTCTATCGATTGTGTCAGATTGAGATCCCCAGTTTAAATCAAAGTTCTAGAAAAGTCTCCAAAAGGCTTTGGATACTAAGCTTCATATGAGTACTTCTTATCACCCAAACTGAAGGAAAATATGAAAGGACTATTCAAACACTGGAAGATATGTAGAGATCATGCTCTCTTGACTTTAAAGGTATGTGGGATCAATACTTTCCTTTGGTAGAATTTTCCTACAATAATAGTTTTCATTCTAGCATTCAAATGGTTCCATATGAAGCATCATATGGTAAGAGGTATCAAAATCCATCTTATTGGGATGAAGTTTGCAAGAGGAAACTTTTAGGCCCATAACTTATCAAAGAGACAACAGTAAAGGTAAAGAAAATTCAGGCCCATATTAAAGCATCCCAAAGTAGAAAAAAGAGTTATGCTGACAATCAGAGAAATGATTTGGAATTTCAAGTTGAAGATCATTTCTTTCTAAAAGTATCTATGTGGGAGGGCTTCTTAGGTTTTAGTAAGAAAGGGAAACTACACCCCAGGTACATCAGACCATTTGAAATTCTGGAAAGGATTAGAGTTGTAGCTTACCATTTAGAAATGACACTAAGTCTCTCCAAAGTTCATAATGTGTTCCACATTCCGTTATTGTGGAAATACATGCTATACCTAATGAGTGTACTCACCTATGAAGAAAATGAACTGGAACCTGATGTTTCATACTGTGAAGAGCCTATCGATATTCTTGACACAAGGGAGCAAGTATTGAGAAATCAAACAACTCATGTTGTAAAGGTTATTTGGAGAAACCATAATTTTGAGGAAGCAACATGGGAACCTAAGGATGTTATGAAGAAGAACCACCCACATCATTCTAGAGGGCTTTATACATGAAAAATTTCAAGGACAAAATTTCCAAAGGTGGTAGTAATATAAAACCCCAAACATTTTACTGTATGTTTCTCTTTAATACATTCTATTAATATCATATATTTCATAAAGCACTAAGTTTATTAGAAATAACACTTGGTTATTTAGAAGATATCCATAACCTAGCCATTAAACATAAATTTTCCACTTCTGTGTTTTGAATTTCAAAAAAACGAACATACATGGTTGCAGTCAGGGTGATATTTGGAGTCTAATAGAATCAAGTTAATTTTTAGTGAATAGTAACTTAAACTTATGAATTGTAACATACCCTTATGAATAGTAACATACCCTTATGAATAGTAATATGACCCTTATTAATGGTAACCTTACTCCTGAAAGTATAAATTAATTTAGGCACCTTAAAAAAATGAAGATGAATATTTTATGTGTTGGTATTTTTCGATTAAATAATATTTTTAAGTAAAAAATAAATTTCTCATATTTATTAAATTATTTTTTAAAATTGGAGTTCATTTTTGGATTCTACACATCAAAAAATAGTTAGGGTGGATTTTTGGGATTTTTCTAAAATAGATGATTTTTTGGTGAATAGTGAAATACATTAATTTACCATATAAATACAATATTATTTAAATTAACTATTCCAAGAGTAATGAGTGATGTAAGCACCCAAATATATAACTCACATGCACTTATTACTATTATAGGTCATAGAATCCTCACTATTGCTTGTCTTGTGGAGAAATAATAAATTAATGATTATAATATTAAGGAAACCCTCCTTCCCTCCACTATATAAACCACCACTCACCCACTCTACCTCCCACACCACTAAAGATTCAATCCTTGCCTAAATTATGATAAAATATCTACCTAAGATCCTCCCCCACATCAAATACCTACTGGTCTCACCAAAAGGCCAAAAACAAATGCCTTAAGTAGATTTTCAAGGAGTACTCCAGAGGTGAACCTCTTTTCTCTTTTTCTTTCAAATTCTTTTACAAGTTCCATTATTTTGTTACTCTCTTCCCACCTACCCACATAAAAATTCTATGATGATTCTAGTAACTTATATGGACTGGAGTTTTATTATTCTAATGGAAAATTTCTTTATCATATATCTTTTCCCCCACCTCTTACACTAAAAATGAAAATACTGTCCGAGAGGTGTTAATTTATCACATTCAAGGACGACGAGTTTTCAATTTATATTACTATATTCAAGACTGGTCGTGAAAACTTTTCAATGGTTGAAAAAAATCATGATATATTCATTTTACCTTATTCAATGTTTTTATCCCTTACACACTCATAATACAAAATAATAATACAAAACAAGTTCTTTATGCACAAAACCGCTAAGTTAAACCAAGCATTTATCAATAACTTTTAACTAATGAGTCATCCTCAAAGTATATAACCCAAAATAATTATAATATCATTAATAATGTCACTAATAATATATATTTTCAATTATGTATGTTTAACCACATATCAAATGAACTTCCATTCGTGAATACAAGTAAACCTGTCCTGAAAACCAAGGAAGAAATTTCTTCCAAAACAATAAAACTTAATCTATTAAACCCTTAAAAAATGGAACAAATGAACTTAAAAAAGTTATGATATATCAATTAAATATTGATGAGGTTATGTAATTATTAATTAATGAAGAAAATTTTTATTATTCAGGTCATTAAGATCAATCAAAAACACCTTCATGCATAAGGTAAGGGATCCTCTCTCTCACTTTGGTTCAAGATTTCCCTATATGTTGTGTCCTTTTATTTTTTTAATTCCTAATGATGGGGTATGTTTTTAAACTCTCTCATACTTCACTTATGATATATAAATTATGGTACACCCTTTTACCTCTCTTTAATCACTCATAAGAACACCTGTTACCTTGCCGAAATGTTTGTAAGGGGTTTCTTATCTCACTTTTAATTCTGTGGGATTTCCATTGTTCGCCACTTATTTCTTGCATGTGGTTTATTATGTACTTAAATTTTATATATATTATCATGATCCTTTTTATATTCATTGTATTATATGATTAATTTGGTGGTTATTAATTTTTGGTCATACGACTAAATTGGTTGCAATGTGGTAAGAGTCTTTATCTCAATTTTCATTTCATTGAGACTTACTTGGTATTGTTCACTAATCCTTATTATGTGGTGTATCCACTTCCCATTTGAGATCATTTTTTATTTTAAATTGTAAATATATTATATATCCATATTCTAGTTTCATGGATATGATTATTATCTTAAGCTGTATACCCTTTTACATACAATGTTTATTTGGAATGTTGTTTTAACTATGGAAATATTGATGAATCCTTATCATATACTCTATTCAGATATTGCGAGGGAATATTTTACTTGTATTAAATATATGTATAAATAATTATTTTTACTTTCAGTGATGGGTGGGGCTTGATATATCCCCTCGATGCATCAATAGGTGTCACGAGACAGCTCAGTTGGTGATAAACCCTTTGAGTTTGTTTCCAAAAATAAGATGGGTTTCTACCCACAAAATTAAACCGTTTTGAAAGTATAGTGGTATCATGTTCTAGATAAATTAAATACAATTAATAATAATTATCCTTATTCATTTTCAGTTATTACTATCCATGAGGTTTTCACTATGGAAAAATCTATGGATGTAGGTTCATTCTCAGATTATTAATGGTGTGTGTTTTTCATTTATTCACCATGCAATATTTTTTTATGATTCAATTATTGATGATTCATGCTTCCAATAAATTTAACCCTTACTAATAATTTGATATCAGCCATTTCATTTGTTTACCTTAAATGGGTTATGAAGAGGAGACCATTTATTGAGTTTCTATGGATGTAGTTTATTAGTTTTTGTTATATATTGTTGTGGTTACCTTTCCCAATGTAATTTGAGTTACATCTATGTATCTAGTTTCTTAAATACTACCAAACTGATCATTCCTTTGGGATTTCATTAATCTGAATCATTCCAATGTAATATGTAATTCTTCGTCTCCACTCTAGAGCGGCTGGGGTGTTACACTTATGAGTTTCACACATGTCTATCATTACTACCTAAAAAAATCTCCAATTTTAGTATGAATTTTAATATGAGAAATAGTGAGAAGACTCTTTCAGAACTTATTACTATTATTTTCAAGTTGATAAATACATGGGGTGTGAAAAAAATATCATACTTATTATTAATAATAAAATAAAGAACAAGGTAAAGGATCTGAAGATTCATTTTATGTCTACGGATCCAGAGAACCATCCTTCCAAGAAGAATAAGATCTAAAAGAAAAAAAAGGAATAGAATGCAATATATATTTCATGTAGAAATAAATTCTATTATAAGAGTAACTACACCTAGATAAAGAATAATGGGGAAGCTTTAGGTGTATTTGTTATCAAGTCTAATCATTCCATATCTACAAGTTAGGTATTTGATACTGTATGTAGTACTAGAATTTTTATCCAAATTTAGGGACAAAGTAGATTTCAGAAGGCTTCAATAGGTGAGGTGGATCTATGGGATACTAATGGAGTGATTATAGCTACTATATCCATTGTATACTTCCATCTCACATTTACAATATTATTAATTTTGGTTTTAAATAATTGTTATTATGTTCTTAGTGTTACCAATAACATCATGTTTGTTTCTTAGTTAGACATGGATGGATTTATTTTTTAGTTTTTTAAATAAGAGATAATACATTTATATAGATAATATATGTTATATTTTAGAACAAATTAATACCAATACTTATATAGTAAATTATAAAAACCAAATATTGTAAGTTGAAAATGTATCGAATTTGGGCCCCACATTTTACACCCTGTTGTGGCATCACCTCCTCGGTCATATAAATGAGAAATATTTAAATAATATCTATAAATATGGTTACTTATACTCTTTTTATTTTAAACCACTTGAAATATTTCATTCTTTTTTATAAGGAAAAATAACCAAAATACCATTTGATGGTAAAGGTGAAAGGGCCATAGAGCTTGAAGAATTGGTACACAATGATATGTGCAGACCATTTTAAGTAAAATCTAGATGTGTATTTTCATACTTTATTATTTTTTAAAATGAATTGGGTAGGTATAGATACATCTACTATATGTGGTATAATATTGGATCCCTTAAGAATTTAAAGGAGTTCATGAATGATTATGGGAATACTCTTGGTAAAAAATAAATAAACTTTGATTGGATTAAAGTAGTGAATATCTTATACAAGAGTTTATTAACTTACTTAAATGTATAGGATTTTATTTCAATTTAATATACATTATAAACCATAATGTAATAATGTTAATGAAATTAATATACATACTTTACTAGAAATAATATGGTTGATGATGAGTTACACACTCCATACATTATCCTTTTGAAGATATGCATTACACACAATACTATACATAATAAAAAGAGTAAAAAATAAAGTGGAAAAAAGTATTCTATTTTAGTTATGGAGTTTAAATAAATCTATTTTTTCATATGTTCATTCATAAGAGTGAAAGTAATTTGTTGAAGAAATATCATGCAATAAACTATCACCGTTGTGAAAAAAGTGTATCGTTATAGGATATCCTAAGGAAATGAGGGGATACTAACTCTATAATCCCTTAGATAAAAAGGTTACAATTGTTAGTAAAGTTGTATTACTTGAGAGAGAACACATCCTTAATGAGGATAATGGGAGAAATACCAAATTCTAGGAAGTTGATGATCAATATACTCAAGAGTTGGTACAAGAACATATTTCATAATTCTCCGTGGAAGAAGTTTTTCCTATAATAAAAGTACTACATAGGAGCACTATAGAGATAAGATAACTAAAGAGATATTTTTTTCTAGTCAAAGAATTTGGAGACTCATTATTGGTTGACAATAATGACCCTATATCATACTAGGAGGCAGTAAAGATCTCAAAATATGAAATATGAAAAAACCCATGAATTATGAGATGGATTCCATATATGAGAACCAATTTTGGGTTTTGATTGATTTTCCATTTGATATAAATTCATTTGGGTATAAATGGGTATTAAAGAAAAATCTATATATGGAAGGTCAGGTTAGTACCTATAAAGCATGGATAGTTTCTAAAGGGTTTAGACAACATAAAAGTATAGAATATAATGAATCATTTTCTCGAGGTTCCATTATTTAATCCATCAAAATTATTATTTCTATAATAGCTTACTATGACTATAAAATTTGAAATATGGATGTAAAAACTGATTTCATTATTGGGATCCTTTAGGAAGATGTGTATATAACACTACCTGAAGGGTTTGTGACTCTAAGAAATGATAAAAAGGTTTGAAAGTGGAATAGATCTATTTATGGATTAAATTAAGCATCCAGATCATGGAAATTTTGGTTAATGGAAGCTAAACAAGAGTTTAGAATCATTAAGAAAGAATCTGAGACATGTATTTATAGATGTTTTAGTGGGGTTACAATTGTTTTAATAGTATTATATGTTGATGACATATTAAAAATTGGAAATGAGATGAAAACCTTACAAGAGGTTAAGGAATGGTTTATCAAGTTCTTATCCAGGAAGTACTTAGGTGAAACAACGTATATTCTAGGGATCAAGATAATGCATGATTGATCAAAGAGGATGATTAGAGTAAGTCAAAGTACATACATTGACTAGATATTGAAGATGTTTAATATAGAACAATCCAAGAGGTCAATGGTTCCAGTGTTACATGGTATACATCTTTCCAAGAATATATTTCCTTAGACACAATAGGAAATAGAGAGAGAGTGAGTAAGATCCCATATGCTTATATAATAGGATCATTCATGTATTCCATGTTATGTATGAGGTTTGATGTTTCTTATAATTTAAAATTTTCATTCATATATCAAGATAATCCAAGTGAACAATATTGGAATGATATCTAGGATATCCTTAAATATCTATGGTTAACTAAGGGAATCTTATTGGTGTATGGAGATGAAGTTCTAGTCATCATGGGTTATATAGATGCATGTTTTTAGATAAATTATGAAGATCAGAATTTTCATTCAGGATATGTCTTCTATGTCAATAGAGGAGCTATGATATGTAAGAGTTCAAAGAATCTAGTTTTTGTTGATTCTACAGCGGATTTCACATATATTGTGTCTTCTAATGTAGTCAACGAAGCAGTTTGGATTTATAACTTTTTTCGAAGATATTGATGATGTGCCTAGCTATCAAGACCCTATCATAGTTTACTGTGATGACAATATAGTGTTGGATCTCTCCAAAGAGACAATATCATATCAAAGGAAAAATCATATACTTCAGATGTTTCATATCTTGAGGATTTTTTTCAATAAGGAAAAGTTTTAGTGAGTAGAGTATCCATGGAGGAAAATGTGCCAGACTCCTTGATGAAGGAACTCTCTCAATAGAGGCATGAGTATCATGTGAGAGCCAGTGGAATGAAGTTTGTTAATAGTTAGATCTAATGTAAATGGGAGTTTATTATAGTTAGTTCCATATAAAAAACGTCTAAATACTTGATTACATGTATTAATTTCCCTGAATAATAATAAATTTTATTATAATATTATGATTATTCCTCAACATAACAGAGTATGTGATAATTTCCTAAATATACATTATGTGTCAAAAGTACATATCAGTTCCCCACTATGTTGAGATACTTTAGAGGATATGATAGTATTTATTAAACTCATGTTCTATGTCCAGATGATTATGTATTATGAGATATAAAAGTTATAATAAATTTGGTGTAGGAGGCTCATAAGACATTGTGACACCTTCTCATGTTTTTATCTATTGGTAATCCCTAATAAAAGAGGTTATGTGAATAGAGAAACCAATAATATTTCCACATTTTATGTGTCATTATATGTTCCTATCAACAAACATGTGTATTGATCATTATACTTTAAGACTATCATTAATAAATATCATAAGACATGTACATTGATGTATTAATGAAAATAGTAATGATAGATGACCGCAGAGAGGTAGGATAAATTGGGTGCATCCTGAGTGATAATGTATTAATATATAATGAAATAAATGATTTATCCCTTCCACCTATTAATGAAATTTTATATCTCTATGCCTTTTATAGAAATAGAAATAACTGGTTAAATCTGTGGCCATAGTGTTCAATGTGAATGGTTCTTAGAGGGACACAAACTATGTACTTTAGGTGGGTTTTCTTAATACCATTGGGAAAGGTTCTTAGAGGGACATAAACTATGTGTATCCACAATCTCAATTAAATTAATTATTGAATTTAATAGGTTATAATAAATAATATATATTTGGGTTTTGGTTGATCACCAAGATCTAATAAATATTTATTCAAAATAAAAAGTGAGTTAAATAAAAATATTAAATTTTTATTGGTAAGGTTTGTAAAATATAATATTTATTATATTTATCAATGAATAATTTAATCATATTTTTTAAAAAATAAATAGTTATTATTAAAGGTTCTGTAAAAATTGAGGCGGATATGTACATTGAGTTTAATGTTCCGGTTATAAAATGATGTAAATGATATTTATTTATATTCTTAAGGTGACACACATGTCAAGTGATTAATAATAAGAATTTTTTTATTATTTTTAGTGATCCGGTCAACCAAGAATTAAGTAATAGTAAAGGGTATTATGTACAAGTTTCCAACCCTATACCTATCATAATACATATATAATTATATCACCTTCCTAAATCACTCTTCTTGTGCACAATAGATTGACCCAAAAGCTATCTCAATCCCTATAGAGTGATCTAGAGATCTAGATTTATCTCTTATAATCTTACTCTCTCTAAAACATTAAGATAACATCAAGATTTCTTCATTATCATATAATTTTTTTATTTGATTAACCACAAACAACACAACCGATCGGGACCAACCATGCTAGTACTCTATGATTCCATGATAATATTCTAGGATTGTGGTACATGTGTGGATCACCAATAAATAGATTCTTCACATGGATCCTATAGAGAAATGATAGTATAATGAGATGGAGTAAAAAATATCATAAAAAAATATATAAGTACAAGTTTAGGTATTTCTAGATCTTCTGATAAATTAATTATAAATTATATGTAAATATATTCCTATACTGGTTTTGATATTTAATCTAGTCAGGTAGTCTATGAATTCCATTTTTCATGATGTTATTCATTATGTAAAAAAATTATTATTCTTAAATTATTACTAAAAATACGAGTTTTCCATTCCATACAAGCACTTTCACTATGACTGAAACCTATAAGAACAAGATAAGTGCCATTTAGTATTCAATTAGTGTTTTTAAATGGATCATACTTTGGATCAATTTAGGTGAAATTATTATGGGTGAAAAAAATTTCCCCTTAAATATGTATCATGTATGTATTTCTATAGGATTAAAACTCAAACACTTAGTGGACAAATTAATTTTATTTTATTCATATAAATTGAAAGTAATATCCTAAATGGATCACCTAGAATAATTAAATCAAAGTATTCATCCTCTCCCATATTATTTACATATTTGGAATAATTTAGTTCATATTTTCCTTATTATTTAAGGAAATTAAAAATTCTATTGACCCTATTATGATAATCTCCCCTTATTAAGTGAATCAAATAGGAAATGGGGATTTGAAGATCTTGAACTTAGTCAGTTTTCTAATTCTATGATGATGATGATGATTCCAGTGTACTTGCTTAGAAACTATAGTGTGTCACTTGGTTTAAATTTTTTATAATTCATTTTTTTTATAATCATATACCCATTTTTATTCTTATTATTAACTTCACAATGCATTATTATTTAGGCCATTATTGTTTTGGATGATTATTGGGCCTTTCAGTGATTTAGTTGGACATAGAAATTCTAGTTTCCAATTGAGATACATGTTTTAAATAATCTTGTCCTTTAATATTATGATTGAAACTGATGAAAAATGTTTTCCATCCATAATGTTTTTAGTTTTAAGTGATTTAGTTTTATTGGTTAGAGAATCTATTTGATTTTAAATGGTGATTCCATATAAATTTATCTTAGATTCTATCAGTGGGTAGGTTTGAACAATTCAACGATATACTATTTATAATCAATTTTTTATATCAAATTTTATGTTTAAAAACATTTGAGATATTGTATTATTGGGTATTTTAATTGACAAATATTTTTTTTCATTTAGATTGTCTTAAAATTATTTTTAAAATGTTCCTATTTTGAAAGATTTCAACTTATATGGATAAATCCATTCCATTAGATATTGTATAATTATAATTACATTCTTGAAATGTCACTTGATTAAAAGAATTTCATCTTTGATTAATGGTCCATCTTATGTGACATTTAATATCTTATAAATAGTTTAAAGCATTAGATCAAACCCATTTTGATCCAATCCAATTCATCTAATTTTCATATTTTTTAATTATATGATTTATGAATACATTGATTCTAAAATTAAATCATCCATTTAGACACCAAACTTATCTAACCTATTTTGAATCGATTGTAATATAATATGATATTATTTGGATCTTGATCTATCATAACATTATGTGAAGTAAAAAATACACCATCATACATAATATTATTACTTATACATTTATTATTTAAATTTAACAATTGGATCCAAATTTATATATTATGGATCATGTTAGAACCTATAAAAATTGAAAGGAGAGAATTGGTGAAAAAATAGAGTTTAGTAAATCATGACTAAAATTGATTATGTTTATTATAAATAAGTATTACTAGAAATATTATAGAAATAATAAAGACTTGAAAATGTTAGGTGAAGGTTTTTGGAGTTTTAGAAGTAATTTGGTGAAGCATTCAAAAACCATGGTATAAATATTTTTTCCAATATGTAATGATTATTGATGGATTTTAGAAAATGGCCAATTAAATATTAGCTCATTATGATAATTTATCAGGTTGAAATTCATGTTTTATAAGATTAAAAGGAGAAATAAGGATTAGTACTTGATGTTATTGCCAAAAATTTACTCTAAAATTTGATGGTGGGTTGATGAGTATGTTTTGACTAAAAAGAAATCATTCCATTTTACATAATGATTCCACCATGATTTATAATTAGTTGATGTTGTAGTTTAAAATTGTAAGTTAGGACCAAATTTTTATTTCATGATAGAATGATATAAGAAAAACTAGTTTGGGGTATGGATTATAGATCATTCATCATACCAAAGTCTTTAGATGTAATATGGTGAGATATAATCTATTATTCTGTAATAAATTTGGCTTGAATTATCTTGATATATAGATCATATAAATTTCATTGTTTTAAATTTCAAATTAAGCCATGATATTTGGAGGTCCTAGTAATGTAACAAAATTACACCATAATGAGGATCATCACACTGTAAATATTTGGATTAAATATTAATTTATAAGCTCAAATATTTTTTAGATATGGAGATATTGGAATAATTTTAAGCTATATTAATTTGATTCCAGTTGATAATTTTAAAGGGAAAATGGGTTATTACAAGTATAATTAGATGAAAAATAAAATTGGGAGTCAAAATTGAAGATATTTGAAGAGTAATATTAGTGTGTTTAGAAGAGAAAACAAAATTAGAGTTTTTAGAGTGCTCAATGTAATATCTAGAATTATAAAAAATATATCTTGGGAAGAACAATGTTAATGATCCAAATATGATAAAGGAGGTTGGTTCTCAGTAGAGAAATAATAACACTGATTGTTATTTGAATAGGTTGTAGGTGGGTTCCCTAGAACCAACTTGTGTATGTGTTTTGACTACCATTATATATATTATTTTTTATATATACATGTGTTTATATTACCATAATTGTGTTGATACTTCCATTTACACTATATTTATGGTAATGTACTTAGATTAAGTGTCGTATATAAAGGTTATAGTGGTTCCTAGGTTATAATGATAATAAAGAGATACCTTGGAATTAATATTAAAGATATTTCCTTTGGTACAAATACATCATATTGATTTGAAACATATAATGTGATACCATCAGGTTCTAGGGTCTTATTAGAATTGAGACTTCTCGTGAAGTTTTCATTTGGTGATCTCGAGTAGATGAGATCATCAAAATAGACCCTCTAATAGGGAAACCACATGTTTCAAGTGTCATTGGTTTTTATTGTTAATGAACATGTATAATAGTCTCCTAACTTGAGATTATTATCAATGTGTTCTTTTATATCTCATACTTTGATGCAAGGAAAAAACCATGAAATTGAAGTTGTGGTGAGGTAGCTTGTGTTTGGTTCATCATTAGTGGTATGACATTGGTTGAATGATCAAGACAGAATTTATTGCTTATGATTTGAGGAAGTGATAACTTGGGCTTAGTTGATGAATTTGGTAGTACCTTCATAAATCTATGTCCATGATAGTTAAAGGTAATCTTGTCTAGTTAGATCAACAAATAATAAAGAAAGAATGGATAATGACACAAGTGTGCATCCTTATTTATGAGATATTAATAGACAAATAGATTATATTACATAGTGCGTGTTCGTAGGATGGCAGTCATTTATATGACTAATACTTATCTCTTTAGGGCACTTGATGGGTTTCTAGACTCTGCTCCTGGTCTATGAATAATAATTCACTACTATTGAGACATGGTCCTAGAGGGTCACATACAATAGTTTATTCAAGAGTATTCCACATTTTGGTGAATAGGTTTATAAGATATGATGGGCCTCACCATGGGGCCCAAGAGTTGTCCAAGTATTTATTATCTCTTAAAAATAAATAAATTCATTATTACTCAATTAAATAATAATTAGGTTGAATTTATTTATTAAAATTATTCTCATGTTATTAAGTGAATAAATGGAATAATATTATATGAATGAATATAATCATAATATTTAATATTTTTTTAATATTAGTGGGAATTACAAGTCAAGTTAATGACTTGGGTTAATCATGTAATATATTTAATATATATTAAACTAGGTGATAAAATATAAATTATGATTATGACGTAGTTATTTCATCATAACTATTAATTTATTGCTTATTTAGTGGATATTTGTAATACCCTGGAACACCCTAAGAGGTGAGGGATGAATCAGGGTGTTAACTTTTTCTTTGAATGAGATAGATCTTGCCCCCACCTTGGTAGAATCTTGTTAAACATATCTGATATAATAGTGAAATTATCAAACACCCATATTCGGAAATAGAAATGCAACACAACAGTTTTACATGGTTCACCACTAAGGGCTTGTCCAAGGAGCATACATTGATAATGTGTTATTCATACCTAAATCCAATAAGATTCAATATATATTGTGGATTATAATTTACTAGACATGTTAGCATCATGTTATACACACTACCTTTAGAAGAATTTTAGGTATATAACTATACCTCCATTGTATTTCTTCCATCAACTCCCCCTTGCTCACTACTTTGGGTAAAGTCTTTCTCAGTTTTTTGAATTGAAGGTTGCTTCCATATCAGATCATATGAAGGTTATTTTTTGAATCTTTTAGTCCCACTTATAATGCATCTACACATTCCACAAATGTTTTCCCAAGTTCAAGTATGCTCATGTAATTATCTTTCACCAAACACTCTTTTTCACCAAACACCCTTTTTTGTTTCAAAAAACTTGAAAATTTCGTGAAACTACACACTTTCATGAAACTATCAACTTTCAAAAAACTCATAATTATCATGAATATCACAAATTTCAAGAAAATCCTTCACTAAAATTTATTAAAATCAATTATTTATCAACCATTATTTTCATAAAACTTGTGTTTGTATAAAGTTCTTGATTTACATAATAATTATGTTCTCATAAAACCTTCGAAAAATCAGAGTGTCCATACCTTATCAATTTTTTCCCAATCCTCATATGATGAGAAACCAACTATTTATAGAAATTTACTCCACTTCATGAATCTTTCAAGATCACCACCACCTTTTCTTGAAATTCTTCATTCATGTTCACAAAAATCACTTTCTTCATGAAACTTTTAGGGAAATTTTATATACATGAAACTTCCCATAATCTCATAACTTACCATATTTCCTTTACACCTTAACCATATTTCAAAAAACATTCTTTGATGAATCTACAAACCTCTATAACACCAAAATTTTCTGAATTCTATGTCTTTTCCACGTTTTCACGAGGCATCCCTAGAAATCCATCTTTTGCGAATGATACTTACACAAGTATACTTGAACTTTTGAAAACTTTGTTGAATGTATTTAAGCATAATAAGTGAACCAAAATGATTAAAACATCACTTTCATGTGATATTATATGGAAGAAACCTTTAAGTCGATAAACTAAGAAATACTTCACCCATAGCAGTGAGTAAGGGGGATTCGACAGAAGTGATTTGAGGGAGGCAATTTTTTATCCCTAAAATTATTGTAAATATATTGTGGTTGGAATGGAGTGAACATTTCTAATCAATTATAATTCATAAAATCTAGTTAATCTTAGTGTAACGACCCAAAATTTCATTAATGAAAATTCCTCTTTATCAAATTAAATGTATTATTATGTGAAATGGTTATATAACATAAGAAATTATTATTTTTTATATTTATATATTTTAAAATACCATTAAGAATTGTGATCGTTGCTAATATAGCTGTTGAACAGTGATCACATGATTAATATAAATATAGGGCTTTAGCAAATCCAATTTACTCAGACAAAGGAAGTGATGACCTCATTTAGTAGACTTGCCCCATATGAAGCACATTTTTCAGAGCTCAAAAAGGAGGTGGCATCATTGGGCTTCACTCTTGACCAATCCCAAGATGAGCCTCAACATGTTAATCTCTAACAGAACCACCTATGAGAGAAGTGGATGTTGATAGAGATTACCAACCGAGCAATGTTATCCGAGCCACCCCAAGAGTCTATCACCATCGCACACCTTACCCTTTAGTCTTATGCATGTGTTATAAGGGGTTATGTTACAAGACCTTAGTACTATGATTATATTCATTTTTTTGTATATAATAATAAATATATATCCATTTTATTATTACTACTTTGTAAATAGTTTTTAAAGCACAAATTGTATTTTTAGTTAATATTCAACTAAGAAATCTATTTTGATGAATTAAAGGATTTTTGAATTAAATAATATTTTAATAAAACTTTATTATTATTAAATTAATTTTTATTAAATATAAATTATCGTATAATTTTATGAATGCAATTGTAATTTTTATTAAAGTTTGAAAGCTATTTTTGTCAAATACCATGAATTTTCAATAAATGTCAGTTTATATTTTAAAAGTAAAAATTAAAATGTTTAGAAAATTATTTAAATAAAATGAATATTATTTTTGGAATCAGGATGCTGAAATTATCCAATAGTGATTTTTTCATAATTTTCCGTGATAGTTGAATTTTTGGGTAAAAATAAAATATAGTTTAAATATATAATGTGTTTTATGACATCATAATTACCCAATAGAGATGTAATTAAATAATATAAATGATATGTTCTGCAAATATATGTTTTAACACTAAAATAATGTGCTTTTAGGGTTGTTTTTTTTATTTTACAAAACTTTAGTGGACCCTCCAAGAGTTATAAATCATTTTCACTTTTTAAATGAATTTCCTTGAGAGTGTGACTCACCTCCACATTATCAACCCTATTATTTTAAGAAGTTATGAAATTTTCATTATAAAATATTGTTTTCCACTCCCCTTTGTAAAAAACTATGGGAAAAAACCATGGGATGGTTTGTGGTATTGATTAGTTTAATGTGTGGTGACCCAAACCTAAATAATAAAGAATTACCTCTCCTTTCCTATATAAACCCACCCAAGCTCCCACTTAATCTTCACTCAAAGACTTTGGAGTTCGTCCAACATCTGAAATAATCTCTCTATAATCCTCCCAAGGTGCCCTAAGCGCCCAATAAGCCTCTCTCAAGCCTCTCCCAAGCCTTTGGTATCACACTTCCAAGTAAGGGATTTATTCCTTTCTCATTTTTGTCCAATTTTCTTTAAGTTTTTATTCCCTTTTGTTTTCAATTAAAAATGTTGGGGTATAATTTCTCACCCCCCATACTGCCCGTTACCATGCTGAAATTCTGTAAGGAATTTCTCACTTTTCATTTACATTCAAGAAATTACTTTGTATTATGAATCTAAAGTCCTTTAATTATGTTGAGACATGTTTCTATATAAACCCCTTAGTTTCCATTTCATGTAAATATGATGAAACAATCATTTATCTCTCATCAACCATTTTTACAAATTTTTATGTCACGCTGTTATGCTTTCGAAATTGCACTGTGATTTTCCAAGCCAAAATCATTGTGTAGTGAATACCAAACCCATGTCTCTATCTAGGGTATTAACCTTTATGAAAATATACATATTGAACGGTACATTCATGTGTGTATTCCACATTTCTTAATCGTGGAATAGCTTATGATGTTGAATGATTCTTTGTTATAAGATCCATGTGGCACACTTATGTATGAAATGAAATGTTTAAGAAGGGCGTGCCTTGATAGCGGTCCAATGCATTGGCTAAAGATTAGTATCATGATAATTCAAGTGCAATAAGAGTTTACTCATGCTAATTCAAGTGCAATGAGGATTTACTCACTCTCCATGTGCAATGAGCCTTGGATCATGCTAAAATCATGTTAAATATTGTTTCCAAATTTCCATGTTATGTTAATCATGTTATATCATGCCTTTATGTTCATATTTATCTTATGCTCTACTGGTATGAATATTTCCTAACATGCATTGTATATTTAATGTTATGCCTCATTAACTCCCTTACTGGGTTTTATAGATCACCCTTTTTTTATGTATGTCCTTAGGTTATCCCACTTAATTCTAAGTATGAGGTAATGTAGTGGTCATGTAAAGGAAGTTTTCAATAAGATGTTGAGTCCTATGTTTTAAGTTGTTATGTAATGTTCCTAAGACCCAAAGACACTAGACCTCTCAATATTCTATGTTGTATCAAGTAAATTTTTCTATTTAATAAATCATGTCTAATTTTGTAATAAAATTAAGGGTTGTTATAGTTGGTATCAAAGGATAGGTTTAGTTATTTTTGAGATTAGGATTAGAAAACCCTAGTAAAGCCTTATAGATAAGACTAATTATAATAAAAACATCCCTAATTTTTTGTGGGTATTGAGTAAGTGTTTTATCAAGAAAATACATCCATGTCTAGATATGAGAAGGTAGAGGCAGCTCTGGCACAGATGTACCTAGGTGTGAAAACCCCTAAAAGGAGTTTTGGGCTTGAACCGGGGTATCCTGGTACACGACAATGGGCCTTACTACACTCTTGGTTACGATACTCCTGGGGGATGTAAATTGGTAAGTTTACAAGATTAGTATGAACTATTATTAAGGAAATTCCCCTAAGAATATATGTTAGAAAGTAGATCATGGATAACATAGATTTAATCCTATTGATTCATAAGTTAAGGAAATAAAAGTTATTTATAAGTCATCAATTTTATCCGTGGATTACCCTTTATGTGTTACCCCTAAATTTCATTTTATTCCATCCAATGGCCGATAATAGGAGGATATGGGCTAAAAACCGATGTGAAGATCAATGTGATGACTATGCTAATGATATGACCAATATAATGGGAGTGGGAATCACAAAATTTGTCACTCTTATCTCTCAGTTAACTCAAGATTTGAATAGAAACATGGGTCAAGAGGAACGTTCAACCCACCCTAAGAAAGAAAAAGTCACTATCAAGATCTTCATGAGATAAATGCCTCCCACTTTTAATGGATCATACGATCCCTTAATCGCTGAACAATGGATCAACTCCACTGAAAATATATTCTCCATCCTTCAATGTTCCAAACAAGAGAAAGTTCTATTGGATGATTATCGTATGGAGGGTGAAGCTGATCTGTGGTGGAAATTGATAAAAAATATAAAGCCTAAGGATTAGATCGAGGCATTAAAATGGAAGGATTTCCAGAAGATGTTTATTGATAAATATTTTCCGCACACCCTCTGACTTAATATGGAAAGGGACTTCCTTTCCCTCAAGAAAAAAGAAGATGAATCCATCAGAGTGTACAAGGAAAACTTCACAAGGATTTCACGATATGCCTATGGCTTTTTCATTACCCCATAATTCAAGGTTGATTGCTTATTTGGTGGGATAAAACCTAGCCTACAGAAATCCCTAGCGATCCATGAGTTCTAGGGATATGAGGAAATTGTCTGATGTGCCCTCAAAGTCGAAATGGAGATTGGAGAATCTCAGAGGTATCAATCAGATAAGAAGTGTAAGGTGGACTTCAATTCTAGTTTTCCAATGGATAAATCCAATGGTGCTAAGAGAATCCAGCACCCTAGTTTCCAAATGTGTGGAAAGAAGCACCCTGAAAATTGCCTGAAGGGGATGAGGAAATGCTTTAGGTGTGGAAGAGAAGGGCACCTGGCTATTAACTTTTGGAAAGAAAAACCTGCAACTGCAACAGAGGAGAGGAACACTCTATTCGAATCTCAACACATTGTTCATTACTTCAACTACAAATAAACAAGGCACCTTGCAAATCAGTGCCCTAAGCCAAGGGTTTTTTGAGGCAACCAACAACCTCCAAGGCAGTAAGTCGACCTTTTTCCATCACTACCGCTGAAGTGAACCCCAAAAATGAAGTGGTGATAGGTATGCTAGTTTTTCATTCAAGAATAGAAAATGTACTTTTTTATTCTGGTTCTACGCATTCTTTTGAATCTCAAAAGTTTAGTAGAACAATCCCAACACCACCACAAATCATGTAAGTGAAGATGTCAGTGAGTACAACAAATGGGCCAATCATTTCATCCCATGAATATAACTCCTCCCCAGTCACAATCTGTGGATTGAACTTTCCAGCAAACCTCGTCATACTCCCTCTAGTAGAATTTGATACAGTTATTGGTATGAATTATATTTACTTATATAGTACTAATATAAATTGTCGTGACAGAGAAATCACTCTCCATGTGGAGAATCGACCCCCAATTCTATACAATTTCAAGGAGGAAGATGAATATTCTTTAGCACCATCATCTCAATCATAGATATTACTTCCCTATGAACATGCGTATCTAGCTCAAATGATTGAGTCTAAGGAGAAAAAAATCCTTGAAGATATGCCTATTGTGATGGAATTCGTTGATGTGTTTCCTGATGAATTTACAAGTCTTCCTCCTAGAAGAGATGTTGAATTATAAATTGATCTTATACCTGGGATGTTGCCAATATCCAAGGCTCAGCATAGAATGACTATTGTGTAGCTGAAGAAAAAACTACAGGATAATCTGGATAAAGGGTTTATACGCCAAAGTGCTTCACCATGGGGTGCACCAGTCCTCTTCATCAAGAAGAAGGACGGGTCAATGCAAATTTGCATCGATTATCACGATCTTAACAAAATCACAATAAAAAAAAGTATCCCCTCACAAAAATTGATGACTTGTTCGATTAGCTATGTGGAGGACAATACTTCTCCAAGGTGGATTTGTGGTCGGGATATTATCAAGTAAGGGTGAATAAGGAAGATATCCCCAATACTTCTTTTCATACAATATATGACACTATGAATTCATAGTAATGCCTTTCGAACTCACTAATGCTCCAAAAATTGTCATGGAATTGATGAATAGAGTCTTTAGAGATTACCTTGAGAAATTTGTGGAAGTCTTTATAGATGATATTATAATATACTCCAAAACCAAGGAGGATTATGAGGACCATCTAAGAACTGTACTAGAGACCTTGCAAAAGGAGAATCTCTAAGAAAAGTACAACAAGTGTGAGTTATAGTTGGAAGAGGTATCGTTCTTGGGCCATATCATCACAAGCAAAGGAATATTTGTGGATCCTTCCAAGACAACTGCAATTGAGGGATGGACAAGGCCAACATTGGTAACGGATATCCGTAGATTCCTAGGGTTATCTAGATATTATTGACGATTTGCGAGAAATTTCTCATGATTGTCCAACCCTCTTACCAAGCTAACTCAGAAGGGAGTAAAGTTTACTTATTGTGATGAATTCGAAGAAAGATTCAAGGAGTAAAAAAGGAGGCTTATCACTGCGCCCGTGCTCACTTTACCCATAAGTGTAGAACTTTTTGTTAAGATCATGTTTAATGGACTTTAAAGTAGGATGTGATCAACATCTTCTTCTAGTTGAATTCTCCCATAATAACAGTTTTCACTCTAGAATCCAAATGACACCTTATGAAGCCATGTATGGGAATAGGTGTAGAATGCCAGCATGTTGGGATGAAGTCGGTGAGCATAAGCTGCTAGGACTAGAAATGGTCGAAGAAATGGTAGAGAAGGTGAAAACCATTCAATAGCATATCATGGCAGCCCAGAGTCGATAGAAGAGTTATGATGATAACTATCAAAAAGACCTTGAGTTTAAACTTGGAGACATGGTATTACTATGCATATCTCCATGGAAGAAGTTCATGAGGTTTGGAAAGAAAGGGAAGTTAAGTCCTAGGTACATCGGACCCTTCGAGATTCTTGATCGTGTCGGGGCTGTGGCCTATCAACTAGCACTTCCACCTACCATGACCAAAGTAAATGATGTATTTCATGTATCCCTATTAATGAAGTACATACCAGACCCTTCACATGTACTCTCTTTAGAGGTAGTACACTTAGAGGATGATCTTTCTTACAAGGAGTAACCAGGGAAGATCTTAGATCGTAGGGAAAACGTCTTACAAAATAAGACAATGCCCCTTGTGAAGGTGTTGTGGTGAAACCACATGTTTGAATAAGTGACATGGGAATCAAAGGAAGTAATGAAGAAGAGTTACCCTCATCTTTTTAGTGAGAAAAGGAAATTTCGGGGGCGAAATTTCTTAAGGGGGGAAGATTGTGACGACCCAAAAATTCATTAATGAAAATTCCTCTTGATCTAATTAAATATCTTATTATGTAAAATGGTTATATAAAATATTAAATTATTTTGTTTCATGTATAAAGATTTTAAAATACCATTATGAATTGTGACTTTTGCTAATATATCCATTGAACAGTGATCACATGGTTAATATAAATATAGGGCTTTAACAAATCCAATTTACTCAGACAAAGGAAGTGATGGCCTCATCCAGTAGACTTGCCCCATATAAAGCCCATTTTTCATATCTCAGAAAGGAGGTGGCATCATTGGGCTTATCTTTTGACCAATCCCAATATGAGCTTCAACATCTTAAGCTCGAATAGAACCACCTACGATAGAAGTGGAAGTTGATAGAGATTACCACCCAAGCAATGTTATCCTAGCCACCCCAAGAGTCTATCACCACCGCACACCTTACCCTTCAGTCTTATGTGGGTTTTATAAAGGTTTATGTAACAAGACCTTATCACTATGATTTGGTGCATTATTTTTGTATATAATAATGAATATACGTTCATTTTATTATTTTTACTTTGTAAATAGTTTTTAAAGTTAAAATAGTATTTTTAGTTAATATTCAACTAAGAAATCTATTTTGATGAATTAAAGGATTTTTTAATTATATAATATTTTAATAAAATATTATTATTATTAAATTAATTTTTATTAAATATAAATGATTGTTTAATTTTATGAATGCAATTGTAATTTTTATTAAGGTTTGAAAGTTGTTTTTGTCAAAACCCATGAATTTTCGATAAATGTTGGTTTTTTATTTTAAAAGTAAAAATTCACATATTTAGAAAATTATTTATATAAAATGAATATTATTTTTTGAATCATGATGTAAAAGTTATCCAATGGTTAATTTTTCATAATTTTCTAAGACAGTCGGATTGTTTTGTAAAAATTAAACACTGTTTAAATATATAATGTGTTTTATGACATAATAATAACCCAATAGTGATGTAATAAAATACTATAAATGATATCTTCGGCCAATATATGTTTTAAAATTAAAATAAAGTGATTTTAGGTTTGTTTTATTTATTTTTAAAAACTTTAGTGGACACTCCCAGAGTTATAAAATATTTTCACTTTTTAAATGAATTTCCATGAGAGTGTGACTCACCTCCACATAAGAAACCCTATTATTTTAAGAAGTTCGGCCATTGGAATTATAAAATATTGTTTTCGAATATCCTTTGGAAAAGACCATGGGAAAAAACCATGGGCTGGTTTCTGTTATTGATTAGTTTAATGTGTGGTGACCCAAACCTAAATAATAAAGAATTCCCTCTCCTTTCCTCTATATACCCACCCAAGATCCCACTTCCTCTTCACTAAAATACTTTGGAGTTCGTCCAACCTGTACCCTCCTATCTCTAGAATCCTCCCAAGCAGCATCAATCTCCCAAGAAGCCTCTCTCAAGCCTCTCCCAAGCCTTTGGGATCCCACTTCCAGGTAAGGGATTTATTCCTTTCTCATTTTTGTCCAATTTTCAATAAGTTGTTATTCCTTCTTTTTCTCAATTACAAATTTTGGGGTATGATTTATCATCTCCCCATACTTCCCTATTTATGTTTGGATTATGGGATACCCCTTTTCCTTTCATTAATTCCTCCCATATACACCCGTTACCATGCCGAAATTCTGTAAGGAATTTCTCTCTCCTCATTTACATTCAAGCAATTCCTTTGTATTATAAATCTAAATTCCTTTAATTATATTGGTATATGTTTCTATATTAACCACTTAATTTCCATTTCATTTAAATATTACGAGACACCACTTTCTCTCTCATCAACCATTTTTATGATTTTTTATGTCACGCCATTATGCTGCAGAAATTGCACTGCGATTTTCCAAGAAAAAATCATTGTGTAGTGAATACCATACCCATGTATTTATCAAGGTTATTCACCTTTATGGACATATACATATTGAATGGTACTATCATGTGTGTATTCCCCATTTCTTAATAGTGGAATAACTTATGATTTTGAATGATTCCATATTATATGATCCATGTGGCACACTTATGCATGAAATGAAATGTTTAAGAACTGTGCGCCCTGATAGCACTCCAATGAATTGGGTAAATATTAATATCATGATACATAAATTTAAATGAAGGTTTACTCATTCTAATTCAAGTTAAATGAGTATTTAATCATTCTCCATGTGCAATGAGCCTTGGATCATGCTAAAATCATGCTAAATGTTGTTGCCACATTTCCATGTTATGTTAATCATGTTATATCATGCCTTTATGTTCATGTTTATCTTATGATCCATTGATATGCCTATTTCCTAACATGTATTGTATCTTTCATGTTATGCCTCGTTAACTACCTTACTAGACATTATAGGTCACCCTTTTCTTATGCATGTCCTCAGGTTATCCCATGCAATGCTAAGCACGAGGGAATATAATGGTCATGTAAATGAAGTTTTCAATAAGATGTTTCATCCTATGTTTTAAGTTGTTATGTAATGTTATTAAGCCCGAAAGACACTATACCTCTCAATATTCTATGTTGTATCAAGTGAAGTTTTCTATGTAATAAATCATGTCTAAGTGTGTAATAAAATGAAGGGTTGTTATACTTAGTGGATTCGAGTACAACCGAAACACTGTCAGAGTATACTCCTTGGACTAGTTCTTTGTGGAGAACCAAGTAAAACTGTTATGTTGATTTTCTATTTCTACATATGGGTGTTTGATAATTTTATGATTCTATCAGAAAGGTTTAACAAGTTCCTACCAAACTAGGGAAAAGATGTGTCTCATTCAAATAAAAAGTTGAAACCCTGATTCACCCCTCCCCTTTCAAGGTGTTCTAGGGTATTATAAGTTATATCAGATGTTGGTTATTGGTGTTAAATATATCCTCTCTTTTGTTCTTATGGATAATTCAAGGAATTTTAGGGGATTTTACACTTTTTAAGGAAGAAACTTATACATTTGGAATAATAGAATGAGTTACAATCTATAATATATTGTGATGGATGTTCGATGTGGAATAGTTCAAGGGATTTAGGTTAGTGATGTGATTGGTCATTCTATGATTGGAATAGACATAAAAATGATTAAATCATCTTCTAATGCTCAAAATTCTCTTATTGAAACTTTATCTAATCAAATCTATTTTAAGGTGATTAGTTTCAGTATAGTCAAGTCTATGTAGAATAAATTTGAAAATATAAAAAAGGTGAAAATGAATTAAAGGAGGCCAAAATTTATGTTTTTCCAAATCGGTTCAATGACCTGAAAATTCCTTCAGATGAAAATGAATATATTTTATTTAACCAAATTATTGAAATTTTTAGATAAATTTGAGGACTTGGGGAAGAAATTAAGGATATTAACATTGTGAATAAAATAATGAGAAGTCTTACACCTCTGTATAATACAAAAGTGCCATCCCTTGAGGAAAGTGATATGTCTAAGATTTATATTAGTTATCTTATATGAATTATGGTTCCTTATGAAATGAGAGTAAATCTAGAAGATAGAAAAATCTGAGTAAGCAAGGAAATACAATTCATATCCACAAAAAATCTTGACATTTCCAAAGTTGGTGATGATGGAGATGATGTGGATGATGAAATTATTTCACATTTTTTTATATAATTCAAGATATAAAAAGGGACATTTGAAGGAAAGATACATTTGGCTTGTTTTTAGTGTGGTAAAGTAGGGCACATTACTTCTCACTACTTAAGAAAATTTGATGATGTGTAAAGTGAAGAAGAAACCAGGAAGAGGCCACAGAGGAGATTCCTACAAAAGGGTTACTTTGAACCAGGAAAGAAATTTCCTAGGAATATTTTTGTTTACAAAGAGAAAAAATATGATAAATAATTTTTGGAGGATGTATAACCTGAGTTTAAATATGATGATGAAGATTCCATAATGGATATAGTTGAAAAGGTAGAATATATGAAGGAGTGAGATAATAATACAGATGGTTTTGTCGATATTAAGGTGAAACATGAGGGTGATATTGATGAGATTTAAATTCAAAGAAATAAAAATATAAATATTAGAGCTTTGTTAAAATATTCATCAGAGTATTTGAATTCACTTGAATCAGTGATTGATCGGCTACAAGGAGAGGCTGAAGTACACTTTACAACTTCTGAAATCCCAGAAGGGGTTGTGGAGTTGAAACTAAGGATTGAAGATTAGGGGAAATTTATTAATGAAATTACATATGGATTGGAGGAAAATACTAAGATAGTTTAGGGCCTTGAAGAAGAAGTTGTTTCTTTAAGTATAAAATTGGAAACTAAATCAAAATCAAGGGAAATGAAGAGGAAATTATAGTTTGTAAGGTTTTCAGATACATAGATTTTGTAAAGAGTTAAGCATGGTTACGAAGGAGTAGATAAATCATTAAATGATCAAAGATATAAATTTATGGGAATAAGTGGAATTAGATATGATATTGAAACATCAAAGGCTACAAAAAAGATAAGCCAAAATAAAGGGAAAAAGAAAGTTAGACATATCAAAAAGTCACCTGATGTTCTAATAGATACATATTAAAACCAAAGAGTGAAGTTAGATGAAAATAATCCTCAATTATCAGGATATGATAACCGATCAAAAAGATATATAAAATAAGGGTAAATGTGGAAGAATTGAAGTGAGAAGATATTTTCTCTTATGAAATGTCAATTTTTTGGCTTTGTAGGCCATACCATGTCTTAATGTGAAGAGGCAAGGAGTTATATGAATGGAGAAGAAAATGATAATAAAAAATGAGAATGGGACCATATCCTTCATCACATAGAAGAATTAGTTTTTATGGATATTGTTTTCATTGTTATATCTTTGTCCATAAATCTATTCATTATAGGAAGAGAAAAGGTGGAAACCATGACTATAGAACTCTGAGAAAAGTCAATATTGGTTAACCATGCATAATTAACATTGAAAATAAGTATTATCCTATAGAAGAAGAATATGAGTATGATTAAACTGTTCACATTGAAAAGAGATTGGAGAGGCCATCTTATTCCTCAAATCCATTAGGTATCTCATAGAAAGAAAATAAGAAGATTAAGAAAGCTAACCTGGATGAGATCACTCTCAAATATACAAAGAATAAAAACACCTGGATTCTTGATAGTGTATTATCATCCCAAAATATATGAAATGATTTTTTTGAAAAATGTAAAATAAATATTTGATGGAACAATGAGATTTGACAATGATGGTTCATTAAAGATCAAAGGAAATAGAAATATAGAATTAGAAAAATATGAGCTAATGAAAAAAAAGTTCTCTACATGGATGGATTGCATCAAAATGTCCTAAGAGTGAGTCAAATATCTAACTTTGTACTTATAGTGAAATTTAATCAAAAAGGTAACCCCATAAAACGCAAGGTTTGGTAATTCTCTAATGAAATGATAGATGGTAAATGGTAATTTATACCAAGTAGATTGTAAATAAAACAATTGTTTCTTAATAATTAAAGATGAAAACAACTTGTGGAACTGGAGGTTGGGTCACATTAATCAATAGATAATGGAAAATTTATCCAATATAATGGATACTACATACATTCCCAATCTAAATCATGATGAAGAAAAAACATGTGATACTTGTATGTGAGGAAATATGGTCTGAAATTCTTATTGGTCGAGGAACAAAAGGGAACAAAATATTTTTGATATAGTCCAAAAAGATGTTTGTGGTCTAATGAATATGGTTGGAACATATGGAGAGAGGTACTTAATTATATTTATTGATGATTATAGTATAATGACATGCGTGATGTTTATGAAGCGTAAGCGAGAAGTGATTGAATGCATAAAGAGATATCTCTAAAGAGTTTAGAATGAAACTGCCTACAAAATCTAGATATTATGATCTACAAATGGAACATTATATACATTTATTGTATTTGAAAAGAAACATGAAAAACATGGGATAAAGCATGAGGTTTCTTCAGTGAGAACACCTAAAAATAATGGGGTTGTTGAATTTAGAAATCAACAGGTTAATAATATGGAGAAAACCATGCTAATTGAGAGTTGTGTTTCTCATCATTACTATAAATAGGTTGTTCAAGTGGTGGTGTACACTCAAAATAAAATATGGATAAGTCCAGGAGAGGACAAGACACCATATGAGATATGTAATAGAAGTAAATCATCACTATAGTATTATCATGTTTTTGGAAGTAAATGTTTTATCCAAAACAAATAAGGAAATCATGGAATGTATGATGATGTTATAGATGATGAAATATTCCTTGGATAATAAATAAAGATTAAATCCTATAAATTTAAAAATAATCATCTTATAAATATTTTGAAGAGAAATGATGTCAAAAATCATTTAGGATAAAACTATGAATAACTTGAGGAGCTAATATGTTGATATAATTGATGGTGAATAAGAATGTAGAAAAGGGAAAGTTTCCAATATATAAATTATGGAAGTATTGTAAAACATTCAATGCTTCAAAGTGATGATGATTCAGAAGTAGAACCAAAAGAGGGAACCATTGCTGAATAAACTCTACTAGAACATCATAGGAGAATTAAAAGATCAGAATTTGATCAATCCAACATCATTGTGGATTGGACCGCACCTACACAGATAAGGATAATGAGTTATGAATCACATTATTCTCTCTTATCAACTATGGAATGAATATATTTTAAATAGGCAACAAAGGATAAATCATGGGTTAAGTCCATGAATGAATAACTGGACTAGATCGATAAAAACCAAACATGGGATCATGTTAAGAGGCCATAAAATCACAATGTGATTGGAAAAAATGTGGATATTCAAAAATAATTGATGAGATAGGAAATGTGATCAGAAATAAGGAACACTTAGTGTGTAAATTCTATGCACATATTGGAGACATTGATTTTGAATAAATTTTTCTCCAGTACCTCTACTGGTGTCAATTAGGCTCTTTCTAGCCATGGAAATTCAAATAGGGTACAAAGTTTATCAGATGAATGTAAAAACATAATTCTTAAATGGTGTTCTTTAAGAATATGTCTAAATTGAACAAAAAAATGGGATTTATGATTAGAAATGATGAAAAAAAGTTTTATAGATTAACGAAATATCACTATAGTCTAAATCAGGCACCATGAACATGGTATTCTTAACTGAATGCTTATATGAAGAAGCTATAATTTAAAATAGGTAGTGTTGACCATAATCTCTATGTGAAGAATTCTAAAGGAAATAAATTTATAGTGCTTGTGTATATAGATTATGTCACAACCCCCTCACACCAAAGATGTCGTAGTGATAGGAGATAGATAATGACCCCATATGTCCTGCCTTTGGTAGGTCCTGGGTTATCGACTAGCATTGAGGGTATAAAAATATCACAATAAAGGAGGAATTACCCTCTATAAATAAAAGAAGATCAGGAGTTAGGATAAAAAATCACCAAACAACTCCATCATAAAATATAAATATAAAACAAAAACCATCCCACAATATATGAATAAAAAAAACTGATATATATAAAAGTATCCAAAGTAAATACTAATAATAAGTCAATGAAAACAACTTAGAAACAACTCCAACCCAACAAGTAATGTCTACATTGGTCCCCAAATTCCTCCTAGAAACTGAAAAACATTTTATATTCATAGGGTGAGAATAAAAAGTTTAATCAATAGGAATATAACCAAGGCCAAAAGTGTACATGTGAAAAGAGCATGCTAATATGATAGTGAAAAAGCATCAGAACAAACAAACACCTATATAGGTAATCTAACCAAACCCATCCTCACCATGGATTGTACACACAATTACATATCAAATATAATAATATAGCATCGATATCATAATAAAGAAAGGTTCCCTACTTCCACTACTCCATTGATTTGGTGATCTTATGCCCCAATATCAAACATCTATGATCTCATCCCTTCCACACACATCAAATCAAATCACATCACATCACATCACATCACATCACATCACATCACATCACATCACATCACATCACATCACATCACATCACATCACATCACCTCACATCACCTCACGTCACATCACCTCACATCATATAACATCACATCACGTCACATCACATCACGCCACATCACATCACGTCACATCACATCACATAACCTCACATCACCACACATCACATCACATCACATCACATCACATCACATCACATCACATCACATCACATCACATCACATCACATCACATCACATCACATCACATCACATCACATCACATCACATCACATCACATCACATCACATCACATCACATCACATCACATCACATCACATCACATCACATCACATCACATCACATCACATCACATCACACCCACATACACCTGGGCCACACATCAGATCACATCACATCCCTCCTACAGACACCTAGGCCACAAAAAACAACCAGAACCAGAGCAGTAGGGTATCATTAACATGAAGGAAATCGACCTCATTCCCTCCTCCTAGCATGCATGACCCCCACCATATATCAAAACACACCACATCACGTCTCTCTCATAGACACATGGTTTAACACATCACATCTCACTCATAGACACCTGAGAAAGAAATAATATCTTTCTTGTAGACACTTGGGCCATACATCACTACTATAGAAAGAGTGGGGGAGATGGGGTAGCCAGGCATCCATATCACTACCATCCTAGATGCTGGGGAAAACACCTATAACTTAGCACCTATGATCATTGATAAGGTTATCCAACTCAGGTTGGGCACATATAAAATAACATGAACATTTATGATATAGAGATATCACACAATAACCACCCTAAGGGTTTACATCAACAACACTAGAACACTCTACATCACCATCATGTACCATACATCAACATTCACAACTACTACCATCACTATATGCAACACACACCACACAACTTCCGCACAATCCACACAATACTTTCTGCTTTCAACTTAGAAATTTCACCATGTTTTTTCATTAATCCATTTACCACACATCAAATTAAATCCCATTAAATTCAATTACCAACCCATTAATTCATTCTTTAGAATCATCACTTATTCCATGGCTAACCAGGTAACTAGCTCAACTAATCCACACAACTATCTCAACTCACATAACTACCATCACAACACCACACAACCACCATCATTGTCACACCACATTTCACAAGCCATATCACAACAGAACAATCACACATCTCATCCATCACACAACCAAAACTACCACATACCAAAACTACTACACCACAACCATTGTGCCACAACCACTATGCCACAACCTCTACACCACAACCATTGCACCACAACCTCTTCACCACAACCACTATACCACAACCACTATTCCACATTGAACAAATTCACACATCACATCTATTCCAACCAACCATAGAATCCCTACCCCACACACCACACAACCCAATCAGTCACATATATAATCTCACAACAACTCAAACCACAAAGTGAAACACAACAAGAATAAGCACACATCATATCAAACAATATAGAATCAATATTTTTTCAAGGGAATTATCGCACATCTTCTTTATTTAGCATGGGAATTATCACAAAAACAAGAATTTCCATGAGAAACCAATTATTATCCAAATATATTTTCTTTATTATTTTATTCAGGCAAGATCAAACAAAAATACAACTTGGGTAATCACAGTATAATAATTATAGTGAAATAAAGTTTCCCAATGGTAGTTATTTTCAGAATTTGAAATAAACATGCATAAAAATCTCAAAAACATATAAAAATTTAGTAAATCATGGGATAAAACCACATATCCATCAATTTTAAACATGATAATTAATTATATAATTATACCAACCCATAATATCTACCCAAAGGTAAGAAAAAGAATGTTGATATCACACATAACACATAAAAGAGTGAGAATAATTTTGGAACCAAAAAATCATCTCATACCATAAATAACCAATTTTGGATGAATGGAACACATGACCCACTCCAAAGAAATTTTTTAGGGATGAGGAGAAGGCTGTGTGCAAGATTCAGTGAGTTTTTGTAAAGATTCACTTTAATACGAAAACAATTTTCATGCTAAAGGTGATGAGGAGTTACACGACATCCACTCAGAATGAAAGCAAACTCAAGGACCATGTGTGAAATAAAGAAGTATTGCATGAAATAAATGAATGTTATGATAAACCTTGTCATGAAACCATTTAGTTGAATGATAAAGGTGACGTCAAACAATAAATATTGTGTTTCCAGACCATAGTGGAAATGTATGGGGAGGTGCGCAACCTAGTTTCATTCCCAAAATGTTTTTCACCAATAGTTGAGGATTTCAGCTATAAATAGAATATCACCCCACCTAATTGGGGGGGGGGGGGTGTCTTCAAAATATTAAGAAACACTCCACTGTACCCAACTCCTTTTATTCCATGATAGTGCACAACACCAGAGATCATGGACCCTCAAAGGTAGAGAATTTGTGAGATAGATCTCCTATGGTCCCAAACTTGACTTGGGATATGGTAGAGTTATCCTTAAATAACTAATCTTAAGTTTGGTTGGGTGTGTGGAAAGTGAATATACCTTCGCATAACCCTAATATACATGTAACTCCAAATCTTGTGTGCAAATTTTCCTCTTAAATCCATATGTTTTCCCTATTTTATTGAACCCTTCTCACAAAAATCTTGTATGAAACTTAGTAAAGTTGTGTGAAACAACTTCTTGGTTCCCTACCCAGTGTTCCCTATGCATCTAGTAAAACCATCACCCTACTTGTTTCTCCTTAGAATAGATAACCTAATTCCCATTACTCCTAAGAATAATGACTCTAATGCTGATCGTCCTGATTTACACTCATCCACGATAGTCCCAACTCCATATCCCACCTAGAGGCACAATATAAGTGGTCACATAATCCTTAGAGGTTGAATATTTTAAGGAAACTACGCACCTATATTGGTTGAGGGTACCCATTCCATATTTTCCTCTTACCATGAAACAATTCCCCTTGAGGATTGATCTCTTACACGTCTAAGTTTCATGACATAAAACTTACAAGCTCTACATCCTAGTCATATGATGTTAAAATGAATGTAAATATCCTCCACACATGATGTGAAATTGTACCCTTACCCTATGTAATAAACATAGGATTCCCCATTTATGATCATCACAGGATTTTACCTTCTCCCCCACCATGGGATATGATTCATCCATAGAGGGAATCTTCCACATGTAATCCTCACACCGTCCCTCATCAACGCTCCTTCCATGACATGATCATCCTTACCACATGATGTTAAACTGCATGGATCAATCCTATAACATGACCTTAAACCATGACATCAAAATTTGTGGGTTTTTACCTCTATATTGTAAATATGGTACATATGATGCCTCCCTAAGGTTAAATCTTGAAAACCATAATCTAGGTGTAAAATCTTCCCTTAGAGGGAAACACCTCCACGGATCTGCCTCAATAGGGCATTTTGATCCACCATCCCAAATCCTCCTGAATAGGGAATTATGATCCACAATCCCAGATCCACCTGAATAGAGCATTCTAATCCACCATCATTGATCTACTACAATAGGTCATTCTAATACACCTTCCTTGACCTGCCTTAATAGGTCATTCTGATCTAAAATATAGATCCACCTCAATTGGATGTATTGATCCACCATCTGGATCTGTATCAATGGAGTATTCTAATTAACCATACGGATTCACCTCAATAGGGAGTTACGATACACCTCCATGGATCCACCTCAATAGTGAATTTTAATCCACCATCTCAAATATTCCTCAATTGGGAATTCTAATTCACCATCCAGATCTGCCTCAATAGGATGTTATGATCCATCATCCTTGATCCACCTTAATAGGTAGTTCTGATCAACAACCCAAGTGTGACATCTTCCTTCTTAGGGATACACCTACTTGATCTACCTAAATAGGGTGCTCTAATCAACAACCTAGGTGTGACATCTTCCCTTATAGAGACACATATGCTTGATATACCTTAATAGTAAATTTTGATCAATAACCTAAGTGTAAAATATTCCCTCATAGGGACACACCTCCATCAATATGACTCAATAGGGCATTCTGATCCATAATAATGGTGTGAAATCTTCCCTCCTAGGGACACACCACCTTGATATATCTTAATAGGTCATTTCATACTATCCCTAAAAGGCATTAAACCTCTAACCAAAATTTTCCCATAAGAATATAACCCTGTTACCATCTCCACAAGGCGTTAAACTTATACCTTGATCATAATACCCACACCATGAAATAAATGTAGGATTTCATAGGTAAACGACCTTGAATGAATTTCTCTACCAGTGTCAATTACTTCATGATTGACATGGGATTCCTTGGGTTCCATGCCTAAGATGCCACATATGAGATTCCCTCTAAAAGAGGAAGAATTTACTAGTTCCCAATATACCCAATGTCCTTACATACCCAATGTGACTACTCTACTGACCAAAGGTTTCTGACCTATTGAGACAGAAGAAGTGTAATTAAATGGCTGTAAAAACCACCAGTGTTGAGGTAATCCAAAGTCCAATAACAACCAACACAAAGGTCCTCCTCATGTTAAAGATATACCATGTACTAAAGAAACATCCTAGGGAATAGGGGAGAAGACTCGCAGTCGAAGGTGGAACCCTAGGAAGCACCACATCATAATTGACCTCATTGATCTCTCAAATTATGAGGTCACAAATGAATCATTTATGTAACCATTACCCTAACTACTAGAGTCTAGGGAAGGAGCATAAAATTGAGACTCAAAATCCCAGAAGTAGAGGTACACAAGATCCCCAGATCCCTCAATAGGTACTTTCAGGAAGGGGATGTTCTGTTATCCTTCTAGGTTCTCTAAGTGAATCTATATACATCACCGCTAGTTTCCATCCTTTTTACCTCCACTTGATAAGTTGGATAGATTTTTGGGTCTAGACTAACACCTTTAGATGGTGATCACTCTAATGAGCCATAGATAGACACTACCACCCACACACACGAGGTAGTGGTGAACACCCCCTCCTACAAGGATTTGATGATGAGGTTCGAACCACCACAAAGAGATATTTTAGCATGAAATAAACATCTGATTCACATAGTGACTCCTCTCCCAGTAAACTAGTAATGGAACTGATCTATATCGGGGATAACTCCTATATCTCGACTCATTCCAATTGGGGTCTTGGCCAACCAAGTTTAAGACCCTTCCTATGACAAGGAGGGCTTATGAGAGGCTTTGGTCGCTGACCATCTATCAGTAGTGTTTTGACCACCCGCTAATTTATATTTTGACATATCAGAGTCCCATATTTAGGACTAGGTAGTGTGTCCCCACTAGATTATCTGGGTGATGTTTCATCACCTCTATGATCATCAGTTAGCCTAACCAGGGTGTCAGGAGCTATTTAATTCCATCAACAAGTAGTGAATGAAGGTTGAGATCGTGGAAATCCTAGTAGCATAGTACCCAGAGTTGTACAGCTACCTCTAGACCCTTCAATAGACCTACATCAAGATCCTAACAGTGCTATACTAAGTTAAAGAAGAAATGTATATTCACTTATATATTAATGGATCAGGATAGAATACTACACTCCATTTTAGCCTTATCTTTCGACAATCTGACCTATTCACTAACGATGGAAGTCCCCATTCAACTACCAATATATTTAATATGAGTTTTAATGAACTTAATTATAATTAGAGGAATAAGGGCACCAATGAATGGTGTGACAGGGATGGCCCACCTGAAGGGGAGACATAGTACTAGGTAGACCATTAGACAAGTGTCCTCACTCATTAGTAGAGATTGGTTCTTTGAATAAGAGACCCACCTAATGAGTTTTTCCCCTACTAATTCACATCACAAAATGGTAAAGGTACATGTAAAAAGCACCAAACAATTCAAGGATGTTTCAAAATTAGAAATGAAACCCACAGTAGCCGCCTTGCTCAATAACTCAAGGACTACAAAAGGTTTACTGCTGACCTCATCACTGATCGACACCTTAATTATGAAAAATATCTATAGGAACCCATATATACTCTAGTGGGACATCCTATCCTCCTCATCTAGATACCCCCATTCCATCTTTATAGCCCCACACATCCAGTTAGGGAAGAATCCATGGGATATGGAAAGCAACTGAGGTACGAGTCACCAAACCCAACCGAGTTTCATGATTATTTACCTTAGGATCTAGGATGTACTTATATATAAGTTGATGTTATCTCTCTCTATATATGAGTTTATTATCCCATAAACACATTGGTAGACATATATCCTCACCAATATGACTTTATAAAATCTCTCACCGCTCGCATTAAGGCATGGAAACCCAAAAGGTGGAAATCCTACCTGAAAAAAAGCTATACCCAGCATGGGTGGAAAGTGTACGAGAACCCCCAGATTTTAGAAACCCTAGATTCACCTTGTTAAAAAAGATGGTCAGACCTCTAAAACACCTGGTCCGATTTAATTAAATGTGTAGACCGATTTTGGGGACCCAATAATACCAGGAGGCCTCCAAGTTCCGATGCTTTTTTCAAACACTGGAAGGGCTTGCGTGTGCCTGGTACAACTAGTTTCCCATAGTGTTTGTTTCTAGTTGATAGGATTTATAATGATAGTTCCTATATCATTTTAGCTCCAAAACATGTAATAAAATTATGTCCAACCTCTTCAAGTGTGTGAAGAGGCCTAAAAATAAATTCACAAACTTTTTCACTCGATTAAAGGGACCCATGTATTCACACAACATGTCTTTGTCCAAGGAACAACTACTAACGACGTGCATATGAAGAATTAAGAGTGATATAATCTATATTTTAATCACCTATAACTTTATAGATGGATTATAGAATATCTTAGAAAAGGATCAGTGTTTAGAGGAGTCCTTGAAATAGACTAGACAACAGTCTCTCCCATTTCCCCTTATAGCTCCCATGAGAAGACCAGAAAAAGAAGAGACTATCACTACTATTCATGTGGAGGTTCCTGAGCTAATACACCTATTGGAATATTTTTCCAGAAGATCCTCTCCTTGAAAATTCTTATCATGCACATCATTACATTACATAGCCTCATCATGCAACACCTCTCCAAGTGCATCCACCAAGATGAGAAAATGTGGTTTTTGTACCCTATCAAGGCTAGGCTCTCAAAGAGACTTTCCCAAATAGAGGAAACTGAACCTATTCGATCAGGGGTTCACAGGTCCTAGGATACTTCATCTATTCCCTGGAAAAGGGAATTTTGAAATTTCCAAAGTGTAAGCAACCCCAAGAGGCTGAATTCACTGGGTGTTCCAATCATTTCCCTTACTATCAGATCCTTGAACACATTATCAAGGAATGCTAAATGATCTAAGGGTGGCTCTAGGAACATGTGGATCATGGATTGTTCAAGTTGGGTGATGTTTTAACATAGGTGTTTTATGTCTCCAGTGATATCGGTAGTGATATTGAAGGCTCTAGTGAGTGGAAACAAGCTTATCATATCCACAAGATGTGAAAATATGATGGATGGTTGGACCGAACATTAGTTTCCTGTGATCTTGGTGTTATCCATGCATTATTTGGAAAAATTTAACCTCTTGTGGTTTCTGAGTCTCTTCCAAACACTACCTCTGCATACGAGTCACAATCATCCATGTCTCAGAAGAACATGCGCAAATGGAAAAAGGGAAATCAGAGTCCCCCATCAATGATAAAACCTTTCTATAGTTTCAATGATTTTATGCCTCTTGAGTTAGGAGATACACCTAGGGTCCACCCAAAAATAGATAACCTCACTAATGATGTGTAGGAGTACACCTACATGAATTCTTTCAAGTTATTAGACCACTTAATGATTCTCAACAATGATTAATTACATGAAAACCCTTCAGGTGACTCAAGTTGGAACCGTTGAAGAAAAGGTTGAGGAAATTCATGCCAACATAATGATCAAGATAACTAGTCCACCCATGATATTGAGACTAGGAAGTAGGTTTTTCATAGGTCTAAAAAAGAACTTTCCTCCTAGTATACTCTATCAGGTATGCCTCCACAAAAGAATGTGTTAGTTGACCAAGTAGATCATCCACAACCGTGTTGTGATCAGTAGCATCCATCTAGAGCTAGACCTAAGCTAATCGACATTCATCCAATAGTTGTCCATAGCAAGAAAACTAGTCAATAATAAAATATTTCTGGAATATCCCAACCCTATTAGTTCACTTAACAACATTTTCACCCCCTTCCAAGGAGTGACCCTCTATGGTTAAAAATATTCCCTTTTCCTAGAAGTATGACATGATTAAGAACCTTGTTAGCATACCCACAGGGATTTCAATCCTTGATAACCCCCACTTATAAAATTAAATGTGTGAGTCCATTGAATAATTTTTTAAAAGAACTATCCAGTTCAAATATGAGGTAGCTTCCATAGAGTCCTACTAGGTAAAGGATTCCAATAAATAGGAATATCAATCCATCATATCATTTTATAGGAAATATGATGGAATCCTCACATAGGAGCATGTACACCTTCTGTACATCACATACTAGTTAAATGAAATGGAGATCTGCCACTTCCTAGTGGTTCTAGGATCAACATAACCTCAACCCAGACACTCCACAAGTTGGGACTGATAGAAGAATATCTAACTTGCTCCAAACTAAAAATACATGGTTAGGAAAAGAGTGAGAAGAATCCATGTGGAAAGGTTTGGCTGAAGGTCCAATTTGTGGATTGATATCAAATACTAAATTCATGGAAGTCTAATGGGATACCACCTACAACATGCTGTTGGGAAGGCCCTGGATTCATTTTCATGCAGAGATCCCTTCATCATATCACCAGTGCCTCAAATAATTCCTAAATGGTCAATTAGTGGGTGATTCATGGAGATACATCTCTATTTGACTCTTATGAATCCCACTATCAATATGTCGGCTACTACAAGAGGGAAGTAAAGAAGGTTCAAACAGATGGGATTGAGAGAATCAATTCTCCTAATGATTTGATGAAAACTGTAGTCAATTCATGGAAAGACAGGAAGGGTAGAATCATTATGTAGAGTCATCAGTTAGTGTCCAAAACCCATACCTAGTGGGATGTTTTTCTATCTCCAAGAAAAAGGGTTTTGAAATCCATAAGAATAATGAGTTCTTACCGATTACCTCGTACTCTTATAATTGATAGGCTTGAATGGTACTAGAAGCCCATAATCATCTGAAGTACTAAGAAGTTATCCTTATGACCACCAATCCCTAGCATCCTCACTTGTTCCTTAGAGTAGGTCTATCATGAAGGAAGCCAGATCATCCCAATTTCTTTGACATCAAGAATAGACCTTGTGGTCAGAAGCTATATGAAATTGGTTCGATATATTATATCACCAAAATTTTATCAGAATGGGAACCCCTTGGAACTGATTCTATATTCAACCAATAAGAAACTAGTTCTTCCTATGAGTTTAATGGTCTGGAAGAGATGCATCCACCCACTAATTATCTTTTCTCAAACAACTAATAGGATTTGAATGATCCCCCTTCTGCATTTGATGTGGGTGTCTCCACCATCGTTAGTGAGATAACCTAGGTGAAACTTGGTACCGAGGAAGATTTTAGGTCGACATTGATTAGTGAATTCTTGTCTCCAGAAGAGTAGCAAAAATATGTGGCCTTCCCATAATAGAACCATGATGTCTTTTCATAGAGCTATGACGAGATGCCAAGGATAGTCCCTTAGGTCACCATTCACCACTTTGTCCTCTCATTGAGTCATCACAGGTTCAATCAACCTCCTATAATGATTTAAACCTATCATGATGATATGGTTGAGAATAAAATTGACAATTTTATCCAATCAAATTTCATCATGTAGGTCTTTTACCCCAGATGGATGGCTAACATCATCCTGAACAGAAAGAAGAATGAGTAGATCAAATTCTTTATCAACTTCTAGGACCTAAAACGCAACTGTAAAAAGGATGGTTTCCCCTTCCCATGTCATAGTTTTTGATCGATGCTATAGAATCTTTATAGGACCTATACTTCCTGGATTGATACTCCAAGTAAAACTAGATATGGATGACCCTTTAGGATGAGGAATCCACTACCTTGCAGCTTTCACAAGGGACCTTATTCTATTAGGTGATAGGATTGAGAAAATGTAGGATCCACTTATTAGCGGTCCATGTAATACATCTTCAAACCAATCCATAAGAAATTGGTGGAATTTTATAAAGAAAACTTGGTGGTCAAATATCACCATTGTTAGGACCATCTCAAGGATATTGAGAAAGTGTTTGGATTCCTCCATTCCCAAAATTTTAAGATGAACCCCTTGAAGTGTGCATTCGGGGTTACCTTGGGGATTTTTCTAGAATTCATTATAAGATATGGAGGCATTGAGATTGACTTAGAGAAGATCAAGGAAATAAATCAGATGCCTTCCCTGAGCAACATTAGGAAGTTGTGGTGCCTTAAAGTATAATTATCCTACATAAGTTAATTTGTTCTGAATCTAGTTGGAAAGTGTAATCCATTATTAAGGATCATGAATAAAGGCAATGTTTACCAGTGGGATGAGGAGTTCTAGACCACATTCGAGGATATCAAGTAGTATATACTAAAACCTCTAGCCCCAATGCCAATTATCTCAGGAAAGCCTATAGTCCTCTATATGAGCACCCTTGAGTGGTCCATTTGAACCCTTCTCACCCAAGAAACAATTAGGGAAGAGAAAGTAGTTTATACAATCTTACTCACATACTCCTCAACATAGAGACTAGAAACTCCCCTATTGAGAAGAGATACCTCACACCAGTTTTTACAGTATAGAAGATGTAGTATTTTCTACAACATCATGAGATACAACTAGTTTTCTGAGTATAAAAGTTGAAGTATATCCTAAATCACCTCATGATGATGGGATGGTTGTAATGTGGGGAAGTGATCCTCTAGCCGTTCAACATTAGGTTCATCCCATAAAAGGCTACCAAAGTCTAGAAAATGATAGATTTCATGGATGCCCATCTGGTCCTTGAAGAACTACCTATAGATGTTTACTTCCTAGATGATGATATCCTCTTAGTTGATCAGTCTATGCTATTCTGATAGATTAATTTCAATGGTGCCTCTCAGAGCCCAATCGGTATAACTCTTAAAAATCTCTAGCTTAACAAGGAAGGTATAGGAATTGAATTCATTTCCCCAACATAGTCCATCCTTCCATACTTGTTCCTATTTTTAGAAGGATACACCAACACTGAGGTAGATTATCAGGATCTCATTAGTAGTCATGAGATGTCCCTTGAGATGGAACCCCTCACTTGCATGTGAAGGGAGACTCTAGGATATTCATAAAACAAATTAATGGTGACTAGATCGTAAGAAAGAAAGAGCTCATTCCCTAGGTAGATCACACTCTCCAACTAATAGAATAGTTACCTTCCTAAATAGAGGTGACTCACATTACCTAGTCACAAAATGGTTGATAAAATTCCTTGGAAATTTTGTCTACATCCCTCACAGAGCCTGACTAGGATGAACTGATCATTCAGGTGGAACATCAGAGGGTCATTTCCACCATCACTTTAGATGATGGTAACCAATAGGTAAGTCAACTTGATTATGTTACTTCTATTATAGGACCCTCAGGTCTCCCAAAAATAGAGAAAATAACCAATTGGATAGCTCCCTTCATTGAGTATCTATAACAGACAATTCCTCCATCAAACTGAGAAGAGCATGAGTGAATCCACTGGTGTGGAACATAGTTCACACTCTAGAGTGGGACTATCCTTGAGACAAATCTCTAAAGATGTGGTTTAGATGGAATTTTCCTCCATTTTTCCCAAGAATACAATATCCCTCAGGTTTTGCAGGAATTCCAAGATGGGTCCTATGGAACCCATCAGGAAGGATTGAAACTCTCCCATTAGATTTAGAGATTGGGCCACTTCTAGCCCACCAAAGTCAATAACTGCATCAATTTTTCCAAGAGGTTTTAGGAATATCATATCCATGAAAACTTTTTTAATCAACCACCAAAGATTCTCCACACCACCGTATATTATTTTCCCTGTGTAGTATGGGGGCACAATGTTTTAGGGTCGTAACTACTATTAATAGTTCTCTAAAGACGATTTATTATGACAACAACAACAAAATTATTCTTTAAGTGGGTAGAAGAGATTCTAATTAAGGAAGTCAAAGCCCGATTTTTTATTGAGTTTTTAATCTCCCATTTCATCCACCTATTTAGAGTTCCTCAAGCTATTCTCATAGACAAAGGCACCATGTTCTGGGATTCTAGGGAGAAGAAATTGCATTCCAAGTAAAAGACCTAGTCCAACCATACTTCCCTCTACCATGCTCAAGAAATTGGGAGGATTGAGGCATTCATAAAGACCCTATATACCATATTGTAGAATATGGTTGTATATATTAAGAATAATTGACCAGAAAATATCCATAATTCCCTTTGATACTATCAGACAATGACTTGAAATTCTACCACGGTGATGCCATATTACCTGGTGTAAAGAATATAGGTAGTCTTACCCATAAGGTTTAGTTTCCATCACTCTGAATACATGTTTATGACTAATAGATGCAAAAAATTAAAATAAAATAAGTCCATCTAGCTAAGTTAGAAGTATTCATGGAGAACAAACTACATGCCTTTCAAAATCGAGAGAGGCACTCGAATAGAATAACTAGAGTGTTCAACAAGAAGGTTTTCCTCCTCTCCCTCCTCCAGGGTGACATGGTATTGGATATTAGAACACCGATGATAATCATAAAAAGCCACCAAAGTTGGATCCCAACTAGTAAGGATGTTACATCATTCATAGGTCTATTACAATGGATCATACTCTTTAATCAACATAGATAGAGAGTGGAATAAACATCCCACTAATGAAAAGGTTCTCAAGAAGTAATTTACGTTAGGGGAATTCATGGTCCATGAAACATAACCTTAAATTGTTTGAAAATGGTCCAAGATCTAAAAACATAAACTTATAGTTTCCCCATGGTCTATGCAACACAATCATAAACTATTTATAGGGGTCTAGATAGTATGAGATTAAGTTTTTTTCAAGGGCCTAGGCATTATAACCTTAAAATACTTTCAATCAATCTAATAATTATGAACATAAACTATTTTCAACCCCTATATTCCAAGTTTTATGAATTTAAACTACAAAACTTGACTTCCTTAGCGAAAGATGTTATACTGCAATCTTACCCTATATAAATCTAGGATTCCTCTTAATGAGAGATGATCTTACCCCGTATAAAACTAGGTTTCCTCATATAATGAGTTTTGGATGATCCAAAACATATTACCCCATATATAATAATGATTCCTAATATGATAAGTATGATATAGTCAAAAACCATACTTCTTATGAAATTAGGGCATCTCATATGATATTATACAAAAAAAAATTCATTATCACACGATGTTAGACTGTAGCTTTACCCCATGTCATAAATTTGGGATGCCCCATGATAACTATGGTCTGCCTAAATTACCCCACCAATGAGGATTTAACCCACTTATAGAATTTTTCTCCAACTACACCATGCCCAAGACTATGTGTTGATTTATTTTTATCCTTATGAGATACATTGTGATGCCCAGATTTCCCATCATCAATCCTGGCCATAAAATTTTCAACCCTTTGGCCCATTGGACCCATTTATAGTGCAAGAATTACTACCTTAAACTATGTGTAGTTTTTCTCAAGGTGTGAATGAGGTATGAAAGATTCCTCATCTCCTTTCACATAAGATTTTACCTCTTCCATGTTGTATATGTACCCTTGAGACCAACATCCTCATAGTCCAAGAATCATGACTTAAAAATGTTTTCCATCTTCAACTCGAAACAATAATTATGACCTTAAAATTTATACCATTTGTTTCAAGATATTTGGGTGGTATGTGGGATCACATTACCTCCTTTAATGTCTAGTTTTACCTCTTTTATGCCATGAAAACAGCATAAAAAACACTCTCCCTGGTTTATGCATCATCACTTTAAACTGTTCACCATGGTCTATACCGTACATCCTTAAAATGTGTGCATCAACCTTCAGGATCACTTCAAATGGTGCAAGGCCTCCTTGGATCCTTTCACACTAGGTTTTAACTATTTTTCACTATACAAAAATCCTCAAAGCACCGCTACTTGGTCCAGTCATTATGAACTTAAATGATCCGTAATTGGTCCCAGCTCAATGAACTCAAATTGGGAACACTGATCCACTATTGAACTCTATTCGGCTTTATTAACATCCTTATGGGACACATAGTGATGCCTTCATACCTCGTCCTATATTGATACCTCTTCTCTGGTCAAAGATAAGTGTCTTTAAATCCACAAATGTCTCTATAATCCAAGATCCATGACTTTAAACTAGCAGCATCCCTAGTTTGAGTTGTATGACTTTAAGATTCCAAACCTAACATCCTCATCACACAAATTTAAACTACAACCTTAACTTATGAAATGAATGAAGGATTACACATATGATAATTATGGTATAAATATAAATTTTACTCCATATAAAAAACCAGGATGCCTCTTAATGTGAGATGATTTACCCCATACAAAACAGTGATGCCCCACAAGAAAAGTATGGGTTGACCATAAGATCGAAATCCTTAGAACAAAAAATTAAATTTTAGTTGCACCCCATATAAAATTTAGATTTCTCATATCCTAATATTGGAATATTCAATGTCCTCACTTGAGAGGACAACCTTCCATCGATGTTAGTATCCTACCATAATGGTTCCTAGAACTATGTGTGTCTTGATTCCCATCCTCATGGGATACATAGTAACACCTGAATATTAAATCCTATGGCTATCCATATCATCACCTCACATTGGATAATTTCTCCTTATATATTATATTCAATTCCTACCTATGTGCACATTCATCAAGTGTGTTTGTGTGTGTGGAAGAATTGCTCTGAGGGCACCTAACTTTTCCCTGGGACATCTCCCACTTACACTTATACCATTAATTCTTTCTCCAATTTGGATAATCATCATCCTCCTGATCTAAATATTCTCCATAATGGAATAGTATCATGAAACACTAGATCACCAACAATTTTAGGCTCACACCTCAAAGGATCTTCAATAACAAACAATAGATCTTGTGTTTCAAACTCATGCAGCCTTTGATCCTACATTTTTCCCCATTTTAAATAAACACAGGTATAAAACCTGTGTTTTAAAATAGTTAAAATTCATTCCATATACTTTTTTTACTACCCTTTCACTATCCTGGTCTTAGAAGTTGTAATTTACATTGTGGGGTTTGTTAGTCACATCCGCCCATCTTTTTATTCTCCCTTGCAAACAATAAGGACTCACACGACTCCTTGTTTCTTTCAATGAGAATAGATCATATAGAATGAGGATTTGGGAGTGAGTTTCATTAAAATAATGTTTGAGACACATAAGTCCCCTTTCTCAAAGAATCATGTCCTTAAATAATGTGAAATTTGTCTCAAAGACATTCTATAAGACATCAGGTGGCATCCTAGGCCCCTCCCTTCACATCCGGTAACCTTTATTTAATGTCGAACATGTTCTTTCAAGATATACCCCATTGGTCCAAGATATATGAACTTAAAACTAAGAGTCATGGTATATGAAAAATGACCTTAAACTATGTTCAAGTTGTCTCAAATACATTTTGTGCATCATTAGGTGGCCTCCATGCACATTACTTTGAGATACAAAGACCTACAACCCAAGTATTATGACCTTAAACTATTTTACATTGGTATGGACTCTATGAACTTAAATTAGGATCCGAAGGTCCCAGAATCATGACCTTAAATAGTGTAAAACTTACCCTTAATTCTTTTTGTGGAATGGGGCCTCCCTCATCCCTTCTTTAAATCGGGTTACCCCTCCCTTATGCCATACATTTCCCCTTGGGTACATAACCCTTTGGTCCAAGAATCATGACCATAAAAGGTGTGAGAATAACCCCAGCCCTTGGTGAAGGGTATTCTAATCCCCCCTTTTCCTTATATTCCACACCAAGGAGTACCCCATCATGCTACCCTCTCACGCCCTCTACCACTACAGATGAGTGGGTACCATTCATGTCAGTTCACACATCCCAACCACACAATGTTAAATTTTGTGATACATTATCTAAATCACATTATGTTAAACTATGTGGTGAATCATCCTCATTATATGATGTTAAGATTCATGTTCAATGTCATAATAATATGATTCTAAACAACACATATCTTATCCTCATTGCATGATATAAAACTGGGAGGCATCTTAGGCCCTTTCTCAAGAATCCCTTTCCTCCAAGGGAGGTCACCTACCGCATTGTTCACATTATTCAATTGTTTCTTGGAATCCGAGGTGAAATTTAACATGGAGGATGAGTTTGACCTTCTTTCAGACCAATAAAACCACCCAATGTTCTCAAATCCAAGGTTGAATAATTTTATAAGGGTTGAATTCTATTTGAAAATTCCATCACTTTATCTCTATGATTCATGTGACCCTTCATTTGGACCCTCAACCTCTCACACATATGAATGGGACCCCCTTAATAGACTGGTCCCATGCAACACTGGCTCACCTACCATTCTAGGAACATTCCCTAGAATACTTCATATGACATTTTGAGATAGGTCTCATGTTTTGAACATGGTTAGTGGTTGACCCTCATTTGTTTTTCCCCAACCCTAATAAAACGTTAATGGATGTTGTTTTTCAAATATGGTAAATAGTTATCCTCCATTATCACACCACTCCCCTTGTTTTATAGATTTTGGTATTTATGATTCACGCTTTCCATTACCCTTTCTAACATTCTCATATAAATGAGAAATCACATGGCCATCCATTGTTTATCACACCAAGTACGACTCACATGATCTCAAGGATTGGTCATTGATTTTCTCAAGAGTATGGTTGTAGTGTGATAATAAAATTTGATAAAAGAAACATTTAAATACATTTAGGAAGTTTTAAATCAATGAAACTTCAGTAGTTATTGAGGGTCATCCACTCACTAGATCATCTCTTACATCCTGGAAAAAAATGAACCTATGACTCCACTTGGTGATCAAGGTATCCTATCCTTCCAACCTTTTGTGTATGGAATCTAGGACCTACTACAACCTCATGAGAGTTTCTTACTCCTTATCCATAAGATGAATCTTATTATCCTTGATTCACACCTGATCCTACTCAGGCTAGTACTAATCTATGTGAGATTCCTCCTCCTTCTCTTGATCTTTAGACACCACCATCTAAGAATTAAATTGGTTGATAACCTATTCTTGAGTATTGATAAAGGATGCGTGATCATTTACCTTCCCCTTTAGATATTTTATTTCTCAATCGGCCTCATAGAGATTCTGGGTACCATCAGATTTTTCCGTTTTCTAGGTGACATCCAAATGGTAGCTCTTTGCACACACTTCCTCAATAAGGTAGTCATGAAAAAATGTATTGAGAGCATTCCTGTACACCCCTCTTATTCCTAGGTTATGTATATAGTAGAAAAGGGACCCCATCAGACTCATCAAGTATGGATCTAAGGTGTGGGTGATGAAACTCTACATGCTCCTCCATTCCCTACTCCAGACAATGTAGTTATCTTAATGATTTCAGACCAGAATTCTTCTATCCCCTTGAGTGGTGAAGGATTATATTTGGGGAAGGAAACAAGGATAGAAACAATAAGATCTTCCTATAGGGTACTCTCTATCACAACCAACCTAGGTTGACCCTGAACCGATCACCCAAGATGGCCTACAACAAGGCCCGAGAGGCGTTCTCGATCCTCCGAGGCTGACAACTAGTTCCGAGAATCAAAATAATGTAGTTGGGAATGATTTTCCCATAAAAATATGAAAAATAAATACAAAAAATATAAAAATAACAAAAAATATAAATTCTAGTAGTGGAAATAAAATATAACTACACACATACCCCCATGTGACCTCATGGGTGACCTACAACCGTAAGATCAAACTCTCTCCATGAGCGAACCAAAGAGGGAAGTAGCACCAGAATATAAACAAAAAAAATAATCTATAGGTGTGAGTATTAAAACTCAGTAGGTGTTCCTAGATAAACTATTCCCTATACCTTAACTTTAAAAATAAAACTAAGTCATGCTTGTTTGTAAATACAACCATATAAAACAAGGTTTTTCCATTCTTTTAAAATTCAAGTAATGAGCTTCCATTTTCAATAAAAAATATTTTCCTTCCATCAAATTTCCAAAATAGTTTTCAAGCATGAATAAAAATTTGAAAATGAAGGGAAAAAATTTAGATTAAAACATGGTTTTCAAAAATGTGGAAAAGAAATCATGAAGAAACTAAAATGGAGAACACATCATAAGAACAATGTACATAAGGTCTACCATATACCAATAGTGAGCACCACATCATAAAGAACTATATAATAATATATAACCATGGGAAATACCTATAGGTAACTAGCACAAGTGGGACCCTATGAACCTCATACCTTGGTGATCAAAATCCTCAAACTCAACTTCCAATACTGTTCCTATGCACAAGCCATTTGAGGGGATCCCATCCCAAGGTCTAATAGTGTCCATATCATAATCCAAAACCAATAGAGTTCACATGAATGATCCACTATAGATGAATTCATCTTAAGATTTAGTGGTCTCTGATCATATCATAGTTTTATTTAGTGTTGTAATCTGTAATCCCACTAGATGGATCTCAGCCTCAACCACTTATAAATCAACTAGTATACTAGTTATAGTTTTCCTACCTAGATACTTAGGTTTTCCATGTGATCTATTTTAAATGGTGGTGAGTTTTTATCAATAAAAAAAATACATTTACATATAATTTTCTTTACCCAAAAACTCATAAACCTCTCACCACCAATCTCCCTCCTTGAGCACATCCCACTTCTCAAGTGACACAAAAATTCCCAAGCCTCTTTACTAGGAACATATCACAGATCATCCATTTAACATACACATCATATTTTTAAAACAAGGGGGGCATGAATCAAGAGGGGTCTTCCACTTGCACAAATCATTTTCAAAATTTCAAACATGCCTCATTACTTTAGAATGAATTATTTAATTTTGAAAAACACAATCAACCAACACTTTTATGTTCCAAAATATTTTAAAGGCCCAATTAAACAACCATGGCACACAACATTTAAAAAAATTCTTGAATCCATGATTAAAATAAACTAATACTTCTAAGTAATTAAAATTATCAATTAAGCTCAAATTCACACCAAAACCCATGAATGTTTTTTCAAACTTACCAAAACATGAAATTTACTCTATTTAAAATCACACACGAACCCATTCTAATTCAATTAAACTTGAAAAAATATTTTACACACATAAAAAATATATTTGGACATACCCATTACACACCCCAAACCATTATTTTGAAACCAACTTTAAGCATTTAAAATGTAGAACATTCCAAAACAATCTTAGAAGAATATTTTAATGAAGACTACACATGTCAAGATTGAAGATGAAAGTGAAAAATAAAGGAAAGTCCAACATCAAGCATCACAATCACTTTTTATATAATATACATACTATTTAATATTAAAAAAAATTATTTAATAATACTCAAGAAATTATGGAATTTAAATTAAAGGCCTCGTCATAGGGATCCTATCTCAAGAAGAAGAAGACCAAGACGAAACATCATGGAACTCTATAAATTTAACAAAGAAAACTCTAATATTCCATTTCTTCTTCCATGAATATGAACCTTTTCTTATATTAAAGGAAACCATTCAATTATATACATATTTTTATGGCCAAATATGTACAAGGGGATCCTCACATACAAGATTATTCATGCATATACCCCATTTCACTTACACACGTATGAAATTTTCATATATATATATATATATGTAAGCACACCTAGCCCCATTATATATATTCCTCCTTCCATGAGTGAATGTATATAAAGGGGGAACTTACACATATTTATGCCTACCTATGCATACAAAGATAATCATTCGATAATGGTGGTTCTAATCCATTCCAAAAAATACCAAAATACACTATATAAAAATCCCATAAACTCTAAAAATCACTGAAAAAGGACCCAAAAAAATTGAAATAGATGGAGAGAGTAGATGAAACCAACCTCAAATAGTGATGGATGATCCGAAATGAACCAAACTTATTTACCTTTAGTAGTGGTTATCGTAATATGAATAAGGTCTACTCAAGAGAGCCACTGTATACCATAACAATGGATGAAAACACCAAATACCATATCAAACCTAACCTTAGGGTTCAGCCAAAATGAACGGGGTGATAGGAGAAGGAAATATTCGATAAAATAGGGAGAAATAGAGAATATTAGAGTTCACCTCAGAGTATATATTGGCCAAGAAACCAGAAAAAATCAGGGAAAAACAGTGGTAGAGAGGGAACTCAACAGAGGGAGGGGAACACATCTATGGAGGATAGGAGGAGGGGGCTTGTGCAAGATAGTGAAAGGGAGTGGAGTGGGGTGCATCATGTAATAGGAGAGGGTAAGGGGGAATGGGGCTGCACATTGAGAGGGGGAGAAACCTAATCAGGGTTAAGAAAATATCCTGATAATAAAAATAATAATTAATAACAATTAACTTAATAATAGTAATAATAATAAACTTAATAATAATAATATTCATAATAATAATAATAATACTAATAAAACATTTTTATTTTATTTTATTTTATTTTTCTCTCATTTTTTTTTCCATTTTAATTTTTTTTGAACTTGGGGAAGGCCATACGGTTTAGACCCACAGTTTCTCTGACCATGTACAAACTATGCACACCCTACCAGAGAGAAAGGACCCTCATAGGTTGGCCACACAGTTTGAGAAATTGTGCACTAACAGTACAACTTAGGTTCGTCATTTGATAGAACCATTTCACATGATTTTCACTTGGTTTCCTATAACTGTGTGCAAGTCATGCTCTACCAAAAGAAGTGTTCATGGTCACTACTTAGCCTCACACAATTTGTGGCCCAACCATTCCCAAATCATGCATAGGGTCAAAATCACCCAAAGACTCCAAAAATAAAAAAAATCCCCAGGAACTCAACCCAAACCTTGAAAGAAGGATCCATCATCAAGAAAAGGATAAAAATAAAGAGAAACTGTGGTTGAGGTGTGATAATAATCCCCACTAGAAACACTTACTATCCCTAAAAATTCACCTATCCAAACAAGGAATCAAACTAAAGATCAAAAATAAACAAGGACAACAAAACCATGAACTCAATGTGACCTTCCACTCTACCAATCACACCCGAAAAACTCTAAGAGAAACCACAATGAGAAGAACCATGAGGAAAATAAGAGGGTTCCCCCCTATAAGAACGTGACTATAACCACAACACCCACAAGGGAAACCCAAGACAAATTAACTCAATAAATCTTCACACAGTCAAACCAACACAACCACCGGGAACTCCCAGATGAAACAATAAACCCTTAAAATAAGGGAAACCTGATGAAAGAAACTCGAACCAAGCATCATACAAAACAAAAATTCGTTTTTTCTATAAGACAAATGAATATTGAAATTAATACAAACCAAAACTAAAATAGGTCCACAAAGGATAAAACATAAGGAAAACTGATCAATGATTTTCAATTAAAAAGTAAAAACCACTCGAATCATAAGGAAACTGTACCACCATGCCTTATTATAACCAATGTGGGAATAAAAAGAATAAAGGAAACAATAACATGAAAATATTAAATGAGAAAAAAATTACATCCACTCTAATGTTGGAGAAAAAAACTGATCCAAAGTTCCCCAAACTCTTAACAATTCCTGACTGCGTGAAAGCTTCACTGTAGGGCCTATGGTTGGATACCTGATGTCTTGAAGCATCCACTACCTCGCAGTCAGAGGCTAACATCCTCTAACTGAGAGATCATATTTACAACATACAACTTGCAGAACCTTTCTAGGTCACCCAAACTATCACACTGACATAAAGAATTTAGAGGATGATGAGATGATAGATTAGATTGCCCAAACTAACCACACTGAAATCTAACTAGAGAGTGGTCTAATGAATGGAAAGAGGGAACTGGAAATAAGACTTTTCCAAAATAGGTTCCATCGGTTCACAATCCTCACTGGATGGAGAACATTCATAAACACCAAATAAGCTGATCCTTAAACCCTAAATAGATACACATCATGAAGGGTAGAATTTCTAACCTATAGTTTGACCCTATCACTGGAGAAATAAAACCATATCATTGAAATGGAAACAAAACCCTTCACTATTAGTTGACCTTTTCAAGAATCCATGAGATCTGGAAGTTTCTTCTCCTTCACATTCTCAAGAATAAATCAATGGATGAAAGTGGTGTTGAAGATCACACAAGGCATATCAACTCACAACGAGAATGGAACAACCACCTTCCAAACTCCTAGAGTTCCCAAATACCTGAATACACCCTCACCTTCCTCAAGACACTACATATCCCCAAACATACATCGATAAATACAAAAATCAGGAAATGAATAAGAATATCTTGGCTCCACCACTCCATAAGGAGTTTGGTCTGGGCCGGCGACTAGAATAGAATCCTCAGAAACCTTCTAGGTCTTTTTGGGTGGATTACCCTCAATAACATAAGGTACAAAACCATATCAACATCGAACTAGAACTCAAAAAATTAAAAATTTAAAACTAATACCAATATCATAAACCAACACATCACAAAAAAAATTAAAACCAAATCTAATATCAATCTAAGAAAAACCACAACATCAAAAAAAATCCAAGAACCCTCTTTTAGAAATCACCATTTTCCAAAAATCACCCATTTTCAAATTTAATTCCACCTTTAGAAATCAAAAACCATTTTTCATTTCCAAAAATAATTTCATCACATTCAATTTAAAATTAAAAAAACCACCTCAATTTTCCTTTTAAAACCATAAATATCATTAGAAAAGAAACCCCTTTTTAACAGAAATAATTTTCCTTTCCGAAAATAACTTTGGAAAACCAATTCAAATATTTGATCTTAAATACTCACCCATGGTATCCTATAAAACACCATATATGTGTTCATTCCCACTTCCACTTACATCATTAACACATACATACCAACATGAAATTTCCATACACACCCACACATATGTGAATGTACATAAGGAATACCAAGGGTCATACTCACCCTTTTATCATCAAAACCAACCATATAAAAAACTCCCAATTCACTTTTTCTCCACATATTCCCAAAATTTTCAAAATTATGAATTGATTTCTCTTTTAAAACCCATTTTTTTCACTCTAAAATCCCTATTCAAAAACCATTTTCCTTTAAAAATTCCACTCACACCAACCCAAATTAGACCAAATCATCATCAATACCAAAATAACTAGATAAAGGGAACTAGTGGTCATGAATGCCCCAACCATATGGTTTAATAGACCATGAACTGAGCATTCACCAACGACTAGAGGTATATTGATCCATGTATGTGAGCTCATCTTGGTTATCTATGCCATGTAAGCTCACGGTATAAACTAGATCACTTCCACTTTCATCCCCCAACATACACAATCACATAAAACCAATCAAACACCAATAAAATAACTCAAACCAAAAATAAATATTTGAAACCTAACTACCCTGGGCGACTCAGGTCTCTTCATGAGTGGTGGTGATCAAGAACTGTCCCATGACCTACCTATCAATCCCTTATAATTCTATCTCTGATCTAACTGGCCTCGCCTAATACCATTTTATGACGAACCAACTTAGGTTGACCTTGAACCAGTCCCCCAAGACAGCCCGTGACAATTCCCGAGAGGCATTCCCGATCCTCCCATGCAAGAAACTAGTGCTAGGCATCAAAATAAAGTAGTTTGGAATGATTTTTACCATAAAAAATGACAAATAAATAAACAAATTTAAACAGAACAATAAAACTAAAATCTTGCCATAGAAAGAAAATAAAACTACACACATACTTTATGTGACCTCATGGGTCACCTCCAATTATAAGATCAAAATATCTCCATGAGACAACCAAATAAGGAAGTAACACTAGAAGATAAAAACAAAAATAATCTATAGGCGTGAGTATTAAAACTCAGTAGGCATGCCCAGATAAACAATACTTATGCCCTACCATTAAAAATAAAACCAAGTCTTGCTAGTTTGAAAATACAACCACATAAAATAAGGTTTTTCCATTCTTTTCAAATTCAAGTAACAAGATTCCATTTTTAGGAAATGCCATTTTCCTTCCATCTCATTTCCAAAGTAGTTTCCAAGAATGCATAAACATTTCAAAATGAAAGGAAAGAAATTTTAATTAAAACATGGTTTTCACAAAGGGGGAAAAGAAAGCATGAAGAAACTAAAATGGAAATCACATCACAAGAACTATATACACAAGGTTCAATGCATATATATGGTGATAAAAATATCATAAATAACCATGTCATAAGAGATCACCAATGGAAATACCTATAGGTAACTAGCATAAGTGGGACCCTATGAACCTCATATCTCGGTGATCAAAATCTTCCAAATCAACCACCAAAAATATTTCCATGCATGAGCCACTATAGGGGATCCCATCCCAAGGTCTAATTATCTCCATATCATAAACCAAAAGTAACAGCATTCTCATGCATGAGCCACTAGAGGGTAACACATCCCAAGGTCTACTGGTATTCAATCATATCACATGTTTAGTTAGTGATATAATTTTCAATCCTACTAGATTAATTTGGTCCTGAACCACTCTTCAATCAACTAGCGTACTAGTTCTAGTTCACCCACCTAGATACCCGAGTTTCCCTTTCTATCTATCTCAAATGGTGGTGATTTTTTATTAAACAAACATGCATGTACATATCATTTTCTTTACCCAAAAACTCACCCAAACTCTCAACACTAATCTCTCTCCTTGAGAACATCCCCCCTTCTCAAGTCACACAACAATTCACAAGCCTCTTCATTAGGAACATATCATATATCACCCATTTAACATAAAATAATATTTCTAAAATAAGGGGCAATGCCTTAAGAGGGGTTTTCAACTTACAAAAATCATTTCCAAAGTTCCAAACAAGCCTCATTAATTTACAAGGAATAATTTTATTTTAGAAAACATAACCACCCAACAAATTTAAGTTCCAAAACCTTTTAATGGAAAAAATAAACAACCAAGTCCCCAAACATTTAAATACTTTCTTGAATCCTTTCTTAAAATGAATCAATCCTTTTAAGAATGGAAAATTACCAATTAACCTCAAATTCAAAATAAAGCCCATTCACTTTTCCAAACATACCAAGACATGAAATTTCCCCATTTTAAAATCACACATGAACACATTCTCATTCAAGTAAACTTTAAAAAATATTTTAAACAGATCTAAAATATTTGGAAATACCCATTTCACACCCAAAAACAAATTTTTTTCGGAAACCACCTCTAAGAATTTAAAAGGTAGGAAATTTTAAAACAATATTGGAAGAATATTTTAATGAAGACTACACATTTAAACCTCAAAGATGAACATGAAAAATAGTGGAAGTTAAACATCAATAATCAACATAACTTTTCATAGAATATACATACTATTTAATATTAATTTTTTTTAAGAATACTCAAGTGATTATATAATTCAAATTAAAGGCCTTGGAATAGGGAACCTACCTAAAGAAGAAGAAGACCAAGGAAAACATCTTTTCACTTTATTACTTTGACAACATAAACTCCAATCTTCCATTTTTGATTACGCACATATGAAAAATCACTTATATGCAAGTAAACCTAGCCCCTATATACATATTTTCCTGTCCAAATATGCACAAGGGGATCCTATCATGAATTATTGTATGTTCATATACCCCATTTCAGTTACATGCATATTCATTTTCATATATATATATATGTAGGAAAAACTAGAACCAATATATATATATATATCCTTCCATGGGGAAATATATATTAAGGGGTAACTTACACATATTTTTTCCTACCTATGAATACATAGATAAGCTTGCGACAATGGTGGCTCAAATCCATCCCAACAAAGACAAAAACACAATACATAAAAATAACATAAACTCTAAAAATTTCCAAAAAAGGACCCAAAAAAATTGAATCAATTGAAGAGAGAAGATTAAAGCAACCTCAAACGATGGAGGGTGAGCTGAAATGAACCAAACTGCTTCACCTATAGTGGAATATATTAGAATACGAACAAGGTTAACCTGATAGAGACACTACATGCCATAAAAATGGAAGAAAACACCAAAAATCAGATCAAACCGAACCCTAGGGTTAAGCTAAAATGAACAGGGAAATGAGAGAAAGAAAAATAGGCCAAAATAAGGACAAATAAAGAAGATGGGAGCTTACCTTAGAGTTTCAACCAAGAAACTAGAAGAAATTTGGGGAAAATAACGGTAGAGATGGAACTCGATGGAGGTAGGGGTGCATGAATATGGAGGAGAGGAGGAGAGGGATTGCAGGATATAGAAAAGGGGAGGGGGTGGTGCGTGTCATGCAAGAGGAGAGGGTAAGGAGGAATGAGGATACACATTTAGAGGGGTAGAAATCTTCTTAGGGTTTAAAAAATAACCCAATAATAAATTTAATAATTAATAACAATAAACTTAATAATAGTAATAATATTAAACTTAATAATAATAATATTTTTCATAATAATAATAATATTAATATTAAAACATTTTACTTTTATTTTATTTTATTTTTCTATAATTTTATTTTCATTTTACTTTTATTTATTTTGAACTCAGGGTAGGCTGCATGGTTTGGCTGCATGGTCTTCCAAACTATGCACCAACTATTCACACCCTATTAGATAGAAAGGGCCCATACATGGGCTAGCCAAATGGTTTGGGAAACCATGCGCCAAGAATGAAATTCACCTCTGTCATTTAAAAAAACCATTTTCCATGATTTTCACACAATTTACTCGAACTGTGCGCAACCATTCTCAAAAAAAAATAAGGAAACATTGTCACTTATGGGCCTCACTCTGTTTGCGGCCAAACTGTGCCCAAACCATGAAGAGGGCCCAAACCACCCAAAGAATCCAAAACCCAAAAATTTTCACCAGGAACTCAACCTGAACCTCAAAAAAAGTATCCAACATCAAGAAAAGGATAAAAATATAGAGAAACCATGGTCAGGGTGTGACACTATCAATCAAGTATGGATCTATGTTAAGAGTCAAACCATCATCATGTAACCCTTTTTTGGTAGTACCACCTCCTCCAACCTTGAGATTTTCCCATATAATGGTTTCACCCATGAGTGCACCAAGATGGCTTACCGAGACCAAGGATGGGTTGTATTTAATGACTAGCTTCTCAATATTAGACAAAACCATTAATAAAGGTTCCCCCAAAACCCTAATCCATAACCACTTACTGGGTGAGAAATCTCTCGAGCACTACTAAAAAAAATAGGTTAGTTATTTTGACCAACGATAATGGGCTGAAAAAATATAGCTCATTTAAGGGTGAAAGAATTTCAAATGTTGAGAATTTGAGTGAGGATTGGTCCTGGAGTCTTGATAGGGAGTTCCACCATAGAATATCCCTCAACACTACTCAACACCTCAATAGATAGTACCAGACCCCCAACACTAGTTGAATAGGAACTTCATCAGAATAAACACACATGTTGATGAAAAATTTCCATGAATGTTTAAAAAGAGGATAGGTCAAATGAAATTCTACCTTACCTTGAGCCATATGAATATTGATAATGAGATTCCATGGGTGATCTACTTCTCTAGTAGAATATACCACCATTGGGATTATAGGGTGAAACCCCCCATAAATGACGGGGAGTACCAAAGGCTCTGAGGGTGACGATCCAACCTCTTTGACGAGCCCTATAGTCAAGATATCCTAAAAAATTATCCTTATATAATTCTCTATAATACCTAATTGTGTACCCTCATCCCCTAAAATAGAGACCCCTTGTCCATCTTCAACTTTCTCCTATAAAAGATAAATCCATGTTAGAGCCTCTAAACCAGAAAAAGGAAAGGACTAGAAGAGATGAGTTAGTTAACAAGCTTACCTTTAGGAGTTAAACTAGGTCAAAATATTTTGAATTAGTGATTTCACCACTCTCCAGTGGAATCACCTACTTAATGACTAAACAACATTATTAACCATCACTAGATCCCTATGTGCTTTCACCATCTAAAGCACTCCTCAGTTGAATCAATGATGATGGCGTCTCCTCACAGTCAGGCTCCCCACCAAACATTACCCGCATTGGGATAGGGGACGCTTAGGTTCCCCTCGTTGGAATGAGAAGAAATCCATGGATTACAGGTATTCAAACCTCTTGTGTAAGTTCACCTTGGAAGTGATCTTGTCATTCCCCACCTCTACCAGCTCGATCCCTTCCCAAGTCAGCAACTGCCACAATTGCTCCACTAGCATGTTTATCCTCCAAATTCCCCAGTCCTCCAAAAGTGTGTGAAAGTAGCATCAGAGGATGGAAAAGAGATACCATAACTTCATAATGGGGGCCTCCTAATATCTTCTTTTTTTGGCATAATATCCCCTTGTTTCCTCACATGATCACTTTTGGGAAAGTCCCTCCCTTTTAGGAGGTGGGGGTGGGACAACACTTTACATCACCTTCCGTTATAGCTTCAACTTAAGTTGCCCCCAATGCTTGTCTCACCACTTGAATATAATCCCACCTACCTCATTGTTTATATGGAACCTCAGTCACCAGTTTGATCACTATTATTCATTGATGCAAGATCATTCCTGTTTATGCTACTTCCTAGTTTCCAACATAATCCTGAGACATGCTAGTATTGACGTTGGTCAATGAAAGAATGATGGTATCTCATTCCATTTCCTATAAACATCCAAAATAGTTTATGAAATATACATGTATTCCTCACCACCATTAATAATCTCTTCATTGGTTTTTGGAATCATCCAAACTTCTAGGTGAACTGATATGGAGTGTACAACTCACAATAGGTGTTGTCATAGATTCTAGACACCAAAACTTCACCCTGAAAAGTCTATAGGCATTCCCCTTCTCTAGTGTCCCCTCTAGGTAGTCCACTATCTCAAAAACCAGAGTTTTTAATGGGTAGAATTTAATGTTTTCATAGTTTCCAATGGCAATCATGACCCCTAATTTGTTGAGTGCCATTGGTTGAACCCTGGTAATGTTGAGAAGCTAGGGATACAGACCTGCATCTGGAGAGGAAATGACATTTGAAAATTCATAACTACCAAATTGATTTTCAATCTAGCCATGTAGGAACTAGAATGGGATACATATTCTCTTAGGATTGTCCCCCTCACCACATGGACAAACTAGATATAGATACGGGCTAGCACTGGTACCCCCAGACTCACTTGGTTATTGGACGCCATGATCACCACCAACATAAGTGTCCCTGGGTGTAGGCCCATACCTACGTCTATAACCAAGAGAAAGTATACACCAAGGAAGGTGTCCAAGAATGTGTTGTACTGGACAAATGAATTCCCATCCTACACCATGTTGTAGCCTGACTGGTTATACTTTCCCTCATCCAACATTCAATATGATCCCAAAATCCATTACAATGGTGACAAAAACTACTTTGGATGCCTTGAAATTTTCATAGGTGAGTTCTTATTTAAGAACATACCAAGCCAAGTGTTGAACATGATTTCTTTATAGAAGGGGGGGGGGGTGTAGACGCCGAAAAAAGTCTGCAACTCCCAAAGGAAGTTTCAGAATGGAAAAGCGACGTCATATTCGGCATCAGAGGCCCGGTCCGGAGGCCCGGGAAGAGGTTCACGAAATAAAGGAGGAATTGCGTGAAATATTGTTGTGTGCGCGAAGCATCTCTGGGATTCGCGTAATTGAGCCTCTGGTGCGAGAAATTTTGTGCGCCCCGGTTCCGCACGGTGAGGCTTTGCGCGCCGACGGTTCCTGCCGCGGAAACTTCCGCGCGCTGCCTAGATTCCGCACCGGCTGGGGCCTATAAATGGAAGGTGACCCCAGACGGTTTGGGGGTTGAGGAATTCGGATCAGCTCTCGGGCACACAATTTGACTCCCCCCGCGCGCAATATGACTTTCAGGTAATCCCCCTTTTCGCGCAACTTTGCCCCGGGGTTCGCCTTTGCGTGCAACTCCACCGGCTTCGGTGAATTTTCCTCCTCCTCCCGTTGCTTCCATTGCACGAGATCGTTGTCCTTTTCACACAATCCACTTCTACGCACGCAATACCTTGCATGTAATCCCCAATCCACGCAACACTTTGGACCCATTACGCGCCATCCCGGTGTTTTGCGCGCACGCCTTCCTTTTGCGTGCAACACCCATGACCCCTTTTCCTTGACGCCCCTTGGCTACCTTTCCACACTGGTACGTGATGTCTTCCCTGCTGGGCATGTGCGCCATGCGTTGTTTTCCCGTACGACCTTCCAGGCTCATACGAAGTAACCTCAAGGTCCCTTGGGCGGTGTTTCCCGTTGCGTTTCTTTGCCTTATGCTTCTTCGCATAGGCACGCTAACGGCTATTTCTTCTTCGCATAGCCATGCTAACGTGGACCCCCCAGTGGTTCGCCCTACGGCCCCCCTTCACAATGGCCTTGTCGATGCCTTCCCTCCCACAAGGGGTATAGGGAATTGGGCATGTAAGCCCTAGGGGTGTGGAGCGAACCCACCTCGTCCAAGCTGCAGGACGTTAAACTTTTATGCACCTCATCCTTAACACATGACGTTAAATTGTGGTCCGACTCCGTGCTTCACACGCAGGGTCCCCCCAGCTCAGACATTTTTTACGCCTCTCATCTCCATGGGAATGGACTCTTCCTCGCATGGAATTAGATCCTCCTTGTCGGAGTGGTGTTTGTCCACGGGGGAAGGTCTGCCTCAGAGAATAAGCCCCTATCCTCTCTTATAGAAGGTTGTACCCGTGCATCTCCGTACTTCCCCCATGCCAAGGCCAGTTGAGTCCCTTTCCCACTGTGCTTTGTCACACCACGGGCCTCCACCCTGGAGTAAGCCCCGACACCTAGGGACGATAACCACATGTAAGCCCTTATTTCCTCTTCGGTCCGCTAACCACACGTAAGACCCTTGTTTCCTCTTTGGGCTTCTCAACGCGTAAGCCCCATTCCGCTTCTCACGGACGCACCCTTCGTGACGTGATCGTCTGGTCCCTGCTGCCTCTTGTTTCCCACACCAAGCATGACTCACGTGGGCTTAGAGTGCACATCGACCATGAAATCCTCCTATGGGCCACCTCAGAGCGTAAGCCCCATGCCAGCGAACTACGTGGACTTTGATCTGTGCTAACGCATGGTACGTAAGAAGCCTCCATGAGGTTCAAGCCCACCACCCGGTCGTTCTGACCTATCCACGTCGACTCCCCAACCACCATGGGCTACCTCAGAGCGTAAGCCCCATATCCACCATGGGCCACCTCAGAGCGTAAGACCCATATCCACCATGGGCCGCCTCAGAACGTAAGCCCCATATCCACCATGGGCCCCCTCAGAGCGTAAGCCCCATATCCACCATGGGCCACCTCAGAACGTAATCCCCATATCCACCATGGGCCGCCTCAGAGCGTAAGCCCCCATATCAACCATGGGTCGCCTCAGAGCGTAAGCCCCAAATCCACCATGGGCCACCTCAGAGCGTAAGCCTCATATCCACCATGGGCCGCCTCAGAGCGTAAGCCCCATATCCACCATGGGCCGCCTTAGAGCATAAGCCCCCATATTCGCGACGGACTGCCTCAGAGCGTAAGCCCCATATTCCCTCGTCCCGCAAGACGTTAAACTGTATGCCCTCGTCCCGCAGGACGTTAAACTGTATTCCCCCTCTTGGTCCATCTCAGAGCATAAGCCACATGCCTCACTCCATCATCCATCCTGATCCTTACCCGGGCCGCCACATACCGGTGAGATCATGCCACTCCACACCACTCTATAGTATCCGGGAAGCCGCCCACGTGCTGGACCCAACATCGGTGTTACTCCTAGGGGGTCCTTCAATCTGATCCACTCTCATTGTTTTGATCAGTCCGATCCGTCTCCGTAAGATGTTAAACTCGCGGAATACCTCGTGTTAAACATGGGAAGCTGAGGAAAACCTCAGATGGTAAACATTCCCCGCGTTCGATGTAGGATGCATCGAGTTTCTGCTCCCTCGAGAAGCCCCGTGATAAGGGTCAGAAGGCAGACATGCTGATCCCCAGCGTCAAGACACGCCGATGACACCCCAACGTGACCTTTCTCCTCACCGAAGGTTGCTGCCCCAACAAGACCCCTTAGAGCGTCTCGACGAAAGCAGCGTAATTAACTGGCGTCCATGCAGATATGGCAATGGGAATGATCTTCATGAACCTGTATTAAATCTATGAGGGAGACCCGGATTAGGTGACGAGCTCCGAGGAGGAATCCACGGAAGGAAGAACCAACATCCCATCATCTCGATTTCGATCAAGGAGCAAACGTCCCTGAATAAGGAATGGATGTCGCCCGCCTTTGGAAAGAGGGAATGTGGGGCTGCGAGCCGCGCGTACTCCCATGCGTGACGGACACGCGCGCGCGCCCTGGCGTAAAATCATCGGAAACAGAAAATGGTGAACCCGACATGAATATGATGAACCCAACAGAAAATGGTGAACCTGAAGTGAATCTCTTCTCCTCAATATGGGGACAGGTAGCATTCAGGATGTTGGAAGATCAGCCTGTCAGCAGGTCGGGGCACCTATCACTGGGATGTGAAACCTGCCAGGGGTTGAGGTAGTCCGGATGTTGTGCACTCCGTTCCGCAACGTCGTCAGCGTGGATCCCTCTTGCCAACCACGGAAGATGGAACAATGTTGGGATATTGGTTGTCGATTTCTTTTTCTGTTAGTACTAATGGGTTCATCTCCCTGCTTCCAGGAATCAGATCACTACATCCGGAGCTCGATCGCCACCTGTCCACCGGAGCAGGGATAGGGGCAGTACCGACGCGGCTACCCAGCGCGGTCTCGTCTTTTCCACAGTCATTCTAGATACGATTGTCACGACTGTCGGGCGCTCACGCCCCCTCTCCCCATCAGAAATCATCCAGCGAAGGGTGATCCATGACTTGGTTTGTAGGTACGATGAGGACGAGATCATCCCCAACATGGGCCTAGCCCATTTGGATCTAGAGGCGGTTGCGCCCCACTATCGTCGCCGCCCCTGAGGGACGCGCAGGGAGCCGCCACTACCCACTCTGACGTTCAACCGCTTCGGGAGCCTATCCCTAGAGCTCCTTGACACATCCGTCCCCTACGCCAATGAGATGGGGGATGTCCGGGTCCGCCTAATCGGAGACCCGTTCCAGGGATTAACGACAAGAACCCCCACCAAGCCGCGTCAATGTCATCACCCGACTCCCCAGGATGAGGACCAGGCAATTGTTGTGCCCGCACCACCGGCTCCAACCCATCTGACCCAATGCCAGCATCAGGCGCGAGCGGAAGAGAATGCCCGTCTTGGGGCTCCAATCTCAGCATCCACTATGGCCCGATCCACTGCGGACGCCTACTCCCAGATCCCCTCACACGTTGAGTAGGGGCAGTCACATTCCCGACTAGGGTCGAGGCCCCGACCGCCCTACAGGCAGGTTGGGTCGACTCTCCCGGTCGTGGGCACAGACAATGGCCACCGTGCACCAATCCGCGGTAGTGGCACCCATCATGAAGGCTCATTCCGTGCCACTGATCTAGATGGAAGAGGTCTTATTCTTGATAGCCACACTCCGAGTATGACTCCTTCCAGCGCCCACTGCACTGTGTATGAGGTCACTCCTCCAGCCGCTGGCCGCGAGTATGGAGTTGTGGCGTATCCAGTCGCTCACTCACATGGAGGTCCTCCCCATTTCCCTTTTGACATCTGTCCCGGTGCTTCCCACACCCTGGCCTTTAGTCCCCTCTTCCCCAGCACTATTGCAGCCAGGGGACTCCTTGACGGAAATCATCCTTACCCTGAGGAGCCACACAAGGGTAGGAAGGCGGGGCGTCGTCGCCGTAGGAGGAATGTCAGGGGAGTCCGGACAGAAATCAGACCGGTCCGTTTCTCGGACTCTAAGGAGGAGTACGACTCGATGGTGGAACCTTACCTCCGACATTCAGAGTCGAGGGCGGGAATGGGGACGTGGAGAGTCAGTCTCGTACTCCTTGAATGCGAGATCCGTATGATTCCCTCATCCCTCCGATGGTACATCCAGGAGGACGAGGACTTGGCGTACCCCCAGGGGTCAAACCCGCAGTTATCGCTGGCCTCCCTGGAAGCGCCTTCCACCTCAGTCAGGGAGTGTGGGGAACTTTTCTGGGTACCGATGGAAGAGTCGCAAGACGAAACAACCTCAGCGAGCACTGATGCTGTGACAGGAGGCCCATTCGCTGGCCCATCCTATCGCGACGTGGCAGCCAGGGCACTGAAGCCCTTGGAGGACGACTCAGGGATCGGCGGCCAATCGGCATGTTCGCCACATTCCCCTCCGGCCAGCTCAACGGCCCGGTGACCTGCCTCGGCATCGTTTCTAGTTCCCCGACCATTCTCAGTTGACGAGCAAGGGCAGCAAGGTCCAGATCCCGAACCAGAGTCATGGAGCTTCTGGACTGTCCTCGCAGCGGGCCACTTCCCTGAGAAGTTTTGGCCGGTCGTAGGGTCGAATTTTGATATGCCAGAGGCACTCACCCCGGGAGAGTTTGGATGTTTCCTCCAGACTCTTCGGTTGACTCACTCCCATCTTCACCATCAGCTAGCGCCTTATCCCAAGAGTCAAGCACATCTCGGGGATATTGGTGAGCAGTGTCGTCGTGTTGACTTGGCAGCGCTCCCTGCGATTCGGCACCCTGAGTCGTCGGGCCACCACAGGGCCCTATAGCAATAATGCGTTCAGAGTTTTCAATTACTCCGCAAGGTTATCGAGGAAGCCACCCCCCACGCGCACATCCGAAGATGGGGGTAGTACACTGCCCTTCTTTTTTGTGCGATCTGCTGACAGCCCGATTCACCGGGCGGCCCTGAGGGAATGTCGCCAAAGGCAATGGTGGTCAACATGGATGACCTTTCAGATGAGGGAAAAGGTGTGGAGCTCCTCGATGGGGAATCACCCCCTGAGGAAAAGCCGCCACTGAACCAGTTTGGGAGGATCACTCACCACCAGAGGAGACTCCTAGGTCTCCCCACGCCCACTGAGGCACTGACGCTGAGCCGAAACAACGACAAGGGTAAAGAGAATATCGGGGCTGTCAAGCCCGCCGACCCATCTACCTCGGTGTAGAAGGTAGATGAAGACTCCGAGAAGTCCACACTACGCTAGTGGATTGCTGAGCAAAAGAGGCTGGTTGATGAGCTCTTGGCCGAACGCATCGCAGAGCGGCGGCCAGACTATGGTAATCCCAGGCAGGACAATAGGGGCAGGAGCACCTACCCATTTTCGAGATTCCCCCGATCAACCGCAACCATGTCGTGTTCTCCGACAAGGGAGAGGACGACACCCATGGAAAGAGGGTGCGATACGTCTCGCCGAACCCTCCCGAGCTGCGGAATCACCTGGGGGACCATGCTCGGTTTCCTCCCGCTGCCCCGAGAGTCTCTCTCCAGCCACCCCGCGAGCTGCTGAGCTTGACTACCAGATTGGAGAGCCCGAAAATGAACTTGTGGTTAGATATCCCCATCAGGACAGGAATCCGTGTCCGTACGATCTGATGGAAGTACTCATCACCCGCTTGGAGGCCCTAGAAACTCTGCAGGTGGCAATTCCACCGGACGACAATCCATACCCATCATGGGTGGATGATATGTCGGCCCTGCCGGGATTTGGGAACCCCACTTTCACCCCCTTTAACGGGACAGGAGATCCGCCACAACACCTGGCCCACTTCAACTCGAGGTGCGGGCCTATGTTGGGGACTCCGACGCAGCAGGAAGCTACCAAGCTTCGTTGCTTCGTCCAGACGCTGGAAGGACCAGCCTTCGTCTAGTACAACCAGATCCCTATTGGATCTGTGGCTATCTGGGAGGAACTTCGCCAGAAATTCCTCTACCAGTTCAGTTCCACAACCCGGAAGAGGAACATTGCAGACCTCTTCAGTTGCAAACAGAGGCCCGATGAGTTGTTCGTGGACTTCGTTGCCCGGTGGAAGGGGCTCACGTACTCCCTTGACATGCCACTAACTCAGGAGAAATTAATGACAATGTGTGTAGGGAATGTCAAGGCAGAGATGGTTCCTTCTCTGATCACTCAGAATTACCCTGGGGGGTTCTGGGATTTCTCGGACAAGGCTCAACGCCTCGAAGAAGCCCTACATCAGGCCAGTTAGGCACGCCCACTGCCTCTTGTAATCCCTACAAGGAGAGCCGCCAGGGCCGAGCCCACTGCTGTAGCCTAGATAGAGGCTCCCAGATAGATGGATTTTCTACCACTAAGGCTAGATCAGCATCCCCATAGGGGTCCACCCCACGGGAACAGCCTCCGGCCCAGTAGCGACCGCCTCAAAATCAGCAGGCGCCTCCGCGTAACGCGCTGCCGCCACCCAGGAGAGATAATCAGGCTCCGCCTCCTCGGCATGCTCCTCCGGCCCCTGGACATGGTCAGCCTCCAAGATCCTTCTTCCCAGACAGAAGGAATCAGACTTACTCATTTGACGAGGCCTATGTCCCCGGCTATTTCCGTAGCGCCTTGGAGCAGAAGATATTGCGGCTGCCTGAGTGCCAAAAGCCAGAAGAGGCGCGTCTCACTGATCACCCTAACTACTACCCTTATCACCGGATCCTGGGGCACACCATCTAGTGATGATATGTGTTCAAGGACTAGCTCCAAGACCATATTGACAACAATATAGTCAGGTTGGGCCCAGCCCCGGCACAGGTGGCAGGTGTCTTTGCGAGATCAGATGGCAGCAGTGGTAATGAGGATGACTGGCAGCAGGTTTCCGACCATGGGTCTCGGAAGTATAATGATTGGATGGCCCACAGGACGGTTTCCCGTGCCCATGGCATCATCCGTACCCGCCTAAGTTAGCCAGAGCCCTCAGAATCTGCGAGCGCCGCTTTGGCATCGTCGTCCCAGCCTACCTCTTCCCAGAAGAGCAAGCGGCGACGCAAGAAGAAAGAACACGCCCTGCCAGTGCCGTCATCTTCTCGCACGCTTGGATATTTTTTGCCCCCAGAGATGGGGATCCCTCTGAGACTCCGTCCGGTAGCGGATGACTCCTCGAGTGAAAGCCCGGTGTACGCTTTGGTTAACACCGTAGAGTTGGTAAATCCCTTTTTGGATCCTGACGATGAGGAATGCCAGGTGGACTTCCCCAATGTCCCCAGCCGTCACCAACGTCGACAGAGCCGTGGCTATGTGAATCACTAGGGCACGGTAGTGGTCACCTACAGCCAGGCCGTACACACTACTGAGACCAGGCAGTAGGCCTAATACAGAGATCAGCGCACGCGGTCCCCTCACCCGGTGTCGACAGGTCCGCCTCCACCACTGTTTGTGTTGCTGGATCAGGCGGGACCACCTCGTCTGTGTCACAGCCAGCCCTACCCTGCCACCGGCCGGCTATAGCCTTCCGGTCCTAACGCGACAGCCACCTCCCGGGCTTCGACTAGTGAACGGCGAGACGTGCCTAGTACCAGTTAGTCACCGGTCTCGCCGGCGGGGCCTGTCATGCCTCCAATCGCAGAGCGGCCTCCTGTAAGCAGAATCTATTGTTTGGATCGAAAGTATGATGTTATGAAGCACCTGTCCAGAATTCCAGCAAGTCTTTCTATCCTTGAGGCCCTTCTCCTATCGTTGGAAATGCGCGAGGCGCTCGCCAAGGCTCTAAGAAGCCCCTACAGTTTGAGACAGAGGTGGCGACCGTAGAAGCCTTCCACACCGAGGCGATTGAGGACGCCGAATGTCAAGCGGTCATATTGTCTTTCTGGTGAAGATGAAGACCCTCCCATATAGGGGCACATTCGCCCACTGTACGTCACCGGCCAGTTCAATGGTGTGGAAGTTTGCCGCTGTCTTGTTGAAACGTGTTCCGGGATTAACCTCATCCCAACTCGGATGCTGCGGAAACTGGGGTTGTCTGAGGATGATTTAACTCCCTCCGACCTCAGGATCCAGGGGTATGACAGGACCGAGCAAACTATTCTTGGAAATATTCGTCTGAAGACCCAGTTCGGCGGCCTTATTGCCAATACCGAATTCATGGTTGTCTCTCAGGACACTGCCTAAAACGCATTGATGGGCAGGCCGTGGCTCCACCTTCACACAGCGGTCCCCTCCTCGTATAACCAGTGCCTCAAATACTCCCTTAAGGGTCGAGTGGGATTTATCCAAGGAGATGCGTCTCCTTTTGCCTCTTGTGAAGCCCGTTATCTGGACGCTGGTTACTACAAGAGAAAGGACAAGTAGATCCTGGCTGTTGAGGTCGATCCCGCCACTGTCACGAGTGGTCCCTGGGTAGGATTGGATGACGCATATGTCCTCCCAATCCATCAGTTAGAGGCCAGGACCCCCGACATGGGACATTGCTTTTTTGTTTCGGGTACCAGAGGAGGGCATATTTCTGGGTCCAAGCGACAGCGGGAAATCAACTTGTACTCTTACACCAGCTAGGCTCAGGTGATCCCCGAGCCTCCTACCTCTGTACGATATCGGGATGTTGGGATCATGGAAACAACAGTACGTCATACGTGTCTGTTTCGCCGGGCCAGAATCACTCGGCTCAAGCCAATGCGCCACCACTGTTTTGATGTCATAAAGCGTGGCCCCTAGGGCCAAAGGCTGGATGGGATTGGATCAACCGCCTTTTTCTCCATGGTCTCCGTAGTGCATGGGTCCCCTGACGTGGCAACCTCTACCGCCCAAGCCGACACCAGCTTCCCATCAGGGTCTGGCAGCCCTGAAATGGATCCCCCCATGGATGACCCTTCCACAAGCGGAGATGAGGACATGGAAGATGCTCCTCCTTCCTTCGAGGAGGGCGTCCCCACCACAGTCGATGAGTTAGTGCCGGTGAACCTTGGTAGCGAGGAAGACCCGAGACCCACACTGGTCAGCGCCGCTATGCCCCCGAGGAATGGAAACAGTACATGGACTTCCTCAGATGGCACCATGATGTGTTCTCATGGAGTTATGATGAGATGCCGGGACTAGATCCCCAGGTATTCGTCCACCGCCTTGTCCTTCCAGCAAACCATCGCGGGTTCAAGCAGCCTCCTAGAAAGATGCACCCCTCTCACGGTTCCATGGTTGAGGCCGAAGTTGATAAGCTCATCAAGGCCAACTTCATCAAAGAGGTCCAATACCCTAGGTGGCTAGCCAACATTGTGTCGGTCAGGAAGAAGAACGGGCAGATCAGGGTCTGTATCGACTTCCGCGATCTCAATCGCCACTGTCCGAAGGATGACTTTCCCCTTCCTGTGACAAAGCTATTGATCGATTCCACGGATGGGTTCCAAGCCCTTTCCTTCATGGATGGGTACTCCGGGTGCAACCAGATCCGGATGGCCCCTGAGGATGAAGAGTTCACTACCTTCAGGGCCCCATAGGGCACTTTCTGCTACCAGGTTATGCCCTTCGGCCTGAAGAATGAAGGTGCCACCTATCAACGGGCCATGCACCGCATATTCAAGCCAATTCTCAGGATGCTGGTGGAGTGTTACGTGGATGATCTGGTGGTTAAATATCGTCAGTTCCAGGACCATCTCAAATACCTTGAGAAAGTGTTCGGCTTCCTCCATTCTCACCACTTGAAGATGAACCCGCTGAAGTGTGCCTTCAGGGTCACCTCCAGAAAGTTTCTTGGCTTCATTGTTAGGTATCGAGGAATTGAGATCGACCGAGACAAGATCAAGGCCATCAGTCAAATGCCTCCCCCGAGTAATATTTGGGAGTTGAGAGGACTTTAAGGCCACTTAGCCTATATACGCCATTTCATCGCGAATCTGGCTGGTAAGTGTAATCCCTTTTCTCGGATCATGAAGAAGGGTGCCACCTACGAATGGGACAAAGGGTGTTAGATCACTTTTGAGGAAATAAAGCAGTATGTGCTTCACCCTCCGGTCTTGATGCCACCCGTTTCCGAAAAGTTGCTGGTCCTTTACGTGACCACCCTGGAGCGATCCCTCGGTGCACTTCTCACCCAGAAGAACAATAAGGGAACAGAGAATAGCCTCTACTACCTCAGCCGCATTCTCCTCGACGCGGAAATTAAATATCCCCCCATCGAGAAGAGATTCCTGGTGCTCGTATTTTCCATGCAGAAATTGCGGAACTACTTGCAGCACTACGAGGTACAGCTGGTCTCTCGAGTAGACCCGTTGAAATACATCATGAACCGACCTATGTTGACCGGACGATTGGCACGCTGGGAGGTGATCCTCCAGCAATTCGACATCAGGTTCGTACCTCAGAAGTCCATCAAAGGGAAGGCGTTGGCAGACTTCCTAGCTGCCCACCCCACCTCCGTGGACCAGCCACTAGATCTAGGATTTCCTGATGAGGAAATCCTCTCAGTTGATCACGCCATCCCATGATGGTAGATGCACTTTTACGGTGCCTCCTGGAGCCCCACCGGTATAAGGCTCAATGATCCTAGGCTCAATAGAGTGGGCCTGGGTATCGTCTTCATCACCCCGGAGAAAGCCGTTCTGCCATATTCATTTCTATTGTCAGAAGGCTGCACCAAAAATGAGGCAGAGTATCATGCCCTCATTACTGGCCTCAAGTTGGCTCTCAAGATTTACGTACCCCATCTTTATGTGAAGGGGGACTCTGAGCTAGTCATCAAGCAGGTCAATGGTGGCTATGCTGTCAGGAAGCTGGAACTCGTGCCATTACTGGAGTGCACCCTTCGTCTAATGGCTAAGTTCCCCTCTCGGCCAGAGGTCATTCAAATTCCCCGGTCACAGAACAGTCGAGCAGATGCTTTGGCCAGCCTGGCCGCATCACTTGCGGAGCCCGAATAGGATGACCTAATCGTCCATGTGGCGCACCATAGATTCATTGCTCCTGTTATCCGGGGGGGGATCATGGCCCGTGAGTGAACCATCTGACCGCTGGTGGCCCTATGTCAGGGTCCCCGGGGGCTTCAGGCGTGGTAATCGGGACAGTTCCTGACTGGAGGACACCCTTGGTTGAGTATCTCCAGCATGGAAATCTTCCGCTGGACTGAGCCGAGCAAGAACGAATCTGACGCCGCGCACCGTAGTTCACCCTTCAGAGTGGTCCCAGCCTTGAGTAGCTCCTTTACAGGAACGTATTTTATGGTGTTCTCCTCCATTGTCTTCAAGGAGTCGAGATCCCATAGGTCAAGCAAGAAGTGCACGCTGGTTCCTGTGGCACCCACCAGGCCGGGTCGAAGTTGTCCCACCAAATTCGGAGGCTGGGATACTTCTGGCCCTCCATGATCCACAACTGCATTGAGTATGCCAAGAGGTATCATGTGTGCCAAGTTCATGCTAACTTTGTGCATCAGCCACCAGATCCTATACATACTACCAAGTATTCTTGTCCCTTTGCAGTCTAGGGGTTGGATGTCGTGGGGCCTTACCCGCCGGTGACGGCCCGCCAGTGCCGGTTCATCTTAACCGCTACGGATTTTTTCTTGAAGTGGGTGGAGGAAATCCCTCTCAGGGAAGTCAAGGCCTGTTCTATCGCTGACTTCGTGAGCTCTAATATCATATATCAGTTTGGAGTTCCTCACGCTATCCTCACGGATAAAGGAAACAACTTCCGAGCAGCTGAGCTAAAGAAATTTTATGCCAAGTACAACATTTGCTCTAACCACACCTCCCGCTATCATGCTCAGGCGAATGGACAGATCGAGTCATTTAACAAAACCATCTCTAACATTCTACAAAAGATGGTTGGTCATAACAAGAAAACATGGCCAGAAAAGCTCCCCAACGCCCTCTGGGATTATAGGACGACAAATCGTAACTCCACCTAGGTGACTCTGTATTCCCTGGTGTACGGAGCTGAGGCTGTCCTGCCCATCGAGATCCAGTTTCCCTCATTACGCACGGCAGTCTACGACCAGCAAGCGCCAGATAGAGTTTCTGAAATCCATCTAGCCTAATTGGAAGCACTGAACGAAAGTAGTCTTCGCGCTTTACATAACTTGGAAAGGCATCAGAGCAGGATGGCTCGAGATTTCAATAAGAAGGTTCGCCTCCGCTCCTTCCTGTATGGTGACCTGGTACTGGCTCTCAAAGCACCAATGATCCCCAGTAGGAAACCACCCAGGTTGGAGCCTAAATGGGAGGGGCCTTTTATTGTCCATAAGGTCTATCCCAATGATGCATAGTCCCTGGCGACTATGGATGGTGAGTGCGTAACTCCTCCCACAAATGCCAGGTTCCTCAAGAATTACTTTGCCTAAGCCTTTTCTAGGTCCAGCATGACCTTAAACTGTATGGTCTAGCATGACCATAAACTGCACCTGGTCCAGCATGACCTTAAACTGCATTTTTTCCTACATCTGGGCTCCTTGGTCTGAGTTCTAAGACCTAAAACTAAGATCCTTATTTCATCCAGCATGACGTTAAACTGCCTTTCAAGAACTACGTGCGGCTTGATTCCCATCCTTATGGGATACGTAGGATCGCCTGAACACCTAGATGTCAGGTCCAGCCCCATCTCTTAGGAGATCCCATGATCTCCTGGTTGCTAGGGTGTTTGGCATTACGCCCCCTTTTCCCAGGGATCTGCCATCTTTTGGATGCTCTCAGACTGAGCCCTTTGACCCTTCCTAGTGGTCTGCTAATGTGTTCAGAGTACTCTGGTCTAGGACCGAGAGTGTCAGATTCGACTTAGGCAAGTTCCATCCACTTTCTAAGCTTCGTGTTCCCCTTCATTCGGGCCCCCGTCATCCTTCACACCTGGAGGGACCCCCAAGAACGGTCTGGATACAATGCCTAAGGGCTCTCCTACCGTCATGGGCCAACGCCCCCAAGGGTTTTGGGCGACAAGTTGATACAAATCCCATGTTGCGAATATGGTCAGCGATTGATGCTCATTTGTTTGCCCCTGCTTCTAGGCTAATGCGATAGGATGCTATGTTGCGAACGTGGTCAGCAGTAATCCACAGTCGTCACGCTGGCTTCCCCAGGCCCTGAATGTTGGTTTCATGATTCACATTATGTTCCGCCCCCACCGTGTCAAGGTGGAATCTCGATACTCCTTGTACTAACCCTTAGTACACCCCCGCACATCAGACAGACTGAGCTACGTAACGGTGTCTCTCGGAGCTCCCGCGATCTGAGCACTAGAGTATGTGCTTGGGTTTTTTCTCTATAGGTTGCATGCAGCTTGACCCTCATCTCCATGGGGAATGAGGAGTCGCCCAGAAATTGTGTGTCGAGCCCATCATAGCTGGGAGCTAGCATCTCCTTCCCCTCCCTGATTGTTGAACCCTTGTAGGCCCCTTTGGCCTGAGGCTCCTTTCTCGGAACCACGCGTAGTGATGGTATGGGATTACGCCCTCACCCGCATCCGGTATGCTGTATCGCATCATGCGTGTTCTTGAAGGTCCAAACCTTATGACCTTAAACTGTGATATCGGTCCAAACCTTACGACCTTAAACTATGGTGCCGGTCCAAACCTTACGACCTTAAACTGTGCTGGAGGTCCAAACCATACGACCTTAAACTGTGACGTCGGTCCAAACCATACGACCTTAAACTGTGCTGTTGGTCCAAACCATACGACCTTAAACTGTGCTGGTGGTCCAAACCTTACGACCTTAAACTGTGTTGCTGGTCCAAACCTTACGACCTTAAACTGTGCTGGAGGTCCAAACCATACGACCTTAAACTGTGATGTCGGTCCAAACCATACGACCTTAAACTGTGATGTCGGTCCAAACCATATGACTATAAACTGTACTGTTGGTCCAAACCTTATGACCTTAAACTGTGCTGACGGTCCAAACCTTAGGACCTTAAACTGTGTTGTTGGTCCAAAACTTACGACCTTAAACTGTGTTGCTGGTCCAAACCTTACGACCTTAAACTGTGCTGGAGGTCCAAACCATATGACCTTAAACTGTGATGTCGGTCGAAACCATACGACCTTAAACTGTGCTGTTGGTCCAAACCATACGACCTTAAACTGTGTTGCTGGTCCAAACTATGCAATAGTAAACTGTGATGATATCGTCCTGGCCGCACGATCAAAAATGGCACTGCATTGTGATGACCTCTCCATGGGGGACATCACGCCAGGTATTGGTCGATTACCATGCCACTTGTCAACGCCTTTTATGGCTTGATTATTGTGGAGACTCCAGGAATTTCTACCCTAGGCCAGTCGCCCCACAAAAGAAAAACCATTTACCTTCAAGAACAAACAAGACATATCAAATGCCGCTTCTTTTGGTGCGAGGGCTAGACCCGCACAACTCTTTCATCCAACATGAAGTTAAACTACCTTTCAAGAACAATGTAGGGCTTGATTCTCATATTTATGAGATACGTAGGAGTTCCTGGGAACTTCCTCGCAGGCCCAACCTAACTTTGCATGTTCGGTCTCTCGTCCTAGATGCATCCCCAGGAGCACATAGTAAGCAGGGATTTTCCCCACACTCACGTTGGGTTTTGCAACCGCTTTACCGTGTGTCTCCCATTCCCCTTCTCCTTTGGTCCGAGTTCTAAGACCTAAAACTAAGATCATTTTCTCGGCTTTCCGCGACTCGGTCTCTCTTGTGGGATTGTACGGTGTGGTGCGAGATTATGTCCTCATTCACGTCGGGTTACTCGCAGTGTCGTGCCTATCCCCAGATGAGATGTGTCCCCCGTCCCACACGATGTTAAACTGTATTTCATCCAGCATAACGTTAAACTGCCTTTCAAGAACTACGCATGACTTGATTCTCATCCTAATGAGATATGTAGGAATGCCCGGATGTTTCGTCTAGGGTCCAGCCCTAGGGATTACTGAACCCCGTCCCTCCTTATTGTCGGCCCCTCGGCCTGACTTCGCGGGAAGTGGTGTAATCATGAAATCCACCCCGAATAAGTTCGGGATGCCCCATAGTAGTAATGGGAAGTGGCAGTTCTCTCGCCAGAGAGGTCCTACCTGAAAATTGGGATGACCCATGACTAGGTTGGTACGTCCGCCTGATGCGCCTCCGCCACGATGGTGCAATTTCTAGAGTGTTGGACTCTATTAGAACAAACCATAACTCCAACTTCCACGCTTTGCATGACCCTCTATTCATATCCTCATTCTCTTTCATGTTTGATGGGACCCCCTAATAGTACGGATGACAGACCTACGGTCCGCCTACTGTCCTGGGCCAACGTTCCAGAGGACTGGTCATGTTTGACGGGACCCCCTAACAGTATGGGTGACAGACTTTGGTCCTCCTACTGCCAAAATATGGATGATAGACCTTTGGTCCGCCTATTGTAGCAACATGGATGATAGACCTATAGTCCACCTGCTGTCCTGGGCTAACGTTCCGGGAAACTGACCGACGATATTTGAGTTAGGCCCCGTGTTGCGAACATGGTCAGCGGTCAACCCTCATTTATTGTCCCCACTCTAGGCCAACACGATATGGATGCTATGTTTCCATCATGGTTAATAGTTATCCTCCATCATCATGCCCCACAATGTTCCGAATTCGGGTTGCGTGATTTACGTTTTCTTTCCATCTCCCTATGTTCGGATGGATTTCAATGCCCCCGACATTGCCCAGCTCGTGTGTTAGAGCACATTTGGAAGGTGATATATCAATCAGTCTAAGGTCTTCTCCTCAGAAATCCAGACCCAATTTTGGATGCCTGAGGCTTGTTCAATGCCCCGTAGTTGGACGAGATGATGACCCGAGTATCCTTTGCTTATCGCGTTGGGAGCGACCCACAAGATCTTAGTGATGGGTTATTAGTCATTTCGGAATTATGGTTGAGAATATTAAACCAAGATAAATGGATTTGGCCATGTATTGGATTGAGATGGTGAACGGTACAAGAAAGAGGTTCATGAGATGGCCAAAACAAATCCCTTAAGGATCGGCGCACTGAATCGACCTTTCCAGCGCTGCTACCCTTTGGCTGGTAGCATCCAGGACTGCTTCTCGCTCCTCGAAGAATCTCTCCTCGTTAGCTACCATAGAGCGTAGCTCACCAATCTTAGCTTGTGTCTGCGCCCACTCGGTTCGAAGTCCGGTCATCTGGTGACTTGCCTCCATCAGTTGTTCCTGCGCGTCAGCCAGCTGGGCCGCCAGTTGCTCCACAAGCTCAGAGCATGTTGCGATGAAGGCCTCCTTATCTGCTGCCAGCCCTTTGAGGTGCCAGACCTCCTGCTCTGCCCTCAGAAATGCTCGAGCGCTCTCCGATATTTCCCGAAACTGGGCAACATCGGTGCGCCGGCTTCTCTCATGTATCTTCTCAGTCATGTAATCACGGACCATCAGATGAAGGCGCTGAGCATCAGCCCCTCTGGCGCACAGGAAGCGTAGCCAGGTTTGGAGTGATCCCATCCGCCTCATCCAATCCAACTGGGGCTGTCTAAGAAAGCATCGGATACACTTACACCCTTTGTGCCGTGTCATCCAGCTCTCCTCAGTTTCCTCTGAGTCCGAGTCATATACCTCCTCAGGGTCAGCGGGTCGGTATGTAGGGAAGGAAACCAGCAGATCAGCTGCAGGATCTGCCCCAGGGATGTCTTCATGAGGAATAGGATCCTCGACGTCCGAGTGACCTTCCTCTCTCGGCCCAGCAGTGATGGTTCCCCCGACAGCTTCCAGTACCACCTCAGGAACAATGCCGCCGACGTCCACTGTCCCCTGCTCACCAGTTTCCAGGGTTGACTCAGTGTGGGGAGAATGTTCTGAATGAGGTGGTATATCCGCCACTGGTCCGCTCACGGGCGGCCCAGGCTCCGCAGCCTGACGAGCCTCCAATGTTGAGATCACTGCGCAAGGCGTACACTGATTAGTGGGGATATTTTGATAACAAGCTCCAGTAGTGAAGCGTGAGACTTACAAGAGTCCAGAGCGTCGGTATCCAGCGTTCCGGCCGCTGCCGGAGCCGCCATGATGGGAGACCCCTCTGCGCTTGTTAGTTCAATGATGGGTGTCAGATCCCCATCATGTCCCACCGGTTCCTCTCCTCCCTCCTCTAGTGGGGATGCCCGTCCAACACTAAGCCATTCCTGAGTAAGGCAGAGAGACGGTTTAGAAATTGGAGAGAATAATGGAGGAAGAAGGAAAGTGAATGAAGAGACAAACCTCGAGTATCTCTGTTATGTCGAGATCAGAGCCGAAAATCTCGCCGCTCTCTCAGAGACTCCCTTGGTAGGTCTCCCCTTGCGACCCCTCATCTTTGGGTTCTCCTTCTTCTTCGACTTCTCCTTCTCCTTCGTCTTCTCCGGTCTCCTACTCCTCCATCTCGTCGTCGCTGTCGCCTTCTCCCGGCGGCATCACTTCCGGATCATGCTCCTGGCCGAGCATCACTTTCACTAGGAAAGGTGGCTCCGCACGCCGACCCCTTTGGTGCACGTATGTGTCCATGGCCATCAGGTAAGCATGCCACTGATGGAAATTTACCTGGTCGGTAACTCGAACGAGCCCGACCTCTGGCAGCTGGATCCTGTTTTGCATGATCTTCTGCCAGACGACTTCAATGCTCAGCGATTGCCGCAGGGTCATCCAGGCCGACCATAGTGCCGGGAAAATTTCATCTTGGGAAGGTTCAAGCAGGTATCTTATCTGTTTCCCGGGTAGTTCCCTGGCCGCCTCATGTGACCCCCCTACGGGCAACAAGGTCACGGCGGTGCTGCGTGATGTTCCTGCTGCTGAAGTCCCGGCCTGCGTAGGCCTCGTTTCCTGATGCACCCCTGGTTCCCCTCTTCCGGCAGCCCCTTGCCTTCTCCCCCTTTCCCTGGTTTCCGCACGAGTAACCTCGAGTTTCCAGACTCACTTGCGTAAAAGCCCATCAGGGTACGCGATGGTCTAGTGTTCGGCATACTCGGTTGCTAAGACAACATCAACCCCGGTGGGAGGAAGAGTAATTACTTCACCAGAGCCAAAAGTGGTAAACATCAACCACATCTGGCGTAGAACGCATGGATTTTTCTCCTTCCAAACAGCCGTGAATACCTTCTTCGGCATTCATCGAAGGCACTCGAACTGCATGGCGAATTGGGATGGCACGTAAGGCTTGCAGATCACCTTCCCGTCGATCTGAGCCACAAGCACCCCGCCTCAAATACTATGGAAATATTCCTATTGTTCCAGAGAGCCTCGCCCATTGTCCACCATCTGGCCGACTGGGGTGGGGAACGGGCTAAAGTGGAAGTTGATATGGTTTCCGATGCGGATCCTCATTCCCTCCTCATTGAGCGTCATCGGTGCCACCCCTGCGATGTTTAGCAAGGACGGTCGTAGGCCATTTCTCGGAGGACGGATGGCATTTGGGAAAGTATACCCACCGAGGTGAGCCGCCACCCAGCCATGGAAGATCTGGAAGGGGCCACATACTCTCCGAGGAGACCCCCCTCGTGAGATGTGTCCCAGGATGGCATACAGCTTAGCCAGTATGGGGACACCCAAGTTGAACCATTTGTTGGAGGCCATAGTTCCCTCCATCACTAGTTTTGCTGGACGGATGCCCATCCTCGCGTCCCGCACCGGTAGGAGCTACCCTCTCAAGAAGGCGGAAAGGAACCCAACATACCGAACATTCAGGTCCCGGGCCTCGATGATGCGATAGCCCCATGATTGGTATTTCCCTGCCTCCTGGGTCCTCCATTATGACCCATCCCTGCTCCTCTGAGCCGCGGTTGGGCACCATTTTCCCCGTCCCAGCATCTTGATGGCCGGGTCCTTCTCAAGGAACAGGATAAACCAGCCCTTGTAGGTGATGTCCTTCAGGAATTCCTTGACCCCCAGACTCTCTTTGGCCAGCTCCAACAGGTGCCAGATCAGCATAGGCATCCGTGACCTGTCTTCACAGGTGTTCTTTGGTGGAACGAACTCATCGTATTGGTAGCCCTCCAGTGGGATACCCCCGATGCAGTGAACGTCCTAGAGGCTGATGCCGACTTCCCCATGATGAATGTGGAATGTATTGGTGTTAGGAGACCACCAGGTGAAGAGCTCCGGCCCGAGCTCAGGTTGACGGTGGAAGTGGAACTGTGACGTCCATACCGCCTCGAACATGCCAATATACCACAGTTCATCCCCGAACTGGTTGCAGGTATGGCGAACCCAGAATGCCTAGGCCCATTCGCTGGTGAAGTTACCCTCAGACCGCAAGTCCCAATCCTTCAGCCAGCCCTTCGCGTCATCCGTGACGCTCTGGCAGAACGTGCTCGCATAGAGGGCCAAAGAATTCTCTGCGACAGGATCATCCCCAGTAATGGTCCTGGTCCTCGGGTTCAAAATATATACATCCATATGTCTGGTTTCCCTGGCAGGATGACCGTTGTTGGTGATTTTGTAGCGAGGAAGCTCGTCCTCCCGAGTCACCCATGACCACGGTGTGTCCACCTCAAAGTCCGGTAGGGGCACCTCCTCCAGAATGCCAAAATTCCAAAGCGGGAGGTTGTCAGATAGAGGATACATCTTCGGGGATGGGGTCAACAGATTGAACAAGGTTATATTTTTGGAAACAATCACCTTGGTGCCATAAACCTCCTCGTTCGCCGCAATTTAGGTTCTACGAGCGGCGGCTTCCCCCTCATCAATTTGGTTTGCGGCCATCTCGAATATTTCGGGAGTTGCGCGAAACCCGGATGTAGTGTGCGGAATCAGAGAGTGATGCGCGAAATCTGAAGTGGCGGCTCGAAATCCTTTACTTGAGCGTGCAATCGGTGGGCTAAGCACGGAAGATCCCGAGTAGGCGCGCAAGGACGACCAAAATTTGGAATGAATTCTGCACTGCCAAAGCGTTTTTACACGCAGCCACGGGAGCAATTTCACGCACGAGAGCTATAAGCCTATCGCGCGGAAAATATATGGTACAGATCTAGGACCCAGTGCCCCTTTTTATAGGCGAGGCCAGGGTTCCGCGCCGCGCGGAAAGTAAATTCCACGACGATCCGTCATTTTGTGCGCCGTGTGGGTTGTTCGTATGCTAAGCGCCTTGGACTGGCTCTGCTTTGGCATTTCAGAGTTTCCCTCGGAATCTGATCATTGTGACCTCTCGCCGATCCAATTCCGAGGGGGGGCATTTTTAGACGCCGAAAAAAATTCCGCAACTCCCAGAGGAAGTTTCAGAATGGAAAAGTGAAGTCATATTCGGAATCAGAGGCCCAGTCCGGAGGCCTGAGAAGAGGTGCACGAAATAAAAGAGGACTTGCGTAAAATATTGTTGTGCGCGCGAAGCATCCCCGGGATTCGCGTAATCGAGCCGCTGGTGCGTGCAATTTTGCGCGCCCCGGTTCCGCACGGTGAGGCTTTGCGCGCCGACGGTTCTCGCTTCGGAAACTTCTACGCACCGCCTGGATTCTGCGCTGGATGGGGCCTATAAATAGAAGGCGACCCCAGACTGTTTGGGGTTTGAGGAATTCAGATCAGATCTCGGGCGCGCAATTCGACTCCCCCCGCGTGCAATATGACTTCCACGTAATCCCCCTTTTCGCGCAACTTTTCCCCGGGGTTTGCCTTTGCACGCAAATCCACCGGCTTCGGTGAATTTGCCTCCTCCTCCTATTGCTTCCCTTACGCACAATCTTTGTCCCTTGCGCGCAATCCTCTTCTACGTGCGCAATACCTTGCGCGCAATCCCCAATCCCTGCAATACTTTGGCCCCATTGTGTTCCATCCCGGTGTTTTGCGCGCACGCCTTCCTTTTGCGCGCAACACCCAGGACCCCTTTACCTTGATGCCCCTTGGCTGCCTTTCCGCGCCGACACGTGATGTCTTCCCTACCGGGCATGCGCGCCATGCGTTGTCTTCCTGTACGGCCTTCCAGGCTCGTACGAAGTAACCTCAAGTTCCCTTGGGTGGTGTTTGCTGTTGTGTTTCTTTGACTTATGCTTCTACGCATAGGCACGCTAACGGCTATTGCTTCTTCGCATAGCCACGCTAACATAGACCCCCCCAGTGGTTCGCCCTGCGGCACCCCTTCACAACGGCCTTGCCGATGCCTTCCCTCCCACAAGGGGTAGAGGTCATTGGGCATGTAAGCCCTAGGGGTGTGGAGCGAACCCACCTAATCCAAGCTGTAGGATGTTAAACTGCTAAGCACCTCATCCTTAACACATGACGTTAAACTGTGGTCCGACCTCGTGCTTCGCACACAGGGTCCCCCCAGCTCAGACATTTTTTACGCCTCTCGTCTCCACGGGAATGGACTCTTCCTCGCATATAATGAGATCCTCCTTGTAGGAGTGGCATTTTTCCACAGGGTCAGGGCTGCCTTAGAGCGTAAGCCCCTAGCCTCTCTTATGGAAGGTTGCACCCGTGCATCTCCGTACTTACCCCCTGCCAAGGCCAGTGGAGTCCCTTTCCCACTGTGCTTTGTCCCACTACGGGCCTCCACCCTGGAGTAATCCCCGGCACCCAGGGCCTCTAACCATGCGTAATCCCCTATTTCCTCTTCGGGCCACTAACCACGCATAAGCCCCTGTTTCCTCTTTAGGCCGCTCAATGCGTAAGCCCCATTCCGCTTCTCACGGACGCACCCTTCATGATGTGATCGTCTGGTCCCTTCTACCTCTTGTTTCCCACACTGAGCATGACTCATGGGGGATTAAAGTGGGCATCAACCATGACATCCTTCTATGGGACGCCTCAAAGCGTAAGCCCCATGCCAGCGAACTATGTGGACTTTGATCGGTGCTAACGTATGGTACGTAGGAAGCCTCCACGAGGTTCAAGCCCACCACCCGGTCATTCCGACCTCTCCACGTCGGTTCCCCAACCACCATGGGCTGTCTCAGAGCGTATTCCCCATATCCACCATGGGCCACCTCAGAGCATAATCCCCATATCCACCACGGGCCGCCTGAGAGCGTAAGCCCCCATATCCACCATGGGGTGTCTCAGAGCGTAAGCCCCATATCCACCATGGGATGCCTCAGAGCGTAAGCCCCATATCCACCATGAGATGCCTCAGAGCGTAAGCCCCATATCAACCATGGGCCACCTTAGAGCGTAAGCCCCCATATTCGCCACGGGCAGCCTCAGAGCGTAAGCCCCATATTCCCTCGTCCCGCACGACGTTAAACTGTATGCCCTCGTCCCTCATGATGTTAAACTTTATTCCCCCTCTTGGACCATCTCAGAGCATAAGCCCCATTCCTCACTCCATCATCCATCCTAATCCTTACTCGGGCCGCCACATCCCGGTGAGATCATGCCACTCCACACCACTCCATAGTATCCGGGAAGCCACCCACGTGCTAGCCCCAACATCGGTGTTCCCCCTAGGGGGTCCTTCAATCTGATCCACTCTCAGTGTTTCGATCAGTCTGATCTGTCTCCGAAAGACATTAAACTCATGGCATACCCCGTGTTAAACATGGGAAGCTGGGGAAAACCTCAGATGGTACACATTCCCCGCGTTTGATGTGGGATGCCTCAGGTTTCCACGCCCTCAAGAAGCCCCGTGATAAGGGTCAGAAGGCAGACATGTCGATCCCCAGCGTCAAGGCACGCCGAAGACACCCCAACCTGACCTTTCTCCTCACCGAAGGTTGCTGCCCCGACAAGACCCCTTGGAGCGTCTCAACGAAAGCAGCATAATTAACTGGCGTCCATGTAGATATGGAACTGGGAATGAGCTTCACGAACCCATCTTAAATCTACGAGGGAGACCCGAATTAGGTGATGATCCCCGAGGAGGAATCCACGGAAGGAAGAACCAACATCCCATCATCCCAGTTTTGATCAAGGAGCAGGTGTCCCTGAATAAGGAACGGATGCTACCCGCCTTTGGAAAGCAGGAATGCGGGGCTGTGAGCCATGAATCCTCCCATGAGTGACGGACACGCACACGCGCCCCGGTGTAAAAGCGTTGGAAACAGGGTGATATATCTTTCTCTTCAATACCCTTAAATGGTTTTTCATAGGGTGAGGATTCTACTACCTATCACCCTAGGTGTTTAGTACTGGGATAAAATCATCATACTAGAACCCAATCAGTGGTATTCCACTAATGCAGTGTATATACCATAGGCTGATTCCCTCCTCCCTATGGTAAAGGTGGAATGTGTTGGTATCCAGAGACCAATGGTTGAGTAGCTTTGGAAATAGATCCTATTGATGGTACACATGGAATTGAGACGTCCACACCGCCTCATACAAATATAATGTGGGATATATTAACACCATAATCTTGAAAGTTGAAGCGTACCCATTATTCATAGGCCCACTCATCGGTAAATTTTCCTCTAGCCCATAAATCTGAGTCTTTATATCATCCCTTTCTATTATCCTGGATACTTATATAGAGAATGATAACATAGTGATCTGGGAACTTTTTACCCTCTAGTTTCTCCCCAGTAACTATTCTCATCCATCCAATTAGAATGTAGATAGTGATGTCCCCTTGATCTCAAGTGGGTAACCAGAAACGATGATGTTCCAATGGGAGGACTCATCATGGTGAATTAACCAAGAGTATGGCATGTTGAATTCAATGTATGGGATTTCCACCTCATCCATCATCCATAATTTGTTCAACAAAAGGAAATTTCTCCACAATTAATCTTTATAGGATTCAATAAATATACCTAAAAGATCCTAGTTTTCAAAAAATGTGCTTTAAACTCAAGGGATCTTAGGGTTCCCCACTATCTTGGACCTCTAAGAAGCAATATCAGCATCAATTTAATCTAGATTTGGTTGGTTAGATATTTATCAAGAATCTATGAGGTCTATGGTAGATGTACACAATTATGGGATTTGGGAATGCAAAGTTTGTAGTGCAATTCAACTTTAGAAGATTGCACAAATAATTCCCCTTGGTCTCAAAATTAGTTTTGTGAAATTTGGAGTTGTTCATAAGATGTGATTGAGGCTCAAATTTTCTTGCAATGGATGAGTTACGCTCATGAGAGAAAATATTGTTTGGTGAGAAGTATGAGTACTATTCAAGGGGGACCTCAACCTATTTATGTACTCCTCTAGAAAGTTTACGTATAGTGTGCAACCTAGTTGTGCAAAAGAAATAAGAGTTTCACTACAACATATAAACGAGCCACTCTCTTCGGTATTTCCCTCAGAACCTGACTTTCCGGTCCCCTTTCAGATCAGATTCTGAGGTGGGGGGGGGATTTATTGGAAAACAAATCATCTCATACCCCAAATGGATAGTATTGGATGAACCAAACATGAAACCCACTTAGAAAAAACGATTCTGGGGCTGAAAATCAGGTTGCATGCAAGATACAGTGAGTGTGTGGAAATATTCACTTCCACATGCAAATAATTTGTTCTCAAAAGGTGACGAGGAGTTTTTTAGTGGACCCTTAGACTGAATGTGTGGAAAAGGTCCATGTATATAATAAATAAGGCTTCTGCACAACCCTGTTATGAAACCATATAGTTTAGAAACAAAGGAAATGTCAAACTTGAATTGTTTCGTGGATAAGACACAGCTCCAAAGGACGGATAATCACGCAACCCAGTTTGTGCCCAAGAAGTTATTCACCAGAATCCTTGGATTTTATCTATAAATAGAATCTCACCCCACCTTATGGTGGAGGGTGGGGGGTGTATCTACATATGATGAAGTGACTCTCCATCTGACACAACTTCTTCTCTTCTATGAAAAAACTAAACACTAGAGATCACAAACCCTCAAAAGTAAAATATTTGTAGGATAGAACTCTTGTGGGAAAAATAATGAATTATCTTATGGTAGATTTCTCCTTGTGAAACTACTCTTAAGGTTGGTTGGGTGAACAAAAAGATAAGATACCTTCGTGAAACCCTGATCTACATGAAAGTCCAAAATCTTATGCGTAACTCCAAATATTACATTCAACTATTCCTATTGAATTCCTAAGTTTTCCATATTCTAGAGAACCCTGATCTTGAAAATCTTGTGTAAAACCCAATAAAGTTGTGTGAAAAAACTTATTGGTCACCTGCCCAACTTTACCCATTCCTTTAGTTAATCCATTACCCTACCTATTCTCTTAATAATATTTAGCCTAATGTCCATTTCTTCTGAGAATAGGGACCTTAACGCTGGGCCTCCAGATTTCTACTCCTCCATGGATCTTTCAATGCAATGTCCCACCCAGTGGTGCATGAACGGTGGTCATGTCATCCATATAGGTGGAATATTTGAGGGAAACTATACACCTATCTTATTTTATGGTCCCTATATTGAAACCTCCCCTTACCTTTAAATATACCCTTAAGGATTGAGCCCTTCCACAGACAAGATATATGACAAAAATCTACCTAGATCTACATCATAGTCATACAACGTTAAACAACACGACATCATTAGCACATAATGTAAAACTGTAGCCTTACGCTGTGTTATTAACACAATATTCCCCTTGTATGATCATCATCAGATGCCACCCTCTCCCCCACCATGTGATATGAGTCACCCATATAGGGAATCTTCTAAAAGTAATACCCACACAATCCCTTGTCGATGCTCCTTTTATAGGAAAATCTCCCTTACTGCATGACGTTACACTGCCTGGATTAGTCCTATCACATGACCTTAAACTATGACATAGAAATATTTGAGGTTTGATCCCTATCTTATAAATAGGTTAGATAGGATACCTTCCTAAGGTTCAATCCTGAAAACCATAATCTAGGTGTGACATATTCCCTCCTAGGGATACACCTCCATGGATCCACATCAATTGGGAATTCTGATCCACCATCCCAGATTTTCCTCAATAGTGTGTCATGATCCACTATCCCAAATCCACCTCAATATGGAATTCGGATCCACTATCCTTGATCCACCTCAATAGGCATTTCTGATCCATTATTCTTGATCCACCTCAATAGGGTGTTCTGATCCATCAACTGGATCTTCCATAGTAGGGAGTTTTGATCCAACATATAGATTCACCTCAATAGGGGTTTCTAATCCACCATACAGATCCACCTCAATAGGGTGTTTTGATCCACCTCCATGGATCCACCTTAGTAGGGCATTCTAATTCACCATCCTGGATCCACCATAATAGGGTGTTCTAATCCATCATCTAGATTTTCCTCAATAGGGCATTCTGATCCACCACCCTTGATCAACCTCAATAGGGAATTTTGATCAACAACCTATGTGTTAAATCTTATCTCCTAAGGAAACACATCCTTGATATTCCATAATAGGATGTTCTGATCAACAACCCATGTGGGATATCTACCCTCCTAAGGACACACATCCATTAATCTGCCACAAAAGGGAATCCTAATCCATAATCATTGTGTGAAATATTGCCTCATAAGTAGACTGTTTTGATCCATCTCAATAAAGAATTTAATCATGTCCTTGTTAAAAATTAAAACTATTCCCAACCTATCCCCACAAGACCCTAACCATGTGCCCATCCCCACAACATGTTAAACTTATGCTTTAGTCATAATGATGACCCCATGTAATAAATGTGGGATGCCTGAGGTAAAAATCCTTATAATACTTATGTCCTTGGAATCAACTACCTCATTATCAACACAATATGACTTGGGTTCCTCTCATCATATGATATTCCCCCCAAAAGGGAAGAATTTACTAGTGCCCAATATTCCCAATGTCTAGACAAGCCTAAAGATACCCAACAAGACTAATCTTTTGACTAAAGGTTGTTGTGCTGCTGAGATAGAAGAAACATAATTAACTGGAACCCACCTTGAGATGGAACTAAGAATGAGTTTCATGAACACATATTAATCTATTAGGAAGACTCATACATGGAAATGATCTCCAATGAAGAATTCATGGAAGGAGAAACTGGCATCCCATCATCCTGTTTCGATCAAGAATAATCCATAACTAATGAAAGTGATGAAATCCACCACCTTTTGAAAGTGGGAATGTGGGAAATAGAAGCCACACCCATAACATGATGTCACCCTGATAGAAGTGATATAAAGAATGAGGTTTCTATACTTCAAATAATCTTTTCCAACTCACAGCACTCCACAAGGTAGAGAATAAATTCCTATAAACCACAACCTCACATGGGAAACTATGGATCAACCTAAACCACACTAAATATCATCAAAACTTATCCCAACTCACACCCAAGACCAAAAAAACATCACTGTAGTGAATCCCCAAAATAATAATGAAATAAATTCATAGGTAATGAAAAAGAGTTCACCATAGATTTCTAATAGTCATACACCAGAACCAATGAATCAAAGTGGGAGGAATGGGGCTAGAAGATCCTCTCAGAGTGCCTAGGGTTCATCCAAAAAAATAGAGAATTATGTGTGGTTGAATGAATGAATATTCATCAAGGAAAATAACTTAAAACCTATAATCCTTCTAGTTTCACATCATGTAACCATTACACAGGATGTAATCCTCAGGTTTCCAAAAATTTGGAACTTTCACCAAAAATAAAATCACCTCATCCTTTATTTAATTCATATCATGAATTAAACTTACATGATGTGTAGTCCACATCACGGTTTCACCCTTAGTTGATTTACATGAAATGAACTCATCATATGTATAGGATATGAGACACCAGTTCATGTTATGTAAATAATACATGGAGTGTATTTATTGCAGCTGCTCTTCTATAGCTCCAACCTCCACCGAAAAATCCCAAAACCTCCCCCGAACACCCTAACCACCAAAACTAGAAATGTAATGGACCAAGAAGGAACATAATTTTACATTAAATACCTCTCAAATTATTATCACCCTCAGAAATGAAAAACCAAACCCAGAAGTAAAGGGGTCCAAACAACAACACCATGAGATACCTCTAAGGATCTCTTCATACCTCAAAAAAACCCACTATCCAAAAATTCCAACCCAAACAGCCACAAAAAATCTCAAACAAACTCATCACTACACAACCACATCACCTCAACATCTGATACCAACCACAAGCCACCATACACCATACAAACACCTACAGAACCATCCAACCTCGACATAGCCCAGAACAAAAACCATCATAACTAATAAACTATACTACCCTAAACACATAAATCATGGAGTTCCATACTCCATGTTGAGATACTATCTGCTCAGGGTAGCACCGAATCACCAATGCAGGTTTAATCGTGTCATAGTTAATTCATATTGATTTGGAATCAGGTAATCCCCTTTCCTTATTTCTAGGGTTTTATTACATATCAAAAATTAAGGGAAACAAAATTTCTCATAAAATAGAAATATCCAAACATTACATCATAAGAAAAAAAGAACAAAGAATAACTCAAAACAGATCTCGGTACTGGGCAAGAATTTTCATCTCTCGCTCCCAAGTACTCTCCTCCAGGACATCATTCCTCTCTAACACAAGAACCAAGGGAATGGTTATTCCATTTATCACATTGTATTGATGACCCTAGATATCTACTATTTCCTCCATGAACACAAAAAAACATCCTTGATATCAAACTCTCCCTATTTAATAATATGGGAGTCATCATGAAGATATTTATAAAGTTGGTACATGTGGAAGATATCAAGGATCCTCTCTAACTGTGGTGATGATTACAATTGATACACCACCTCACCAATTTTCCCCAACACCTCAATGGTTCGAAAAAACCTAGGATACAAATTACCCCTCCTTCCAAACCTCTGCAACCCACACTGAGGGGAGACTCTCAAGAACACATGGTCTCCATCCTTGTACTCTAGGGGCCTCCACTGAATATAATCATAAGCCTTCTAATGGCCCTGTGCTACCCTCATCTGCTCAAAAACCAACTAGATAATCTTGGTCATACTCTATAACACGTTAGTATCAACAACCTCCAACTCTCCAACCCCATACAACATGATGGATAATGGAATGGTTGCCTATACAATGCCTCAAATGGAGCCGTACCAATGGAAGAGTGATAGCTATTTTTGAAAGAAAACTCGGAAAAAGGTAGGTGTCATACCCAAGATCCACTAAAATCTAATATTCATGCTCTAAATATATCCTATAACATCTAGATGATCCACTCCATCTCCCAATCTGTCTAAGGGTGGAAAGTAGTGCTAAGGTGCAACTGGTATCCAAAAGTATACTGCAATAACCTCAAGAATCACAAGGTAAAGTGAGAATCCCAATTAGATATATGATCCTTTGTACCATGTTAATCTTAATCACATTTTCCTTGTACCGTATCATCAAACCATACATGGTACTCAACTCACAGATCTCTAGAAAGTGATCTGATTTCATTAGTCAGTCCACTATCACCCAAACCGCATCACAAACTTCCTTATATTAGGGTAACCCTATGATGAAATCCATCATTATGTCCCCTATTTTCACTTAGGAATATATAATTACTACTAAAAACCTCTTGGAACATGGTGATATTATTTTACCAACTGAAAAACCAAACATCTTTCCACAAACTATGCTACTAAATGTTTCATCCCCAACCACCAAAGTTATCTCCTCAAGTGATGATTCATATTTTTTACACCAAGATGTTCCACTAAAGGTGAGCTGTGAAACCCATAGGGAAATCCCACATACATCACTTGAAGGAAAACCATCCTCTCTTGGAACAAAACCTATTTCCGACCATCCTATGACCATCCCTCAGAAGTGTCAGCACAACCAGGACAACCACACATCACCTTTTCCTACGAGTCTCCCCACTAAGACACCTCCACCGAATGTATCAAAGAAAATCCCTGGATCATATGATAAATAAAACCTCATCCACTTATCTCTCCAAAGTCAAGATGCATCGCTACAAGCTCTTGCATTCCTTTACAAATACCTATAGACTCCTAAGAAACATCATCTCAAGACTTATGACTCAACGCATTGGAAACTACATTAACCTTACATAGGGTATAATAGATCTAAAAATCATAATCCCTAAGAAACTCCATCAACCATTACTATAATAGATTCATATCAAGTTGAGATAAAACATATCTTAGTCTTTTGTGTTTTATAGAAACCACAATTTTTTTTGATGAGGTAATGGCACAAAAAATAAAGCACGAAAAAATTTCCACCAACTCCAAATCATGGGTGTCATAGTTCTACTCCTAGGGATTTAACTTCCTATAACTATAAGAGATCACTGCCTTATAATAAATTAGAAAAAATCCCAATCCTATATAGGATGTTTCACCAAAAACCACAAAAAACATACCCTCCTTAGGTAATTGAATCACTGGAGTACTAACAAAATTATTCTTCATGTAACTGAATACTGCATGGAACAAATATATCCACACAAAATTTCTAGAACTTTCTAGTAAACACTATAAATAGGTATTTAACTTGAGATAAATTGGGTAAACACCTTTGATAATATCCCATGATTCCAAGGAAACTGTGAATTGATGTCATATTCTTGGGTGAGGTAAAAGAAAAAATTGGATCAACCATCTAAGGATCCAGTTACACACCCTACTAGGACACCACATTTTCAAGGAAACACACCTCTCACATCCATAAATCCCACATGGAAAAATTCCCACAAAGCTAGTGGAATTAAAGGAAATCTAAAAAAAATATAAGATTATCATCATTCTTCTCCTATAACTTTGAGTAGGCCAAGATTTCATTGATGAATACAGTGATTAATCGGTCCATGAACTCACGAAACAAGGAGTTTATAATACACATGAACAGAACTCATGAATTTGTAATACTAGATGGCATGAACAAAAATTCTAAGTACCCATACCTGCATCTAAAGAATTTCTTATAAATATACTCATCTTTTATCCTCAACTGATGATATCTAGATCATAGATCAATCTTTGATAACCAAATAACTTCTCACAACTATTCAAATAGATCATAAATCTTCAAAATAGGGTAACAATTCTTAAATATTACATGATTCAACCTCCAGTAGTATATATACAACCCTAGAATACTGTTAGGACCAAAAGGGGCCTAAATACCCTAAGAGGGGCGGTGAATTAGGGTATGGATATCTGTTTTTAAAATTCTTCCCGCCCCATTGGATCTTGACATATTTATTATTAGGGTCACTTTTTTTTTCTCTTGTGTGTTTATGTTGATCACTTATTTTTATCTTTATCTGATGGTGATGCTTTAGATGAACTGTAGGGAGGAAACCTAGTAGACATATATATTTTTACTTGGTTCACCCTCACTGGGCTACATCCAAGGAGAAAACAACGATTATGTGCCGATGTACCAAATCCACTAAATATCACAACTAATAATGTTCGAGCTAGATCAATTCTATGCCCAGGCTCACTACCTTTATAATGTTGAGGGTTAGATCACTTATTTCCCAAGGGTAACCCCCTATTCCTCTCTCTCTAGCTCACTACGAGTAGAAATGATAACTATCTTCCTCTTCCTTTGCTCACTACACTTGGAAGGAATCCACTCACAGTTTATAAACCCATAGGTCACTTCATTTTCATTAATACATGCATCCTAAACTGTTAATAGATGCTCTATTAAATTCCAACTTTCATCCACTAATATATACCCCTTTTCCCCTAAACAATGTGATTTTTTTGGAAATACCTTCACAAAGCAACCTACTTCACGAGGCTCCCAATTTTGTGAAGCTCAAACAAGCCTTTGCAAATTCCCAGACTTTTCGCGAAACACACACCTTTGTAGAGCTCCTGCCTCATGGAGAAAACTACTTTCATAGAGCTCAGACTGTCACAAAGCTTAATCCTTCTCAAATATTAGGCTATCGCGGAGCCCAATTTGTCATAGAGTGACTTACTTCGTGAATCTCACTGAGCCAATGCAAAGCACACCACTTTAGTGGACTAAATTAGCCACCGTGAACCTTCTTTCTTCTCGAAGCACCCTGCCTTTGCAAACCACCTTTACGAATTGAGAGCAAAAGAATTTCTTCAAAAACACTCTCTACTTCTCCTGAGGAGGTCGAGGTCTATTTATAAGTGATTCCACTGACCCTCGAACCTTCCATGCCAAGTCAACTCCACGTCATCTCAAATAGTGAAGCTCCAAATTTCTCACTTAAATTCTCTCAAAATCATGAAGCACCACGAAAATTTTCTGATCACGGACCTCATTGTAATCATGGAGTATCCCGTCAATTTCTTAGAACCTTCACTGTGAAGCTCCACTAGCAATGCCCTTCGCCACCACAATTCTCTTCAACGCTTCCGTTCGCGAAGCTTGTCGTAATCGCAAAAAATCACCGTCAACATTCTTCTGGTCTTCGTGAAATCCAATCCATAAAGCCTATATTCACGAAACTCATTCCTTTGTCATATTTTGATGAGATCATCAGGAAATCCATATTTCATGATGCTCACCAAACTCCAAATTTTGGACCCCAAAAATTTGGAAAACAATGGAAAATGGCACCACCTGGTATCTATTCTTTTATACCGCCTCCAGATCGTCCATTCCTTTTTCATGGTTCTTTGTCAACATGGATTGTCAATAAAATCTCTAGAACTTGACAATTCACCATAGAAACATGCATTGTCAACAAACACAAACAACCAAAAAAATGCTACAATGATACCTTGAAGTATTTTTTCCCAACAAATACTATCCCTATTATAGAATAATAATGGATCACCCCACGTTGACACAATAAGTTGGATGAAACACATTTGCATCAGATCATCCACCTACAACCTCAACCCATGCAACTCCATGGGAACCATTTGATAGGGAGAAATCAAAATTAGAGATGCAACAAGATGTAACTCTATCCCCATATTGAAATCGTATCAAGGTGGTAGTATCATAATATCCTCTAGGAAAATATCCATGAGTAACCCCAGAACCCTTATAGTATCCCCAAACTATAATTCTATTGATATCTTTTCCAACTATGACAAAATAGGATCTACTTTCCTACCATCTGACCAATAACTTCACTCTCTAATAAACTCCACTCACTAGATCTCCAAATCATAAAATGATACTCTTATAAGAAATAAGTCGATGACTGCACACACAAAATAAAACCAATCCATTCCAAGGATAACATCGTATGACTATATCTGCAAGAATAAGAAGTCCCCCATTGACTGGTGTTTCCCATCACCAGTCAACATTCCTAGCACACATAAAATAAGGAATACTACCCTCCAATCGGTGTATATAACACCATGAGAACTAGAAGACTCTCCTTGTTTAGTCCCAACATATGAACTAAAGAAGAATAAAAAAGGAGTGTGATGCTCATGAATCAAAAAAATCAAACACAAGGGTAGATGATAAACTGATTGTACATCGAACGACTCCTATCTCTAATGATTTTGATTCCTATAACGTGTGTATCTTACCACGCCCAAATAATTTACCTCTATATAGATGGAATACATGGTTTCACTCTATCCTATGTCCCTATGTATGGGGAACAATGCAAGACTTCCCTCTACCAACTTTACCTAATCTCAGCTGCTGAACAACAACCTACGACCCCTACTACTGAAACTGTCTCGGAGGAAACTACTACTGCTGAAAAGGGGTATGACCACCCATCTGAAACGGGCCTCCCTAAGTGGTTGGAAATTGATCCTAGTGGTTCCCATATCTATCTTAGATATAAAATGTAAATGGAAAAAACATGAAAGTTACTCAAAAACAACCTAACCCCAATGGTTAGAAATGAAACTGCTCTGACTTGTTCCCCTCTAAATAGAACCCTATCCTCCTAAAAGTCCATGAACCACTTCCTCAAGCTCTGATCCTCTAAACACCCTTTTGGCCACCCTATCGAGGAAAAAATCCCAATGGAATAATCCACACCATAACCTTAACCTTTTTATAAACCTCTTGATATGTTGGGAGCATAAATAGAGTGACCACATACCTAATCACTAGATACAAAGCCTCCTCCAAACACTGTGCTTTAGTATCCTCATCTCAGAAAACATATAGAGAAAAGTGCAGGACGTCCTTGAACCTGATCCCAAGATCTTGCATGATGAGACTCCCCTAATAAAGGGAGATCTTCTCCTTACTCTTGGATTCCCATATTACTGATGATATAAAATTTTCTCAAAACTACATATGAAAGTAAGGCCACAACACATCTACCTCTTTGTAGTCAATAACAAACATAATCCACCACTGATGCTCAACTCCCCACATAAGAATAACTACTAGAGGAACTCAAAACTCCACCCACTCTCAGATCAAACCAAAATAAATCTCAATATCCACTATACAGTACTCCGTCTATAGATATGATACACTCCCTTCAAACATACCCAAACTATTCCACTGAAAGGAACACAAAGGCTGCTTCCATGCATCATCCTCCTTTGTCAGGTAAACCCTATGAAAATAAACTGGATCAGCCTACAAAACCTCAAATGCCTAAGAAAATCATAGATGAAGAACATGAGACATTCTTGAAAATAGGGAGAACATCCTAATCCTAGTAGCATAGAATTTTATCAAATATTTTTTAAATTATTCATTTTATTTTCCAAAAACACCCAATTCAAACATGAAGAAAAGTCATCATGATGCATGTAAATCTCCTAGATCTCTACCATACAAATGGGTCCACCTCGCATGGTTGTTCAATAATATCAGAGTCTGTGCACTGGATCACAGAGGTCCCTAAAATCCCTTGTCCTAGTTGGTTTCTCTGGCCAATGTCGCACACCAAGGTCAACTGACACTGCTTTCATACTAACCCATGCAGTCCTCACTGTGTCTAACTCCAAAATTCATCCAATATCTCAACCATCACCTTTGATACCAATATTTTATGATCCCCACCAATGATTCTTCAATGAAGGGAGATATATAATGACCCCCTGAGTCCCGCCTCCATTAGGCCCCAGGTTGGTGACTTGCACTGAGGTTATAAAAATACCACAATATGGGAGGAATTACCACTATAAATAAAATATGATCTAGAGCTAAGATAAAAAATAAATAAACAAATCCAACAACAATATAAAGGTAAACAAAAAACTAGCCCACAATGCATGGATAAATAAAACTCATACTTATAAAATTCTCTAAATTAAATACCAAAAGGACAAGTTTATGTTATAAACTCAATAGAAACTCCAAACGCACTAGTATTGTCTAGATAAATCCCCAAAGTCCTCTTAGAAACCTAAAAATAGATTATATATGTAGGGTGAGCATAACAGGTATACTCAGTAGGGATATAACCAAGTTCTGTAGTAGACATGTGAAAAGATCATGCTAATGCGCTAATAAGAAAACAATAGAACAAACAAGCACCTATAACTAAACCCAGCCTCACCATGACTCTCTTACCAAGTCATGCATCTAATATAATAATATAGCAATGAGACCAAAAAAAATCAAGGAGACCACTCTCTATTCCACACTATTTTTCCATTATCAAAACCCAACATCAAATGCCCTATGATCCAATCTCTTCCACACATATCACATCACATCCTACTCACAGACACCTGATCCATACATCACATCAAATCAAATCCCACCTGTAGACACCTAGGACACACATCACAACTAGAACTGGAGTAGTTGTGTATCATGAATGTGAAGTATATCAAACTCATTCCCTCCTTCTACCATGCATGACCCCCACCATATATCACATCACACTACATCACATCCCTCCAATAGAAACCAAGGAAAACACATCACATATTTCCCACAAACACCTGGGCCACACATCACATCTCACTCATAACCACCTAGTTCACACATCACTTCTAAAGGAAGAGTGGGGGAGAGGGGTTAGCTAGCCATCTATGTCACTACCATCCTAGATATTGGGCAAAACACCTAGAACTCAGCACCTCTAAGAATTGGTAATGTTATCTAACTCAGTTGGGGTGCATATAAAATAATATAAACATACATGATATATATATATATATATATATATAACATAATACCCAACCTAAGGGTTCACATCCACAAAACTAGCTCACAAAAAATCAACACCATGTATAATAAATCAACCATCACAACTACTAACACCACTATATGTAACATACCACACAACTTCCACATAATCCACACAAAACCTTCCTATTTCAACTTACCAGTTTCACCATGTTTTTTATTAATCCCTTTACCACACATCCACTTCCATATGATTATATTCAATTAACAACCCATTCATTCATTCATTTGTCATAATAATTTATTCCATGGATAACTAGGAAACTAACTCAACCATTCCATGCAACAATTGGACCAAATCACACAACCCCATCATGAAACCACACATCCACCATCTTCATCACTCCACATCACCCTAACCATCTCAGAAAAAGAAAACCACACAACTTATCCATCACACAACCAAAACTTCCACATACCATAACCTATGCTTCACAACCACCATTTCACAACAACTGTGCCCCAATCACCGCACCACAAAAACTATGCCCCAACCTCTATACTATAACCACTATTCCACAACCTCTTTAACACAACCACTACACTATAACCTCTGCACCACATCGCATAACTGGACACATCGCATCCCTACCAACCAACCAACACATCACTATCCCACACACCACATAGCCCAGCCCATCATACCTGTCAACACATAATATCCCAAACCACGTAGGGTAACACAACAAACAAAATCTCACATCACAACACACATTCCCTCTTTCATATTTATTCATGGGAATTGTCACAAATTTTCTTTATTTATAATAGGTATTATCACACACACTAGAATGTCCATGGGAAACCAATTATTAGCCAAATATATTTTATTTAATATTTTATTTAGGTTAGATCACACAACAACACAACAAGGGTCATCAAAATATAAACATTATATCACAAGAAAGGATCCCAAAAACTATTATTTTGAGAATAGGAAACAAGAATGAATAACAATATCAATAACTTATAACAATGTAGTAAAGAATGCGATAACTCCCCATACCCATCAATTTCTGAAATTCCAATTAATTATATGATTATTACAACCCTTAATATCCACTTACTGTTAATAAAAATCCTGAATATCTCACACAGATCATGTAAAAGAGTGAGAACAATGATTCCCTAACTCAATGAAGATTTCCCAATTCACCACACTCTACAGGGAGAAGAAGAAACACCCAAAAACTAGAATCACACATGGGAAATTATGGATCAAACTATAACACACAAAAGATCATCAAAATTTATCCCAAATCACACCCAAAAAAAATAATAATCATACAGTGAATCCCCAATAAAATAATGAAAGAAAGCCATGGAGAAATAATAAGAACTCCCCATGGATTTCCAAAAGGGATCCACCAGAACCAACGAACCAAATTAAAAGTTAGGGAGATAGAAGATCCTCTTGGGGTGACTAGGGATCATCCAAAATGAGAGAGATTGAGTTGTGGCCGAATAAATGAATGTTATTATGGGAAAAAAATTTCAAACCAAGAATCCTACTAGTTTCATGACATGTAACCATTACAGGATATGTAATCCTTGAGTTTCTGAAAATTTCCATGTTTCAACAAAAATCACATCACATCAGACTTTATTTAATACAGTTCATTAATTCCACTTAAACGATGTGTAATCCTTCTCATAGATTCCCCCTTAGTCGATTTAAAATCCATGAAATCATCAACTATAAAATATTTGAAACACCAGTTCATGTCTTGTAAACAATAAATGTTATGTATTTACTAATGATGCTTTGATGTAGCTCTAACCTCCACTAAAAACTCCCAAACCTCCCCCAAACACCTATGACAACCAAAAATAGGAAATTTAATGGCCGATAGGAACAAACTATTATAGATGATATTATATTTGGAAGAAGTAGGAATAGATCCATGGAAGAATTTTATAATCACATGAAATCAAAATCTAAAATTTCCATGATTAGTGAACTCACATAATTTTTGGGGATTCTGGTGATTCAAAAGAAATGATACACCTTCATTTCTCAAGAAAATTATGAAAGATAGATTCTAAATAAATTCAACACAATTGACTCCAAACCAAATTTGACTCCAATTAGGGTTAGGAAATAGCATAGAAGGAAAATGGAATGGAAATTTGTGTATCCCACATTGTATATGATAATCATTGGAAGATTTTTATATTTTACTATAACACATCCATATATCATCTTTCCAACATGTTTAGTGGCTCACATAAAAAATTAATTTTAAGGAACAAAATTTTGTACCGGTTTAAAGAATCATAAGGTATATTCATGTAACTATCAAATTTGGATTATATTTTTTAGTAGGAAGGGATAAAAAATTATCCGTATTTTCTGATGTTTAATGGTATGGAGATGTTATGGATCGAAAGACCACAAGGGGGGTGAATTCATCATTGGAAATAAATTCGTGGGCTGGTTGAGCAATAAACAAGAAATAAATTCTCTTAGTATGACCAAAGTATATTCTATGTCTTTAAAAATGGCTTTCACTAAACTATTGTGGATAAAAAACAACTTATTAATATTTTTGATGATGTGAAACAATCGATGCTGATACAATGTGACAACAAGAGCATGATAATGTCCATGAAAAATCAAGTTCAACACTCTCATACCAAACATGTTGTGATCATATATCACTTCATTAAAGAATAAGATGAACAAGGTTTGATCAAAATGGATCATGTTGGAATAAATGATCAAGCATATGACATCATGACTAAGACTTTGGAAACACCAATGCTTGAGAAACATCGGTTTAACCTTAATATCAAAACCACCTCCCAATTTATAGTGAAGTAATGATTCAAACCCTCACCACATTTTTTTAACTATTTTAATCTATTTGTGGGTGTAATCTTGGTGTCCAAGGGATATATGAGGTAAAGGTTTTTGGTTTTATGCAATAAGGTACAAATAAAAATTTTTAGGGTTTATTTATAAAGAAAGAGAATGGGTGAAATTCAATGGATTATAGGATTCTAGGATTGGTTAGTGGTCTTTAGAAGCATGAAATTCTCTCCATAAAGTCTTGTTTTCTACACCAATATTTTCTCATGTAGACTTAGAGTAATGAATAAGTTATTTTATTCCTATTAGGTTTTTTTTTGGCTGGTGCTTTATTGAATTTCTCTACAGATTTCCAATAAAACCAAATGCATAGATTGTTTGAACTAAGCGTTTTCAGAGCTTGAAATGTAATTTATTTTTTGTTTGTTATCAATCCACACTAGGTTGAAAACAAACACAAAATAAAATCCATTTCCATCTGTGAAAACCCTTACTTACAACAATATTAAATATATGGGGGCTAGGGAACCCTATTTGGGTATTTTTTGGACATCCATTATATAAGATTGGAGGATCTCATTTCCTACAAAACATTTATTCCAATGGATTGAGATCTTATATATCATCCCACATCCTAGATAGACAAAGGATATATCTATGTGATCGATCCATTAATTCCTTCTTGTATAAGAGGCATGAGATTGTGGTGATCATAGTGATTTCAAAGTAATCTTATGGGATCTGTGATAGAACTCAAAATTAAATGAATGACATACATGTAGATTCTAGAAGCATATGTGGATAATCTAGAGGGATTCTACCATGGATCCTTTAAGAAATGATCATTGATATTGAGTTGCAGTCAAACACGCCTCAAATAAAATGAGGTAATCATTCATGTGTAATTTTTTTCTTTGGTTATTCATGTGAGATCTTAAAACCTCTATTAATGATATAATTTCTAGAGATGAAGATGTTTCATCACTCTAGTGATGAAATTTTTTAAATCCTTCTCCCACTCGTTTTCACTATGTACCATGGTACTAGAAATTGGTATTAGAGTGATTGTGTGCATTTTTTTATGAAAGAAAAGGTTAATTTTCTTTAAATTAGGTAAAGGGATTTAATTAGGTCCCAATATATCCATATGTGATTTTATCCAATCTCAAACGGTCATGTTATAACCATCCAAAAAAAATTTACGGATCGAAATCAGTTTATTTTTGTGGGTATATATTTGGAAGAGCATGTATATATATAGACACACATAAACACACACACACAAAAACACACACACACACACAAAAACCTAAAACCAGTCTTAGGTTTGTGATGGAATTTTTGGTTTCTTTGACTTGGTGGTCAAAGATGCATTTGGAAACATCCTATTTTTTCAGCGAGAAGTGGTTAGATTTTGATGGCCAAATCCACTTTGGTTGGTGGTGAATTGTCCTAGATCAATTATGGAATACAATTATTGTTAAAAAATAAAATTATTCTAATTTTTCAAATGTATATCATTAGCCTTTTCTTATAATTTCAAAAATAATGAATTTTGGGGGATGAGGGAAAGGGCTGCGGAAAGTTCATAAAGGGACAAATGATTATAAAAAGGGATTTATCTTATTTTCATACTGTATATAGACACTATATATTTTGTTTTTTTTAATTTATAATAAAACAATGAGGAGGTATCTTCGAAAACCACCAATGACACTCTACTTATCTCAGCCCACCACTGACCCTAGATGCCATCTCCACACCTTCCCCATTTACTAAAGACGACCGATCCATCTCCTCCTACTCGAGCATCGACTAGTCAAGACCACCACCGCCATCTCTATATAGTAACTTGATTCCACTATAACCTATCCAAGATCATCATCATGGATCCCAACCGGCTGACTGACATGCCATATCCCCTTTCTAGGTCGATCCGTGCCCTCCACCATCGCTTGGCCGAGTCATTTTCCACCCACACCACAACAGAACTATGTGATCACATCAACACTAGATGACCACCATGTGAACCTAAAACACCACCCCAATCATTGGGTCCTCAGACTCCTATGGGTCTTGATTGACTAAAACCACCTCAGAATAGGCCTAGGCGGGTCAGCCTGACCTAGAATGGTTTAGAATGGATCTTTCGGGCCCAAAATAGCCCTATATGGGGTTTTCCAGGGCTGAAATGAGTCTAAGATGGGTTTTCCTGACCCAAAATATACCTATGCAGGGCTCTGGGGCCTAATAATTTCTTTATATAATCAAAAATTAATTTAATTATTTTTTGGTTTAAAAAAATAATATTTTTAATATTCAAAAAAAATTAATTTAATATTTGTATTAAATTAAATTAAATTATTAATTTAAATTTTGGGTTAAAAAATTAAATTAATACTAGGACCGAATGAGACTAAATTATTTGAATTTAAATAATTCATTTAATTTATATAAATTTCATCTTACATTAAATTTAATGCAATTTAATTTTATCATACATTTATTTTACCCATTGATTAGCCTTGAGCAGTGACCGACCATTTTATTTTTCTGGGTTATTTTATTAATTTATTTATTACCCATGCATGATTCTTATAATATTTAATTAGTTTTATAACAATCTTTTCATCATACTTTTTTCCATTTAATATGTATAAGGGTCTATGCATCTATCAGTTTTTTTCTGTATGTAGATTGTTCTGCCTAAGACCCCCTTGCTTATGTGTGAGTATATTCGTACTATTGATGATGATGATGTAATATGTGAACCATGCTACGATCAGGAGGTACTATATAAAATAAGTGAATACTCTGGATGAGGGGAGAGTTGCGATATGAGTTAGGACTCGACTCATGTATGATACCCCTAGGCCATGATTGATCCATTAAGTTTAAAGGGGTCAAAAAATAATATATTATCAATACTAGTAGGGTAGTTTATTTTCTTTATACTTTATTTATCATTTTATGCATGTGAATGTTTACTCTGAGAACACATAAAATAATAAAAATAAAAAATTCATAAAGATGCGATGAATGTTTTTTATTAAAACAAGTTCAATTGTGGGAAAGACAACGTAATATGAACATATTTAATAGAAATAGATTATATTAATCAAGAAATATTTAAAACCCCTCAAATAAATATTATTTTATGAATGTCTACCTTTTTTACATTAGAACAAAACTTGGTGTACGAGGTTCTTGTTAGCCATAATTGAGGGTGACTCCTATTACTCGGGAGTTATTATGGTAATGTTGGGTAGAATTAACTAATGTTGGTGGAAAATAAGTACCCATATCTATATTTCTATCACATTATAGGTAAATAATCGAGGTATTCATGTTTATGATTATGATAAACTAGGAATTTAGTCAACAGATCAAGGAACCGCTGTTTAATGTGGTTGGCTATCTTAGTGCTTACCTTGGAACTGTCTGAGTAGTAGCATAGCCATAATTTGTAGACTATGAGGAGAGGTTTAAAGTAAAATTTAAACTAGACTTCTCAAGAAACAAAGTATTATGAATATATTAATGAGGGCTACTAGAGTTTGATAAAACAGTAGGAGACATTTATTAATTTAATTAATTAATTAGTAATGTATAAAAAGGTAATCAAGATAAAGTACCAACTGCTAAGTTTATTTTTCTATATAAAAATGGAAATCACCAATACCATTGAATCATTATCATTTTGATATATACTGGAAAAATAAAACAACTCGATCGAAAATAACTTCCAAGAGTTGTACAAGAACATGAACATAGTACTTTGAAAAGAGGGGAAGATTTATGTGATATAGTCTTTACTTCCTACTGAGCATCCTCAGGGAGAAAGAATGGAGGAGAAAGATAAATGGAAAAAACATGTATTTGATGAAATATAAGTACAATTTATCATGTTATCATTCATGTATAGATAGTTGTAAAAAATGAATAAGGACAAAGATTCCGACAAGATGCTGAATTTTTTCCAAAAATTATATTATGAGAGTATAAGGAAATAAAGTTATGAGATACCCAGTGCACTATATAGGTACATTATATAATAAGGGAATCAATAAGGATCTCATGTACTCAATATGACTAGGTACATTGAGACACATGATGTCCTTGGGTTCATGATAAACCAAAAAATAGCGACTGATCTCATTCTTGCCTCTTTATCACCAAATTTTTTGACCTTTTTTATTAACTACAAAATGAATAACATGAAAAAGTCACTCCTATATCATTTGGATCTAGTTCAAAAAGATGATAAGGATATGAAGAATACCAATTCTACAGTCATTATGGTGAACAAGAGGATGAAGGGAAAGGATAAGGGGTCTTAGGCTACATCCATGTCACAACCCCTCCCTCTAAATGTAATCCTCTTAGGATGAAAATTAAGAATGGGAGATAATTACCCCCATGTCCTACCTACAGTAGTCCCTGGGTTGGTGACTAGAACCAAGGGTTTAAAAATCTCACAATATGGGATCCATAACCCTCTATAAGAAAACAAGACCAACAGATAGAATGAAACAACCAAAAAAATCTATGACATAATATAAACAAACCCAAACCATCCCACAATGAATGTATAAATAAAGCTGATACATATAGAATTTTACCAAGTAAATACAAAAAAACATATCTAAAGCAATGAAACAACAATAGTCAAATGTTCTAAGATAGTAATGTCCAAAATTGTCTATGAAGGCCTCCTAGAAATCTAAAAATAGTATTATATATTTAGGGTGATAATACATGTATAATCAATAGGAAAACCAAAGTCTCTTGTGAACATTTTAAAAGAGTATAATAATGCACCCATGTGAAACCAACAGATCCAAGAATCACCTATACAAGTATACTAACCAAACCCATCATCACCATGGCTCACTCACCAAATAAAACATCTAAGTATAATAATATAATATGAAGCATATCGATGATAGGACACCCCACAATTATTTTACACTGATTTTACACTCTCACTCCCCAATGTCATATGCCTGGCACTCCCACCTCTTTTAAATAACATCACATGAAATCACATCCCACCCGAATACACCTAGACCATCACATTACATCACATATAATAACCAATTTTTTAGGGTCTTGTAAACATGAAGGACACCAACATTGTTCCCTACTCCTACCACGAATGACCCCCGCCATAAGAAATATCATCATATCTTTCCCGAAGACACTTGAACCATCAAATACTCATCACATCACATTTAGACAGTGGAACATTTGAATTTTGGCCATCAAAACCTGTTCATATCACCAATTCATGGAATATGGAGTGAGTAAGAGTGGGTAGACATCAATTAATCCTCCCACTAGGATGTTGGAAAAAACACCCCCAAAATATTCGTTGTCGGAACATGGTGCTCAAAATGGGTGGGGCATGTATAGAAATTACAAAGAATATACAATGTATATACATATAGAGAATCAAAACATAACACCCATAATGAGGGTCTACAACTAGGGAATAAAACATCTCACAAGATACTCCATTTTTTGATGGAAAAGATAAGAGAATAACCCTACATAAGAAAAACAAAATCCAAAAAACAATTTCAACTTTTAAAACCAATTTTTTTTCTATTTACCTATTCCATAGCATCAATGAATTCAAATTTAGAATCCCCCTTTAATTTACACATTCATTTTTTTATCATCTTATTTAATATCATTATCATGAATTTAATTAAATTATTACTTGAGAAACTAGAATAAACAACCATCATCACATCCCTGCTTCACAACCGAACTACCACTACCTTCGCAACCTCCCTGCACAACCACACCACCACCACCATCGGAGCCCTACTGCATATCATATGCACTACTCCCACACCCATAACTATAAATACACCACCCACGAATCACATCATCACATCCAAGAAATAATATATAACAGTATCCACAAACATATCAAAATAGATACCATAACATTTTCTATATTAGTCATAGGGGTTTTCATTCTAGCCCAATTCATTATTTGAATATTTTATCACAAAATACATAAGGTCTTGGGGAATATATTTCATTAATTTAATATACATGGTTAACCATTTATTTATAATGGTTTCACAACAATTCACACAACATGGGAATCAAAAAATATAAGAAAACCTCAAAAAATAGGGGATACCAAAATCCATGGTATTCAATGGTATAATAAATATAGATAATCTCAATATCACAATAAAAAGATATAAAAGCATGAAAAGCATTCCCCTAACCCTTTCCATTTCATTTAAACAAGTTCATTATCTTTGTTAATACAGATGTAACTATCTTTACAATAATCAACAAAACAAACCCCTCCTGAATGATACATAGAAAGGAGAAACAAGTGAATTCCTACATGTAAGAATATAGATTTACAAAAACTAGAAAAACCAAAACTAGGGGTGCACTTATAGGAGGGAACCTCATCGGGGGAGCTTGATCCAACTATAGAAACACAGTTCTATGACTCTAAGGGGAAAAGGATTTGGAACCTCCCATCTCAAGAGAAAGAAATATCAAAATAAAGAAGAAAAGATCTTCTCTTTTGAATGGTTAAATCCGAAACTAGCTGATTGGATATAGTTTAGATTGGAAATTAAATTCGTAAATCATTAAATCCACATGTTTTAAATATTTAAAAGTTATAAAAACTTTTTATAAATTTAATTTTTGATTAATACCCTTGGAAAAAACTTTAAAATTCATTAATATATGCATTAAAATATTTTTTCATCATAAAATATGTCAAAATGAAATTTTTTAAAATTTTAGAGAAACTAGAAATACTGTTTAGGAGTGACTGTTGGAGAGTAACTGTTAGTTCAAAATGAGTGACCATTGGTGTGTCACCAATAGTTCATGATGAGTGACCACTGGTGAGTCACTGTTAGTTCAAAATTACTAACCATTAGTGAGTCTCCATTAGTTCAAAATGAGTGAATATTGGTGAGTCACCATTAGTTCAAAATGGGTGACCAATGGTGAGTCACCATTAGTTCAAAATGGGTGACCATTGGTGAGTCACCATTAGTTTAAAATGAGTGAATGTTGGTGATCCACCGTCATCCTCTAAAACAACATGGACTTATTCTAGGAACCTCAATCATCAAATTTTTAGTAAGGAAAAGGGTTGAAAGGTCTGGACCATTACATCAGATACTTCTCAAACCATTCTCACCCTCGAGAATTCAAAACCAACCTAGAAGGAAGGAGAGAAAGTGTCCAAAAAACCATCCTTCAAGATACCTCTCAAGGATCTCATTACACCTAAAATTAAACCACCAACCAAACCTACTAATCCATACACCTAGAAAAGTTGAATGAAAAAATCATACTTCCCTAAACATATGAATTATGTAATTATATCCTCTATGTCAATATACTATCTCATCTGGGAAACACTGACTTACATGCACAAGTTTAGCCAAATCATAGTATAATTTGTCTTGATTAGGAATCAGGTCTTCCATTTTTCACATTTTATAACATTATCAAAAATCACACAACAAACATTATATCAAGGGGAAAATAATAAATCTCATAAAACACCAAGGACCAAACAACACATCAAAAAAAATTCCAGTAAAAACTCAAAACAACTCCGGGCACTAGGAGAACATCTATATATCATGCACCCAAGTACTCTCCTAAATGCCAAAATGCCTCCACAACACATGAAAAAAGGTAATGCTTGATTGTTGAGAATCCAAAGAAAATCAAAAATAAAAGAGAATGGTGGTCTAAACAACCAACCCATGAGATACCTCTCAATTTGTTTGATATATTTAGAACACAAAAACCACTGTGGAAAAGAAGTGTAAATCTACACAATAATTTTAAAACTATCTCCTAGAGTAGATACCTCTCAAACAAAATATGGTCACTTAAATGGTCATAAAACACATCAAGAAGTACATATCAACCAATTATTACCAAAACATTATTTTAAACTCAATTCATCATTCATAGTTTTAAACAAGTTCTTACCTTTAAAAATCACCCTTCATTTAAAGCAATTTGTTTCTGCAAGAAAAATTCATCAAATAACATTAATTTTAAGACATTTTTTCCACCCAATATTTTAAAAGGATTTAAAATAATTTTTTATTTCATAATTACATTAATTTTATTTCGAAAACAAACATTAAATATTTTTTTGAAAACTAATGCCTCAAATTTGAAATCATTTTTAAGGGTCCCAAATTTGATATATGACATGAAATGTAAACAAAATAAAACACAAGGTTGTAATAATATATTTTATCTAGTTGTAAAATTCCAATGTTTTTTAATAAAAAATTATTTACTAGGAGCATACCCATTCAAAATTTTTACCAAACATTTCCCAATAAACACAAGTAATCATATCAACATAGATAGAATTTCTGTGAGGATAAAAATATAAATAAATCAACCACCGCACCATGATATTGTCTAATTTGGATATCACTAACTTGCCTCTACAGTTTTAATCACATAAAGTATAACACATCTTGATTGGGGATCATATTTCTCCCTCTACATATACTTGAAGTTTTTAATCACACATCACACAAGGAAACACAGTAGGAACAACCACACATAGTAGCAACAAATTTTAGATTCTATAATTAGTTGAGTGATTACTTTAATTAACCTCATTATTTATCAGGGTAATTCTCATAAAATTTAAAAAATTTCATGGGGAACTGGTTTATTATCCATTTATAAGTGATTATCCTTTTTAATTAATGCTAATATTAATCAAGAAGTCACATCGAGGGTTTTATAATCAACATCAATTATAGTGCATGAAATATTTTTAACAACTGTTTTTTTAGAAATACATACCAACACTTCAATGAAACAATAACAATTCAACAAAAAACAACACTCAATATTCCAATGTCATTTTTGGAAAACACTATTCCTTTCATTTAAATAGTTCTAACATGTGGCCATGTTAAAGATGAAACTGCATGCATGTTATCTCACACACCATGTTTAATATCCTTAAAAAAGACATTATAGGTTCATCTTATTATCAAAAGAATACACTTCAAAATTTATTTGAAAAATTTTATATGCTATGTAATTGTGCTTAATTCAAATGCCCCATTATATACCAAAAGGGTTTTAGAATCATCAAAATAAAACATGGTTTTTGAACATGAAATTAAAACTACACATGTTGTATTACTATATTTCATGTCTTTTCATGATTAAACTAAAAATTATTTAATTATTTAATTACTTAAGAAAAAATTATTATATACTTAAATGAGGATAACATGATTCTAATTCCATATTTAAATACAACATATTAAACATTCTATAGGCTCAAGTCTCACATAATAACATTTACCTAGTTACCATACAATGATTTCAACTTTAGGCTTGCTTCCCAGAACAAACTAATCATTAATTAACATGTGAGGCAAGGTTATTTCTGTACATAAAAATTATTATCAATAATAAAATAATAAATCTAATAATTTAAATAGTTTTAAGTATCAGAAAGTTGCCATAGATCATGCATATCATTTTAAAAAATTTAGAAATAAATGTCACAAGAATTCATAGCTAACACATGATTACAACATATGATTATATTAATATTATATAATGGAAATAATGAAAAAAGGCTTTATTTATTCATGATAATATTTCCAAATCTTCATATGAATTATCCATAATCATGATGATCATTTTCATAAATTTCATAATTTAAATGTCAAAAACCAGGTTTTAAAATAAGTCCACAACAGATTCTCATGCTAAATTATAAATGGAAAACAATTAATGACATATTAACTCACATGATAACTAAAATAACTCTAATAATTTTTTAAAAATAATTTATTTTATCATGAAATTGTTAAATCTACTTGATGTGACATGCTTAATAAGGTTTTTTTCTTCAAAATTAAACAGCTATTCATGATAAAAATAAACCATGAACGGTTATCTAATAATTTAAAATATTAGGAAACCAATATAGAAATATATAAATATTAATAAAGGAAACAAAATACAATTCATGAATAGTATTGTTATAATATGAAAGGAAACAAAAAATTCAAGTTTCAAAAAGGTTTCAACCAAATAGCTCAGGCTGATTAATCATCATTTTACTCCTTCCTTTCAGTCTATAAGATCAATCCAGAAAACAATAACTAATCATTAGAAACCATATAATTTTCAAATTTAGAGAAACACACAAAATATTTTAGGATTTATTTAATTTAATTTCTTGAATTTCCAAAAACACCTCATTAAATCACAAGTGAAATCAATCATGATGCATATACCTCTCCTAGATCAATACATTTCAAGAGGTTCCACATCACTTGGTTTTTTGGTAGGCATAGAGTCCTTTCATAGAATCATTAGGGCCCTTAAAATATTGTGTCCTAACCGGTATCTCTGGACTATGTCATGAACAAAGGTCAACTGACATCATTTCCATACCAAACCATGCAATCATCTTCGTACCTAACTATGAAATTCATCATATATCTTAATTATCACCTCTAATCCCACTTTTTCTTGACCCCCTCCCTCTAAAGGTATCCCTCCTGGGATAGCAATGTTGAAAGGGAGATAATTATCCCCCGAGTCCTGCCTCCAGTTGGCCCTGGGTTGGCGACTAGCACCGAGGGTATAAAAATATCAAAATATAGAAATAATTACCCTCTATAAGAAAATAATATTAGGAGATAGAATGAAATAACCAAAATAATACATTTTATAATATAAACACGCCCAAACCATCCCACGATGCATGTATAAATAAAACTATTGAATATAAAAGTATCCAAAGTAAATAAATAAAAACAAAGCTAGAGAAACAACAAAAAAAAACTATCCAAAGGTCTGAGATAGTAATTTATAACAACACCCACCAAGTACTATTGGAAACCTAAAAATATTTTCATATATGTAGGGTGAACATAAAGGTACGCTCAGTAGGAAAGCTAAAGTCTCTCGTGCACATATGGAAAGACCATACCAATGCACCCATGAGAAATTAGAAGAACCAAATAGAACCTATACAAGTATACTAACCAAATCCATCCTCACCATGGGACACTCAAAAAATAAATAATCCAAGTATAATAGTATTATATTAAGCATATCTATGATAGGGTACCCCACACCACTTTCCCACTGATTTACCGCTCTCACGCCCCAACATCATACATCTTGGAACTCCCACATCTTTTGAATAACATCACATCACATAGAATCCCACCCACGTGCATCTAAGCCTTCACATCACATAAAATCTCACAACTAGTGTATTAGCATATCATGAAAATAAAGTACATCATCCTCATTCCCTCTTCCTACCATGAATGATCCCCACCATAATCCATCTCATCAAATCTCACATGAACACACATGGGCCATCACATACTCATCACATAACATGTATACATTGGCACTTTTGACTTATACCCCCACTACCCATGCATATCACCAACACCTAAAAGTGGGAGTGTGGAATAACTGGTAGCCAGCCATCCATCCCCCCACTAGGATATTCGAAAAAACACCCCCAATACGTTTTTTGTCAGCACATGGTACTCTAAATGGGTGGGGAATGTATAGAAATAAAAAATAATAGATAGTTTATATATATACATACACATATATAGAAAAACCACACAAAATCCCAATCCTAAGGCTTCACAACAAAGGCATAAAACATCTCACAAGGTACTCCATTTATGCGGAAAAGATAAAATCATAAACACACACAAGCAAAACAAAAGACACAAATAACTTTCCAATTTTAGAACCACATTTTTCAAATTTTTAGAGTTCATATAATCAATAAATTACTCCTTAATATCCCCATTTAATTTATGTATTCAACATTTGTTAGCATCTTATTTCATATCATTATCATGAATTTAATTCTATTACTACTCAGGAAACTAGTGTAACCAAACACCATCACAACTCCACTACAGAATCACACCACCACTACCATCACAACCCCACTGTAAAACCACACCACACCACCACCACCACCACCACCACAGCCCCACTACATATCAGATCCATTTCCCCCACACCCATCATAATAAAGACACCACCCATGAATCATGTCATCATATACAATCCACAATACACAATAGTATTGACAAAAATATCACAACACATACCAAAAAAAATATTAGGCATAGGTTTTTTCATTAAATTCCACATCATTATTTGAGGGAGTTATCACAAAATCCATAAGGTCATGGGGAATCCATTTCATTAACTGAATATATGTGGTTAACCATTTCTTTATAGTGGTGTCACAACAATTTAGACAACATGGGAATCACAAAATATAAGAAAATCACAAAAATAGAGGATACTGAAAGCCATGATATTCAGTGATATAACAAACATAGATAATCTCAATATCATAATAAAAAGATATATAAGCATGAAAATCATTCCACTACCCCTTTAAATTTCATTTATACCAATTAACTATCATTATTATGCCATATGAAACTATCTTTACAAGATACAACAAAAACAACCTTTCCTTCATGATACCTAGAAGGGAGAAATGAAGGAATTATTACCTGTAATAGAATATATTTACAAAAACTAGTAGCACCAAAACAAGGGGTGAATGCACATGAGGGAACCTCATTGGGGGAACTCAAACCAAATGTGGAAAAAAGTTTTTAAAATCCAAGGGAAGAATGATTTTGAACCTCCTATCTCAAGATACTAAAAGAATGAAGAAAAGATATTCTCTTTTGAAATATTAGATCTTGAACTAGTGTATTAGATACAGTTTAGATTGGCCATTAAATTCATATATCATTAAATTCATGTGTTTTAAACATTTTAAATTTCAATTGGATTTTTATAAATTGAAGGAATGATTAATCCACATTGGAATGGATTTAAAATTCAATAATATCGGCATTTAATCTATTTTTCTTCATAAAAGACGTCAAAATGGAAAATATGAAAATTTTGGAAAAACTAGAAACACTGTTCACGAGTGACCATTGGCGAGTAACCTTTAGTTCAAAATGAGTGACAAATGGTGAGTCACCATTGGTTAAAAATGAGTGACCATTGGTGAGTCACCGTTAGTTAAAAGTGAGTGACTGTGGGTGAGTCCCCGTATGTTCCAAATGAGTGACCATTTGTGAGTCAATGTTAGTTCAAAATGAGTGACTGTTGGTGAGTCCATGTTAGATCAAAATGAGTGACCATTGATGATTAACTGTTTGTTCAAAGTGAGTGACCATTGGTGAGTCACCATTAGTTCAAGATGAGTGACCGTTGGTGATTCATCACTAGTTCAAAATGAGTAACCATTATTGATTCACTGTTAGTTCAAAATGAGTGACCTTTTGTGAGTCATTGTAAGTTAAAAATGAGTAATCATTGGTGATCCACCATCATCCTTTAGAACACCCCATACATCCCCCATACACCTCAATCATCATATTTTTTGAAATGTAATGAGCCATGAGGTTTGAACTATTATAATACAAGCTAAATACATCAATGAACTATCCTTCCAAGAAGCCAAAGATATAGAGGGAGGGTAATGAGTAGGAGGATGTCTTATTTTCATGTGGAAATAAAGGCCATTGGAAAAAGAATTGTAGATCTAGGAATAATAATTAAGGAAACACTTATACTTATTTTCTTTATTCCATTTAATGAAAGATATATTTATCTATATGTTGGTATTGGATATATCTAGTGGATCACACATTTTTATTCATATGAAAAAACCAAATAGATTCATGAATATTGAAAAGGGAGAGGTTGATCTCTAGGATTAAAATGGTGCAAGTCTATAAGCCTTGAAAGTAGTAGATTATCATCTAACCTTTACTTTTGGTTAGGTTATTATATTAAATAATTTTTATTTTATTTATTCGGTTACCAAAAACATAATCTTAGTGTCAAGTTTGGATACAATGTGATTTTATTTCATGTTCAAAAATAAATTTTGTCTATTTTATAAGGATAACATGTGTTATGGTATGAATCAAATTAACAATTGATTTTACAAACTTGAACTCAAAATCCTAGTAATGAAAGATAATGAAAAATCTAGTGAACTTGAATCATATCACACATGCCTATGGAAATTCAGGCTTGGTCATGTAAATGAGATGAATTTATAGATCCAAAATCAGCCAGGGTATTTAGAATTAGCTTAGTTAAGATACATTTATGTCTATGAAACTTGTTTATAAGGGGAAATGACTAAAACCCTTTTTTTTATAAATGATAAAGATCCACTGAATTACTAGAATTAATTCATATGGAAGTATGTGGTCCATTTCAAGTTGAGTAAAGGGGTGGGTTTTCGTATTTCATTACTTTTAACTATGAATACAATAGATATTGTTATATTTACCTAAAGTAGAATAAGTTATATTCTTTTCAGGTGTTTAGGGAATACCACTATAAAGTATAAAACCATCTTTGTAAGATGATAAGTCACTCCACTTAGACTGAGGAGGAGAGTATCTAAACCAATCTTTCATTGATCACTTGAAGGAGTGTGGGATAATATCGCAACTTACTCATCCTTATATACCTCAGTGGAATGGTGTTAGTGAGATGAGGAATCAAAGATTTATTGACATTTTTAGATCACTTTTGAGTTAGGAAACTCTTTTATTATCCTTTTTGGGATACTCCTTACAGAAAAAGTCATATAAAATTTAATGAGTACCCAATAAATCTATATATGGGATACCATATGAGTTGTGACAAGGAAAGAAACCCATTTTTCACACATACATGTATGGTGTTGTGATGATTTTTTCAAGACTATACCTAGTGATAAATTGACATACCAAAGCATGAATTACTTCATTATAAGTTATCCTAAAGAAAATAAATAATATTACCTATATAATTATTTAGTTAAGAAAGTTATTATGGAAATAAATTCCATATATCTAGAAAATAGAAAACATTTCCAATGATAATAGTGGGAGTTATATTTTATTTGAAGAAAGTTAATGCTCCAGATGCATAAGAGTTAATATGGGAACAATCTCTATAAGAGACAGTGGGATATAAAAAAGTTCCTGAGACACAAGTACAGTAAAGGTAAAATAGAGAGGTTAGATAATAAGAACATTAGTGTTTTATTATAACCAAGTTAGGTGGAACATTAATCCTAGAGAATGATGAACCTATAACCTATAAAGAAGTAGTACAAGGAAATGATGCTGCTAAATGGAAAGATCCCATGCATTCAGAGATGGATTCTTCAAATAAAAATAAAGTTTGTATTTTAATTGGTAGACCCTATAGATAATGTAGATTCCATTGGGTGAAAATCAGTATTCAAGAAAAATATGTTAATGGATGGTAAGGTCAATACCTATAATACTAGTAGTGAAATTTTTAGGAAACCTGAAGGCATATACTGTGATGAAACCTTCTCACCAGTAGTGATGCCTAAATATATCATAATATTTCTTAAAATATCATCCTTTCATTATTATGAGATCTAGAAAATGAAATGGGAATTTTGTAGAAGATATCTATATGAATCAACCCAAAGGGTTTCTAATTAAAATAATTCCAATAAAGTGTACAGGATTCATAGATCTATTTAAGGAATGAACATGTCATCATGATCATGGAATTTTCATTTAGATGAGGCCAAAATGAAATTTGGTTTTCTTCAAGAATTAAAGAGATCCATGGGTGTATATGAAGGTTAATGGGAATGCCATCATTTTCCTTATATTATATTTCAATGACATATTATGTATGGGAAACAATGTCTAAGTCTTACAGTTAGTTAAGAATTGTTTAAAAGAATGTTTATCCATGAAATGATTATGTGAAGTATCCTAAATTCTTGGGATAAGGATCTATTGATATAGATCTTATTGGATACTTGGACTAATTCAAAGTACATATATTGACAAGGTACATAAAATGTATATTGTGGAACAATATAAGAAAAGGTTGTTTCCAATGTCACATGGTATCAATATCTCTAATAAAATACATCCAAATTCACAAGAGGAGATTAAAAGAATGATTAGAATCCATTATAACTCTATAGTGGGATTTATCATGTATTCAATGCTATGTAATATATCTGACATTGCCTTTTATTAAATCATGGTGGGAAGATATCAAGATAATCTAGGAGAGCTTAATTGGATAACTACAAATGAATCTTGAAAGTACTAGAGGCATGCAAAAGATATGTTCCTAGTGTATGAAAGAGATGAGGAACTAGTAGTGAAAGGATACATTGATTCTGGTTTCAAGACAGATCATGATGATATGAAATCACAACCAGTCTATGTATTTTTCTAGAATGGTGGCACAGTAAGATGGAGAATCTCAAAAAAAAAACCTTTGGTCCCCAATTCTACAACATAATTTGAGTATACAGTGACTTTTGATGTAGCTAAGGAGGTGGTTTGGATATAAAATTTTTTCATAGACATTGGTTTTGTGACTATAAATTCAAACTCAATTCCAATTTATTTTGATAATATCACAGTAGTGATGCTTTCCAAGGAGACCCTGTCACACCACAGGAAAATGAATATACTTTCAAAAGTTTTAACTCTTTTGGGATTTTACTTAGAGAGTTGAATTCAAATTTAGAAGAGTATCCATAGAGGATAATATGGTAGGCCACCAGATAAAATACATATCTCTATTAGATCATTATATTCATTTTATTGTTAGAGTATTGAGACCTGTAAATAGTCGGATCTAGTGAATGTGAAAGTGTTGTAAGTGGGTTCCCTACACCCAAATTGTTTATGTACTTTGAATACCATAACATGTATACACATTGATATACAAATTTGTTTATTTTAATAGAATAGTTTTCATACTTTTGCATCCACTATATTTATGGTAATTTCTTTAGCTTACATGTCATATCGAAAGGTTATAGAAGATTCCATGATATAATGAGAACCTAGATATACCATGATAATAATGTTAATGACATTTCATATTTTCAAAATACATCATATTGATAAGTCACATATTATGTGAGACCATCAGGTGTTGGGGGCTCATAATCATTGAGAATTATTTTCATAAAGTTCACACTTTGTAATCTTCAATAGACGATATCATGAGGATAGACCCACCAATAGAAAAACCACATGTTTTGGGTTTCATTTCTTGTTTCTATCTATGAACATATGTATTGTTCTCTTTACTTGAGATCATTATCAATGTGTGTTATTTTATCACGTACTTTGATGAAAAGAAAAAACTATGAAATTGAAGTCATGGTGGGGTAGCTTGTGTTGGGTACGCCATTGATGATAGGACATTAGTTGAATGATCAAGATATAATTTTTATCTTCTGAGTTGAGGATGTGATATCTTGGGGCTAGTTTATTAGGATGGAATTACCTCTAAAAATACATTTCCATATTAGTTAAAGGTAATTCTATCAGTTATAACAAAAAATAATAAAGAAATAATGGATGATGACACAAGTGTGTATCTTGGTTTATGAGATATCGAGAGACAAAGAGATTATATTACAAAATATGTGTTCATAGGATGGTTGTCATTTCCATCCTTATAGGGTAATTGATGGGCTTATAGACTTCACTCTTTGTCTATAAATAATTATTCATTTCTATTGAGATAAGGTCCAAGAGGGTCACCCATATTAGTATTTTCAAGAGTCTTACCTATTCTAGGGAATATGTGAATAGGATATGGTGGGCCACATCATGGTGTTTGAGAGTTGTCAAAGTATGAATGATTATTGAAAAATAAATGAATTCATTATTATTTGAGGGTAGAATAATTGGGTTACATTTTATTATTATAATTATTCACAAGGTATTAATTGAATACATGGAATAATATTATATGAACAAATATTATTTTAATATTCAATGTTCCACTTATATTAGTAGGAATTATGTGTTGAGTCAATGACTCAAATTTATCATGTAATATATTTATTATATATTAAAAGTAGGTGATTAACTATAAATGATGATTATGACATATTTAGATCATAATAATAATTCATTTATTTCTTATTTAGTGGACGTTAAATATACTGGGGTTGGGAACCCTATGAAGGTACTTTGGAAATACACTATATAAGCCCAGAGGAGCTCATTTATTCCATACTATTCATTCCAATGGATTGAGATATATTCTATCCTTCCATATCCTAGAGTGGGAAAGGTTCTATCTAAGTGATCAATCAAGTAATTTCTTTATAGACCAGAGGCATACGATCAAGGTGATCTTTGGAATGTTTAAATGAATCATTAGAGCCTCATGCTAGCACCCAAAATTTGAAAAATGGAATTTATGTGGATTATTGAAGTGTGTGTGGATGATATGAGGGATTCATCCTTATATCCTTCAATAAATTGTCACTGGTGATAAGCTTTAGTCAAATGTGCATCAAATATAATGAGGTAACCATTTGTCTTTAATTTACATTATTTAATTATTCAAATGAGATCTACAGACCTTTACCGAGCCTTAGATCGCTAGAGAAGATGATCTTTCATCACTCTAATGATGAAAAATTATAAATCCTAGGCCCATTGGCTTCTGTGGTGCACCCCAGTACCCACAAAATATTATTTTTTTATTAATTTTAAGGGACATATGTTTCAATAATTTTCTAATTCTCTTTTTTAATATAGTGAATGGATATGAAAAAAGGGACAATGGACCTTCGTTTAGTAGTGGGCCTTTCTTGAACATTGTAATCACATATAGTGCATAATGATATTCTTGGTACATATTAAAGTGTCTCATTGCCAATTTATTTGTATTTATTTTTATAATTAAAAAATTCTCTCTTTCTATTACCACTAACAAGTGTAAAAAGGAATGTTTGAATATTTTACTACCTGTAGAAGAAATGAGTGATGGTTAATCTTTATTCGAAATAATTATTATTTTTATTATATTTTGTTAAATTAATATTTTTTCTATAGTTTATGTATGAAATTTTTATAAGTACAATAACCTACTAACTATATTAAATATACCCTACAAATTAATATTTTTTAGTAAATAATTTTACTTTACAAAGCCTTAGTAACTCACATTATATTGAGTTGGTTATATCTTATGTATGTGATTTTTATGTAGATTTTTGTACCTTATAGAGTATGAGATTTACTTTATGAAATTATGATGGTACTGAACCTTACCTTGATGTAACTTATGATGAAAATAATCCTTATAAATAATCTATATCATGTAAAGAAAATGAAAAATACGATTTCTGTATATCATCTCTTATTGGTATTTTAATTTTCTCTTTTATTATCTATTTATGATTTCACTGATTTATTTTATTATAAATTATTGTTTAAATAAAACAATCATATTCAAATTTATTTTGAAGTGTTTAATAAAGTATTTATATAGTTTTATAATTTTACATATCTACTATATGTTTTTGGAAAGTATTTCAAATTTCAAATTTTATTGAAGGAAACTAGGTTGTGATATTTTTGAGATACCTTAACTAAATATTATAGAGGATATTTGAAATCTATTAAATATTAATAAAATAATTTTATAAACTATGAAACTCTAAATTAATTCATTACCATTCACTTAGGAAATATGGAAATGTTTGAGTCTGTGGACATTGCCGTGATAATTATAGTATATGTATTATTATTATTTTGAATTATTCTAACAGTTATTGACTTTATAGAAATTGAAGAAACTATTTATAGAGCATGAATCTATATTCAAATTATATAATAAAAAATAATAGGAAAGGAAACTGACATACTGATATATTTAGGCAAACAATTTCATAAAAAATAGAGTAGTGATACAAATATTAGAGAACATATTCATCATATACACTACCATTTCTAGATTTCCCTAAGATGAATTGTTCAAGTGTTTCGAATGACCAAAACTAATTTATACCACACTATAATCCACTTCATCATCATTCATTTTCTGGTCATTTTAATTTTTTTTTAAATTTCCTTTGTACTATAAAAGTTCTATCAAGTTTTAATCACTCAACTCACACATTCTTATACCTCCACAAAAGTTTCATCTTGGTTATTCGGAACTATAAAAAAATAAGGATCACTTGTTATACTTTTTCTATAGTAAAAGGTTGGTGTTATGGTTTTTTCCTCTAAGTGTGCAATATGCGAGGGTTTTTTGGTTACAGCTTTTCTCTTTAAAAAGGTAGATTGTAATGAGTTATAACTCTTATTTAAAAGTGAAGTATATTATAGTGTATAACATACCTCTCAAAGAGTATAGGGGTGTGGAGAGTATAAATATGATCACTTTGATCTGAATAACTATAAAAATAATTTTATTGATATTTTTTTAATTTTTTATCTTGATGGATGTTTTTGTATTCCTGATTTTTTTATCCCTTATCCACAAAATCCTCCAAAACATTATTTAATTTGTTATTTTTTTAAAAAATACAATTTCCCCACTCTATATAATATTTATATACTCTCATGGGACCTATAAATTGGTATCAAAGAATAATCTTATTTGGATTTTTTACTCTGATTGATATATTTTAAAGCTAAATTGTACCTTATTCTTTAATAAGACTAAGGGAAAAATAATTTTTTAATGTATTATTAAAAAAATATATTTTTGAATCCCCTCAGAAAACCTCATTTCAATAGATGTGAATATGATTATCAGTAGTATATAATAGAGTTATTTTTAAAGAATATAGGTATTTAGTACTTGAATTTTATTTCTAGACATTATAAGTTACTTGAAGTTGATCTAGATGGTTTGACTGGTAATGATGCTATCAAATATGTTTCGAATTAAAACGTTATGAATTTTATATATGGATATATAAGTTGGAGATTTTATATTAATTTTTTATCTTATAAAATTAAATATGACATTTGGATTAATCTTAAATTCACCCATCAAGGAGTTGAAAAACTACAAATAACAAAGTTAGGTACTGACAAGGCTGAATTTCAGGAGTTTAATATGTCTAATCATGAAAGTGTTAATGAGATGTACAACATTTGTTAATAATACTATAGAAAACATGTACAATATTCATGATACCCTAATAAATGATGTTTTTATTAAAGTAATATACAAAAAAATATACAAGAAGTGGAATTCCAGGAAGGTTGTGAATGAAGAAAGAAAATACTTTGCTAAATACTATAGAAGATCTTATTTTGATCATTAATTCAATATGAACTTGAATCAAAAGAAATTTATATTGATATTTATAAACAAATAATAGAGTATATTTTAAATAATCAAAATATGTATATTTTTATTCTTATAATAAATGTGTATGTTTATCTATTTTTAAAAATGGTGAAGATCTAATTTAATAAGGAAATTCACTTTACGGAATCATAAAAAAGTCAATATTACAAGAAACCATAATATAAAAATAACAAAAAGTATTTTAATGGAAAACGAAATAATAAAGGTAATTCTAGTTCATATAAATATGTTTTAGAATTAACATGTTATGAATTCCTAAATAAATGAAAAGAAGGATAAAAAGTTTAAAAATATAGAGAAAAAGGATTTAACTATAAGATGGAGTTTCATAGAGGAATATGATTCTATTGAGGGGATTTTAAGTGAGAAGTAAATCAATAACATTTCTTTTATGAGAAAAATTTATAAGGTAACAAATTCCCCATCTAGTGATATGAGAAAATCTGTATATATTTGTTTAATAACTATATATTTTTATAAGGAAATCAATGGTCATAATTATGGTTTTTATTCCTCTTCTAATTTTTATTTTTACATGAATTAAATTGATTAGTTAAATTAAATATGTGATAAATATCAATCGTAAATTGGATTTTTTAAAAGTATAAAGAATTAATAAGGATCACAAGAAAGTGATAATGGGAAAAAATAATATTTATTGGAAAAATGAGAAACTAAAAATTTATCTTTCTAAAATAAAGAGGATATATATAATAAAATAAAATATTTTATGAAAAATATTTATAAACTATAAAATGAGAATAATTGTTTAAAAAATTATACTTCAAGTACTAAAGATAAAATCTTTGAAAATTTATAAATTGTTGAAAATGAAAATAGAAAATTTAAAGCTGAAGTTGAATGTTTTAAAAAATTTATATCTAAATTTACCATTATAAGTTATTATTTTTATGAATTTATAAGATTATAATAATAACTAGAACTAAGAATAATAAATACTATATTGGTTTTGATAATATATTACCACACATGTATAACAATTAGTTTGTTAAAGGAAAAGGTGAAGGAATATATTTTGTTACTTTTTTTGATGTGGTTTATTTGGTCATTTTACTATTGACTATTCTATAAATTTTGTTTAATTTCTTGTAAACACAAAGGTATTTATCTCCAAATGTACTTTTAAAGTTAAAAGGGTAACCCTTGTTCAACATGGGTTTCAAAAGATACTTTCATAAATCTTATGGGACAAAAATTAGTATAGATTCCTAGGAAAGTATATTTGTTTTGGCAAACATGCATATCTATACATGTTTTATCATGTGGTTTTTTGGAATGTTATTCATTTGTTGATTATCAAGGTGCGTGATCATGTATCTATGTTTTATATTCTGATTTACTATAATATGTATTATCTATTAGTTACATTTTTATTATTTTATAAATTATTTGAATATTGTAACATTTTTAATTGATCATTATTGTTTTTAAAAGAGGATTTTACATTTTTTTAAAAAGAAAAAAGTTTTAAAATATTTATACACTATTTTTCACCATCTTAAAGCTACATCATTTATTATATTAAAACATGGTTTTATGGAGAACTTTCTTGATTTAATTTTTTATATTTTAGTTGTTATCTATCTTATGTATTCAAAATTTTAGTGGTATCTTGCATCTTTAAATATATTTATATTTAATTTTTTTAATAATTCCAAAATATTTTTTAAAAAGGTTATCATTTATTTAAAAGTATATTAGAATCTATTTCAATCTATTTTATCATTCATACTTTTAGTTTTATAGATCTTGAGATCTAATTATATGTTTATTTTAACGCATTAATGTATGTTTTTATATATTAATCATTATTGATTAACTTAGGGGGATATATTCATTTCTAAATTTTTTGATACTTATTTTAAAGAATATGTTTTAAATTCAACTTGATAATTCTAAATATAAAGTTTCTATGTATGTTTTTTATATTTTTCAACAAAAGGGAAAAACTTTACATAGTTTTTAATGTTTTTGATTAATTATAAAAAGAGATATATTTTTTTATTTTCATTATTATTGTTGTTATTATTATAAAAAATAAAGATATTGATGAAGTGGATCCTTTTAAATTTATTTATTTTTATATTGACAATTATAAATAAACTCATTTTATTCCCTCTAATATGGTTAAAGGAAAAAGTTTGAATGCACCACTTCATGTAGAAGAATAGAATAAAGGTTAATCATTATTCTTAATCATTATTAATTTATTCTATTTGGTTAAATATATATTTGTTCTTATAATTTATTTTTAAAAAATTTCTAAGTCTGATACCCTTTTAACTATAGTATTTATGTTTTATGAATTTAGATTTTTTGGTAAAGTATTTCACCTTAGGAATTCTTAGTAATGTACCACATGATGACAAGGTTATACCATTTAAAGGGTATTTTCTTAGAAAAGTATTTTAACTTACTAATTAACATATACAACTTATGATAGAATTGATAATTATGATAATGTACATTATGAAGAAAAATAATCTTACCAAGAATATGTACGTTATAATAAAAAGAACCTTAGGAGTTCTATATATCATCTTTTATATACCTTTCCATTTTCTATTTTATTATCTATTTTAGATTTCACAAATTAATTTGATTCTGAATTATTATTTATATATATCAATCATATTCAATGTTATTTTAAAGTTTTTAATTATGTTTTTATATTGGTTTATATTTTTAGGTATGTGCTGCATATTTTTGAAAAGTATTTTGAATTTCAAATTTTTTAGAAGGAAACTAAGTTTTGAGATTTATGGGATACCATAAATGAATAATAAAGAGGATATTTAAAGGTATTTTAATATTTATAATTTCATTTTATAAATGGGGAAACTCTATAGTATTTTTTTATCAACCACTTAAGAATTATGGGAATGACTGATTATATAGATATTGTGGTGATAATTCTAGTATATGTATTATTTTATTTAAATTATTATAACTATTATTGAATTTAAAAATATTATAGACTCTATATAAAGAGTCCAGTGTAATATATCAAGATTTTAAAAAGAAACAAAATGATTGATAGTGTACTAGATATGCCACATCTAGCTTAAACAAACAACTAAATGTTATTATTTAAATGCGACTGTTATAAGTTAACCATTAAATTGGTGGTTATGAGTAGGAAAAATAGATTTATAAAATAAATATAATGTTTCAAATCAATATTAATGTACTATTAAGTTCCTATAAAATAATCACAAAATTTTTAGTAAAGTCATTTTATTTTTCAAAAAATACATTTTCTTTAAAAATGTGTTCTTCTCCTTTTTATTAGTGAATATCATAATTTATAAAATCTATAGAAAATTTATTATATAAAATAAATTTTATTTTTTAATTCATCATGTTAAATTTATCTTATTATTAATTTTTTATAATTTTATGAAAATATTTTATTTTCAAGGAATAGTGAAAAATACTGATTTTTATTGAAAACTGTATTTTATTTTAAATTATTTATGAGTTCAAATTATGATTTGTATTAATATTAAATTTTAAATAGTTATTTTATAATAAATATAATCCAATTTTGTGTTTTAAATGTATTTTATACTTAAATTTAGTATAAAAACATTTTATTTTTTAAAATGTGATTTCTTGGAAAAACTGTTTTTCTTTACGTTTTTCTAGTTCAATTTTAAATTCAATTATGTAAATTTTGTGACATAATTTTTCAAAAACTGTTTCCATATTTTTAATCAGTGGGTAAAAATTTAGTGAATATTTTTTTTATTTTTGGTCAATTTGAATAGAAACTTTAGTAATTTTGGTTATTGGAGTCAAGTGTAAATCAGGTAATTTAGGTTAAAAATAAAATGTTTCAAATAATAGAATGATCCAAAAACATACCAGAATATTATTGGATGAGTATATCATTACCATAATCATCAAACAGTTTACTTTATGACCATTTGAGGCCACTTTTATGAGATTCTGACCCTTATAATATTTAATTTAAAAAAATGCCAAACATGTCACACTCTTGTTTTTAATAATTTTTATATTTTTAATATGGTGTTATCCAAATAATATGTTTGACTATAAAAATTATCATAAAATATAAAATATTTATCTTCATCATGGTAATTTATTTTTAATTTTTAGTGAAGAAATAATTACCTAAAATGTTTACACAATGCAGATACAATAATTATTCAATTATTGGAAAAATCAAATAAATGATATTCAAAATATTAAAAAAAATATATTTTGTGATAATTAAAAAAATAAACTAATTATCTAGATGTAAATAATTTTTTGGGGATATAATGAAATAGTTATTTCAAATTTTACTTGTTTTCTTGATTTTTTGAAGTCAAAGTAATGAATAGTATAAAAATTGATATAAAGGATATTAAATGGGATTAATATTTTATTAAATTATTTATAAATCATAAAAATATTAAATAAGAACAAAGGGGATAATATATGGTCTAAAATTATACCCCTTATACATTTATAGGAAATTATTAAGAATTAATCTTTAGAATAGTTTGATTATATTTTAATATTTTGATAAATTGTAGAAGTTCCCCTCACCTAAATTATAAAAGGGAACCAATTATTCTCACTTATTCACACTTAAAAACCCTTTGGGTTTGGAAAATACCTTAAAAAATACCTTAATATAACCCCTCATCACATTATAGAGGTATTGGTTTAGGAATAATACCAGACTTATAGGGCTTAAGGTGTTAAGAAAATGAGGTTTTCTGAATAAGAGTTATAGTTTTAAACTACACATTTTATTTTTGTTTCTTCTTCTAATTTTTAAAATGTTCTTAAACAATATAATAATAATAATAACTATAGTATGATATATACTAAAATTTTATTATGGTTATTTAATGAACCATATCCATCTCATATTCCTTGAAATGGGAAAATAATTCATCATCCATGTGTATAGAGAACAACTACCTCACGAACCGATGAAATTTATTTTCCATCACCATATATCAATATTGTTCATAAGGATGGAATTAATGTTTATATATTATATTCATTAAATATTTATCAGTCTGAAAAGATAATATATCATTTATGTTCTTACCATTCCATTTCTAGAAAAATGATAACATCATTTGTGCATACCTGTGGACTACCACCTCCACGAAGCGATGTGATTTGGTTTTCATAACCACATCACATGGATGCTATATATAAGTATATATGAATAATTAATATTATAATTAATATTTTATGATAATTTTTAAAAGATAAAATAATACCTACCTTATTTTTATAATGATCTTTGAAAAATGGAGACGTTTGTCAGGCACAATACAAACTACCATCTCCATGATTGTAACATAGTTCATTTTTCATAACTATATTTAGTGGATGAATTTAAAAATATAATTAATGTATAAAAGTGAAAATTATTTGATGAAAATTATTTTGTAATATATGGAATGATGATACCTTGGACCACATTCAACCTACCAAAGTCATTTTAGACTTAGGTATCAAATATAGAAAAAATGTATGATGTGGAATTAAATAATTAAGTAATCATATATAAAATGGTATTTAACTTGAAAAAGGTTCTTAATAATGAATAAAATTAAAACAAATTTATTATTGAGTTAGATAATGGAAATATGTGACAAATCAAACAAGAGTCAATGGACTTTATTTTAAAAACTATCTTTTAAAGTTCCTCTTCAATGTTTTTTTTAAGAAAATTTAGAAGGAATGTTTTTATGTTATATAGAATGTGTGAATTTTCCTATAAAAATGGTGCCTTAATGATTTGAAGCCTCATTTAAATGTTTAAATTTTTATTTTCAATGATAATTGTTTCTTTTGTATGTGTGAAATTTTTCTAATGTTATTTGATTTAAAAATTAAAATGTTATATTTCTTAAGAATATTTTTATGATTCAAGCATTCAGGTTTTATGATTATGATATAGTTCTTGAGAATTATTTATAATGATGGGTGGTTATTTTATAAACCAATTAATTTTTCTTCCATAATAAACCATGGATGGGTGGTTAATTTTTAATCAATGATGGGGGCATCTATGATAAACTAAGGATCAGTGGTTACATTACAACCTCCAATTTATTGGGTACTTTGAAGATGGAAGTTGTCCATATTGTGTATTCCATTTGTAAGTGGGATATTGAAAATGATGCATCAATATACCTACATTACTTTTATATTCTTATTAATGAGTTTTCATGTAAATATTTTGATTTTCAAAAAGGTATTATAATGATATTTTTGAAAAATTTGGTTTCATTTTTGAGGTAAAAAGGTTTGTTTTTAAGAAAATGTTTTATAGATTTTCACTAGACTAATGATTTTCTTTATTTTATGTATATTAATTATATTATTTTGATCATACTAAGTTTTTACATTTTTTAATAGGATTTAAGTATGGGTAATATAAAATCATAATTCAAGTTGAATTTTTTGAATATTTTTTATGAAAAGAAATCATTTTTTATTTTTAGGGACATTTGTTTTAGGAAAAAATAGACACTGTGTTGATGTGTACACTTGTAATATAAGGGTTTAATATGTAAGATATAGCCCAAATTCTAGAAAACTATAATATAAAAAGATCCTTAGAATTGTAATAATGTTAATTATTGTTTAAAATCACTCGAATATGTAATGTTTAAGGCCGAGTCCTTATAGTTGGTATTAGAGGAGGGTTTAGAGAACTTTTGGGATTAGGATGATTTCATGATATGTTATCTTAAGAGTTATGGAAACCATCATGGTTTTGTAATTATAAGGTTTATCATAATTTTAATGTCTTATAAAACTATTTTGAGGCCTTAAGTAATGAAATTTTGAGGTAACTAATGATATTTTTGGAGAAATTTATTTTTTGAGGTAATTATTTGTTTTTACATTTTGGGATGAAAAAAGAAAGTTATGAGATAACCATTAAGGTTAATAGTTTTTAATGTTGAATATATTAAGGTTATTTTTGAGTATTTTTCTTACTTTTATAGAATTTCATAATTTGCATATTAATATTGTTTTAGAAAAAGGGAAACTTGCAGGATGACTGGCAGCACGTCGCATCCGGAAAGGCCATGAGTATTGAAATCTAAACTGAAGGGAGATAAGGGTGAATCTCTTACCACTAGCCTACATGAAGTCCCGGTTATTATGAAATTTTATTTTTAGTTAAATAATTTAATGGATGAAGAATAATTTGATTTTGGGAACTTATGTTTTATCATATAGATAACCATGATATTGGAGAATGATTTTCTTTTTTAAGTGATTAATGTTATTTTGGAAGATGTTTACTATTTTGGGAACACTACATGATTATGGTAAATATAATGCTATTGGATTTTATTTGAGGAATAAAGGGTGAATTATATTTTGGGAGAATATATTATTTTATAGTATAATTATTGTGATTCTGGTTATTTATGGAAATTGATAGAATATCATGGATATTATGTGATTTATGAAATTATATTTGTAGTAGGATACATTAAGAGTGATTGATATTATTTGGAGATAAAAATTAAATTTATTTTAGAAGTCTATATGGTTAAATTCTTATGATTTTTGGGTTTTAATATTAGTCTAGTATATTATTTAGGAATTTTAAGGATAGTTATTTGTTAAATGATATAGGTTGAACACTGGGTATTACAGCTAAATTTTTGTGATTAAATTAGTTTTTATCATATAAAGTTTCATTATTTTTGTAGAATTATATTATATGGTTTTAACCATTTTTTTAATTCCTAAATAAAAAAGGATTTTTTTTTCTTTTTTGTATTTTTGGATCTATAGAAGTTGATTCTTGTTCTTTGATCATTAAAAATTAATACTCATCATTTGTAGAAAAAGATTATTTTGGGGTGGAAATTGATTAAAGGATAAAACTTTACTTTTTAAGTAATTATATTTCCTTATGATTTTAGTATAGATGAAAAAGGAATCCCTCAACTCTAGATAAAGAATATTTAAATAAAATTTTATCCTTTTTGTCACATCCCACCCCTACTCATTATCTTGAGAAGGTGGTAGGATATTAATTGGCCTTAAGAGACATCCCAATGGCATTGAAGGCTGGAAATAAATGTCAAGGGCTTCATTAACAAATGTGGGATAATTTTCCCTTCGAAAATAAAACAACCAAACAAACATTACATAACCAAAAGATCCACTACATGATGCATGATATCAATGAAAGACAACTCAAAGAAAACCATTGATATTAAAATCAAACTAAAACCAAGTACTATAGTGAAAGACTACCAGATCAAAGTATACCGTGGAAGAAAAAACTCAAGGACTCTAACAAAAACTCCAAGCTCCAAACATTCTCCATGATCTAACTCTAAAAAACCATGAATGTATCATGAAGTACTACTACAAATGTGTGATACTTTACCTTTTATCATGTCTTAATAAACAACATCTGCAAAATTACCAAAGTGATAAATTAGGGATGAGTAATGAAACTCATTATATTTTCCCAGATGACTTCCCTACTCATGCCAATAGGATAGAAAAAGTTAGCACATTATATAAAATAGTTTATATAAAACAATTTATAAAATAGTTTATATAAAAATATAAACAAGTGCAATAATAAAATAGTTTTCTCAAGATAACATCATGTTCCAAGAAAAGAAACAAAAAAAATATTTAAATCCATTTCATTTTCAGTTTATGGAATATCTCATTCCAACACACAAATCCATACATCTACACATTCATGATTCATTTTGACAGTTCCATACTCATGAGAGGTTTGTCATCAATCTACCAAGTCATCATAAGGTAATTAATTCCCATGTTCCATTACACATTTGGCACTAAACACAAGGTCATATTTCAACTAATCCTCATAATGCAATATGAACAGACCCCACCGTGTATGCCCAAAATCCATGCCAATACAATCATGCCAAAACCATTTCAATGCCAAAATCATTTCAACCATTTCAATAAAACTATATTTTTATTGAAAACTATTCAAATAAAACAATTCATCTTATTTTAATAGAACCATCATCTTATTGAAAAAATTTCAATTAAATAATTTTCCATAATTCTAGAAATTCTATATTTTAAAATAAAAAATTTAAAATCAAGAAACCAAAGAAATTTCGTAAAAAAAATTCTATAAAACAACCAAATATAAAAACCATCACTAAAGAGTATTTCTACCATGATTTTCACAACAATTTCACAATCAATTTAAATTAATTTAATCAATTTTTAACTAATCTAATCATTTCTATCAAGTGGAGTTGAGAGTGAAGCCATCTACTTTGATAATTTGAAAAAACAAAAATGATAAATGACATGAAAAACATCCATGAAATTACGTTGAATCACAAAATCTTGCCTTATATCTCTTCACATATCAATAAAAAGACAAAAAATAAACATATTTAGCAGAAAAAACTTATATATACCCATAAAGGATTAAATCTTAGAAACTGAGGGAGATGGAGAAATAGATCTAATGAAAACCACCAAAACCACTAAGAACGATGTCTTAACATATTAATCAAGCTTCAACGCACCAAGTAACACCTACAAATCACTTCCAAATTGATGGGGTGAGGTTCTCAAGAATGAACCTCACATTATTGGCTCGCACGGTTTCCAAACTGTGCACCAGCCATACCAAAGCCATCTATCTCAAGTTTCACAGTTTTTCCTAGGTTGCCACATGGTTTGGATAGACCATGTTCAGCCTATGCGCATTACCTTTAGACCTGTATCATTTTTCAGGGTTTCCTATAGGTGTTTCATGGTTTTCCCAAACCATGCACCAACCGTTCCCCTTTAGAAAATACCCAAAATGACAAAAAATTTCTCAAAAATCTCCCAAAATTCACCCATATGATTTACATCCTTAAAAAAATAACGGATAACTTACTTGAAACTATGGGTGCTACATTATCCCAACCTTTGGCCTTTACATCCTTAGAAAGTAGAAAAATATCACTGTACCAAAAGAGTTTTGAACATTGCTCCTTCATTTCCTTCTCCTGTTCATAAGTCTCTTTCCTAATCAGATCATGTTTCCAAAAAATTCACTCTAGATAGAGTTTTTTTCCATCCAAGACTTTATCTTACCTATCCACAATCCGCACTGGGATATATACCAACAAAGCATCTAACTCTAGTTTAACATGATTCCTTTGAATCACTTAGTAATGTTCAGGCTGATACTTTTTCAACTGAGATACATAAAATACATTATGAAACACACTGAACCATGGTGGAAATTCAAACTGATATTCCATCTCACCAACCCATTTTGGTATCTCAAAAGGGGATATGTATCTAGGATATAACTTACCCTGCTTCCCAAAATGGTGATGTACAAGCCTTGGAAAGATCCTCAAGAACACATGATCACTCACCGCGAATGATAATGGTCACATATGATGATACACATACAATTTCTAATGACTGTGAGAAATCTCCATCTATTTCTTGATCAACTGAATCTTATCCATTGTATCTTTGACAAGTATTAACCAAACTAGTGATGTCTCACCTATTTCATCCCCACAAAGTGAAGAAGTAAAAGGATTTCCATACAATGTTTCAAATAGATCCGTTTGTATTGAGTCCTGATAACTATTGTTACATAAGAACTCCATTAATGACACATGATCTTCCCATGAGCCACAAAAATCCATTACACAATCTCAAAATATTTCTGCCAACTTCTATATCATCATTTTTATTTAACATATGTCGGAGGATGATACTCTAGAATTATAGTCAACAGATTTCCAAGGAATTTTTGTAAGGATTTCTAGAAATGAGTGGTAAACATCAAATCTCAGTTTGACACTATCAAAACTGGTATGCCATGCCTCTTTACCACTTCTTGGATATAGATCTTCGAAAAGTCTTCCACTATATAAAATTCAGGAATAATTATGAAATGATCTGACTTTTTGAGTCGATCCACTATCACCCAAATGAGATTGTGTTTCAAAACTGTTCTTGGGAGACTTGGTACAAAATCCATAACTATCTGCTCTTATTTTCACAATAGAATTGGTATATACTAAAACATAAATGCTATTCAGTGATGTTCTGCCTTAACCTCCTGACATTTTAAGCATCTAGAAACAAACTAAACCACTTTAATTTTCATACCAACCCACAAAAAAACTATACTTTTGACACCATATACATCTTCGATATTCCCAGATTAACATCCCATCTCAAATTTTGGTAAGCATGAAGAAGTTGTTTCTGGTAATCCATAGGCATGATAATCTAATTTATGAACCACAAGATTAAAATCCCATCTATTTTAAATCCATCAATGGTCTCACCACCATTTATTTTTGACCTCATCACCACACATTATGAATCAGATGTCTGTGCCTCTTTATCAATCTTCACCAAATTAGGAACCAAAGAAACGATAAAGAAAATTATAACATCGCCTTGGTCTTCACATTCCATGTTCATGCATTCTATCAATGACATTAACTACCACTGATCTATGACCTCCTTTACCAACTGATCGCAAGACATTCTTCTTAATGCATCTTCAAATGTATTGAATTTACCATGTGTATACATCAATTCAAAGTAAAAAATTTGAATATATTACATCCATGTTCTTTGTATCAATTTAAAATATCATTTTTATAAATTATTATTCAATATATTGTGATCCATAAACATAGTAAATTTCTCAACAAATAGATAATGACACAAATTATTCAAAACATGGACTATGGAAAATAACTCCAAATAATGAATTTTTTAATTCTTCCCATGAACTCATAACTACCTTGGTCCATATGGAACAACAAGATCTAATTTCATGATAACACACCCCAACCCAGATCCCAAAGCATCACAATGCACCACATACCCGTGTCTTGATTCTAGAAAAATCAAGATTGGTTCTGATGTAAGATGGACCTTAAGCTCCTGAAAATAATTCTGATATTCCTTATCCCATTGGAGTGGAACGTTATTCTTTGTCAAAGAATTCATAGGAGAATATATTCATGATAATTCATGAAAAAAGAATCAGTAATAACCAGCTATACCATATAAAATTTGTATCTCGAAGACGTTCTTTGGCGGTTTCCAAGAGATAGTGGCATCTATCCTTTTTAGAACCACAAAAACTTCTTTTTTAGAGATTACATGGCCAAAGAAGAATACCTTTTATATCCAAAAATCACACTTTGATAATTTTTAATATAGATGATGATCCATTAATATTAAAAACACTATTTCTAAGTGTTTATCATGCTCATCCCTTGTCTATGAATACACCAATATGTCATCTAGAAACACCACCATGAAATAATCTAGATATCTTTGAAATATATCATAAATTCTATAAATACTTCTGGAGTATTTGTAAGACAAAAAAGAATCACCACATATTCATAATGTTCATATCTGCTTCTGAAAGCTATCTTGATAATATCCTCCTCCTGAACCCACAATTGGTGATATCCTGATCACAATTTAATCTTAGAAAACCATTGTTATCCTATTAATGGACCAAAAAATCATCAATTAATGGAAGTGGATATCGATTCTTTATTGTAACTTGGTTAAACTTATGATAATCCACACACAACCATATAGTTTCATCCAAATTTTTTACAAACAAGACTGGTGTTGCCTATAGAGACATTCTAGGATTAATAAAACCATTCATTTCTAGTTATTTTAACTTAAATTTCAATTCCCTTGATTATTTTTTGTGCCATTCTATAAGATGGAATGAAAATAGAACTGGTACCTGGAAGGAGATCAATCATAAAATTTACTTCTCTCATGGGTGGTAACCCTAAGAAATTTTTAGAAAACTCATCTAGAAACTGATCCACCACTACTGGAGAAATGTTCTTCTTGATATCTTAAATTGATGCCAAAGAAAATTCTACCAATGAGTAGAAGATCATTCCAAATAATGGTGCCAAAAATCCTGCTACATCCTCTTTCAAATTCTAGTCTCTTTGAAAGAGATACTCGACAAGATCTTTAGTTGTAAAACTAAACTTCCTGGTATATCATTCAATGTTATCCTTGAACATTGTCAACCAATACATACCCATGATTATAAAAAAACATCCATCTCAAACATAAAAAAATACCATATCATCTTGGCTCCATCAATGGTTATAGAACATTCTCTAAACACAATGGCTTGACACTCTCTTTGGCTAAGAGGAGTTTTATGTTTTATAATAGAAGGAATCATCTCAAGGTTTAAACACAAAAAAATTAATGACATGAGAATAAATAAAGGAATGAGATGCACCTGTATCAAACAATTATTGTATAACGGTAAAGATTAAAAGAATTATACCTATCTTTGTCGATGGTCCAAACAGATCATCCATAATAACCAGATCACCTCTATATAATTTCATCATCATTTCACATTGTTCTTCATTTCCCTATTAAGATTTCACTGCCTAAGGAGTCATGGTATTCCTGGAATCACCATTTCATGCTCTGTTCTTCTAATGAGATTGATTCTTCTTCCCCTATCCTATTTAATCATATGATGCCTGTGACACCTGGGAAGTTTCCAAAACACCTAAAATCTGAACACTGTGACAATATCACTAAATATGCCCCATATTTTTGCAGTTGTGGCATGATCATGGTGGTTTTTTATAGTCTCGCTTCATGCGGTTGAATTAACCACATTGGAAACATCCATCTTTAGTCATGGGCCTTAAAAGAAGATTCACTAATATAGTCATCTGCTTTTGATTCATTCTTCCACCTTGTTAATATGAATCCTTATTCTTCTATCTCCCGAAATTATAGTTCCCACCATTTCTTATGGGTATCAACATACTTCCACCTAAAATAGATCCTAAGATACCCCTTTCATCTAATGTCATTCTATTGATTATCTCTATATTATCCATAAGACATAGCATATTAATCTTCAAGATAATCTACTACCACAACCCCAATTCAAAGATTCATGCCTTCAAGGATGCATTGGTAGCAACCTCAGGTGAAAAGGGAACTAAATTCATAAATTTAGCCACATAATCTATGATAGATATATTTTACTTCTTCAATCTAAAGAGTTCCATAATTATTTTAAATCTGAATGTATAGGGATAGAATTGTTTGTTGAACAATTCTTCAAAATCCTCACATGAAAGGCCACAGTCTAATTTTTCCAGAACAACTAAATCCCACTACTGGTGTACAAGATCTTCCAGCATATATGATTCCATATTGAATTTCAGTTCTATCGGTGTGTCAATCAAATCAAAGATATGATTCATCTGGTTTAGCCACACCTCTACTTTTCTAGTTTAGTATCACCCCAAAATATGGGTGGATTCTACTTATGGGATTATATGAAGTGATCCACATTCCTTGTTTCATACCTTTGGTTCCCCATATCTGTAGGTTGAAAATACTGGACTATACTATGAACTAGTTATTGGCTCACATTTGGCTCAGGTGCAACCACATTCTTAACAACTTCTTCCAGTTTCTTTCTACGATGCCTACTGGGTTCCATTTTCTATATAAACAAAAAACACATTAAGTATCACTCTCTAGAAACTAAAGGATTACCATTTCAAATTATACCACAACATGATATCACAACAATTCTTTCCAAAATCAATATTTTCCATATTAAACCATTTTTGAAAAATCTATAATTTCTTTGAAAATAAAACCATTTTCAAAATAACGCAACCATTCTCTTTTTCAAAATCTAATATTTGAAAACAACTTTTTTTAAAAAAAACCCACTCTTTCACATAAAATCATAAATAATTACTATAAATGATATATGCACTCCTAGTAGAAATTAATTCTATCAATGCAAGTCATGCTCATCTGATTGGCCAAGTCTATGACCATGAGATTCCAAATCATATAAGTGTATCTAAAACACTTATGTACCTAACTCTCTAGAAACTTTAAGTTTATCATAAAATGGTTACCTACATCTTTTTATGATCTACATTTCAAGTCATGAAAATCCTAATCCTTTCTATGATCCCAACCCTAGGATTTCACAACAATGAATTAAAATCCAAGACCAACAACCAATACCATGTCAAAGACTAAAAAAGACTAATAATATTTGTTGTAAAAATATCGGAATGACTAAGCTGATACCACTTGTAACGTCCCGCCCCTCCTCATTGGCTTAAGAAGGTGGTAAAATAGTACCTAGCCTTAAGCGACATCCCCAAGGTTCCAAACGATGACAATAAATGTCAAGGGCTTCATTAACAAATGGGGGATGATTTTTCCTTGAAAAAAACAACAAACCAAAAATGCCATAACCAAAATAAACACTACATGATTCATGATATCAATGAATGAAAACTCAAAGAAAACCATTGATATTAAAATAAAACTAAAACCAAATACTATATCAAAAGAATACAATATCAAATTACACAAGGGAAGACAAAAATCAAGGACTCTAATGGAAACTCCAAGCTCTAAATATGCTCCAAATCTACAAAACTACTAAAGTATCAAAAATTACTACTAAAGATGTGTGATACCTTTTCCCATGTCTTGATAAACAACATATGAAAAATAACCAAAGTTCCAAATAAGGGGTGTGTAGTGAAACTTAGTAGATTTTCACCAATGTATTACATACTCATGATACTAGGATTGAACAAGTAAGCACAATATATAAAAAAGTTTATATAAAACAATTTCTAAAACAATTTATTTCAAAATATAAACAAGAGTAATAGTAAAATAGTTTTCTCAAGATAAAATCATGTTCCAAGTAATAAAACAAAACAAAGAACTAAAACCATTTAATTTTCCTTTTTTGGAATATCTTATTCTATTCCACAAATCCACACAGCTACAGATTCATGTTTACTCATGATAAATTTCTCATCGATCTACCAAGTCGTCACAAGGTAATTAAATTCTATGTGCCATTAGACCTTTGGAACTAAGAAAAAGATCATATTTCAACCAATACTCATAATGAAATATGAACACACACAATCAAGTATGAACAAAAACCATTCCAATACATAAATGTCAAAACCATTCCAATGCAAAAACAATTTCAACCATTTGAAAAATGTACTTTTATTGAAAACCTTTCAAAAAAAATCATATTATTTTAATAAAATCATCCATTTATGGAAAAAATTTCAATTTTACCATGTACCATAATTAAAACAAATATACATTTTAAAATCTACAGTTTAAAATCAAGAAACCAAATCACTCGCACAACCAATTTCCCTAAAACCACCAAATACACAAACCATCACTAAAGAAGTTTTCTACCCTGATTTTTACACCAATTTCACAATAAATTTAAATAAAATTAATCAATTTGAAACTAATACAATAAGTTTTGGAAAGACGATTCAAGAGTAAGGACACCTACCTCAAGAGTTTTGTGAAGATGATAAACGACATGAAAAATGTCCATGAAACCAGGTTGAATCTCTAAAACCCACCTTAGATCTCTTCCACTATAAAAAACAAGACCAAGAAAAAAATTATTTGGAAAAAAAATCCTAGATCTACCCATATTTGATGTAGATATAAGAAACTGAGAGAGAGGTATAAGTAGATCTATGGGAAAAAACCAAAAACCACCAAGAATGATGACTTACCACAAAAATGGAGATGCAATGAACCATTGAACTTATCCAGATCACTTAAAAATTTATGGGGAGAGGTTATCCAACCTTAGAGAGGGAACAATACCAAGTTAGGGATTTTTTGGGAAGAAACAAGCCATTAAAACACAAAACCAATGTATATCCACTTTTTAGGTTCTAGTTTTCTAACCATGCATGGTTAGTCACAAGGTAAGGAAAACCATGCACTAACCACACTTCAAAAAATACCTAAAAAATGAACCTCACATAGTTACTTCACATGATTTCCAAATAGTTTGCTAGCCATGACAAATCCAAATATCTCAAGTTTCATGGTTTTTCATAAGCTACTGCATGGTTTAGACAAACTGTGCACAACCCATGAACTTTCCCTTTGGCCCACATATCATTGTGTATGGTTTCCTATAGGTGTTTCATAGTTTTACCAAAATATTAACTTTTATAAAAGCTAAAAAAACAATCCAAAAGTTCTACAACTCTCCCAAAATTCACCCATAAACATTACATACTTAAAAAAGCATAAAGAAAGGGATAATTACTTGAAACTGGTGTGCAACACATTTACATTTATTATCACGTAAGCAATGACCTTTTAACCCATAAAAAATTTATGATTTTGGGGTGGTTAACTTTATTATGACCTTGTTCTCTATCACTCTTTATTATTCCTTAGAAGTTAGTTTTTTATTCCATATCCATGTTTTCACTTCCCACTAACTTTATTCTATATGGAAACGTAATATGTTTTATTACATATAATCTTCAAACTCCCATTTCACTCTTTTCATGTGAAAGTTTTATTGACCCTTTTTATGATGTGAGATTTAAAGAATGGTATTTTGAAAATTAAAACCATTGTTATTAAGATGAAGTTCAAAATTGTGAGGAATCAATTTCTTAATGGGGGGGGGGAGGGAATTTAACATCCCAAGATTTTAAAGGGAAACACTATGTTAGATAGCGTACAAGATATTCCACATCAAGATTTAATGAACAACTAAATATTATTATTTAAACATTATAGTTATAAACTAACCATTAAATCGATGGGTATGAATATGAAAATCAAATTTATGAAATAATTATGAATTCCAACTCAATAATAATGTATTGGTATGTACATAGAAAATAATTAAACATTTTTTAGTAAAGTAATTTTAATTTTCAAAAAATTTGTTTCTTCATAAATGTGTTTTTCTTATATTTATGTGTGAATGTTAAAATTTCTAGAAGTCATATATATTTTTTTAAAATTTAATTTAATTTTTGAATTAGGCATGAAAAAATAATCTTAATATTAATTTTAAATAATTTTATGAAAATATTGATTTTTCAAGGAATAGAAAAAATATAGTTTTTTATTGAAACCTAATTTTTTTAAATTACTTATATGGTAAAATTATGTTTTGGATTAATTTTAAAATTTAATTTGATTTTTATTTAATTTAAAATAATCCAATTATATTTTCTAAAATCTATTTTATACTTTAATTATTATAAAAACATTTTATATTTCAAAAGGGAATTCTCACTACTATAAAACACGCCTTTAATAGCTTTATAATAGGTCTTTATAAGTGCTATAAAAGTGATTAATTCCTCAACATGGTTAAAATCCCAAGGATTTTATTAGTGTAAATAAGAACACCGATAAAGCATATTTTTTATTGCTTTTAAAATCGCTGATAAAATACACCATTTATCAATGCTTTTATTTAGCACTGATAAAGAGACCCTTTATCAATGCTTTCAGAAGTACTGATAAAGATTACTTTATCTGTACTTTAAAAATCATGGATAAAGATACCATTTATCAGTGATTTTAGAAGCATCAATAAATACACCTTTATTGGTGCTTATACATGATATGATAAAGGTTATTTTTATCAGTACATTTAGTTGTGCTGATAAAGGTAAAATGATGAGGAGACATCCCAATCAAATGAAGAGGTGAATAAAGATATAGAATCTCAAATGGAAGAACAAGATGAATTAGCCTACCAAAGACTCAAAAATAGAGAGATTTATGCGTATACATACCTAGATATTAGACGCAGAATGTTTAATAAGAGGCTGGTGCGGGAACCTAAGAAAAAACCCTGATTTTATATGATTCTCGTCACAACATCATGTGAACAACCCATTATTTCAGTCTGCTACATGAAACTTGGTTCGACGGTTTCTTGCTATAGTATACTTATTTTAAACTCTTGTTAGTTACTACTATTTGACTGTTGGATTTGAGGACTGTCTATTGTGTTTGCAGTAAACAGAGACCTCTCTTTGATGATTTTTTTCACTGCTTCATGAGCTTTTATTGGAAGTTGACTTTGTGATGCTGTTTGAAACCCTCATATGCTTTTTGATCCCAATTTTTCCCAGTTTTTTCTTTTTAATGCTGGTTCAGTGTCTCAAGGACTTATTCAGGTTTCATTTTTTCCCTTACTCATAACTATATAACAGCACGAGAGAAGTACTTCATGTTGGTAAAGAAGCAATGTCAAGAAGTACTTCAGATGCTCAGTTTCAAACAGACTAGATTTGAGCTTCCAGTATCATCCCTTTTAGATGGAATATCGGAATCCCCATTGGATAGTTCATCTCATGACTTTATTGGATCTTCCATGGTGTTTCTTTGTTTGTAACTCTCAAAATTCTGGTTGGTGTAAATTCATTGTACCTCATGTTTGTAACGATAATTTTTTTTAATAAATTTCCTTGGGGCATGAATTGGTTGACCAATCCATGTCACCAATTTTAAAAAAAATAAAAAAGAGATAAAGGTAAAATCTGTAGTGTGATGCGACAACACAATACATCACCAGAAACATGTACAGTGTGCTAAACAACACACTACATCATTATAAATAGAAACAGAAATTACCAAAATAAGATACAAATACTAAATTTAAATAAAATAAAATTTCTAACACAAATACAAGAAAAAAACACTATTATAGAGTATGTGAGTTGTTTGTTTACTAAAATTAATGTAAATTTTGAATCAAAAGAGCACTTGGAGTCATATCTGTCCCAAGGTGAGTCAAATTGAGGTGTGAATAATTCCTACACAAAAAAATGACTTATATATAATTTTTATAAAGTACCAAAACAATATGAATGTTTTTTCTCGGTTTTGAGTATATCAATTGTATTTCTGATTACAATTATTGTCAGTTTTAAATAAATAGGAACACTTAGAGTCATACTGATCACATTGTGCATTGAATTGATATGGGTATGATTCCTTCAAGTCATAAATGACATATGGATAATTTTTTTAAAGTACCAAAACAATCCAAATGTGTTTTCTTGGTTTTAAGTATGTCAATTGTCTTTTTTCACTTAAATTAACATCAATTTTGAATAAAAATACATACTTGGAGCCATACCGGTCACACCATGCCTCATATTGATATTTTGATGATTTATACATGCCCAAAATGACTCATGTATCACTTTCCTAAATTTTAAAAACAATGTGAATGCGTTTCCTTGATTTTGAGTATGCCACTTGTGTTTTTTTTACTAAAATGTCATTTTAAACTAGAAACATGCTCTTTAAGACATAAAAGTGGCATCGTGTATGGGTTTTACATTAGAATGATTCAAAAACATAAAAAATTAATTAGGAATTATTAATTATTATCTTAAATTATCAAGACAATCCAAGCATGTTTGCTCAGTTTTCAGTGAGTGACAGTTTTTTGTTTAAAAATGTCAATTTTAAACTGATAACGGACCCTTGAAGTCACACCGGTCCGAATGTGTGTCAGATTAAGGTTAATATGGTTCCTTCAAATCATAAATGACTTATTTATCATTTTAGAAATGTACCAAAACAATATTAATGCATTTTATCATTTTTGAGTATGTTAATTGTTTTTTTACTAAAATTAATGCCAATTTTGAAAAAAAGACACACTTGGAGACATACCAGTCACATCGTGTGTCATATTGAGGTGATACTGATTCCTACACATCCCAAATGACTCATTGAAATTTTTCCAAAATTATAAAAAGAATCATAATGTGTTTCCTCAACTTTGATTATGACACTTATGTTTTTTACTAAAATGTCATTTTAAACAGGAAACATTCACATTGAGCCATAAAAGTGGCATCGTGTGTGGGTTTGACATGAGATTGATTCATACACTTAATAAATGAATTATGAATCATTTTCAAAAATTATCAAGGAAAATATGAGCATGTTTTCTCATTTTTGAGTGAGTGACACTTTTTTGTATTAAAACATCAATTTTAAACTCATAAGAGAAACTTAGAGTTATACCGGTCACATTGTGCATTGGATTGAGGTGTGTCTGATTCCTACATGTCACAAATGAAATATGTATTTTTTTCATCAAGTACCATGACAAATTGAATGCTTTTTATCAGTTTTGATTTTGTAAGTTATTTTTTTTCACTAAAATTAATATAAATTTTTAATTAAAAGATGCACATGGAGTCATAATGTACACACAGTGTGTCATATTTAGTTGGGGATGATTTATACACATCCAAAATGACTGATGGATCATTTTAATAAAGTATTAAAACAATCATAATTCATTTCTTGGGTTTTGAGTATGCCACTTGTGTTTTTACTAAAATTTCATTTTAAAATGGAAACAAACACATTGAGCCATACATGTGGCATAGTGTGTGGTTTTGACATGAGACTAATTCATAAATGTCACAAATTAAATATAAATCATTTTAACAAATTATTAAAATAGTCTGAGTGTGTTTTCTCATTTTTCAGTGGGTGACAATTTTTTGTATTGAAATGTCAATTTTAAACTCACTACGGGAACTTGGAGTCATATCAATCACACCATGGGATGGATTCAGGTGTGGCTAATTCCCACATGACAAAAATTTCTTATAGTCACTTTTACTAAAGTAACAAAACAATATGAATTCATTTTATTAGTTTTGAGTATGTCAGTTTTTTTCCACTAAAATTAATGTCGGTTTTGAATAAAATGATGCACTTGGAGTCACACGGGTCACACCGTACATTGGATTGAGGTTTGGTAGATTTATACAATCCTAAATGACTTATCTATCATTTTACTAATTTTTCAAAAAAATAAGAATGTGTTTCCATAGTTTTGAGTATACCACTTGTGTTTTTTACTAAATGTCATTTTAAACTAGAAACATGCACTTTGAACCATACGTGTGGCATCATGTGTGGGTTTGGCATGAGAATGATTTATAATCATCACTTAATGATCTTACAAGCAGATTAATACCCTATTTAAAATCACTTAAACAAGTGGTTAAAAATATTATTTCAATAAGTCACCTCAAACACTTACATAATGGTTCTTATCTTATGTGACAAGTGTTTTGTGCACTTTGAAACAATTTTTATCAAAACAAATCCTGGTATGATCCTCATTATACTTCATTTCACAAAAATTTTATTGTTTGTAGGTGATTTATTCTTATCCTCCTCTTCCTTGGCCACCAACACGGTATTCAACTATACCTCCTCCTCCACATCGGTCTCCGACTCTGACTCTACCTCCAAATTTTCCCCTTCTTTCATCTTCGCCTCTGCCTCCACCTATGCCTTAACCTCCACTTATGACTCCACCTTCACCTATGAAATTTACCAAATTTTTTAGCATTTGCAGGTTAGCAGTTCTAAACAAATTATTTTCCTCAATTATTCTTCTCCTTGATAAAGAGAACCAAAATAATATATAAACATTATGACACTAATGCTTCACACCCCAAATATCTTTATAAGGTCATAACTTGTACAAGATCACAAACATAGTAAGTAATCACCTAAATTTATTATTGGAATACATTCTTAAAGAGTTTAATAATGAGTTGGGAGATGTGGTATTCAAATCCTTGGAAGCGGATTTGATAGAGATTAATTAATACAATATGAGTAGGAGGTATATCATCAAGGAACTTCAGAACCACAATTATGGGAGGAAGTCTTATTTAAAAGAGGGATTCTAATCCATCATCAAGATATGGAAGGCATTCAAGAATCTATGAATGGATTAAATAACGTTATTGAAGGTTAGTTGTACTATAGTATTAGAGTATTATATATATCTTTAAGATAGTAATGTTTTTAATGAAAGATGCATGAAATTGAGGACTTTTATACATGGAGTGTATTGTATTGTTTATCAATCTTACCAAAATTAATCCTTATTTACACAAACTTATTTTTGAAACCTATAGTTCTTTTTATTAAAAGTTATTTATGTTTCTTATGACTATTATGTGTTTTAGAATGGCTTGAAAGCCTTAATTTTATTATTATTTTTATAATACTCCTTTCAAGGGGTGAGGTGGAACCCTTACAATGCCCGAAGGCTTAGAGACAATTACATAACCTATAGGTCTTAGAGGGAATCACCCAGACAAGACCACTTGGAACCGCTCCTCCCCAGTATATTCCATGATATCAACACTAAACCTTTATAGGTATGGTTCACTAGTTTTCCTATTCAATGTTCCATAGGCCCGATACTAATGGAAAAGCCATACCCCCTCATTCTTCCAATTCCAGTTAGCTCTGTTCTAGTGAATGCGCCTGCCTTGAATGCTCATCTGAAGCCTTTTCCCTTGTATTCTGTTTGGTAAATTCACATTCATGTGGCCCTAAGGCCTTAGGGTGGCCCTAAGTACTTAAGGTGGCCTCATGGACTTGACAAACAACTACCCTTAAGGCCTTGGTTGGGCCAAAATCCTTGCAGGATAGGAAGACAAAACCGGTGGCCCAGAGGCCCCGATGGATGAATAGTTCCAGCTGCTAGAGACTGCTATAATACCTGCCACAGTACTGCAAAATACTATTATAGTAACTTAGAAAAACACCTCAACCTAGATTTGATATCAGGTCTGTTGGATTCACCTGCTGAGTCCTCACCAACCAAGCTGAGGCTCATGTGGTCGACTATTATGCGTTGTATAGTTCTTTCACAACAACGGATGGAGATGTAGTTCTTAGTGGTCCTGTATGAAAAATAAAATCAAAATACATCATAATAATGATATAAAAATCATTAAAATGACTATATATACCCATTATAATATCTCAATTTAGAAATATACCATATATTACATCCATATTATCTAAGTGTATCAATACTCATCAACTTTGAGGAAATTTTCACATTCAATTTTGGAAGATATACCCACTTGTGCCTACCACTATTGTATAAAATTGAAACTGATTACTCTTTTTTACATATGTTTACATATAGAGAATATTTATGTTAATAACATTATGAATAATTTATAATCCCAATCCTAGATGAAATATAAGATACTCACAAATAAATAATATGAAGATTTGGTGTCCTAAAACCAACAATAAGAGTAAAAATACTAGGATTGTACCTATTAATTTAGAAGAACCTTGTCCAGCATCATCGATAGACTAATCATCCATAAATAATCTATCAGTCATATCTAATTACCATTCCTAGAAGTAATATATCAAAAGGACCATTGGATATTCCCTAACTAACCACGTCGATATAAATGTTTCAAATCAAAAAGGTAATACATATTAAAGTGTCCGAGGATCCTACACGAATGGAATTTCTAAAAAACTCTCCTCAATTGAAGAGGAATTGGAATAAATTCACTCTAATGGTCTTGAAGAAATTAATCACACCCCACCTATATTCAACATCCACTACTACAAATATTGCCTTTATTTGCACTAGAAAAGGGCATGAACAGCGCTAGAAAACCATTGTTAATTAAGGAGAAGATAAATGGGGGGGGGGGTACCTTTTATTAGCGATCTGAAAAGTGTCAATAAAATTGGTATTTTATCAGTGCATAAAAAAACACTGATTAAAGGGGGCTTTTATCAGCACTAAAAAAAAGAGCTGATAAAAAGGTCCTTTATCAGTGTTTTTTTAGTACTGATAAAGGGCCCCTTTTATAAGTGGTTTTTTAAGTGATGATAAAAGACAAAAAAAATAAATAAATATATAAATAATAAATAATGCGGGGGGTGGGGGGGGGGATTTTAACAGTACTTGTCCCCCTTTTATCAGTGCTAGGCGGAGCCCTTACCTCTTATTGCACGCTGCCTTTTCTCATGCTTCCCCCTCCCACTTGCACCCATGCACCCTTTTATTCCACCAGAACTCGAACCTAAGACCTACCCCCTTCCGCACCTGCACCTTTACCACTAATCCATTTATTATTTTCTCCATTTAATGATATATATATATATATAGTTATATTTATTCGTATATTAATAAAGATTCATATTAATATAAATATATTTAGTCATATGAATACATATATATTTACTCATATATTAATATATATATATATATATTTATTCTTATATTAATATATATATAAATATATATATATATATATATTTAGTTACAATTTTTTATCTGTATATTTATTTGTATATTAATATATATTTATAATATTTGTTTTAAATACATTTATAAAATATGTTTTTTATGTGTGTTTATTAATAAATAAGTAAATACATACATAAATATATACAACACACACAGACAAGCAGAGTCACACACACACACACATACACATATATATTTACGAATAAATACATATAAATGTGTATCTGAAAATCCATAGAATGTTAACATGACCATAACATATAATCCAGAAGCCTGTTTCAAGTCCACAAATAGTCAAATTGAAGAAAATGAAACAATATTTGATATGATAAGTGTTACAGGCCTATCAGACTTCGAAATCAAAAGTTATACCAATTTGAATGTTAAAAAATTGAGATATCCCAACTAAAAACTCAGTTTTGGAGGCCTTTTGGGCCTTTTTGGGCCTCTAAAAATGTGACATATGGTTCCATTCAGTCATTAGTGTGTAGAGATCATCGTAAGATTCAATTTGATATGTTGTAGAGCTAAAAAGGAAACTTGGATAAAAAATTATGGCCATTTGAAGTTTGAGTTACACTTTTAATTTATTTTAGATCGTTTATTAATTATTTTTTGATTTTTTGTATTTTCAAATTGTTATTAAATGATTATTAATCAATGATAATTAGAAAAATATTAATTCAAAATATTTTTTAAAATATTTTAACGCTATTTTAACTAAATTTCTTATATATTAAATATAATAGTCTATTAATAATTATATAAAACATATTTAAAAAATACATATTATATTTATATCAATATAAATATACTTATATAACAATGTATTATTTTTAATGTTTTTTTTGAAATTTATCAGTGTTATGGAAAAGTGCTGATAAAGCCCCACCTTTATTAGTGCTACTAAAAAAACACTTATAAATGGGACCCCTTTAATAGCACTTAAAAAAGCGCTGATAGGGGGGCTTTATCAGCGCATTTTTTTATGGTTGATAAAGGGTGGCGCTGCAGAAACCCAGTTTTGTGGTAGTGATCACTTCTATCTACTTGAGGATTCCTCAACTTCCAATTTTGGATATTTTTTTAATCCACCATAAGATATCTCCAATAATATACATCCCTTTAATGGGTGAATTTTCAACTTATGCTCAGTATTCATCTAGAATTTTTTATTCATGTAAATTAAATGAATATATTCAATGAAATCCTAAATTTATTATTATGATATATTACCATAAAATATTAGAGGAACCATAAATACTATATGTTCCTGTCATTGAAAATTATACCAAATAGATCTTTAATTACATCTAAGACATGAGGATTAATATAAGTTATAGAATACCTATGATTTTTATTGGATACTTACTATAGATATCTAGGGTTCAGAGTGGTGAAATTTTCTATATTAATATAGATATTCACATAATTTCCCCAATTTAAAAAACAATAATTTTTCAAAAATAGGCACAAAATAATTTTTATTTAATGTGAACCCCCTTCCCCTCTCTCTCATTCATTTACTTTTTAATAACTATTTTAATACATTAGATATAATTTAAAATATGTTAGAAGTATTTTTTTTAAATATATGTATGAAACAATAGAAATATAGTTTCGATAAAGGGGGTTACTAAATAAACTCAATCAATTAATAAGTTATATAAACATAATCATCACTAAAAGGTAAATAATAATTCACTATTTATTTATTTATTTATTTATTATTTTTTTAAAAGGTTGGGGCTAAAGCATCATTTTATTATTAAAGCAAAGAAAGGACCTCTTTTAACTGGGTAGAGGGAAACTCATTACATAGCTTGAAGGCCCAGTGGGTTTTTAGCCCATTACATAGCCCGTAGGCCCAAATTTTTGTCCCAATAGCCATTCTGTGAATAGTAACTCACCTGCTACAGTACCCGCATAGTAGAACCACCGCTACAGTGTCTTGCCGCCACTACAGTACTCGTCGATCTACAGTGCCGCCACTGCTACAGTACTGCTACAGTAATACTACAGTACCCCTGTGCCCAATGGGTTTTGAACCCCCATTTTTCATGTAGGATTACGGGGTGCTTACCACTAAGCCAAACCCCAACTACACAAAACATGTTGTTGGGTAATGAGGTATTGGACTGGCCTGCCCACCCGCACGTCGCACGTCCCCAGCGAGGCCCAAGGTGGCCAACCCTTGGGCTTAAGCCAGTTCCCAATGGGGTAGAGATGCCCACGAGTGGTTTTATAGAATATAGTACGTGTTGACTTGCGAGGACTCGAACCCGGAACCTCGGGGTCAGGACGCCACCACCTTTAACCAACTGACACATGCCCCGCGGGCTAAAATGTGGGTTGCTAACACCGACTCCCAGCGGGGGGCCTCGACCAAGCCTAGGTGTGCTCCAAACTCCCCAGCTAAGAAAATGGATTTGAATCGCCCTGTACATAATACACCCAGTGTCCGAGTCTGGCGGGACTCGAGCCTGCGCTAGTTCCCATGGTGAGCGAGGGGTACAACCAGCGGGTACCACTCGGCTAACATCCCTTGGGAAAACATGTTGTTGGGTAATGAGGTATTGGGATGGCCTACCCACCTGTGTGTCGCACGTCCCCAGCGAGGCCCAAGGTGTCCAACCCTTGGGCTTAAGCCAGTTCCCAATGGGGTAGAGGGGCCCACGAGTGGTTTGCTAGCATATAGTGTGTGTTGCCTTCCGAGGACTCGAACTCGGAACCTTGGGGTCAGGACGCCACTGCCTTTAACCAACTCACTCATGACCCACAGGAATAAAACGTGTTGTTGGGTAACGAGGTATTGGGCGGGCCTGCCCACCTGCGCGCCGCACGTCTCCAACGAGGCCCAAGGTAGACAACCCTTGGGCTTAAGCCAGTTTCCAACGGGGTAGAAGGTCCCACGAGTGGTTTGATAGCATATAGTGCGTGTTTCCTTGAGAGGACTCAAACTTGGAACCTTGGAGTTAGGATGCCACTGCCTTTAAGCAACTCACCCATAAAATGTGGGTTGCTAACACCGACTCCCAGTGGGGGGTCCCGACCAAGACCAGGTGCGTTCCACACTCCCCAGCTAAGAAAATGGATTTGAATTGCCCTGTGCATAATATGAACAGTGTCCAAGTCTAGCGGGACTCGATTCAAATGGCTTTGAATCACCCTTTACATTTCATATATTCTTTCTGATTCCTACCTATCAACTCCTAAACAAGAGGCACGAGACTCGATAAGATAGGTCAAGGTAAAAATAAACAAAAAATAACCTATAATTCATATGGTAACTCAAGTATCCAAAATAATTTTTCTATTTAGAAATATTTATGGATTACTTCTTATGTATATAATGTTATTTCATTTATTTATAATCAATGACAATATCTCTAGTTTTAATATGATTCCATTTTGTAACATTTTTAACCTAGTATACCCAAATAGTTCCCAATTCAGGTCAACATATCACTTTAGACAAACTTCCTGATGACTAAAGTCTTATTTCAATGATAAAGAATATAGAAAAAATGTTTGAGAAATGGTTTAACCTATTAAATTTTTATCTAAAATCAATTTGATCATGTTATACAGACATTATTACATTTTTAGTAGTGTGTGGGGAAAAATCTATTTTAGTTATCCACATAGGCTGATGCACATATTTTGAATGACCTTACCATATGAAATCATCATTATCTTTCTTCGAAACTAGTCTCTATAGGGGAAAAAGATGAAACATAACCACTCATTGTATTTCAGTGGTGAGGATAAGAGATGTCAAATTTTTCATGGTAACGAACAACGCAAAAACTCAAAACACAGAACCCAAAAAATCAAACAATGATAGAGGAAAAGTATAAAATACCATACATTGGATTCTAGAATTATTTAATCCAAAAGAGCATAGAGGATTCATGCCAATAGTAGAGGAGTTTCGTGAGATCTTGAGAATCCTAAGGGAACGAGTCGTGGTTAGTTTTTTTTAAATAGATCGAGGACACTCTAAACAACGCTACAGGAAAATCGTAGATAAAAATCCCTTTTATCAGCAATAAATAGATATGTGCAGATAAAAGGAATATTTATCAGTGATAAAAGAGAACTAATAAAAGAAATATTTAGCAGTGTAAACATTTTAGCACTGATAAATATTTCTTTTAACATTGTTGTTTTAGTGCTGATAAGGATCGATATTGATCAGTGCTAAAAAAATGGTGATAAATATTTCATTTATCAGTGCTAAAACTTTAGTGCTGATAAAGGTTTTATACTTATACTTATTGAAATAAATTTATTATAAATTTATAATTATTTATATAAATATAATTATTTATTTATAATTATATAAATAATTATTTAAAACATAATAATTATTTATTTATTATAATTATAAATTTATAAATATATAAATATATTAAATATAAATATATAAATATATTTATTTATAAATATTCACTTAAACATATATTTTTAAAATTATTAGTAGATATATAATCATAAATAAATGCATTTTAAAATTGAGTGAAATTAAATAATTAAAAATGAGTACACTTTAAAAATATTGAAAAATTGATAAGTTTAATTAAATAAATATAAGTTATTAAAAAAATATGGATATATATATTGAAGTAGATGAATACATATTGAAAATACTAAAACATTTTAAATAAATAAATATAAAAAAATAATAGAAAATGATCAAATTCAAAAATAAAATAAAAAATACTAAAAATGAATACCCTAACTATAATAGTATTAAACAAAATTGACCTATTAAAAACCTAATATAATCAATGTGTCATGTTATAATGAAATTCTAAAATATACTAAATTTTGAATAAATTACATAAATATTAGGTGTATGTGTCTATATATATATTGCGTAAATATACTTGTGTGTGCGTATGTATAAAAAATGAATCAATTATATATATATATGAACTACAAATCAATGTAACACACAAAATTTGATATATGTTAATTTGAAAAATCAAAAAAAAAATGATTAAGTAATTAATATGTTTTTAATTAACATTTTTTCATTATATATATATATATATTTAATATATATTATTTATTACTATTTATAATTAATATATATATATTAAACTTATTCTATTTTATTAATAATTATTTCATTAATAAAATTTTAAATAATTTTGTAATTTATTCATTTTTAATATTTTATTATTATTACAATTTATTCATTTTATATATCTATATTTAATATATAATATTTATTAATATTTATAATCTATATATATTTATATTAAATTTATTCATTTTTATCAATAATTTTTTAATTAATAATAATTTTTTTTATTTTTTTAATTTAATCATTTTAATTTTTTTATTTAATTTTTTTATTTTATTCATTATACATATATATAATATATACTATTTATTAACTTTTAATATATATATATACATATGTATATTAAATTTATTCATTTTACAAAATCATTATTTAATTAATGAAATTGTTAATTTTTTTTTTATTTTCCTATTTATTTCATTTTATTTTGGACCTTTATCACTGCTTAAAAAGCCCTGATAATGGGCACCCTTTATTAGTACAAATTAAGAGCTGATAAAGTGTATCCTTTACTAGTGCTAAAAATAAAGCACTGATAAAGGTTAACCTTTAATAGTACTAAAAAAAGCTTATATAAAGAGAGTTCTTTATGAGTGATAAAATAAAAGCACTGATAAATATGGACTTTATCAGTGCATTTTTCTAGTGGTGATAAATTTCAGCATTTTTAAAGACGTGTTTTGTAGTAGTGTTTTCTGAAAGACTACTTTTCATTGCATTTTGTTGGATTAATTTTAAATTAAATTATGAAAATTATGTGATTTAAATTTAGAAAATTGGATTCCATATTTGGAATAAGTGGATACAAATTTATTAAATAGTTATCATTTATATTTTGTCAATATAAATAGTAACTTTTGTATTTTAGGTTACCACGATAGAGGGTAAATCAAGTAATTTAGGTTAAAAATAAAATGACTCAAAACATATCAAAATATTATGGTATGATTATATATCGACCATAATCAGACAATGATCTCATTTATGACCTTTTGAGGCCACTTTTATTAGATTATGGCCTTTATCTTATTTTATTTAAAGAACATTTAACATGTCACACTCCTATTTTTAATAAGTGTAATATTTATAATATGATGTTATCTAGAAGATATATTATATTATAAATATAAATTTGAAATATAAAATACTTATAATCATCATGATATTTTTTTAATTTTTATTTAGGAAATAGTTACCTTAAATTTTTACACAATGATGATATAATAATTATTCAATTATTAGAAAAATCAAATAAATGATATTAAAAATATTTTAAAAAATATAATTTGAGATAATTAATAAAATAAATGAATTTTCTAGAGGGAAAATAAAATTTTAGGATATAATCAAATATTTTGTTATAATTTGACTTAATTTCTTGATTTTTTAAAGGCAAAGAAATGAATAGTAAAAAAATTGGAAATAATGATATTTTATAGGATTAATATTTTTTTAAATTTTTTAAAAATCCTAAAAATATTAAATAATAATAAAGTGGATAATATATGGTAAAAAATGAAACACCCTATTAATTTATTGGACATTTTGAGGCATTTATCTCTAGAATAGTTTTATTATATATTAATATTTTTTAGAAATTCCAAAAGTGCCCCTCACCTCAATTATAAAAGGGGACCACTAATTCTCATTTTTTAACACTTCCATACCCTTTGGTTTTCTACAATAACTACCAAAATATCTTCCTATAATCCATCCACAATTATAGAGGCCTTTTTTAAGGAATAATACCAAACGTATATGGCTTAAGGTGTTAACCGAATGAGGTTTTTCAAATAAGAGGTATAGTTTTCAATTGAACATTTTAGTTTTTTTTCTTCTTCCAATTCATTAAAATATATTTAAACCATGAAAAAATAATAAATCTAGAATCCTCCATATACTAATAAGTTATTTTGTTTATGTCCTGACCCATATCCATCTCCTATGCCATCAAATGGGAAAATAATTTATTGTCCGTGTGTATAGAGGACTACCGCCTCACCAAAAATGTAATTTTTCCCACAAACGTATCTCAATAATGTTTATAAGTATGTAATCAATGTTTATATATAATATTAATGACATATTTATCATTCTTAAAAGATAATATATCATTTATATTCTTACCATTCCATGAAAAAAAATGATATCATCATTTGTGCGTACATGTGGAATACCACCTACCCGAAGCGGTGTGATTAATTTTTCATCACCACATCACATATATTGAATATATAAGTATATATGAATAATTAATATAATATTTATGGTTTTATTATAATTATTGGAAGATAAAATAATACTTACATTTTTTCAATAATGATCGTTGAAAAATGGAAACGTTACACATGCGTATGTACGACCTACTGTCTACATGATTGTAACGTAGTTCATTTTTAGGAAGATAAATGACATACATGATTAATCAAACTTGAGGTAAGGGAATTTATTTAAAAAACCCTCTTTTAAATTTCCACTTCAACACATTTTAAAAATGTTAGAAGGAATAATTTTTCTAACTTATATAGAATAGGAGAATTATACCACCATAATTACACATTAATTATTTTAAGATTAATCTATATTTTTACATGTTTATTTTCAAATAAAATTATTTCCTTTTATGCATATAATTTTTCTAAAAACATATGACTGAAAAATGAAAAGGTTATTTTCCTTTTGAATATTTTTATGATGTAAGAAATAATGTTTTATGATTATAATATGGTTCTTAGGAAATGTTTATGATGATGTATGGTTAGATTATAAAACAATTACAGTTGGTTCTATGATAAACCATGGATGGATGGTTACTTTATTAACCAATGATGGGTGGTTCCATGGTAAACCAAGGATGAGTGGTTATGTTATAACCTCCAATTAATTGGGTACTCTGGAGATAGAAGTTGACCATATTTGGTATTCCATTTATAAGTGTGATATGGAAAATTACGTCAGAATATACCTACATAACTTTTATATTCTTTTTAATGAGTTTTCATGAGAATTTTTTGATTTAAAAAATGTATGATAATGATATTTCTGAAAACTATGATTCCCTTTTTGAGGTAATAATGTATGATTTTAAGAAAATGTTTTTATGGGTTTTCACCTGACTAATGGTTTTATTTATTTTATTTTCCTTACTTATATTTTTTCCCATACCAAGTTTTTAATTATTTTCACAGGGTTTAAGGATGGGTAATAGAAAATAATAATTCAAGTTGAAAGTTTTCAAGATTTTTTATGAAAATAAATCATGTTTTATTTTGAATACTTCTTATGGATAAAATGGATACTATATAGATGTGTCAACTTTTAATATATGGTTTTACCACATAAGAGTTACTCCTAATTATCTAAAACTCTAAACCAAAAATTCTCTTAGGATTTTAGTAATTAGAATAATAGTTTAAAATAGGTAGAATATGTAATGATTAAGGCTGATTCCTCATATGAAGTCTATATAATTAGTATATAACAAAAAATAATTGGCATGGAAACTAACACACTAATACATTAAAACATAAAAATTCATAAAAAATACAAAATTTCCATAAAGTAAAGAGAACTTCGTAATCTTATACAATAAAATTATTATATTTCTATAACCCGGATAGTTTATGTGTTTTAAAGGGAAAAAATTGAATTGTTCTATAGTAGTGATCAATTCATCATCATTCATTTTTTATTGATTTTAAAATTTTATTTTAATAAAATGTTCTTATGCTATAAAATTTATATAGAGTTGTAATCACTCAACTCACACATTGTTATACATACATAGAAGGTATGTCTTGGTTATGCTAACCAAACTAAAAACCAGGGTCAGTAGTTAGGTTTCTCCCCTAACCAAATGATGGTGTTTTGGGGTGTGACTCAAGGTGCACAAAAGCCATGGTTTTTTTGTTCCATTGGTATATAAAAAGATAGGTTGTGAAAAGTTATCACTATTCTTTAAAAGTGAGCTCTATTATAGTTTTTACCATAAAAATCAATGAGTAGAGGGAAGTGAAGAGTATATATAGGTTCACACTGATCTAAAATACTATAAAAACAATATGTTCATAATTTTAATTTCTTATCTTGATGAAATTTGTTTGTATGTCCAAATTATTCTATTCTCTATCCACCAAATTCCACAAACTATTTTATATATTTAATTTTTTAAAAGAAAATTCTCCCCATATTGTTTATTTTTATATTGTCATTGAACCTAAGAATTAGTATCAAAGAAGGATCTGATTTGGATTTTTGACTCTGATTAATATGTTTTCAAGCTAACTTTTATACTACTACTTAACAAGACTAAGGGAAATATTTTTCACTTTAATGGAAATATAGGAATTTGAGTTTTTGAATCCCCCTAAACCTCCTAATTTAAATATATTTCCTATGGTTATTTGAAGGAAAAAATCAAGGTATTTTTATAGATTATAAATATTGAGTATTGGAATATCATAGATGTAACTTATAAGTTACCGGATCTTAATCTATATATTTTGGCCAGTAATAATGAGGAAAATATGTTTTTAATTATAAAGATATTAATTTTCTTTATTTCTCTCCATGTCGAAGTATTTATAGTCATATTTCAATTTGTGAAACTATATTTTTCTTTTATAAGAATTTGGAAGTCACACATTTAGGAACTAATAAATATACAGAACAAATTTAGGAATTAATAGGGTTTAATTTCAAGAGATAATGATCTATGATCATGAATGTGTTAATGAGATGTACAATAGGTTTGATAATAGTATGAACAAAATGAATACTATTGGTGAGACTACAAAGAATTATACTATAAACTAAATAATAATTTAAGAATTACCTAAGAAGTGGAATTACAAAAAGGTTTTGGTTAAGGAAATAAAATTATTTTTTTAATCTACCATGGATGAGCTAATTGGATCATTAATTATATATGAACTTGATTTGAAAAATATTGATAATGAAGTTTATAAAAAATGGATTAAATTTTAAATCTTATATATATGTATCTTGTAATTATTCTAATGGAAGTGTAGGTTTATATAGTTCATAAAATGTGATGATCTAAGTCAACTAGAAAATTGAATTCAAGGACTCATAAAAAAAATAAAAAATTACAAGAAGCCATGGAAGACGAATAAAAAAAATATTTTAAGGGAAAAAGAATTAAGAAAGGTAATTTTAGTTCATATAAATATGTTTTAGAATTGAAATTTTATGGATGAAAAATTATAGAGAATATCAATCCTGACTATCTAATATTGAAGAATGTAAATAAGCATAAAAATGTAAAAAATAAAGAGAAAAAATATTTAACTATAATCTAGAGATGCAAATAGTAATCTTATTCTAGTGGGGCATCTAAAATTGAGAAGGAGACTGGTAACCTTTCTTTGATGGGAAAATTTTATAAGGTAAGAATTTAACCTTTTAAGTATTTGAGAAACTATACTAACATTTTTTAATGGATATAGATTTTATTAAGGAGAATGATGATCCTAATTCTATTGTCTATTCGTACTCCAATTTTGATTTTGGTAAACACGCTATTGAAGATTTAAATGAAATCAAAGAAAAATACAATGATGATTTTTTTGAAAAGTTTATCAAATTTAGCAAGGATAAAAAGAAATAGAAAAAGTAAAATAAGAATCTAGTTTAGAAAAATGAGAAACTAAAAATTTATACTTATAAGAATAAACAGGAGATGAAGGAAAACATAAAATATTTTAAATACCATATTTTAAAATTATAATTGTATAATAATAGCTTGAAAAATTAATCTTTAAGTAATAAGTATAAAATCTATGATGATTTCATAAATTTTTAAGAGGAAAATGGAAATATTAAAGCCAATGATGAATGTTTTAAGGAATTTCAATCTAAAATTACTATTAGAAGTTAATTTTTTTATTAATTGATAAGATTATAAAAAATAACTAGAACTATAAATAATAAAATCTATATTGGTTTTGATAAGATATTATTGAATATTTTAAAAAATTGGTTTGTTAAAGTAAAAGGTGAAGATATATGTTGGGTTACTTTTATTAGACTTAATTTATTTTTACAATATTCTAATGAATATTATTTAAATATTGTTTAATATCTTGGTCACAAAAATTCATTTTATTCTAAATCCACTTTTAAAGTTAAAAATAATTTCCCTTATTCAACATGGGTTGTTAATGTAACTTTCTTTCATCCCATTGAACCTAAGATGGTCTATATACCGTTAAATGTATATTTTTTAAAATGTGTATCCATACTTGTTTGTCATATGGTATGTTGTAATTTGGTTTATTTTTTATTATAAAGGAATGTGAGAATTTATTCTATGTTTTATATTATGATTTATTGGAATATGTTTTAACAGTTAGTTTTATTTTAATTACTTAATAATTTTTTTAATATCTTAACTAGTTTCATGGACCCTTATTGCTTTTAAAGGAGTTGTTTGAAATATTTTAATATTACCATAGTTTTAAAATTTATATACACTATTTCTAATCTTATTTAAGATACTACATTTATTCTAGAAAATCATGGTTGTAGGGCGAATTTTGATGTTTTCATTTTTTTATCCCAGGTGGTATCTATCTTAAGAATTCATAAATTTTAGGGGAGTTATAGATATTAAATATATTTATATTTAAAATATTATTAATCATATTGAAATATGAAATTCTAAAAATGGATTTAATTTATTTAAAATAAAATTAGAATATATTGGAATCTATTTGTACATTAATCTTTTGAGTTTTATACAGCTTGATCATGACTTTCATGTTAATTTTACTGACTTAAATCTTTATTTTATCTATTGAGATTTATTTTTTAACTTAGTAGAGATATTTATTTTTAAAATTTTTGATACTAATTTTAAGGAATATATTATAATTTCATCTTGAGAATGATAAAACTAAAATTCTTTTAAATATGTTTTTTCTATTTTTTTAACAAAAAGTATAAATTTTTACATAATTTTAATCTCGTTTATTAATTAAAAAAGGGGAAGATTTTTTTGTAATTATTTTTGGTTTTGTAATTAACAAAAAATAGAGATTACTAAAGTGGATTCTTTCAAATTTATTTATTTTTATTTTGATAATTATATAAAAACCACATTTTTCCTCTAAAATGCTTAAAGAAGATTATGGCCAGTTCAAACTAGCAGTAATGAACCAGTAAGGAAGAATGATTGAATCATCCACTACTTATAGAATAAAATAATCATGGTTAATATTTTTTCTTAATAATTCGTTTTTTCTTCTTTTTTAGTAAATCTACATGTATTAATATAGTTTATTTATGAGAATTTTTTAATTCCTATACCCTAAGAGCTATAATCTATATACCTTAAAAAATATAGTGACAAAAAAAACCTTTAACATTTTTTCTTTAAAAAATTAGTTAATATGGGATGTTAATATAGAAGACCTACAAAGTAAGAATTTCAATGTCAGTTTTTATAAAATAACATTAAAAGAATTTATAAAAGGTGACATAAATAATCCTTTCAACATCATTTTTTTATAAAACTGACAATTAAATCCACCATACTCAGCTTTCCACATTGGATTTATGAAAAACTGTATGGGAAAGTGCTTTTGGCGTTATTTTTTCTTAAAACCAATGTTAAAACCCCTAATGTAAAGGATTTCAATGTTATTTTATTCTAAAACCAATGTGGGAAGTAAATATTTTTTTATAAATATTCTAAAATATATGATTCTATACCTTTAAAAAAAAATTTAAATACCCAATTAGAACAAAAAAATAACACAAATAGAAGGAGTAAAACTCATTGAAAATTTTTAAAACACATTTTACAAATAATTTACACATAAATAAAACTATATCTACAGATTAGTAAAACCTAGAAAAAGGTTTTAAGATAAATTTTGATGGTGATTCAAGTGATTTTTCATATATAATGAAGCATCATAAAAATCCTACAACATAAACTGTTATGGATTTAAAAATTAAACATATTTGTTTAAACTGTATGTTTTATAATGAGACTATCTTTGTCAAAATATATTGTAGTTTTGTTCATGATCATCTTTTAAATAAAACATAAAACATAACACCCATATCCAAAAATCCCTATTGGATGATGAAAATATATTTATGAATCAATACATTTAAAATAGAAACACTAGATATGTAAGAAAAAATATGTATTCACTGATATAAATTTATCTAACTGAACATTTATATATTCAATTTTTTTGGTTCCAATACTGAAAAGTTAACCCTATTTAACTCATTCAATGACTTTTTATAATTTAAAATATTAATTATCAAAATACGAATAAAATTAAAATATTTATATTAAAGAACTAAAATAAAAGAATAGGTGTTACTACTTTAACAAATTACTAAATATTAATTGAACACTACCCAATAAAGAGCACAACCAATATGATTTTCATTCATTTGGTAAAAATATTCATAGCATACAATTTCCACTAAAATATTTTTTTTTGAATTAATAATAGTATAATGAAAAGTGTTCCATAATTATATATCTATTCTTACGAGTCAAGAAATGGTTAAAATCGATAAGTAATATATTCAAGAACATAGAAACATGTGGCTCTATAGAATGACCTAGGGGTTTCAAACCTAGAGAAATTCAATGGATATTGGGAAGAGACTTCAATATTATAGTGGATAACTCAGAGAATAATGTCCATGGTTCTGATCCTCACAAATCAAGTTTGGAGTTCATTTATTTTCTGGACTATAATGGGATCATAGATATGTGTCTGTGGTGACTACTTTACCTTTTGCAACAATCAGAAAGGTATCAATCGAACGTGGTGCTTCCTTGACTGATTAATTAACAACTTATATGTAATCTCGACCTATCCTATTACCACGGTTAGCTACCTACCTAGAAATTTTTATGATTATTCTCCCCTTGTGGTTATGATGTCTGGAGGAGTGGATAGTGGTGATGCTTTCCAATTTTCAATGTTATGGAATTCCATCCCAGACTACTAAGAGATGGTGAGCTTATCATGGAATAAACTAGTAAATGGATTCTTTTGGACAAACCATCATAATAAATTAATGTGTCTAAAGGGATACATTCTAGAAAGAAGAAATAGATTTCCCTCTCGCTTCTATGCACTGGACTTGTTATCTCGTGATGTGGAATTCTTAGATTCTGTGCTTCAGGACATATGGGATGAGGATAAATTCAACCAAATCACCTACAAAAAAAACAACATGTAAGTAAAGATAATATAATAATAATTCTTATTATGAAAGAAAGATAGGGTCAGATGTCTCTTGGATGGTGAAAAAATCACCACATTTTTCCTTGATTGTGTCTATAAAAAGAAACTACATGTCAGAACTATCATAAAATTAGATGATGGAACCTTTACGGACAACTGTATTGTGGTTGGGGCCATGCCTGAGTCTCACTTCAGGCCTCTTATGGTCAGTCTGGATCCTTGTATGTTAGGAGGCTACCCTGGGGGATCCTCTATGCTCTTCCACACCTTTCCATACTTGGTTAATTCCAATGATAATTCTTTCTTTGAAGATCTTCCATATGAATAATAAATATTTGATATAGTGAAAGCTCTTAAACCTAATATCTTACCAAGCCACGATAGTTTCTCGGGATCCTTTTTTGTGACTTATTGTGATCTGCTCATAAGGGAGGTAGTTGATGCCTTTCGAGACTTCCTTAATAGTGGTCACCTTCCTTGAGTTTTTTGCACCACAACCTTCATGCCCCTTCTGAAGATCAACAAACCATCCTCTATTAAGAATTATCACCACATTTGTATGTGTAAATTCTCATATAAGGTTCTATAAAATGTTATTTACAATAGAATTTCAGAGTTTCTTCCTTCATGGGTCTTCGAAGAACATCACAGGTTCCTCAAAGGGAGCTCCATATAGGGATGATTTTCATAGAACAATAGATGATAAGGGATATTAACAAAAAATAAATGGTCTTAAATTCCATCATCAAACTAGACATTGAAAAATCCTACAACAGTATTGAATGGAACTTCATCCTTAAGGTTCTCTCATGAATGGGTTTCTCCATGTGGATCTAAAATCTCTTGTACAAGTTCTATATATCTCTTTGGTTCTACATTTCCTTCATGGGAAAATAGTTTGGATTCTTCAAATATGTTCAGGGTTTATTCCAAGGTGACCTAATATCTCCCAATATATTCATATGGAAGTCGAATATTCATAGTCATTATATCAAAAGAAGTCTCCAGGTCGATATGGTTCTTCCTTATCTATGCAAGGAGAAACTTTGTGGTGTCACCCACTTAATGTATGCAGATTATACTATCATTTTTCTTAATGGATAAAAAATATCAATTCACAATATCAATGTAATATTTGATGAGTATTGTAAATGGAGTGGGAAATTGGTTAAACATGAGAAGAGAAATATCTACCTCCCATCATGGTGCCCAAAAAGGTGAGTTTTCAACTTAGAGATAAAACTATGTATAATTAGATAGAATTTTCTGATGGAATATCGTGAAACCTTATTGTCTTCTTCTAGAGTTAGAATCCACCACTTCAACAGGTTATCTGAAGAGATTATAAGATACATCCACAATTGGACGAACCACTTTTTATCTCATGGGGGTTGAATAATGTTGGTAAATAGTGTTATCACTTTAATTCCAATACACATACTTTATACTCTTATGATCCCTGAAGTAGTTATATCGTATATTGAGAGTACCTCGGTGACCCTCATTACGAATTCACACTCAGATATCAGACATTAGTAGTCTCTATAGACTTGGATTGCATAGACCACTTCATAGGGTGGAATTAATGTTAGAAGCTTATCTAGAGAGTTTCATTTCCCACATGATAACTTGGTGTGGGAGGTGATTGAGGGTTGTCCTTTGTTTAGAATGTTTATGAAGAAAAAGTATGACTATAATATGGATTCTCATAATATAAATTCCTCCCCTATGTGGATCTCTATCCAACCACATATCAAGTACCTATAGGGGTGTGATGTCTCAGACTCATATTCCACTCAATGTGTTCCCCAAGCCTAGTAGGCCACATGGCCTCAAGCACATCTCCCCTAATTCTAGAGGATACCAATTAGTAGTGAGGTCCTAGGATGTGTCTTTGGGGAGACTATGACCTCATTACCAAAGTGTAGTGCAGTGAATGAGAGTAAACATAGGTAAATAGTGGAATCAATATATGTAAACAAAAGGGATATTGGAAAATAGGGACAACAATTACAATAACTGAAATAACTAGAACAACATTCAATAACTAATGATATGTTATGTCACTAGAAAACTAGAAAACATGAATAAAATAAAATAGTCATAACATGTTCCACAAATGTGTAATGGAAATCAAAGACTATCCCAAGCATCCTAAGTTCCGACTCGATCCTCTGATATCAAGATCCATACAAAAAAATAAGAAATTAAGTGTTTTAATTCATATGCTTCCCTTTGTAAACACCTAAAACATGTAATCTCCCCTGGGTACCAAATGGAACCTGGGGAGGGTGTGGGATAAATCTCAGTGGGCCACCACAAATGGTGTCTATAACATTAGGCCAACGTAATGAAAATGTAACAATGTTCATTAATGCATATATAAAGTAAAGCAATACAATGTAACTTAATACACAAGTACTTTCTTCAGCCCTCAGATAGTGTCATAACATGTAACCAGTTCATTAATCAATCAATTTCTAGTTTATATTAATAGGCCATGTGAGGCATGACCAGTACTGAAATAGTCTCGTGATGTATAGATAGTGAAAGTTCCAAGTTATCAACCAAAGAAATGTAGAACTCTAGGGTTTCCAAATCAGTATTAACTGTAACCTAGATAGGGATAATAGTGTAGTCCAAAGAGCATTTCGAAGTAGTGAAACAATAAAATTCCAACCAAATCTAAGGTGATCTTCCAAGGTAAGATGAGGATAAGTAGAGATAGGACCCTATGGGCTGTAACCATGGAACCTACTTGTCAGTGCTGGATCCAAGAAGTGTATTTGAGGCATCCTATAATAATATGAAGGGATCAAAAAGTGTCATACTGTGAATCCAATAACAAACAAGAATCAGGATCTAGGTGGGTATCAACCTATGCAAGTTATATCCTTGAATCAAAATGAGGTTCCTGAGTGCCCATAGCGTTCGCTGATCAGAATCCAAGGTGTGATAGAGTCAGTACATTTCTGTTTAATTATGAAGTCCTGTAATATTTCATTGGGTTAAAGCCTTACCTTTCATTAGTGTGATAAGGGCATGTAGCATGAAACTATTGTTTCAAGACTTTCCTTTCATCAGTGTGATAAGGTCAAGTAGCATGCAACCTTTAAATCAAGTCATAATTAATCAATAAGTACATTTGGTTCAAGTCTTTCCTTTATTTAGTTTGATAAGGCCAAGTAGCATGCTAAATTTATTAATTACATTTAAAGAATATTCAATTATTAAGGTTCATTCTGATACCTTCCATTAATGTGTTAAGGGGATATATGGACATACAACCTATTAATCAATCATATTTAATCTGGTCAAGTCCTATGCTCAATATAGTTGATAATTTCCATTTCACATTTAATTATCAATTGAATCACATACCTTAGGCGGGTCAAGTGGTATGCATACTTGGTACTTTCCAATATGAAATTTCAAATATAAATCAAGCAATTTAATAGACAAAATATTACCCTTAGAAAGGTCAAGCCAAGGCACACCCGAACGGTGGTGTAAACTTGTCAAAAAACTAAAAAACAATAATGTCATAACATTTAATATGGGAAGGATGGAGTTTTTCTTATAACCACCAAAAATTAATAACATATTTGGAAAGTGGATAACCATATGGTTCTAATTATTACAAATATGGAATATAAATTCTATCAATGACACCCGATGAAATTGGTGGGCCCCAAAAGACAAATTCAAAATCAATGAACTTTAGGGATGAGTTATAGACCACCCACCTTCGGGTTGTACGATCCTTATCCTCCAATATTAACCGTTGATTTGGTTTGTATCAGAGTATATCTAAGAAAAAGTTAAAAAAATCCTAATACCTTGATATCATGGCTGAGAGAAAAAAAGAAAGATAATTGCTCAAGAGGGCTCATGTACTTACTGTTGTGCATGCAACATGATAAACTAAAGCTTGATCATTTGGCAGATTAAGGAGATCTCTTGATTTTGAGGTTATATCTTTATAAATCCCCAAATTGAGAGAGAAAAATGTTTATCCCATACAATCTCATATTAGGGAAGATGGAGGTGGCTTAATTATATCATTAAGGGAAAAAGGAAAATTTACCCTTAAAATAGCATGTGCTTGGTTTGTTCACATGGTTTGATAAACCATGTACAAAACATGCATGGGTACCTGGGAAAAAGGCGTGCTCACCCGGTTAGGACACTTGGTCGTGCACCAACCATATGAAGTGTATCTACCCAAAAAAACACAATCTAAAAGGTTTGACAAACCGTGTGGAATTCCTGCCCTGTTTATTCTAAAACGTGTGCCAAGCCTATTTTTCCCAAAATGAGGGGATCTAGGCTATGAAAGTTTTCCAGAAACCCCATAGACATTTTCTAACCCCTTTGTTATCCATATTAGGTCAAAATTAAGGATTTAGACTAAAATTTAAAGGATCCATACATGAGTGAAAAACCTAGTTCTTAGAATCTCTCCCCTTAGAAGAACTCATCCTTGAGTTCACCTTCTATGGTAGGAGAAATATTATCGGAGAAAAACTCTAGCCATTGGGCACACACATCTAATTCCCTCTCCCAAGACTCATCTTATACTCATATATTCTTTTATAGCACCCATACTAAAGGGACATAGTGGACTCAAAGAGCCTTCATGCTCCGGTCAACGATGCGTATTGGATACTCCTACAAGGTAGCATCAACATCTAACTCACCTTCCTCAGGATAAAAGTATGAGATGTGTTATCATGATACTAGTGAAGCTTTGAAACATGAAAGATGTCGTGTATGGCATGGTACCTTTGCGGTAAAAGAAACTAATAGGATACTAGCCCGACTCTCTCTATAATTTCAAACATCCCTACAAAACGAGCCAACAACTTTCCATGATTTTCTACAATCTTTTACCTATCCAGGTCGGTAATCGAAGGAAAAAAAATTACAATTGACCTCGAACTATATAGGTTATCGATAGTGATTAGTATAAGATTGTTTTCTAGTCTGAGTAGTAGTCATACACTTTCTAATCAACTGAACGTGCTCTGAAGTCTCTTGAATGAGATGAGGACCTAGTAGGGTTGCTGCACCTACCTCTAGCCAGCATAGGGGTGAATGGAATGACATACCATATAAGGTCTCAAAATTAGAAAACTAAATTGATGCTTGAAAGCTATTATTATAGGCGAACTCAATGAAAGGGATATTCTTCTACCAAGAACCATTTTAATCAAGGACACATGCTTGAATAATATCATATAGAATAGGTATTTTCCATTCTAATTTTCTATCAGTCTAAGGGTGAAAAGATGTACTTAAAAGAACATGTGTCCCCAAAGCCTTCTACAATCCCTGATAGAACCGTGAAATGAAATGGATATCCAAATCTAAAACAATATTACATGGAACCCCATGTAGTTGTATGATCTCACAGACATATAGTCTTCCCAACTCATCAACTAAGAAAGTCTCCCAAATAGGATTGAAGTGGGAAGATTTTTTTAGTTGGTCAATGACTACCAAGATATCATCTCTACCCCTCAGTGGCCTAGGTAAGTGGACCAAAAAATCTATGGAAACATCTTCCCATTTCCATTCTAGGACTGGAAGTAGTTGTAACAATCCTACAGGTCTCTGGTGCTTCGCCTTCACCTGCTGACTGGTGGAACACCTAGTTACAAAGCCTGCTATCTGAAATTTCATCCCAGGCCAGCAATACTGGCATCAACTGTCTTGATACATCTTCGATATGCCTAGATGAACTACCCAATGAGAGGTGTGGGAATCTTTTATCAACTCTTACCTAATGTCTGTAGGAACCCAGATACTTCTATTTAGATGCATGGTGTCTTATCTATCCACAAACTAATCCGGAGGTGGGTTATCTCCTGATATACTCTCTCGGAGAACCAAGCCTTCATGATCTGAAAAATACATACTCTTCACCTCCTCTTGGAGGGAAGAGGTCACTATTAAGGTTAAGAGGTAAAACTACTCATGAATGTCATGAAACTCTAGATGCAACATCGAAAAGAGTGCCATTAACTTTCATTCATCATTGGATTCCTGTATGACTTGTGTCTGAGTTTTCTGACTCAGTGCATCTTCAACTACAACACCCTTCCTAGGGGTATAGGCAAGATTAAAATAGAAGAATTGTAGATATTTGACCCACCTCCTCTGTATGAGGTTCAAGTCACGCTGTGAAAAGATATATTTGAGCCTCCCGTGGTCTGTGTATACTACAAAGCACTCACCCATCAGATAATGTCTCTAGCAATGTAAGGAATGAAAAAATGTGGCTAGATTATGGTCGTGCATCCGGTAGTTTCTCTCATGTGTCCTCAATTTCCGAGATCCATATGCAACAAATTTTTCCTCCTGTATCAGCACTTCTCCTAGGTTGATGCCTAATGCATCAAATAAGATGATATAATCTATGCCTAGATTTGGAAGAGTTAGAATAAGTTCCAATAAAGTTGTCCCTTTTATCTCCTGAAAGGATTTCAAACATTCTTCTAACCATATTAACTTGACCACCTTATTTGTAAGACTAGTTAGAGGTGAAGCAGGATGTGATAAGTCTTGTATGAAACTCCTGTAATATTCATATAATCCCAAGAAACTTCATATATCAAACACATTCCTGGGATGCTCCCAGGAAACTATAGCACTAATATTTTTTGGGTTAATAGATACGCCTGATTCTAAGATAATATGACCTAAGAAGTGAACTTTTACAATCCAGAAGTGTTACATAGAAATCTTGGCATAAAGCTTGTGCTCTCTCAATGTACTCAAAATAAGCTCAAGATTTTTGTCATGGTCACTATGAGTGTAATAATATAACAAGATGTCGTCCACAAATACCAAAAAAAAAGAATCCAAATAGTGGTAAAAAACCCTATTCATCAGATCTATAAAAATGGTGGGTGTGTTCGTAAGACTGGACAACACAACAAGGTACACTTACAGACCATACATGCTACAAAAAGCTATCTGACTTATGTCTAATGGCCCGACTAATAGCTGATGATAACCTGATCTCAGGTCGATCTTAGAGAAGACCTTTACTCCTTGGATATGGTCAAAGAGATCATGTATTTGAGGAATTGAATATTAGTTCTTGACCATAAGACAATTCTACATTATATAATCCACAGATAGATGTAAGGTTCCATCTTCCTTCTTAAAAAAGCATAGGTGAATCCTAATAGGATGCACTGGTCTGTATAAAACCTTCGGACTCTAAATCCTATAACTTCCACTTGAGCTTCTAAAGCTCTGTATGTGCAATCCTATATAGAGGAATGGACACTGAAACTTATCTCAGAACAATATCTATTTAAAACTCTACCTCCCTCTCAGAAGGTAATCCAAAAAAAAAATCATTGGGGAAGGCATCCCTGAAATGATCAACTATTGGAGGTAAATAAATTTAAAGAAAACCCCAATACTCCATGAAGACATTGGAAATATAGGTGGCCACCCCACCTAACCAATGATGATTATTTCCATCTATCCCAGTCTAGACATCTCACTCACCATTATGCAGATAACTACTACCTTCTGAAGATATAAAAGATACTCTACTGTAATAAAAGTATACAAAAGCATGATATTGAACCAACTAGTTCATTCTGAGAATGACATCTAATCTTGTCATCTCAAGAATGAATAGGTTCTATAATAAAGGGTAACTATCTACCTCAAGGGGATAGTACATACACTGGCGTATTCCCTCTGTTCGTACCCCTAATAGCGTATCTAGGGTCATTACACCACAGCTATACTATATCTCTAGTCTGATAATTTCTACAATGGATACAAAAATAAAATATTTTGATGAGTCTGTATCAATTAAATAAGATAATATAGTAGAGGCTACTAGAATAGTATGTTATATTGTAGAAGGTTCCGCAACCTGATCCTCAGGTATTGGATATAGTGCATGCAACTAACATGATCCACGGTCTTATGCAACATATGGAGTACCATGATCATAACTGATCTATTGGTGTTTCTAGTGATCAGGGGTATAGGTACCACAACCACGACCTCTTCCTTGGCTAGACCTACTGGTGCTGCTCCAACTCCGCGCCTAATGCGGCATAAAAAATTCACTCCTGAAGGTGGAGCTGGTGCATATTATTTTCCACTTGAAGCTGGTGGAAAGGTTCTATATAAATGATGAAGATTCCCCATATGACCACAATACCGGTACTCTAGTGGGTCTCTATCAAAATGGGGCTTTTAATTCCTCCATCTTCCACACTGATGACACACTAAAGAGCTATCGAAATGGGAACTCTTGTTTTCACTACCCTGATGATAAACCTTAAGAGAACATTTCTTGCCACCGAAAGAACTATTGTCCAACCATGACAATGATCTTTTAAACCTGGTACTATTTTATTCCCTCAAGTTATAATCAGTGATAAGACCTTGGTTGACTATTTCAGAAAAGGTAGGAAGGTGAAAGACATTGATCTGCATACAAATGACCTATTGGAGCCCATCCTCAAAGCGTCTAGCACTAAAAATCTCATCAGTGGCTAGAAGCGGTGAAAAGTGAAGAAACTACATGAAATGTGTTGAATATTCCATAACTGACATAGAAACCTACTTGAGATGCTTAAAAGCTTGAGAACTTTCATCTCTCAGTGTCTGAGGAAAGAACTAATCATAGAATATAGAATTGAAGTTATCCCATATCATTCCTTGATGGTGGTCTTCATGGGTAACCTCATCCCACCAATTCATGGATGAGCCCTGAAGCATGTATATATAAATCTTGAATCTCCACTCTAGATGTGTTTCTAGATGCTCAAAGATATATAGGATGACCTCTAGCCAAGACTCAGCAGCCAGTGGACCACTATCCCTTGATAATGTTAGAGGATGCTGCTTCTGGAACTTACGAGTTATATCAACCATCATAGGTGAAACTCGTGGACCACCATGAATGAACTTCATTAGATGTAGGAAACTATCACAAACTTGGGTATCAGTTCCTGGATGAGTTAAAATAGATGGTACCTTAAGTGGATACTCTTGGAGGTAAGATTGGCATATCAAGGCCCACCATGTCTAGAGCATGGTTGTCGCCACCCTCCTGGCATACAATATGAGGATGTCATGGAGGAATTGTTCTACAAAAACCTATCACATTCCTCTAAACACTTCTATAATTATAAGGATAGCATCACTAGAAGAATATAAACATAGGAAAACTCACTACCCAAGGACTACAACCCCAACTACCTGCTTAGATGGACAAGTATCGGTATATGATCAAGCATAAGTTTCATTTCATTTAATATTTAATTACTAGGTTCACTCCTTTACCTTTCATAAACATGAAAATCTAGGATAAAGATGTGAAACAATTTCATATTACTTTTCATGATCCACTTTATAATAAATAGACATTTCCGATGAATCTGTGCCCATACAACTATCACCCGAAACGACACCCACTTATTTATACATAATGGATCAACTTGGTAAATTAATCATCCCAACCCATGATAGCCCATAACACCTCATGAATTGAGACAGGAAATCATTCAATAAAATCCAAGAGTAATACAAGAATAAGCTAACTGTCACAACATTACTCAGCAATCACAGGCATATCACATAAGGAAAAGCAGTGAAATGCAGCTATATGGAATGGAACTATTCATGACATGTGAAATCTAGGTGACTAATATAATGCATGTAATAATTCTCCTTGACCTCATATTATTGGGACATGGATAAAAGAAATTTTCTAATTAGAGTAATAATAAAAAACTACATAAAACTTATGCGTCATCCAATGGTGAAATAATATCAACTTTAATAGAAAAAAGAAGAAGAACAATTATAATTTAGAAAACTTGATTTTTACCCACAACATGGGTTCGTGACACCTAAGAACAACTTATGAACAAGTCCCAAGTGTTAAAAATATCTAATCTATTATATACAAATAGTTAAGTATGAATAGAAACCACTCAGATACCACTTCATGATGTCCCAGACACAGACGCCACTCAATGGCTGCCATGAGCCCGGTGGGTCACATGCCTTAAGCGAATCTCCCCAAGCTCCAGAGGCTGTTGACGAGTAGCAAGGGCCTAGGCTATGTTCATGGGGAGACTATGCACTCATTACTAATTTTTATCACATCAGTTGAAAGTAAATATAGGTAAATAGAGAAAGTAATATATGTAAGCAAAAGGCATATCAGAAAATAGGGAAAATAGTAATAACAAATGAAATAACAAGAATTCCATTCAACAACTGATGATATGTCATGTTACTAGAAAACTAGAAAACATGGATACAAGTTAGTAGACATAACATGTTCCATATAAGTGTAAAGGAAGTAAAAGACAATCCCAAGAATCCTGAGTTTCAAATTAGTCTTCTATTATCATGCTCCATACTAAACAACAATAAATTAAGTGTTCAAAGCCATATAATTATCTTTGTTAACAATTTTAACCTTGTAATATTCCATGGGTAACAAACAATGCCAAGAGAGGGTGTCAGATAAATCTTAGTGGGCCACCACCAACGATGTCTATAACATCCGGCCCGTGTAATGGAAATGTAAGAGTGTGCAGAAATGCATATATAAAGTAAAGTAGTATAATGTAACTAAACACCCAAGTACCTGCTTCAGTCTTGAACTGGTGTCTAAACATGTAACCAGTTCATTAATCAATCAATAACCAGTTTATATTAATAGGTCACATGTGGTATTCTAGTACTGACATAGTCTTGTGATGTGTAGATAGTGAAAGTTCCAAGGTATCAATCAAAGAAAATGTACTCAAGGGTCACCAAATCAGTAGTAACTATTGCCTAGATAATTATAAGAGTGTAATCCATGAAGCATGTCCAAATAATTCCACAATAAGGTGCCTACCAAATCCAAGGTGATCTTCCAAGGTAATATGAGGCTAACCAAAGATAGGTCCCTATGGGTTGTAACCATGGAACCTACTTGTCAGTGTTGGATCCAAGGAGTGTATCTGAGTCATCCTGTAATAAAATGAATGGATACTATGGAGTCATATAGGGAATCCAAGAATAGATAATAATTGAGATCTAGGTGGGTATCAACCTATGCAATACGTATCCTTTAATTGAAATGGAGTTCCCAAGTGCTCATGGCATTCTATGATCTGAATCTAAGGCGAGCTCGAGTCAGGACATTTTCATTTAATTATGAAGTCTTGTAATATTTCATTTGGTTTAGGCCTTTACTTTCATTAGTATGATAAGGTCAACTAGAATGAAACCATTGGTTCAATAACTTCCTTTCATTAGTGTGATAAGGTCAAGTAGAATGCAACCTTTTAATAAATTCATAATTAATCAATAAGTCCATTTGGTTCAATCCTACCCTTTTATTAGTGTGACAAGTTGACATAGAATGAAACCTTTATTAATCACATTTAATGAATATTCAATAATTATGGTTCATTTAGATAGCTTCCATTAATGTGGTAAGGGGTTATAAAGACATGCAACCTATTAATCAATCATATTTAATCCAGTCAAGTCATATACTCAATATACTTGACAATTTCCATTTCACATTTAATTATGAATTAAAGCACTTACTTTAGGTTAGTCAAGTGGTATGAATATATGGTATTTTCCATTAAGAAAACTCAAATATAAATCAATCCATTTAATATATAAAATATTACCCTTAGAAATGTAAATCCAAGGCACACCCGCATGGTGGTGCAAACGTGTCAAAACACTAAACAATAATAATGGAATAAACTTTGACATGGTAAGGATGAAGTTGTGGTCATAACCACCAATAATTAATCACATATTTATAAAGAGGATAACCATATGGTTCTAATGATTATAAACATGGAATACACATTCTATCAATAGCACCCGATGAAATCAGTGGTCCCTACATGACAAATCCAAAAATCAACAAACTTTAGGGATGAGTTATAGACCACCCAAGTTAGGGTTGTATTATTCTTCTACTCTATTATTGGCCCTTTACTTGGATCATGTAGAAGTATATCTAAGAAAAAGTGAAAAATACTCATACCCTGATATCACAGTCTAGTAAAAAAGAGAAAGAGAATGACTCAAGAGGACTCGAGTACTTACTGTTGCACATCCAACGTAATGAATGGAAACTCGATCGATTAAAAAATGAAGGAGATCTCTTGATTCCAAAGTTAAATATTCAGAAGTCTCGAAATTGAGAGAGAAAAAGGTTAATCCTGAATGATATCAGATTACAAAATATTAAGGTGGCTAAATTAGACCATTAAGGGGAAAAAGGACAATTTACTCTTAAAATAGATCGTGCACGGTTTGTCCGCACAGTTTGACAAACCATGCACAAACCATGAACATGTACCTAGGAAAAAGGGGTGCTCGCATGGTTAGGATGCATAGCCATGCGCCAGTCATTCTAGGTGGCTCTGTCTAGAAAAAAAAAATCTTCATGGTTTTCTTAATTGTGTCGAATTTCTACACGGTTTACTATAAACAGTGTTCTAGCTTGTTTTCACAAAAATATGGATTCCAGGTTCGAAACATTCCCTGAACACCCCTGATAAATTTTCTAACCCCTTAGGCATCTGTATTAGGTCCAAAGTACAGATTTAGACTAAAATTTATAGGATCCACACCACAGTGAAAAACCATGTTCTTAGAAGGGGTTTACTCAAAGGATTGTTGGTAGGGGAGACATCTTTTTTTGGAATTAGAACTGGGATGGAATCTTGTTGGGTTCCCCAGGGTGTTTGACTCCATACATGACCTTCAAGAAAGAAAAGATTTACTAGGTATTAACTTAGGAGGTCCCTAACGATGAGAAATGTGACCTACTATATCTCACTAAGATGAATAATGACGTTGATAAATGCATTTTTTTTGTTCGTCTTATGGAATTTTTTAGGGAGGGACCTCCGTCAGCCTCAATCTCCTTATACTAAGTAGTACAGTTGTGGAGTCATCCTTTGGTGCAATTTCATACCTATAGAAATGAACTTTATTCTATAGATCATTTGAAATAATTCACTTTCAATGGATGATCATGTCAAGCATACATGCAACAACATGATATCGAGTTTTTTTGCTATAGTAGTCCTTGTAAAGAGTCATCGGGACACCTATTCTTTGAAAGTGGTTGGGAATAGGTGATATGGATCACCTTTGGCGTGTTTATCAACATCTCCTCCTAGTTCCCTTAAAGTGACTAATTTCTTACCTAGTTCTTATAAGGGGTGGAGGATAATTTATCAGAGATAAAAGAGAGTGTTCTGATCATTGTGGTGGGCTATTGGTGAATATGACAACCAAGAAACTCTACTTGGTATAAGGGTATCCCATGCATGTTATAGGTGCTCAGTTACAAAGTCAGAAGCACACTTATTGACCTTACTTGTCTTTCCAACATCTATATCAATTCTCTATCTCTTAGAATCTTCATTCATAATCAGACTCTACACCCTTCCACACCGCACAAACCTCAAGGAAACTAAGTCTGCTGGCATCCTCACAGATGGGGTCCCAAGCTAAACACTATTGGATCATGTATCATGGGTGATATGAGGGGTGGTGGGGTCATTTAGGAGACCAGGGGAAATGTGATTCTCACTTTCTCTACTCATTTTGTCCTAGGATATTCCTTCTAGGTTTAGGTTAGGGTGATGCTTACTGGCTTGGAGTTATGCCACCCGCACAGCATCAACATAGCTACTGTGGAGATAGACTCTAATATCACCCAAACCTACCTTCTTGGCCATTGTGGTACCCCATGGGCTATAGAATACCCCATTTATGAGTGTAAAAAATACATTAATTCTCATATGTAAATCCTATATGTATGGAATGAGGCCAACAAAGTCGCTAATTTTATTACTTCTAAATCCTTTCTAGGTGCGACTGTCATTTTTTTTTCTAATCTGGGAACTTTTCCTTATGGGGGTATTGACTTAGTCTGTGGGAATTCCCTAGGGCTTCATCTTTTAAGACCTCCATAGTATTTTCTTCTTTATACTTCATGTGTCCTTGGTTCCTTCCTCTATTTTTAATAAATATAAAATGTTGTGTTGTAAATTGAAATTAATATACATTAAAAACAACTAAAACATGGGTACAATGAAATCATTAACCTTTAAAACATCAACGATTTGATTTTTAAATATATTTATTTTATATGATATTCCATAAATACTAGAACCCATTAGAAAGGTATAATAACTATCTAATATATAAGAAACCAATTTATTATCCCATCAAGATCCTAGAGAGTAGATGAAATCACTTGTTCCTGAAATTTTCCTTTCCTTTGGAATAAATATTTTGATTTGAGTTAATAATATATAACTTAAATGTAAGAAAAAATTATAAGTAATTTTAATTTAACAATATATAAAAAATAAAAATCAAATAATACCTCATATTTCATTTGGTGAAAAAGAGTAGTTGGAAAATTTATAAATGACCAATACTTTATCTAACTATGGTAACCTCCTCAGAAGGCTATGACATTGGAACTGTTAAATTAATAATGTCATTTAACATTATGCTTACATGACCCAAATTAAGTATCCAATGAAATATATAATCCCATAAGATGATATAAAATTATGTATTATACAATTTTTACATGGGTAACCTAGTAATAAACTCACAGTTCTTAGCCTGACCTTAATGAGGAGGCATAAGATCTGGGTAGGTAGGCTATTTTTTTTAAAGGTTGGGGCCGAAGCCTCATTTTAATTATTAAATCAAAGAAAAGTCCTCTTTTAACTGGGTAGAGGGAAACCCATTACATAGCCCGAAGGCCCAGTGTGCTTGTAGCCCATTACATTGCCCGTAGGTCCAAATTCTAATGCCAATTTACATTTTGTGAATAGTAACCTGCTGCTACAGTACCGCACAGTATCGCCGCCGCTAATCTGGGTAGGTAGGCTATGTCTATCTCATCAATTCCACAAACATAGATTCTATATATGATTTAATTGTATTATATATTGACCCATTTAATTTTCATAACTCTACATTTAAGAATTTTATTTATCCCATGTATTCTATCCCCATCAATTCCATACTAGGGTAAAAAAAAATTACTGAAAATGATACCCTCTTTATACCCTTTGACAAGGTCCATGTAATCAGACTTTCCTAAAGAAGTTATAATAATATACATCCTACCCTTAGGGATAAAGGTCTCTAATGTATTTTTTTTCCTAAAGTGAATCCTAGAAAAATATTTTGAAATGTTATAGTAGTAATATAAATTTACAATATAGTAATATTGAAGAAAATAATAATTAATTACATAAAAATATTATCAGATAATTATTTTATTAGATCAGTAATATACTTCCCCTATTTTTTTCATTCTCACCCTTTTACATTTTTTATGATTAGGGGGAGGATATATAGGGCCATATTACACCTCTTAGGGGCCACTAATTTATTTGGATCATAATTTATTAGTTTTTATCCATCATTATCTTCTCTAATAAAGGAAACCTTTCACATGAAAATATACATGGGTATAAATTCTCAGACTGTATCTATTAGTTCCCTTTTATAAAGGTTTGTTACATAAGAACAAATTAATACATTATCATGTAATTAAAACAAATGTAAAAAATAAATTTTACAAAAAAAATTACATACCATAATGAATTCCTCTCTTTTACTGGAGATAAACTTCTTCCATGTATCCATATTTATAAAAAAAGTTATGGAATGGAAATTGAATCTATTTACACTTAGAAATATAATATGAAGTTAATTTTTTCTCGAAATATCTTTATATGGTTTTTGTAAAGTATAGTCACCTTTTCTTAATTTCTTTTGTCACTTGAAAGTTAAATATCATCTATAATTGAATAGATTAAATATTATACATATGAAATGTATAATATTTTAATAATTAGAAAAATAAATTAATAAGTTTAGAAATCACACCATTATAGACTCCCATAACTCATCTTTTTCTCATTGTTCAATGCTCCTCCAATTTGGGAATAAAATACTTATCCTAAAATGACTCTTCATACCCTAGAAACTCCTAAACAGTTTGGAATGTATGTCAGCTGGGTGGTCATTGTAATGAAATTGAAGTACCAACCTTTTCTATCCACATGCAAGTAAAGGTATTGGAAAATGTTAAATAAAATTCCCTACATATTTATTTACCATCCTCTAAAGATAATAAAAATATATTCATAAAATTTTAAGAAATATAAGTTTAATTTTATTAAATAATTTTATTATAATAGATATATTTATATGATGAAACATACATGCCTTGGTTTGTACAACTATATTTATGTAATTTAGATAGATTAATTCTACATAATTTTTTTATACCAATATTTTATTATTATTCAATAACCTTAATAAATAAAAAATTTATTGTTCATAATATAATGGAAAACATTGAATGTTAGGTTTTCCAACTAAAAAAACTTGTAGCTAAAACTAATGAAAATAAAAATTAATAAAAATTTATAGAAATGATTATCACTTAAAAATGTGTAATTTTTTTACTATAATTTGATTATAAATAAATAAATATTATAAGTAAAAATTTTATTGTTCATAATAGGAATAAAATTATAAAAAAAGTTGAATAAAATAAAATATATAAAAATGAGGAATATAAAGAAAAGAGTCACAAGAAAGGATGAAGAAAAAAAAAGTAAAATAGATAACGGACATATGAATCAAGTGAATATAAAAATTATTAAAAATTGGAAGGAATGACCAATATCTATATATTTAAATATTAACATTAAATAATAATTTTTTTACTGTGTCAGTTAAAAAAAATACATTTATCTGATTAATTAGGAGAGTAATGGAGTGTTTTCCAATATCCATTTTATATGATATTTTAATGTTTTATGGAATATTTCTATATTGAAATCATTTTTATCCTTAGGTAGTCATATAATAGATGAAAATATTTAACATAATTCTTTAACCTCATCATAATTATCTTCACCCAAATGAACTTTTTTCCCTTGGAAAACAACATATCACTAACCATTTGATGTGTAAAAAACATAAAATGTTTATTTTTAATGGAACACGAAGATAAATAAATGATATTTATAATGAAATATTTTAAAATAAACATATGTAAATCCATAATCATCATGTTTAAAACCACTTTTACTTTCAATTATGTTAGACTTAAATACTAGCACCCAAAAATTTATTAGAATCAATTTACCATATATCCTCAACAACTATAAAATATAACATTGATACAGAAATAAGGTTTCTATCTTTGGAACTCAAAAAATTCATTATTTTGAAATGAAAATTACACCACTATTTTTAATGTTACTCTTTTCATCTTGGTGATTTGTGTAAAATGTGTAACCATTAATATCAAAACCTGACCTCATGAACACATTAACACTTGGTTCCCCTACTAACCATTTCATTGTTCTTAATGAGGATAGATTAATGTTTACCTTATACTTAAATAATGAAACAAATCTGATTTTTATATGAATTTATAAACCAATTCTCATTTCTTCTTGGATATATTACCATCAATCTAGTAATATATGATTATATATTTTTTTGAGCCTCACTAATGTTATTCAAAATGTATAAATGTGCTTGTATCCCTTAATCATGTGGAATTATCTTTTACTTTAAGTCATGGATCCATTTACCTTCACTATCAATTGTAAAATTTCAATTTATAGGGATACTAATATGCTCTATATCAAGAAAATAATCACTATAGAACTCAATTACCACTTCTAATATTACATTTTTCAAAAAATAAAGGCTTCTTGTTTGTGTATATTCTTAACTTATTCCTTCAAAATATTCATATATCTTTCAAAAGGATGCATATATTGTAAAAAAAATGCCCATAAATTCTTATCCCTCTCACTAAATGAATCAATAGATGAACCATTATATCAAAAAATGGTGTAAAATACATTTCAAGTTGAAAAAATATGAGGAAAACTTCATTCTCCAATAAATTTAAAAAATTTGGATCTATGCCTTTTTTGAAAATGGAATTGAAAAAATAACACAACCTGATGATAAAATTTATTAAATTTATTGAAAATATAAAATTCAATGAAATCCGTGGAAGTTCTTACATCAATTTAATAAATTTAAGAGATTTTATACCTATTAACATTAAACCCTTCAATGAAGCCTAATGTTTCACATTTGAGGAAAATACTCTAGGTACTTTAATACCATATATAAATTGAAAAAAAATATATTCTCAAACTTACTTAATCCATGAAAACATGGAGGAAAATATATTCCATTTCATTTTATATTGGTAAATAAATCCAAATTTATTTCAATTCTTAATAAGTCTATTCTTTCATATAATCCATATTTTTTTTCTTTTATTTATGTTTAACAATGTCCAAATTAGGCCGACACAAATAATTTTATTATCACACATAATATAAAAGTTATGATTTAGGTAAAAAAATTTCCAATAATGTAACTCTAATAAAATAGATCATTTTTTAAAGACATAAGATTTTAATATATATTTTTCTCTAATTATTTTAAATTTTTTCCATACCTTGCTCCGCATACGACATCAAAAAAAATGAAATAGTGATTTTTTTTATTAAAACCTAGACATTTAATTAGTAGGAATGAATAGAAGTAAAATAATTATAAAATATATTAATTTATAGATTTATCTATACAGTTTATTTTATACCGATTTACTTAATTCATTATTGTGGTTAAGAATCCATCTTTTAACGCTTAGTAATTTTAATCGAGAAAAACTAAGAATTTAATTATTAAAATATTATTCTAATAAAATATAATATTTATTTATTATTTATATATTTATTAGTATTTTATAGAAACTAAGAATTATAATAATAAATATTTCAAAAATTGTAATTTTCTTATAAAAAAAGCTTCTCATTATATTTTAGGATTTTTATTGAATATTTTAATAGAAAATTATAGAAATAAAATTTGAAAAAATAAAATTAATTTTTGGATTTATAATTTCAATATTATTTTAAGTTGATTTTTGTGATTTTTTCTAAAAAAAATTATTTTTAGGTGAATATTATAAAAATACAGTTTTTTATGAATAAAATGAATTTTATGAAATTTGTATTATTATAAAATTATGAATTATAAATTCAGGAAAACATTTTAAATGAGAAAATATTTATTTTTTAATTAATATTTTAATTTTATAAATATTGGTTTTAATTTACAAACCCATATATTACATTTTATAACTTATGTTATATTTTTCAAAAACCTCCTTTTAATACATTATATATTTAGTATTTTAAAATTAATTTTTATCACTTATATAAGTTTAATATAATAAAATTAATTCTATTTTGTATTAATAATGTGAAAATAAGCTTAGGATTAATTTTTTATATTTTTCTAAAATAATTGATTTTTAGATGAACAATGAAAATTACTGTTTTTCAAAAACTGCAAATTTTATTACATTATCAGTATATAAGTAAGACTTATAATTTTATAAAACCTTTTAAACTATTTGAGTAATAATTTTATTACTTTTAAATATTTTTTTTAAAATTTATAAAACCCATATTTATCCTTATAAAACAAAAGGAATATTTTATTTCAAATGAAAAACTATTTTTGGTCGTTTCATTTAATCAAAAATTATTTTGTAAAAATATGGTTTTTGATTGATTTTAAGTCCTTGCAATATTTTTTTTAAATAAACCAATTTTTTTAGAATTAAATATCACTGATAATCTTATTCCATAATTAATTTTTTTGTTTAAAATGTTATTTTTCTAAGAAATGGATTTTACGTATTATGTGTGCTAATGCTAAAATTAATTTCTATAAATCGTAGAAATTTTAATTTAAAAAATTATATAAATATTTTAAATCATCATGTTTAATTTAGTAAATAATTGAAAATTTAAATTTTTCCATTAAAATCATTTATCTAGGGTAAATGTGTAATTAACACGGTAAGGGTAAGTTAAGGAAATATGGTTTAAAGCTTAGTCAAATGGATAGAACATATGAAAAACATGAATTATATTGGATGGTGTAGGGATTATTGAACTTATATATTTCATAGACCATAACTGACTATTTTTAAGCATTTTTAATTGAATAATGGAGTGACATTATTGAAAATTAATGAGATTTTACAAAACATTTACTCTCCTTACTTATTAAAGGACCTCACCTCCTCCCAATTTCTCCACCCATTACAAAAAATTGGATCAAACAAAACTTTTCCTCAGTATCTCCTCAACACCATAAGGTATGATAACACTAGATTGTTTTTTTACAATTATTAAGTGTTATTAAGTGTTATTATAATAATAGAGTAACCCAGTTTATAAGAACCGTGGGTATATATTTTTTCCAAATCCTTGCGCAATTCCACACTGTCAAATCCATTCCCCGCAGTTTTAAAACCGTAGGGATAAATATAAAAAAAAGAGCCTGCAGGTATAGAACCTGCAACCTTTAGGGGCTGTCCACTTAACGAATTCCATCTGACCAACAATACTACGATTTTTTTTTAAATTATATATAACTTCTGTCTAATATATTAATTCAGTTCACTGTATTAGAAAAAAAAGTCCAACGGGATTTGATCCCGCGTCTGTCCAATTAACACAGAGCATCTGACAAACTATGCTGCGTAGCTTATGCTCAAGTAAATATAAATTTTGCGTAATATATTAATTTTGTTCACCGTATTAGAAAATAAAAGTCTAGCAAGATTTGATCCTGTGTCTGCGGTCTGTAAAGAATGGATCTTCACCAACATTCCGAAACATTTTACTTGTTAAATTATTTGTATTTACCTAAATAGATTAAAAAAAACCATGGGTATAGGAGAGAAAACCGTGGGTATAGGTTTTCCCACCAAATATTTTTTTGTGCCCCACGAATTTGTTTTTTCCGCCATAGCGCAGGAAAGCTATACCCACAGTTTTATGAAACCGTGGGTATAAGTCTTCGAGGAAAAGACCTATAACCACAATTTTGACCAAAACCGTGGGTATAGGTGTTTTTTCCCCACGGTTTTAGAAAACCGTGGGAATAGGTCATAAAAAAACTATACCGATGGTTTTGGGAAAAATTGTGGGTATAGGTGACCTATAACTACGGTTTTCCAAAACCGTGGGTAGAAGTTCCCATATTATCCCTATACCTACTGTTTTCCAAAACCGTAGGTATAGGGCACCCTAATACCCAAGGTTTTCCCAAAAACCGTGGGTATATGGCTATTTTCCAGTAGTTCCATTCCATTGAAAATGAAAGTGTTGCCCATGTGTACGTGTAGACTACCACCTTCATGAAATAAAAAGTTTTTTTTCCATGAACACCTAACATGAATGACTTTAAAAATTTATTTAGTATGTAAGAAAGATATTTGAGACACCATTAATATTCTATAAGTATAATATTAGACATTCTGTATGTGTGATCAACAAGAAACACTCATTGTAACTTTAACCACCTTAAATGAATTTATGAAGAAACAGTTTTAATTTTTTTTCTATTTTGGGATATCCTTTGAAATAGTAAAAATATAATTATAATAAAAAATGGACATAAATCTCAAAAATTATAGATATCATGAAGTTATTTTACAACAACTTTAACCATGGTTAAAAAACTGAAAGTGTTACGAAGAAATTAACCGAACAACCCCGAGTAATCAATGTAAGCATAAAATATATTAAAAATAAATACCAAAAGATAATAAATGAACCTTATAAAATTAAATAAAGATGAATAATTTTATTGGATATATGTTTAATTAACATAATTTAATTATTTATGAAGTTGATAACATGTTCATATCACATTCAGATATCAGGTAAGTGATCTTCTGTACCACCCTCATTACTTTTCAATTATAAATTTTATTTCATTTTCTCTCTTTTGCACAATATAGTCTAATGAAATTGTTATATTTTTGTATATATTTCCCTTATATATATACTTAGTTAAATATTTTTTTTATTTTTTTGGTAGAAATGTTTTTATTTCCCTTAAAAAATTCCATTTTTAATTAAACTCGATTTAAGGGAACATTCTTATTTCTTGTCTCATGTCAATAATCACCCATGTAATTTTCTTAAAGCATTAATAGAATATAAAAAACCTATTTATTTTATTTAAATCCCAATTGGTTCAATTTTTTGTTTTATGAAAAATAATAATATCTTTTCTTATTTAAAAATATCATTTATTATTTTTATAAAGTATCACCCAAATATTTCATTTTTATACTTTCTTCTCTAAATTCGTCTGATAAATTTTCTATACTATAATTCCATGTTAAAAACCTCTCTCTATTTTTCAATTATAAATATCTAACAAAATTTAATTCCTTCCCCTCCATGGGATCATTATGATTTATCGTTTGGTTATGCTTTGAATCATAATTATGAAACCCACTTCCTTCTCACATGTTTGATCATACTTATGGTTTATGTATGGTTTCATTATTTCATGATGAATGCATAAGTATGAATTTAATTGTATGATAGTTGGTCCTAGAATTATATATCCTTCTAATTCTTTGGTTAATGTATCCTTCTCATAAGATACCATGTATGGGGTTTAAGCGGTTAACTAAGAAGACTATGTTGTATGGCGATTGGGTTTGGAATTACATATTTATCCAATGTATTGGATAAAGATTTATACCTCATGAGATGTTATGTATGAGATTAAGGAGTGAACCTAATCCAAGATGGGACCTTGTCAACTATTTTTATGGGAATTGAGGGAGTACCCAATCCACCATGGAATATTGTCCACTTTATTATAATGGTCTTAGAAGTGACCCTTGAATTATGTTTATGTTGTCATGTCTTATGTTTTTGACATATATTTCATGATTACATGATATTATGATTTTATTTCCTTATGAAATGTTTTCATTCTTATTATAATTCTTTTTTATGATATAATTTTATTCCTCTTGAATTTTTTTATTCATTATTCCATATTATTTCCCTTATTGGGATTTTTAGATAACCCTTTTCCTTATGTATTTTCCCTAGGAGATCATATGAAGGTTTATAAGATCTATTTAGGATCACTATGTTTAGTTTTAAATGAAGATATTATTTTTATATTTAAGATGATTTACTTATGTATCTAATATTCTAAATATACTAGAAATCTATATCATTTTCTTGTATTTTTTTAAATCCATGTGAAAAATTATGAATAAATTGTGTTTAAGGCTTGGGTTTCAATAGTTAGTGTCAGATGAAAGTCTAGTTTTTTTGGATATTAGGAAGAGAGAAACTTATAGAAAACCCTATAGATAATTCTAAGTATAGGATAATATACTTTAATTTTATTAAATCATAGATTGTATAGGTTTATTAATAATTACAAACATATATGAATATTGAAAAGTGGATACGACTGTGGAACACATACAGCTAGCGCCAGTCACCCTAAAAAGGGTTGGTTGAGCATTAACTCAATCATCACTTTGATGCATGATGAGTGGGACTGTGACTGAAAATATGGGTAGAGAAACCTAGGGGATATATATTGGTTGATCATATGTTTTTTACAAATCTATATAAAGGATTGATTTCTGAGTTAAATTGTGGAACTAGGTTGATAAGCATAAGAGAACCCAACTTAAAGGAAACTATGATGAATCATGAATGAAATAGATAGAAAAGATAATAATATAATTTGATCTAAAAATGGTATAGGTTAAACTATGAATGATATATGTTAAACAATGATTGATATAACATGAAATAAAATAATTATAGGATAACATGATGGTATTTTAAAGTGATACATATTTAGGTTAAATTTACCTTTATTTATCAAGGGAAATTCTATTATGATGGTAATTGTTAATCACTCATGTTAACCAATTTGTTTTGTAATGAAGAGAGCTAGACTGAACTGAGTTAATAATAGGTGTAAGGTAAAATGAAATAATTTTATAAATGATCAAACCATTGAAGTGGGATATGGACTAAGAAATATATAGATTATACAAAACTAACTATCACAAAATATAACAACCATGTGAGTATAGTTTAAATCATGAACCCACCAAAGAATATAAGGATGAAGTCTCATAGGAACTCGGGTGATGAATATGATGAGGGAAATAATATTAAACATCCTAATTGTCAAAAATGTGGGAAGAAGCACCAAGGGAATTTTCTCAAGGAGACTGGAAGATTCTTTACTTGTGGTAAATTAGGGTACTAATAAAAAAACATTCCAGTGAAAAATAAAATTATAATAATGGACAATAATGTTCTTCCTAAGGATCCATTAATGATTAGATGTTTTATATGTGATGAATTTGGTTACTATGAAACTCAATTAACCAATTCAAGGGTTTAAGAGGAAAACCAACAACATCACCCTCCTAAATCATAGGAATAAGTAAAATCAATTGAAACTACTATTGTTGAGGTAGAAAATGAATTTTCCATATAGATTTTTCAATGTATTAGGTAATGTATAATTTCACCTCTTAGGTATTAAGTTATAAATAAAAAATATTGGTGGTATAATCATTATATCCTTGTTATATGAAACTTATTCAAGGTTTGAGGAAGGTTATACGTTATAGTTTTATCTATTATTCACTTATTAGGATTTTATTAAGAAGTGAACATCTATTTTTATGAAGGTATCATATCAAATTGCTTATAGGGAAATCCAACATCATATCCCAAATAAAACCATGATCAACTACTAGTTTATGGTTAATTAGGAGCTTTTTATGGAAAATAATTCCATTGCATGAGATATAAAATTATGAGGAAGAAATTTATTTAAGGGGGGAGAATGTAATGGCCTGAGATTTTAATAGATTTTTTCTCTAATTATATGAAATATGTTTTATAGCTTTCTCCACACATAACACCAAAAAAGAAAATTTTGTTTAGACCATTAAAACCTAGACTTTGATTTAGTATGTATGAATAGGTGTACCCAAATTATGAAATATATTAATTTATATATTAAATTTATTTTATATAAATTTACTAAATTCATTATTGTGTTTAAGAATCTATATTTTTATACACTGCAATTTTGGTTACAGAAAAATATATATATTATTTTTAAATGATTGTAATAATAAAAGATAATTCTTATTGATTAATTATTTTTTGTAATTTTATAGAAATCATAAATACTAATAACTAGTTTTTAAAAAAATTATCTTCCTATAAAAATATTTTCTCATTGTATATTATGATTTTATTTAAATTTCAAAATATAAAATTAAAGAAATTGAATTTGAAAAAATAAAATTCTTTTTTGGATTTATAATTTCAATATTTCTTTAATATGATTATTTGGGTTTTTTTTAAAGATTAGGTTTTAGGTCAATAGTGAAAAATAATATTTTTATACATAACATGAGTTTTATGATCTTATTAGCATACAATTATAAATTTTGAATTCATGAAATTTTTTTATAAAACAGAAAATGTATTTTATAAGTTAATTTATAATTATAAAAATGTTTTCTTCAATTTAAAAACCCATATTTTACATTTTAGAACTAAAGTTATATTTTTCCAAAAACAAATTTAATTCATTATTCATTTAGTATTTTAAAATTATTATTTTTCACTTATATAAGTAGAATATAATAAAATGAATTTCATTTTTGGATTCATAATGTGAAAATTATCTCACGATTAAATTTTGGGATTTTTCTTAAATAGTTAATTTTTAGATGAATTGTGAAAAATACATTTTTTTCCAAAAAAGTGACTTTTATTACCTTATCAGTAAATAAGCAAGACATAAAATTCTGTAATTTTTTTTAAATAATTTAAATAATTATGTTATACATTTTAAATTATTTTTGTTCAAATTTATAAAACCTATATTTAACCTTATAAAACAAAAGTAATATTTTACTTCTAAAAAAAACTATTTTCATCTTTTTCATTTAATTAAAAATTATTTTGGTAAAATTTGGGTTTTGATTGATTTTAAAGACATATTTTTTTTATAATAAATGAATTTATTTCTTGAAAATAAAATACATTGATAATTTTATCCTACACTTAAATTTTATGTTTTAGATGGTCTATTTTTAATAAATGGGGTTTACACGTTATGAGTAATAATTCTAAAATTAATTTCTCTACCTATTAGAAATTTTTATTTTATAAATTGATTTCCATATTTGAAATCATCATTTTAGAATTATTAAATAACAATAATTTTATTTTTTTCTATTGAAATTAATTACTGAGGGTGAAAGTGGAGTTACCACTATAAGGGAAAATTAGGGGGAAATGGTTTAAACCTTGTGCAAGTGGAAAAAACATATAAAAAAACATATATATATATTTATGTACCTCCAAAAAAACATAAATTAAATATGGGAATAATTTGATTCTAAGTTTTTATTATTCCACTGACTACAAAGGTGTAATATAGTGGTAGTATGGGGTTGCTCCCATAGAGAGAGGGGAACACAATAATGAATTTTACCCAATTTTTAGGTCATCCCAATTTAATTAATTAATTATAATATCTAAATAATTGAAATTAAATAGATAAAATAATGAAAAAAAGATAATAAATATATAAGATATGGTAACAAGATTATAAGGGTGGTTTTACTATATAAATTAATTTAACTTCACTTGAAAAACAATCAGATTCAATGGTTGTGTAACTATTAAATTTATAAGATATAGTAAATGTTCATTCCCTATAAATATACCCTAGAATCTCAACTAATTGGGGTCTACTTAATTAAAATAACTAAAGTTTATTAATAATATATCTTCAAAAGTAGAAGAATATTTCAATTCAATGGCGATGAATTAATTACCTCAATCAAGTTGGTGTTTATTCATAATTGATATAATTTTTTCTAAGAAAAAATAATGTATAATACAATCTCAATGTTGCAACATAATAATTTTGAATAAAATCATCTAATGAGAAAAGGAAAATCAGAATTTGTTGGTATTCACCCCATTTAACTGATTCTGCTCTCCCGAATTGTTTTAGCAAATCATTTTCAGGTGATCTATAATAATGAATAAACCAAATTTCATATAAAATATAATAGAGTAGAATTATTAGAGAAAAAGGAATTCAATTAAATTACAAGTCATCGAACATTTAAAGCTAAATAGAAAACAAAAAATAAAAATGAAAAACTTAAATATGAATAATGATCCTCTAGTTGAAACCATAGAATAGAATCATGTCTAGTGGATAAATAATCACATCCTCCCTGAGTCTTATCCTTTTTGAATAGGACTCCAAATTACATAACCTTCAAACGAGTGTTGATTCCATTGAAATTTCAAAGGATTGTATTTTTTATGAATTCATATTCATGATGTAAACACATGATTTATGAAATGAATTTTATGGAAATGTGTCACCAAATCTATATCCTCGATGAACTTATAACGTAAATAATTTTTACAATTTGAATCCGCACAATTTTCTCTTAAAATATTTACAGTCTTGAAAAAATTATGTTGTAAATTGATTTTAGGACATGAATATCATATGACATGGCCTTATACAAGTCATAAAACCACCTTTCAAATCATGAATGGGTGATGTAAATTTGGAAAAAAAATTTCTTCTCATAAAGAATGATGTAAATTAATTTAACTTTGTAAATCAAGATTTTCCTAGTTTCTTTTATTATACTCACTCTATTGTAGCTTCAATATTCTGTTGTTAGGCTATGGAAAAAAGATCTCTAGAGTGGATTTTATATATTTTCCCATAATTCCATGTTTTCCTTCATGAAATTCATGATTTCTATATAATTATATCTCTTACATAAAAAATTATATCAGAAATTCATTTCATATTAAATCATGTAATATTCAACTAAAAAAATATTTAAACCATGAAAGTATGCATAAAATTAGTGATTTAAAATATTGGATGTTGGAGGAAATATTGAACCTATATATTTTACCACACAATTATTGGATTTTTTGGACAAGTTTTCTATGAATAATGGGGCGATGTTAATGAAGAGTAAATATATTTTACAAAAATGAAATTCTCTTTAAATAAAAAAAGAGCTCACCTCCTTCCCATCTATTCATCCATTAAAAATGTTTAAATTAACAAAAAATAGTCCATAATGTCTCATAAAAACCCTACCCATGCCTTTGAAGACTTTAACTCACACAAAGACTAAGAGAAGGATCCTTAAGGGGTTACCCAATGAAAAACTTTCAAGGGAGATATATTACTCTAAACCAAAATTCTCTTGTTCTTTTGGTATTCTACCGCACTCATTCCAACTATACCCATTAAGGAATGATAAATATATAATTTTTACTAAAATAAATAGTTTTTATACTAATGGAATATTCATTTTATACCTTTCTCCAAATTCATTGGGAAAAAAGAAAATATCATCATGTGTGTGTACAGATTACCACCTCCATGAATGACTTATTCAATTTCAAATCACCACCATAAATTGATGTTTTAAAAAGGTTATTTAATTTACTAATATGAAAATTATGAAATTATTATAATTCTAAAATGACAATTACTTCATTTTTAACCCCATTCCATTTCAAGGAAAATTGAAGTGTTATTTGGGTGTACGTGCGCCTACCGCCTTCACAAAACAACATGTTTTGTTTTCCATGACCAAAAAAAATGGATGAATTTAAAAATTTATTTAGTATGTAAAAATTATATTAATTAAATGATTAATATTTTTTAAGTATAATATTTTTCATTCTTTATGTGTGATTAATAAGAAATGGTCGTACTAACTTTAACTACATTAAATTGACTTATCAAGGAACCTTTCTTAATTATGTTCAATTTTGCGATAAATTTTGATACTATATAATTATTTTTATAATATAATACTAACTTAAATCTTAAATTATGTAGTTCATGAAGTTATTTTACAATAAATTTTTCTATGGTCAACAAATCGAAACTGTTATAAAGAAATTAACTGAACAATCATGACTAACTGACGTAAGAGGAAACTATATAAAAAATAAATACCAAAAGATAATAAATTGAAATTAGATAATTAAATAAAATTGAATAATTCTATTTTTTATATCTTTAATTAAATTAATTTAATAATTTATGAATTTAAGTGCAAGTGTAGAGAACATTCAGACATGAGGTAATGGATATTTAGTACCACCCTCATTACTTGTCAATTAAACATTCTCATTATTTTTAACCTTTTTATGAAATATTATTCACATGAAATAAAAAATTTTATATATATATATATACTTAGTTATATATCCTTTTAATTTATAGGGTTATATATATTTTTTATTTCCCTTTATAAAATTCAATTTTAATGTAAACCCCATTTAAGGGTTCATATTTCTTGTCTCATGTCAAGAATTTAATACAATAAATATTTTTTAGCCATGAATATATTTTAAAACGCAAAATTATTTTATGGAGAGTCATCTTGGTTCTATTATAGTTGTATAGAAAATAATATTCTCTTTCATTATTTAAAATTTTCATTAAATTATTTCATAATGGGTCACCCAAATAGTTCATTTTTACTCTTTCTTCTCTAGATCCTCCTCATAAATTATCTCCACTCAAATTACATGATAAACACCTACATAACTTCTTCAATTATGAAAGTACAAAATAATTTATTTCATTAATATATTGGGAATCCATATGATTTATCCTTTTTTATTTCCTTGAATCATAATTATGAAATCCACTTCATTCTCACGGGTTTGATCATGAATATGGTTTATGTGTGGTTTCATTACCTTACGTGGAATATATAAGGGTTGTTTTCATTTTTTTGATGGGAAGGCCTAGAATTATTTATCTCTCTAATGCATTGAGTAAAATTTCCCTCTCATAAGACACTATGTTTGGTGCACGATCGGTTAGCCTAAGTACATTATGTTATGTGATGGGTGGGCCTATAATTATATATCCCAATAAGAAATTGGGTAAAGATTTATACATCATGAGGTGTTTTTTATGGGATTAGGGAGTGAAACTAATCCCTATGAAACTTTTTTCACTATGTTTATTGGAATTTTGAGTAAACCTAATCCACCCTGGGACTTTTTCCACTTTATGATGACAGGATTGGGAATGATCCTTGAATTATTTTTACAATATAATGTTTGATGTTGTTTCCAAATATTCTAGGATTCCATGATATTATGATTTCATTTCCTTGTTCTATGTTTCCATGATTATGAAAAATCTACTTTTGATATCATGTCCTGACTCTTTACTCTTAGGTTATGATTTATCTCTATCTTTATTCATTTATTACGATTTTTCACTCTCTTATTTACTTTTTAATTATTCATAGGATATCCTATGTAGGTTTAGATGATCCATGGGAGTTAGGAGCATAATGTGGAGTTGTAAACAAAGTTTGTTTTTTTATATTTAAGATGATATATTTTTGTATTTAATATTTCAAAGACACTTCACCTATAGATCATTGTTTTGTATTGTTATAAATATATGTGAAAAATTATTATATAAAGTTAGTTCAGGTCTTAGATTACTATAGTTTCTCCTGTGTGTTTATTTTGTGATTGGAACTTCCTTCCTTTCCAAATATTTCAACCATAATTTTCACATTTTCTTAATATTCTTTGTCTGAAAATGGTTGTATGGGAAAACCATACTCATTTAAACAATTACATGCCTTTTTCTATTTTCTATTAGGATGACTGATTCAAAAAAATCTACAATTTACCATGTACACTATCTTTCATACATTCTGTAATTAATAGTATGAAGTCCATTCTTCATAAATTAGAAAATCTTTATGTTCCTTAACACTATATCCAAATAAGTTTCTATATAAAGTAAAGTCATGTATAGTGAAAAATATGATAAAAAATATAATAAAATATTGTATTATACATCAATTAATATAACACCTTCCCCTTATAGAATTTTAAATTCCTCAATCAATGTTTATAGATACATATTACTATTATATTTAGGCTATTTTGGTTTATAAATCATCAATATTATCATCACATATTTTCTATTCATACATATATGTGAGGAAACATTATAAAAAACCAATATAAAGTGCCAAAAACCATGTTGGTTACTATGGTTTCGATATAGATTCATTTGATATGTGTAGAGAAACATTCTAATATTTATAACTTCATTTATAAGATCATAATTTCTTTTATCAAATCACTTCCATTATAGAGAATCATTAGGGTGAGATGGTTTTCTATCATAGTTACACTCATTTGAATACTATCATATCCCCTATGAATCATTTGAATTCACAAATGGATTAATTAAATGAGTATTTTTTTATATTATACTATATTTATTTAGTGGGAGGTCTGATACATGGTCTTAAGAATGCATCAAAGTGGGATTTTCATCCATTTTATATCATTATGGTCGATATTTTGGACAATCTAATAAATTTTCATATAATTTCTTATATATAATACCATTTTTGGAGTATTAATATATCTTTCCATACCCTAATACCATTATACACAAAATTTTTCCCTCAAAATTGGAATCGGGATCCCATTTCCTTCTAGAAGTATCTCTTTTAAAAGCTCAAGGAATTAAGTGAATTTTTTTTAATTAACCATTTCTTGATTTCAAGTTAAAAAATATCAGCACTGCTGATAATAATATAAATTTAGTTCAATATAAATAATATTGGTTTTTTAGAATCTCAGTATAGTTGTCTAACACTTTTTTTCTATCATTTCAACATCTATATAAAGAATTAATTCTTAAAGATGATCCTGTATCTCATGTTGAACATCTTTATCATTATTAGATCTTGACTATTCTATTTCACTATTCCACATCCAACATGTATCATAATAAATAAAACCATAGAAATTATGGTGGCCTTTTTGATTTTTATGTACCCAAATTTTATTATATTCAAAAACTTCAAGCTTGAAAAAAATAAAATATTTGTTTTCAAGATCCACTTGGAAAATTATAAGAAATTGTTAACCCATGTCTCATATTCATCACTAGTACTTTGTGCGTGTATCCAGTTATGATCCATTAATCACCTAGTGTAGAAATATAATAACTAAATATATTAAAACATAAAAACATTTAAACACACACACACACACACACATAAATAGATAAATTTGAAATATATAAGAATATAAATATATAAAGATGAATAAATTTTGAAAAAAAATTTTATCTAAAAGAAATTTAGAACCAAAAAACAATTTATAACCAAGAGTGATTATAACAACAAAATAATTTTACAACCTAAATAAAATTTAAGAAAAAAAATATTTTAACTGAAAAAATTATAATGAAAAAAATTGATAAATAAAAGGAATTAAAAATTAAAATAATTAAAACCAAAAATAAATTATTACCATAATTTATAATCAATTTTTTTTATAACCTTAGATTAATTATTACAATAATTTTTTAATTGAAAATGATATACATAAGAATAAATGGACGGATGAATGAAATTTATAAAGAAAAAATAATTAGTTAATCTTCCAGAAATGAAAATTAATTTTTAATGTTTGGAGTTCAATGACAGAAAATAGATATCAAAGTGCTATAGATAAAATAGAGGGATGTAGAAGTAGGTATAATGATGTAATATTAAGGATAAATGTTTGAAAAAATGATGTATAAAATCGATCAAAAAAATGTAGAGGGCAGTCATGATTCAAATAGATCAAGTTTTCAATAGACCAAATGAAGTTGAGGTCCATAGTAGAAGGAATAACTATGGAATATTATGTAGAAAAAATAAAAAAAAATTAAAAAATTAGATAAACAAGGAATATTGAGTGTGGGTTATGTGCAATTGTGAGTTGTGAGGATAAGGGTTTGAGAACAAACACATCAATATAATGAGGAAAATTTCATGAAAATTAGATTTTTAAATGGTTTTAGCTTCATTTTTTTTATAAAACTGACATTAAAAGTTCTTATAAATTATTTTTAAAATCATTTTTTATAAAACCAATTTTAAAATTCACTATGAATCACTTTTAACATTGGTTTTATGATAAACAACATTAAAATCCTACCCACGTCTCTTTTAACATCACCTATACCAATTGATGTTAAAAACTTGACACTAAATAATTTGTTTATACTCGTTGAAGTTATAATTTTTAGTAAAGTATTGAACCTTATGAAACCTTACTTATATATCATATGATGAGTTGGTTGTACCCTATGAAGTTGATTTTTTTAGAAAGGTATTGTACCTTATGAAGTATCATATGTATCTTATTTTGGTATTGAACCTTATGAAGATACACCTTATGAAGAAAATGAACCTTACAATGAATCAAAACCCTAAGGATAAAATTAACCCTATGATTTATATATATAATCTTTGTAACACCCAATACCAAACCACTGAGTGTGAGAAAGTGGGTTACATGACCTCATGCCAACCTCCCAATACACAAGAGGTTGTTGACTATAAACAAGGATTTAATTTCATCAAGAGGACACCACCAATGCATACTAAATCAAGTGTTATCAAGTATAATATGTGTATGTAATGAATATAATAAATTTATAAGAATCAAAAACAACATACAATAAAAAACTAAGAGGTCATATGTTAACTAAGCCACCACAAACCCCCATCAATACCTACATTTTATCCACACCAGAAGGTTTTTAAGAAGATGCCAGAAGTAACTAAAAAATATCCACATATCTAGTATATCTTTTTTTGAAAACCTAATGAAATCATGTGTAAATTTTACACACTTCTCTCTTATGTCTCAAGTATGACATGCTTCTTTAAAATCACAAGTCATCAAGTGCACACTCACAAATAAACCATGTATTGAGTAACCTAATACTTGTAGTCCAATGCCCAGAGTGGATCCTCAAAAAGACTCCATGGTATCATCATATCTTCACCGTACGCTTAGTTCAATCATTTCTGTCATCAAAAGTCATGTGTATTGTCACACCTGGGCTTTTAGTTTTCATTTCTTTCTGATTCTTGTTCTTTTCCTCCAGATCCAAGTGTGACATGGTTGAGACTTTGGGGCATCATTTCCTATTCTATATAGCCTATATTTCTATCCCCAGACTCCCCTTTAATCCCCACTATGTTCCCCTTGATTTCCCCCTTGGACTCACTTTAATTTGGAGCAAAATGGAATGTTTTTTGGGGGATATAAGAGGCCGCATAGTTTCCCAGCACGGTTTATAGAACCTTACAGCCAAACCATACAGGGTGTCCATCACATTAATTTTTTAACTCCAATTTCACTCTCTTGAATAAATCCTATTTCACCCTTTTCTTCCCCATTTCAAGCCTCACATCCATGGAAGTCTCCATAGCTTCCCCAAGCTCCTTAGGATCCCATTTTTGATGGATTTTTTGGTGGGGAAACTTCAAAATTATGCAAGTAAGTGATTCGACCTTTGTTTTCTTCCTTCTACTTGGGGTTTCCTTCCTCCTTATTGAAGTTATAAAATTTATAAAATCTATGGTTCTTACCAAGGGTTTTATTTTGTGTCTTTTTAGAGAAATCTTGTGGATTAGGGTGCATTTTCATCCCATTGTGGTGCAGTAGTAGTGCAGTTTATGTTTCGCATAATGATTTGGGTTTTTGATGCAAATTTTAGGTTATTCCTTGTGTAAGAATTATTTGATGAGTTATATTTACTTGATTTATTTTTTATCAAGTTCCTCTTCTATTTTTTTTGGTGTGAAAACCATTTTTGGTAGCACTGATTAAGTGGTTGATGTTAAAGTATCCTTTTTGTATAAAAAAGAGTGTATTTCATGTGTATCCCATGTTGTATCAATAGGGGTTTTTGGGTTCATGAAATGATTTTATTAAAATCTATTATGGATTCCAAATATGGATGGGTATGGTGTTTTTGGGTTTTTTTCCTTAAAAGAGTGTTTTTGAAAGGGTTTTTTTTGAAAAGCCTCATTACACTTCTTGAAATTGTTTTATGAAGAGTCTAAATGGTTTATTGAGTTACAAAAAGGGTGAAAAACATGTTGGTGTACTTTTTGGTGGGTGTATGTTCTCACAATAGGTATTTGAAAGGGAAATCAGTGATTTTTGATGTCAAACGTTTTGAGAACATTTTATTAATTATTGAAATGATTTATTAAATTGTAAGAAAGGCGTGAAACATGTTTGTGGGGTGGTTTGTGTGAGTATGATGTTAAAAAGCATTTGAATGTGAAAGGAATATTATGTGAAATTCTTTTGGGAATTTTGGTGTGTGTGATTTGTAAATGAAATTTTCATGTGAAAATGGTACTTTATAAGATGTGGAATTGATTGAGAACAAGAGGGAAAACCTGGGTATCTAGGTGGGGGACGTGTACTAGTATGCTAGTGATCCAGAGTGGTTTTGTTCCAGTATCATGTAGAATGTTTGATAATGATGACACTAACTAAACAATCATTATGATGTTGGTAACCACTAGTTTATGGATATGTTCCCTACTAGTGGATCATGGATGAGAACAAATCTTTGTAATGGTTACTTTTCACCGAGATACCAGGTACCTAGGAACCACAACTAAATAGTGCCTAGGGTTATTTCCCTTGACTGGAACTCATTGAATATTTTATAATTACCATTTACATACTGTTTGTTTGGCTTTAAAATTTTGTAGCATGGGAATTTTATGTAAATGTGTTCTCCCTTTAAAGTAAAACTTATGAAAACTATTTTCATTTGGAACTAGTATCATTTTGAAATTGTTACTAGCATTCATGTTTAAAAATAATTGAAATATTTTCATCTTTAAATGATTATCACATGGAATAATTTTGGGTGGAATACTACTAGGATTTGGCTCACACCATAATTACACCTTTGGGTGTAAGTAGACTTGGTAATGTTTGTTGCATGTTTGGGTAAAGATCTAAGATCCTATAGTCTGAGTTTCTAGAGGTCCATCATGATGTGGTGTCATAGAGATGGCTTGAGGGCATTTCCCCTTGCCATGAGGTGGTTCTTGGGATGTTCTTTTTGGATTCTTCCATTATAGTAGTCTTTGGGACTTTTATAAACCTATGTATTTCAATTATTAATTTTTGTTAATATTTGTTTGGTGTAAATTTTCAGATTCAGTTTATTTATCCTTGTTGGTTGTTTTAAGTTTCTAATTGACGGTAAATTTTTCCCAAAAATCTATTTATGATACCCATGAATTTTAACAGCCCATCAGGATCAGTAACTCCCTTAGGTTATTTCCATGAACTGAGTCGGGTGCTGATTTTGATGGCAACCAGATCTGGTTAATGACAAAATGATATTATAGGAAGATTCACTCTTTTTGGGTCATTTACTTTTGGGAAAGATTTTGGGTAGAATGGATCTAGTATTTACAGGACATGATATTACTATTATGAGTAGTGTTCCTAGCCAACACACCTCATGGTGGGATTCATGTCTCCAGGGGATGTTGGGTTTTATCAGAGTTTAATAGTTATCATGGTTCTTTAATGACTTGAGAAATGAAAAGAGATTTTGGTCAATGGTCTCAGAGAGCTCGAAGGAACTGGAAAGTCATGTGGATTTTGGGATATTGTCCAAGAACACTCTCTTTGGTAGTTAAGTGATTAGAAAATTGCCACCAACCATATGTCCAAACCACCTTCCATCACTAATTTGTTCTCACATTGTCTTGTGTCTTTTTGTTTTAAAATCATGGAGACTTTTTTTAATGTAAAAATGACTTGATTTTATGGAATGTAAACTTTTTTGAAATGAGTATACAATAAAGTATGAATGGTTTGATTTCTGAAAGGGTTGAAATGAGTTTTTAGATCTATTTTGAAATGTTAAATGGTGTGTTCACACCTCTTTTTAAAGTAATAATTATGCCAATGTGGGTATTGAAAATCTATTTCAAATTGAATTTTACAAACTATAGAAAATTGATTTGAATAGAATAAAGTTTTTTAGAATTTATGTGTGGGGTTTGAAGATTAATTTTGATTTGGTAATTGGTGGGATTTTTGAATGTTTCATGAATTTATGGTAACTTGTTTTAAATAAAAATAAATAATTATTTTTTAAAATAATGGCGGTGGATTAAATGGTGTTTGTCATCAAACCTGATGTGTTTTGAAATAGGCTGAGATGTTTTGAAATTAATGTGTATGACTTGAATGTGAGTTTTTTTGAATGTTTGACACTTTTTTTTGAAAAGTTTTATAATATTTGAACTGGGTTTTGATTTTGTGGATAGTAGTTTTGAGAAAAAAGAAGTGTCAGTTGAATTTATTGGTTTTAAAAAGTGGAAATAAATTTTATTTTAACCTTTAGTATTTTTGTTAGTGACCACTTTAATGGATTTAATTTATAAGATTGATGTATAATGGAATGACTAGATGAGTTCCTATATATAAATGAGAAGGGTTCCTGGTGTGGCATGGAAACATGCATGTTTGAGGCCTATGGAGTACCATTGGTGGATGGGCTAACCATCGACCCATTAATTTTTAAGGAGAAAATTTTAAAGGAAAATTTTATGTCTTGATAACCAGTATTTGTGTGGGGCATCTTATGTGTTTTTTGGATTATTGTTGTGGGGTTTATTGAGTTCAAGAACCCCTTCTTTTGGAATGATGTTTTGGTTTTTTGTTTCTCTGGTGAGTTGGGTTAATCTGTTGGTGAGTGGTATATTTTGGGAAATGTTTCAGAAGCCATTGCAGTTGTTCCGATCATATGTTCGGTTCTAGTTTGTGGTATGTTTTGACCAAAGGAACAACTTAGTTGGGTCTTTGGGTTCCCTTATAGCTAAAGTACACCCCATAAAGAGTTATTTCATGATTGAAGTGTGGCCACGAGTGATTCGCTATTGGGATATCCTAAAGTTGATCAACACGAGGACATTATTCTTGAGATTTGGAGATTGAGTCTACCCATCTTCTTTTTTAGTTAAGTGGATCATTTCATAGTGGGAGAGTGGATATGGATGTTTGAAATAGTCCTTAGTTTCTTATGTTTCTTAAGTCGTTAAAGGTGAAAGTAGTTCAGGGTTGTTAGTGTAGAATGATGTCTTAAAGGGACTTTGGGTATTTCGTCGGTCTCATCGAATCAAGGGTTCATGTTAGGCCACCAGTGGGGGAAATTTGGCCAAGAGAGGCTTTTATGGCTTGTTGTAGGAATAATGTGCTTTGTGGGACTTGGTATAAGGTCTATCTACTTATGTTGTTTTTATTAGTCACAATGGTCATGTTTGGGGATGCCTTGCGAGGTCATGTTCTCGTTTGACTATAAAGGCGATGGTTGTAAAATATTATTAGAGTCTCTATTTTTTAGGAAGTGTTCCTCCCATTAGAAAATTATGAAATCCTCTATTTTAGAGAAAGGTGGTTCTATGTGTCCTTTACTTATACTGTTTCCCATCCGAAGAAACAAGGGATGACATGTGTGTATCTTATAAGACCTTATTTTAGTAAATTGTTGGGTTTGGGTAAAGTGAGTTTTAGAGTTTTTTTTTGTATTGGTGAACCCATCTATGATTATAGTGTAATTATTTATGGCATCAAAAGGAGAATTTTGGGTTAGGGGTTTCAAAAGCCTGACTGTAAAGTTGGATATGCTTCAATCATCTAATCTCCAGCCATAGGCCCCGAAGTGAAGTTGGTGCATATTCTGGGAAATCCCGCAGTCATGAAGGCTTGGGTATAATTCTCATCCTTGGTATGAATGATGAGAATATTTTAAACCTCTGGTGTCATTGTCTTTCTCCATTTGTTTCCATTCGGTGGAAAGGTGTGAGAAGACCTCATTTCCACATTGTAGCCTATTTGAGTGTAAGGGTTATGTTTCAAGAAGTTTCTGAGTTTGTGATTTTCCCTTTGGGTTTCTTTTGTGTTTTTGAAGAAAAGTATGAAGTTTGGTCTTGACATATTGAAGTTCATGGTTTACGCACTGTTATTTCTAATCATGCTCCAACATAAGAAATAATGTGGTAGGAGAAAAAACCTACTACACGACCTTAGTAGGGCTGTGTGTCTTACCTCAGGTAAGCGTACAACTGGGTCCCTTTTAGAAAAGGTGACAGAATGGTCTGTGATTGGTTTGGGAAACCATGAAGACTAACCATGTGGTCGTTCCATCTCATTAAAATTTGGGATCTTTATTTTTTGTTATCCCATGCTAGTCATTTATGATGGATAGTTCTTATGGTTGTGAGACCCACCATGGTTCTCAGGTAAGTTTTTTTGGGATAGAGTCTAATGTTAGTCTACCCCTTATGTGAGGGAGTCCATTCATGCCTCCCCCTATTGGTGTCCTGATTTTATCTCAGGGATTTAAGTTGTCTCTTATGGTGGGTAGTCCATCCGGACCTCCCCATGTTGGTATAATCAGTTTTGTTCTTGTTGTTGTCTTGGTGATAGGTAGTCTTGTTCAGAGCTATATAACCACAAAATTCAGTCTTGGGTAAATATTTGTATTTCTGTGTGCCCAATGGTTTTGTAGAATTAAGGTTGTGGTGACCTCATTCGATTTCATTGTTTGTTTCAGGTAAATTTTTTGAGATTCATCTGGTAGTGTTTAAGGTGTTTTGTCTTGGGATGTTGTTCAATTATGTTTACCTAATTCAGGAAAGTTGTGTAAATATTGGTTGGTGAGAGTATCCTTTCCTTATTTGTTAAATTGGAGGAGTTTTGGCTTTTTGGGGTGGGTGACCCTTAGCAGGGGAGTCCTTCTTGGCCTCTTGAGTTAACTCATAGACGTTTTTTATTACTGGTAGTATCCTTGTTTCCATTTCATTAGGAACCCCCTTTGAACATTAAAATCGTGTTGGGTTTTGTTTTTTCATATGATTTTGTTGTGTCTTTTCGAGGGTAAAAAGCTTTATAGTTGGGATAATTGTCACACCCAAGCTTTTAGTTTTCATTTCATTCCGGTTCTTGTTCATTTCCTCAAGAGTCGGGTGTGACATGTTTGAGACTTTGGGGAATCATTTCCTCTTTTCCATGGCCAATATCTCAATACCTATACTCATCTTGAATCCTACATAAGTTCCAATTAATTTAACCCTTGGCCTCCACTTGAATTTGGAGAAAAATGGAATGTTTTTGGGTGGACCGAATATGCCACATGGTTTGGTAGCACAAATTTCTAAACCATGCATCTAAACCGTGCTGGGTGTCCAGTACATTAAAAATATTGTTGTAATTCTAATTTTTCCCTTCCAGAATAAACCATGTTGCGCCCATTTCTTCCCCATTTTGTTCCTCATATCCATGTAAGGATCCCAAGCTCCTCCAAGCTCCTTAGAAACCTATTTTTGATGGGATTTTTGGTGGGGTAACATCAAAATCATGCAATTCAGTGATTATATCTTTGTTTTCTTCCTTCTCCTTGGGGTTTCCTTCCTCCTTCTTGAGGTTCTAAAATTTCTTATAGCTAATGTTCATACCTACAGTTTTATTTTGTATCTTTTTTGTGAAATATTGTGGATTAGGGTACTTTTTCATTCCCTTGGGGTGCGACAATGGTGCGTTTGAAGTTTCTCACAATGATTTTGGGTTTTGATGAAAAGGTTAGGTGATTACATGTGTAAGAATTCTTAGATGAGATATATTTTCTTGATTTTTGTTTTTAGCATGTTCTTCTTCCATTGTGTTTGGTGGAAAAATAGTTTTTGGTAGCATGGATTAAGTGGCTAATGTTAAAGTGGAATTTTGGTGTAAAAATGATTGTTTTTTATGTGTATCCCATATTGTATCAATTGGGGTTATTTTGTGGTTCATGAAATTATTTTATTAAAAGTTATTAGGGCTTCCAAATATGATTTTGTATGTTGTTCTTGAGTTTTTGTTTCTTAAAATATTTTTTTAATTGGTTTTATGTGTAAAGCCTCATTACACTTCTTGAAATTGTTTTATGAGGAGTCTAAATGATTTATTGAGTTACACAAAGGGTGCGAAACATGTTGGTGTATTTTTTGGTGGGTGTGTGTTCTAAATTTTTTTTTGAAAGGGAAAGTGGTTATTTTTTATGTCAAATGTTTTGAGGCCATTTTATGAGTTTTTGAAATGGTTTATTAAATTGTATGAAATGTGTGAAATATGTTTGTGGGATATATTTTGTGAGTATGATGATAAAATGAATTTGAATGTGAAATGAGTATTATGTGACATGATTTTGGGATTTTTGGTGTGTGTTTTTGATTTGGAAATGGAATTTTCATGTGAAAATGGTACTTTATAAGATGTTGAACTTGTTTGAGCATAAGAGAGAAAACCTATGTGTCTAGGTGGGTGAACATGTACTAGTATGCTAGTGATACGGGGTGGTTTCATCCCTATTTCACATATAAATTTTTATGATGACATCACTAACTAAACTATTATGATTATGTTGGGGACTACTAGGTTAAGGGTTTGTTCCCAACTAGTGACTCGTGGATGAGAATGGATATTTGTTATGGTTACTTTTCACCAAGATATGAGGTACCTAGGGCCCAAAACTAGCCAGTGCCAAGGGTTATTTCCCTTGACTAGTGCTCATTGGATATTTTATACATACTTTCATCATGCGGTGTGTTTGTCATGAAACTTTAGTAGCATGTTCATTTTATTTAAAAGTGTTCTCTCTTTAAAGTATCCCTCTTGAAAACTGTTATCATTTTGAAGTTTTATCTCTTTGAAACTGTTACTAGCATTCTTGTTTATAAAAACTTTCAATATTTTCATCTTAAAATGATTATCACATGGAATCTTTTTGGGTGGAATACTACTGGTATTAGGATCACACCCAACTTAAACCTTTGGGTGTAAGTAGACTTGGTAATGTTTGTTGCAGGTTTGGGTAAAGCTCTTAGAACTGGCGGTCCGTGTTTCTAGCAGTCCTTTATAATGCGGTGTCATGGATACGACTTAAGGGAATTACCCATTTCCATGAGGTGGTTCTTGGGCTGTTCTTTTTTGGCTCTCTTCACTTATATTAGCCTTTGGACCTTGTATAAACCTATGTATTTCAATCAAGATTTTTTCTTAAGACTTGTTTGGTGTGAATTTTTAGATTCAGTTTATTTATCCGTGTTGGCTGTTTTAAGTTTCTAGAATCGGGTAAATAAATCCCAAACACTTGTTTGTGATACCTAGGAACTTGTTCCAGCCCTTGGAGATCGGGAATGCCCTTCAGGTCTTTCCACGAACTGAGTCAGGTGACAATTTTGAAGGTGACCAGATCTAGTTCATGACACGTACCCCCCTCTATGGGATAATGAAATCATAATAGTACACCTATTTTGAGCACCAAGAAAAATAAATTTGAGGGAAAGGAAACATTAATAAAAATGTAGATAATATAGGGAAATCATATCATCGTGAGTATAAATTTGCAACACATAATATCATGTAATCATTATCAACCAATGAAATAATTTACTCTAGTAATTCTCATGGAACCAATATCATAACGGGTGTAATGGGATATCCCCACAACCACATGCGATCACAATCAATAACAATTATCCATTATGACAACACATGAATTATAACATGGAAACATCTATAATAAAACCCCCAAAAGGTAAGTAAATTCCTACCTCAAAGCCTTCAATATCACCATCAATGATAAACCACCCTGTGTGGATCAAAAGCTGGAGTGGAAACCTTAATAGCTAATAACACCTCCACTTTTCCATATTATCATAGCTGTCGACATGTCAACATTCATGTTTCATTATGGATTCTTATAACTAATAACATTTATTTTATTTAAAAAATAAACAAAATATCAACTGCGATGATACTTTATATCTCTTGGATAATTTCGAAATTATCATTTTAGGCCATCACATGCACTATAAGTCTTCTCCTAAAGAATAATAATAAAACCAAATTTTATAATATATATCTCTATACTAATATGATATCATATGTGGTAGTTATTTATAATTATTTTTTTGATAAAACTATATAATTATCCATTGATAATGTTTTATAATTATCCATTGAGAACTTTTATAAATCATCCTTTTATAATTTGATATTTTTACCACATAAGAAATCCTATTAATTAACCTTTGATCACTAGATATTAATATTTCTTAACACTAACTTAGGATAATTTCTTATATATTATACTTTGATAATTTTATGTAAAAATCATTTTACAATTCTTCATAATTTTCTTTTTATAATTCTGTAGTAATTATATTTTCATAGTTTTAATAAATTATCCTATGATAAATCAATGTATATGTCACTTGATAATTTTTTATAGTTATCATTGAAAATTTCTCATAATTATATATTTATTTATTTTATTAATTATTCTTTGATAATTATGTTAAATTATTCCATGATAATTGTTTATTTTTATTTTCTAATAATCTCATGTAATTATTCATTAAGAGTCTATTTAAGAATTCTTCATTGATAATTTAAGTTTTACCAAATTAATTTAAATTCAATCAATTTTTTCAAGAATTTAAGAAGGGTAAAAATATAATAAAATAAAATAAAAGAAAAACATATTAAACCCCCTAAAGAAGATACACAAGTAAGAATAAGAGGAGATTTCCCGACCTAAACCTAGAATAAGAGATCGAACTTGATCAATGGAGGCTTTCCAATTGAATGAAAGAGAGAAATGAGGTCACTTAGACTCAATAGGATCAACCAATACTAAAAGATCAGTTTTTTTATATATGAAACCCAAAGTAATATATGTTCAATATTAATAAAATTCAAATTAAAAACATAGATTTAATTTTCATTTCAACCAAAAATTTATTGTGGATTGTTTAATTTTAGAACACTAAGGAATTACTATTTCAAATGGGTCTAAATGAGTTTATTATATGGATTTTTGATCAACCTTCATGAATATGGGAGATTTTTAGTGGCATGGGGAAGAAGGATAAATAAAAGAAAAATAAAAAAATAAAAAATAAAAATGGTAAAAAACGTACATTTGTGTACCAATGTTTGATTTAAAAAACACCACACGTGCACAAAGTCTATGTCATACCTAGGGTAAATACTACATTGAAGATTATTAGTGGTCTCAAGTCTCACATATGATACATCTTTAAGTAAATATTCTATTATTTCAAAAATACTATATTATCCTGATATAATATATTTAATATTTTTATTATATCAACACCGAAGCTCTATGGGCCCGGAAATCCCATACTGACTCCACACCTAACTCCAAATTTTTTCTTTAAAATATTCCAAAGTTTTATAAGGAAAAAATAAATTCATTACATTAATATATACTTTACCCTTATGTAAATTCATAGTAAACACCAGTATTGAAAATTTATATTTTTACATAAAAACACTTGTAATTTATTAAAAAAATAGTGTTCAAGGATCAGTTAAAATTTTGAATATCATAATTATCCCCCTCTAATGTATTATTATCCCTAAGAAGTTTTTCTAGTGGTATTGTTCGAACAAATCATGTCTCCAATTTTGAAGAGTAAATGATTCCTCACCACCGTCTACCGTAGTCATAACCACAACATAATCATGACCAACCTCACCTTTGTGACCCTATCCCTAAGAAACATGAATTGTGTGAGTAATCATCTAGGTCACTATTGAGGGCCTTTGTTGGTTTATTAGGTTGTAGATAGAATCTGTTCTGCTCCATTACATAACCTCAAAGCCCAAAATTATAATTTTTGGAGGTTCTCCATCTTTCAACTCCAATAAACACTTATTTTGAGAAACAGATAAAAAATTATGATAATGGAAAAACTTCTCATAGTTGAATAACTTTAGAACTCTTTATTTCACATGATGTGCTAACGATCCCTTGATCCATCCTTGTTTTCTACCACCACTATGCTGTGAAACCTTGAACATCCACTTCATTCTTTTGGAAGTATCACCGGGAGACCCATCAGGAATTAGAAGAAGACCCAAAACTCTATCCTCCTATAGTCCTTTATTTTCCATCAAGGACTTTTAAAGCATCTTTGTGAGTCATGTTTCATAGGAAATCATAGTTTTTAAGATCTTCCTATGATCCATTAGTTCATGATCATAGTATGGATTCAGCATACCTAAAATTAAATCTTTGAATAAAATGTATTTTAAGGTTTCCAAATTTATACGTTCATATCTTCATAAAAGGTTCACTACACCCCACCACCGCTTGGTGGGTCCCTATAGCATGAAAGCCTCAAGTTACACCTTCCACACATTGGGTTTCTCAATGAGATCGAAGACTTACTCAATGATTACTATCATGTTCTTCAAATCCTATGGTTCACAAATCCAATGAAAGTTTAGAGGATGAAGAAGCTGGAAGTATCTAGTGTTTTTGACAATGGACCTCAATAGAAATAATCTTGGATGGAGTGGGACTACTGATTATATCACTAGAGTTGGTGTGGAAACATTATCTAGAGTACCATTCTCATCCGGTGGTCAAACCCCATTTTTTTGTGGTGGCATCTTCTACAACAGAAGGAACATTAGGAACATAAATAGATCATAATCAGTCTATGAGATCACACAAGGTTCTCCTAAAATTATACCCACAAACCAAGGTGGTTACCTACTAGAACTAACCTTGATCTCTATCCCTTTTCATTGGTAACAATAACCATAAATATATATGTTAACATAATAGCATGCTCAATTTAAAAAATTAATTCTAATAAAGATATATCACTATAACATTGAATATCACCCAATAATGAAACAATTATTGACTGATATAATAAATCAAGTAATTTTATTAAAGTACTACTATACCACCAAAAAATATTTATATATATGGAACATGAATCTACATTCCTAATCATGATGCATGAATACTCCTAAAATCTCTTAAAAATAGAAATATAAATCCTATCCATGTTAACTCAAAGGTTCGTTACACATGTGTTGGCCAGGAATAAGGAAACTCCCCTACCCAAGTCCCAAAAAAATATCTCCTTTCTACCATATCCCCAGTTATTCTAAAAATAAAATAATAAAACTGGTTCTCTGATACCATTTTGTAACACCCCAACCTGAACCACTTGGTCTGAGCTGAAGGTTTACATGATATCAATCTCATATCTCCATATACAATAGGCTACTAACTAGTAGAGAGGGTCTAATTCATTAATTGGGGGATACTATACCCTCAGTTTCATTTCATGAAACAAATAATAATAAAAAATATAATAAATAAATAATCATCATAACATACAGAAATATAAATATGGAATACATGTTATAAAATTAAATAGGCCCCAAAGTGGTAAGCCAAAATAGTGTATGAAGTGTAGAAAAATAAATAAATAAATAGTTGGGTCCTCCAAAGTCTGTCCTGGTATGCTACTAGCTCCATGATCCTCTAACCATCCATCCACTATAGGGAACTTTCCCTTCATCAGATCTTTTTTCATGAAATCTATAGGTGTACAAAATTTCCCGACTGGGGAGTGAGTACAAGACTCAGTAGGACACCACCAGTGCATCTTTTACAAAATTTTATCAAGTATAAAAAGTGTTTGTCTGGAATATAATAAATTCAAAATAATAATAAAATACATAAAATCCAAAATGTAGTAGTTTTTCTATAAGTAGGCCACCACATACCCTCAATTGTAATTGCTTTACCTCCATATCGAAAGGGTAAAAATAATATGTCATAAGTAACCAAAAAGTATGCAGAGGGATAGTGCACATATTTCATGAAAACCACATGGAATCATACCTACATGTGACTCAGTTATATGATAGGCCTCATGTATGACATGTTTCTCATAATTCACTAGGAATCGAGTGTGCACACAAAATTCAATTAGGCATCTAGAAACCCGATACATGGCCTCCAATTCCCAATGTGTATCCTCAACATAACTCCATGGTATCATCATATCATTAACCAATTATTAGGCCAATAATCACCGACATCGCAAGTCATGAACACCCCCTCAAATAGATAAAAATTTCATAATGGTCTATCTATTCTAAGTACCATGAATGATACTTATAAAGGTAAGGTAACATACATAACAAGGTAGATAATACAAGGAAATCATGTCAACATGATTATAAAGTATCAATACATAAAATCATATAATCATCATCAAACATAGAAATAAGATACTCTTTCAAAGATCCTATAAGAGAAATCATAATTGGTATCAAGGGATACACCGATACCCACATGCGATCATAATCTATAATAGTTATCGATCATGAAAACATATAAATTATAATCAGGAAAAATGTGTTACAAAATAACCAAGAGGTAAGGAACTACCTACCTCAATCTTGTCAACATTAACACCAAGGATAAACCACCATGTTAGGTTTAAAAGACAGAGTGGAAGCCTCAACTACTAATAAAACCTCAACTTGGCCTAATTATCAATGTTTTTGACATGTCAAAATATAAGGCTCATCAAGGGTTCCTAGAACAAAAAAAGTTATTTTATTTCAAAAATAAATAAAATATCACATACGATGATAGTTTATCTCTCCCATATAATTTTGAAATTTTCATTTTAGGACAACTTATGCACTAATGGTATTGTACTCAAGAATAATTATAAAGCCACCTTTGATAATATATATATCTCTAGATTAATATGACATTATACATTACAGTTATTTATAATTATTCTTTGATAAAACTATATAATTATCCTTTTAATTTTTTTATGATTATCATTTGATAATCTTCATAAATTATCCTATGATAATTTTATATTTTTATCCCCTAATAATTACATTTAATTATTATTTCTTCATTAAATATTATTATATTATAATACCATCTTTTGATAATTAGATATTATTATCTCATAATATTATCTTATGAAAATTTCTTATAAATTTTCCTTTGATAATTTTATATTAAAATCAGTTGAAAATATTGATAATTATCTTTTTATAAATATGTAATAATTATATGTTGATAATTTTAATAAATTTTTCATTTGATAAATCAATGTAACCATTTTATGATAATTTTTTACAATTATATTTGATAATTTTAGATTAATATCTTTTGGTATTTTTTTAAAAATTATCCTTTGATAATTTGGTGGAATTGTACCTTTATAATTATTTATTATTATCTATTTATAATATCTTGTAATCATCCTTTTTATAGACTTTTTTAGAATTATCCTTTGAAAATTTAAATTTTATTATTTTAATTTAAATTCAAATATTTTTTCTCATACTTCAAGAAGGTAAAAAATAGAAGAAAATAAAAAATAAAACCAACATGTTAAAACCCATTTGGTACAGAATGTAGGGAAGATGAAGCGAATATATCTATGCCTAGAACATGAAGAAAAGTTCAAACCATATTAATAGAGGCTTTATAACTGCACACATGGGAGATCCAGGGTTGATCGGTCTCTATAGTATCAAAAAATATACAAAGAAGAGTTATTTGAATATTTAAAACCCAACTACGTCTGTTTGGAATTTCTAAAACCCCAAATTAAAAACACTTATTTAATTTACATTTCATCCATAAATTCATTGGAGAGTGTTTAATTTTTTCTCATTAAGTATTTTCTATTTTAAATGGGTCAAAATGAGTTGATTCTGTAGATTTTGGATCAAGCCAAATGAATATGGGGAGAGTTGTAGAAGAGTGATGAATAAGGAGGAATAAAAGAAAAACAAAACTAAAAATAAATAAAAGAAAAAAGGGTAATTTTTTCTTTATGCACCTGTTTGAGATTTAACCAAACACTCGACATAGAAAAATTTTATGTCAAACCAAGGATAAAACCCATATTCTTGAATTATTGGTGATCCTAAATTTCCCATTTGAAACACTATTAATTATATATTCCATTATTTTATAAACATTACATGCCCATGATATTATATGTTTAATATTTTTATTATATCAACACCGAGGATATATGGGCCCTGGAATCCCATGTTTAATCAATGCCTAACTCTGAAAATATTCCTTAAAATGTTCCAAAGTGTTATAAGGGAAAAATAGATTCATTACATTAACTGATATTTTCTACTTACATAAATCCATAATAAATACAAGTATTGAAAAATTATAAAAAAAATTGTAATTTTTTTTAACAAAATTGGGTTCAATGATCATTTAAAATTGAGAATATTACAATATTCTACAGGTCTATCAATTTTATATTTTATTATATATTTATGATTCTATTGATTTTACATATTCTAAATTGGTTTTTTATTTCTAAAAATCAGATTAAAATTGATTGTAATATTTTTAATTAAGATTTTATAGTGTTTTATCATTTTATATATTTGTTGTATATTTTCCAAAGTATTTTAAATTTCAAATTTTCCAGTAGAAAAATGAGTTTTGAGAGTTATAAGAAAACTTGATTAATTATTAATTAGGATATTTAGAGGATATTAAATTTTAATAAATTCATTTTATGAGTGGGACCACTTTAAAGTAGTTCATTATCATTCATTTTAGAAAATATTTGTGAAAAATGACTGTTCATATATTGTGGTGGTAATTATAGTATTGATATTATTATTCCTTTGAAAAAATCTAACTATTGTGGAATTTATAGCTATTGTAGACACTATTTAAAGAGACAAAATCTACATGTAAATTCCATAATAAAAACTTAAAGTCATATGAATTGACACACAGATACATTGAGACACACAATTTCATTTGGAATACAAAATTAATAAAATGACTAGGAACTTTATCATCTTATACACTATAATTACTGGATTAAGATAAGATGAATCATTCAATTATTTTGAATGGTTAAAAATGACTTTTACCACACCAAAAACTACTTCATTATCATTCATTAGTTTAATCTTTTTAATCATTCATTTTTTTAAATTATCCTTATAATTTAAAATAGTTATTGAGTTTTAATAACTCAAATCACACAGAATTATACCTCCATAAAAGTTAAATGTTGGTTATGATAACCTCACAAAAAATTAGGATCATAGGTTGTGCCTTTTCCATAGAAAAAAGGATTATGTTCTGGTTTTTACTTCCAAGTGTGAAGAAGGTTGGTTTTTGGTTTTGTTTTGGTTGTGACTTGGGTTTGGGGAATGGTAGGTTATAAAGAGTTATCAATGTACTTCATTTGTGAGGTCTATTATAGTTTGTATCATACCTCTAAAGGAGTGGAGGGGTGTGAAGAGTAGTTGTTTTATCACATTGATAAAAAACACTATAGAAAGATTTTTTTCATATTTATTTTATTTATTTTATTTTATTTGCATGCTCGAATTTTTTTAGTTTTTTTCCAAAAATTCTCAAAATTATTTTATAATATAATTATTTTTAAAAAATGAAAGTTTACACACCGTATTTTCTATTTACATAGTCTCATGGGACCTAACAATATATTAAAAAATTACAAGTTTACAATCCTTATATTTTACCTTTATGTTAAACCAAGTAAAATCATTATTTTCATGAATTTAATTTATATTTTTGGATGATTTAGATGTGTGTTTGATATTTATAGGTTCGTTATTTTCATTATAACATGGTAAAAAGATATATTTTAAGATATATATAAAAAATTAACACCCTTATTCATCCACCTATTTGGGTATCTTGGGGTTGTGGTTGAAACTAGTGGTATCAGATCCACAAGGTTAAGTATTGTAAAAAATTACTTTTAAAAGAGTTATAATATGGATAATTCTATTTATGTGAAATTATTTTCATTATTTGATGGGTGAAATTTCTAGATCTAGTAAAAACAAACGAAAATCTCATATATGATTACATATACATTATGTTTTCTTTATTTATATGATTGTAATACATGTAAGAAACCCTATAGAGTTTTCTTTGATTGTCATATATAAGAAGTTACTCAATGTATAAGAAATGGTAAAAAATTACTTTTTTAATCTTTTTGAAATCACATTTATATAAAAATAATGGGTTATACATCTTCTAAATCCATATTGGATAAAAATAAGGTAACATAACCAAATTTACAAGCATTAAATAATATGTTTAATGATTTAAAGATGTATCTAAATGAAAACATTTATGTTTTCTTCAAAAGAATCAATGATATAATTGGATCCATTTATGGAATTTGAAATAGATAAGTAAAAAAGAGTTATTGGAGAAAGTATTACAGATATTTCCACTATTTTATAATTTCAAGGTATTGAATATTGAAGGAATAAATCTTAGAGTGATTTCACACACTGATTTACAAAGTATCGTTATTGGATATGAAATGTGAGAAAATGTTGGAAGGAATTTCAAGTCATTATTTTATGGAGATGGTATTCAAAACCATATATAAACATGAAATCAAATAATGTGGGGATTAATTTTTTATATGATAAGAAAAATTTATTGAATGACCAATATCCACCCCTTTCATGGACTCAAATCCATTCCAAATTTCCCATCGCTTCCTATCCCAATGAACTAATTAGCCATGGATGATTTCCTAGACCCTCCCACTCCTGTGAGGTAGGGGTATTCTTCCCCCTTCTTTAATCTTTCCAAAAATAAAAATATTACCTTATATTTTAAGTTCCAAAGGATGGAATAACAACTGAGAGGGGGGGAGAATTAGTTCTTCACTTTTTATAAATTTAACCCCAGTAACCTATTAAGATTTTTTTCCTTATCAATATTTAGTAAATAATCATGTAGGAAAAAATAGGAAAGCAAGTAAAGAACAAAATATTTACAAGGTTTGGCCTTAGCGTGGGAATCTATATCCTTTCTATAGAAACTACCATGAGTCTATGGAAATCCATTATTATAAAAAAGTGAATAAAACTTATTCCAACTCCCATAAGACTCCTTATATCCTCGATAGGAAAGATTATTCTGTATCCCATTAGTTTACCAAATTTTCTTATAATAAATTTATCCAAATAAAATAATAAAGACTTTGCTGAAACTGCTCCATAATAGCTCAGTTTGAATCCTCTGTTCGATTTGGCTAGATCCGATTTTCTCAATCTGATTGGTCTTGATCTAATTCTCTCAATATGATGAGAATGGATATTATTCTCTCAATATTATGAGTTTTGATTTGATTCTCTCAATACGATGATTTTGGATCTGATTCTCTCAATACGATGAGTCTGGATCTGATTTCCTCAATATGATGGACTGAATATGATAAACCCATTCTCAATCTGCAAAAATAAAACTCTGCTTAAATGATCAAACTGGTAAACAAACATTCAACTGTATGATCATCCTCATGATATATCTATTTAGAAATTACTTTCACTTGATTTCTTCAGCACTTTTCCTTTTCCTCTTGCATGAAAAATAAAAATTGATGAATTATATGAGAAAGTATTTATAGTTGACTCAGAAAACAAAAGAGGAAAACTTGAAAACATTCCCTACTTCCTGAAATTTTAAAAATCTAAAAATCACTCACATTTAAACTTCAACTTTGACTTATTCAATCATTGTTTTATTTTTATGAGATTTATGCTAAATTTATTTTCAATTTTTTCCTCTTAATCCCTTCATAAAACTTATGTAATTTTATTTTTGAGTCTTCTTGGAAATCAACTCATTATAAATCTATTTCCTTATCAACCCATTATGAATTAGTTTCCTTATCAGCTCATTAAAAATCTAGTTCTTTCCCAGTGATTAAAGTTTTTTATCCTTCTAAGTGATTATGAATATTGTATCCTTCTATGTGATTATGAATTTGGTATCCTTCTCAGTGATTATGAATTTTGTATCCTTCTTAGTGAATATGAATTCTATTTTCTTATTAGTGATTATAAATTTAGTATCATTCTCATTGATTAAAAATTATATTTCATTCTCAATGATTACGAATTCTGTATCCTTCTCAGTGATTTTGAATTATGTTTCCTTCTTTGTGAGTATGAATTTTGTATCCTCCTTAGTGATTATGAATTTTTTATCCTTCAAAATGATTATAAATTCTATTTAGTTCTCAGTGATTATGAATTATTTATCCCTCTTAGTGACTAAAAATTATATATCCTTCTTATTTATTATGAATTTTGTTTCCTTCTGAGATCATTATGATTGAATTTCCCATTATGATGGAATTCTTCACTCTAAAATTTTGAGTTACTGAAAACCTCTCCACCATTTATTCAAAAGGTTTTATCACAAAGGTTTTCATGATTTGTGAGAACTTTATGATTAGTAAACCATTATATGACTTATTAAATAAATTATGAAAATATTCTAACTCCTAAATTCACAATATTATTTCATAACACCTCAGAAACAATAAAAATTCTTCGAACCGTAACATCTGAATTTCTAACAAACCTGAAGTCTTGTGAATCCTTATTATGATGGATATGGGTCTAATTACTGAATAAAAAAACATTATTTTAAAAAGAGTTTAGTTCTAAAAAAATACAAATACTTTTTTTAACAAAATTTATCATAAAGGATCTTCAATCTCACCCTTTGGATTTGCTAAAAACCCTTATTAACAACTTTTCCAACTCTCAGAATTTTTTCACAACTAAAATTTTGTAAACACATCATGTTTTTTTTACTTTTATCGAAAAATATCCTTTTTCAAAATAGAGTTTATTAACACCACACTATTGGATAAATTAATGTTTTTGAAGAAATTTCATCCCTCAATGACAAGTAAATTTTTAATCCATGTAAAGATAACACCCTCTCAGTTTCTTTCTCTCAATTTAATTTTTCTCTTCCACATTATTTGATAAACACATATTTATATTCATTTAATAATGATAAGTAAAAAATTATTACAAAGTAAAAATTGGTTACTTTCCCTCCCCCTTTTTCAATATAATACAAAGAATAGAGGGGGTTACTTCCTCATGGGGTTTAGGAAATCATGGGAGGAGGATGAAGAAGAATTTGCAACCTCAATTCCAAAATCTATTCTTTCAACATTATTTTTGTTAAGATATCGAAAATTTGATAATTTTTTGAAATTTATTCCAGAAAAAAATCTCCAGCAACAACTTTATCTTTTATAAAGTGAAAATTTATATCAATTTATTTTGATCATTAATGTTGAACATGATTTTTATAATGATCAATTTCACTATAATTATCACAAATTATCTTCAATTATTTCGAAACATTTACTTTCAAATATTCTAGCTAAACTTTCATCCATAACATCTGAGTATAATCTTGAGTAGTTTCAATATATTTGGATTTAGATATACTCAAAGTTACAAAACTTTTTTTTATACTATACCAAGTCCGAAAACATCATCCAAGAAAAATATTCCTCTAGAGGTTGATTTTTTATCATTACAATCCCCATCCCAATCAGCATCATTATAACCATGAATCTTCATATCAATATTTATTTTTTTATAACAACCCATGTGAAGTTGTTACTTTTACATATCTCAAAATCCATTTTGCTTCCAACATATGTGATTCATTCAGATTACTTTGTTCCCTAGCACATAAAGTCATAACATAAACAATACCAGACCTTGGTGTTATATGGTAATGAATACTTCCTATCAACTTTTGAAAGTCTTTCTGATTCACACTAATTATGGATTAATATTTACTCAGCTTTGTGATCACTAAAATAAGAGTAGAAACTTATTTGGATTCTATCATCCCAAACCTTTTTAACCAATCCATGGAATACTTTTCTTGATTTAAGAAAATGTATTTTTCCTTTTTTTGAACTTTTAATCCAAGAAAGAAAGTTAATCCTCCAAACATATACATTTTAAAATTCTTCTTCGTTTCCTCAAAAAAGGTTTTACAAAAATCTTCTCTATCTCCAGAAAAAAATATAACATCCATATAAACAATTACAATTATAGTTATGGAGTAAATATCTTTCACAAATAAGTTTATATCAACTATTCCTTTAGAAAAATTCAACATTCTTAAAGAATTTTAAATCTTAGAATTCCAAGCATGCAGAGCTTATTTCATCCCATACAAATATTTCTTTAATTTAAAAACTTTTTTTTTCATCCTCATCAAGTAGAAACCCACAAGGTTGTTCAATTTACAATTCTTCCTCAATCTCACCATGTAAGAAATTCAACTTTTCATCCATCTGATAAACTTTTTAATTTTGATTAACAACCACTACAATAAACATTCGAATAGTTTATAACCTTGTAATAGGGGAAAGGTTTTCCTCAAAATACACACCTTCCACCTGTGAATATCCTAAAAAACAAGCCTTTATTTGTTTCTTGAAACTTCTCCATGATCATTCAATTTGATTATATAAACCCAATTCGGTCTGATAATATTTTTATTTTTTGGTCGTGGAATAATTTCCCATGTTTCATTCTTCTCAATCTAATCCAAATCTTCATTCCTAGAATCCACCCATTCTTTGTATTGAATAGCCTTTGAAATTGATTCTGGTTCACCTTTTGAGATAAGTGATGTCTAATTTTAAAATATCAACTCCCTTATAGTATAAACCAGAGCCTTATGATTTCCAATAATGCTTTCAGATTCAACATGTTTTTGTAAGGTAGGAATTTTCAATGTTACTTTCTAGCTGAAATTTCCTCACCAAATGATTCTTCTGAATCTTGATAAGGATGTTTTGAATTAATTTCACTATTATTGAAAATTTCCTGTTTATCCTTATCAGAATTATCAACAAATTTTGTTAAGAAAATTTGATTTTCAATTACTTTCACAACATATGATTATGCAAAATTTTTTAAATGTTTTTTCCAACATTTTAAACTTCATCCATTTAGTGAACAACCCATAAAAATTCTTTCCTAATTTTTTTTATAAAACTATCCCAAATCCTAATTTTTTATTTTGAGAAAACATAGGCATCTAAAAACATTGAAGTATTTAAATGATGTTTTTTCTTGTTATAACACATTTCTTGAGGAGCCATGTTGGTTTCTGATCTCAGTAAGAATCTAGTTTGAACATGTACAACAATACTAATAGCTTGTCTCCAATAGAATTCTGAATGTTTGTATTTTGTTAACATATGTCTTCTAATTTCCACCAAAATTATATTCATTATTTCTACAACTACAGTTTTTTGAAGTATAGGGAGCACTATATTATTATTCGATACTATTCTTTCTCAGATAAGTTTCAAAAGTATTACTTTTGAATTCAGTATCATTATCAGTTTCCAAACATTTTTTGGAAACCACCATTTATTTCTCAATATCTTTTCTAAAGAATTTGAACATGTCAATATCCTTATGATTTTTCTTTATAAACATTATTTTTTTCATATGAGTGAAATAATCAATAAAAGTGATAAACTATAAATTTTATTTTTCTTATTGTTGTCTCATTAGCCTACATAAATTGTAATAAATAACCTCAAGTGGTCTGGTAGATTGAATCATAACTCTTTTATGAATTTTTTTAGTCACCTTCCCTTTTGGAAAAGTTATACAAACATATTATTCTCTTCTTCTCAATTTTGGAATGTTTTTAATGGAATCAAATTTAGAAAGTTTTTTCATACATTTCTATACAATGTTCCCAAGTTTTCAGAGCCATAATTTTTTTTCATCTTCAGTACTCAAGTAATAACAAGAGTTGTTTAATTCTCCAATTTTTAAGAGACCCCCACCGGTTATTTCTATTTTGGTAATGAATTTTCCATATTTCACACTTTTGATGATATAAAAATAATTCCAAAAAACAACTTATTTTTCATCATCACTGTCATGAACCGAATATGATCTCCACCAAAACCAGCACCAAAACTGGCCCGTGATAAGCCCCGAAGTGCATTCCCAATCCCCACGGGATGGCACAAGTGCCTGGGTATCATAAAATGAGAATTTGTAATGATTTACCAAAGTTTATAAACATAAAACAAAAAATGAATCCAATAAAACGAATCTGGATTTTTCAAACCAAACAATGTTTTACAAAAATTTAGAACTGAATTTCATAGTCTAAAATAACTCACATGGACTATAACAAAGGTATGAAACAAAAAATTAATATCCCAAGAACCTCAACATGTCAAGAGGCATCACCCTCAAGCCATCCCCACAACACCACTTCATGAATGACTGGTGAAAACCTAAACCGTTGGCAAAACAGTTGTACCCAAACCTGTGAAAACAAAAATTACCAAGTCTACTTACACCCAAGGGTGTAATTAGGGTGTGAGCCAAAGCTCAGTAGGATAAAACCACTAAGATATTCCATGTGATAAACATTCAAATATTAAAAGCATTCAAGTTTTCAAAAACATATAATTTCTAGTTACAATTTCTAAATGATGCAACAAAAAAATCAGTTTTCAAGTGGGCTAATTTAAAGAATCAACACTTTTAAAATAAATTCAAAAGCTATTTAATTTTTTCATCCAAATATACCATATGCTGATTGTAAGTATAAAGGATCTAATGAGCACAATCAATAGGAAATAACCCCTAGGAACTAGCTAGCTGTGGGTCCCAGGTACCTCGTATCTCGGTGAGAGTAACCACACAAAAATATCTGTTCTTGTGCACGAGCCACTAGTATAGAACATACCCATAACCTAGTGGTCCCCAATAATCATCATCATAGTTTAGTTAGAGTTGTAAGAGTTAACATTGCTAAGTAAAACTGAGGCCAAACCCCACAGATTCACTAGTATACTTGTACACATCCACCCACCTAGATATCCAAGTTTTCCCTTTGTGCTCAAACAAGTTCAACAAGCCACAAAATATAATTTTCACATGAAAATATAACTTCCAAATCACAAATTAATCAAATATCTCCATGTACATCATACAAGTCACAAATTCCACTTTTCATTCAAATGCATATTGAAATCAAAATCACACCAAAATATCCAACAACACTTTTTTTGCATAACTTTCACAATCCAAAAAATCCTTTATCAATTTTATAAAGTCCCTCCAAATATTATAAACATCATATAATAGCCCACTCACATGTTTCATAAAACCCTTTTTATAAACAAAATCCATTTTTCACATCGCACTCACACAAACAGACCACATCACGTTCACACCTCTTGCACATTTATGTAAATCCATTAAAATTTTTTATAAAAAATTTCCAAGAGGATACACATCACATGACAGACCTATTAAAATTTAAAATTGTACATATAAAAGTATAAACAATCCAAAATAGTTTTCCAATATGGTTTCACCTCTTACATAAATCATTAAACCATTCAAAACATTCATAAAACAATTCTAAAGAGTGTACCAAAGCTATTCAAATAAAACCCATTTCAAAACCATATTTCATGGACAAAATCACTCCAATACAAACTCAAAACAGAATTGGAAGCCCCAAAAACATTTATTAAACTACACCCAAGTGTTATACAAACACCTCAAACGGTACCACAAAATATCCACATGAAAATCACACGTTTTCAAAATCACTTTCAAGAAGTACAATAATGTTTTACACCTTAAACCCATAAAAAATCTCTTTAAAACCTAATGGCACAGTAATAACCTACCATATAAACATTTTCATCCCAAAAAATATTTGTTAAACCAATTTCATATGTTATAAAACACACCCAAACAATACCCAAAGGGTTACACATGAAAAACACCCAATTTTTAAGTTAAAATGAAACTACAAAAATAAATTCTTAACCAAATCCAACATAAAAAGTTTTCAAACCACAAAAAGCATATTAAGAACATTTAAAATAAGTAATTCAAGCAAACTAACTCATCTAGAAATGATTACACATGGAATCACCTACCTTTTATGTTGAAACCATCAAAACATGGTGCGAAACATCAACCGCACCACCACCGCACCTCATGGAAGATAAATCCATCCATAGACCATAATATTTGACCAAAAAGACATCAAATCAAAACCTAGGTTCGAACCACAGCTTCAGGACATGATGAACTTCAAGAAAGGTTGAAAGAAACCCTAAGGAAGGGGAAGAAATCAAGGAAAGAAACACTTACTTGAAACATCTTGGATCAAACGAACCAAATACACCAAAATTTGAATCTCCAAGAAACCAAACCTGATATGGAGGATATAATGGAGATGCGAAGGTCATTTTGGAGATGAAATGGGGGAAAAGAGTGAGAATTAAATGATTTATTAAATAATCAACTTACCTTCTCAAATCTGGACGATTTGAAGAACCCTGAGATGTTTTCCCTACTCCATGAGGTAAATGAGATCCAAAGTGGAAAAATAAATAATGGGGGTGAGGCTCGGGATTTTGGATTCAGGTGGGAGGTAAAATCACAGGAATAAAGTAAAAAATGAGTAAGTTATTAAAGAATTAAAACAAACAATTTAAAACTGGAAATGGATTACGGGTTGGACCCATTCCAAATTAATTCACTCAAACCCAAAATGCTAATGAGTTCAAAAAGGGTACAAATGGACATGGTGATTTGGATAGGTCAATGTAGGAAAAGTGAGAAGTGTAATGGATGAAAAATGTTAAAAAATTAAAGATTTATAAAAGAAATAAAATTTATTTTTATAACTAGATTTGGGCTCACAGTTTGGCCCAAATTTTGAAAACCCTCCATTTCCACCAAAATGAATGGAAAAAACCCCAAAACAAAAAAATATTGGAAATTAAATGAAAAATACAATTAAAAGAAGTCATGGATGTGACAATTCTCCCCACCATAAAACTTTCCGTCCCTAGAAAGCCATAGAGAGGCCAAATACAAAAACCAAAACCAACTGATAAACCAAGAAGTAATTATTTTCCAAGATTCAACCCAAAGGCCAAAACGCCTCCAGTGATAATTTAAGGAAGGATTACTCTCACAACCAAAAATTACACCACTTTCCTAAAACAATCAAGCACATTCAGGCTTTATCCCAAATGAAAACTCCTCAAACACAATCTGAACAATACTCAATCAATTTACCTAAACAAACAACAACATCGAACAAAGTTACACTTACCCTACTATAACTAAACCATTGGGAACTCTCCAATATCAATGTTTACCCAAAAAATATGTAGGTAGTTAGATATCTCTGAATGATAATACCTACTTCCAAGACAAGTCCATGGAAAAAAATCTGAGTTACTCGTATGAAGAGACACAAATGGGCTCCCCACCATAAGAGACAACTTAATTTTTTTTCCCGAGACAGAATTAGGTCTCTAATAGGGGAGGCCCGAATAGACTCCCTAGTACAAGGGGTATAAATCCATTATAAAATTACAAAAGAATATTAATGATACCCATGGTGGGTCTCCCCACCATAAGAACCAACCATCTTAACCGACTGGCATGGGCCGACACGAAAAGACCCCAAAAATTTAACGATTTGGGAAGGCTTCACAGTTAGTCCACACAGTTTGGGAAACTGTGCACTAACTGTGCATATAATTCTTTCCACATGGATTCCTGGCACATGGTCACTACTAATCATGCACAAACCACATGCTCAGCCTGTCTAGCCAAATTTTAATCCATTTTCCAAAGACTCAATGGAAACAAGGGGGTGGGGGAAGATATTGGGTGATGACATGGGTACAAGGCCCTCCACATATTTCCACCAAATGATAACAACAAAAGAAAGATGATGAAACCATAGGTTTAAAATCTTCATATATTTTATACTGAGGATAAGAATTTATAAAAGGGTTTAAACAACATTGGGGTTTCCCCTGACTATGCACCAGCTTCTCTCCAGGACCTATGGATAGAGCACAAAATATTGAAGCATCTTCGACCTCACAGTTAGGCTATGGAAACCCCTACGTGGAAATTCTTCTTTTTGTGGCACAATCAACTAAACCGCATACCCTAATGGGTTCACTAAGACATAACACACTCCATAACTCATTTTACCGAAACATGACATTTCACTGAAACACGGGATTAAAAGATGCACAAACATCGCACCTTATTTCTTTGGGTGAGAAACAATAGAAGGGAAGGACATGTATAAACACCTTCTTCTATGATAGAGGATTTTATGTTTTTTCCAAGGGATCCATACTCCCAACATAACGAAGAACCTCATAGGATTGTGCGACCTTCACCTTTACAGTCAAATGAGAACACAACATCACAATGCGTCATCGAACATGACCTTTGCGATTGATAGAAATAATACATGGAACAAGACCTTATTCCAAGTCCCTAAACAACAGTCAAGTCCAAAAAGTGGACACAATAGCCTCTCATGACAAAAATCCCAAAATTGGTGGTTTAACAAGAACTATTTCATCAAAGAAACTATGAAGAACCCAGAGGCCCTCTTACACACCATCGAGACACTCATCCACACTAACAACCCCATAACACTTCTACCTTCGATGAATCAGGAAACCTAAGAAACTAAGGTCTCATCCAACCTTCCACAAGCACTATCCCACTATAAGAGGATCCACAAATCAACAAAATGAATTGGTGTAGACTCAATCAACAAATATCGATAAAATATTCCTTATATTGATCAACTGGAGGATTTTATGATGGCGAAATAATATGGGTTGCACTTCAGTTGTGCATTAACCCTTAATGGGGGAGTAACTTATCCAATGAGAGAACCCAAAGACCCAACCAAGATGGTACATTGGTCAAAACATGCCACAAAACATATCTAAACACATGTATGGAACCACCATAAAGGTTTCCCGAAACATATCCCAGAAGAGAGTAATAACCGGTCCTTCTACCCAACTTGCCGTCCAAACACAAACCCAAAACATGGTTCGAACAAGAGGTGTTCATGGACTCAAAACATCCCACGACATCAACATTTTCCAAAAACCCATAATATAAACCATCTCAAACAATTCAACAATACATCATGTTTTTCTTTAAAAACATATCTTTGAAAACAAACAGTTCAGTGGTTAGCGTATCCACCAATGGTACCCCATGGGCCCCACACATGCATGTTTCTTTGTCACAATGAGAACCCTCCTCATATCCATCCTGAAACTCATCCAATCATTCCATCAACCATCCATCATCCCATATAACCCCATTCATGTGGTCTCTCATGAAAATACCAAAGGTTAAAATAAAAATTCATTCCACTTTTCAAAACCAAAACGGTTAACCAACACATCCTTTTTCTCAAAACCGCTAAAAACCAGATCAAAATACCAATTCAAATATTAAAAAACATTTCACAAAGACACAAAAATTTAAAAAAGAACTCATTTTAATTTTAATCACATAAATTTCAAAACATATCATCCCATTAAAACACCCTTTGATTGTTTAGAAAACACTATTAGAAACACTTTTTCAAAACCAAATTCAATATAGTTTTGGATTTCAAAAGAGGTATAAGAACACCATTTTTCATTTCAAAATAATTCTGAAATATCAGTTCCACCATTTCATAAGTCAAACCATTCCCTCTTTATTTTATAATCATTTCACAAAAACTTTTCGCTTCTTAAAACAAATTAAATTTTAAACCAAAGTTCCAATATTTCAAAACTAAATAACAGAAGAAAATGCGAGAGGAAACTAGGGTGACTTGGACATATGGTTGGTGGCCATATTCCAATCACTTCACTATCATAGAGAGTGTTCTAGAGAATATCCCCGGCTCCACATGGCTTTCCAGGACCTGCGAGCTCACAGAGACCATTAACCCAACTCTCTTTTAATTTCCCATAATCATCATTAAACCAAGAAAACCAAAGGACTCTGAAAGGTCCCAACTTCCCTTGGAGACTTGAATCCTGTCAATAGGTGTATTGATCAACCACACTACTCATAATCGAAATTCAATGTCTTGACAATCATAACTCCAGACTCTCTCGATTGTTCCCCAAATAACATGACCCAAAGAGAGTGAACCTCCACTGATACCATTTTGTCATGAACCGAATATGATCGCCACCGAAACAAGCACCAAACCCAGCCTGTGACAAGGCCCGAAGGGCATTACCGATCCCCACGGGATGGTACATGTTCCTGGGTATCATAAAATGAGAATTGGTAATTATGTACCCAAGTTTATAAACATAAAACAACAAATGAATCCAATAAAACGAATCTGGATTTTTCAAACCAAACAATGTTTTAAAAAAATTCAGAACTGAATTACATAGTATAAAACAACTCACGTGGACTATAACAATGGTACAAAACCAAAAATGAACAGCCCAAGAACCTCAACATGGTAAGAGGCATCTCCCTCAATCCATCCCCACAACACCACATCATGAATGACCAGTGAAAACCCAAACTGTTGGCACAAAAGTTATACCCAAACCTGCGACAACAAAAATAACCAAGTCTACTTACACCCAAGGGTGTAATTAGGGTGTGAGACAAAACCTAGTAGGATACCACCACTAAGAGATTCCATGTGATAGACATTCAAAGATGAAAAGCATGCAAGTTTCCAAAAACATGTAATTTCTAGTTACAATTTCTAAATGATGCAACAAAAAATCGGTTTTCAAGTGGGGTAATTTAAAGAATCAACACATTTAAAATAAATTCAAAAGATACTGAATTTTTTCAGCCAAATATACAGTATGTGGACGGTAAGTATAAAGGATCTAAAGAGAACAAGAAATAGGAAATAACCCCTAGACACTAGCTAGATGTGGGTCCCTGGTACCTCGTATCTCGATGAGAGTAACCACAAAAAAATATCCGTTCTCATGAACGAGACACTAGTAGAGAACATACCCATAACCTAGAGGTCCCCAATCATCATCATCATAGTTTAGTTAGAGTTTTAAGCGTCAATCTTGCTAAGTAAAACTGAGTCCAAACCCCACGGATTCACGAGCATACTAGTACACTTCCACCACCTAGATACCTGAGTTTTCCCTTTGTCCTCAAACAAGTTCAACAAGACAATAAATATATTTTTCACATGAAATTATCACTTTCACATCACACATTAATCAAACAGCCCCATGTACATCACACAAGTCACAAATTCCACTTTTCATTCAAATGCATTTTGAAATCCAACTCACACCAAAATATCCCACAACACTTTTTTGCATAACTTTCAAAATCCAACACATCCTTTAACAATTATATAAATTCACTAAAAATATGCTAAAAATCACATAACATCCCACTCACATGTTTCATAAAACCCTTTTTATAAACGAAATCCATTTTTTACATCACACTCACACAAACAGCCCACATCACGTTCACACCTCTTTCACATTTTAGTAAATACAATACAATTTTTTATAAGACATTTCAAAGAGTATACACATCACATGACAAACCTATTCACATTTAAAATAGTCCATTTGAAAGTATAAAAAATCACAAATAGTTTTAAAATATGGTTTCACCTCTTACATAAATCATCAAACCATTCAAAACTTTCATAAAACAATTCTAAAGAGTGTACCAAAGCTATTCACATAAAACCCATTTCAAAATCGTATTTCAAGGACAAAATAACACCAATACAAATTCAAAACAGAATTGGAAACCCCAAAAACATTTATTAAACTACCCCCAATTTTCATACAAACACCTCAAACAATACCACACAAGATTCACATGAAAAGCACACGTTTTCAAAATCACTTTCAAGAAGTACAATAAGGTTTTACACCTTAAACCCATAAAAAACATCTTTAAAACCTAATGGAACACCAATAACCTAACATATCAGAATTTTCAGCCCAAAAAAAATTTATTAAACCAATTTCATATGTCATAAAACACACCCAAACAATACCCAAAGGGTTACACATGAAAAACACCCAATTTTTAATCTAAAATGAAACTATAAAAATAAACGATTAACCAAATCCAACATAAAAAATTTTCACACCACAAAAATCATATTAGGAACATTTATAATAAGTAATTCAAGAAAACTAACTCATCTATAAAGGATTAAAAATGGAATCACCTACCTTTTATGTTGAAACCCTCAAAACATGGTGCGGAACATCAACCCCACCACCACCGCACCTCAAGGAAGATAAATCCATCCCTAGACCACAATATTTGACCAAAAAGACACCAAATCAAAACCTAGGTTCAAATTATATCTTATGGACATGAGGAACTTCAAGAAAGGGTGAAAGAAACCCTAAGGAAGGGGAAGAAATCAAGGAAATAAACACTTACTTGAAACATATTGAATCAAACGAACCAAATACACCAAAATTTGAATCTCCAAGAAACCAAACCTGATATGGAGGCTCTAATGGGGATTAAAAGGTCATGTGGGGACAGAAATGGGGGGAAAATATTGAGAATTAAAATATTTAGGAAAGAATCAACTTACCTTCTCAAATGTGGATGATTTGAGGAACCCTAAGAAGTGTTTCCCTACTCCATGAGGAAAATGAGGTCCAAAGTGGACAAATGAATAAAGGGGGTGATGCTCGGGTTTTTTTATTCAGGTGGGAGGGGGAATCATGGGAATACCATAAAAAATGAATACGTTATTAAATAATTAAAACAAACAATCTAAAACTAGAAATGGCTTACAGGTTGTCCCAATTCAAAATTAATTCACTCAAACCCAAAATGCTAATGGGTTCAAAAAGGGCCTAAATGGAAATGGTGATTTAGATAGGTCAATGTAGGAAAAGTGAGAAGTGGAATGGATGAAAAATGTTAAAAAAATTAAGGAGTTATAAAATAAATAAAATTTATTTTTAAATCTGGATTTGGGCTCACGGTTTGGCCCATGTTTTGAAAACCCTCCCTTTCCACCAAAATAAATGAATAACCCCCAAAACAAAGAAATATTGGAAATTAAATGAAAAATACAATTAAAATAAGTCATGGATGTGACAATCACAATGTTTAATTACACTAAGTAATTTATTTTTTTCCCAACAACAAATAAAACATCCTTGTATTTTAATTTTTTCACTTCGATCTCAGCTATTCCGATTCCTCTGATTTTTAATGAACTATCATTACCAAAGTTAATTGCTCCTCCATAATGACTTTTAACTTGTTTCAAGATTTTTATATCACCTTTCTCATGTGAATAGAGACCACTATCAAGTATATATTGTTTTTTAATTTTACTTTCTTTTAAGGCTGTCTCAACAATAAAATATCTTTCTATAACTTTCTTCTTTCCAACTTCCTTTTATTTTACATTATAAGAAAATTTTTATGGAATGAGTTTTAAAAAAATTTCAGCATAAAGAATATAATTATCAAATATTTCAAAAAATTCATCCATAAATTCAAATTTATTTCTTTTTGGATAGTTTCTAACATCTTGAGAATTATCTTTTTCAACTTTCTGTATGTTTGGAAAGTTGCGCATCAACTTTCACTATTTCTTTCTATTTTATCAAAACTTCTTATAGGCAAAGATAAGTTATAAAAAAAATTATATTACATATACCCATCGATTCCACAACACAAAAAATAACTATCAAATCAATGTTTCTTATTGAAATATGATCATTCCCTGTTGAAACTCTATTGAGGTTGATAGTTTCTTTTTGATCTATCATACTCAGGATGTGGACAATCTTTCCATTGGAGTGGGTATTTAGATTTTGAAGATGTGATAGGTTTATCACATTGTTTTCCTACCCATGGTTTCCCAATAACTTTTACAGAACCTGATATGTAATAAAAATTAGATGAAACATTATTTTTTGTGGGTGAATATTTCACTGGATTATTGTTTTGATCCTTCGTAGCAACATTATAAGTCTCAAATTTTACTTCTGAGGATTTTTTGATGTTTTCTTTCATCTCCCTCAGGAAATTTTTGGACGAAAAAAGGTTTTATTGAAACTTGTTTACCTATTATTCTTTAGCTTCTAGCTTATTACTAATATCTTCAACCATCTTTCCCTATTCATCAATTCTTAGTTTATAACTAAAGATCTCCAGAATGTATTCATCCTCCTACTTGATAACATCTTTTCTTCCATCAGAAACTTCTTCAAAATCTTTCTTCATTACTCTAATTTATTTATTAAGAGTTTTTTTCAAGATATGCAATAATTTCGGTTCTAGGATGATACTCTCTATAAGATTCTTCACCACATTATTCACTATTTAAAGAATCTTTTGTTTTATCATCTTTTGAAATGAAGGTTCTAAATATTTATGAACATTTATTTTTTGAAGAATTGTTTTTATTTGAGTATGATTATACATCTTAATCAACGTACTTATTTTGTTTACAGTAAACGTCTTCTTTTATTTGTTGGATGACTTTTCTTCTTTATCATTTTTGTTCCACTTCTTTCATTGATGCTTTTCATCAGAATCGTCTTAATATTATCCAAATTTTTTCTTGGGGAAATTCATTGAACAATTTCTAATTCCACCACACTCAAAACAATTGATAGTAACTTTACCTATATAATTTCCTCTTCCTCTTAGATAGTTCTTTAATATAAGAGACATGATTTTATAATTCAACTCATCATCCTCTTTACCTTCAGAGTCACAAGAATCGACATCTTCAATATCTTTAATTTTCATTTTTCTCATAGATTCAAAATCTATTTCATATTTCATCTTATTTTTAAACATCCATGTTTTTCTCATTTCACAAGAAATAATAAAGTTATGAAATTTATCAAGAGATAAATCTTATTCATTTATAAAAATTAAATTTTATAATCAAACCTATCTAGAAAGATTATAATAAGTTTCTTCACAATTATATAATCTTGCAAGACATCTCTAAATCATGTGATGTTGCAAACAATTTCATTTACTCTGGTGAATTATTCATTAATAGCCTCCTCAACTATCACAATGATGTATTTATACTTATTACTCTAGATTTGTATCTTTGCTTCCTTCACATTAGTATTCCCTTTGAAAATACTTTCTAGCTTGTCCCACATACTTTTTGAAGTATTAATACCCATAAACTTATGATAAAAATTATCTAATAAGGACTCAAGGATTTCATTTCTAGACTTTAAATCAACTTATATATTTTTATATTATCAAAAAATGTCATAGGATCATCTTTATCAATAGGAGGAAACACAATCGTAGCAGTATCAAAAAATTATAGGCCAAGAGATAGAAGGTATGGAATCATTATATTTTCCATCCATAATAATTTTTTACCTAAAATGTAGGAATTCCTATACTATTAATAGAATTGATATTATACATGATAAGGATTCAATAAGGAAACTTTACCTATGATACCAATTGAAGTTCTAATGGATCGAATAACAACTAAGAGGGGGGGGGGGTTTATCAGTCGTTCAATTTTTATAAGTTTCAAAACTTTTTGAAACTAAACCCATACAACCTATTAAGATTTATTTTTTATCAAATTTTAGTAAATAATCGTGTAATTAAAATTTGGAATAAAATGAAAGCACTCATGATTTACAAGGTTTGACCACAGTGTTAGAACCTACATCCTTTCTATATCCACTCCCATGAGTATACAGAAATCCAATGGTATAAAAAAGTGAATAAAACTTGATTCAACTCTTATTAGACACCCTCTATCTCCAAATATGAAATATTATACTAAATCCCATCAATTTAAAAAAATTTCTTTAAAAAATAGAGCAATTTTTTTTTCTGAAACTTCTCCAAAAAATTCCAGTCTAAATCCTCAGTCCAATTTGGCTGGATCTGATTTTCTCAATCTGATTGGTTTAGATCAGATTCTCTTAATATGACGAGTCTGGATTTGATTCTCTCAATACGATGAGTCTATATACAATTCTCTCAATACAATGGACGTAATACGATGGACCCATTCTCAGTCTACAAAACTCAAACTCTACTCAAATTCTCAAATTGATAAAAAAATTAGCTATATGATCCTCCTCTTGAGATATCTGGTCAGAAATGAATTTCACTTGATTTATTTAGTGATATAACTTTTCCTATTATGTTAAAAATAAAAAATAAATGAATTATATGATTAAGTATTTATAGGAGACACAAAAAACAAGAGGGGGAAACTTGAAAACTATCACCACTTCCTCAAATTTTAAAACTCCAAAAAATAACTTGCATTTAAACTTCAACTCTGTCTTCTTAAATCATCATTAGATTTATTTGAGATTTATGAAAAATTTAACTTCAAGTTTTACCTCCTCAACTCTTCATAAAACTTTTATAATTTTCTTTTTATGTCTTCTTCATAATAAAATCATTACGAATTTGTTTTCTTATCAGCTCATTACGAATCTATTTCCTTATTATCTCATTATAAATATTTTTCCATTTAATTGATTATCAATTATGTGTAATTCTAAGTTATTAAGATTTTTTTATCCTTATTAGTGATTACAAATTATGTATCCTTATCTGTGATTACAGATTTTATTTCCCTATCCGTGATTATAAATTCTATATCCTTATTAGTGATTATGAATTATATTTCCTTCTCAATGATTATGAATTTTGTATCCTTCTCAATGATTATGAATTTTTTTTCCTCCTCAGTGATTACTAATTTAGTATCCTACTAAATGATTAAAAATTCTGTATCCTTCATCGTAATTATGAATTCTGTTTCCTTCTCATCTAATTATGATTGTATTTCCCATTACGATGGAATTCTTCATTCTATAATTTTGAATTTATTCAGAACACTTTACCATTTCTTCAAATGATTTTATCATTAAAGTTTTCATGATTTGTGAGAACTTCATGATCATAATATATTCTCCTGAATTAGTTTAGATGGTTTGAAAACTTTTTAGCATCTGACTTCGTAATCTTCTTTCAGAACCCTTTCACAACAATACAAATTATTCAAACAACAACATCTGACATTCTAAAAAACTATGAGTCTGATGAATATTCCTTGTAATAGATATGGTTTCAATTACTGAATAAAAATAAATTAATTTAAAAAGATTTTACTTTCCAAAAAATAAAAAAACATTATTTAACATAACTAATCATAAAGGTTCTACATTATTTTGATCAGTTTATGCTTCCTGATCTTTGTCGTTTTCCTAAAGTTTTATTTTTCTATAGAGAAGCTGTATCCCTATCGATTTCATCCTCAAATGTTTTTTGTAACTTCTTATCTCCTCAACTACTCCTTGTTGGATTTATTTTGATGTCATCATCCTCTAGTTGGGGCCTTCGGTGGCTTCATAAATAGATATTGTTGCTTATTAATTCTGAATGATGTAGGTCTCCTCGACCCAAAAAACATTTTAAATCATTTCATGGATGAAGATGGAACATATATAACACGGAACTGAGCTCCCCAATCTTTTGATTCCATTTAGTTCTACCTATTTTGGTGGTTGATTTATTTTCACCTGCATCGTGACTGACCAACTTTTCCCATTTGGGTATGTCTTCCTGGCTTTCCCAATTCCTTTCAAATTATCACCATTCTTAGGTTTATAGGTTGCACTCTTGGGTGTTTTATCTATGTGTAATACCAAAATGAAGTACTTTTACATTCTATATATCCTTGGATATTTGTATAGGTCAATGTTTTGAAGTCACCCATAGAATTATTCTGGATTGAAATAGAAGGGGAGTACCACTTTAGGAAAGATGTTTTGTTAGAATAATGGTCCAATTTCAACATTAATTTATTCCATCTAGAAAAAAAGTCTCAAAATTTTGGTGGGGTATGCACAAGGATATTTAGACTTGATGCCCTATTTAAATGAACCCTATTTCACTTAGAGTAACTAGATATTAGTGGAATGATGATGCTTGGAATGGAAATGATGATGGCCATTCTCTACCCTAAAGGGATCTATAAGATTTCTATCATGTACCTACATCTACTGAAGAAATTGTGGTATCCTAGGATGGTGATCATTAATGGATAAGGGATGCTAGAATTAAAAATACCAATCTGGTGAAGGGACCTATGGATAAAATAGATATTATAATTCCTACTTAAGGTGTTTCTATTTCCTTTGCACAAGTGGTAAATCAGGCAGAAAAAGGCCCCAATGAGTCTTCAGGATGGGCTGGTAAATCCTCTAAGTGATGGGGTTACAGATTTTTCTACCATCTAATAGGCCTAGGGTGAGCTCAAGAAAGGTAGTGTTAACTTGGAAGTAAGGGTGACCTTACCTCTATGGAACCAGTTTTCCTAATTGAGTTATATCTATAATATTCCATTAAATGGAGTATGGTGGAAAACATTTGTGTCGAAGAATAAAAATATTTTTGATAAATCTTGTGGAATGATTGAATATAGTATGATGGTAGTGATAGAATCACCACCAACATCATTACAAGGAGTAAAATCAGATAGACTGATTATTGATTGCTCTTGGAGTCTATCCAAATATAAGGAAGATGAATAGTAATAGATCTTTATTTCACCAAGAGACGATGATATTCATTCATTTAAGGATTACCTCAGAATTTTTGTGGGTAGAGGCAATAATGGACTCTCTGAATTACCACCTCTTTCACCTTGGATGAAATCTATGCCTTGAAAAACTACTCTTATCTATCAAATCAAATTACCACTATATTTGTAAGGTTAAATTAGGAGATACAACTCATGATGGATCCCTTAAAAAAGGAAAAGGGATGAAAGTGGTGAACTAAAAAATTATTGGTGAAAATCAATACCATGTTAATGAACAAACATCATATCGGAAGCATTGAAAGTTTGGTGAGTCACAAAAAATGAGATTGAATGTTAGAATCTTAATCTTACTTTTATTCCAATGACACTAGACCTAATATACTAAGAGTCCTTAGTGTAGGTGAATAATCAAGACCTAATATCCCTCGAAGGATTAGACCGAAGACACTCATCCTTCCCCCTATATTTTTATAATAAGGAAAATAATGAGCTTTTCTAAAAAACTCTAACTTGAAAATATCAATGAGCACCCTAGGGTGAGAGGAAAATTATTTTGTATTTTTCCCTTTTTATGGTTGCAATTCTATTTCCAAAGATATCGTGTTTATAGTTTCCACTGAACCCAAAGTAGTTTTCTTGAAAATCAATAAAAATTGATTTGAAGGGTCCTAAGAAAATAAAGAATGCAAGGATGTGGAAAATTCTCTACACGATTAATTTATATCACTTATGGCTATTAATCATTTCATTCCCCTAATTTTTAGACATGACTATGTGAAAAATATTTTATAGATAAGAAAAATACTTTTATAATGAAAGAATTCAGAACTCGATTAAAACAATTAGATAGATTTTTTATATCGTGAAACCAATATCTAGTAATAGATGTAGCATCCAAAAAGTATCATAAGTGAAGAATAAGTCAATATATGAGTTTTTAAAATGATCACTAATCACTAAAAGTTTAATATTGAGGTGGTGAAATTTTTTAATTGTTGGTGGTTTCATTGATTGAGTGGAGGCGTGACTATAAATATTATCTTATATTGTAATCATTATCATTTACTAGACTTATGTAACAAAGAATGTGAGGGGTCCCTTGTTTATTACATCTATTTTGTTTTCATCTTATTTTTTAAGTATAGTTTTAGTATATAGCATTTTTATAACTTGGAGGTTTTCTCTCTTAATCTAAATTGTGTGTTGTTTCTCTCATGAAGTTGGATTAAGTCTAAAACATGTAACTTCCTTTGGTTGTTTTCCCATTTATTAAATTTTTATTTCATTTTTTCTTTTGGAAATTATTACCTAGCTAGGAGGTGATGTAATATAGAGGTTTTGGAGATTTTTTCTAATTCTTCATATCCAAAATCATGTTTTTTATATTTTATAGGTTCCAAACTCTTTTCCACAACAATGTTTCCATTATATAACTTCTAAAATGGTGGGTTATGACATGAAACTACCACACAATGGATTTTGGGGTTCACTTCCTCTTTTCCTTTTTTCCTGAATTATTTCTCTACCAAATTCAATGTGTTCTGACTCCTATAGTTTCCCATTATTTATCCCATTTTAGTTTTATTCCCCGTATTATATCATTCTCATAGTTTCCTATATTTGAAATTTTATGTCCACCATCATTATTAGTTTCTAACCTATTTGGTTTTCTTAAATTCCATCCTAAATTGGTGCTTTTAGGTCTATCCAACCTAGGGTCCATATTCAGTGCTATATCAGGGTTATACCATTGAGTATCCCATCCCAGAGTAGATCTTACTAAACTCTCATCCTTAGTTATGTCAATTTCATAAAATGTTATCAGTAGAATGACTAAGATATAGTTTTGGATCTGGGTGTGTCAACAATGGGTTTTTGGTCTTATTATCGATTAGTGCTCCCTTGTTTTTTATTTTCCTAGTTTGCACTAACTTTTTTCATTATCCTCCTCTTATATTTTTTTCCAACATAGTACACATAAACCCATTTTGGTCAAGTGAAATGGTGTTTGAGGTAGAATTGGATTATTATAGAGGGTTCAATAATTATAATTTCCTACTATAATCAATGTTATTATAGTGAATCATGTTTTGACTAGTAAGACTTTAGAATATTTCTAAGAATATTTCCGAAGCTAAGCCCTATGTCGGTGCAGAATTCTTGGGGGACATAGTGCCTTAGAGTATTGATATTGAAAATATTAATTATATTTTACCATGGACATAAAGTTTATTTTAAAACCTAGAATAAATTCTATTTAGAGACTCAGATCAGAATTCTAAGACTACAGTTGAGTTCAAAATATGGTGTTTACCCTAGGCGTGACATAAACATTGTCAACATCAGGGGCTGAGTTGGGGGCACAAGTTGGTGGGGTTTTAAATTGAGGATATTGATTTAATAAAAATTAAATTAATATCATTCCATTTTGTGTGCAAATGGAAGATGGGGACCCCCTAGGACTGATGAACTAACCTAAAAAAACCAAGGAGAAAAGGAATCATTGATCATTGATCTTGATGGAGATAACTCCCGAATCATGGTGCAACATCTTTGGAGTATGGATAAACCTTGAAGATTTGGTGTTTCATCACGAGTTAATATAATTTTAGTTTTATGTCTGAATAACCTTTTTTGTGAGTTTATGGTTTTATATCCCTATTACAACTACTAGAGATTCCCTAGGGTTCGTTCTGTAGGCTTTGGGGTAAATTGAGTAAATTTTGGCTGCTGGTAGGGAATTTCCATTCAAAATTACTGATCACATGGTATGTAGTATAGATTCACACACCAGGTGTTATTCCTATTTAGGGAAGATGAACTTTGGGGACTACACATCGTGTATTGGGTCATACATTATATATTGACCCTAGGTAATGTGGACAAAGGATATGACCGGGGTAGCAGCATAATTGGACATGATCGTGTGGATGTACAAATCTAGTGTACATGGAAACAATGTACTAAAAATAATAACGAAAGATGAAATATTTAAATTTATGGTTACCTGGTACATACAATGTAACAAGGATTACACACCCTTTGTGTGAGACCGCTAGTTGAGCTGTTTGGGGAAAGACATGGACAAAGCCCGTGTGAGGAGAGACACACCATGTACAACCCGTACATTCCTTGTATGATCACATGGCCAGCCAATATGTGTAGAAGAGTAAACTTTCAGGTGTTTAGGTGGGGTCACATGCTTTTTGTACCCCTATACATGCTGTACAGGATTTACACTATGTGTATCTCCTTCTTTGGGACTCAGATTCATGCTTTCTAGTAGCCTATCTTAATTAGTTTTCTAACTATAGCATGGTGGTGGCCCCGGGTTGGTCCTTTAAGGTGTGAGGTGATTCGGTGTTTTGGGTTTCTTCAGTTAGTGATGTTTATACTATCAGTGGTTGAGGGACTCCTATGGTCTATCCCTATGAGAGTATAATATGGGATTACTTCATCAGTACAAGATTGTGATCCCCTTGAAAGGATAATATTGGATAGAGTTGTTGAATCCCTTCAAGGACGCTGGGGTAGGATCTTCTATCATATCATTTTCACTATATCAGGTTCTTAGTATCCTTCTAACTAACACTACATGAGATATGATGCCCTATATAGTAGTATATCCCTATAGGGTTTTCAGAATCATTTTATATATGACCCCCTATATAGTGGATGATATCATTAGGGTTGTGGAATCGTTAGGTATGCAATCCCCTACTCAGTAGATGATTTAAGTAGTTTTTGTGGTATCATTAGTTATATGATTCCATGCTTTGTGAGTTGTACCAGGTGAAGTTTATGGAATCTTTATGACCCACACTACACATGCGACAATCCCCTATCTGAGAAATTTGATCTTCGAGGTGTCAGATTGGGTTTGTGGTGTCCCATAGTGGTATTGGATGTTATACCCTTTTCAAGAGATATTTGAGTTACAAGATTGAGTTTAAGGTGTCCTCCACCAGCCCTAGGATTGATCCCTTATCTGAGGAGATGTAGTCTACAGTTTTCCATACTTGGTTCATAGTATCCCCCAATAGTGCTGGGAGTGATCCCATTTTTGAGTGATGATACCTTTCGTGGTTCCAATGGGGTTAGTAGAGTTCCCCATGAGGGATGGGTTACATCCCCTATCTAGGAATCGAGATGTGATGGGCTCTAGTGTGACTTTCTTCGTGGGGGGATATGACAAGAGTGTTCTCTTATATTAATTCCACTAGGTATGGATTGGGTGTTCCATCAACTTTGTGATACCCAATGAAGTATTATTTTGTTATATGTACCATCATGTATTGTAGGGTTGTTCCTGATGAAGTGCATCTCTTAGATGAATTCAGACTTGGATAGAAGATCATGTGAAGTGTGTACTCCTAGACATATGTTAACTTTGAGCCTCGAGTATAATCTTGTAGTAGACAATGAGGTAAGATAATCATGGGTCATGAGGCCTAAGACAAGTATATATGGGTGTTTTGGGGGTTTCTTTGTAGGGATGTCACATCATTTGGTTGACACACCATGTGTTATGATCTGACTAGTCATGTTTTACTAAGGATGGATGAGATATAATTTCACTCTCATTGGGATTCTGTTTGGTTGGGTCAAGTGGACTATTACCTTTATATTGATCCTTTTTCTTTTGGGAATTTGGGGTAAGAAATGGGTATTATTATACTCACCCATGTATGGTCTTTTACCACACATGTTGTGTCTTTCACAGACCACAATCCTTTTGATGGAGTCCCAAGAGGACCCATGGTAGGAGAAGCTTATTGAGCTAGACTGACCAAGGTGTTTTCCCAAGATTAACTGAGGAGATTTTTGATAGTTTTATTTGACAAAGATCCCCTCCTGAGTAGGTCAGACGCTTTGATAGTTTTTTGTGGAAGTGTATTTTTGCATTTTTTTTAAAAAAATTAGTACTTTTGTTGTACGGATAGATGTATGTATGAATTATTTGTTTCAGTTTTACTATCTCTGTACTATTTCATGGATATATATATATATGGGTGTGTGTGTATAGGTACCATAGGATAAGGTCACCCATGTTTATGATAGGCTTACTTAGTGCTAGTTGCTAGCCCTTGGACTATGGAGGTGGGCTTAGATATTCATGGCTCATGCCCCTTTGGGATGTGTCGTGATAGAGTGGTATTAGAGGAGGTCCTGCTGTTGGAATAGAGAGGTGTGGTTTGTTTACTTGGGTAATGAGCCAACCCTATAATCCCGGATCCATTACATTATTTTATTACATTGGCATGATCAAAATAAATCAAATCCCTAAGGACCGATCAGTTTAGTAGCCTTGGAAAAACTGGATAAAACATATGTTTTACATTACATCATGTAATTAAAAAAAATATAGTATTTCTATTAAAGTACTCACATTCTTTAGACAGTCCCTATAGGACAATCATAATATACCTCTTTAAATGTTGGGGAAAAATAAAACATAATAAATGGGTGATATCATATTCTTATTAAGGGTAAATAATTAGCAGAAACTATAATCATAAAATTTTGAGGAAATGTATATAACTAAATCACCAGACTTTGAAACATAATCCTGAGAATACTATGGAAACTATAAGTCAAATAAATCTATATAAAAATTCATATAAATATATATTCTACTAGTTGAAAAATCACATGTAATTTCAATAACTAATTTCATAATGAGGGAATTCACAACGCCATACATCATAACCCCATCATCAAGGCCTCATTCCAAGACCATACATAAACGGGTAAAAACGCAAACTAGTTTGTCTCATGAGACCTACCGCTACATTGAGGGGCTATAACAGACCTTACCTGTCACATACTAAGTCCAATTCATTCCTATTGTGAATGGTGTAAAACATAACCAACACAAACATTCATATCAGAACTACTATACATATTGTTTATACATTAACCATAAGCCACGAATGGTAATCAAACTAATAATAAACCCTTATATACAATATTAGAGGTTCTATCATAATAACTCAGCCTCAATTAATTGTAAGATCCAATAAATGATGTTTACATAGATGAAAAATGTTTTTAACAAAATCATTAGAAACATATTTTGAGAAATACCAATTTTTATTGAAAATAGTTATTTAAAATTCCATAGAATTTAAAAGGAAAATATTTTCAATGAAATTAATCATGTAATATTTTAAAGTAAGATTCAAAACATTATGTTTTCATGAAGGTGGAAAAAACTACTCACATCATATAAATTAAAAAAAACGGTCTTCTCGTACTTTTTCAAAAAAGTCAAACAAAGTACCTCGTAAGAAAAATGAAAAAAAGATTACTTTTATAAAATCAAACATGTTTAAAAATTTATATATATATTTTTAAAATCATAGTAATAATATTTTTAAAAATATTGTTAGGAAGCATGGACATGCATGATAAATATGACCCAGTAAATGCTTATGTAAAATAAATCCTGGATAATAAAGAAATTGTGAAATCAACCCTTACCTCATACTCCCATACCCTACTTTATTTGAGGGTGATTTAAACTCCTATATAATGGTTAAATAATGTTATTATGTTTTACCATAACTATATCCATTATTTATTATATCATATATGATCCTCTTATATAAATTTCTTTATAAAATTTTATTATTATCATTATTTTAGGTGTGAACTTCTTCATTTTCTTATGTTTATTTTGTCATGTATGTCTTGTTTCTTATGAATAGGATATATATTATTTATATATAGAAAGATATGATGCTCAAAAATATTATTTTCATTAATTATATATATTTTCATAATCATTATTAAATTGTTTTAGTGGAGGATATATCTCATCGCATTGTGGAGAGGGTAGACCATACGTACGGATGAGTGATGGTATCATTCCGTAATAATAAAGGGTAAGAATTTGGGTGGAATATGAATTATATAGTAACAATATCATGTAATATTTATTTTTTAAATCCATTATATTAATCGTTATACCCATCTAAATAATGTATAGATGAACTAAAATTACACCATGGCATGTAGACAATAAGTAATACATACGCATGCATGGTAATATTGTTTTCATAAGATGAGTAAAAAGAAGAATATGGTTGTACCATATTACTAAAAACATCTCATTATATATTATATTTTTTTATTTATTAATTTAGTATGGAAAATGTTTTGGAAAATAAAGCATAAGAAGAAAATAACATTGAAAGAGTTGGTAAAACAATTACCTCTTCTTTGAGTGACTCTTTTTGATTTGCACAAAAGGACTCCATAGGTTGGATTTCTGCCCAAATTATGGAGTCCAGGATGAATTGAGGGATGTTGGGAGGATATATGGGTAGGTTATGACTAAACTAAATGTATTTATAGGTGTGAATAAAAGAAAAGGAGTGGTTCCCTTTTATAAGATAGGAGAGGGGAACTTTTGGAAACTTCAAAACAATTAATTTAATATAAATTGATTTTCAATTTAAAATATCTAAAATGTGAGTTATTTAGAAGGATAGATAATTATGGATCTAAATCCTCTCAAAAAATAAATTTTGGACATGTTTAAGTCACAAAAATAACCTTATCTTATGGCTTTAAACCCGAGTTAAACAATTTAACTCTTACCACAACAAGTTTTATTTTTACACTATATGGTTAATATAGTTACTATAATATGAAAAAACCACAATTGGATCATTTATGACATATTTAACACTAAAAAAATTATTAGGATGAACTATTTATTTTTATGAATTTTATATCATTTATTAAAATTTTATTTATTTTAAAATCTCATTTATCTCAATTTTGAAGCTATTTATTACTCAACTTTTTAAAATATCATAAAAACATGATTCTATAAAGAAAACTACATTAAATCACCCCTAATATGAAAATTTGATCCATAAAATTAATGTATGGAATCAAATATTTCCAATTATATTTATTTTAATACTAATAATATCATTTAATTAATTCTTCCTTCAATAAATTATTTACCGCATCGTTATTATACAATCCTTTAATTAAATTATTTATTCTATAAAAATTAAAAATAAATTTTCATGTAGAATATAAGTTTATTATATTTATAATAAATATTTATAGTCTATTTTTTCTTATGTATAACCCTATATTAAAAATTATTTGGTTATTAAAATTTGAATATGATATTGAACTTTTCTACAAATAAAATATAATAAATGTACTAATATCAAAAAAGTGGCCTAAAGAGGATCATATTTTCAACCTATGTTTGATTTGGATTTAAAAAACTTATCTAATAAAATATTTACATGTTTTAAGGTAATTTTATATTATGATAATATTATTTTCACCTTTTATTACCATATTTACAATTAACCATGGAAAATAAGATTCAAAAGTTATTATTCAAAAAAAATTATTCTGATCCTATTAGACCAAATTTTTCATTAAAATTACTACCATGTATGTTATTTTTTCAAAATTCAATTCATATTAGTGGTAAAATTATGCTTAATTTTAATCTAACAGATGTATTTAAAAGGCGGATAAAAGATACATTCAAAAATTAAATAAAGTTTTATATCCAATTATTTTATAAAAATGATTATAATAACCTAAATTAGACTAATATATATATTATTTATCTATTTTCACCTTAAAATTAAATTTAAATTAAAATAATTATTTAAATTAAAAAATTAGTTATTAACAACTTAGTGTTTTTCACTGTTCATCAAAAATTGAAACTTTTTTGAAAAAAGAAAAAAATTTACCCTAAACTAATTTGAATATTATGAATTTGAAAAAAATTCTATTTTGAAAAATTAAATCTATAAGTTTCAAAATGTGGTTAATATTATTTATAACCTCTTTTAAAAGGGCTAGTTTGATAGATCATGGTGCACTTTAACTCAGTGTTGCGTGATGCACAAACTATTGAATTATTTGAAAGGAAGCATACTAAGGAATAATGTGGTGTTACGTTCTTCCTTAATTCAATTTATTTCATCCTCAAAATTTCTAGAATATAACTTCATAAAAAAATTGGTTTGGTTTTCCCTCATAAGTTCTTCGGGTTCCCACATCGCATCTTCCATTTATGGTTTCTCCAAAGAACCTTTACCAGTCATGTTGTCTGATTCCTCAACACGTGTTCTCTTGTGTCAAGAATCTTGATAGGATGTTCACATTAAGGCAAATCAGGTTCCAATTATATTTCTTCATATGTGAGTATGTGCATTGGGTTTGGCATGTATTTACTTAACAGTGATATGTGGAAAATATCATGAACTTTGGAGAGACATGATGACATTGCTAAATGGTAAGCTATAACTCTAATTCATTATAGAATTTCAAAAGGTCCAATGTACATGGTACTTAAGTTACCCTTCTTAAAGAATATTATAACACCCTTCTATGGAGATAACTTAAATAAAACATGATCTCCAACTTTAAATTCCTAATCCTTTATTCGGTTATTGACATAACACTTTTTCTACATTGAGCTTCTTTGATATGGGTTTGAATCATCTTCACCTTTTTCATTGTTTTCCTCAAAATGTTCTGGGCCTACAAGTTTTCTTCCACCCACATCATCCCAAAATGATGGTGTATGACATCTCTTTCCATATAACGCTTCATATGGTTCTATATGAATACTTTAATAGAAGCTATTATTATATGAAAATTACAATATAGGTAAATATTATTCCCACATAGCTTGAAAGTGAAGTGATAAAGATATCAAAATTTCATCTGAAGTTTGAATAACCCTTTCCTATTTTCCATCAGATTGAGGTTGGTAGGGTGTTCTTAAACAAAGATTAGTATTTAGGGCCTTCTGAAGACTTTTCCAGAATCTTGATGTAAACTGAGGATCACAATTAGAAATAATTGAGAGGGGTACATCATAAATTATTACAACCTCATTAATGTAAAGTCTTTCTAAAAATAAAAGGTTTAAATCTTATATTATATCAAGAAAATGTGATAATTTGGTAATATGGTCAATAATAACCCATATAACATCATTTATTCTTGGATTCTTTGGTCTCCCCATAAAAAGTATATTATAATATCATCCCATTCCCACACATGTATTGGAAGAGGTTTCATGACTCCACTATGATGTTTTCATCCTGACTTTACCTATTAACAAACTTAAAATCTTTTCACATAATCATTAATCTACCTCTTCATGTTGTCCAACAAAAAATGTTCCTTCAAATCTCTATACATCTTAGTGATACCAGCGTGTATTGATAAATTGGAGCTATGCACATCATCTAATAATACATTTTTTATCTTAGGTATATAGAGATCAAAAATAATTTTCCCAAATTTCAAAATACCATCTTCATATATGAAGTCCATTAATATACCATCATTTAAAACATTAATTTTCTTTTTAAGATACTCATCATCAAACTATGAACTTTTTTTTCTTTTCCAATAATGATAGTTTGGAATCCATTTGAAAAAGTAGTGATGATTCACCTTCCTGGGTAATTTCCATATCCATTTTAACTAGATCCATGAACATAGGATCCCTTTCAACTCTTATTTTGTTTATAAATCCATGGACCTTCCTTCTCAAATAATCCACCACTTTATTTTCCTTCCCCGGGTGGTAGTGTATTGTGAAATCATAATAATTGAGTAGCTAAATCCATATACATTGTCTCATGTTGATATATTTTTGTGAGAAAATATATTTTAAACTCTTATGATCAATATATATCTCACATCTTTTACTATAGAGATAATGTCTCTATATATTAAGAGCGAAGATTACTACAGCTCACTCAAGATCTTGAGTTGGTTATTTTTTTTCATGAATTTCAAATTTTCTTTATGCATAAGTAATAACTCTATCATTCTTCATAAGAACACAAACAAGTCCTTTCCTTGATGAATCACTATAAATCATAAACCCATCATTTCCAGATAGAAAAGATAAGATAATAGAATTGACTAATCTTCTCATAAATTATTCAAAACATTATTCACAGTCTTTTGTCCAAACAAATTTTACCCCTTTACGCATGAGCTTGGTTAATGGGTTTTCTAATCAGGTGAAATTATGGATGAAATGACAATAACAACCTAATAAAAAAGTAAAAATGAATACCTAGGTTATGTTCATTGGTTCTAGACATTCACATATTGCCTTTGTCTTTGTAGGATTAATAGATATTCCATCCTTCAAGATAATATGTCCAAGAAAATAAATTTCTTGAATCCATAATTCACAATTTCTAAATTTCCTATATATCTTATTTCTTCTAAGAGTCGTCAAAATATTCTAAAAGTGGTTCTCATGATCTTCATAGATTTTGGAGTATACCAAGATATAATCAATAAATACTATGATAAAATCATCAAGATATTCCTTGAACACTTTGTTCCTTATATCCATGAAAATAGATGGTGTATTTTTCTATCCAAACAGAATTACAGTAAAATTGTAATTTCCATTACAAGTTTAAAATGATGACTTTGGAATATCTTCCTCATTTACACATAATTGATGATATCCTGAATGAAGTTAAATCATTAGAAAATATTGACCTCCATGAATTTTGTCAAAAAAATCATCAATACGAGGCATATGATACCTTTTCTTTATTGTAATATCACTAATTTATCTATAGTCAATAGAAAACCTCATTGATCTATCTTTCTTATTAACAAATAGAATTACTGATCCCCATGGAGAAACACTAGGGGAAATAAATCCCTTATTACTCAACTCCTCTAGTTTTTTATTTATATCTACTAATTCCATAGTAGACATTCTATAAGGAGTTTTTGATATTGGTCTTGCCTCAGGGATTAAGTTAATAGAAAACTCAACTTCCTACTCTGAAGTATGTTAAGGTATGTCCTCTAGAAATACATTAATGAATTATTATATAATAGTTCCATCCCCAATTCAATGATTATTAGGTTTTATCTTCTATTATTTACCAAAAATTTCATTTAGAATATCTATAAGAGTTGGGTATAGATAAGAATCAGATGATGAAGTTTCAGATCTAAATATAGTGGATTATACATCTTCCTCACCAATCGTAACTTCCTTCTTGAAATAAATGTGCACATCATATTTTGATAGAAAGTCCATACTAAGGATTATCTCAATATAGTCCGTAGTTATGATGATAAAATCAGTAGATAAAGCATATTTATATGCCATAATGGGGACTACCTAACACATCTTTGTTGTAATGAGACTTCTGTTAGGGGTTTTGACTGACAACTCACTCGTTAATGAGAATTGGAAATAGTTAATTTTTAAAGAAAACTGGGAGTATATAAAGGAATTTTTGGATCCATAATCAAATAAAGTATTGGCTAAATTTTAGGGAATTATTAAAGTACCTACCATCAAATCATTAAAAACTTGAACCTCAACAGTTGTGATCGAAAAAGATTATCCTTTCTCCCTAGGTATTTTCTGGGGAAATTTTCCTCGAAGATTAGGAAAATTATTTTCCTAATGTCCCAAATCATTACACTTTTATAATTAATCATTGGTATCTTCTTTATTTCCATTAAAATCATGATCTTGGTGGTATTTTTCTCCACACTTGTAATAAACTTCCAAGTCCTTTATGAAAGTACCTGGGTGTTTCTTCCCACAATTATTACAGGGTAGAAATTTAACTTTTCTCTTCTATACCTTATTTCTTTTTCCATAGATTTTATTTCCCCTCTTATTCTATTTATTTACTTTAAAGTCATAAGACTTAGATAATTCCTACATTATCATGTATGCCACATAGGACATATATCAATATTGTGAATAAAATAACCCATGGAAAGGAATGGGTTTCATTTCATAAAGAATTTATTAATAAACATTGGGACACCTAATGAAAGAGGGAATTACATACTTGGTATAAGAATCATCAACCTTGAGCAAAGAAGAAACAATCTCTCAAAGTAAAAGGTGTGTTATTTTGAAAGAAGAGTTATTTTTGAAAACATTTTATTTGTTATAAACTCAAGTATAAAAATGAATATCCTTGAAAAGTTAATATAGTTATTATGATATTGTATTTAAGGAATATACATCCTAAAAATGGGGTGAAGGAGGGAAAAATCAAAGAAAGAGTGTTGGGTTCGAGAATTCCCCTTACCTTATGTCTGAATTCTTCATTCTCTTTAATATCTTGTACAGTCACATTTGATTCATTAATTAAATATACATAACATTTTATGCATTAATTTTAGTCATTATATTTTTATTAAGTTCATTTATGGGGTTTTCTATGAGTAATAGAGTTTAATTCATCGTTTGGGAGTGTTCGTTTTGTTAGTTTTTATGAACAATTCACTTGTATACATGAATGGAAGTTCATGTAAAATGAGGATAAATGTCCAGAATTTTCATTATATGTTATTTACTATATTACAGATGATTAAATGATCTTATAAAGAGTCTGGTTATATGGTGTGAGTATGAATCATTAGATAAAATTAATGAATATTGTGTTCAATTAATTTTGGCGGTTTTTTTATCTCAAAAAACTTGTTTTGTTTTATCATTTAGTATTATTCACATATCTTAGATCCATAACATAAATAGGGTTTTAGAATACAATAGAGAATTTGTTTTATCATATTTATGGTTTCATTAACATAATTTAAGGAATTAAAGGTAAATGAATGTGGATCACCCATGAAGTTGGTAAATTTACACAACACAGGTGATGATTTCATTTTTTTAGTATAAAAGAGAGAGGGATGAAGCAGTTTCATGATGAATCTCCCATTAACATTGTATAATTACATTATATAAAATATTATAGAGTTATAAATCCCTTTATATAAGATATGGTTTGGATAAGTGAATAAAATAAACGAATTTGAAATGATATTAAATGAAAAAGGAAGAGGATTTAACCTCTTAAATGTATCATCCTTTAGAACCTCTATTGGGAAAAGGTTTTTGTCTTTTTAAGATACCAAAAAATTCTTGATAGGGTAAAGGGTCTTAGGGAGAGGTCTGGGTAGAATTTGGATAAGTATCATAGCTTGATAGGTGTTTGGAGAAGAGGATGTGAGGGGTGGTATTTATAGTGGAGGTGAGGGGTGTTTTTTATTATTTAATTCATTAGATTATAATTTTTCTTAATATAAGAAATAGTGTTGATTATTGAGACTAAATACATTAATTAGATCATGGGAGTTCAAAGCAATGATTCTTACATTAGTGATGACTCAAAGAATAGTGTATTTAAGTGATAATATATATATACTATAAATTACCATATTTTACTATTCACTAAAAATTCAAGTGTTTTAAAAAAAACAAAAATTCAAAACAACCATTTTTCAATGTTTATAATCCAAAAATAAAATCCATTTTCTGAAAATTATTTTGTAAATATCAGTAATATATATTTTAATTTAAATCATCATTTACTTGGAAAATAATGTTTTTAAAATTATAACTGGTTTTATCAAACTTGGACAAATTACCTAGGTCTCATAAAGTTATCTTAAAATCATAAGAAATCAAAATATAAATTTATGAATACATTTTATGAAAATATATTTTTATTAAATTATTAAATTAATCATAAAATTACAATTAAATATCTATGACTTACAAAAATACCCACACATAATGATTATTTTTAAAGTATTTACTTACTTAAACAATGATATAATTATATCATATTTTCAAATATAAGTTGTCTAAATTTTATTTATACTTTCATTGGGGAGGATACTCTTCATTTTTCTGGTTTCTATTCCTAAGGGTCATATTACTATTCCTACGTTCAAATTAATATTTCATCGGTATTAGATCCTTAAATTCTAGAAATACTTCTTATTTAATTAATTATTCATTTATAAATTCATTATCATTTTCTATAAGTGATTTTATGTAATTTATACTATATTAAATTACTACAAGAAGGAATAAATTCCATTGATAAAAGTTTGGGTCATTACATGGAGACCCCACAACTATGATTTAAGAATGGTGGCCCAACTAATGTGATACTAGGAAGGGTTCCCCTTGATACCCATGAGAGTCATGCTACAGTCCATGGATGCCTGAGTTACACCTTTGGTCTTGGATAGAAGCAGTATATATATATATATATATGGATATAAACTTCACTAAACATACACTCCATATATATTTATACATATGGTTACTTTTTTAGAGGTTTTCCAGCAAGGGATGAAGCAGGTACTGTCATACTGGTGTCCTTTAAGAAAAAATAGATAACATTTTACAAATTTATTACTATTTACCATTATATCTTCACAAATCCACATTATATTCGCTGAATAGATATTTATAGACACTGTTGGTGGTTTCCTATTGATTTTATCTCACACCCTATCCAGAACATCGATGTTACCCTAGAAGATTATGTGGATATTGATAGGGATAGGGGAAAGTGCCCAATGGTTGACACATGATTTGGTTACAGTAGGGGATCACAATACCAAACAATGAATCCTGATTCTATTAAAGATAGTCTTTTTATTCTATTTTCCTTTTTTGATACATGTATTGGATAAAATTATTTATTGTCCCTTTCTATTACATATTTAAAATTAAATTATTCTATATATGGTTCTAGATATTATTGATATTGGTTATTTATTACATCTATATGTTTACCATATTCTTTTTATTATACTTTTTTCATTTTCTAATTTATTTTAACATTGTTTTACTTTGATCATGAGAGTTTTTTCTCCCCACTATACCACCTCAGAACCTCGCTTCTAGTAGATAGCCTCTGGTGTATGGGGAGGAACGATTGAGGCCATGTGGCCCATTGGCTCAGGGCACTATTTAATGGAATCAGGGTCAAGATGTCACAAAGTGGTATAAGATCCTCTACTTTTCTTTTGTATTATATTTTAGGAATATTATATATGAGAATAAGAATGTGTTGTAATTTTTAATAAACATTGTATTGGAGTATCTACCCACATATAGGGATAGACTAAATTTCCTACGATGGGATATTATGTTTGTTTTTACTATTATAGTTGATTTTATTTCAAGATTGGGTGACCCACATGATGTGTGATATCTATTATTATGATTTAGGTTTACATTTTATAATCTTCCCAATATAAAAAGTAAGCATTTATTATTCATAATTTTTGGTACCTTATAGGATTTATATGTCATAGATTATTCCATTCCATGTTTATACTACCACATTACTATCTTGAAGCAGGTTTTGGTGCATATCTCTATTTCTAAAAATTATACTAACACTTCATGAAGGGACTTGATAAGTATATGGTTACCATTTAATGGATGCTTCCCATCAATTTATAAGGTTTATGAGACCTTATTAATTGGAAGTGGTGATTCATATAGTTCAACCTTTTGTAAAAATTATTCTCTATGAATTATAATCAAATTTAATGAAAATTAGATTTTAAATGAAATGGTCACTATAAAATGGGGAGTCCAATATCAATTTAATGGTTGTTTTCATCTAGATATTTCAATTGAAACTCTACATTCTAAGACACACACACACACACACACATATATATATATATATATAAACAGATCATGACCCAGACCTAACCTTAGTAGTGGGTAGTAGGTTGCATCTCTGGTTTTCCAATAACTATCCCTATCACCCATACCTAGATCTTTGAACAGCCAGAGGGTTTTCAATTTTATATAGGAAGGTTGGAACCCACCCTATTCATGTAACTGTGATCTTTACCAATATCAAAACCTATTTGACTCATTTTATTGTAATTTTTATAACTATGAAACCATGATGTCCCTGTGTCGAGAACCAGGTGTTTGGTGACGATAATGATCCATAGGTGGTGGGTCCTGAGCCACTTGTGATACCTCTTGTAGTGACACTTGTGGAACCAACTATAATCCCTGATGTGGGAAATGATGTCCAATTTTGAGGGGAGTTTTTGTGGCTTAAGAAGACTATATAAGGAGTTTTAGGATCTTCCACTTCTATGGGACACTGGAGTTTCAACAACATCATCGACCTAATTTTTTTTGGGAATGTTGTCCACCAAGATACATAGTTATGGATGGATAGAGTCTTATATATATTTTAGAACATTGAGACACCTACTAATAGTTGAGAGAAATGAGATTTCTATAGGATTCATGGTTCTGTCAAACGTTTATGGGATATTCTGAACTAGGTAGATCAATATTGGGAAGTGATTTGGAGGGATTTACAATCGATCTTCTATGATTATTTCTTATGGAATACCAAAAGGTTCAATCATTCTGAGGTGATTATAAAACTGTGGTAGGGTTCTATGTCAGTTATTTACTAGTCATCTCATTTTGTAGAGCTTCATCAATTTATTCCTATCTATGATGATGATGAGAAACTAAAAGGAATATGGTTTTAGTATGGTCTTAGTAATCCTATATATCCTAAGGTGAATGCTTTTTGGTTGACTAAAATGTCTGATATAATGATCCTAAGTCTTATCACCATGTAGAACCTGAGATTATATAACAATGTGAGCCATGGTTGTTAAGAACCAAAACAGATAGGGGTTTGAATATTTGTTGGAAGTGATGATTTGAGGTTCTTCATGTGATCATTGGTAGCAAGGTGACACCCACCGATAGTTATGTGGTTTTTCATCAGTGTGTGGAGGATGTTCATAAGAATCACCAGTGTCTTTGAGACCCTTTTGAGTGACGATGATGGGGAATATTGGGTAATATTTATTGTTTTTAGGACGTTTTCATATGTGTATAGTGAGAAAGGATACATATCAGGCCCTCCTTACATAGAAAGATATATTACACCTCACTAGGAAGGTAACTGGAGTACTACTAGCTGAATATAAAGAGGAGAAGGTCATAGATGTGGTAGCCAAACATCATACATGTAGCGCCAACAGAGTGTAATTTCTCTCTATATTTTGGTTACAACACATGGTTATTGATCAGGCCAGATTTATTCAGTATAACTTATGCCAGAGGAGAAGGTCACACATACATATAATATTTGAAGTACTATTCCAATATAATATACTATTTTATCTTCTTTGTTCTATATCAGCGAGTCTCACTCCTTTATCTATGTGGCTATTGTGGAGATCCTTGGGATTTGTGTTGAATAATTTTGCATCATGATGATGCATGAAAACCCATTGGGTATGAATTCTAGGATGGTATGACTCTGAGTATGATATACTCTATAATACCAAATGTAGGATCGAAATAAGAATGATATTCTCAGATACAAGAGGGGGGTGGGGGTGAATTGTACCTTTTAAAATTCTTTAAGGGAATTTTCAGAATGGTTATGTTTAACAAAGTTAAACAACATAATTCACAAGACCTCTATGAGCACTAAAGACTTGTTAGATTTTGGAATAGTGATTCCAAAAATGGAACTTAACAAAAGTTACAAGGATTAATATTCTACCTTAAAGCGTATAGAATCTAACTATATCAGAGTACAAGTAAGAAAGTATAAGGAAGTTATACTTTCCTTAGAAATACAAAATGCAGCAGAAAAACAACTAGTAAAACTAAAAGTAACAAAAATAACTCTTTTAACCCAAAGAGAAGGGTATCCAAAAACCATTGATAAAGGTCCCTTGATTTATAATTTCAATAAAGTCTGTCTTACCCACACCAGGGTAAGTCATCGATATAAAGATCAGTGTATGTCTTTCTATTCCTGCAAGCCCTCAACTATAAGGTATTCGACACCTCTGTCTTCCTCAGTAAGGAATCCCACAACTTCAAGGTGTTGAAACCTCTATATTCCTATCCTTGGAAGCCCTTGATTGTAATCAGCAATAATCGGAGTCGCACGAAGCAAGTCTGCACAAGGAAAAGTTTGAACAAGCAGTTCAAACTTTCTACATGAAGATTTGAGAGTTGATAAGAGACTCTCTCTCAAGAAATCACTTCAACAACATGTAAGCACATATCTCAAATATGTGTCAAAGTTCAGTATTGAGCTTGTTCAAATGATCTCCGATTTATAGGCGAAGCTCCAATGGTCGACTCCCTCCTCCAACGTTCATATTTCTTCTTGAATTTCGGAGGGACCTGTACACGTGTCACTCAACCAACAGGTAGTCAATAACTGAAAGCACACCATCATGTTGTAAAGAATCAAGTATAAGTATAAGAAAAACTGAAGTTCAGAATGTAAGAAAAGAATAGTTCAGAGTCTAACCAAAATGGAATTCAGAGTCTATAATAAAGAGATATTTGGATTCTGTTTTAATAAGAATTTGGAACCTGAATTCTATAGAAATCCAGAGTCTAAATTTCTAAAGAAATTCAGAGTCTCGTTTCACCGGAATTCAGAATCTAAACTTATAGAGTTTGGAGTCAAACTTGTAGAAGTTCAGAGTCGAACTAGAAAATGTTTGGAGTAAAACTCATAGAATTTTGGAGTCGAACTCATATAATTTGGGAGTCGAACTCATATAAGTTCAGAGTCGAACTCATAGAATTTCGGTGTCAAACTAGTTAATGTTTAGAGTTGAAATCATAGAAGTTCGGAGTCAAACTTTGTGAGAGTTAATATCCAGAAATCGGAGTGGAAATTCATTGAAGTTCGTATCCAGAATTCAGAGTGGAACTTCATTGGAGTTCGTATCCAGAATTCGGGGTGGAACTTCATTAGAGTTCATATCCAGAATTCAGATCCTAAAACAGAATGCTTCATATCTAAGTATTATATGATTATAAGATTTTAGGTATGAATCTGATTTTTATACTTAAGAAAAATATTGATATTTATAAGGAAATAAAGTTTAGGGAAAATTTCCATAAGGAACGAAATTTTCCTTAGAGAAGTAAAATATAGATTTTCTTAAGTATAAGGTGTTTGTGATTTTCAAAATAAGAAGGAATGGAAATGTCATAAGGAAAACCTTATTGACTCAATAATATCCCCCTTTTTGGAAATCCCAAACAAACTTTCGAAAAAGAACATAAGAACTTAGAAAATTTTCTTTAGACTTTGAAATTAAAACTTATTACCCTTTTTTCATAGATGATGGTAAATACAACTAACTCCCCCTTAGGCTTAGGAACTCTAAGGATTGTATTCTGAATTTCTGGAGTGGAGTTTTCATAATCATTGGAAATGAAAAACTTCGTAATGAAGAACTCCCCCTTACTTAAGAATAGTTCTTGACTTAGAAATTTTTCCTTCTCCCTCTTTTGAGTAGTTCTTTTTCCTTCTCCCCCTTTGTGATTTTCAAAAAGAATTTAAGGGAATGGAAAATAAATTTGGTACCTGAAATATTAATAAAGACATGCAAAAAAACAACCATAGTTCTATTATAATTGGAAAAATTTTTACAAGGAAGATCAAATGCAACAAAAGATCGGATTGAGTCTATTTGTCTTCCTTTTCCTTTGGGATCAGCTTCTTCAAGAGGTTTTTCAGCTTCTTCAAATATTTCTGATCCTCCTCATCTTGCTTCTCCAAATATGTGATCCTTTCTTATTGAGCTTCGAAGACTTCTGCCTGATCCTTCATGGACTCTTCCTGCATCTTCAGTAACTCATCTTGCTTTTGAAAATTCTCTTGAAACTCAATCCGGAAATCTCTTTCCCCTTTCCAGTTCTGAGCAACTGAGTTATGATTCCCATTCAAATCTCTAACGTGTTGATTCCGAAAATTTTTCTCAAGGGTCAGTATATCCTGAAGATTTTTTATCTTTGAATCCTCGATGTCAAAATCATCATTAACATCATTATGAAAACTATCAAACTCTACCATGTCTTCTTTAACTTTCTTTGACCAAAGAGTGATTTTTCTGAATGATTTTCTGTAAAAATCATAATTGATAAGGAAATTTCTATGAACTTATTCAATCTTAACACACTTATTCATCACCATAGATAATGATTCTGACTTTTGATTCAGACTCTGTTGAAGCAACTAGCATCTGGAGTCTATAATGGGAACGATTGAAATGGTGTCCACCAACTTTTTCAAAGACTCAACAACAAAGTCATGACCCAGTGCAGATGACTCCGAATCCGACACTTTTATTGGGGATTGTTCTTCTTAAATTTGAACCAATTTACTTCTATAAGAACCACCAACATCTTTATTTCTTATAACATATTTTTTGGGGTTCCCATAAGCACTTTCTTCCCCTTATCAATTTTCAGAACTGCCTCATTAGGAGGTTCTTCCTCGAATTCATATACTTGAACAATCTTTTCTTCATCTGGTTTTTCCTTCTCCGCTCCTTCAAGATAATGCTTCTCATAGATTACTTCCTCAGATGATTCATTCTTTTATTATTCTTCCTGGATATCATTTCCCTTACCATCTTCCTCAAATCCTTTTCCCGGAGTGACTATCTTTGAGGACTCGGCCTCAGAAGTTTGTAGTGGTGGTTTTTCTGATAGGATTTCCTTCTCTTGATAATATTTCACTTGTTTAATCAGGTCATCAAGATCACCACTTCCTTCTTCTACTTCTTTTTATTTTTCTACTTCCTCTTATTCCTCTATTTCTTCAACAACTTCTTCCAATTCTTCTTCACTAGCTCCTTTCTCTACTTCTTCTTCAATAGCCTCTTTCTATTTGGACTTTTCTGGAGTGAAGTACTTCTTCCCGGGGGTCTCCGGTAAAGGTTGAACAACAAAGTTTCCAGAATAAGAATTTTTTCAAGGGCTATTTATGTGGATTTTAAGAGATATTGAACAATCTCTTCCTCTGACATCTTCTTCTTCATCTTTTTATCTTTGGTATGTTTCTCTAACTCATCCATAACTTTTTCTCTTAAGGACTTAGCCTCAGTAGGGTCCAATCCGAACTGTGGATCCCCTTCTTTCCTTTTCTCCTTATCTTCTCTCCATTTTGTATCCACTTCATCAGGATATGCTTTCTGTTTTTTTGGCTTGGGAGGTGCGGATTGGGTTTCCTTAGATTTGGGGGTTTTGTCTTCAGCAACTACTTCTTTCAAATTTCTCTTTTTACCAACCTTCTTCACTGGCTCAACCTTCTCTACATTTTCCGGATTGGTTTTAACCTATTCTTCTGGAAAATTATAATACTCTCATGTTTCCTTGGAATAGGCCATATTCATTCTTTTCAAGGTATCATCACTAACAAGCATAACCTTGCAATTCCAAATCATAGACTTACATGCAATCTTGAAAGAATACAGACACTAAACTATCAGCTTTGATAGTAAGATAAAATACATGATGATTTGAGCTCTTAAATTTCCTTCCTTGATAATCTTGATTGTCACAAGAACATGCCTCATCAGATTTATTTTTCTTAGATTTACCAAGACTTATAATAAATATATATCACTTTTCTTTAGGGTATATTTTTCACCCTTTCTCAGAACCAAGAAACCTTGTACCCACAACTGAAGAATCCAATAATTAGAAGATAGATGAGCAATATTGGCTGTCTTTACATCATGAATCCCAAGACACTACATGGAATTCACTTTAACAAAACTGTAATGCGCATCCGAAAGTTTATGTGAGAAAAATTCCTTCTCCATCATGTGCCAGCCCCACCAAGCTTGTTTCCTTGGTGTAAGTAAGTTTGTAAGTCTTCCCATAAGACTTGAAAGAAAAATTTTCTCTTCCCACTTCCTCATAGAAGCTTGTTGATTCATATAAATCCACAAGTAACTCCAGATAGATTGCATCTTGATCACATGTCTCAGATACACATACATCTTCCCAAACATTCAACTTGATGTTCTTGGAGATGATAGAATCGTATTTTTAAAAGTTCGGATGGACCAACCTTTCTCTGTACACATTCCATTTTGAAATTGGCTTCGTGGTAGACATATCTTGGGAAGTGGCTTCTACAGACATTTAGAATGGAAGAGCTCTGAGAGATTCGGAATGAACTTTAAGAACTGAGGAAAAGCTTCAACACGCAAGAGCTTGAAATTGATGTGGGACACAAAAGGGGTTTCCCTTTATATAGGCGATGGAGCTAACCTTTCAGCTTCCAAAAGTAATCTAGTGGTTGATAATTTATCTGATCTGATCTGACGGTTGAAATCATACCCGCAAGGAAATATTGAATCCGATCTTTTGAGGTTTTAAAAAAAATATTTGGATTTAAGAAGAAACGAATCTGAGAAATTTTATAAGAAAAAAGAAACTACAGGAAACTAAACAATGACTACGAGAACTTGAGTAAGGAAGTCATACCTTTCGGATTGTCTAGGAAGTTTATTTGTAATAGGAAATATTCTTCTTGAAGAAAATTTGACTATAGAAAAACATACAACGAAAAACTCACTACGAAAAACTTGAGTACGGAAATTCCCATTACGAAAATTTTCATTACGAAAATTCTCATTACAAAAAAAAATCCAGTATGAAAACTTCATTACGAAAAATTCAGTATGAAAACTTTATTACGAAAATTCTCAGTATGAAAATTTCATTACGAATAATCAAGTATGAAAATGTCATTACAAAATTCTTAGTACGAAAATTTCATTACGATAAAAGTCAGTACGAAAAATTCATTATGAAAAATTCTCAGTATGAAAATTTCATTACGAAAAAATTTAAAAGACTCATTACGAATTTTTTTAAAAGACTCATTAAAAATTTATTTTAAAGAGTCAAAATCAAATGTACTCCCCCTATGAAAAGGAGTTTATTACTGTAAAGATAATGGTTCAACAAGAAGTTAATGAAGGAATATTACCACATGATTATCATTCCTAACTTCTGTTTAATGTATTAAAATCTATCAGAGGGTAAAGATTTTGTGAAAATATCAGCAAGTTGATCTTATGTTCTGATAAACTGAAGAATGATATCTTATTTAAGTGTGTGATCCCTAAGGAAGTGATGTCTAATGTCTATGTGCTTTGTACGAGAGTGATGTTCATGGTTTTACTAAGGAAAATGGCACTTGTGTTATCACACAAAATTTGAGTCTTAGTAAAATTCAAGATATAATCTGTGAGTTTGTGTTGCATCCACAACACTTGAGCACAACAACTTCCAGCTGCTACATATTCAGCTTTAGCAGTGGAGAGTGCTACAAAATTTTGCTTCTTGCATGACCAAGATACCAATGAATCTCCTAAGAAATGAAAAGTTTCAGATGTACTTTTTCTATCCATTCTACATCCACCAAAGCCAGCATCTGAAAATCTTTTTAAAACAAAATCATTTATAGAAGTATAAAATAGTATTAGATCTATGCTTCCCTTTAAGTAGTGAAAAATTATTTTCACTGCCTTTAAATGAGATTCCTTAGGATTAGATTGATATCTTACACATAAGCATACTGAAAACATCAAGTCTGGTCGACTAGCTATCAAGTAAAGTAGACTTCTTGTCATACCTCTAAAATTTGTTTGATCTACTGGTTTCCCAACATCATCAAGTTCAAGTGTGTTTGAGGTACCAATAAGAGTACTTATACACTTAGTGTTGTTATACCCATACATTTTAAGAATATATTTAATATAGTTATGTTGGGATATGTATATTCCTTCTGGTTTTTGAGAAATTTGAAAACCAAGTAAAAATTTTAACTCACCCATCATACTTATTTCAAACTCAGATTTCATTAGATCCACAAAGGAATCAGATAAATATCGCTGAGTTGAACCACATATAATGTCATCAACATAAATTTGAACAATAAAAACATTTTTATTATATATTTTTTTTAAAAAGGGTTGGATCTGCATTTCCCTTAACATAGTTATTTTGAAGAAAAAATCATGTAAGTCTATCATACCAAGCTCGTGGGGATTGTTTAAGGCCATACAATGCTTTGGTAAGTCTAAAAACATGATCAGGATGTTTTGTATCTTCAAAGCCAGGAGGTTGTTTAACAAAAACATCCTCTTGAACATAACCATTAAGGAAAGCACATTTCACATCCATTTGAAAAAGTTTAAAATTGAAGAATGTTTCAAAGGAAAGTAGAATACGAATAGATTCATGTCTATCTACTAGAGTATAGGTTTCTTCATAGTCTATTCCCTCTTGTTGATTATAGCCTTTAGCAACTAATCTAGATTTATTTCTAATGATGACTCCATTTTCATCACATTTATTTCTGAAGACCCATTTTACCCCAATAATAGAAGTTTCCTTAGGTATTTCAACCAAGTTCCAGACTTTATTCCTTTCGAATTCATTTAGTTCATCTTGTATGTTTTTAATCCAATCATCATCACCTAAAGCTTCATTAGTGATTTTTGGTTCCAATTGGGAAATGAATGATAGATACTCTACTTCATTTCTTAAAGAACTTCTAGTCCTTATAGGTTGATTCACATCACCAATAATACTATCACTGGGATGATTCTTTAGAAACGACAGGTTTGGGTTTTTTAAAACCTGTTCATCAACATAGGGTAGGAAATCTTCTGGGGTAAATGTTTTAGAAGTATCTTCTTAAAAATTTTCCTTATCAGAGGAATTTTCTATCAAAGGTTGATAATCATTTTTGGAAAACACATCCAAAGATGTAGGTTGGGGTTGTTTGAAAACAAAAGGATCAGTTTCATCAAATTTGACATGTACTATTTCTTCAACAGTGCAAGTGATTTTGTTGAAAACTCTATAAGCCTTAGAAGTTGTAGAGTAGCCTAAGAAAATTCATTCATTAGATTTTGGTGCGAATTTGTGTAAGTTATCTTTAGTATTCATAATGAATACTTTGAATCCAGAAACCTTAAAGTAGGAAAGTCTAGGTTTTCTACCATTCCATAACTCATAAGGAGTTTTATTAAGAAAAGGTCTAATCAAAACTCAATTTATAGTATAAAAATAAGTACTTACAACTTCAGCCCAAAAATGTTTGGCAACAGAATACTCAATCAACATGGTTCTAGTTATATGTTGAAGAATTATATTTCTTCTTTCAACAACACCATTTTGTTGAGGCATTCTGGGCGCTGAAAAGTTGTGAGTAATACATTTTTTACTACAAAAAGTTTCAAAATCAGAAATTTGAAATTCTCCTCCATGATCACTATGAATAGTTTTAAATGGAAGGTTTCACTAGTAAAAATATGACTTTTAGCGGCTGCCAAAAGCCATCACTAAAGGTCTATAGCGGCCACCTAGCATCCGCCAAACGGAGGCCGCTTTTGGTCCGTCGCCGTTGCGATCAACGACTGCCATTTGGCGGCCGCTGAAGGCCAGCAGGTATGACCAACAACGGCCACCATTGGGTGGCCACTGTAGGGCTGACAAATAGTGGCCGCCATTTGGCGGCCACTCTAGCTGACCGGAACACAGGCTACAGGGGCCGCCAAATGGCGTCCGCTGTTGGTAATGCCTACAGTGGCCGCCAAATGGTGGCTACTATAGCTTTTAATTTTTTTTAAAAAAAAATATAAAAAATACTATGAATACCACATAAATCCCATCATCATCTTCCATTCTCTGCAAACCTCATCAAATATAATTACATATCAAAATTTAATAATAAAATTAGTACCAAATAAAGCCTATAAACATATAATTGAAACAAATTAACATATTTCAATTCAAACTAACTATAACAGATCGAAAGTATACGATTTTCAAAATATATTCATAATTTTTATTATCGTTTTAAAAATATAAAATTGTTAATTCTATGGTTCTAATTACAGTGTTCCCCCTCTGATTTCAGGTCAATCCGATGTTGTACGCTCTGAATTTGACAGTTTGAGGCCCGTTTTGGCCGCTTATGGCACCAGAAGTACGTTCTCAGTCACCGCAAGTACACGGCACCTCCGATTGGTGTGTAGTCTACCCGACCGCTTCACAATTCACTCATCCATTGTTGTCGTCCGATTTCAGGCCAATCTGACATTGTTCGGCCGGTTTGGACCACCCCACGTGCCTTTCGGAAGCACGTCCAACACTTAAAAACCGCATATTGAGCCGTTGCGTGAAAACCACACATCCAATTGATGTTACGTCTCCTTTTACATGTCAAGAATAATAATTACAGTGTTCCCCTCTGATTTCATGTCAATCCGATGTCGTACGCTCTGAATTTGACAGTTTGAGGCCCGTTTTGGCCGTTTGTGGCACCAGAAGTGCGTTCTCGGTCAGGGCGGGCACACGACACCTCTGATTGGTGTGTTGTCTGCCTGAACACTTCAAAATTCACTCACCCATTGTTGTCGGCCGATTTTAGGCCAATCCGATGTCGTTCGGCCGGTTTGGACCACCCCATGCGCGTTTCGGAAGCGCGCCCAACACTTAAAAAACGCATATTGAGCTGTTGCGTGCAAACCGCACGTTCGATTGATGTTTATTTTCCTCTTACACATCAAGAATAATAACTACAGTGTTCCCCCTCTGATTTCAGGTCAATCCGATGTCGTACGCTCTGAATTTGACAGTTTGAGTCCCGTTTTGGCCGTTTATGGCACCAAAAATGTCATCTCAGTCACCGCGGGCACACGGCACCACCAATTGGCGTTTCGTCTGCCCAAACACTTCAAAATACACTCACACATTGTTTTCGTCTGATTTCAGGCCAATACGACATCGTTCGGCCGGTTTGGACCATGTCACGAACCAAGTCGGGTCGCCATCTGAACCGATGCCCGACCCGGCCTGCACAAGGCCATAAGGGTGTTCCCGATCCCCACGGGCTGGCACAAGTGCCCAGGTATCAAAATAAACTTTGGGAATGATTTAACTGAGTAAACAAAAAAAAAACTGCCAATAAAAATAAACCAAAAAAAAGTAATAGTTGCAGCTAAACATGTCTTTAACCAAAAACAGGTTTCTGAGTCACATGTATCCAAAAACCAAATAATAATAAAAACAAGGTGACCAAAAACCAACCTAAGAACTATCCCTCAGCATGAGGACACCACCCTCAAGACGCCACCAAAACGTCACGTAGAGAGGCCTGCTAACAACCTGAACCACTGCTCCCAAATGCTGGACCCTTACCTGTATCAGACGTAAACAAATCTACTTACACCCAAGGGTGTAAGTAGGGTGTGAGCAATCGCCCAGAAGGATATCACCATGAAAATATTCCACGCACAAATATCAAAATACAACACATTTTCAATGATAAATAAAAAAAAGAAAGAAGAGATTAACAATGTTAGAAAAAATATGGTTTTTCATAAAACGACTTTAAAGAAAAACAGTTTAAGGTAAACACATTTTTGGGCAGTAACTCAAGTGACATATCACATGTCCTTGTGCGCGCAAAGTAACCAGTAGCACCAAAGGATAGGAGAGGCCCTATGGGTACTAGAAATAGGTGGGACTCTATAACGTAGCGTCTCGGTGAAACATGGATTAGATGGCCATGACCCTCAGATAATGTGGCTTAGAAGGCCACGACCCTCAGAACACATAGCTTAGAAGGCCACGACTCTCAGATATCATACGTTTAGTCAGTGTTGCAATCGTCAATCCTGCCAGTGAAACCGGGCCGAGTCATCTCCGGAACACTAGCTCACTAGTCCTAGTCCCCCCACCTAATACCCCGGCTTCCCTCCTTGTGCTCACCTAAATTCAAAGTTCACATAACATGTCACTCGCACACTGATATCATTTTTTAAAACCACACGCACACCAAAACGTTTTAAAACTTAGCTTGCGCTTCTAGCACATTAAATTAAACCAGCTACATAGTTTTATAAAAAAACACTTTTTATAACCAGGCAACCCATTAAAATAATTAAGCAGTTTCGAAACATGTTGCAAAATATTCAATGGGAAAAAGTCACTCATATTTTTTTCCAAGACAACCACATTTTTAATACTACGCCAAAACATAACTACACCAACTACATTTCCCTAACACACACACTGCACAGTTTGAAGACAATAATAAACAGCCCAATGTGAGTTTTCACAATAAAATCAACCAGAATCACTTGAACATAGCTATAACTAAATAAACACACAATAACTCTCAGTCAAAGACAATTCCAAAGCATGTAAACAAATAGATAAAAGCATTAAATTAATTAAATAAGCATTCAAATGATTGTAAATTAATACTCGTGTGCGGAACCACCTACCGACGTGTCGCAAGCTTGGCACAATAGATGCGCAAAAACCACCACACCTCAAACAAGATAAAAAAAACACCCTAAAAACAAAGCACAACATGAACACATCAAAAATGAATCAAACACAAACCAAAACCCATTCGGAACAACACCAAAGCATTAGAAAAAAAACAGCTGAAGTGTTCCGCACCTACGACAATGGTTTTGAAAGGCTGGGAAAATGGAATTTGGGTTGTCGGAAGGCTGTCCAATGGTGGGAGGTGGAGTGTTGCGGCTGTCCGGAAGAGGAGAGGTGGAGTGGCTATCGGCTTAAGTCATCAGGAGATGGTTGGGTGCCCGGTTGAGCAGGAGGAAAATAGAGAGATGCGGCCTGGCGCGATGGAGGGGGAAGGATGGAGGTGCAGCTCCGGCTAGGTAAGATGGACAGGAGGTAGAAGGGCGCATCACCGGATAGGTTCGGCTGGGCTGGGATGTGCGGGAGGTAGCAGGCAGCAGGGGGAGAGGCCGGTGTGAGGCAGGTTGGAGTGCGACAGGAGAGTGGTCTGATGAGGAGGAGGTGACCACCATACGGGACTCCGACCGAGGAAGGGAGCTACAACCGGTCCACAAGAGGAGAAATGTGAGGCGGCTAGGGTTCGACGCGGCACAAGGTGGGAGGTAGATGAACAGTAACCCGTGGGAGATAGAGAGAGAAAAAGTGGGAGGAAAAAAAAGAAAATAGAAAAGAATGGATAAAATAAAAAAACGATAAATAAAAATAATTGAAGATAAGGGAATAAGAAGAGAAGTAGAGGAGGGATAAAATAAAATAAGAATAAGGGGATGGGGAAAAAATAAATAAATAAATTAAAACCGAAAAAGAAAATCTTACCCAAACTAATAATGATAATAATGATAATAATAATAATAATAATAACGGTGTTAATGAATAAAAATACACGTTTAAAAAAAAGTTAATGATAAAAAGGTCCACCCCCACACCAGGCAGGCCGCACGGCTTTGCCCGTGTCCTTCCCACTCATTGGGCATTGTCAAGGAAGTGTTCATTTATAAACGTAAGTGCGCACACTAGTTTTGTGCTCAGCCCAGTTTCCAATGAAAAGAAAATTATAAAAAGGCAACTAAAATCACGTAATAAAAATAAAAATAATAAATAATAAATAAACATACCTCGGTGCGAAGTCCAGGTGTGACAATTCTCCCCACCATGAAAACTTTCCGTCCTCGAAAAGTCAATTCGAATCCTGATCAGAGAATAGGAATGGTTACTCCTGCTCAACCCAAGACTTACGCTCCTAGGTCTCATGATCATCATTCCCATGCTGCCAGAGAATACAAACCAAAGGAATGGACTTTCCACGAAGCACCTTCTCCTGAGAATCCACTATCCGCACTGGCCACTCAAACACTGATAAGTCTGTCTCAATCTCCAACTATTCCCAATTCAACACATGTGATGGGTTGGGGTTATACTTTTTCAGTTGAGAGACATGAAATACGTCGTGAATCGACGTTAGCTGTGAAGGCAAAGCTAACCTGTATGCCACTTTTCCAATCCGCTCAGTAATCTAGAAAGGCCCAACATACCTCGTTGTCAGCTTTCCCTGCTTCCCCAAATGGAGGTGACCCAAACGAGGGGCCACTTTATAGAACACCCTACCCCCCACTGAAAACTCAAGATCCTGACGCCTCTGGTCTGCATAAGATTTTTGGCGACTCTGAGCTGTCAACAGCCGCTGCCTAATCAGCTTAACCTTCTCAGATGTCTCCTGAACATGGCTCGGTCCCAAGATTGAGGTCTCGCCTACCTCAGCCCAACACAAAGGAGACCAAAAAGGCCGGCCATAGAGCGCCTCGAAAGGTGCCATCCTGATGGAATATCGGTCACAGTTATTATAAGAAAACTCAACCAATCCCAAATGGCTATCCCACGAACCTCCAAAATCTAACACACAAGCATGGAGCATGTCTTCCAGAATCTGATTTGCTCGCTCCGTTTGGCCATCGGTCTGAGGATGGTATGTCGTGCTCATCTTAATCTGTGACCCCAAAGCCTTCTGGAGGCCTCCCCAAAACCGAGATGTAAAGTGGGGGTCCTTGTCAGAAACAACTGCCGATGGAACACCATGAAGTCTGACCACCTCCTGAACATACAAGCGGCCCAGTTCATCTACCTTCACTGTATCTCTGATAAGGATAAAGTGAGCTGACTTGGTCAAGCGGTTAATCACTACCCAGATAGCATTCTTCCCTCACAGCGTACGAGGCAAGCCAATGATGAAGTCCATGGAGACCTCTTCCCACTTCCATGTAGGAATGGGTAGTGGCTGAAGCAATCCAGATGGCCTCTGATGTTCTACTTTAATCTGATAACAAGTGTAGCACCTCGACACAAATTCAGCTATGTCCCGTCTCATACCTAGCCACCAGAACTAATGAAGAACATCGCAATACATCTTGGTGGTACCAGGATGGACGGTCCACTGAGATTGGTGGCTATCCTGCATCACCACCTTCCGCAGAGACAACGACACCATAGCACGACCCTTGAAGCACAAGACCCTCTGGGAAGACAAAGACCAGTCAGAAGGAGTCTTCCCACCATGAAGAAAATGCATAGATCACTGACACAACTCATCACCAGGCTGCTCTCACTGAATCAACTCTAGAAGAGCAGAAGTCAACTGAATGCTAGCCAAGAAAGTACCTCCACTGTGCTCCCTGCTCTCCAAGTGAATCTGGGTGAAGAGCCCCATCAATGTCCACTCATCACTGGACTTCCTCAATGCCTGCACTGGTACTTTTCTGCTCAAAGCGTCAGCTACCACATTACCCTTTCCAGGGGTATAGAAAATATCAAAATCAAAACCCTGTAGGTACTCGACCCAGCGACGCTTCCTCAAATTGAGATCCTTCTGAGAGAAAATGTAGGACATGCTCTTATGGTCAGAATAGACCAAAAACTTCTCCCCAAATAGATATTGACGCCATGACTTCAAATCATGCATCACCGCTGCCAACTCTAAGTCGTGCGTCGGATAATTCTTCTCATGTGGCCAGAGCTGGCGAGAACCATAAGCCACAACATGGTCATCCTGCATGAGCACACACCCAAGGCCCGTACCTAAAGCGTCACAGTAAACCACATAGCCCTTTCCCGACTCTGGTATGGTCAGAATAGGGGCGGTGGTCAACCAACACTTCAACTCCTCAAAGGATTCCTGACATTGAGGGATCCACTCAAACTTCACCCCTTTCCGGGTGAGTGTGGTCATGGGGGAGGCAAGCCGCGAGAAGACCCAGAAAAAGCGCCTGTAATAACCAGCCAATCCCAGGAAACTCCTAATCTCAAACAAATTTCTTGGTTGCTCCCATGACATAACAGCCATGATCTTCTTGGGATCCACTGAAACCCCTTGTTCTGAGACGACATGCCCCATAAACTTCACTTCCCTGAACCAGAACATGAACTTCGAGAGTTTTCCATATAGGCGGTGGTCCCTCAAAGTGCCCAAAACAATCTGCAGGTGATGCTCATGCTCCTCCCCAGATCCAGAATAAACCAAGATGTCGTCCATGAATACCATGACAAAGGAGTCGAGATATTGGTGGAACACCGTATTCATGAGTGCCATAAAAACTGCAGGAGCATTCGTCAATCCAAAAGGCATGACCAAGTACTCGAAGTGACCATACCTGCTTCAGAAAGCCATCTTCAGGATATCTGCTTCTCTCACCCTGAGATGATGGTATCTCGAACGCAAATCGATCTTGGAGAACCACTTTTCCCCCTTCAGTTGGTCAAAAAAATTGTCAATCTGGGGCAAAGGGTATTTATACTTGATGGTCACCTTATTCAATTTCCGGTAACCGATGCACAACCGGAGGGTCCCATCGGCCTTCTTTGCGAATAAAACTGGGGCGGCCCAAGGAGAGACGCTGGGGTGAATGAATCCTTTGGATTCCAAATTGTACAACTTTATCTTTAATTCCCTCAATTAAATGGGGGCCATGCGATATGAGGGAAGAGATATAGGTTGTGTTCCCGGTGCCAACTCAACCGATAACTCCATGACCCACTCTAGAGGTAAGCCTGAAAAATCATCTGGGAAGACCTCTGGAAACTCGTCCACTACACGAGGTAACCCGACCTGAGAAATACCACCATCATCCTCTAGTGAGAGAGATGACAACTGATAAGCAAGATTCCCCAACTCAGGGAGTGGAGGTCCTGTGCATCCTGACCGAGGATCCCATTCTCTGTGAAATAATTGAGGACTCCCATCTGGTTCCATAAAGCTGACTCAGCGCCGATAGCAGTCAATATGCACTTGGAAGCGCACCAGCCAGTCCATGCCGAGGATCACATCAAAGAGGTCCATATCAAGGACCAAGAAATCCCACTCCATCTCGACTCCTGACACTGAGAGTGAGCACGACAGGAACCGAAGAACCTGCTCCTTTTTCTTACCCAACGACATTACTAAATCCATTGAAACAGATAAGAGCTCGGTTGGAAGGCTTAATAAGTTCACAAGATGGGTAGATATAAAAGAAACTGAAGCACCAGTATCAAATAAAACTATAGCTATAGAATATTCAATCAAAATGGTACCTCGAACAGTCAAAGGTCCTGCATCAGATCCCGCCGGTGCCTAATCAAAAACATGCAAATGTCTGGTCCCTGCTTGAGAACGACCGCTCTCCTAAGGCTCTGCCCTTATCTGGCTCTACCCTGAAGACGATCCAGTCCTACCACCATGAACACTGAATCCAAATCTTGTCATCCTGGTCATCTATGACTAAACCGATACCCCTTTGGAAGCCACAGATCCAGCCCCACTCTGGTAAGGGCGTGCAGTCCTGCAGAAGCGTTGTAGATGTCCCACAACTCCACACCCATGACATGGTCTGGGAGGGTATGGACAAGAAGGTTAGATGTTCCCTACCCTTCCGCACTGATTTCACACTACGGACCTTGCACCAGAAGCCCCATATGAAGTCTTCCTAGGAGGATGACCTGAGCTGCCACCACTCTTCTTCCATTGCTCATCACGCTTTATCTTCTTCTCAGATGAACTACCACTACCAAGCCCTGGTACTGATCCAGAAAACCCTGACTTCCCTCTCTGGTCAATCTCGACCATGCAAGCACGATCGACCACCTTGGTATAAGTTCCCAACTTGAACAAGAACACCTGAGAGTGGATTTCTGGTCGAAGGCCCTTCTCGAACTTCCGAGCTTTAAAATATTCACATGAAACAATTTCAGGTGCGTACCGCACTAACTCAATAAAGCGGTTCGCATATTCCATCACTGTCTGATCCCATTGGGAAAGATCCATGAACTCCCAATATCTAGAATATGCAAGGAAATCTGGACAGTATTGCTCGTTGAAGATAGCTTTGAAATCTTTTCAACTCATATGCTCATGTTTCCCAGCCTGAATCACAGATTCCCACCACTTGCGACTGGAGCCCTCTAGCTGGAAAGAGGCACACTTTACCCTGACTACCTCTGGCGTGTCAAGGAACTCGAACATGAGTTCTATCTTTTGAATCCACTCCTCTACCTCCCGAGGTTCTGAACTACCTCAAAATGAAGGCGGTTTGTTCTTCAGAAACTCTTGAGCTCTATCCTTCTTGGGGACAGATTCTTGCCCTCTAGCTGGAATAGGAGCAGGGGCAGGAGTCGCCCCCTATCCTAAAGTCTGGACAGTTCGGACCACGACTTCCACCAATCTCTGATCAAACGGCGAGGGGGAACTCTCCCCAGCTTCTTCTCGTGGGTGCGTATAAGCTCTACGGGGAGGCATCTTGCTGCAAGGAGCAACAGTCATAAAAGAACATCATCAATACATCATATCCAAAGAAAAGTCAAATCTTCAGCAAAATAAGTAATCTTTAGTAAACCAAATATGAAAAAATAACATCACGACCAAACTCTTCTTCCCCACCTCATGTCCATACACAGTCTGCAGCCTGCACGCCCCACCTGGAAGAGAAGTCATACAAGCATCCCAACATCCCATGGTGACTCAGGGTCTGTCACGAGGTGTGCTGGCCAGGCACCCTAGTCGTAACCAGAATTCTGAGCCCCGACAATCCTAACTCATGTCTAACCAGACTCGTCCCAAATAAAATAACTCAGACATCAAAAGAAAACCTGCCTCTGATACCATTTTGTCACGAACCAAGCTGGGTCGCCATCTGAACCGAAGCCCGACCAGGCCCGCGGCAAGTCCTGAAGGGCGTTCCCGATCCCCACGGGCTGGCACAAGTGCCCAGGTATCAAAATAATCTTTGGGAACTATTTACCTGAGTAAACAAAAAAACAGCCAATAAAAATAAACCAAACAAAAGTAATAGTTGCAGCCAAACATGTCTTTAACCAAAAATAGGTTTCTAAGTCACATGTATCCAAAACCCAAATAATACTAAAAAAAAAGTGACCAAAAACCAACCTAAGAACTGTCGCTCGGCGTGAGGACACCACCCTCAAGCCGCCACCAAAATTTCACGTAGAGAGGCCAACTAACAACCTGAACCACAGCTCCCAAATGCTGGACCCTTACCTGTATCAGACGTAAACAAATCTACATACACCCAAGGGTGTAAGTAGGGTGTGAGAAATCGCCCAGGAGGATATCACCAAGAAAAGATTCCACACAAAAATATCAAAAGACAACACATTTGAAATGATAAATAAAAGAAAGAAAGAAGTGCTTAACAATGTTTGAAAAAAATGGTTTTTCATAAAATGACTTTAAAGAAAAACAGTTTATGGTAAACACATTTTTGGGTAGTAACTCAAGTGACATATCACGTATCCTTGTGCGCACAAAGTAACTGGTAGCACCAAAGGATGGGAGAGGCCCTATGGGTACTAGAAATAGGTGGGACCCTAAAACGTCGCGTCTCGGTGAAACGTGGCTTAGATGGCCATGACCCTCAGATAACGCGTCTTAGAAGGCCACGACCCTCATAACATATGTCTTAGAAGGCCACGACCCTCAGATATCATACGTTTAGTCAGTGTTGCAATCGTCAATCCTGCCGGTGAAATCGGGCCGAGTCATCTCCGGAACACTAGCTCACTAGTCCTAGTCCCCACACCTAATACCCCGGCTTCCCTCTTTGTGCTCACCTATATTCAAAGTTCACATAACATGTCACTCGCACAATGATATCCTTTTTTAAAACCACACACACACTAAAACGTTTTAAAACTTAGCTTGCGCCGCTAGCTCATTAAATTAAACCAGCTGCATAGTTTTATAAACAAAACACCTTTTATAACCAGGCAAACCATTAAAATAATTAAGCAGTTTTGAAACATGTTGCAAAATATTCAATGGGAAAAATTCACTCAAAAAATTTTCCAAGACAACCACATTTTTAATACTATGCCAAAACATAACAACACCAACTACATTTCCCTGACACACCCGTTGCACAGTTTGCAAACAATAATAAACGGCCCAAAGTGAGTTTTCACAATAAAATCAACCAGAATCACTTGAACATAGCTCTACCTAAATAAACACACAATAAATCTCAGTCAAAGACAATTCCACAGCATGCAAACAAATAGATAAAAGCATTAAATTAATTAAATAAGCAAGAAAATAATTGTAAATTAATACTCGTGTGCGGAACCACCTACCGACGTGTCGCAAGTTTGGCACAATTGATGCGCAAAACCACCGAACCTCAAACAAGATAAAAAAACACCCTAAAAACAAATCACATCATGAATGCATCAAAAATAAATCAAACACAAACTAAAACCCATCTGCAACAACAACAAAGCAGTAGAAAAAAAATAGCTGAAGTGTTCCGCACCCACGACAATGGTTTTAAAAGGCTGGGCAAATGGAATTTGGGTTGTCGGAAGGCTGTCTGATGGTGGGAGGTGGAGTGGCGCGGCTGTCCGGAAGAGGAGAGGTGGAGTGGCTATCGGCTTAAGGCATCAGGAGATGGCTGGGAGACCAGTTGAGCAGGATGACAACAGAGAGATGCGGCCTGGCGCGGCAGAGGAGGAAGGATGGAGGTGCGGCTCTGGATGGGAAAGACAGACAGGAGGTAGAAGGGCGCAACACTGGATAGGTTTGGATAGGCTGGGATGTGCGGGAGGTAGCAGGCAGCAGGGGGAGAGGCCGGTGCGAGGCAGGTTGGAGTGCGGCAGGAGAGTGGTCCGACGAGGAGGAGGCGACCACCATGCGGGACTCCGACCGAGGAAGGGAGCTACAGCCGGTCCATAAGAGGAGAAATGTGAGGCGGCTAGGGTTCGACGCGGCACAAGGTGGGAGGCGGATGAACAGTACCCGTGGGAGATAGAGAGAGCAAATGTGGGAGGGAAAAAAATAAAATAGAAAAGAAAGGACAAAAAAAGATAAATAAAAATAAAAGAAGATAAGGGAATAAGAAGTGAAGTAGAGGAGGGATAAAATAAAATAAGAATAAGAGGATGGGGAAAAAATAAATAAATAAATTAAAACCGAAAAAGAAAATCTAACCCAAACTAATAATGATAATAATAATAATAATAATAAAGGTGTTAATGAATAAAAATATGTGTTTAAAAAAAAGTTAATGATAAAAAGGTCCACCCGCACACCAGGCAGGCCGCACGGCTTTGCCTGTGCCCTGCCCGCTCATCGGGCATTGTCAAGGTAGCGTTCATTTATCAACGTAGATGCGCACACTAGTTTCATGCTCGGCCCACTTTCCAACAAAAAGAAAATTATAAAAAGGTAACTAAAATCACGTAATAAAAATAAAAATAAAAATAATAAATAAAAATACCTCGGTGCGAAGTCCAGGTGTGACAGACCACCCCACGCTCGTTTCGGAAGCGCGCCCAACACTTAAGAAGCACATATTGAGCCGTTGCGCACAAACCGCACGCCTGATTGACATTCCATCTCCTCTTACACATCAAGAATAATAATTAAAGTGTTCTCCCTCTGATTTCAGGTCAATACGATGTTGTACGCTCTGAATTTGACAGTTTGAGTCCCGTTTTGACCGTTTATGGCACCAGAAGTGCGTTCTCGGTCACCGCGGGCACACGACACCTCCGATTGGTGTGCCATCTGCGCGTACACATCATGAATAATAATTAGAATGTTGCACCGTGGTTTCAGGTCAATCTGAGGTCGTCCTCTATGAATTTGACCGTTTGATGCCCGTTTTGGCCGTTTATGACACCAGAACTGCGTTCTCGGTCACAGCAGGCACACGGCACATCCAATTGATGTGCCGTCTACTAGAACACTTTGAAATTCACTCACCCGTATTTTTCGTCTGATTTCAGGCCATTCTGACTTCGTTCGTCCCATTTGGACCCCCCACGCGCGTTTACGAAGCGCGCATATCACTTAAAACACGCATATTGAGACGTACCGCACAAACCGCACGTCCTATTGACGTTCCGTCTACACGTACACATCAAAAATAATAATTATAATGTTTCACGGTAGTTTCAGGTCAATCCAAGGTCGTCCGCTATGAATTTGACCGTTTGACGCCCGTTTTGGCCGTTTATGACACCAGAACTGCATTCTCAGTCACCGCGGGCACACGACACGTCCGATTGACATTCCGTCTACTCGACCACTTCAAAAATCACCAACCCGTATTTTTTGTCTGATTTCAGGACATTCTGAATTCGTTCGGCCCATTTGGACCCCCCTCACGCGCGTTTATGAAGCCCACACATCACTTAAAACACACATATTGAGTCGTACCGCGCAAAACGCACGTCCGATTAACATGATGTATGCGCGTACACATCAGGAATAATAATTAGAATGTTGCACAGTGGTTTCAGGTCAATCTGAGGTCGTCCGCTTTGAATTTGACTGTTTGACGCCCGTTTTGGCCGTTTATGACACCAGAACTGCGTTCTCAGTCACTGCGGGCACACGGCACGTCCGATTGACGTGTCGTCTGCTCGAACAATTCAAAAATCACTCACCCGTATTTTTCTTCTGATTTTAGGCCATTCCGACTTCGTTCGGCCCGTTTGTACCCCCCTCACGCGCGTTTATGAAGCACAGGCTTCACTTAAAACACGCATATTGAGTCGTACCGTGCAAACTGCATGTCCGATTGATGTGTCATCTACTCGTACACATCAAAAATAATAATTAGAATGTTTCAAGGTGGTTTCAGGTCAATCCGAGGTCTTCTACTTTGAATTTGACCGTTTGACGCCCGTTTTGACCGTTTATGACACCAGAACTGCGTTCTCGGTCACCGTGGGCACACAACACATCCGATTGATGTGCCGTCTACTCGAACAGTTCACAAATCACTCTCCCGTATTTCTCGTCTGATTTCAGGCCATTCTAACATTCTTCGGCCCATTTGGACCCCCTCACGCGCGTTTTTGAAGCGCACACATCACTTAAAACACACATATTGAGCCGTACCGCGCAAACCGCACGTCTGATTAACGTGCCACCTGCGCTTACACATCAAGAATAATAATTAGAATGTTTCATGGTGGTTTCAGGTCAATATGAGGTCGTCCGCTATGAATTTGACCGTTTGACGCCCGTTTTGGCCGTTTCTGACACCAGAATTGTGTTCTCAGTCCCCGCGGGCACACGGCACATCCGATTGACATGATGTCTACTCGAGCACTTCAAAAATCACTCACCCGTATTTCTCGTCTGATTTAAGTCCATTCCGACTTCGTTCGGCCCGTTTGGACCCCCCACGCGCGTTTATGAAGCATGCACATCACTTAAAACACGCATATTGAGTTGTACCGTGCAAACCAAACATCTGATTGACGTTATGTCTATGCGTACATGTCACAAATAATAATTATAATGTTTCACGGTAGTTTCAGGTCAATCCGAGGTCATCCGCTATGAATTTGACCGTTTGACGCCCGTTTTTGCCGTTTATGACACCAGAACTGCGTTCTTGGTCACCGCGGGCACACGACACATCCGATTGACGTGCCGTCTGCTCGACCACTTCAAAAATCACTCACCCATATTTTTCGTCTAATTTCAGGCCATTCCGACTTTGTTCAGCCGATTTGGACCCCTCACGCGCGTTTATGAAGCGCACGCATCACTTAAAACACGCATATTGAGCCGTACCGCGCAAACCACACGTCCGATTGACGTGACGTATATGCGTACACATCGCGAATAATAATTATAATGTTGCATGGTGGTTTCAGGTCAATCCGAGGGCGTCCGCTATGAATTTGACCGTTTGACGCCAGTTTTGGCCGTTTATGACACCAGAACTGCGTTCTCGGTCACCGCGGGCACAGGACACGTCCGATTGACGTGCCGTCTACTCGACCACTTCAAAAATCACTCACCCATATTTTTCATCTGATTTCAGGCCATTACGACTTCGTTTGGACCGTTTGGACCCCCCTCACGCGCGTTTATGAAGCACGTGCATCACTTAAAACACGCATATTGAGCCGTACCGCGCAAACCACACTTCTGATTGACGTGACGTCTATGAGTACATGTCACGAATAATAATTAGAATGTTTCACGGTGGTTTCAGGTCAATATGAGGTCATCCTCTATGAATTTGACCATTTGACGCCCGTTTTGGCCGTTGATGACACTAGAACTGCATTCTCGGTCACCGTAAGCACACAACACGTCCGATTGACGTGTAGTCTGCTCGACCACTTCAAATATCACTCATCCGTATTTTTCGTCTGATTTCAAGCCATTCCGACTTCGTTCGACCCGTTTAGACCCCCCCCACACGCGTTTATGAAGCGCGCACATCACTTAAAACACGCATATTGATCCGTACCGCGCAAACTGCATGTCTGATTGACGTGCCATCTACGCGTACACGTCACGAATAATAATTATAATGTTTCAAAGTGGTTTCAGGTCAATCTGAGGTCATCCTCTATGAATTTGACCGTTTGACGCCCGTTTTGGTCGTTTATGACACCAGAACTGCGTTCTCGATCACCGCGGGCACACGGCACGTCCGATTGACGTGCCGTCTACTCGAACACTTCACAAATCACTCACTTGTATTTTTTTTCTGATTTCAGGCCATTCCGGATTTTTTCGGCCCATTTGGACCCCCCTCACGCGCGTTTGTGAAGCACACGCATCACTTGAAACACGCATATTGAGACGTACCACGCAAACCGCACGTCCGATTGACATTCCGTCTGTGAATCCACATCAAGAATAATAATTATAATGGTTCACAGTGGTTTTAGGGAAATCAGAGGTCTTCTTCTATGAATTTGACCGTTTGATGCCCGTTTTGGCCGTTTATGACACCAGAACTACATTTTCAGTCACCGCGGGCACACGACACGTCCGATTGATGTTACATCTACTCGACCACTTCAAAAATCACTCACCCATATTTATCATATGATTTCATGCCATTACAACTTCATTCGGCCCATTTGGACCCCCCACGCGCGTTTATGATGCGCGCGCATCACTTAAAACACGCATATTGAGCTGTACCGTGCAAACCGCACGTCCGATTGATGTTCCGTCTGCGTGTACATGTCACGAATAATAATTATAATGTTTCAAGGTGGTTTCAGGTCAATCCAAGGTTGTCTGCTATGAATTTGACCGTTTGACGCCCGTTTTGGCCGTATATGACACCAGAACTGCATTCTCAGTCACTGCGGGCACACGGCACGTCCGATTGACGTGTCGTTTGCTCGACCACTTCACAAATCACTCAACCGTATTTTCTGTCTGATTTCAGGACATTCTGACTTCGTTCGGCCTGTTTGGACCCCCCTCACATGCATTTATGAAGCGCACACATCACTTCAAACACGCATATTGAGTTGTACCGCGGAAACTGCACGTCCGATTAACGTTCTGTCTGCGCGTACACATCAAGAATAATAATTAGAATGTTTCACGGTGGTTTCAGGTCAATATAAGGTCTTCCTCTATGAATTTGACCGTTTGAAGCCCGTTTTGGCCGTTTATGACACCAGAACAGCGTTCTCGGTCACCGCGGGCACACGGCACGTCCGATTGACATTCTGTCTGCTCGACCACTTCACAAATCAATCACCCATATTTTTTGTCTGATTTCAGGCCATTCCAACTTCGTTCGGCCCGTTTGGACCCCCCTAATGTGCGTTTATGAAGTGCACACATCACTTAAACACGCATATTGAGCCGTACCGCGCAAACCGCACGTCCGATTGATGTGCCATCTGCGCGTACACATCACGAATAACAATTAAAATGTTTCACGGTAGTTTTAGGTCATAAATACTAAAAAAACTAATATATGTAAAAAAGGAAAATTATATTCACCAAGGATATAAAAACATCTAGAGAATTCATCAACACAAATGAAATTACCTCATGCATGGGGTTCATTCTCATCTGGATCACCAATATCACTGCGATGTCCACCAGCTGTATTCAGAGCCTACAATATATATCAATATTACGAATCTTAAAAATATCAGCAAGTCAATCTGAGTTTGGTTTGTTTTATTGTTTACCTGTGCCGCCACTTGTTGCGTCGTCATATCATCGATACGTGATGACATCTATGACAACCTCTCCTCATACTCTGCACATAACTGCTAAAACTGTGCATCAAAATTGCGCTTCATATCCTGCATGGAAGCATCTATCTCAGCCTGTGTGCGCATCCCTAACTCTCTGAGTGAACCCATCACATCTTCTCTAACAACTGCACGTCGTGGGACACCACCGCCATAAGTCAAAGAATAACCATGACCATCACGCCCCATGACACGGTAAAATATTTCATCTCTACGCACAGTACTATGCCGTTTCTCCTATGGAAACTCTGCTAACTGAGCATAAAACTTAGCCTGTAGCATATAATGAATCAATGAACAAATATTAATAATTTATATAAAATAAAAATACATTTATTAGTAAATAATTTTCTTACTATAACACCAGCAACATAGGGATCACCCGCCCTACGAGTCCTCATCCATATGGACATTCGATCGATTGGCTCGCCGCGTTGGTGTAACTATAATAAAGGGGTTCACCATGTTATACTAAAATATTTTTAAAATATGAATGAAATAGTGAATTCTAAACTTACATCATGTTTGAGCTATGACACATGTCGAGTACCAAGTCTGGAAGGCGTGCCCTGCATCGCCTGATTATGTGAATGACGAGCAGAATCGGTCTACATTCAATGTATTTACTTAGTAAACATTTGAAAAATTAGTCATTTATAGATTAAAAGTAATAAATCTTACCATCGCTGCCTCACTCGACCAAAATGCAACCAAATCCTGCCACTTCGCAGGAAGAATGCCCGGAGGGACTCGCTATAGAATGTCTGGCACACCCACAAATGGTGTCCAGTGATCTCCCTTCACCCTTGACTTGTAATCCTTCTATAATTTTCGGCATTTGGACATACATACAGCCCGAAACTCATCTAGAAAATATGTCAAATTATCCTGTTAAAAAAAAATTTCAGTAGATGGGACAATAATAATAACAATATATCATGAAAAATTAAACATTGAATTTACCTAAACCTCCCTCCATAATCAGTCCATCGTATCCTGGGGGAAATAACTCCAGTCACGAGTCGTCAGAGGGAATCTGTGTGAGTCTCGTATCATATGCCCAAACTGATGACTCAATGCAGTAGCACCATCTCCAACTGGATGAAATGCATCGTCAAATAACACATCTAATCGGGCTCCAGAGTTCCAGGATTGAACCCCTCTACCAGGACCCCTACGTCTGTTGTAAGAAGCACTAGATCCTGATAAAAATAAATTCATAATTCAATTACAATATAAATTAATGATTAGAAACAGTTAGGGAAATATACATAGAAAATTACAATCAATTAATTTACAAAAATGAAAACATACATACCAACAATATCAGGTGAACCACTGTGACCACCCTGTGACATACCTACATTAAAAGAAATTATAGTTAAATCAAGTAATTTTTATACATATACAACATATAAATATTTTTACAAACAATAACTGGGGATATAATTACAATTTTCACTAATCATGAAAGTCTATCGTATCTCCTTCAACTGTCTCTCTGGCCCATGGTATATCTTCATCTCATAAAACTAATGTTGTTTGGTCAAGTGTTTGATAAGGAAATGCGACAACGTTAGGTTCTTCTTGGTCAATCATAAAAACCCCTCTTTTAGACATTTTCACCACAACTTTCCAATCAGAATCAATGCAGACAAAGTAAACTTGTTCTGCCTGTGATGTCAGTATGAAGGGCTCACTGCTTACTCGGTCATCTTTATATAGCATATTTTTAAAGTTTACTAATATAAATTGGAAGTTATCAACTTTCGTTCCTCGAATAGGATCGACCCAATAAAACCTTAACAATATGTGTTTTAAACCACGACCATAAACAACCTCAATAATATCTCTCAACAATCCATAATAATAACCCGCATCAACAAAATAATAACCAACACCACTATTTTGTGTGTCTCAGTTCATGTCAACATTGCTAATACGAAATCAGAATCTGTTAGCATCCAAAGACTTGTAGCATCGAGCTGTAATAAATGGACCATCAGCTAGTTGGTTGAGTTCTTCGCTCACAGGATGGGTTAAATCACGTAACTTTTGAATCTGCAAATTTTACATATATTGTTTAATGGATAAAGGATTGTGAAAATACAAATAAGTTTCACTATAAAAATATTTAATCAATTATACGTACATGAGTCTTGAACCACTCATGAAATGTGTTGAAATGATGTTTTTGGATTTGATAGTCAGTTTCACGGGGCCTTTCATGTTTCAACTCAGTGATATGCATCCTAAATCACAACACAATATAAGGTAAGAAATAAAATAAATATAGAAACAAAATACACATCAACTATGAAACTTACTTTATCAATGAAAAAACGGATTGAGTGTTGAACAACACATATCGATGAGATTGAACCCACTCATCATTCCGCATATCAAACATTATTCCTTCTCCAATTGGACCCTCGTCATTATGGGAGGGTTTATCTATATTTGTTTCAACCTCATCAATATATGAAGCACACAAATTAGTACACTCATCCATTAAATATCCCTTGGAAATTGAGTCTTCTGGACGAGCTTTTTTGCACACATATCATTTCAATGTATTTAAGTATTGCTCTATTGGATACATCCACCTGAATTGTATGGGACCACCAACAATGACTTCACTAATTAAATGAACGGTCAAGTGAACCATGACATCAAAAAAATACGATGGAAATAGTTTTTCTAGGTGACATAGTGCAAGTAAAATCTTATCCTGTAGCTTTTCCAAATCACTCATGCGATGATTCCTTGAATAGAGTTGTCTGAAAAAATTAGAAACTTCAATTAATGGCTCAACAACCTGGGTAGGTAAGAAATCACAAATTGATATAGGAATTAACTGTTGAAGCAGAATATGATTATCCTGACTTTTCAACCCCTGTAATATCATGCTCGTTATATTCACACACTTGGAAATATTAGATCAATAACCATCTGGCACCTTAACAGTCTTCAAAATTGATAGAAATGTTTGTTTTTCTTTTTTACTCATTATATACTGTACAGAAGGCATGTATGCACAATTTCCTTTACCCGGTTTTAAATGTAAAGGTTTTATCAATCCCATTTCTTGCAAATCACGTCGAGTATTAGCACTATCCTTTGATTTCCCCTTGACGCCTAAAATGGTGCACAGTATATTATCACATACATTTTTTTCAATGTGCATCACATCCAAATTATGTCTTAAAATATTATATTTCCAATAAGGCAATTCAAAAAAAATACTCTGTTTCATCCAATTATGATTGCGCTGTCTATTTGCAGCAGGAATAGAAGGCAATGCAGGAGCCAATAAATCTTGAAAATCATATATTGTATGGATGTTTTCTTGATCAAGTTGTGCACAAATTTGAACCCCAGATAGTATTTGTGGTGATGGTTCATACTTTCTATTCCCATCAAACGATACACAGTCTTTTCTGAACCTGTGCAATGGAGGAAGAAATCTCCTGTGACCAAGATATGACCACTTTCTATAGTTCTTAAGCCATATAGATTTCTTACTCTTATGACAACAAGGGCAAGAAAATTCTCCTTTTGTACTCCAACCTGATAAGTTAGCATACGCTGGGAAATCATTTATTGTCCATAACAAAGCGGCCCGAAGTCTAAACATTTCATTAGCTGCCAAGTCAAAAGTCATTACACCATCGGCCCAAAATTCTTGCATCTCATCAATCAAAGGTTGCATGTAAACATCGATTTTATCACCAGGTCCTCTTGGTCCATCAATTAGAATTGACAGTAAAAAAAAGGTTGCTTCATACATACCCATGGGGGAATGTTGTATGGAACCAACACCACTGGCCACATACTATGTTTCGCACCAACCATGGACCTAAATGGGTTAAAACCATCTGCTGCCAAACCCGGTCAAATATTACGATCATCTCAGGAAAAGTCTGGGTGTCTTTGATGAAACTCTTTCCATGCCAAAGAATTTTCTAGGTGAGTTAATTTATCAACCTCTTTCTTTCTCTCTGAATGCCAAGTCATAAATTTAGCAATTTTAGTTGACATGAAGAATCTCTTCAATCTCGGTTTTAGTTGGAAATAATTCATCTGTTTAGCTGCAACTTGTTTCCCTTGATTCAAGACTCTCCCAGGAAGAATCTGACTACCTTGATTAATCTCATTGGTCTTCCACCTGGATGTATAGAAAATAGTACAATCATTTAATTGTGCATTCTCTTTTCTGAACAACATACAATTATTGTGACACACATCAATTGTATCATATGTAAAACCATGATCACCGATCAACTTCTGAGCTTGATAGAATTACTCTGGAATCTTCGCTCCAGCAGGGAGTACTTTCTTCAACAATACCAACAACATATCGAATGAGGTGTCTGACCACTGGTTCAAAGCCTTAAGGTGTAACAATTCAACGATGAACGACAGTTTACTAAATTTAGTGCATCTAGGATATAATTCAGTACACTCATCGTCAAGAATTTCAAAGAATTTCAATGCTTCTCCATCTGCAGAAGAACGGGTATTACTCAATCCAACGTCATCATTTACGACATTACTGTCTTCAGGTTGAGACTGGCACATCATATCATTGAGCATTATGTTCATCGGATCAATTGTTCTCGAATCAAACTTCATATGAATACTTTCCGAGTGATGACATGAACAAAATATTCTCCATATCTGTCCATGTCTTATAGTTTTTCAAAAAACCATTCAAAAACAAATGTTCTCTAACACTATCTCATTTTAATAGATATTTATTTTCACATTTTCTGCATGGATAACTAATCATATCACTTGAAAATATGTTGGTGAAATCCATAAATTGCTTAATCCCATCAAAATATTTAGCCGAAAACCTATCTTGCATAACAATCCAGATCTTATCCATATCTGTATTTATAATAGAAATCAAAAGTGAAATATCTTATTTAAATTCAAAATAAACACATATCATTAAATTTAAAAACCAATGACTTCAAAGATAAATTTGAAGGATAACAAACATTACCTGTAGAGGACTCGACCGCGGGTAACGGGGTGCGACTCGATTGTGGATTCATGACGGCACAGTGACTTGACAACAGGGGTTCGACGGCCGGAATCGAAAGAGGCGGAACCGCTGGAAGAAGAGTGGGAGGGTTCTACATGGCGGGGCACGATGAACTGGAAGGGTCCAAAAGAGGTAGGACGTGAGGACTCGCCGGAGGGATGCAGCGGGGCCGAGAGGGGACGAAGGGGGCAGGAATGTCTGAAGGTGCAGCGCAGGCTGTCGGGGTCACGGGTGGCACAGCGTGGGGTGGGGGCAGGAATGTCTGAAGGTGCAGTGCAGGCTGTCGGGGTCGCGGGTGGCGTAGTGCGGGGTTGCGGGTGGCACAACTTGGGGTTGCGGGTGGCGCAGCGCGGGGTTGCGGGTGGCGCATTGCGGGGTTGCGGGTGGCGCAGGGGGTCGCCGGGGTTGCGGGTGGCGCAGCGTAGGGTCGGGGTTGTCGGGGGTCGCTGGGGGTTGGGTTCACTGGGGGTCAAGTCGCCGGGGTAGCCAAGGGTCGTCGGGGCATGCAGGAGCTCGCCGGGAGTCGGGGTCGCAGGGGTCACCGGGGGTTGGGGTGGCCGGGGGTGGGGTCACCAGGGGTGGGGTCGCGGGGGGCGGGGTCGCTGAGGTCGGGGATGGTTGCTGGGGTCAGGGTCGCAGGGTCAGGGAGGGGTCGTCGGGGCCGGGGTTGCCGGGGTCGGGGTCACGGGGTCGGGGTGCGGGGTCGGGGAGGGTCGGGGTGCGGGGTCGGGGAGTGTAATTGGGGGGGGGGGGGGGTCGGGAAATGGGGTAAAATTAGGTATTATGTGCAGCGGCCGCCATTTGGCGGTCACTATTGATAGCATTAGTGGTCGCCAAATGGCGGCCGCTATAGGTCTCCCGCCTCCAAAAGTAAAAAATCTAGTAGTGTTTTTCTCATTAGTAACTTGGGCTCTAAAACTTTTTAAATAAGAAAAAGCTTCTCACCTTTTTTCTAGAAAATAGACCCACGTAAATCTAGTGTAATAATCAACCAAAATAAATACATAGTACTTTACGCCAATGCTTCTAGTTTGTGTAGGACCAAAAAGATCCATGTGCACCAACTGTAGTGCATTAGTTGTTGAGACTTAACCGATTGATTTAAAACATGATTTATGTTGCTTTCCATATTGACAAGGATCAACAACTTTTGAAGAATCAAATCTAAGATCCGTTAGATCCTTAACTAAACCTTTCGTAGAGAGTTTTCATAAATTACTAAGGTTACAGTGCCCTACCCTTTTATTCCATAACCAAGAATGATCATCCATTTCACTAAGGCAAGGTAAGTCTTCGATCCTAAGGTCTTCTAAGTTCAAAGTGTATACATTCTCTTCCCTATGGGCAGAAAGAATAAATTCTTCCTTGGAATTGTGTACTAAGCACTTATCATTCCTAAAATTCACAAGGTATCCTTCATCACATAATTGACTTATGCTGATGAGGTTGTTCTTAAGAACTTTAAAAAACAAAACATTTGAAATCAGTGTTTTTCCAAGAAGAACGATGTTACCTATACCAATAATTTCTCCCTGAGCATTATCTCCTAAAGTTACTTTTCCTCCTTTCTTCTTGATAATATTTTTGAAATAGCTTTTGTTACCAGTCATGTTCTGGGAACATACACTATCCATGTACCAAGTATTGTTGTTGGTACTTTCCCTATCTTCCTGAAAATAAGAAACAAGTTAGGTTTTTGGAATCCAAACTTGCTTGGATCTGGAATTGTTAGAAAAAACTTTTTTGGGTATCCACATTTTTTTAGTAAAATATTCTTTATGAAACCCAAGAGATTGAACTCTATTCAAAGAATAGTTTTTCTTCCAATGCCCACCACTTTGACACTTAGTGCAAAAAGGGGATCTAGAAGGAACAAAATAGTTGTTTTTGAAAAATTGTTTTTGGTGAGTATAACCTATTCCAGTAGTGTTTCTGTGAGGTATAATTTGAGAATAAATCTTGTCAATATTTTCCTTCCCAGAGGTAAATTTTGCAAGAAGTTTATTAAGAGAAAATATTTCAGAATTTAGTCTGATGACTAAATTCTTATCCTCAGGAATCATTTCCTTAGAGTTATATTTTTCCTGAAAAATTTTTATCTCTAAAATAGCATTCTTAAGATCTTTAGAAAGTTCTTCCTTATCAGAATTTTCTTTCTCAAGGTATTTAGAAATATTTTCTAAAATCTCTTCTTTATCTCTAAGATTTGTAGTAAGATCTGAAATCTCTTCTGTAAGAATATCTTCCCTAGTATTTCCTTGTCTAATTTCATAGAAATTTTACAATTTTTTTCTTCAAGTAAATTGGAAAATCTATATACTTCTTCATATGAAGGTTCTTTATTTTTTGAAGATGAAGTATCTTCATTAGAAGTACTATATCCGAAATAGTAATTCTTATCAATAGATAAATTTGTTAAAGCCTCGGCAGAGTGTACCTTGTCTATAAGACATGTATGTGGGAAAGAAGTAGTAGAAATGGATCCCATATTCTTCTGAGCTGATGAATCATATTCAAAAGATTCTCTTTCTAAAGAGTCTCCACAGCTAGCAGTCCAAGTACTATTAGCTTTTAGGACTTTCTTAGCTTTAGCATTATAGAACTTCTTCATGTTCCTTTCAGAATGCCTTACTTTTCTTTATTTCTTTTTAAGGATAGGGAAATCAGGTCTTATGTTTATACTTCTCTTGCATTCATAGCATGTGACCTCTGAATCTTTCTTATCTTTCCTTTCCTTCTTCTTATACTTGGATTGGAAATTTCTCTGTCCAGCTATCTTGTTCATTCTTCAAGCAAGATTAGATAACTCATTTTTGGAGACTTCACTCTCACTATATTCTGATTGGATAGTAAACTTCTTAGACTTTGATCTAGTTACTCTCTCAGGAGTCTTAGATTTAATGTGATTTGATGTTGTAGTAAAAGTAACACTACAATTCCCATTCTTCTTATTTATGTTGTCAGCATCTCTCTTCATTCTAGTTTCGTGTTGAAGAAGAGTTCCAAATAGTTCATCAAGATAAATTTGAGTAACCTTCCTGTTCTCATCAATTAATATCCTCATGGATTCCCACTCATTAAGCATGATATCTAAAATATTATCCACAAGAGCTTCATCATCTAGATGTTTCTCTCCCATAGATTCTAAGCTATTCACGATAGTCATAATCCTCTGCTATACTTTGCTTATAGGCTCTCCATAAGGAAAATTAAAACCATGGTATTATGCTCTCAACATAGCTATTCTTGTCTCTATGACTTTGGATGTACCAAAATGTGTAACTTCAAGTTTCTTCCATATACAGTTAGCTGTTTCACAGGAAGAAATTTGGCTATATATGTTCCTAGTCATTGAACACAACAAAGTATTGTGTACCTTATAGTTGAGTTGGTAATCATTCTTTTATTAATTAGTAAAAGCACTAACTTTCTTATCAAGAATTTTGTATCCTCCAGTAAGAATGATAAAGTTATCTACCCCACTATTGATAATTAAATTCTTCATATGATCTCTCTAGTATCCATAATCATTACCATAAAAAATTGGTGGTCTAGTAGGATTTAAGTTGTCGATAGAACCAACATTTAAACCTGCCATCATTAAGAAAATCTTTTGCACACAAACTTGTTAGAAGTATAAGTTTGTTAACAAGAGAAAATATTCTAAGCAAGAAAAAAAATTGTATCTCTAAGAAAAAGTGAATCCGAACTTATGATTCTGAAAAATAGATTCTGAAAAGTATGAATCTGAAAAAGAAAATCTGAGAATTCTCCTCTGAATCTAATCGTGAGATTAATTCAGATTGAACCAAACCCTCTGAATCAATTGTTAGATAGATACAGGATATTAGTTCACCTCCTCTGATACCAATTTTTAGGATGGTATGACTCTAAGTATGATATACTCTATAATACCAAACGTAGGATCGAAATAATAATGAGATTCTCAGATACAAGAGGGGGGGTGAATTGTACCTTTTAAAATTACTTAAGGGAATTTTTAGAATGGTTATGTTTAGAAAAGTTAAACAAGATAATTCACAATACCTCTATGAGCACTAAAGACTTGTTAGATTTCGGAATAGTTATTAAAAAAATGGAACTTAACAAAAGTTACAATGATTAAGATTCTACCTTAAAGCGTATAGAATCTAACTATATCAGTGTACAAGTAAAGAAGTATAAGGAAGTTATACTTTCCTTATCAATATAAAATTCAGTGGAAAAATAAGTAGTAAAACTACAAGTAACAACCAATAACTCTTTTAACCCAAAGAGAATGGTATCCAACAACTTTGGATAAAGGTCCCTTGATTTATACATTCAAGGAAGTCTGTCTTACCCACACCAGGGTAATCCCTCAATACAAAGATCAGTGCCTATCTTGCTATCCCCAAAAGCCCTAAACTATAAGGTAGTCGACACCTCTATCTTCATCAAAAAGGAGGCTCTCAACTTCAAGGTGTTGGAACCTCTATCTTTCTATCCCTGGAAGCCCTCGATTGTAATCAACAACAATAGGAGGCGCACAAAGCAAGTCTACACAAGGGAAAGTTTGAACAAGATGTTCAAACTTTCTGAACGAAGCATTGAGAGTTTATAAGATCCTCTCTCTCTAGAAATCACTTCAATAGCATGCAAGCACAAATTTCAAAGTTGTGTCAAAGTTCGGTATTGATCTCGTTCAAATGAGCTCTTATTTATAGGTGAATCTCCAACGGTCGGCTCCCTCCTCCAACGGTCATATTTCTCCTTGAATTTTGAAGGGATCTGTACACGTGCCACTCAACCAACGGTTAGTCAATAACTTAAAGCATGACATAATTTTGTAATGTAAAAAGTATAAGTATATGAAAAACTGAAGTTCAAAATGTAATAAAATAATAGTTCGGAGTCTAACCAAAATGGAATTCGGAGTCTATAATAAAGAGATATTTAGATTCTATTTTAATATAAATTTGGAACCTAAATTATGTAAAAATCCAGATTCTGAATTTCTAAGGAAATTCGGAGTCTGGTTTCACCAGAATTCAGAATCTGAACTTACAGAGTTTGGAGTCGAACTTGTAGAAGTTTGGAGTCGAACTAGTAAAAGTTCAGAGTCAAACTCATAGATGTTCAGAGTCGAACTCATATAAGTTTGGAGTCGAACTCATAGAAGTTCAGAGTCGAACTAGCTAAAGTTCGGAGTCGAACTCATAGAAGTTCGGAGTCAAACTTTGTGAGAGTTCGTATCTAGAAATCGGAGTGGAACTTCATTGGAGTTCGTATCCAGAATTCGGAGTGCAACATCATTGGAGTTCATATCCAGAATTTGGAGTAGAACTTCATTAGAGTTCATATCTAGAATTCAGATCCTAAAACAGAATTCTTCAAATCTAAGTATTATATGATTCTGAGGTTTTAGGTATGAATCCAATTTTTATACTTAAGAAAAATATTGATATGTATAAGGAAATCTAGGTTAGGGTAAATTTCTTTAAGTAATTTTTCCTTAGAGAATTACAATATTTATTTTCTTAAGTATAATGTGTTTGTGATTTTCAAAACAAGAAGGAATGGAGAAGTCATAAGGAAAACCTTATTGACTCAACAATGCATTCAGAGAGGGTACAACCAATTTATGGAATGAACCTTGTGGTAGGAAGCCTTCATTTATCATGAGACCTCTTCATCCTTAAGGTGGTATGCTTTGATATTATTATCATGATGGAATATTTGGTTCCCTATCATTACTATGTGGATTTCTATCACTGTAGGATGTCTTTTACATCACTAGAGGGTAGAACATATACTCACAAGGGTTAGTGGGATGTCTAGGAAGGTAGAGCTAGACCAAATCATCATGTGATTTGTGGAGTGAACCCCAAATTAATAACATCTTTATGGATGATCAGGGATCATTTCAGGATGATTTAACTCCCATAGTTGATCATTTTATAGATTTTTCCATGGTGACTTTTTTTGGGCTACCTCATGAGAGGGAGGTGGGCTGTATAAATGATCTAGTTCCTAAAGGTAAACCAATATCCATTCCTCATTAGAGGATGGATAATATTGAGTTGCAGGAGACCAAGATATAACTAGAGTATTTAGAGAAAATGGGTTATAAATGACCTAGTTATTATACCTAGGGTTCACTTGTACTTTTCACCAAGAATGAAGATTGAACCCTCACGCCATGTGTATATTTCTAGAAGTTTAATCAGTTTACTATAAAGAAACAATATACTTTACATTGTATATATGATCTTATAGGTCAAATCATAAGACCAAGGGTCTTCTTTAATATTGATCTAAGATCAGGTTATCATCAGGTTCGAGTTAGGCTTTCATATATGCTATATATAAAATTCCATATTTGGTATTTTTTATATGACTTTTTGGTTATTTAAATCAATATCATGAACACTCTTTCCGTTTTCATGGATTTTATGAATAGATTTTTCCATATCTATCTAGATTCCTTTTTTATGGTCTTCATAGATGTCATTTGGTGTATTTTCAAACTTGAAGTCACCATACAACTAATCATGGGATTTTTTTATTACACTGAGAGAGACCAGGTGTATACTAATCCCCAAAAGTGTCACTTCTATATTGAAAAGTTTCACTTTTTAGGTTATATTATCTCAGAGGTAGGAGTATCAATTGACCTAAATAATGTAAGAGAAGTAGTTACCAAGGAGAATCCTAAGAAAAGTTTTTCCATATGGAGTTTCATGGGGCTATATAGTTGTTTTTTATGATTCATACAGGTCCTATAATGCTAGAATCAACTATTACAGGGTTGATTAAAGGTTGAGAAGTTTAAATGTCTTGGAGCCATCTTGACAACCTTTCATAAGGTAAAGGGAGATTAACTTTAGCATCAATCCATATTCTTCCATAGTTGTCGAGAATCTATATAGTACATTGTGAAGTTTTGTGTATTGTTTTGGGAGTAGTTATGGTGTATAAAGATCAATTCGTTTCGTAAAAATCATAGAAGATTATGCATCATTAGTGGAATTACTTGACACATGATCTCGAGTTGATAACAGTTGTTCATGTAGTGCATTATAGGACATATTAACTATTAGGATTAAAATTTATGTTGTTTAAGGACCACACAATACATAGGTATATTTTTAAATAGTGTAAGTTGAAACCTTGAAAGAGAAGGTATGTTGAATACTTATAGTCCTTTGACTTCGAGCTAGCCTAGACGCCTTAGAAGGGAGGTATGGTTTTTAATGCTATGAGTAAGAGGAATTAGACATAGATGGTTCAGGAGGCTAGTAGGGAGTGGAATACTATGGCTCTATTTAATGAGATACACATAGAGGCCCAATATAATAATGGATATTTTGTACTTTCATTTCTAAAGGTGACCTCTTTTCTTTTTGATAGATTAAAGAAGAGGCAGTTTTTAGATCCTTAAGGATTGGTCCTATGGGATATAATTTATGGAGAGGACATACCTCAAGATTAGTCTATTAACATAGATCAAATCATGCATATACATCAGTTTATCTGGGTTCTTATAGATATAAGGGAAGAGCTCATGAAAGATTCACATGCCTCCTAGTGGGGTTTGCACCTAGCTATCTTTATAACGTATCTTAATATGCCACCAGTATTGGTTTACAGGAATGAAACATCTCATAATGGGTTTATTAATAGGTGTTCAACCTTTCAATAGGTGAAGGTGAAAAACTAGTTACTTGGTGGCTAGTTACAGTAGCTACTAGTCCTATAATGGAAATGAGAAGACTTCGTGATAGATTTTTAGATGGATTAATGAGGTCCCTTCAATGTAGGGAAAAAATTTGGATATTCATGGTTCGATTGATGACTATAGCCCACATCCATCATATCCAAGAGACTTCCTTAGTTAATGAGATCAGAAGACTGTATGTATGTGATATTTGATCGTACCATGATTCACTATTTTATTCCACCCTTACACCGCAGTTTTAAACTAGTTTTGTAATGAATATTCCAAATATAATAATAAATTTCACTTTATGTTTGAATCAATAAATTAATTTTAATCAATATTATAATGGGTAATGTTACTTGTTTTTATTGTTTCAATGTAGGTGGAGGTGATTTGGAGGGCCCTTGATGAAGTGGAAGAAAAATGGGCCAAAATTGAATGGATCCATGGATATCTATCCACATTTTTGCATAGTACACGAAATACGTGCATCCAAATGGGCTAAAATATTTTTTTCCTGTCAAAAATTTAATAGGCTACATTTCATATTAAGGAACCCAATCCTGATTCGGCTTATATGGGGCCCATTTGAACTGATCTATCCAAGCCACCGAATTTGAACCAAGTCAAATGAGGTGTTCTGTATTTTATAAATATATTGAGCTGTTTTTGTCCAAATGGTGCCAAACTTTTGGTGGATATAGTACAGAGGTAGGGATACAACTTTTATATTTTATCCAAATATAGATAAAACTGTCTGAAGGCCGAAACATGTGGTTCAAGTGGATTGATGAAATATTTGTTCCTAAAACCACCTTCCAATTTTCCTATAAAAGGGCATCAAGGGAACCTCATTTGAAAGTTCGGACAAGGAGTGAAGTAATACCAATTTGGAGTCCTATAGGAATCTCCTAATCACCTTTGAGGTTCTGGAGGCCCATATCCTCATAGGGTAATCAAGGATGAAGAAGGAGTTCCACCCGAGCTTCCTCCTCCTCCCGATGTCGAGCTAAAAGTTGGGTGTTCATTGTGAGGGAGCTACACACATGTCAAGGGAGTTACGATGCATACACTAGCTACTGGTTTGGAGTAATTTGTGTGTTTAAACATTTAATACCATTTATCTTATTTTATTTCAGATTTGAATGCTTTATTTGATGCATGAGAGTGTTATGCTCTTAATTTCTAACCGATCGGTGTGGGGTTTTGAGTGCGTGACTTGTGTTTTTACGATTGGACGTCACAAGAATCCTTTTCATAACCACCTTATTGAGATTTCAATATGCTTTGGAAGCTCTTATTCCATTCATATTTACTATACCTTGACAATACAATTGTTACGTCAAGGTTGGACCCTTAAAGTATTGAAATAAAAGGTTAGGAATTAATCGGGATTCCAATTAACTCCAACCAAAGAACTACTCTAAACCTAAGATGAATCTCTATGAACAATGAAATTGATATGTGTGTAGTGAAATCACATCGACCATTTTATCTCATATATTTTTTCCAAATCCACCAGGTCACTCAATTTTTAAGCTATTTCAACTAGGTCATTGTTTTAAACTCTTTTCAAAACTACCCCCTCTCTTAGTCATTTTTATTAAAAATACACACTCTAAACCTACCAACACTCATTTCGAGATGAAATAGGGTCTACCATAGACTATAAATAAACCTTAAAAACATAATCAATTTGACGTTTCATGACAACACAGTCAAATTTTGGCGTCGTTTCCAGAGAGCGCTTTGGTTTTTTGTGCGTGTTTTTGATAAATTTATTTGTAATTTTTGTGAATTTTTGTTTGTTTTATCTTCTACCTTTGCATATATTTTTGTGTTATAATTTATTTATTGTGTAGGTTATGTGTATGATGCAGTCTACCCTAGGATACCTACAAAATTCCGAACCCAAACCGGAGAGGATCCTACATCAATGAAACCGAGACACACAAGACAACACTTTGAAGGAGGAGACATCACATCTTAAAATTCTTCTTGATCCTTATTCTTCTTATGAAACCAAAGTTAAAATTGAAAATAACTTGTATAACATGGCTGAAAATAATAGAACACTAAAATAACTAACCTCACCTGATGTTGATATCCGACCCACTTACATTCAATTACAAGGCGAGGCACCCAATTTTGAACTAAAATCTAGTTTAATTCATTTATTACCAAGATTTCATGGACTGCCTGGAGACGATCCACAAAAGAATTTAAAAGAATTTCATACTATGTGTTCAACATTAAAACCTACTAATGTGGATAAAGAACAAGTAAAACTTAGGGCATTTCCATTTTCATTAGAAGACACAACTAAAGATCGGTTGTATTATGTTAATTCACCTATTAGAGGTTGGGCGGACATGAAACGACTTTTTCTTGAGAAATACTTCCCAGCCTCTCGAACTGAAACAATAAGGAAAGAAATATGTGGGATAAGACAATATCAAGGATAAACCCTTCATGAATATTGGGAATGATTTAAAACATTGTGTTCAAGTTGTCCACATCACCAAATAAGTGATCAACTTTTAATTCAGTATTTTTATGAAGGTTTAATACCTATTGATCGAAACATGATTGATGCTGCTGCAGGTGGTGAACTAGTGGATAAAACCCCAATCGCTGCAAGGACCCTAATTGAGAACATGGAACAGAACACTCAACAATTCAGTTCAAGATCTAGTATACCCATTCAAGGTGTCCATGAGGTGAAAAGTACTGAATTCGAGAAGAAGGTGGATACAAAGATTGAAGAGGTAAGTACCCTTGTATGAAAACTTGCTCTTTACCAAGGGAAATTCCAATCTCCTCCTCCCATACATTGTGGTATATGCTCTTCTGATACCCACTATTCTGACCAATGCCCCCAATTGAGAGAAACTTTTGAGAGTTGTGAGGCAATATTCCCAGGACACCCCTATAACCAACCCATTAGGCAAGAACCTTACTATCCATCCAACCCTAGGTGGAAAGACAACCAAGACTATAGGCAAGGGGGGTATTCAAACCAGCCTCATCAACCATGGAACCAACCAGGGAAAAGTAGTCATCAACCACCACCACCTAGAAATTTTCAACCACCCCAAAGGCCTTTCCAACAACCCCCCTCCAAAAACTGAGCCTAGCCTAGAAGATATGATGAAACAAATGGCTGCCAATAATCTCTAATTCCAACAAACCACTCAGGTAGCCATACAAGACCTCAAAACCCAATTAGGACAACTAGCTAACTCGGTGGGTGAAATCCAAAGCCATGGGTCTGGTAAACTACCCTCTCAACCACTTTTCAACCCTAGGGATAAGGGAAATGTTAGTGCCATCACCCTTAGAAGTGGAACTCAACTTAAAATCCAAATGAACCCTCCATTAGAGTCATCCTCTCCTAAGGGAACCACCATCCCAACCACTGAAAAAGGTTCAAATGAGATGGAACCTTGTCTTGAGAGAAGTCCTACCAAAGGAAAGAGTGTGTCTATTGATGAGTTACCAAGACCAAGCTTTCCTCTTCCATTTCCACAAAGAGCCACCCAACCAAGGAAACAAAAGGAAACTGAACTTGATAATGAAATCTTGGAGACTTTCAAAAAAGTGCAGGTTAACATTCCATTGATTGATGCCGTCAAGAAAATTATGAGATATGCCAAGTTTATGAAGGAGATGTGTACCCACCGAAGGCGACTTAGAGGTGATTAGAAGGTGATCCTAGGGAGGAACGTCTCAGCATTGATACAACCATCACTTCCCACCAAGTGCAACGATCCTGGAACATTCTCGATTCCGTGTACCATAGGGGAGTATTCTTTCTCCAATGCAATGCTTGATTTGGGTGCTTCTATTAATGTGATGCCTCACTCCATATACTCTTCTTTGCAGGTCGGTGAACTAAAGCCCATAGGAATAGTTTTTCAGCTAGAAAATCAGAGTACGGCACACCCTTCTGGTGTGTTAGAGGATGTTCTTGTGAGGGTTCAAAATTTAATATTTCTTTCTGATTTTTATGTGCTAAAAATGGAAGATGATAGTATGAATGGACATTCCCCAATTATATTGGAGAGACATTTCTTGAAAACCACCAAAGCCATAATTAATGTCCATAATTTTACATTATCTATGGAATTTGGTGGTGAAATAGTGCATTTTAAAATCCTTGATTACATGAAGCACCCCTCATAATAACATTCCTCTCTCTTGGTAAATTCAATTGATGTACTCCCTTCCCATAAAATCACTTCATTTGTTTCCCCTGATCCCTTTTCTAAATTTTCCTCTTTGATTGAAATTCTTGGTAATGAGTCATGTGTTGATTGTTGTAGTGGTCTATAAAAGTGTCATGCATGTTTATTAATTGATAATTTCTTGAACACGTAGGATCACATGACCATCGATGATACTGCTACGCTTGTAAAAGCTAATTCCTCATCTGAGGATGATACCATTGAGCAGTTATATGAGATTAATGACCTCTCACTTTCACACACACTCCCATCAATCCAAAATCCACCTGAATTGGAACTAAATAAACTTCCTAAAGATTTAAAATATTCATATCTTGAGAATGGAAAAAAAGTTGCCCATCATCATTGCTAGTTCACTCCTTCCTGATCATGAATTGAGACTTATTGAACTTTTGAGTGAGCATAAACAAGCATTGGGATAGACACTTGTAGACATTCCTAGTATTAGCCCATCAATTTTTACACATCATATTTTATTAACTGATGAGGCTAAACCAGTGAGGCAGGCACAACATCGACTGAACCCAAAACTCTTAGAAGTAGTTAAAAAAGAAGTAACAAAGTTATTGGATGTTGGAATCATTTACCCCATCTTTGATATCCAATGGGTCAGTCCCGTTCATGTATTTCCTAAAAAAACTGGCCTAACAGTAATTACAAATGAAAACAATGAATTGGTTCCAACTCATGTGCAAAATAGTTGGCGTGTCTATATAGATTATCACCGACTAAACCAACACACTAGGAAGGACCATTTCCCATTGCCATTCATTGACCAAATGCTAGAGAGGCTAGTGGGGAAGTCCCATTACTATTTTATTGATGGGTATTCGGGATACTTTCATATCCATATTGCCCCCAAGGATTAGGAAAAGACAACCTTCACTTGCCCCTTTGGCACATTTTCCTATAGAAGGATGCCATTTGGCCTGTGCAATGCTCCGGGTACTTTCCAGCGATGTATGGTTAGTATTTTTTCGTATTACCTGGAGGATTGCATGGTAGTTTTCATGGATGATTTTACTTTTTATGGATCCTCTTTTGATGAATGTTTAAGTAGTCTTGGTTCAGTCCTACATCGTTGTATTGAAAAGAATCTTGTATTAAATTATGAGAAATGCCATTTCATGGTGCGACAAGGTATAGTTTTGGGACATGTCATTTCTGGGGATGGTATCCAAGTAGATAAATCGAAAGTGGATGTCATTTCTTCCCTACCATTCCCTAAAAATGTACGTGATGTGTGGTCTTTCCTAGGTCATGCTAGATTTTACCATCATTTCATTCGTGATTTTTACTTCCCCTCTCCTGCTTACTCCAAAAAGAAAAAGATTTTGTTTTTGATAAAGAATGTGAAGAATATTTTAAAAAATTAAAATGGAGTCTCACATCACCCCCAGTAATCAAACCACCTTGGTGGCATTTACCATTTGTGCTCATGTGTGATGCCTCTAACTATGTAGTTGGGGCAGTCTTGTCACAAAGGGTTAATCAAGCTCCATATGTCATTGCCTATGCCTCACGTACTTTGGACCCTGCCCAAGAAAACTACACCACCAATGAAAAAGAATTTATTTCCATTATGTTTGCCTTGGATAAATTCAGGTCATTACTTTTAGGGTCCAAAGTCATTGTGTTCTCAGAACATGTAGCCCTCTGGTATCTCCTAAGGAAACTGGAAGCCAAACCACATCTCATTCATTGGATGCTCCTCCTTTAAGAATTCAATCTAGAAATTAGAGATAAAAAAGGAGAAGAGAATGTGGTGGCAGACCATATCAGTAGGATCCCCCCATCCTCGGACATTGTCTCATCCCCCTATATTCCCATTAATGACTTGTTTTCTGATGAGAAATTGTACAAAGTGCAAGATGTTATTCCCTGGTATGCTGAAATTGTAAATTATCTGGTAGAATCTTGTATTCCTACTGATTTCAACAAAAACCAATCCAGTTGTCTAAAACATGAGTCTTGTTGGTACATTTGGGATGACCCCTACCTGTGGTGCACATGTAGCGATCATTTCCTTAGGTGTTGTGTTCCTGATAGAGAGTTTCAGTCTGTCCTTAGATTCTGCCACACTCTTGCTTGTGGGGGCCACTTTGGTCCCCAATGGACTGCTCGCAAAGTTCTTGATTCTGGTCTCTTTTGGCCAACAATTTTTCAGGATGCCCATGAATTTTGTAAATCGTGTCCTCGTTGTCAAAGAATGGGGAATGTATCTAAAAGGAATAAAATTCCACAACAGCCCTTGCTCTTTCATGACATTTTTGATGTTTGGGGCGGTGAATTTATGGGGCCATTTCCCAATTCTTTTTGAAAACTGTACATTCTTTTGGCCATTGATTACATATCAAAATGGGTAGAGGCACGGGACATAAGGACATATGATTCCAAAATAGTTTTAGAATTTTTGAGAACTCAGATATTTTGTAGGTTTGGATTACATAGGTTCATCATCAGTGACTAGGGTTCTCATTTCTTCAATTGAACAATGCAATCACTTTTGCGTCGGTATGGGGTTGGTCATCTATTTTCTACTACATATCATCCACAGACCAATGGTTAAGTTAAGGTGTCAAATAGAGAGGTAAAAAAAATTCTTGAAAAAACAGTTCAACCCAATAGGAAAGATTGGAGTCTTAGACTTGATGATTCATTATGGGCCTACTGTACTACTTTCAAAACTCCCATTGGAATGTTACCCTATCGTCTTGTGTTTGGAAAGAGTTGTCACCTCCCTATTGAGATTGAGCACCGAGCCTGCTGGGCTATCAAACAATTCAATTATAATCATTCTAGTGCAGGTTCTCAAAGGAAGTTGTAGATTCAAGAGCTAGAGGAAATGAGAAGAGATGCATATGAAAACTCCAGGATTTATAAGGAGAGAACCAAGGCTTCCCATGACTGTCTTATCCTAGATCGTCAGTTCCATATTGAGATGAAGGTCCTCCTTTATAATGCAAGGCTGAAGTTGCATCCAGGTAAGCTTCGTTCCCGCTGGTTTGGACCATACACTATTACTAACGTCTCTCCATTTGGTGCTGTCCAGGTTCAAAATGAAGAAACCAAGCAAACCTTCACTGTCAATGGGCAGCGGCTGAAGCACTTTCATGAACCCGTTCTGGAGTCCCCGATGGAGGAACTCCAAGTTCAAGAAGAAAACTATGAATGACATCAACCAGGTTTTATCCTTCATTCCCACATTCTCTTTTACGACATTGAGGACACTTCATACTCTAGGTGTGGGGGGGGGGGTGGATAAATTCCTGGGTTAGTTAGGAATTTTCATCATTTTCTCCTTTAGTTTTCTCTTTTTGGCCTTCTTTATGGTATTTTCATTTTTCCCCATCAATAATTTCAACGTTCCATGATTTGGCGACCATAAAGTGGGGAAAGTAAAAATACCATAATGAAGTATAAAAATAATTTGTGTATGAGTTTACCATCAAGGAGTGATTTTTTAGTGAATTGGTTTTATGTCAATGATATAAATGGTTGTATCACTCTGAAACATTTGAGATGATCGATGCCCCTTGTGTGAGTAGTTTTGGGAAAACTGTGTCACTAATATCTCCATACATTTTTTTCACCAAACCACAGAGTGTGAATGTTTATTACATAATATAAGGTCAATATATGTTGGGTTAATATTTTTCAGCTTGAAATGATATTTCCATACATTCGTTCCTTATCCGATCTGTTTCATTACTATACTAGATTGACCTATGCGTGTGTACCTAATGTCCGACTGTTGTACGCCCTCAAAAAAAAATTTTGTATCTTAGGCAGGTAAAAAACCACTCCTCCTCAACCTTTTATCTGGTTATAACTATTTCAATTAGTGTCGTGAGGAGATCAAACAAGGGTTGAGAGATGAGTGTGAGATTTGTTCCAAATGAAACTTCAAAAAAAAATATAATAAATGATTGGAGTGATAAAATGTGAAACATATGAGGATATCTAGGTCAGGAGCTTATGGTTTGACTTCTAGGAATGCTTAAATGAGTGGGTCTTGAAATATGATTGCAAAGGATGTAGGATAGGTTTGGTGAAAAATCATTTAAAGCTGAATAATGATAAAATAACCTATATTTGTTTGATAGAAAGTGGAAAGAATAGCATAGAATGGTTCTCACACACACATGGAGAGTAAGTGTAATGGTTGACCTTTTAATTTCTTTCTCATGTTGGTGTTATAAATCTCTTTTAATTTTATTGTGATATGATTTATGAGACATCTTTTTCCATTTTCACTAGGAGGAACTCATTGGTGTGGTTTGTTCATTGATCACTTTAATTTAAATAAAATTTCCTCAAATGATAAATCTTCAGGATGTTGGAAATATATATATATATATGCATCATTGTATTTGGATATGTGACTTTTCCCAGGAGTGAAAATTTTTAGGTGTGGGGGTGTGATCGTACCACGATTCACTGTTTTATTCCACCCTTACACCACAGTTTTAAACTAGTTTTGTAATGAATATTCAAAATAAAATAATAATTTCACTTTATGTTTGAATAAATCAATTAAATTTAATCAATATTATAATGGGAAATGTTACTTGTTTTTATTGTTTCAATGTAGGTGGAGGTGATTTGGAGGGCCCTTGATGAAGTGGAAGAAAAATGGTCCAAAATTGCATGGAACCATGGACATCTGTCCACTGTTTTTCATATTACACTAAATCCGTGCATCAAAATGGGCTGAAATTTTGTTCTCCTATCCAAAATTTAATAGTATACATTTCATATTAAAGAACCCAATCATGATTCGGCTTCTATGGGGACCATTCGAACTGATCCGTCCAAGCCACCGAATTTGGACCAAGTCAAATGCGGTGTTCTGTATTTTATCAATATCTTGAGATGTAGTTGTCCCAATGGTGCCAAACGTTCGGTGGGGACATTCAAGAGGTAGGGATACAACTTTTATATTTTCTCCAAATCAAGATAAGACTGTATGGAGGCCGAAACACATGGTGTAAGTGGATTGATGAAATCTGTGTGCCTAAAACCACCTTCCAATTTTCCTATAAAAGGGCACCAAGGGAACCTCATTTGAAAGTTCGGCCAAAGAGTGAAGTGATGCCAATTTGGAGTCCTAGAGGAGTCTCCTAATCACCTTGGAGGTTCTGGAGGCCCTTATACTCATAACGTAATCATGGATGAAGAAGGAGTTCCACCTGAGCTTCCTCCTCCTCCCAATGTCGAGCTAAAAGTTGGGTGTTCGTTGTGAAGGAGATACACATATGTCAAGGGAGTTCCGATGCATACACTAGCTACTGGTTTGGAGTAATTTGGGTGTTTAAACATTTCATTCCATTTATCTTATTTTATTTCAGTTTTGAATGGTTTATTTGATGCATGAGAGTGTTATGATCTTAATTTCTAACCGATCGGTGTAAGGTTTTGAGTGCGTGACTTGTGTTGTTCCGATTGGATATCACAATAATCCTTTTCTTAACCAACTATTTGAGATTTCAATATGATTTGGAATATCTTATTCCGTGCATAAGTACTGGACCTTGACAATATGATTGTCACGTCAAGTTTGGGCCCTTAAAGCATTGAAATAAAAGATTAGGAATTAATCAGGATTCCAATTAACTCCAACCAAAGAACTACTCTAAACCTAAGATGAATCTCTATGAACAATGAACTTGATATGTGTGTAGTGAAATAACATCGACCCTTTTATCTCATTTTTTTTTCAAAATCCACTAGGTCTCTCAATTTTTAACCTATTTCAACTAAGTCATTGTTTTAAACTCTTTTCAAAACCACCCCCTCTCTTAGTCATTTTTATTAAAAATAAACACTCTAAACCTACCAACGCTCCTTGAGAGATGACCTAGGGTCTACCCTAGACTATAAATCAACCTTAAAAACATAATAAATTTGACGTGTCATGACAACACGGTCAATATTATATTAATACATTTGGTCACTTAAATTATCATTTCATATTGGGATTTTTGTTTCACATTAAGTCTCTGGAATTGGTTATAATGATCATTGGGTACATAAGAGATTTTGAGCACATCTTTTCACCCTCATACTGATGGCCATCTCAAACGGATGAAATCGGTGTTGGAGGAAATTCCTCAAACATGAATACTTGATTTATATGGTTTTATGGAAAAGAATATTCCTCTTGTAAAGTTCTTCAACAATAATTTGTTTCAGGTGATTATTTAAATGGAATCATATGAGGCCTTGTATGGTAGGCCATGATGTTCACCCTGGTGTTGGTTTAAGGTATGAGAAGAAGTTATCCCAGGTCCTCATATCACATAGAATACTTTTAAGAAAGTGTCGTTGATTAGAAAATATATGTCTAAGACTCTATCTAGACCAAATTTATATGTCAATTTTCTTCAATGAAGTCTAGATTTCAAGTTCAAAGATCATGTTTTGTTGAATTTATCACCCAAACATGTACATAAATTGATATAGAATCAAGGGAAGATGTTTACTCATTATTTTAGTCTATTTGAGATCATGGAGAGAGTTTGGATAGTTTCATATCAGTTTCTATTACTTCATAGGTACTGTTCCATGCACAACATCTTCCACATTTCATAGATTCTCTGTTATCATGCCAAACCATATCATACTTTTCATCTTGAGGATGTTGAGAAGAATGAAGATGCTTTTATAGATAAGTATCAGATATGCATCATTGATTAGAGAACAAAGTCTCTCCATGTGTAGTCCATCCCTTTAGTATGGGTGGTATGGTGTCATGGTTGGGTATATAATGATATTTGTGAGAGTGAGGCTAACATACATGCACAGTGGTGGAGTTATTCTCAGATGAAGGAAGTTTCTTATAGTTGTCCATATAAAAGGAACTTATCCCTGAATTATCCTTTACCTTTTTAGATTCCTAGTGAGGATATGGAGGAAACAAGTGAGTCTGGTGAAATTTTAGAGCCCATAACCCTAGCTGGTGGAAGAAATCATGGGGTTACAAAGTCTATAGAAACTATGCATCCAAGTATCCATGATTTATACGAACTTTTTTCTGTTTATAGTTGGAATAAATGACCCATACATTTCAATGAAACTATGTTACTTAGGCCGCACACCTATGTAGGGGATATACAGTTTTTAATGGATATAAATTTCACAGTTTGTGAATAGTTTACCAAAAATATGTATGAACCATGCAAGGGGTATTAAGACCATGCATAGAACAAGGTTGGAACATGATTGAGTATACCATGTGGCGAAAACGTTAAAACCCTTATTTTTTGTGAAATTATCAAACTACCCTTAAATTCTTATAACTTTAAACACCTTATCAAATTTCCTATTTCTAGTGACAGTAGGTTTATTTATATTCTCTTGAATCTCTCAAAATCCTGAACCTAGGTTCATGGATAATTTACCCTTTTGGACTCTGATTTGTAATTCAATCATATCATTTGGAAAAAAAATTCTATACCCTATTCAACTTCCTCCTTTCATCATTTTCCTTCCCTTGGTGGAGATATTTTGGTGTAGTCCCATGTTCCCCATTTTTAGGGTGTTCGTTTGTGTTGTTGTTTCTCTTGTTCTTGATAAAACCAAAGTCTTATAAGGAAACTGTGTCCCTATACAGTTATAAGTGTAACATCCCAAGTAAGTAATGAATAATAGATATTTTTATCAATGTCTATTAATGAATTAGATAGTGTTTTAGAGGCTTAAAATGAGAATAAATCCAATCTTAAGCATGGAATACGCTTATATTTTTAAAAGATTGTTTTACTGCCTTTTGATGGAAAACCATTTTTAAATCAAACTTTTGACAATTTTATAAGCTCTATTTGTCGAAATAAACTTATTCTTTATGAATGGAACATTGAAATTTACTTTGGGTAAATTTTTGGTATTTTTCCGAAAAAGTTCATTTTTTTAATGAATAGTGACAAATGTTGTATTTTAATTCAAAACCTCTTTTTAATCTAATTTATTTATATGGTTATATTATCTTTTGAATTGGTTTTAAAGTTCAATTAAAATATATTTTTACCATTTAATCCAATTGTGGTCTTTGGAATTTACTTCACTTTGAAATTGGACTTAAACTAGTGTCAATCATTTGATACTTATTGTTTCATAAAAACACGCTATTTGCTCTGACAACGGCAATTAGTTATTAAATTAATTAATGTAACTTATATGTTTTGAATTTTTTAAAATAGAAATCATTTTTTAATTCGGATTATTAAATATATCTTTGGGTGATGTTTTGGTATTTTTCTGAAAAGCTTCAATTTTTGATGAATAGTGAAACCACTAAGTGGTACTTAAAAAACTGATTTTTCGTTTAAATGAAAATTTACCACCTCTATGTTTTGAATTTCAAAAATCTGAAATAAATGGTTTTCATTAGGAAGTAAAATGTGGTTCAATGGGATTAAAATAATTTTTTTGTTGAATAGTAACTTTTAAGTTTTTAATCTCGATTAGAGGTAATTAATGTAATTTAAGGTAAGAATAATGTTTTAATAATATGAAATGAACTTGACACATGTCCTACCATTATTGGATGTGTCAAGGCCGACCAAGAAAACCCATGGGTCGATTTTTGGGACCCCATGGAGCCACTTGGGTAAGATAATGACATTAATGCCTTTTATTTAAAGTAAAAGTAAAAATGACACAAACATGTATTGTTTTATTAAAACAATTTTTACATGGGGTTATACAAGTCTTATTTTTGACTATAAATAGTAATTGGAAAGATAAAAATATTTCCTACATCATGATATTTGTTTTATAATTTTTAGACATTAAATAAATTAAATTATTTATGACACCATGATGATGCAGCGATTACCTCATTATTTAAATATTTAAATAAAATGAAAATATAATGTAAAATATAAGACCTAAACTTGTAAAAAACCAATTGGATGGGTGGATTTAGAACCCTTATCACCTTATCCTAGAAATTTATAATTGTGGGACCTTTTTTATGCGAAAATCATTTTATAACAAAGTATCTTTTCTTAACTTTCCAAGAGTGCCCCTCCTCTCCTCTTATAAAAGGCCCCCACCTCTACCACCATACCCACACTTAAAAGCCTTTGGATCAGCCAAAACCTGTCCGGTTTGTCTCTAAACATCCCTCTATTACTCATTGAAGCCTCACTTTTGGATGAAGTCTTCTCAAGGAAGCCTTTGAGCACAAATAAAAAAGAGTTACCCGTTTTAAAGGTAGTGTTTTCTCTTGTGTTCTTATGTTTTATTTTGCTTCTCCAACACTCTAAAACATTTTTATTCATTTCTTTTGTAACAAAAACAGTGTCTTAAATATACTAGGATGTTTTTATAATAAGTATTCGAGATACACTTACACACACCTACATCTAATGGTTAAAGAACATATTGTTTCTGTGGATGATGAATTTCGGCCTCACGAAACAATGATTGTTCAAAACTCATATAACACCTTCAAAGGTGTCCATTAAGATGTCACTATATTTAAATATGACATATAATATGTTTATGTTTTACTTAACCTTATGTATTTTTCATTTACGGCATACATTTATGGTTTCCATTATGGGTAAAGGCAATATCTTTATTTTAGGAAGTGCGGACTACCGCCCCCTCAAAGTGATTTGATTCGTTAATACCATATGTGGGACATATAAATGATGTAATTAATGATATTATATATTATATTGCACTGGAATTATAATATAATTTTATATCACTATTATTCTATTCCATAAAATACGAAATATAAATGAAAGTAGTGTTCATGCGTATGTACGGATTACCATCACCATGAACGGTGCATTTCATTTCTTACCTCTAAATGTTATGTAATATTATAAATACATGTTTATAATGGATATATATGATATATATGATATATAAATAATGAATATAATTCTGGATATAATGGATATTTTACCCCATGAACAAACATGTAATTATAAAGAGTTTATTTTTGATTCAAGTAGCAATGATCGACAAAACGACCATTATTAACTTAAATAATTACATAGTGTTCATAACATGGTAATAAGTGATATAAAATGAATAATTAACTTGTAAAAGGTTCTTAATCAAGTATAAATTAACTCAAGTTTATTATTCAGGAGGTTAAAGAACGATCGAGTCAAGTGGGGCCCGAGGTAAGGGAACTTCTTAACCCAATTTCCGTTCTTTGGGTTAATCTCCTTCTTTCAAATTATGTCATGATATTATTATGTACTATATTGTATTTATACTTTATTTATGTCTAAATATTGTGAATACACATAATATATCTACTCTATTTAAAAAAACGATCTTTTTAAGGGACATCATCTAAATCTCCCTTCATTGAAGCATATTTTGTTTTATACACAACTTTATTTTATATGGTGTATAAAACCCTTTGAATTTTATGTTTATCCAAAAGGAATATTTTTTATACAAAGAGTTTTACTAAATGACAAAAGGGAATGTTTTTGTCGTACGTATGCGGCGACAACGACTTCTCCGCCGCCGTGACCATTATTTGAGTTTCGACTTCCTCTACAAGCCATAACTTTTTTTAATAAAAAATAAATACCATGTTTTACTTTTCTTTTATTTTGTTATTGAAAATGGTTTTCATAATTTTTTTACATCAATGTGTTGTGTTTATATCTTGTGATTAAAAAGTGGAAATGTTATGTTTCTTTTATGCATGTTTTATGTGATACGATTATGTTATGGTTCTTGGGAATTGTTATGAAGATGGGTGGTTCCGTGATAAACTAAGGGAGGGTGAGCCCAATATAGCTCTCCAAGGCATTGGGTAACACAAAGGAGTTAAATGTTAAGGTTTCTCCAAAGAGAGTTAGGGAATATACTGTGATGGGTATTCCGAACTTAACCAAGAGTGTTACTCCCTACGTAATAATGTTATGAATGCCTCAAGTTACCTTTATGTCTTTTGATTTCTATGATTTATTCATGATTTGATGAGGTATGTTAATGTGCCTATGTTTTATGAGTAGAGTATGATTTCATTGATTCTTATGTATACATGTACTCATGATTCCTTTCAATATTTTTATATCCCTTACTGATCTTTTTATGCTCATCCCATGTTTTTGAAATGTTTTCACAGGTCAAGGGAAGGGTACATGATATGATGATAGTTTCAAGGAAGTGTCAAGAAAGAATCCATGTTTTATTTTAAATATGTTTATGTTGATGGGAAAAAATGAATAATATCTTTTATTGTAACAACTTTGTTTAAATGCTGGATGTAATGCAAGTTTTATGATCTAATTCTCTAAAACTCTAAACCTAAAAAGATCCTCAACGTGTATTCTTGAAATATCTCAAGATTAATTAATGTTTAAGGCTGGGGCCTTATAGTTGGTATCAGAGGTCAGTTTAGATAACTTTAGGAGTTATAATTCTATTAAATGATTATCCAAAAATATTTTTTTATGGTCAAATTGAAATGATATAGAATTTGAGGATTACCATGTTGATTCTCTTAAGATATTTTTGTGTTAAGAATGGTTTTTCGTAGAGGGAACAGAACAGCTTTTCTGGGAAGGAATACAAAGGTAAATGACCTTTCAAATCAGTATCCTGAGATGGTCAGAATCAATACTAAACAGTTTGTTGCAGTGATGGCTCAGTTGACTCAGGTGAAAAATGTTGGTTATTTTTATTGATGATATTTTGATGTTTTCTAAAAGTAAAGAGGAGCATGAAAGACATTTAAGGGTTAATCTGAAAACCTTAAAAGAAAAGAAATTGTATGGAAAATTTAGCAAGTGTGAGTTTTGGTTACAACAAATTTCTTTCCTTGGTCACCTTGTTTCTAAAGATGGAATAACTATTGATCCTACAAAAACAAAGGTTGTGGAAGAATGGACAATACCCACAAATGTAACCGAGATCCGTAGTTTTATTGGTTTGGCAGGTTACTACCGAAGGTTTGTTTAAATTTTTTCATGATTATCTAGTCTAATGACTAAGCTAACTCCAAAGGGTGTTAAGTTTATCTGGAAAAAATAATGTAATGATTGTTTTCAGGAGTTGAAAAGATGATTGGTGAATGATATAGTTTTGGAACTACCTTCCAGGAATGGTGAGTTTGTTATCTACAGTGATGCTTCATTGAAAGAACTTGGTTGTGTCTTAATGCAGAATGACCAGGTAATTGCTTATGCTTCACGACAGTTGAAAACTCATGAGGTAAATTACCCTACACATGATTTGGAATTAGCTGCTGTTGTTTTTGCTTTAAAAATTTGGAGGCATCATTTGTATGGAGTAAAGTGTGAAATATATACCGATCACAAAAGTTTAAAGTATATATTCACTCAGAAAGGATTGAACATGAGACAGAGGAGATGGCTAGAATTAATCAAAGATTATGATTGTACAATTATTACCATCTGGGAAAAGCAAATAAAGTGGCTGTTGCTCTGAGTCGAAAAAGTAATGCTTCATTAACAATGTTGCGTTTGGAATGTGATCCTTTGGTTAAGGATTTGATGAACTTTAGCATACAATTTGTTGGTGCAGGATGTCCTTCTGGTTTGTTTTAGGTATCAGTGAAATCTTCTCTATCAGACAGAATCAAGCAAGAACAGAAGCAAGACAGTGAGTTGCAGAAAAAGGTAGATCTAGTTCAGAAAGGTAAGTTTCTTGAATTCAACATTGATAATGATTGTGTTTTGAGATTTGGGAAGAGATTGTGTGTGCCTTGTGATTCACAGTTGAAGAGAGAGATGTTATGTGAAGCTTATAGTTCTCCGTTTTCAGTTCATCCTGGAAGTAATAAGATGCACAGAGATCTGCAGGAGTATTACTGGTGGGATGGAATGAAAAGAGATATTGCTAATTTTACTGTAAAGTGTTTGACATGTCAACAGGTTAAAGCAGAGCGGCAGTTACCGAAAGGGATGCTTCAGCCATTACCAGTGCCAGAGTGGAAATGGGAGAATATATCCATGGACTTTGTTGTGGGATTACCGAATACATCTCGAGTTAATAATGCAATATGGGTTATTGTTGGTCGCTTGACTAAATCTGCTCATTTCCTTTCTATACGGGATACTTTTTCCCTAGATCAACTTTCCCGTTTGTATCTTAAAGAGATAGTCATGTTACATGGAGTTCCTCTCTCCATTGTATCTGACCATGATCCCAAGTTCACTTCTAACTTTTGGAAAGGCCTTCAGAAGTCGTTGGGTACTGAATTAAATTTTAGTACAGCTTTTCATCCGCAATCAGATGGGCAGTCAGAACGAACAATTCAGACTTTCGAGGATATGCTACGTGCGTGTTCGATGGATTATCAGGGAAGTTGGGACCAACATCTTTCTTTGGTTGAGTTTTCTTATAATAACAGTTTTCATTCCAGTATATATATGGCACCATTTGAGGCGTTATATGTGAAGCGGTGTCAAACTCCATCTTTCTAGGATGAAGTGGGTGAAAGGAAGCTGATGGGACCAGAATTGGTAGAAGAGTTGGCATAAAAAGTTCAGCTGATACAGAAACACATGAGAACAGCTCAGAGTAGGAAGAAGAGTTATGTGGACAATAGGAAGAAGGATCTCTCTTTTGATTTAGGTGATCATGTTTTTCTCAAAGTCTCACCATGGAAAAGTGTGATGCGATTTGGTAAGAAAGGAAAGCTGAGTCCAAGGTTCATTGGACCATATGAAATTCTGGAGAGAGTTGGATCAGTTGATTACCGAGTGGCTTTACCTCCGAGTTTATCTCAGGTACACAATGTTTTTCATGTTTCAATGTTAAGGAAGTACATGCCAGATCCATCTCATGTTTTGAGTCGAGAGGTAGTTCAACTGGAAGAGAACCTATCTTACGAGGAACAACCGGTCCATATTCTTGACCGAAGGGAGAAAGTGTTGAGAAATAAGGTAATTCACCAGGTAAAGGTTTTGTGGCAAAACCATATGGTTGAAGAAGAAACGTGGGAATCTGAAAATGCTATGAGGGATAAATACCCCCACTTATTCGATAAGTAAATAAATTGTGGGGACACAATTTTCTAAAGGGGGGAAGGATGTAACATCCCAAGTAAGTAATGAATAATAGATATTTTTATCTATGTCTATTAATGAATTAGATAGTGTTTTAGAGGCTTAAAATGAGAATAAATCCAATCATAAGCATGGAATACACTTATATTTTTAAAAGATTGTTTTAATACCTTTTGATGGAAAACCATTTTTAAATCAAACTTTTGACAATTTTATAATCTCTATTTGTCAAAATAAACTTATTCTTTATGATTGGGACATTGAAATTTACTTTGGTTAAATTTTTGGTATTTTTCCGATAAAGTTCATTTTTTAATGAATAGTGAAAAATGTTGTATTTTAATTCCAAACCTCCTTTTAATCTAATTTATTTATATGATTATATTATCTTTTGAATTGGTTTTAAAGTTCAATTAGAATATATTTTTAACATTTAATCCAATAGTGGTCGTTGGAATTAACTTTACTTTGAAATTGGACTTAAACTAGTGTCAATCTTTTGATACTTATTGTTACATAAAAACATGCTATTTGCTCTGACAACGAGAATTAATTATTAAATTAATTAATTTAACTTATATGTTTTGAATTTTTTAAAATAGACATCATTTTTGAATTCAGAATATCAAATATAGCTTAGTGTGATGTTTTGGTATTTTTCTGAAAAGCTTCAATTTTTGATGAATAGTGAAACCACTAAGTGGTACTTAAAAAACTGATTTTTCGTTTAAATAAAAATTTACCACTTCTGTGTTTTTAATTTAAAAAATACAACTTACATGGTTGTCATTAGGAAGTAAAATGTGGTTCAATGGGATTAATTTTTTTGGTGAATAGTAACTTTTAAGTTTTTAATCGCGATTAGAGGTAATTAGTGTAATTTAAGGTAAGAATAATGTTTTAATAATATGAAATGAACTTGACACATGTCCTAATCTTATTTTATGTGTCTTGGTAGACCAATACAACCCATGGGTCGATTTTTGGGACCCCATGGAGCAACTTGGGTAAGATAATGACATTAATGCCTTTTATTTAAAGTAAAAGTAAAAATGACACAAACATGTATTGTTTTATTAAAACAATTTTTACATGGGGTTATAGAAGTAAGATTTTTGACTATAAATATTCATTTGAAAGATAAAAATATTTCCTACATCATGATATTTTTTTATAATTTTTATACATTAAATAAATTAAATTATTTATGACACCATGATGATGCAGCGATTACCTCATTATTTAACGATTTAAATAAAATGAAAATATAAGGTAACATCTAAGACGTAAACTTGTCAAAAACCTATTTTTTGGGTGTATTTATAACCCTTATCACCTTATCCTCTAAATTTATAATTTTGGGATCTTTTTTATCCAAAAATAATTTTATAACAAAGTATCTTTTCTTAACTTTCCAAGAGTGCCCCTCCTCTCCTCTTATAAAAGGCCCCCACCTCTACCACCTTACCCACACTTCAAAAGCCTTTGGATCGGCCAAACCCTATCCATTTTGTCTCTACACATACCTCTCTTACTCCTTGAAGCCTCAATTTGGGCAGAATTCTTCCCAAGGAATCCTTTTATCTCAAATCAAAAAGAGTTACCCGTTTTAATGGTAGTGTTTTCTCTTGTGTTCTTATGTTTTATTTTGCTTCTCCAACCCTCTAAACCATTTTTATTAATTTATTTTGTAACAACACCAGTATATTAAATATACTAGGATGTTGTTATAAGATGTATTCGAGCTACACTTACACACACTTACATCTAATGGTTAAAGAACATACTGTTTCTGTGGATGGAAAATTTCTGCCTCACGAAACGATGATTGTTCAACACTGATATAACACCTTAAAAGGTGGCCATTAAGATGTCAATATATTTATATATTATATATTATATTTTTATGTTTTACTTAACCTTATGTATTTTTCATTTATGGAATACCTTTATGGTTTCCATTATGGGTAAATGCGATATCTTCATTTTAGGAAGTGCGGACTACCGCCCCCTCAAAGTGATTTGATTCGTTAATACCATATGTGGGACATATAAAGGATGGAATTAATGATATTATATATGATATTATACTGGAATTATAATATACCTTTATATCATTATGATTCCATTCCATAAAATATGAAATAGAAATGAAATTAGCATTCATGCATATGTACGGATTACCGTCTCCATGAACGGTGCATTTCATTTCTTACCTCTAAATGTTATGTAATATTATAAATGCATGTATATAATATATATATATATAATATTTATGATATCTACATAATGAATATAATTCTGGATATAATGGATATTTTACCCCATGAACAAACATGTAATTATAGAGAGTTTATTTTTGACTCAAGTACCAATGATCGACAAAACGACCATTATTAACTTAAATAATTACATAGTGTTCATAACATGGTAATAAGTGATATAAAATGAATAATGAACTTGAAAAAGGTTCTTAAGAAAGTATAAATTAACTCAAGTTTATTATTTAGTAGGTTAAAGAATGATCGAGTCAAGTCGGACCCGAGGTAAGGGAACTTCTTAACCCAATTTCCATTCTTTGGGTTAATCTCCTACTTTCAAATTATGTCATGATATTATTATGTTCTATATTGTATTTATACTTTATTTATGTGTAAATATAGTGAATACATATAATAGATCTAATTTATTTAAAAAAATTATCTTTGTAAGGGACATCGTCTCAATCTCCTTTCATTGAGGCATATTTTGTTTTATACACAACTTTCTTTTATATGGTGTATAAAACCTTTTGACTTTTACAGTTATCCAAAAGGAATATTTTTTATATGAAGCGTTTTACTAAACGACAAAAGGGAATGTTTTTGTCGTACGTATGCAGCGACAACGACTTCTCCGCCGCCGTGACCATTATTTGAGTTTCGGCTTCCTCTACAAGCCATAATTTTTTTTAATAAAAAATAAATACCATGTTTTAATTTTCTTTTATTTTGTTATTGAAAATGGATTTCAATTTTTTTTACATCAATGTGTTGTATTTATATCTTTTTATTGAAAAGTGGAAATGTTATGTTTCCTTTATGCATGTTTTATGTGATACGATTATGTTATGGTTCTTGGGAATTGTAATGAAGATGGGTGGTTACGTGATAAACTAAGGGTGGGTATAAGGCCCCAGCCTTAATCCTTACTTAATATTGAATTAAATGAGTAATTCACATTGAGGATCTTTTCAGGTTTAGAGTTTTAGAGAATTAGGACATAACTATTACATCTCAAAAGATTACAAAGTAGTCGCTTCTACTAAATTTCCATAAAATAAAAACTCTTAAAATGAAACATGTCTAGTTCCATGTCTTATATAGCGTGACATTCCCTTGATCCCATCCTTGAACTTATTCCACTTTAAGTCCTGTGAAAAACATTTCAAAAAAAAACTTGGGGTGAGCATAAAAAGCTCAGTAAGGGATACACAAAGAATAAAAACTGTTACTTTTTCAAACATCAAGTAAACCATGTATACTCTATCAAAGTAATACCTTCACCTTCATGAATTAGTAAAAACTCTTCACTGAATAAAGTATCATTACTTACCTTTTTGTAACCAAATAATTACCATAAAACCCATATAAAGAACACATAACATATATAAAGGTAACTTGGGATATAAACATACTTATGTGGAATAACCATACGGTCGACTTCCACACATATCACTTAATGGAATAGCCATATGGCTAATTTCAATACATACTTAATGGAATATCCATACGGCCGACTTCCATACCCAATGCATTGGAGGTTATAACGTAACCACCCGTCCTGGTATTCACGGCACCACCCGTCATATGGTTTATAACATAACCACCCGTTAAAATGTCCAAGTACCAATATAAAATCATAAAACATAAAACCAATATAAAGGAATGATAACATTTACACATCACAATATATCATAATAGAATCCTTTATCAAAACCATTTTCAAAACCATTTTCAAAACCATTTAAAACATTTAATAAAGAGATTTTTGAATCAAAGTGTCCCATACCACCTTGAAGCTTAAAATTTTATACCATTAATATCCATATAAATAAATCCTTAAAACCATTTTGAAAACATGGATATTAATAAGAACAAATAATTAAAACATTTAAAATGACATTTTGGTTAAAGGGGTTTTACCAAAATTAGAGACACTTGAATACAATAATTGAGGAATAACATTTAGTCATAACTTTATAATATCATGAGAATAAATGGATTCATGATATAATACTCCAAAGGACAGTATATACACTATATAAGAGTGAATTGGTGCATAACAACAATGAACCCTCAATAGAAATGTCAAATGTGATGAAATCCCTTATAAAGAAGGTATCCTTAAATTAAGGACAAATCAATCTCAAAAATATGTGTGACTAATATAAATACACCCAATATAAGTGGATATTAAGTGTAAAACAATAAAAAGTCATTCACACATATTCAATGGATGACATATTCAATGACTACATGTTGAACCCAAAGAAATCGAAATTGGGTTAAAAAGTTCCCTTGACAGCCTAACGACATCACATCAAAATGAGTTGATGAGAGGTAAAAAGTGTATCTCATCACTTGGACATAAAATTTACATCAATAAGGATATATGAGAAAATATCCCAACATAACAATATGTAAATTAAAAGACCCAACAAAAGAAGTCTTTTAAAAAAAGAGGAGGGTGAAAGGTTCCCTTACCGACTTGGGTATCTTTCAAAACATACACCCCATGAAAGAAAGAAAATAGATCATTGATGTAAATACTCATAAACGAAAGTATATTACACAAAGAGTAGAATAATTGGCATTACATACACCACTCAATGGAATTTGTGGAAAATGTAGCATAAATCTCATGGGAATAAAAGTGAGATGAAAAATCCCTTACAAAAACTCGGCAGCCTAACGGCGCCACATAAAACTTCCGAATATGGATTGATGAGATCAAATAGGGTATCTCATCACATTAAAATAAAATGTACAGAAAGATTAATATAAAATAACATCCCCCAACATTACAAAGAGGAGCCTAAAAGAAGTGACATAAAGGAGAGTACTTAAAAAGAAAGAGAGAGGTTAGATCTCTTACGAAAGTTCGGCAGCCTAACAGCGCCACTCAAAACTTGAAAAATGGATTGATGAGAGAGAATAGGGTCTCTCATCACATGAACATAAAAATTACAGTAGGATTAATATAAAATAACATCCCAATCATAAGAAATTTGAGCTTAAAAGAAATGACATAAAAGAGTGTACTTAAAAAGAAAGAGAGTTGTAGGATCCCTTACCTCGGGTCCGACTTGACTCGATCGTTCTTTAATCTCCTGAATAATAAACTTGAGTTAATTTATACTTCTTTAAGAACCTTTTTCATGTTCATTATTCGTTTTATATCACTTATTACCATGTCATAAACATTATGTAATCATTTAAGTTAATAATATTTGTTTTGCCGATATTTGATTCTTAAGTCGAAAGTGGACTTCTTACAATTACATGTTGTTCGTGTGGCCAAATTTTTATTATATCAAGAATTGTATTCATGATGAAGATATCATATATGTCATATATATCCAGTACATGCATGTATTTATAACATTACATAATCATTTAGAGGTAATAAATGAAATGCACCGTTCATGGAGACGGTAAGCCGTACGTACGCATGAACGCTACTTTCATTTCTATTTCATATTTTATAGAATGGAATAATAATGATATTAAGGTATATTATAATTCCAGTATAATATCATATATAATATCATAGTTCCATCCTTTATACATCCCACATATGGTATTTAACGAATCAAATCACTTTGAGGGGGCGGTAGTCCGCACTTCCTTAAATGAAGATATCGTGTTTACCCATAATGGAAAACATAAAGGTATGCCCAAAATGAAAAAAAACAGAAGATTAAGGAAAACATAAACATATTATATATCATATATAAAAATATTGACATCATAATGGCCACCTTTGAAGGTGTTAAATGTGTATTGAACAATCATCGTTTCGGGAGGCAGAATTTCGCCATCCACGGAAACCGTATGTTCTTAAACCATTTGATGTAGTTGTGTGAGAGTGTAGCTCGAATAAATCTTATAACAACATCCTAGTATATTGAATATACTGGTTTTGTTACAAAAGAAATAAATAAAAAGAGTTTAGGGGGTTGTAGAAGCAAAATAATACAAATGAACAAGAGAGAATGAATTAACTTTAAAAGTGTATCTCCTTTTGATTTGAGCCTAAAGGCTTTCTTTGAAAGGATTCTTCCCAATGGGAATCCTCTAGGATGAGTAAAGGGATTTTGAGAGAGTAAATGGGCAGGGTTTGGCTGAGCCAAAGGCTTGAGGAGTGTGTGTAAGATAGTAGAGGTGGGGGCCTTTTATAAGAGGAGAGGAGGGGCACTTTTGGAAAGTAAAAAAATTATTACTTTATTTGAAAATCTGTTTCGGTTTTAAAAGGTCCCACATTGATATAATTCGTGTATAAGGTGATAAGGGTTCTAAATCCACCCATAAAATAAGTTTTGGACATGTGTAGTTCATAGATTTTACATTATCTTTCCATTTTATTTAAATCGTCAAATAATGATGTCATCGCTGCATCATTATTATGTCATAAATAATTTAATTTATTTAATGTATAAAAATTATAAAAATAATACTATGATGTAGTAAATCTTTTTATATTTCCAATAACTATTTATAATAAAAATTTGGACTTGTGTAACCCTACTGAAAAACTGTTTTAGTAAAACAACTCATGTTTGTGTCAATTTAATTTTAACATTAAATAAAAATATATTATTGTCATTTTCCAACTAAAGTGGCTCCATGGGGTCCCCAAGTTGGCCCATGGATTTTCTTGGTCGGCCATGACTCACCCAATAGGTGTAGGACAAGTGTCATGGTGTTTTCACATTCTTATAATATCATTTTTACCTTAAATTACACTAATTACCTCTAATCGCGATTAAAAACTTAATAAGTTACTATTCACCCAAAAATAATTTTTATCCCATTGAACCACATTTTACTTATTAATGACAACCATGTATGTAGTATTTTTGAAATTCAAAACACAAAGATGGCAATGTTTCATTTAAACGGAAAAATCAGTTTTTATAAGTACCACTTAGTGGTTTCACTATTCATCAAAAATTGAAGTTTTTCAGAAAAATCCCAAAAATTTACCCTAAGATATATTTGATATTACGAATTCAAAAATGAAGTCTATTTTACAAAATTCAAAACATATAAGTCACATTAATTAATTTAATAATTAATTCCCGCTGTCAGAGCAAATGGCGTGTTTTTATGAAACAATAAGTATTAAAAGATTGACACTAGTTTAAGTCCAATTTCAAAGTGAAATTTATTCCAACGACCACTATTGGATTTAATGGTAAAAATATATTCTAATTTCACTTTAAAACAAATTCAAAAGATAATATAATCATATAAATAAGTTAGATTAAAAAGAGGTTTTGAATTAAAATACAACATTTTACACTATTCATTAAAAAACGAACTTTATCGGAAAGGTACCAAAAATTTACACAAAGTAAATTTTGATGTCCCGATTCTAAAGAATAGTTATTTTTGGTCCAATAGAATTTATAAGATTGATCAAAACTATATTTAATGACGGTTCACCGTCAAAAGGTGATAAGTGAACCCTTAGTGAAAATTAGGGTATAAATGCCTAAAATTGAACTCTTTCCGTATTTTAAGCCTTTATCTTTTATTGGGTAAATGTAAAAACATTTAAAAACATATATAATCATATTTTAGTTATTTCTATCCATTCCCGCCAGTACAATGGCTACTTGTTAACTAATGTTTAAAATAATATTATTTTATTATTAGAGTGCAACGTAAGATTCCCAAGAAACTCGTTGTTGCGTGTTGGGTACGCCATCGAGCATAGAGTACCCTTTAAAGTCATATTAATATTTTATTCACAAGTATGGATAAATATGAAAATTTCATATTCTTTATTTACCTGGGGTGTTACAGTGGGTGAGCCAGATATAGCTCTCCAATGCATTGGGTAACGCGAAGGAGTTAAACGTTAAGGTTTCTCTGAAGAGATTTAGGGAATATACTATGATGGGTATTCCAAATGTAACCAAGAGGGTTACTCCCTACGTAAGAATGTTATGAATGCCTCAAGTTACCTTTATGTCTTATGATTTCTATGATTTATTCATGATTTGATGAGGTATGTTAAAGTGCCTATGTTTTATGAGTAGAGTATGATTTCATTGATTCTTATGTATACATGTACTCATGTTTCCTTTCCATATTTTTATATCCATTACTGTGCTTTTTATTCTCATCCCATGTTTTTGAAATGTTTTCACAGGTCAAGGGAAGGGTACATGATATGATGATAGTGTCAAGGAAGTGTCAAGAAAGAATCCATGTTTTATTTTAAATATGTTTCTGTTGATGGGAAAAAATGAATACTATCTTTTATTGTAACCACTTTGTTTAAATGTGGGATGTAATGAAAGTTTTATGATCTAATTATCTAAAAATCTAAACCTGAAAAGATCATCAAGGTGTATTCTTGAAATATCTCAATATTAAGTAATGTTTAAGGCTGGGGCCTTATAATAAGGTAAGTGTTTTAGTAATTATCCATCAAATTTGAGATGCTTTGTATTTTTTCCACTGTACGATACACTAGTTTCACTATGCATTGAACCTAAATTGAAACTTCATTCAATTGGTTTCCATAATTTAGAACCTAATGAATCTATTTGGACTCCTTTTTTGGTTTTCACCTTTGGGGTGTTCCAATGAATTTCCATCATTTTCATTAATTCATAAATAGTAAAACCATAATCTACATGGTTTTATCATGACTTATAATTGTGTTATCCTAAAATGAAATGGATAATTGTTATGGTGTACCATAGATAACACCCAAATCGATATTTAATAAATTTAATGGAAGTGAGTTGTATGACCATGTTACTTGATTAAATAAAAATATGGTTATTCCCTTGTCAAATATAAATGATATTTAATTATAAAATAGTAACCGGATCATATTAAAATATTGAGTACATATCACTATTATGATTAAAGGGTATAGTGATTCTCATGCATTATAATACAATCATGGAATCCATTTTAATATTTTGTGATATAGGCATGGAATCCCTTTCTCTATTTTCATCTATGGTCATGGAGTACCATAAAATGTTATGATATATATGAATTGAAACCCTCATAAATTATGATATGGTTATTGTGACCCAAATTAATTTTAATACAGGAATGGCTGCCCTATTTCTATAATACAATCATGTCAACACTATTGTTATATATATAGGAATGGTGACCCTTAATGTTATATAAGGGCATGGATAACCTTATTGATATGATATTGGAATGATGGCCCTTTTTGGTAAGATACTTGGAATGGAAACCCCACCATTAAGATTTTTTCATGGAGACCCTAGTACTATGATACATGGAATAAAATACTTTGATACTCATGAGGCTCATGTTATAGCCCATGAATTTCATAGTTATGCATAGGGTCTAGAAAATTATAGTATCTATATATGTAGATGTAAACATTACTATATATCCAGTCCATATATATTTATTCTTATGGTAACTTATTTATAGGTTTTTTGGAATGGGTATAAGTAAGTACTGTTAACCTTGTTTCCTTTAGGAACACGAGAAAACCCTTCGCTACTTTTTCACTAATTACCATTATATTTTCACACTAAACTTTTATATTCATAGAATGGATATTATTAGACACTTTTGGTGGTGGCATAATGAGTATATATCACAACCAATCTGAGTCAGTGATGGTACCCCGATAGATTATGTGGACACACGAACGGACATGGGAAAGATCCAAGTGATACAAACATGGTATGGTTATAGATTTGGAGGTGATGAGAAAATGATTGAGCTATGGATCGTGATTCTATTAGAGGCAATATGTTTTTCTATTCTTTCCCTTTTGATACATGTATTAGATAGCATGATTTCCTATTCATTTCTATTACATACATGACATTAAATCATTCTGTATATGGCGCAAGATATTGTTGATTCTTGTTATTTATTTTATCTAGATGTTTACCTTACATTATTTGTTATTTATAATTTTCCACTATTGTTATCTTCATTTCACCATTATTCTACTTTGAGAATGAGGGTGTAGTTTCCCCATTACAAAACATGTGATGCTTTATTTTAGTTGGAGACCTCTAAAATATGAGGAGGCACACATGATACCATATGGCCCACTGGATCAAGGCATAATTCAATGTAAACTTGGTTAGGACATCACATAACATTCTATATGAATGTTACTTACTCCATAAAAAACTCACATTTCCTTTAATTTTCATTCAAATTCCCCTTTTGAAAAATATTTATTACAACATTCGAATGATCCTCATGTTCTTCATTGTTATTATAGTAGATAAGAATATCTTATATAAAGACTAAAAAAATTTATCAAGGTAATCACTATAGACTCTATTATTTATATCTTTGAGGAAATATAGAGCACTGATGAGTATAAATGGAATCACTATAAACATGTAATTTACATTCCATGAATGAACATAATCCTCGAGGATATCCTCATTCTTTATCTTTAAAAGATAAAATCCCAACTGAATATCAAACTGAGAGAAATATTAAGCTCCACATAGTTGATAGAATAATTCATGAATATATGGAAAAGGATACTTATTTTTATCATTATCTTTTTGAGCTCATTATAATCCATTCATAAACACATTGACTAATCCTTCTTCTCGATGAGAAGGACTAACACACAACATGGTGAAGCCCATGGGTGAATAAACCATTTATCTTGGTTCAATTGTAGTTGATTCTTCATCTATATTAGTTCAATAGTTTTCATTCTATATAAAGTATTAGATATTGTAAAAAAATTATACATTTTATTTTGAAATCAACCACTCATTTAGGAGGTAGATGGGTAAATTTCTTCTAGAAACACACTGAAGTGTTCTCTTAAAATAAGAATTTAATCATGGATACTTTATTTCATATTCATAATCATTTGATTTAGAGATTCTTACCCATAGGTAGTAATATACATTCTTAATATGGTGATTTAAAAGGAGGCACATCCCCCTCTTTATATTTTTATAGAATCAGTGAATGATTCTTGATATAGTGGTTGATTTAATTGTATTGGAAATATATGATAGATCTATATAAGGAAAGTTAATATATACCTAGAATAATGTCGAAATCTACCAAAGGTTGTATTAAAATGTTCTCATTGAAATTTAAATCAAAAATATTTATAACGGTGAAGTTATATATGTGGGATTAAATAATTTCAATATTTTACATTTTCACTAAAGGATTGACTTCCATGTTTTGAGTTGGTGTTTAAGTAGTTATATTAAACTTGTGTGATATGAATCAATTCATAGAACCAGAATAAAAAATTATATTTTATATCCTTAAATTAGTGAATGGGATAACTATCAACACTTAATTTTCAGGATAACATTAGTAGTTTTGATGGAAAATTATCTCCCTTTCTCTCTAGGCTATTCGGGATGTTATCAATGGTTATATTCTAACACCCTTAGATTAGTGCATTGGTTTACATAGTTTCCTTGTAACTTGAAGTTGAATGTATTTCAAATTGGATGAGAGTTAACTATATCATTCCATTATTCCTTAAAATTTGTTAGTTTCTCTCATTTATATTCTCTATCTAGGTTCCCATAATTAATGCACCTAAACCATTTCTTTACCCCCTTCAGAAAATTTCTACTTTGATTCTTCCCAGAAAATTGAAAAGTGGGAGGTTTCACTTTATAACCCCAAGATATTTCTCTATATCTATACAATAATTAAACCCCATTCTTCCCATCCTATATCTAGAAACACGAGGCCTTTGAAATTCACCAATCACTATTTTGACTTTGAACACACATCATACAATTTATTCATAGCTATACATGTTTCAAATCACCAGAGATTGTCAGATAATCATAATTTTCCCACTAAATAAGAAATTAAATTTAATTCAGAAGAAAATGACAAAGTTAGAGGAGTGTTCTTCATGTATTTTGATGTTTTCCTCATACACCCTAATGAATTCATCCCCCTTTTATTTGTTTGCAAAGAACTCTCTCTCTATCTTATGTTTAAGGGTGTGACAAAAATATTATTCTAAAAACATTTTCATGATTTTACCCCACTCAATTGCTTTAATTTATTCATTAATAATTATATTCAGGATCATTTTAAACAATTTATAATCTTCCCCCTCCATGTGATAAACAAACAACATAACATTATCTTTATTAGTGTATTAAAGAAAGAAGAAGATCTTTTCCATAGATTTTATCCATTTCTCCTTCATTAATCAATCATATTATCCACAAAAAATAAAAGGAATTTTTTCTATAGAGGTATAAATTACAAATTTATCTTAGTATATTTTGTTTTCCCCCCTTATTCATATTTATATTCAATAAATGAGTTAATTGAGTAATTATTATCATGTATTTTTTCTCTCCTGCTCCCATTGGGTTAAGAATACTATCTAGCCAGTCATCACATTTTTCAATCACATTAGTGGTTTAAATAGTTCTTCATATTTCAATACATTCATTAAAATCATAGTAAAATTATGGATGCGAATTTTTATAATATTAAACAAAAAATGAAACTACGAACATTAAATGGATAGGTCATAAATGGAATATATTCATAACCAATGAATTTATAGGTTTCAATATGAGTTCTATATGGTCTATTTACTAGAATAATATTTTATAGGGAAATTTTTTACCTTTATAGTGGGTGTTTAATAGATTTTTAATTTACCCATTCATATCCCATGGGAGTTTCAAACAAGGTGTGCATCATTTACACTTTTACATGCACCAGGTGATATTTAAGTAATGTCCCAATGAGACCTTTTTAGGGTTATTTCATATTTTTAAAATAGTTTGATATCCACATCCACTTGTTGTATCTAGAAATAGTTTTTTAGATACTAATCACACTATACATTACAATAATTTTATTTTTTTCTATGTTTAGACTTATCTCTAATTATTTTACCAAGGTTTTTTAATCTTAATCCCACAAAACATCTTGACTTAGCTCTGATACCAACTATGGAATCCCATTTATTTTAGACTCTTTATTTCATGATCTATTAAATTAAGATAAACATAACATAATATAAAAATATTGAGATTCCCAGTGTCATTATTTATTAGATACATATTATAATAACATGATATAGGGATACGACAACGTTATTTAGAAACACCATAACAATCCCGTAAATTCAATCGATCTGTTTTTACATAACAAAATAACCTGGGAATGTACATAAGAATGTAGATAACTATAATCCATTGTAATAGAATATTAAAAAAATAACATGAACAATGTAATAAATGTTAGTCAATAGGAAAATCAATTTGACATAAAAGGGTGAGAATCCTAAACAGTAACATTGTGGCATCAAATAAGTTGATAACATCAAGGAAATATAAGAATATAGAAACAACATAAAAAATGGAATAATAAATATCAGTCAAGGATAACCTTCATGAAATCATAACATAGACATTGGCCATGTGTGGTATACCATGAGATAAAAACATTATAAAATTCACTGTAGGGATAATTAATTTTGAGACCACCCATCACATTCGTATCATGTACATCCATTTGTGTTCCACATAGATCATACAACATAAGAAAATATTTGATCACCTTTAAAACCAAGATTAAAGTGTTCAGGTTACATAAATTTATTTCCCAAATTAATGAATGATATTTACATCTAGGTTAATACACTTGAGTAAAAATTAAGATGAGTATTCATAAAATAAAAGTTGTCTTGGAAAATATTTGGATAATCTCAATATCATGAAAGTGTAAAAAATGATTGATCGAAGGGTCTAGTGAGAGAGAAAGGTGGGATCTAAAATAATTGGGAATAATTGGGATAGTAAATAATTTTGTAAAAACTCATTACTACATGAATAGTGTTAAATGAAAAGGACTAGCACAAAAATAAAGAGGAAAAGAATAACTTACAACAAGATGGTGCTTATAAAATCTTGGGAGGAGCTTCTAAAGGGAATAGAAACGCATTGGGAGGGATTCAGAGTGGGGGAGGGAGAGGAAATGAATTCTCAATGGTTTTGAGTGAAGATAAATTGGAGTATGGGTGGGTATTTATAGAAAAATAATGGTAAAGTTTTTATTAATTTTAAAACATTGGTTTTAGACTCCATGCGATAAAAAATAAAAACCACAAACAATACCAAGGTTTTTTGATGGTTTATACCAAAGTGAAGTGGTATTAAATATTTTATTAGTATATAAAATAATCTATTTAGAATAATTACATTTATGATGCAGAATTGGGTCATGGCCATAATGAATTGATTTTAAATCAATAAAATATAATATATATGCTTTATAAGAATCGTTAAGGGTTTGTAAAATTAATTAAATAGAAAAAAAAACCTTATTTTAAAGGTGAAATATTTTATTTCCTAGATTCCCTTTATATTATTTATTACATTACTTTTGGACTATTATGATCTTATAATAAATATTATATATTTAAACCAATTTTAATTATTATAAAAAATTTCGACTATCACTGAAAATTATAAAAAAAAATAAAAATTGGCTAATTTTATGATTTTTATTTTAAAAAAATATTTGTTTTACTTGAATTATTTACTCTATATTATAGTTTATTCTTTTAAATAAAAATATTTATTTATTATAAAATACACATTTAAATGACATTAACCACTTTCTACCCCTTATAAAAATAATATTTCACTACATTTGATAAAAATATCATTTATATAAAAATAAATATTATTTAATAAGAATATTTCATGGAAATAACACACACAAATATATATATATAATTCATGGATATATTAAAATGTTTATTTTAATTGAAATTATATATTTACTAAAAATACAATTTCACTTTCTTCATATTCAAATATAATTATTATAAAAATCATTATTTACTCATATATGAAGTAATAATGAAATGGGATATATATAATAATTATTATATTGAAAATAATAAATACAAATTTAGAATTCTTGGGTCAACATATATAACACCATATTACACTAGAGTGCAACCTAAGGGTAATGTTTACAATTTTGGCACTTTCTTAAGGTGGTTCAGTGAACATAGTTTTTCCAGTGGTATTAATAAGCTTGAACAGCTCCCATAAAAAGTTTTGTTTTTAACAATTTTTTTGTTGAATATTTTATTTTTCTTGGTCAAGTGTAATGCCTAATGATTCCATATCCCCCAGAAGCTCCTATAAATTGGCCTTATAATGTGTTATTCTATTGGTCAAGGACATCACTTTATCTATCCATGTCAATTAGATTTTATAAAAACAATTAGTTTATTATAATCTTAATAACCACTATAAAATGAAAATATAATCCATTTTTATGATTCTTAACTCTATTTTATGTTTGATAGAAAGATTATGTCCATATTACATTCTAGTCCAAAATAACAAAATTTAATGTAGTGCATGTGATTTCTATAAATATATATCTTAATAATTTATGTTTTCATTTAAAAGGGAATTTAAATTATAAAATTATTTGTTGGTACAAATTATTGTCATATGTTATTTATTTATTAATAAATTTTCATTTATGGAAGTTACATGAGGTTGTTTAGTCAATTTCGCTAAAAAATATTTAGTATAGTGACCATGATCAAATGAGTTTTTAAAATACCTATATAATATCTAAAATGTTTGATGATTATATATTTTATTATTCTATTAATAAAAAATTAAAATTATCACTAGGATTTCAAAAATTGATTCAAATTTTGAATGGTTCATTGATGTGTTTCTTTTTGAGAGTTTAAGAATACTATGATTGTCTATTGTTAATATCACTCTTACAATTTCTAATTTTTTATTCAGAAATATAAATTATTTTATAGATATCTATATTTTAACATAAATAAAATTTTAAATTCAACCTTGTTTATAAGTATTAGAAAACAGAAAACAAATTTTTATGAATGTGGCAGTTTGTATGTATATAGAGATGGTGATATCATTTTCATAGAATAAGTGGGAGGTAGAAATTATAAAAAATTATCATTTCATAATCTAAATGATGTGATGATTATTTTATTTTCTTTATTAAATAACTATTCTTAACCAACCATGTAATGATGACATGAACAATATAACATGTCATTCATGGTGACAAAAGTACACACATACACCTGATGATGTATTCATTTTTTGAATGGTTATGAATGAAGTATGAAAATAGATATTATACAAGCATAAATATATTTAATAATAATAATAATGATGTTATCATACATTCTTGTATATATACGATTTCATGGGGTAAATGAATGAATGAATAAGAGATATAAATTTTTAACATTACCTCTCCCTCTTGATATTATCCCATGTGTAACATCTTAAAGATCATTAGATTGGACATTTGGAAAGATAAAAGCTTATCAAACATGTGGGTAGAGTTGGGAAGAGTTTAAGAAATATTTTTTATAAGGAAACAATACTTATATAAATAATCATTTAATTATAAAACAATAATTTATTGAATTACATTTCCAAAGACCTTTTTAGGTTTAGTTTTTTTGAGAATTTGGTCTTAAATATGACAACACAATCTAATGAATTACAAAATAGAAATTTCCACCCAGTGTTAATTTTTTCAGAATACAATATATTTAAAATTAATAACTTTTTGTCATGAAAAATAATCATGATTTTCAGAATGACTTCATCATTATTCCTGCACATCCATAAACCCTCGAAAAAATATTTGAAAACGTGGGATGGGAAAAAAATCTTAGTAAGGAATATATAATTAGGATAAAATAAACTCATAAGTACATTTCAAAATAATGAAATTATATATTATTATTTAAAATTAAAATTTATAAAATTTTATTTTAAATAATCATTTAACTACTCATAAATTAACTATATTGTGAATACTTTTTCATAAAATACATTAAAAAAATATAAATAAAAAAATAATAAACCTGATGGTTTCATAGGAAAAATGATAACCCATGAAAAATATACTCTACAAGAACATAAATTTTACCCTATATGGGAATAATAATTATTTTAAATTAAATATCATTATATTACCATGTAATGTCAAAATATTTCTATCAAAAGTTATTTCAAAGTATAAAGAATTTTTATAGTTGACTTGGGACTCATCTAAATAGGGCTATTACAAGAAACCAAACAATAACCCTTATAAATTGAGTAACATTATAATTTAGCTCTGACATAGTTCTTTAAAGATCATAACCATTACCTGAAGCATTAGGGAGATATATTGAGCTCACCCTATAAGGACCCTGAGATTAAACATTACATAATATTTATTAATAGATAAATAATTCACTCTATTATTTTTTGATGATATTTACGATTTTTTTATAGAATTACATTATCAACCTTAAATAAATAAATATTACATTACATGGTGAAAATTCCCACTCAGTATCCTTTTTTTCAAATAATACAATACATTTAATAATATAAAACTTTTATTTTCATGACATGTCTTCAAAATTTTCCTCTTGACCTCATCTGTGTCCCTTATCATCCTTATAAACCTATAAAAATATTTTATAGTGTTTTATTAGAACTAAAATATTAATAAGGGACATATAAAAAAAGATAATGAAACTCATTACTCTAAGAATACTCTTAAAAATTTACTTTTTAAAAATAAACCTTTAGCTCCAAATAAACATTTTCTATCCCAATAAATCTATATTAAAACCTAAATATATTGATAAATATTTTATTAAAATTATAATGGAAAATTAAAACCCACACAGTATTCTTGTAAATCATGAAAACACATGAAAACATTTTATAAAATTTATTAGTTTCACCCTTATAATGTACCATAAAATTAACTATAAAACATATGCTCATTATCTTAACTTGTGAAGTCATATGGTTTTTGTATAATACCATAGAAGGAAATGATAAATCATTTAGTTAAATTGGGATATAAGTTTTATATCACTCTTGTAATCTCTCTTACAAAAGGAATAACCTACTCGGTAAATTCCCACAATCTCTTAGGAGAAACCTTACCACATAAATTCATCAAATTTCCCAATGCATTAGAGTACTATATCAATCTCACCCATTATCATGATCCATATTAAAATCACACATCATCATGATTTATATCATGCTCACCCATCATCATAGATAATTCCTAAGAACAATAACATAATCAGAAATAATTAATGAATACAAATTTTATTACACTCATATAAATATTTTTTACTCCCCTTTATAAACATTTATGGATATCAAAATATCCATTCCATTTAAATCCCATATTGTAATTTCTAGAACAAAATGAAGGAGTTTTTTTCTTGAAAAAATCATGAAATCATGAAATGGAATTCAAACATCTACTTATGGTTATGGAGGTGGGAATTACCATCGATGATGTACTGGTTAAAATAAAACATTCCATTTTACTTTTCATCCAACATTCCATATAAATTATTTAAAAATATCTATTTTGAAAAATAGTTGAATAAATTAGAAAAGTTACATATAATAACCTTTATAATTCATTTATTTCTATAAAAATAAATCTCTAAAATAACTTTATCATTATGGAGAAGGAAGAAAAATATTTATTAAATAAATCTTTAAAACATTTCAAGTTGTATTTTTTAAGGTAATGTGTCTTTTAATTATAGTCCAACTCTTCAAATACATTTTTTATGTTCCATAATAATAAAATTATTTATGTTATTAAATTTATTAATAAAATTTTTGAAGGTATTTTTTATTTTATTTTATTTATTTTCACATGAAAAACAATTATTTAAAAAATTATATTAACATCAGAAGTTTTGGCGTTATTCCAATCATATATAAAAATGACTTTTAAGGTTTAATGTGGTCAAATAGGTTATCATTAAATCATATAAAAATTAATAATCCTTGAAGAATATTCATTTTTATATATTAATTATACTTTCAAAATAAATTGTTAAATATGGCTTTGAAAAATGAATTAAGTTACAATCAAGGGGATGGTAGGCCGTACACATGCATGATTAATGTTTTCATTTTTAATAGAGAATGAAAGAAATAAGGTTAGTATAATTATATGTGTATAAAATCATTATTATATCATAAATATCATATTATATCTGTAAATAAACTTATATATAGAAGTCATATTATTTGGTTATGAAAAACGAATCACATAGATTCATGGAGGTGGTAATCCACATGTATGAAGAAACAAAATTATAATTTTTGAATGGATAAAAAGTTAATAATGATAAATATTAAATAGTTACTATATATATATATATATATATATATATAACTACCATCAGTATAACCTTCCATGATAGCATTGATGGAAGAAAAAATACATATGTACATGAGGTAGTAGTCCGTCGTACACACAAATAATGGTTTCATAACACATTTGATGAATGAATTATATGGATATAGGCTTTTCCATTAACATCAAAATATAATATAATATGGAATAAACTGGTTATATTATTTCACCATGGTTTAATAATATTTTATGTAGGTATAAAAATAGATTAAATATAAACACTCAGTTAAGATCTAAACAACTTCTTAAGAAAATCTCTTTTTGTTTATATCTAAAGCCTTACTAGAATGGTTTCAGATTAAAGAAAGAAATATAGGATATGGGGAGGGATTTTAGAAATTGATTTGGGAGGTTCATGGAGAAACCAAATAGATCTTTAATTGTGGAGTTGATAGGGGAGGCGGTTTCCATTTTATATGTGGGGGAGAGGACACACTTGAATTTTTTAAAATGATTAAAATATATTAATGACTTAATCAAACAAAAAGGGACCAAAATAGACCATTTTAGAATTTTATATGATATAGGTTCTAAATATGAACATATAATTGGATTTATACATGTTTTTAGGTCATTTTAACCCTTATATATTAAGTTCACCCCTGGTAAACCTGTTTTAACAGTAACTGTGGTAAATGATGATTACTACTTTTACAATTAGTTATGGTAAAAAAAGATAACATTATTACCTAATATCATTCATTATGATTTAAAATAATGAATACATTTTTTTATTTTAATTAACAAAATAGGAATTTTTTTTGTTATAATTAAACCCTCAAGACGTGATGAAAACAATATTTTTCAAAAAAAAGGCCTTTTATGAATAAAATGATTTTATAAAAAACTCATGTACAATGTTGATTCAAAAAAAATTATTAGATTTTTTAAAAAAACAAATAATTTGATTTAAAAAAACATAAATATAATTTTCCATTGTAAATGATTGAAATGAAAATTAACTTTTCAATAATAAACACTATTTTTCCCTATTAATAGAAAAATATATATCATAGAAAATTATAAAATATTAATTCTAAGATTGTATTGAAGTGATGAATTCCAAAATGAATCTCATTTTTTTAAATATAAATTAAATAAGTGGGGAATAAATCATTAAAATAAAACAAATATAATATATGAAACACTAATTTGGTTAGAAATAAAGATTTTTATGTTTGACTATAATATTTAACTAATATTATTATAATTAATATAAATGTATAAAATATAATAAAATATTTTTAATAAGAAATTGACATGATTTATATTAAAATTAACTGGGTTTTTACATTCTTCCCCCTTTTTAGAAATCATGTGCTTTAAATTTTATTCTTCACTTAAAGAATTAGTGATATTTTTCTATTATTACATTTTTTGATTCTCATGTGGCTTCTTCAACCATACAATTTTTACAAAAAAACATTAACATAATGAATAAATTTATTCCAAAACACCTACTCTTTATAATAAAAAATATATGCTAGTAACTCCTCATTAGAAGTAATTTCTTCCAACTGAACTAATTTGGTGCTCAAAACATGATATGCATCTATTGCATATTTTATTAAAAATGAAACATGAAATACATAATTTACCTAAAATAAACTCAAAGTAAAGACTAATTGGACTGAAAAAAGTCCAATATTCTCCTTAATTTCATATGAATCTATGAATCATAGACTTATATTTACCTATTTTCCAAAATGAATAAAACGTTTCCATGTATATACATTATAAAAAATATTGATACATACCTTGAAAAGAAGATAATTCATTCTGTTTCCTATATAAAATTTAAACCTACCATGTGCCTTCCTCATGTTTTTTTGAATCATATTCACCTTCTCAAGCATTTATTCCACCAATTATAAATCCAAAAAAAATTCTTTCCATAACATTAAAAATAATCTAGAGAACAAAACTAATTTCCTATTAACAACTGAAAAGGTGTTATCTATATGCTTAAAATATGTTATTATAATAAAACTCAACCAAAGACATATATTGATCCCAAAATCTATGATAATCCTTTGAAAAATCTTAAATTATATCTTTAACTGATTGAATAAATATCTCTAACTATCAAGTATATTGATGATGACATAATTTACTAAAATTTAATTCAGTACCCAATGAAGTCTAAAGAATTTTCCAAAACATAGATGTAAAACAAGGATCATTGTCAGATAATATATAGTGTAATACTCCTTGTAATATAATTATCTCTTTAAAATAGGGTCAATATAGTCGATTCAAATGATTATTTTCTCAAATGGGTAGAAAATGATAAGATTTAGTTAATTGATCAATAATTACAAAAATTGCATTATTACCTCAAGATGTATTTGGAAATTACGCAAAGAAATCCTTGCATATAGTCTCATATTTATATTTTGGAAATGGAAAAGGATAATTCAACCCCTTTAGTAATTAATTTTTCGATATTAACCAATTGAAAAGTTAAACATTTCATTGAAAAATCATTAATACCTTTTATTATTCCTTCAACATAAGAATTCTCCAGAAGGACACTAACCAGTTTTTGTGCTTCTAGGATAAGTAAGAAATAGAGAACTATGAGACTTACACAATAGTTATAAATTAAATTAGGAAATAGTAGGAACACACAAACTCTTTCCAAATCTGTAAAAACCTTCTTCATCAATATTAAACTCTATAGAATTTTACTTTTTTGAAAGAATCTATATTTTCTTGTAGATCATGTCTCTCCTATGCTTGGTTAATTCAGCCTAAAAAACATATTTCATTCAAATTTGAGAAAAATAGGGAGAGTTTATTCAGGCCCAATTTCTATGCCAACATTCAATAAATCATTATCCAAAGGATCATTCTCTATAGGTAGCATGGGTAATATAAGATTATTTTTCTGACCAAAAGCATCAACATCACTATTTTCATTACCAAGATAGTAATGAATTTTATATTCATAATCCTTTATTAAATCCAACCATATTCATTTTATAATGCACAAATCATTATATGTGAATATATATTTATAATTTTTATGATCATTACATATTTCTCACCTTAATATATTTAAATAATGTATATTTTTTTAAATTAAGCATTTTAAATGTTATATCAAGGTTATGTATATGATACATTTTCTCATAAGGATTTAAATTACCTGAGATTAAGAAATTACTTGACCATTCTCCATTAAAACCCAACCAAATATCATTAATGACACATCATTATTGATAAAAATATCACCATTTATGGATGAAGGAGTTAAAACATGGTCATTTACTAATATTATTTTTAATTCCTAGAATCATTATTCACATTCCTTTTTTGAGATGATTCTAACAACTTTTCATGTAAACTTTGTGAGTGGGGTAGATAAAAATGCAATGTTATCAAAAATGGTAATAGGCTTCGAATCCTTGAAAAATACAAATCTTAGTAACATTTTTGGGTCTTGGTTATTCATTAACAACTTTAGTATTACATGGATCAAAATTTATTCCCTAATTATTTATTATATGTCCTTGGAATGAAATCTATTATGACTAAAAATAATATTTGTTAAAATTATAATATATCTTATTTTCTATTATGATTTTTAGTAAAATCTATAATTTTTTTTCTTTATTTTCATTAATTTTAATATAACTTAAAAAATATTCAATAAAAAACCACAAACATATCCACAAATTTATGGAAAACTCTATTAATAAGACCAATGAATACAAATAAAGTATTCTTCATCCCAACTAGAATGAATAAACACTCATACTACCCATACCTAGTATGAAATGTTTTCTTATGTATGTCATCCTCTGTAACCTTTAGATAATGGTACTCATACCTGAGATCGACCTTAAAAAATACCAATATCCCTAGATCTAGTAAAATAATTAATCTTTACGAGGAAACATATACTTATTCTTAATAGTATTGTTATTAAATTATATATAATAAATGTAGTACCACATGAAAATATAATTATTTTTAATAAAATAAATATGAGTTACCCATAGAGAAGTGTTCGGATGAAGGGAACTTTTATCATGAAACTCCATCAACTTATTTTTCAATTCCAAAAGTTCTACAAGATCCAGTATAATAGGGGTATTTGAAATTAGATTAGTATTATACACTAATTCAATAATAAATAAAACTTATTGATTAGGTATAATAATTTCCTAATCATCAATACAGACATCTACATAATATTTTACTACTAGGGCATTACTAATATGAACAATTTTCTTATTTCCAACAACAAGATAAAGGAAAATTTCATTTCCACATCTTAATAGTTTCTCAGATTCATGATATGTTTCCAATGGTATGAATTTTTTCATATATTAAAATTGAAAATCATTTTAGAAAATAACTTCCTCATATTTTTACTTATCATACCATGATAAAATAAAAGGTAATATATACCCATAATAACATAAAATTATAAAATAGGAAAAGAAATAAGTATTTTTAGGGAAAACCATTCCAAATATGATAACAAAAAGATATATTTAAATTTTTGGTTCCTTAATAATTCTACAAGGTAATTTTTAAAAAAAGTATTAACTTTATTTACTAACATGAAATTTTCATTTTTCCAGAAAATTTATTTGAAATTAAAGAATGTTTTGAACCAAATTCCTAAAAGAAAATAGAATAATGCGAATAACCAAGTAGTGAACATTTTACCACTTCATTAGATGGCCCACCATCCATATATGTAGTTGTAAATGACGTTACCACACCCTTTGGCTTATAATCATGTTGTTTCCCATCATTCATGATCTTCATTGAACTCACATCCACATAATAACCAATCACATTACATTTAAATCACATTACTATATATTTATCATAATTGTCTTTACCACTTCCAAGATCTTATTCTTTGTAATAATGTGCTCTATGTAAAAAAAAATACAACATCAGAAGAACTTCCCTAATTTCACAATACTTTCCACGTTTTTATTTTTAATACAACTATAATATACCGAAAAACATGATTTTATTACCTTTATATTTCATCTATGTATTATTCCCATTTATATTCCACCTAAAAAACCTTTTCACTTTATTATAATTAAAAATATGGTCATAAACAAACTTTATTTCCACATTTCTCAGTATATAGAACATTATTCTCAAAACATTTAAATTCATAAGTGAAAAAACCTATTATGTATTATAGAATTTATAATTAATAAAACCAATAAATTTAAATAACATGATCTCAAAAATAAATTGGTGTGTACCTTGCCAAATGAGTGAAGTTTTCTTTATACATATAAACTAGATAATCCTCCTTCTTCCTCAATTATATGAATTTATTTTCCATCTAAAGGAGAAAAGTTTAGGGAATTATATCTTATGAAAAAATTTATTAGAGGTATCCCTTCCCATAGAAATAATTTTTTCTCTTTCTCTATAATTCCTAAGAATTGAACACTATCAATCAACTTCATCTTTAAAATGGTAAATAATAATAGATACCTTTTTATTTCATGAAAACACCATGAATTTAAATACGTTTTATAGATTTTTAATTCACATGTTAGCTACCACTAGTTCAAATGATCTATTAAATGATTGAGGGTGTTTCCTCATAAAATTATATACTAATGGAATGTCCCTCTATAGTAGATCTTGTTTCTCTATAGATTAGATACCTCCACCATTTATTACCTGTTTTAACTTATAAATCACAAAAAAACTATTCTTCTCCAATTCCAATCATTAAAGGCTTCTGATTTGGAATGATATTGTTCTATTGGTTCCTTCTTCCATCATATTTCATGTTTCCTCAATTGAAAACCATTATAAATAGATATATTTTAGATGAATCAAAATTGAAATATTCCAATCCTATATCATGAAAACCATAAATTAAAATCTCTTAAGGGTATTTAATTTATTCATCCTAACCTCTAAAATTGTATAATCCTTTCTTATGTTACCAAATATAAGTATCCATCATTAATTATTACATAATGTTATGTTGTAAGTAAATAATTAAATCTCATACATTTTGAGGTTCTTTAACTTTTATCTTTATTTTGAATTAGGTCATCAACCTTACATAAATAAATATTACACTAAAAGGTGGACACCCATAATCAGTATACATTTTCACAAAATATATAACTGTTAATGTATGAAAAATTTCTTTTCCTTTGATATATTTTCAATCTTCTTTTGAACCTTATCCATATCCATATCCAAACAAATAATATTATGAATAATATTTTAAAGAATGGGATGATAAAACAATTCTCAGTAATGTATATATAAAAAGAAATAATGAAACTCTTTAGTCCATGAATACTCATAAAAAATGTCATCTTTTAAAATAATCCTTGGGATCAAAATTAACATTTTATTTAAAATAAAAAACTATACTAAAAAAATATTTTTAGAAAATAAGTAATAAGAAATAATAAAGGGAAAATAATTCTTGTATAGGTTCTATTGTTTTTATGAAAAAATCATGAAAAATTTTTAACAAAGTTATAAATTTCACCCTTAGGAAGTAATATACACTAATCCTTAAAAATTTATCTCATTATCATACCTTTCGAAATCATATGATTTCTGTAAAAACCCATAAAAATAACTGATAAATCATGTTGGTAACTCATGACATAATTTTCATGTCACTCTTACTATCAATCTTACTAATGGAATAACCATCCCAATTAATTCCCATAATATCATTGGAAAATATTTACTATTTAACTCCATCTATTTACCTAATGAATTAGAGAGATATATCAGGCACACCAATCATCATGAGCTATTTAGGCTCACACGTCGTCCTAAGCTATATCAAGATTACACTTCATCATAAAAAATTACCAAGAACCATAACATTATCATAAAACATGGAAGTTATCATTTTCATTATTACACTTAGAAGAATATTCTTTACATCCATAATAAAATTAATTCTAAATATCAAACTATCCATTCTATTTAACTCCATTTTTGAAAATACACAGAATAAAGGGAATGAGGTTATTTTCTGGAAGAAAATAGGAAATATTGTCATGGGAGTGAAATATAAAATAATAAAACATCCATGGAAAATAATGTTGATACTATATATGTTAAAATATGAGATTAATTTTTCTATTCTATCTACACATTCCATATAAAATAAATAAAAATATTCCCTCGAAAAACAATTGACTGAAAGTAAATGGTGGCCTAAATGTCCATCAAAATTCATTTTTATATAGATAGCTACATTTATAAATTTTATTTAATTTTATGGACATGGATTAAAATATTTATAAAATAAATTTTTTAATCATTTAATATAAGGTTGTCAAGGAAAACTTTTCCTTACCTCGTGTCCGTCTCATTACGTATGTTCTTTATATTCTTAAATAATAATCTTATGTCAATTATTTAATTCTATATGAAAATTTTTGAAGTTTATTATTTTGTTTATTTTATTTATTATAATTTTAGATACAATTATAAAATTAATTAAGTTCATATGATATTTTTTGTCAACATTTGGATCATATATCTAAATTGTACTCAGTTTGTTGACTTTAGTCTAAGTAGTAATTGTTTCATAATCTAAAGAATAATAATATTGAATCCATTATTCATTTTTATATTTTAATTATAATTTTTAAAATAAACCATAAAATATTGTTATGGAAAATGAATTAAGTTATAGTGATGGAGACAATAGGTTTTAAATATGTATGTGTAACATTTTCATTTCTCGAAGAGCATGAGGTAATGAAAGTAAGTATAATTTTATATTTATATAATTATATTACATCATAAATATAATATTATTGATTTAAATAAACTTATATATAACATCCTTGTGATGTGCTCATGAAAAAAATACCCTCACATCAGAGAGGTGGTAATCCTCATGTATGCACGAACAATATTGTAATTTTTCAATAGATGGAAATGTAAGAATGTAAATGATATATTATATTTATATAATGATAAATGTGTCATGATTATCATATATATATATATATATAAATTAATTCCATAATTATAACCATCCATGAAAGGCATTTATGGAAGACAAATTACATTAGTTTATGAGGTAGTAGTCCCCCATACAAATGAATGATGGTTTCATTTCTCATTTGACTGAATAATTATATGGATATAGGTAGTGAAATTAATATAAAATCATATAATTTTATGTAATATACTAGTCTCATTATTTTATAATGGTTGAATAATATTTAAATGTGGTAGAAAAATAAATAAAACAAAAATTATAGGTTAACAATTATATCTATTTTTAGGAAACTAATTATGGATTATACCTAAATCCATCCTCAGATGAATTCTAATATAATGAGGAAAAAATATACTTAGGTATAAATATAAATAAAGGGTTTATTCTATTACCATAAGAACTAAACGGATCTTAATTTATCAATTGTAGCATTCAGTGGTGTCATTTTTATAATTGAGGGATATGAAACAATTGGAATTATTAAAAACATTAAAAAAATATTAATGTCCTAGTCAAAACAAAAAGATTCATAAGATACCATTTTAAAAGATTAGATGAGATAATATATATATATATATATATTTATCCAATATTATTTATAAATGATTTTAGGGTATTTTAATCCTTATATGTTTTTTACCTCCCCTAGTAAAACTTTTTTAACAAGAAAGTGGTCACAAATTTTTACTATTTTAAATATATATTATGATAAAAAATAATTTAACAAAAAAAAATATAATTAATTATTTTGACTCCAAATATTGAAACCATTTTATTAAATTCAATTCTTGGATGTGATATAAATCATTTTTAAATTAAACTATCAAAATGTGTTAAATTTTTTTTTTTCAAAAAATTCCTTTTACGGAATAAAAATATATTTATATAAAACAATAGTATAATTTTTATTACACTAAAATTTATTAGAATATATTTAACCAAGAGAAAAAAAATTAAATTTAAAAAATAATTTTAATAGAATTTTAATTTTTAAATACTTGAAAGGAAAATATAGTTTTCAATAAAAATATGTATTCTTCACTATTAATTTAAAAACAATTCTTTTCTGATAATTCTAAAAAAATTAATCAAAAGATAGTTTTGAGTTTCATAATTAAATAATGAGGTTCATTTTTCAAATTAAAATTATATAATTTGGAAATCAAGATTTTATATAGAACTATATAATACATGAAAACCCAATTTAGTTAGACATAATGATTTTTTCTTTGGACTAAAAAATTATTTAATATTATTATAATCAATATATATATATAATCTAATTAATCTTAATTAATAAATCATATAAATTATTATATTAACATTAAATTGTTTTTTAAACATTATTTATCCTAAAATATTTCCAATGATCATAACATACAAGAAACACAAAAAATAATCCATTTCAATAGTTAAACCCAAAGACAATATACTTTTGAAACCATAAGTAAAACATTTTAATTTTTAATTTATCAAATTCCTTTAGATCCCAATTTTAAAAAATAATATTCCAAGAACAAAGCTATCATGGGATTTTTTTAATAATAAATGGAATATTTTAATTTAAATAAACTATCAAATCACAAATTTGGTAGTGGAAAAAGTCATTGAGGTCGTTTATGTATAACACATTCCATTCTTACTTTGTGAATAATTTTAAAAAATATATGTGATATATGAAAATAATACTTGTATAGAATATCATTGTAATAAAGGAAAAGGATATGTAAACTTACCATTTGAATTAATTTATTGAATTATTTATTATTACATCAGACAATAAAGGTATAAAGTAAAAATATTTGATATAAATCATTAAAAAAATTTAATACTAATTTATATGATAGAATATCACACTCAACTTGATAAAATTTTAACTAATAAAATATTTAATTAAATAAAATTGAATGGATTTGTAAAAAAATTAATCTTTAAATAGTAATGATAAAATAAATCTTTAAGGTAGTTTATACACAACATAAAATAAATCGCATGGTGAAAATTTATTAATTCTCAATGAAAGGGAATTGAGAGTAGAAATCCATTACATTAAAAATAAATTTTCAAATACATTATATATCTTAAAAAATAATAATTTTATTTAAATTAAAATCTTTCTTAAGATTTATTTTATATTTTTTATCCTTTTATAATTCCTTTTGTTACACATTTTACCTTGTCATACTTAATCACTTAGTTGATTAAGTTTTCTATAGACATTTTGAGGTTGTTTTATTTTTATATTTTAAAATAAATTTGATAGGATTAATATGATTAGATGGACCATGATTATATAATTTATAGTTTCTTATTAATTTTATAATTATGTTTTTTATAATTTAATTATACTTTTATAACCATCTATATTGGTTGTTATGAAAAACTAATAAAGTCAAAACATGGATATGGTAGTCTGTGCATGTGCATGAGTAACATATCCATTCTTAAATGAAAATGAGGGAAATAAAGTATGAAATATTTTATCATTATAGAATGATAATTATATAATTAATTTCATATTATTTATGTAAATAAACCGATACATACTTTCCATGTGAGGTAGTGATGGAAAATAAAATACATAGTCTGGTGAGCCAGTAGTCCGCATGTATGCACGAGCGGTGTTTTTTGTTTTTCATTAAATGTTAAAGAAATTTATTTATTATTTAGTAAATAATAAACAAATTCAATTTATATCATATATATAAAATTATTTTATCTTTATCCATCGCTTTGACTAACAATAACTTACGATGATGAAAAATGAAATATATAATCTTTTTAAGGTTATAGTCCACACATACACACAAAATATGTATTAATTTTACATTATATGGATTATTATATGGTAATGTGCTATAATATAAGAATAATAACATTAAATTATATGGTATATATGGTTTTTACTATATAAAAATGGGATGGATATATTTTAAGGTGGTAAAATATGAAAGAAAAATAATTCACTAGGTTAAGAATTGTACCTATTCTTCAGATAACATAATTAGGATGAAACCTAAACCCTTATTAGGATATTATTCTGATAAAAAAAATTTAGAAATGAAATTGGTTTTTATGCTATAACTAGATTTGGGTTGGTCTTGGCTGAGATAAGATGACATTGATGTGTATAGTAGAAAGGAGGGGGTTCCCTTTTATAAATGGGGGAGATTATGAACTTCGAATTTAACAATGTATTAAAATATATTAAGTTATTAATCTATTAATGTGGCTCCAAAATGACTCATATTTAGTGAATAATCAAGATAAGGTCATAATATTACCCTGAAATTGGATTTATGCTAGAAAAAAATAAGGCGACGAAAAAAATGAGAAAACATGACATGGTAAAAAAATGTTGCTGAAATATTTTTTTAAATAGTCTTTAAAAACATGGAATACATTTTTCTATTTTTAAATCTCTAATGTTTCTAAAAATTAATTTTAAAATTATAACACAAAATGCGATAAAAAAATGTTTTCCCAATAAATGTTTTTTTCATAAAAATGTTTTTATACCCAAATTAAGTGTCAAGTTGACTAAAATGACCTTTATTATATTATATGTTAATAAAATGGAACTAATTTTTTTTTAAACATTCAAAAATAGGACAACGTTCTATAAATACATAGAAATAATTGTTTTTTTCATAAAAACTAGTATTTTATACTATTCACTAAAAATAATCATATTTCGGAACATTTAAAAAAATGCATTCTATGATAATTTTGGATTTATGAATTCCAAAATTAATTTTGTTTTTCAAATCTTAAATTATAAAATTTTTAAATTAAACTATTATATAAAAAATAAAATTTATGAAACTCAATTTAGTTAGAATAAAATTATTTTCTTTTTAGATGACACAGTACATATTTTTGATAAAATAAACACGACTCTATGAAATATAATTCATTAATTTTAATATGACAACCCTTTAATTTTATACACCTTATTTCATGAATTATTACGTAAAATCACACTTAGTAAAACCCTAGAGATCAAGAATCCAAGTGTATTTTAGAGATTATCTACATTGGACAACAACTTGATACATGGTCATAACAAAATTATTGAAAACTTATTTAATATGATTCTAAAAATAAATTTATTTTAAAACTACATGGGATAACTTGGGGACATACATAAGAAAGGGGTGAGATATAATTCACAGTAAGATAATAAACGAATCATTACATGATGAAAGTGTTAAATATTAGTCAATAGAAATTTCAATGGAACATAAATTTTGTGAGAATTATAACTATGAACAATGAGGTATGATACAACATGATAGTATAAAGGTAACATATAAATATGCAAACCACATTAAATATGAAATCATAAGAATAATTAATGTTTATCCATAATGGTATCATAACATAATGTGGCATGTATAACCTCTCATAATCTATGAATGGAATATCAGGAGAATAAAACATTAACTAACAAATTGGATCCATATCTGAGCACACTTATCACAGTCATATCATGTACATGCATTTGTGTTCCACAAAGATCATATAACATTTAAAAAAATTCATCACATTTAATCCAAAAATAAAGGATTTTGGGTTACATACATTGAAGTCCCAAAAAAATTGCGTATATGTATAAGTTAATATCCTTGAGTGTAAATGGGTATGGGTATATGCTTCACAAATGTTTGGCAAGATTAATCATAGGAACATTTCAGCAGCATAATAGGGGCACATAATTCTTTATTCTTGAGATTAATGAGAGTGAAAGGGGTCTCTAATAACATAGAAATAAAATGTGTAGTAAGAGATGTATGTAATAACATAATACAACATAAAAAATTGGGTATTAAAAGGAATAATACAAAAATGTTTCTTGAATAAAATTTGGTCTTGAAAAAATCCTACGATAATTTTAGCAGCACAACAGGGGTTCATAATTAATCATGGGAGGGTTTAATGATATTGAATTTTTTCTCTCATTAAATGGAAATAATAATGGTAGTAATAGGGATATGGAAAATCAAATCCCATCAAAATGAATTGGAAGATAAAATACATTATATAAAGAGGGTGCTTGAATAAAGAGGGGAATGAGAGGATCCCTTAATTTGATATAGTATCAACATAAGATAATTTTATAATGATAGGAGATTAATTATAAATTTTTATAATAACATAAATTAGATAGTAAAGGTACTTTTATAAAGTCATCTAAATATAACCAGTTGAGATTCAAAAGCCAAAATACAAAGAAGATGCTTGAATGGAATAGAAGAGAGAGAAGGGAGGAGATTCTTGATAGAATGGTAGAACCTTGAGAGGACTCTATAGAGGGAAGGGAATAATAAAAAAATTCAATATGGTTTTTAGTGAAGAAAAACAGGACCTTTGGTTAGTTTATATAGTAAAATTTAGGGTAGTTTTTTTTATTTCATAAGCATAGATATTGGACTCTAAAAAATGTAATCGAAACCAAAAAACATCAAATGGTTTTTCCTATGGTTTCTAAAAAATAAGGTTGGTTTTAATTATTTTTTTATTTGATGAAACAATCATATTGATATAATACCCTTGGTTATATCAAAGTGAGTTATGTTTACAAAGAATATGTTATAAAATATTATAATATAATATAGGTTTTGGAGGATTCATGAATGGTTTATAAAATTTAAAAAAATAACCTAAAACACATTATTTTAAATTATAAACATAAATTTAGTCGTGGATTCCTTTTAAAGACATATTACATTACTTTTGGGTTATTATGTTGTCATAATACATGAAATATATTTATACTATAATTATTCTTTACCTGAAGATTCATATGTCTATGAAAATTATGAAAAAATCATCATTGGATAATATCAACATACTGATTCCAAAAATAATATTTATATTATAAAAATAATTCTATAGATATAAGAAATTACACTTTTAAATCAAACTCTTTTTTATTGAAAATTACGGGGTTTTTCCAACAACTATTTTCTAATCCTTATAAAAATTACATTTTCACTTCATAAAATAAAATTTTCATTTATATTTAATATATAATAATTAATAAAAATATTTAATTAAAATATAATTTAAATCATGGTTTAGTCAAAATTATTGTCTTAATTGAAATTTCTTATTAATCAACAATACAATTAGAGTTTTGTCTTATTAGAATATATTTTTTCCAAACTCATTACTTTATCATTTAGAAAGTAAAAACAGTAAAAAATAAATATAATTTTATAATTATAATTAATTAAATATAATCTTACTATTGGGGTCGATATACATAGTTCGTTATTACACCAGTGAACTCCCTAAGTGTAAGGTGTGTGATGGTGATATTTTCTTGGGGTAGTTCAGTGGACATGGTTTGGGATATGATATTGATGAGCTCAAATATATCCCATAAATAGTTTTTCTTGTACTTTAGTTATTGAATTTCAGATGTGTATTAATAAATGGAAGATCCTAGAGATGTTATAACCCTTGGAATATCTAATTAACAGAATTCATTGGGTACAATTATACAGGTCGAGGCAATGATTTCATTCATGTGTGTCAACGAGACTTTATCGTAACCCTTAATATATACTAATCATATCATCATTTCTCAATGGATATATTATCAATGTTCATGATTTCCAATGTAATTTTAAATTTGGTAGGATATGAAAATATAATTTCATGAGTTTTCAATAGCCATATTATATAATAGGTAATTTAATTTAGTCACAAAGAGAATTGAATTTATAAATGTAAGAGTCATTACTTTATTCACCCATATAAAAAATTTTACGTAGAAATTTTAATTTTATAAACTAAAGTAGACGAAGATTATTATATTTCATCACCTCTTCTAGTTCCCATGTTTCTTCTTAAAACATGTGGTTCCACCACAACACTTTGACGAGGTGAGTTTTCTTATTTTTTAGAAATATGTCTCTATGATTTAATTATTGGTGGTTATGCCCACAAAACCCAACACCCCATGTATGAATATATTCCATAGTTGAGTTTTTTGTGTTTTGATCCCTTTAAGCCATAATTTGGGTGTGATCGGGCTTGACCACAATAATGGTAAGCCTCATTACAATAAAAGCTTAATGAACCATGTAATAGTGAATTGAAAGTACCATGTCACTTCCACTAGACCCACCTAAGGTAATTACTTCAAATTTATAATTAAATGTCAATGTGAAATTTGAAAGTATCTAATTATATGAGTTTATCAGATTTAAATGTTAATGAATAATAGGCTGCATGTCTGTAACACCCCTTACAATGTTGATGGAAGGTAAAAAAGTGAACCTTAATTATTGAATATTCTTAAATTAATTAAATGAACAATTTTATGCTATATGTCCTTATCACACTAATGAAAGGCAAGGATTGAACCAAATGAACTTATTGATTAATTTACCTTGATTAAAGGGTTTCATGTTACTTGCCTTATTCACACTAATGAAAGGAAAGGCTTGAACAAAATAGAATATTGACTAATTACGACTTGATTAAAGGGTTTCACGCAACATGGCCTATTCAAACTAATAAAATGAAAGACTTAAACAAATATAAACTATACATGAATTCATTATTAAAAAGGAGTGGCTTGACTCGAACTCACATTGGTTTCTTATTGGGGAATTCCTTGAGAACTCATGAATCCCATTCCTATTATAGGATGCGGCTTGTTTATGTTGAGACACACCTAGATTCCAATCCTTTTCTATTCTTAGATGCTTGGTATGACACTATATGATCCCTCACATAGTATAAAAGGATTCCATGGATACATTCCTTATATACAACATTGATAGGTAAGTTCCATGGTTACAGTCCATAGGGTCTAGTGACTGCATAGCCATGTTTTACCTTGGATGATCACGTTGGATTCAGTAGGCATATTTCTGTGGAATGCCATGGAATATTCTCCTTGTATTTAACTCTTAACCTTAGCTAGGATATAATTAATACTAATATGGAAACCCTTGAGGTCTATATTTACTTAGTTATTACCTTTGAACTTCATTATCAAATATCATTATAGGTTTTTTTACATCTTGAAACCTTCACCTTTTTCAACATGTGTGACATATTTTTAAATTGGTAAAATAAAATAATGACTTGGTTATATGTTTAGACACTATCTGAGGGCTGAAGAAGGTACTTGGGTATTTAGTTACACTCTTCTAATTTATATTATATATGCATGCCTGCACACTATTACATTTTCATTACATGGGTCGGATGCTACAAAAACTATTGGTGGTTTCCCACTGAGATTTCTTTCACACCTTCTTCAAGCACCATCAAGTACCCAGGGTAGATTACATGAATGTAGGTGTTGATAATGGGAATAATACAGCTTCAAACACTTTATTATTAACTATTTAGGATGGATATTGATAGCTTACCAGTGAGCCGAAGCCTGTGATGCTTGGGATAATCATTGATTTACTTTATACTTTTGTGGAATATATTATATCTGCTGTCTTGTATCCATGTTTTATAGATTTATAGTGACATGAATTTTCATTATTAGTTATTCCAATTGTTTCAGTTATTGTTATTGTTTTCTCTATTTCTGGTATGCATTTTTTTTACTTATATTTCTTACTCTATTTACCTTATTTTATATTCATACACTACACTACTCTTTGGTAATGAGGGCATAACATCCCCAAAAACACACCCTAGGCCCTCACTGCTAGTCAACAACCTTTGGAATTCAGGGAGATTATCTTAAGGCCATGTGGCCAACCGGGATCAGGGTACCTATTAAGGGGTATCCAGTTCCGGTATGTCACAAAGTGGTATCATATGTGGTCTTCCTTTATTACTTTACTATTTGGAGACAATAGTCAAGATCTTAGAAACACATGGGACTTGATCATAAGTCATTCTTGGGTGTCGCAAATCCATATTTCAGGTAAAATCGATGTTTCATAAATTAAAATTTTTCTTCTACCTTTTCCTATTATAGTTAATATTATTTTACCATTAGGTGATACACATGCTATGTGATGTTGATGATTATTATTTTTATTGAGGATTTTATTCCATCCTTGTCTAGATGAAATGAGGGAAGGGATGATTATTACATGAATAATTATCAGCACCTATAATTATCATGTCATGAATATTTCCATTCCATATAGGTTCATATCACTTCTTTACATTGATTAATATGCCTATGATTATTGAGTGATGCTATGATAGTTATCTTATTATTGTATTAATGTCAGTTGTGATTGAGTTATTTATTGTCTCAATTCCCGAGGTGTACACCCCCTCATAGGTTGTGATTAGTAATTTACTGAGTTGATCCAATATGCTATAAATAAATGGGTGTCATTTCTAGTAATTTGGTGTATGGGAACTGATTAAATGGGAATGACTATCCATTATAAAGTGAAATATGACTTATAATATGAAATGTTTTCATGTCTTTTCCTACCTTTCTATGTTTATGAAAGTTAGAGGAGAAAACTTGGTGATTAAAATTAAAAATAAATAAAATGTACACCTGATCACCTACAGATACATGGTAATCTAAATGGGTAGTTGGGGTAGTATTGTAACGTCTCGACCCCAGTTACCCGAGTCAGTGCATTATTACATAACATTGTCATGATCACAAGAAAGATAAAGTCTCGAAAGACTGATTAGTTTAGTAGCCTTGGAATAACTAGATACATTAATAAAGTTTAACATTACATAATAAAAATGAAAACTACAACAACATAGTCTCCATAGTCCACACTCTTATTCCCTCATACTATCCCTGCAGGTCATTCATAAATTACTTTTTCACATCCTGGGAAAAATAAAACATAGAAAAGGGGTGAGCTCAAATGCCCAGTAAGGATAACAATATAGCTGAAACTTTCATAAATAAGAATAAACATTTAAGGCAATGTATAACTAAAAAAAATCCTTTTAAACTTGAACTTCAACATAGTATGGAAAAAATAAAAAGAAATAATGCCATTTAATTATTCACATATATATTCTACTAATCGAATAATCACATGCAATATCAATAACCACTTTCATAATGACGGAATTCAAAATTCCAGACTATCATAACCTCATAGCCAAGGCCTCGTGCCAATACTACAAATAAGATTTTGTCAAGGCCTTGTGCCAAGACACTAGTTTGTCTCATGAGACCTACCGATGCATCAACGAGCTATAGTGGGCTCCACCCGTCACATATTAAGTCCAATGCATTCCCATATGAAAAGGTTTAAACATAACATAAACATTTGTATTAAAACTAGCATAAGAAATGTAAATATTTCATCCATAAACCATGAATGTCATAAAAATAACACATCCACAGTCAAAAATATTACAAAACCTTCAATACAATATAGAAGTTTTGTATCATAATAAATCAACTTCAAATAAGCGTAAAATCCATCAAAGGATGTTGACATAGATGAAATCAAAACTCTTTTTAGAGAAATATATCTTTCTATTTTGAAATAATTTAAGAGTCATATATTTATAAAATAAAAAATTTTCATTGAAAATATTCTTATAATCTTGTAAGGGAATATTTGACAATTTTATAATGGAAGAAAATAGCCACACCCTCCGTATAAGTTAAAAAAACATTCTTACCTTAATTCTGTCGAAAAGGTTAAAAAAGACCTTGTTTGGAAAACGACGAAAAGATTCCTTTATAAACCACTTATAAAAGTCAAAAAGGGTATAAATGACCTTAACCCATATTCTAGTAATTAGTAAAAATGTTTTGAAATACAATTTTTAAGAAACATAGATGTGGATGATAAAGAAATCCCAGTAGATTATTACGTATAAACAACCTCTGATAATGAAGAGATTGCGAAATAAACCATTACCTTGTACTTTTACTTGGTTGAGGGTAGGTTAAACTCATTTATAATGGTGAAATAATTGTTATTAAATTATACAAGAATCATATATATTAATATGATATCATATATGATATTTTAACATTGCTTTGTTATTAATATCTTAGTATTATCGTCGTTTCGGGTGTTAACTTACTCGTTTTCTTTGATATGTTTTGTTACGTAAGCCATGTTTTTCATGGATAAGATGTATATTATTCATATCCAGAATGATATCAAGTCCTTATATATTATTTTTAAATCATAAAATTATAATTATACTTGAATGGATATGATGGATAATGAATCTCATCGTGTTCGTGGAGACGGTAGTCTGTACGTACGCACGAGCGACAATATCATTCTTTTGATATTAAAATAATATGTAATTGGATGGTATATCATATATACAGAATCATTATCATGTTATATTTATTATTTACATGAATTATAAATCATTATTATACCCATCTAAATAATAATATATTGAATAACAATTACACCACAACGTGGAGACGGTAAGCCGTACGTACGCATATATGGTGACATGTCATTCAAAGGATGGATATAATACTGAATATAGTTGTACCATATTTATAATAATATTACAGTATATAGGAGATAATATATTCATTATTTTATAATGGGAATAACAAAGAAAGAAGAAGATGAAGAAAAAAGGAACATGAAAAAGGGTGGTGAAATCATTACTTCTTCTTCAGGTTCTTCCTTTTGATTTGATCAAAAGGGCTCCTTAGGTTGGATTTATGACTAAAGTAAGGCCTCTAGGATGAATTTAGGGAAGTTGAGAGAGTATTTGGGCAGGGTTTGGCCGAACCAAAAGGCTTTGATGGTGTGAATTAATGAGAAGGAGGAGTGCCCTTCTATAAGAGGGGTGAGGGGCACCTTTAGAAAAGCTAGAAATATTATTTTATAATAAATTCATATTCGGTTTATAATGGCTCCAAAGTGAATTATTTAAAGTTTAATGTGGGTATAGGTCTAAAAAAACTCAACCAATAGGATTTAGACAGGTTTGGGTTACTATATTAACCTTATCATTAAGTATTAACTCTTAGTTAATTAGTTTCACTTTTACAATGTCTCTTTGTATTTTTATATTATATGGTTAATGAACTTACTATATACATCCAAGAGACCACCATGTGGTCAATTAATGATACACATATCATTATATAAGTCTCTTGGCCGAAAATTAGATTTTTAGGAAGTTAATATCAATTAATAATATAATATTTGTTTTAAAAACTCTTTTATGTCAATTTTGACACTAGTTGGAAAGTTGATTTTTGTGAAAATCATAACAGAATTATTACTTCCAAAAAAGTAAATTAAATGAATACTAATATGTCATATTATCCTAGAAAATTAGTTTAATTCATTATAAGTCTCAAATTATATTTATTTGGGTATTTATAATATCAATTATTTTAATTTGTCACTATTATGGTACTTACTGCATCATCATTGTGTCATAAATAAATTAAATTATTTAATGTCTAAAAATTATAAATAAAATATAATTATGTAGGAAATTGTTTTATCTTTATAATGAATATTTATATTCGAACATCCAACATATATAACCCTTTGTAAAAATTGTTTTTCTAAAAAATATATGCTTATGTTATTTTTGTATTTATTTTAACTTAATTAAAATAAAGTGTCCCAATCACCTACAAGTTGCTCCATGGGGTCCAAAAATCGACCCAAAATTGCCCATGGCCGAGAATGTATCCACCAATAATGTTAGGACATGTTTTAGGGTAATTTATTATTATTATAATATTATTGTTTAACCCTTATTTACCGGATTTACCTTTTAACCATGGTAAAGAAATTATTTACCGAAGTAATTATTAAAAATGTCTAAAAATAAAAGTTACCTATTTACACAGTTTGGAAATCCAAATTCCAAATATGGAATCCATTTTTCCAAATACAAAACACAGAAGTGGAAGAAATTAATTTAAAATTAATTCCCGCTGTCAAAACAAAAAACGTGTTTTTAAGATATAATAACTATCAAAAGATTGATACTTGTTTATGTCCGGTTTAATTGTAAAATTATGTCCAATGACCACAATTTTATTAAATGGTAAAAAGATATTCTAAATATACTTTAAAACCACTAAAATTAACAATTTATCACTATTAATTATTCTGATTAGAAAAGTTGTTTTTAATTAAAATTTAGTAATTTTCACTATTCATCAAAATATTAAAGTAATCTGAAAAGTACCAAAATTTCACCTTAGGATAAATTAGATACTCCGAATCCAAAAATAAAGTCCATTTTGAGAGATAAAATTTCTAAAATTTTAAAAAGTAGATGTTACTATTCATAACGGCTAGTTTGATCGGTTGTGGTGTGTGTTACAACTCGATGTTATGTACAACACACGCTATTGCATTATTCAAAGGGAAACGTACCATAAAAGCTTGGGGTGTTACATTCTCCCCTCCTTCAAATAATTTCATCCTAGAAATTTATAAAATACTACCGCATGAAAATAATCAGGTGGTTCTTCATTATAAGTTCCTCGGGTTCCCGCGTTGCCTCTTCCATCCTATGGTTTCTACACAAGACTTTTACCAGACGAGTCGTCTGGTTTCTCAATACTTATTCTCTCGTATCAAGAATCTTGATGGGATCTTCACAATAAGACAGATCGGGTTCAAGTTCTAATTCCTCATAGGTGAGTACATGCGTTGGTTCAGGCATATATTTCCTCAACAGAGATACATGGAACACATCGTGAACTTTGGAGAGACTTGGCGGCATTGCCAATCGGTAAGCTACAACCCCAATCCGTTCTAGAATTTTGAAAGGTCTGATGTACCTAAGACTCAATTTACCTTTCTTACCAAAATTTATGTGTCCCTTCCATGGAGATACCTTCAGGAAAACATGATCACCGACTTGAAATTCCAAATCCTTCCTTCGATTATCGGTGTAGCTCTTCTGCCTACTTTGAGCTTCTTTGATATGGTTTTGGATTAACTTCATCTTTTCCATCGTTTCCTCCACCAGTTCTGGGCCTACAAGTTTTCTTTCACCAACGTCATCCCAACAGGTTGGTGTGTGACATCTCTTTCCATATAACGCTTCATATGGTGCCATCTGAATACTCGAATGGAAGCTATTTTTATAGGAAAATTCTACCAGAGGTAAATATTGATCCCACATACCCTGAATGTCAAGTGAGAAGGATATAAACATGTATTCCAAGGTTTTAATAGTTCTACTTGATTGTCCATATGTTTGAGGTTTGTAGGCAGTGCTCAAATGAAGTTCAGTATCCAAGGATTTCTGAACACTTTTCCTGAATCTTGAAGTAAAACGGGGATCACGATCAGAAACAATCGATAGGGGTACTCCATGAAGTCTCACAACTTCAACAATATATAGTCTTTCTAGACGTTCCAGTGGTATATCTTCTCTTATAGGAAGAAAATGTGCTGACTTGGTATGACGATCAACAATAACCCATATTGCATCGTTTCTTCTAGGAGTCTTTGGTAGTCCAATGACAAAGTCCATCGTGATATTATCCCATTTCCACTCAGGTATGGGAAGAGGTTGCAATACTCCACCAGGTTGTTGCCTTCCAGCTTTCACTTGTTGAAAAACCATACATCTTGACACAAAACCAGCAATCTCCCTCTTCATGTTGTCCCACCAAAAATGTTCCTTCAAATCTCTATACATTTTGGTGCTCCCAGTGTGTATAGAGAAATTGGAACTATGAGCATCATCCAGCAATTCCCTTTTTAGATTAGGTATATCGGGAACACAAAGTCTCTTCCCAAATTTCAAAATTCCACCTTCATACACAACGTCTCCCAATCTCCCATCATTCACAGCTTTAATCTTCTTTTGAAATTATTCATCATCGGTCTGAGAACTCTTGATCCTTTCTAGTAAAGATGGTTTGGAAACCATTTGAAAAAGAATTGATGTTTCACCTTCCCTGGTTATTCCCATGTCCATCTTCACTAGATCCATGAAAATTGGATCCCTTTCAATTCTCATATTGTTAAAAAATCCATGATCTTTTCTGCTCAAAGAATCTACCACCTTTTTTTCCTTCCCCAGGTGGTAGTGTATCGTGCAATCATAATCCTTGAGTAATTCAAGCCATCTCCTTTGCCTCATGTTGAGCTATTTTTGTGAGAAAATATACTTCAAACTCTTGTGATCAATATAAATCTCACATTTTTCACCATATAGGTAGTGCCTCCATATCTTCAAAGCAAATATCACAGCTGCTAACTTGATATCATGAGTAGGATAGTTTTGTTCATGAATTTTCAACTGTCGTGATGCATAGGCAATAACCCTATCATTCTACATAAGGACACAACCAAGTCCTTTCTTCTATGCATCACTATAAATAACGAACCCATCATTCCCCGATGGTAGAGTAAATATAGGATCATTGACTAATATTATCTTCAGTTCTTCGAAACATTCTTCACACTCTTTTGTCCAAACAAATTTAACCCCTTTACGTGTGAGCTTTGTTAATGGGTTAGCCAAACGGGAAAAATTTTGGATGAAACGTCGATAATAACCTGTAAAACCAATAAAACTACATACTTCAGTTATACTCGTCGGTGATGGCCATTCTTGGATTACCTTGGTCTTAGAAGAATCAACAGAGATTCCATCTTTAGAGACAATATGGCCAAGAAAATAAATCTCATGAAGCCAGAATTCACAATTGCTAAACTTCCCATATAATTCATGTCTTCTCAGAGTCTTCCGGATAATGCGCAAGTGATTTTCATGATCCTCGTAGCTTTTGGAGTATACCAAGTTATAATCAATAAATACCACCACAAATTCATCGAGATATTCCTTGAAAACTCTATTCATCGAGATATTCCTTGAAAACTCTATTCATCAGATCCATGAATACAGAGGGTGCATTAGTCAATCCAAAAGGCATTACTGTAAACTCGTAATGCCTGTACCTGGTTCGAAATGCTCTCTTCGGAATGTCTTCCTTCTTCACACACAACTGATGGTATCCAGATCGAAGGTAAATCTTTGAAAAGTATTGAGCTCCATGCAGTTGGTCAAATAAATCATCAATGAGAGGTAGGGGATACTTGTTCTTTATTGTTATAGCATTGATCTCCATGTTGTCAATACATAACCTCATAGATCTATCTTTCTTTTTAACAAAAAGAACATGGGCTCCCCATGGAGAAACACTAGGGCGAATAAATCCCTTATTACTCAGTTCCTCTAGTTGTTTCTTTAGTTCAACTAATTCTACAGTGGACATTCTATAAGGGGTCTTCGATATAGGTCTTGATCCATGAATTAAATCAATGCAAAACTCAACTTCTCGTTCTGGAGGATGTATAGGTAAATATTCTAGAAACACATCTACATATTCATTCATAATAGGTACATCCTCTATTTGAACATTCCTTTCCTCACCCACTGTAATTTCAACCTCTTCCTCCCGAATAATTGAATTTAGTTAAGCTACTAGGGGTGGATCTAGATAAGAATTAGGTGGTGATGATTCTGATCTAAAGATAAGGTGTTCCTTATCATCATCATCAAAAATCATAACCTCCTTCTTCTTATAATAAATCTTCAAATCATGGTACGAAAGCCAATCCATGCCAAGGATTATATCAAACTCAATCATAGGTATGACGATGAGATCAGCAGATAAAGAACATTTATGTGTTATAATGGGGAATGATTCACAAAACATTGTTGCAATGATACTTACCTTAGGAGTTTTAAATGACAACTCCCTTGTTAAATCAAATTGGAAATATCTAATTTTCTTAGAAAACTGGAAAGATATGAAACAATGCGATGATCCAGAATCAAGTAATGCATTTTCTAAACTTGAGGAAACCATTAAATTACCTGCCACCGCATCTTTCGGAGCTTCTACCTCAGCAGTACTGATAGCATAAGCGTGGCCTTGATCCCTTGGCCTTTTCTAAGGTAAGTTCCCCTGACGCTTAAGAAATTCATTTTCATAATGTCCCATCTCTCTACAATTGTAGCACTAAACATTTGTAGCTTCCTTCTTCCCTTTTAAATCACGAGCTTGGTGGCCTTTTTCACCACATTGTAACAGACACCCATTCCCTTCAAGCAAGTACCAGGGTGTTTCTTCCCACATTTACCACAGTATGGATATTCAACCTTTCCCTTCTTCCCCTTATTTACATTCCCAGATTGATCAGTAGATCTATTCTTCTCTTTCTTTTCTTTAAAGTCATAAGACTAAGAGAATTCCTTTTCTGTCTTGATAGAACATGAGACAATGTCTTCGTACGATGAGAAGGATTGTGAGAATAATACTCGATGGAGAAATTGTTTTAACCCATCAAAGAAATGATCAATCTTACTTCTTGGGTTACATATATAATCTCCAGCATACCTTGCTAACCTTGTAAAGTTATCCTCATACTTTGCGACATTTTCATCCTCCTTTTGTCTCAGACTCAAAAATTGCCTTTCCATATCTACTCGATGGTCACGAGGAAAGTATTTTTCTAAAAACAGATCTTTGAACTCCCTCCATTCCATATTTGATACTTCATCATCTTCCTTTATGTTTTGAATCAATGACCACCATTGATCAGCATCTCCAGTGAGGAGGTAAACTGCCATGATAACTTTTTCTGTTTCACTACTTCCCAAAGCCTGAAATATTTTATCTAGGGAACTTATCCATTTCTCAGCTACCAATGGATTTGTAATCCCATTGAACGTTGTTAGTTTTTGCCTCATGAAGTGATCTAACATTGATCCTCCATGCTGTGGATCAGGGTTCTCCATACGGGTAAGGTGATTATTCATAATCTGAGTGAGTTGTCCCAGTATGGTGATTATCTGATCGACACCAGTTGCATCACCAGCTCCACTATAATTATCTTGAGCAGGAGGGAAATCCCTATATGGATTGCGTGCATTGATACGATTTCCATTTCTTCCACTAGGCTCCATTTCTAAACAATGTCATAAAATAGATCAGTTTATGAATCGAAATACATAATTTCATACTTATAAAACACTTAACATAAATTGAACTATTTATGGATATAATCCATAATCATAAAAATGTTTTCATTGAGGAAGTATATACTCATAAACCCTTCATAATTATTTGTAAAGAAAATGAGAGTTATCTTAAACATATCCCCCGGGAGTGTTGTAACCAAGAGTGCAGCAAGGCCCGTTGTCATGCACCAGTTCCCGTTCGAGTCTAGCTCAAAGCGGTGTTTTTGGGTTTTACCCCTAGGTACATCTGTGCTAGAGCCGCCTCTACCTACTCGTATCCTGACAGAGATGTATTGATCAGAAAACTCACAAAATCTCTACAATACCAAAATTCTAGGAAGTTCTTCTATACTAATCCTCAAATTCCATCTTAGGTCTATGTGCTCTAATTTGAGTTTATCTAAATCTAGCTTCCAAGGTTTGTACTAAACTTCCTTTGATAACAACTGTAACTCCCCGACCCTAGTTACCCAGAGTCACTGCATTATTACATAACATTGGCATGATCACAAGAAAGATCAAGTCTCGAAAGACCGATTAGTTTAGTAGCCTTGGAATAACTAGATAAATGAATAAATTTTAACATTACATAATAAAAATGAAAACTAAAACAACATAGTCTCTATAGTCCACACTCTTATCCCCTCATACTATCCCTGCAGGTCATTCATAAATTACTTCTTCACATCCTGGGAAAAATAAAACATAGAAAAGGGGTGAGCTCAAATGCCCAGTAAGGATAACAATATAGCGGAAAATTTCATAAATAAGAATAAACATTTAAGGCAATGTATAACTAAAACAAAAGCCTTTAAATCTTGATCTTCAACATAGTATGGAAAAAATAAAATGAAATAATTCCATTTACTTATTCACATGGATATTCTACTAATCGAATAATCACATGCAATATGAAAAACCACTTTCATAATGATGGAATGCATAATGCCAGACTATCATAACCACATAGCCAAGGCCTCGTGCTAGGACTACAAATAAGATTTTGTCAAGGCCTTCTGCCAAGATACTAGTTTGTCTCATGAGACCGACCGATGCATCGAGGAGCTATAGCAGGCTCCACCTGTCACATATTAAGTCTAATGCATTCCCATATGAAAAGGTTTAAACATAACATAAACATTCGTATTAAAACTAGCATATGAAATGTAAATACTTCATCAATAAACCATGAATGGTATAAAAATATCACATCCATAGTCAAACATATCACAAAACCTTAAATACAATATAGATGTTTTGTATCATAATAAATCAAATTCAAATAAGCGTAAAATCCATCAAAGGATGTTGACATAGATGAAATCAAAACTCCTTTTAGAGAAATATCTCTTTCTATTTTGAAATAATTTAAAAGTAATATATTTATAAAATAAAAAATTTTCTTTGAAAATATTCTTATAAGATTGTAAGGGAAGCTTCGATGATTTTATAATGGCAGAAAATAGTCAGACCCGCTGTATAAGTTAAAAAAAACATTCTTACCTTAATTCTGTCGAAAAGGTTAAAAAGGACCTTGTTTGGAAAAAAAGGAAAGATTACTTTACAAACCACTTATAAAATTCAAAAAGGGTATAAATTACCTTAAACCATATTCTAGTAATTAGTAAAAATCTTTTGAAATACAATTTTTAAGAAACATGGATGTGGTTGATAAAAAAATCCCAGTAGATTATTACGTATGAACAACCTCCGATAATGAAGAGATTGCGAAATAAACCCTTACCTTGTACCTTTCCTTGGATGAGGGTAGGTTAACCTACTGTATAATGGTTAAATAATTGTTATTAAATTATACAATAATCATATATATTAATATGATATCATATATGAACTTTTAACATTGCTTTGTTAATAATATCTTAGTATTATCGTCGTTTTAGGTGTTAACTTACTCGTTTTATTTGATATGTTTTGTTACATAATACATGTTTTTCATGGATAGGATGTATATTATTCATATACATAATGATATCAAGTCCTTAAACAATATTTTTAAATCATAAAATGATAATTATACTTGAATGGATACGATGGAGAATGAATCTCATTGCGTTCGTGGAGACGGTAGTCCGTACGTACGCACGAGCGACAATATCATTCTTTTGATATTAAAATAATATGTAATTGGATGGTATATCATATATAAAGAATTATTACCATATTATATTTATTATTTACATGAATTGAAAATCATTGTTATACCCATCCAAATAATAATATATTGAATAACAATTACACCACGACGTGGAGACGGTAAGCCGTACACACGTACGTATGGTGACATGTCATTCAAAGTATGGATATAATACTGAATATGGTTGTACCATATTTATAATAATATTACAGTATATAGGAGATAATGTATTCATTATTTTATAATGGGAATAACAAAGAAAGAAGAAGTGGAAGAAGAAAGGAACTTGAAAAAGGGTGGTGAAATCATTACCTCTTCTTCGGGTTCTTCCTTTTGATTTGATCAAAAGGGATCCTTAGGTTGGATTTATGACTAAAGTAAGGCCTTTAAGATAAATTTAGGGAAGTTGAGAGAGTATTTTGGCAGGTGTTGGACGAACCAAAAGGCTTTTATGGTGTGAATTAATGAGAAGGAAGAGTGTCCTTTTATAAGAGGGGTGAGGGGCACCTTTGGAAAAGATAGAAATATTATTTTATAATAAATTCATATTCGGTTTCTAATGGCTCAAAAGTGGATTATTTAAAGGTTAATGTGGGTATAGGTCGGAAAACACTCAAAAAATAGTATTTAGACAGGTTTGGGTTACTATATTAACCTTATCTTTAAGTATTTACTCTTAGTTAATTAGTTTCACTTTTACAATGTCTCTTTGTATTTTTATATTATATGGTTAATAAACTTACTATATACATCCAAGAGACCCCCAGGTGGTCCATTAATGATACACCTATCATGATATAAGTCTCTTGGCCGAACCTTAGATTTTTAGGAATTTAATATCAATTAATAATATAATATTTGTTTTAAAAACTCTTTTATGTCAATTTTGACACTATTTGAAAAATTGAATTTTGTGAAAATCATAACAGAATTATTACTTAGAAAAAATTAAATTAAATAAATCCTAATATGTCATATTATCCTATAAAATTAGTGTAATTCATTAAAAGTCTCAAATTATATTTATTTGGGTATTTATAATATCAATTATTTTAATTTTTCACTATTATGGTACTTACTGCATTATCATTGTGTCAGATTAAATTAAATAATTTAATGTCTAAAAATTATAAATAAAATATAATTATGTAGGAAATATTTTTATATTTCTAATTAATATTTATAGTCGAAAATAAAACATATATAACCCTTTGTAAAAATTGTTTTTCTAAAAGATATATGCTTATGTCATTTTTGTATTTATTTTAACTTAATTAAAATAAAGTGTCCCTATCACCTACAAGTGGATCCATGGGGTCCCAAAATCGACCCAAAGATGACCATGGTCGGACATGTATCCTCCAATAAGTTTAGAAGACATTTTAGGGTAATTTAGTATTATTATAATATTATTTTTAACCCTTATTTACAGGATTTACCCTTTAACCATGGTAAATAAAATATTTACCGAATTATTCAAAATGTCTAAAAATAAAAGTTACCTATTTACACAATTTGAACATACTGATTCCAAATATGGAATCCATTTTTCCAAATTCAAAACACATAAGTGGCAGAAATTAATTTAAAATTAATTCCTGCTGTCAAAACAAAAAGCGTGTTTTTAAGATATAATAACTATCACAAGATTGGTACTTGTTTATGTCTGGTTTAATTGTGAAATTATGTCCACTGACCATCATTGTATTAAATGGTAAAAATATATTCTAAATATACTTTAAAACCACTCAAATTCATAATTAATCAGTACTAATTATTTTGATTAAAAAAGATGTTTTTAATTAAAATTTAGTAATGTTCACTATTCATAAAAATATTAAAGTTATTCGAAAAGTACCAAAATTTCACCTTAGGCTAAATTCGATACTTCGAATCCAAAAATGAAGTCCATTTTGAGAGATAAAATTTCTAATATTTTAAAAATTAGTTATTACTATTCATAACGGTTAGTTTGATCGGTTGTGGTGTGTGTTACAACTCGATGTTGCGTACAACACATGCTATTGCATTATTCAAAGGGAAATGTACCGTTGAAGCTTGGGGTGTTACAAGTATACCTTGGTTTGTGTAACTTACTTATTTAGATTCAGTAAGTGATGTTATCTATATGCTGAAATCTTATTATGAGGCATGCACATGGAAATTATATACTAATTACACCTTGACATCCTCGTATCATATGATGGGAGGATGTCAATAACAATGCTTCGTACATGGTGGGCCCTGAGCTGCTAGTCTTACTCCCAAGAGTTCCACTTGAGGCACTTCCTGTTGTACCTAATCAAGGAACTGATTCCCAAGTTCGTGATATTTTAATATGCATAATTATGTCCACACATGTTGCTTCATAAGTTTCACCTATGATGGCATTTGAATCACGAGTTCAAGCACCAACATCTGTCTACTTTCTTAGGGTATGGTGGTTTACAGAATGATGAGTCTTATCTAGAATCCACCCTATCTATATTTGAGTATCTGGAGATGCCTCTAAAGTGGATGGTAAATCATTCTACATATAGGCTTTGGGATTCATCCAAGCATTGGTGGGATGTGATTACCGAAATGGTCATCATGAATGCATGTTATGGGTTGATTTCCAGACTACCTTATGTGATCAGTCATTTCCTCAGATGCTGAGAGCTGATAGAGCCAGAGAGTTCATGCATCTTAAACATGGATCTATGTCAGTTATGGTATATTAAACATGTTTTACTGAGTTAAAATTATTTTCACTACTTCTATCTAGTGATGAGATTTCACGTGCTAGACTCTTCGAGGATGGGATCTAGTACATTATCTATACGCAGGTGAATATCTTTCACCTGCATACTTTTTCTTTAATAGTCAATCAGGAACTTATCTCTTAGAATCACTTCAGGGATAGAAATATTATCAATTATAGAAGATCATTGTCATGGTAGACCAGTAGTTCTTTTGGTGGCAAGAAATGTTCCCTCATGTTTTCTCATTAGCATAGTGTCAACCAAAGTGCCTATTTCGATAGCACTAAAGTGTGTAATCCATGTGGATTATGGGGAAACTGAAGCCTCATTGTGATAGAGTACCAATGCAGTGCTGAGATTTTGTTCATATGGGGCATCTTCAGAATTTCTTCGAGACCTTTCCACTAGGATTGAGTGGAAAAGGATTCGCACTAGCTCCATATTCATGAGTGTGTTCTTTTACGCCACGTCAGGAGGGGAGTTTGAATAGAACCATTAGGTCAGGTCAAGGAGGAGGTTGTGACCATGGTAGTCAAACCCCTGATCATCCGTAATGACAGAAGAGTAGTTATGATCATGTTAGTCTAGCTATTTCTTGGAGTCGCGGATCAGGTCATTTTCACACACTACAAATGATACACGAGGATCAGGCTACGAGAACGTCTACCGTATGAGTTACTATTCTATTGACATATTCTATAGTACCTTCTTTATATGATACATGTGATTTGAATTTTTTTGTCTTCATATGTATCATGGAATTTCTCAAATTGGAGATAAAATATTACTATACTGTAATAACCCTAGATACACCATTGGGGGTATAAAAAGAGGGCATACGATGATGTAGGAACTATTCCCTTGAGGTATGTAGTTTCCCTTTACTATGAGACCTTTTTGTTCTCGAGATGATAAAATTTGATGAAATTATTTGGATGGATTTTTTACTTCAATATCAAACTTTTGTAGACTTCTATTTCCATAGGGTATCATTTACATCACTATTGGGAAGTAGTTATCTATATAAGGCTGAGTGTAATGTCTAGGCTGGTAGAGAAAGACCAAAGAATCAAGGGCTAGGAGAAGGGACTAACCACATCACTAACATCTTCATTGGGGATCATGTTTTATGTCAAGATGATTTTAATTTAGTAGTAGATCATTTTATGGATGTATTTATAGATGAATTTTCAGCTAACCTCCTCATATAGTGGTAGAGTTTACAATCGATCTTGTTCTAGGAACAACACTAATGTTCATTACTCTATATAGGATGTCACTTATTGATCTCTAGGAGCCCAATCGGTAATTAGAGTATTTAGATTCTAAAGGTTCTATATGTCCTAATACATCCTTTTTGGTGTTTTCCCATGTTTTTCACCAATAAAGAGGACGAAACCTTATATCTATGTATGGATAATAGACGTTCGAACTAGACTACAGTCAAGAACCTATATCTAATTCCTTGAATAAATGATTTCTTAGACCATCTTGGAGGATCTAGGGACTTCTCTAAGATTGACCTAATATTGGGTTATCATTAAGTGCGATTTATAACTTTAGTCATATCACATATAACTTCCATATTAGGTATGGTTTGTATGAGTAACTTGTTATGTGGTTCAGTCTTACAAACTCACCATCTATTTTTATGGATCTGATGAATAGGATGTTCTAACCCTATATGGATTATTTATTTGTGGTCTTTTTGGATAGAATATTGGTCTTTTATGACACACTTAGTGACTATGGAAATCATCTTGATATCATTATTTGTAAACTAAGAGATCATTAGCTTTATGCCAAGATTTCTATGTGCCACTTCTGTATTGACAATGTTATCTTCTTGGGTCATATAATATTGGATTCAGGGGTATTTATTTACCCTAAAAAGGATAGTGATGTAGTTTCTTGGGAGCATACCTTGAACATGTTTGAAATATGGTGTTTCGTGGGACTGGCTATATATTACATTCATTCTATATAGAAATCCTCACACCTTGCTTCACCTCTCACTGGTCTTACAAAGAAGGGTGTCAAGTTCATCTGGTCAGAAGTATGTAATAAATTCTTTTAGGAGCTGAAAGAGAGGCTTCTCTGAGCACATATTTTGTCTCTTCTAGAGCCAATAATAGGTTATACCATCTTTTGTGATGCATCAGGCATCGAACTAGGAGATTTTTTGATGTAGGATGATAGAGTCATTGTGTAAAGATCTCGGGAGTAGATTCCTCATAAGAGAAGCTACCTGAAAAACACCCTGAGCTAGTAGTTATTTTCTATGACTTATGTTTTTAAAGATATTTTTATTGGTTGATTGATTTTTGGTGTACACAGAAAATATGAACCTCAAATATTCTTTTAACAACATTACATGAACCCTGGACAGAAGAGATGGGCAGAGTATCGACCATTAATTTATTTTGAGAATTCCCACATGCCTAGAAAGGGCAATGTGGTTGCAGATGCATTGAGTCATAAAAAACAAACACATGAAATACAAGAATCCAATGATGAATGGAAGTTGATGATTCTTTTCTCTAAGATGTATATGGAGTTTCATGACTGTTACAAGAAATCCTATCTCTTTTCATTGATAGTTACCTCTTCCCTTCGTGAGAAGGAGAAGAGTTGGAAATTTTTAGAACTCAAAGGCTTGGTTCTCCATGAGAGTATATCAGGAGACAACCCACCTCTAGATTAGTCTATGGATAGAGACAAAATCCTTAATATTCATGGGTGTGTCTAGGTTCTTATAGATATGAGAGAGGAGTTCATGTTTGGGTCCAACCCATCCTAGTGGGTAGTTCATCCAGGAATATCTAAGATATATCAAGATATGCGACACCGGTATTGGTTTCCTAGGATGAAATGTTAGATATCAAGTATTATCACTAGGTGTTACACCTATCAACTGGTGAAGGTGGAGCACTAGAGACCTAGAGTTTTTTTATAGCCACTTCTAGTTTTGGAATGGAAATGGGAAGAAGTTGAAATGGAATTTTTAGTTGGTTTTCTGAGGTTTCCTATATGTAGTGACATTTTATGGGTTTTCATTGATAGACTAATGATTTTGGATCACATAATACCTATTTAAGAGACCTTCTCAGTCAATGTGATGCAAAGAATATATGTTTGTGAGGTCATATGACTAAATAGGGACCCATGCCCTATCATTTTAGATAGGGATGCTCGTTTCATGTCATGTTTATGGTAGTTATTTTAGAAGGATATGGGAACATATTTTATTCTAGGAACAAATTTTCACCCTAAAACAAATGGAGAATCAAAACAGATCATACATGTTCTAGAGGATATGCTCTGAGCACGTGTCCTTGATTTCAGCTGTTCTTGGGAGAAGTATATCCCTATCATTGAGTTAGCCTATAATAATATCTTTTAGACAATGATTTAGATGTATCCTTTTGAAGCCTTGTTTAGTAGGTCGTTCTATTCACCCCTTTGTTGGATAGAAGTAGGTGAGGCATCCCTACTTGGTCCTCATCTCGTTCAGGAGACTTCAGAACAAGTTCAGTTGATCAGGAAGTGAATGGATACTCGTCAGTCTAGATAGAAATATTATGTTGATCACCATCAATGAACTCAAGATTTGTAGGTTAGGGATTGTCTTTTCTTCGATTATTACCCAGGATATAGAATATATAGTTAAAGAATCAATGGAAGATGTTGCCTCGTTATGTAGGTTAATTTGAGATTATAGTGAGATTTAGTCCTCTAGATTACCGGTTACTACTTCCTTAGATATATCGTGCCATGTACGACATCGTTCATGATTCAAAGCTTCAGCAATATCATTCCATCCAATCTCATAACTTTGATCTTGAGGAAGATGAGTTTGATAATGAGGCTACCTTAGAGGAGTATCTAGTACACATTGTTTACTAGAGAATGATGGCTCTCCAAGGCTGGTCTGTCCCTCTAGTATGAGTCCTATAGAAGCATGACCACGTGTAGGATGAGACATGGGATCTGGAGGCTGACTTACATGACCAGTGGTCAGATATATTCTAAGAAAGTATTTCTCCACCCTTGGAAGGTGAACTCGGGGATGAGTTCTTTTAAGGGGGAATAAAGTAAGAACACACATTTTCACTCTGGTATAGATCCTTTAAATTTTCATCTAATTATTAATTTTGGTCCTTTTATGGATGCCTAATGAGTTAGTGAAGGTCCTGAGGGTGTCTGAGGATTTTTCAAATCATGAAACCCATATTTTTGGGGAAACTGGGCAAGTCACACTGTTAGAGTAAACTGTGTGGGAAGGATGTATGGTTAGATCTAATAGCGTGGATGGTCTGATTTTTGGGTAGATGAGTCTTCCACAGTTGGCGCATGGTTTTCATAACTATACAACCTAACCATTCTAATTCCCCTCTTCTATGGGTACCCATGCATGGTTCACACAAGATTTTTCAAACATAAAATCAGCTAATTTCATGACTATATTCTCTTAATGATATAATTAAGATTCCTCCTTCCTCCTATTCCAAATTTTTATGGTATTATCCTCCATTTCTCCATTTTTTGGATCTTTTTAAAGGCCCAAGTTAGGGATTGAAATATCTCCTTCATCCAGGATCTGATCAAGCTTTCATTTATCATGTTGGATGTGAAAAGATATGTACTCGAGTCCATTTATGTCTTTATTCTTCCCCCTTTCCCTTTACCTATTTATCTAGGTGTGAGAGTTTTCACTTTTTCTCATATCTATTTCGTTATAAGAAAAATCAAAATATTAGAGGAGGAGAGTCATATAACTCAAAATTGGGTGGCATATAACTCATACCTCAAGTTCATTTATTTTGGAATTTTTGTGTGGGGCTCATCGATTTCATCAGTGTTGTCTATTAAATTTATATGTAATGTTTATAATAATTAGAACCATATGATTATGATCTTTCCATTTATGTGATTAATTTTGGTGGTTATAACCACAAAATTCAACACCCAATGTAGAACAATATTCCACTGCTTGGTTTTTAATGTTATAACATTTTTGAGCCTCCGTTCAGGTGTGCTCAATATTGACCATATTAATGGTAACAATCGTTATAATAAATGTGTTTTGAATCATGTAATGGTTAATTTAAGTACCATGTAACTTCCAATTGACCCACCTAAGGTAACTGCTTCAAATTGATAATTAAATGTGAATGCTAAATTTGTAAGTATAATAACTATATGAATTGAGAAGATTTAAATGTGAATGAATAATATGATTCATGTCTGTAGAACCCCTTACCATGTTTATGGAAGGTAACAGAATGAACCTTAATTACTGAATATGATTAAATGAATTAAATGTATTGTTTCATGTTACTTTTACTTATCACACTAATGAAAGGAAATGCTTGAACCAAAAGGGATTATTGATTAATTATGAATTGATTAAAGGGTTTCATGCTACTTGGACTATTCAAACTAATAAAAGGAATGGATTTAACAAAATGAACTTATTGATTAATTGTGACGTGATTAAAGGGTTTCATGATACTTGGGATATTTAAACTAATGAAAGGAAAGGCTTGAAAAAATTAAAATTATATATGAATTCACTATTAAATAGGAGTGGGATGACTCAAGATCGCCTTGGATTCTTATTGGGGAATCCCTTGAGAACAGGGGAAACCCATTCTGATTCAAGGATGATGCTTTCTTAGGTTGATAACCTCCTAGATCCCACTCTTTATCTATTATTGGATTCCTAGTATGACACCATCGGATCCCTCACATAGTATTAAATGATTACTTGGATACACTCCTTGGATCCAACATTGACAAGTAGGTTGCATGGTTACATCCCATAGGGCCCCATAACTACTTATCGCCATTTTAACTTGTATGATCACCTTGGATTTTGGAAGGCATCATATTATGGAAATACTTGGAATATTATCCTTGGATTACACATTTAACCTTATTCAGGCTACAGTTATTACTTAGTTGGTGACCCTTGAATTCTATGTAGCCCTGGTTTTTACCATGGAACTTAATTATTATATATCATTACAAGTTTCCTTATTACATCTCAGAACCTTTAACTTTTTTAACATGGGTGACATTTTTTAAAATTAGTACAATGAAATAATGACTTCATTATATGTTCATATACCAGCTGAGGGATGAAGCAGTTACTTGGGTATTTAGTTACATTGTACTGCTTTACATTATATATCCATTTCTCCACACTGTTACATTTCCAATAAATGGGATGGATATTATAGACACCTTTGGTGATGGCCCACTTATGTTTATCTCACACCCTCTTTGGGAACCGTTTGGTACCTAGGGCAGATTACATGAATACAGGTGTTGATAAAGGGAAGTATACAACTTTGAGTACTTGATTGCATGATGTTTAGGATGAAACTTGATAGTAAATGACCAATGTAGAGCTTTTGATTCTTTGGATAGTCTTTTATTTTCTTTATAATTTTGTATAACATGTTATTTTTGTTGTCTTGTATCCATGTTTTCCATATTTCTTATGACATGACATATAATCATCAATTATTCCAATTATTTCTGTTATTGTTACTATTTTCCCTATTTATGCTGTGCCTTTTTTAATTATATTTCATCCTCTATTTATCTATGTTTATATTTATCCAATTTTATACACTTTGTAAATAAGGGAATAGTCACCCCACAGACACACCCTAGGTGCTCACTGTTAGTCAGTAGCCTCTGGCATTTGTGGAGATGCGCTTGAGGCCATGTTGCCCACCTGGCTCAGGGAACCTATTAAGTGGCATCTAGGTACTATGACATCATATAGGTTTTGGTCCCATACTCCCATAAAGTCTATATAACTTTCTATCAACATGTATACTAGTTTCTGAATTGTTTTCTCAGATTGGCCATTTGTTTGAGGGTGATAGGTCGTACTGATTCTCAGCTCAGTGTTTAGATCACGTTGGATACTTTTTTAGAACATGAAGGTAAATTGGGAATCTGGATTGGATATAATCGATTGTGGTAATACATGAAGACTTAACAATTCCCTAATGTATATCAGTGAATGTTTATCTTGTGAAAATACCTCTCAAATTGCGATAAAGTGAGATATCTTTGTAAGATATTCGATAATGACCAATATATAATTATTTTCTCTTGATGTCTTATGTCTACTGACAATGTACATGGTGATGTTTTACACATTCCATGTTGGTATGGGTAATGGTTGTATCACCCCATTAGAATAATTAATTTTAGGATCCACTTACTAACACACTAGGCACATTGATGTATATTAAGTGATCTCCTTCTTCATATTGTCCCACCAATAGCGGTATCATAAATCCCGATACATCTTTCAGCTCCCTGGGTGAATAGAGAATGTTTAGCTATGTGAATCATTCCAAATATCTTTCTTTATATCTGGATATGATGGTACACATAATCATGACCAAAATCTTAAGACCACATCCTCATAAATTTAAGACTCTAATGATTTTCTATTTCAAATAGATTCCACATTTTTCTAAATTTCAACATCATTTCTTTGAACATCCTTTATTTTCTCCATAAGGAATGGTTGAGCAATCATTTGATAAGTGATTGATGATTTTATATCCTTAATTATTCCCATTCCATCCTTTTCATGTCTAAGAAGACTATATCCTTCTCAATTATTATCATTGATAATGTTGTAGGATCCTTTCTACTTATAGAATTTTCCAATTTATTTTCTATACATGGATGGCAGTGGATTTAGTAGTAAATATTCTTGATGAGATATAACCATATTATTTCGAGCATACTAATCTTATTTTATGTTAATATATATTTTTTGATCTTATGATCAATATATATCTCTCACTTCTCCCTAAGTGATAATTCCAACAAATTTGAAATGCTAAGATCACAACTACAAACTTCTGATCATGCATGGGATTTTTTTCTCCTGAATTTTCAACTTCCTTGAGGTTTAGGATATCCATTTTTTATTTTTAAAAATTTTACATCCCAATACCTTCTTTGAATTAATTTTTTATACCACAAAGAACCCCCCAATCCTTAGTAGTGTGATCACTGTTGTAGTGATAAACCTCTTTTTTTGACTTTTAAAGCAGTCTTCACATTCACTTGTCAAGAAAAACATTACCTCCTTCTATTTCATCTTGTTTAGTGGGGTTTAAAATAATGATAATTTCATCACAAATCATCAATAATACTAGCCTAGACCAAGGAAACTCTGAATCATAATTATAGAAGTTTAATTCAGCCAATCTTTGATTTCCCTTATCATAGAAGGGTCCACCAATATTCCTTTCCTTGTCATAAATTTCTCAATGAATGATAATTCATCCATCCAGAAATCACATTTAATTTACTTTTCATAAAGTTTATCCCTTTAAAAAGACTTCAACATAGTATTCAAATGATCCCCATGATCCTCCTTTATCCTGGAGTATAATAGAATATCATCAATAAATACTACCACAAATTTGTTGAGGTAATATCTTAAGAATCAATTCATTATGTCCATGAAAATTTCTAGAGCATTAGTGAGTATGATGGGTGTCATTATGAACTCATTGTTTCCATACCTTGTTCAATAGGTATCCTTGGGAATTTCTTCATTATTCACATTTAATTATTGATATCTTGACCGATGTATCACCATATTGAAATATGTTTCCCAACATAGTTTATCAAAAAATCCATCTATGAATGGTAGGGGATACTTGTTCTTTATCGTGGTTCTGTTGAGCTCACAAAAGTCAATGTAGAGGCATATTTACCGACCCATTTTCCTCAAAAAGAGGACCGACACACCCCATGGTGGAGCAAATTGGAATATAAAATATAATGACCTCGAACCCAGTATCTTAGAGTAATGGACATACTTTATTACAATGGTAATAGGTAAAATAAATCACATCCCAAAGGACCAAATAGATTATTATCTTTATAAAACCATATCCAAAAATATTTTTTACATTATAACATGAAATGAAATTCTGCATAGCAACTCCATTTCAAACAACCAAAAACCCCTAGATCATCCCTTATGGTCATTCATAATATAAATCTTCACATTTAAGGGAAAAATAAAAAATAAAAAGGGGTGAGATTATAATATTAGTAAGAGTAAGAAATACTGTTGAATATATCATAAACATAAACAATAATTAATGGTTAATAACTTAAAACACCTTACATTTAAACATATTCTAGGGCATAATATGTTTGGAATAAAAGCAAAATAAATAACATCATAAATAATCACATGAGAAAGATACCTAACCATGGATATTCTACTAGTTGAATAATCACATAGAATATTAATTACTAATATCATAATTAGGGAATGCATAATTTCATACAACATAAACATACCTTCAAGGATTCAACCAAGACACCATACATAAATGGGTAAAAAACCTGTCTAGTTTGTCTCATGAGACCTATCGATGAATTGAGGAGATATAGAGGTCACCAAACACCACTTATTAAGTCTAATTAATTCCTATAATGAAATGGGTGAAACAAAGTCAACATATACATTCATATTGAATCTATCATATGAAATGTAAATAATATCCCCAATCAGTAACTGTTTGGAGTAATATGGAGAATGGTATCATGATAATACTTCCTCGGTCAAAATACATATTAAAAATTAAATAAAATATGGAAGAGGGTAAAATAAAAGATAAATATAAATTATTTATAAGATTAAATAGTGGGTATTGAAATAGATTAAAATGTAGTAATATAATCATTGAGAAATTATTGAGAGAATTACCCTTTTACATTGGAAAGAAGACTTGAAAATAATTTGTATTTTCCTTAAAATTATGATTGTGAAAAAGTATATCCTGGAAGGGAATGAAATTATAATTGTGTGACATTAAATGAAAACTCATTTTTAAATTTTCCAAAAAAAGTGTGAAAATGTGAAAAAAATAAGAAATATTAGAAATGAGCCACTTCAGTGCGGTTTAAGGGAAAATATAAAATATCATTTAAAGAGGAAAAATGTGTAATTGTTTTCATAAAATAATAAATGAAATAAGATAAAATTTAATGATAATAAATAATGGTTCATAAAATAGCGGGATTTTAAAATAGATTATGGAGTGTACTTGAGAATGGGTATGAAATTAGGAAGTTTCATTTAATAGAGCTTGGTTATCATGTAGAATTCAAAGGGAAATGTATAAAACATATACACTCCCATAAATTAAAGAAGACTTGAGATTGATAAATATATTTGGAACATACACACAAATTTTAAGAGGTGAACAGAAGAAGAATTATTTATTAAATTAGGGTAAATAGAGGGAAAACATATCCCGAAGAAAAAATGGATGTTTTGGTAGAAACTCTTATCACTTTTCAAATAGTCAAATTGTATGCACTATAAAATTAATGATCATAAAATAAAACTTTCAATACGATGAAGATAAAGTTATTCATAATATTATAAATCAATTGGAATTATACATACACAAAACACAATATATATTAGTGTGCAAGGCATATCACATAGAAATAAAGGTGAGATGAGAAAACCCTTACATTATGTCTGAATTCATTCTGCACTTGTATGTAATGTCCAAGATAATTAAATTAGATTCATTTATAATTTAATTCAGAACCTATTCAATTATTTATTTATTTATTATAATTTTATTAAGTTCATTTATGATATTTTTGATGGGTTATAAGATTCAATTTCATCATTCAGAAGTGTTTGTTTCATTATTTATCATGATTGGTTCACATGTATACATGTATGAAAGATCATGTGAAATGTAAATATTTATACAGAATTGAAATTATATGTTATTAATGAATAAAAAAATTTTAAATGTGTATATATATAATTTTTTATATAGTATGATTATGAATTATTCTATAAGATGTTAGTGATAATCGTTTAGATTATTTTGGCAGTTTTCCATCATTACAAACTAGTTTTGCCTCATTATTTATTATTGGGTATATAAGTTAGTTCCAAAACATGAAAATGTTAATTAAATAAATTTTAAAATATTTAAAATCCATTATAATGGTTTTATAAATATCCTTGAAGGTGGTATATAAAAATGAAAACTTGTCATTCTCAATGGGGATAAATCAACACCTCACAGATGATATTTTCATTTTTTAATAAAACAGAAAGGATAAGATGTCAGATTATGGATTTTCCATTAAAATAATAAAATTAAATTACATATAATATACTATAGTTATCATGAATTTTTGGACATAGCAGGTTATAAGAGTAAATGAAAATAAAATAAAGTGAAAATAAAATAAAATAAAGAGAAATATGATTTTACATCTTGAATTATTCTCCTTGAGAAACTCCTTAATAAAATTAGTTTTGATATTTTGTTGAGACCAAAGGCTCCTAAACATGGGTAAGAGTATAGGTAATAGGATTATCTATAATTTTTATAATCTTTAAGGCTTTTTAGGTATGATAAGAAGAGGTGGTGAGGGGTTCTATTTATTGTGGAGGAGAGGGGTGTTTTTTATTATTTTAATCAGTGATTAATATTTTTTCTCAAGATAATAAAGTGTGTGGGTTCATATGACTAAATACAGTCATTAGTACATGTGGGTTCTAAATAAAGGTTTATTACATCCTACATGATTTTTTAATTCATCTATTTGTCTTAAAATGTAAAATATCATAAATTACTATAATTTACTATTCAAAAAAATTAAGCTATTTCATAAAAATAATAACATTCACCATAACAATTTTTTGACATGTATAATTAAAAAATGAGCTATATTTTTCGAAAATATTTTTTTAGATAAGATAAATATAATTTTTAATTAAAATCAACATTAATTTGAAAAATACAGGTTTTAGAATTCTAAATTTTTTATGACACTCTGAAAAATTAATTAGGGTCACATTAAATTCTATTATAATCATAAGAAAAAAATATATTAATTTACTATTATATTTTATGAAAATAAATATTCATTGAAATACTTATTTTAATTATAAAATGGTAAATAAATATTTATGTTTCACAAAAATATCAATACTTACATTATCATTTTTAAAACACTTATTTACTTATTTGATGATAAAAATATATTACATTTTCATTCATACGATACATAAATTATTCTTATAATTTCTTGGTGTTGTTTATATCCAAATCGTAAATAGACTATTAATATAATGAAAATGACGGTTTTATAAAAATTAATAAATTTCACTATTCGCTAGAAAATGAATATTTTAAGAAAAATACCAAAATATCACCCTAAGACAATTTTGAAATTAATATTATAAAAATGAAGTTTATTTTGTTTAAAAAAATATAAAAGTGTCAGAATTTAGTTTTAAAACAAGTGTTCCATTAAAATGCGGTAAAAAAGTCTTGAGAGAAAATTTAGTCTTTTATGCGTAAAATAGGATTCATTCTTATATTATTCTTATAAATTTTTTTAGATGGATGTAAAAAGATATTATTAAATATATAATACATAAATTTAATAATTTTATTAATACCATTCTTTTTCACCAATTTAACAGCATTGTTATAATAGTTATTCGAAAATAATAGAATTGAATTTTATAGCATTGTCTGTTTATGCTTGGTGCTGTGTGAAGCCTTTGATGTGGATGAAATTAAATTTAAAAAGAGTAATACCATAAAATATTGGGGTTTAACATTCTCCCCTCCAGTAAAAAATTGGTCTCCTCACAATTTGAAGTTGTACTTCAAAAATCAAAGGATGATACTTTAAAATTATTTTTTGGGAAACCCACAATGGAAATTCGGTTAAAAAAATATCCTCTTAATAAGATCAAAATGGAAAATGAAAAGTTCACAAAAAATATTTGATTTTAGGTAGATAATTATTAGTTGAAAGTGATGACATGGACATAGAAGATAAATATAACTATCAGGTTCTGATGGATATTGATAGAGAATATGGTCATTTGAAAGTTATCCACCAAAAACCTATAAATTAGTGATTGATTAAAATACCATTGATTATTTAGAAAGGAAAATAAATATATGCTGTTTCTATTTCAAAATAATTTTCCCAGAGTTGAGGGTTTCTTTTAATATTGAAATAAGAACTTGGGAAGATAAACATACTTGATTACATTCCATTTCATAAGAATAATTTTATCATTTTTTTCTTCTATCTATTTTCACTTCATCCCTTATACCTGGAAATTAATGTTCAATATGAAATTTTCACACCTGAAGAACTTTTAATGAATCATATGGTTTTTAAGTCATTCATTCGTCCATTAAATGTTTTTAAAACCAAAATGGCTATCATAGGTTATCCAATATGATAAATAATACTTTATTCCTAATCAATAAAATCCTTAAACCGTTCTATAAGTAGTTAACCTTAAGACTCATCTAAAATATGTATGTCCAAATTAAAAGACCAACTAATTAGAATAAAATTTACTTTATATTAGATTTTCTGGAAAAAATAATAATTTATCACTTATTGTCTCATATCAAATATATGATAACCTTGATCACCTTTAAACCTTTATAAAATAATAATGATTATAATAGTAAAATATTAGGTTGTCAATAAATAAAAAAATTTAACAATTCCAACATAAAATAAACCATCAATTCAATAACCACCTTTATGGTCACTAATACCATCCCATAAACATATATTTATTATTATTACAATCATGAATCACATATCTAGGGTTATCTTTCCCAAGACATGTGTTTTCAAAAAGATCAACTTAAAACAGAATCATTTCTCTTTGTTACTTGTCCTATACATCGCATACCTCCAATTCCTTAAATAATAAGTACTATAGTACAATCCATATATATCTCATTAATATTAAAAATATATAATTATTGATAAAATACCCAAATAACATAATCCTTGAATCAAAACATGGTCATATTAATCATTACTCTTCATCTGAGGTAGTAAGGTAATCTTGACTATGATCCTTTTCATTCTTTTAGCTACATTCCCTTGACATTTGGGAAATTAATTTTCATAGGGCCCAAAATTATTACATTTGAAGTATTTAATATTGGAAAATTCTTTCCTTCTCTTGAAATTATCATCATGGTGTCATCTTTATCCACACTTGAAGAAAATTCAATTTTATCTCAAGAATATTCTAAGGTGTTTCCTTCCTAAATTATCTAATGTAGGAAAATAATTCATTCCATTATTCCCTTTATCTTTCATTTCTCAGTTGTTATATTCTTCTCTTTCTTCCCTCTAAATCCAAAAGGCATGGATAATTGATTCTCTATCTAATTATAACATGATATCATTTCTTCATATAATGAGAATATTTTGGAGACTACTTCCCTTCAAAATATTGGAATAAGCTCACGAAAGGCATTATCATTTTACTCTTCAGATCACATGCATTGATTTGGTTCTCATTCTATCCTTTAGGTTCCATTTCTAAAATAATGGAATGCACAAAATTAGGTTATTAATCATAATGCATAATATCAAACTAGAAAAATGTAAAACATAATTAAAAAATCTTCCATAACTAATATCATAAATATATTCGTGGTTTCTCTAGGGACATAATTACTATAAAATACTTCATAATCATTTTTAAATAAAATGTGAATTATCCTAACCATATCCACCAGGATAGTTAAACTAGGTGTGCAGTAAGAATCATTTCCTTGTATCAGGTTACGCTAAGTTTGGATTGACGCATCAAATCAGAGTTGTTTCCTCTAAGTACATTTGTTTCCGAACCATGTCCACTTGTAGTATCCAGATAAGGATGTATTTATAAGAAGACCCACATAATCTAAAACATAACAAAATTCTAAGATGTTCTTCTTTATTTATCCTCAAAATCTATTATACGATTATGTTCCCTTATATATATTTTTAAAATCTAGTATCCACGTTTTATACTAGATTTTCCCTGAGGCTAACTTTAAAGACCCCAACCCCAGTTTCTTGGATCCAATGCCTTACATTTTTACATTGGACATAGGTAAAAGAAATCACATCTAAAATTAAAGATTACTTATTAACTTTGGAAAAACAGATACAAAAATAAGTTTTACATTACAACTTTAAATAAAATACAACATAGAAACTATATTGATAACCCCAAAAAACCACTAGATCATCCCTATGAGTCACTCATAATATACATCTTCCCATCCTAGGGAAAAATAAAACATAACAAAGGGGTGATATTAGATTCATAGTAAGTGTAATCCATACATCAGAAGATACCATAAACATAAACAATAAGACAATGATAATAATTTAAAACACATTCCATTTAAAAATAATCTTGATAATAATATCACAGGAATAAAATCTTAACAAATAATTCCATAAATAATCACATGAGAAAGAAAGTTAACCATGGATATTACACTAGTAAAATAATCACATGGACTACCAATTAATAATTTCATAGCGAGGGAATGCATAATGTTAGATATCATAATCATACCATCAAGGATTCATCCAAGACACCAAACATAAATGGAAAAAACATGATCTAGTTTGTCTCATGAGACCTACTGATGCAGCGAGGGGATATAGAGAGCCCCACCCATCACTTAGTAAGTCTAATTAATTCTTCATTTAGAAGTTTTGAAACATAATAAATATATACATTAATATAAAACTAATATATTAAATGTAAATAAAATCCCCAATCAGTAATTATTAAGAGTAAAATGGTGAATGATATCAAGAGAGTACATCCCCAGTCAAAAAAATCATAAATCATTCAACAAAATATGGTAGAGAGTAACATAAGAGATCAATATTAGTTATGTATAAGATTCAATAGAGGGTATTAAAATATATTAAAATACTCTAATAAAATAATTTTAATATTATTTAGAGAAATACCCTTTTACTTTGAAAACAAGAGTTCTTTTGAAAAATCTTTTGTATTTGTCTTAAAAACCAGATTGTAAAATTTATATCCTAGAAGGTAATGAAATTATAATGTATGAATATTCAAATATTTATCAACTTAAAAGTTTTAAACTCAAGTGAAAACATGTAAAAAATGATTATGAAACTTTAGAAATGAACCACTGTAATGTAGGTTAAGGGAAAATATAATGGAGTCATTAAAGAAGAAAAAAGAATAATTGTTTTCATGAAAAAAGAAAGGAAATAATATATTTCTATAAACAAAAAATAGTAATTTAAGAAAAATATTTGGTTTTTAAAACATATTATGAAGTCTATTTGAAAATGGGTAAGAAATTGGGATGTTCCCTTTAAGACACCTTTCTTATCGAGAGGAATTGAATAAGGAACCATAGAGAACATGTATTTCCACATATAAGAAATAATAATAGAGATAGATACATATATTTCTAACATACACACACAATGTAAAAGGATTACATAAGAATAATTAATAATTATATTGGGTTAAAGATAGAGAAAGCATATCTTCTCAGAAAAATGGGGGTTTGGGAAGAAACCATTAAGACTTTGCAATTAGTTGAACCATATGTACCATGAAATTAATGATCATATAATGAAACTTTGAATACCATGAAGATAAAGATATGCATGATATGAAAAATTAATGGGAAGTGTACATGAACCACACTGTCACGAAACAGCTCGGATACCCTTGTAACCTAATAACCAAGATGACCCTAACATAGTCCGAAGGAAGTTCCTGATCCCCACATGTCAGTGATTAGAACTTGGAAACACACAACATGCAAGTAGGAAGGATTTTTCCACTAACAATGTGGAAGAGAAGACATAAGGTAGTATGCATAACCAAAAAAAACTCAATTGGGACTAATGTACCAGAAGACAAGGAATAAACTAGCCTAATGAACTATAACCCAAGTACAAAAATAGAGGAAAAACAACCCAAGTCCATAAGGAAAAAACTCACCAATTCTAAAGTAGAAAATCCAGATCCACCTCCAAGTGATCCTTTCCCATTTCTCGAACCTGGAAGAATATAATCTATAAACACCCGAAGGCACAAGTATGTTGTGAGATAAAAATACCAGTAGGGTCTCACAATAGGTTCCATAAAAGATTCCAACAATTGGTTAACCAAAGGAATGATTTTAATTATAAAGTAAAAAGGTTTTAAATTTTGAAGCATAATTAAACAAATCATGATATATATTTCAAATGACGGGATAAATACTTTAATAAAATACTTTTCAAATGATGTAATATTTCAAAAACAATGGCTTAAATAAAAAAGTTACATAAAAGATATTATGTAAATCCAGCAGGCATGTAAATCATATCAAACAATATTATTATACATTTATATATCAAATATAAATAAAAAAGTGAGAAACATGGTCATCTACCAAAAGTTATGATTGTATTAACCATCTATAGGACTCCAAACTCTATCACTGATCACAGAAACATGAGTATACTCACATCCCCCTGACACTAGCTAGAGTTGATGTTGAGTCAATAAGGTTTTCCTTATGACTTTTCCATTCCTTCATGTTTTGAAAATCACAAACACCTTATACTTAAGCAAATATTATTTTTACTCTAATAAGGAAAATTTACTTCTTTAAGGAAATTTACCTTAACCTAGATTTTCTTATACATAGCTATTTTTTCTTAAATTCAAAAACCGGAATCATAACCAAATTTCCGGAGCCTTATAATGAAAAATTTGGAGCATTCTGTTTTTAGGATCCGAATTCTGGATGTGATCTGTAATATAGTTCTAATCCAAATTCTGGACTCCAAACTCTGAAGTAGTTCTAATACAAACTCTTAAGTAGATGGACTCTGAACTCTTTAGTAGTTCGACTCTGATCTTTTAAGTAGTTCGACTCTGAACTCTTTAGTAGTTTGACTCCGAACTCTTTAGTAGTTCAACTCCGAAATTTTAAGCAGTTCGACTCTGAACTCTTAAGTAGTTGGACTCTGAACTCTTTAGTAGTTCGACTCCGAACATTTAAGCAGTTCGAATCCGAACTCTTAAGAAGTTAAACTCCAAACTTTTATGCAGTTCGACTCCGAACTCTTAAGAAGTTCGAATCCAAACTTTTAAGCAGTTCGACTCCGAACTCTAAAGAAGTTTGACTCCGAACTTTTAAGCAGTTCTACTCCGAACTCTTAAGAAGTTCGACTCTGAACTTTTAAGAAGTTCTACTCCGAACTCTTAAGAAGTTCGACTCCGAACTCTATAGGTTCAGAATCTGATCTCTGGTGAAACCAGACTCCGAATTCCAATAAAATAGAATCCGAACATTTCTTAACACAGACTCCGAACTTCAATTTGGTTAGACTCTGAACTTTTTTCTTGCTTACACTTCAAAATATTGATTAGATTTTACTTACATATGCTTCATTCCAAAACGATGTCGTACATTCAGTTATACATAGTTTGTTATAAAACGGTGTCTTACATTCTGTTACACTAGTTTTGTTATAAAACGATGTCATCTATTTTGTTATAAACTAGCCGTTGGTTGAGTTACACGTGTACAGGTCCCTCCGAGTTTTATGGAAAATATGACCGTTGGAGGAGGGAGCGGACCGTTGGAAATTTGCCTATAAATAGGAGCTCATTTGAAAGAGCTCAATAGACAATGAAATTGATCAATCTAGAGACCAAACGCTGCTAATGTGATTTCTAGAGAGAGAAAGCTTTTCATGCCTTGTGCGTACTGAACCGCTCGTTCAGTTTTTGCTTCACGCGACTCCGAATGTTGGTGATTACATTCGAGGACTTCCGGGGATAGGAAGACAGAAGTTTCCAACACCTTGAAGTTGAGGGATTCCTTGCTGAGGAAGACAGAGGTTTCCAACTACCTTGAAGTTGAGGGCTTGCGGGGATAGCAAGACAGAGACTCTGATCTTCATATCGAGGGCTTACCCTGGTGTGGGTAAGACAGACTTGCTTGAAAGTATAAATCAAGGGACCTTTATCCAAGGTTGTTGGAAACCCTTCTCTTTGCGATAAAAGACTTATATCTTGTTACTTGTAGTTCTACTACTTGTTTATTTTCTGCTGGATATTGTATTGTAAGGAAAGTATAACTTTATTATACTTCCTTACTTGTACTCTGTTTCATTTACATTCTATACGCTTTAAGTTCGAATCTCATATTGTAATGTTTTGTTAAGTTTCAATTTCCAGAACCACATTTCCGGAACCTACTTTTGGAATCTCTTTCCATGTTTTCATTTGGTTTTAGAAGTGTTGTGAATTTTCTTAGTTTAACTTTGTTAAACTTAGCCCTTTTCATTTCTTAAGGAAAACACAGTTATTCATAACTAACTTTAAAGGTTCCAAAGGAATTTTTTAAAGTATACAATTCACCCCCTATTGTATATTGAGTATCTACATCATTATTTCAATCCTACAATTGGTATCAGAGAAGGTCTTTGAAATACTTGTACTCACGTATAAGTTTTTCTTGCTCACTTTCCCATTCCGAACTTTCTCATTCCAAACATTGTTATTACGAACTTTTTCTACTAACAAGTTTGTGTTCCAAAGGTTTATAAGTATGGCGGGAATTAATGTTGGTTCCATTGATAATATAAATCCTACAAGACCACCAATCTTTGATGGTAATGATTATGAGTAATGGAGAGATCAAATGAAGACTTTCGTTATCAATACTGGAGTAGACAACTTTGTTATGCTTACTAGTGATTATAAAATTTTTGATAAGGAAGTTATAACTTTTACTAACCAGGAAAAGCAAGAGTATCAACTCAATTATAAGGTACACAATACCTTACTTTGTTCAATGACCATAAATATATATAACCAAATTTCTTCTTGTGAAGCAGCTAATTGTATCTGTAATAAGTTATAGGTTACACACTTTGGAACTTATAATGTGATTGATACTAGGAGAGATATGCTTAGAGCTCAACATCATGGCTTCAATTTTCCTTATAGAGAACCAATATGTAAAGTTAAACAAAGATTTATGACTATCGTCAACAGCCTACAGTCTATGGGAGAGAAAGGTTTATATGATGAAGCTCTTGTGGATAAAAATAATTGATATTATACCCAATGAGTGGGAATCCAAAAGAACAGCTATAGATGAGAACAGGAAGGTCACTCAAATTACTCTTGATGAGTTATTTAGAACTCTTCTCCAACATGAAACCAGAATGAAGAGAGATGATGAAAACATCAAGAAGAAAAATGGAAATGGTACTGTTGCTATTACAACAACATCAAATCATATGAAAGCTAAGACTCCTGAGAGAGTAACCAGATCCAAGACTAAGAAGATGGTAGTTCAATCAGATTCTAGTGAGAGTGAAATACCAGAAAATGAATTAATAAATCTTGCTCATAGAGTGAACAAGATAGCTGGCCAGGGAAATTTCCAATCCAAGTATAAGAAAAAGGACAGGAAAGATGGAGAAGTTACTTGTTATGAATGCAAGAGAGCTGGACATATTAAACCAGATTACCCTTTGCTCAAAATGAAAGAAAGGAAAGAAAGGCATTCAGAAAGGAACAGAAATAAGTAATATAAAGCCAAAGCTAAGAAAGTTTTGAAAGCTAATGATACCTGAAGTGCCAGTGGTGGTGATTCTAAAGATGAATCTTCTGATTACGAATCTTCAGGATAGAAGAATCTTGGTCTTATAGCCAGATTACCTATTGAAAATCATTGTTTTATGGCTAAGGTACGAAATGCTGAATCATTGACCAATGTTTCTTTAAACTCTAATGATAGTAAGTATTATAACTCTTCTGATTAAGAATCATCCTCTGATGAAGAAAATACTTTACCTACTTATGAAGAAGTCTCTAGGTTTGCTGAACTTTTGAAATTGAGAATTCCAAACTCAATAAGAAACTTGATAAGGAAAACTCTAGGAATTCTATTCTTACAAAAGAGATATCAGATCTTTCTAAAGATCTTGATAGAAAAAATGATGATTTTGAAAGTATTTTTAAAAATCTTGAGGAAGTATGTTCTGAGAAGAACCAACTTTCTAAAGAGTTAGAAAAAGTAATTTCAATGAAAAATGTTTTCGACCCTAGCTCTAGTTCTAAAACTAATGATTTTGAGGATAAAAACTTGGTTATAAAACTCAAGTCCGAAATTTTTTCCTTAAATAAGTGTTTATCAAACTTTACTCATGGTAAGGAAAATTTTGATAAAATGTATTCCCAAATACGACCTTTAAGAAATAAATCCGGATTTGGTTATACCCATGCAAAACCAATTTTCAGTAACAATTATTTTATTCCTCAAAGTGCCCCATTTTGTACCAAGTGTCAATGTGGTGGTCACTGGGCAAAGAATTGTTCCTTAAAAAAAACTCAATCTTTAGGATTTCACAAGGCTTTCTTTTCTAAGAAGATGTGGGTACCTAAAATTTTGTTATCTGGAAATCTCAGATCCAAACAAATCTGGATTCCGAATGTCTAATTCTCTTCTTGATTTCAGGAAAATAATGAGAGTACCAATAACAATACATGGTAGATGGATAGTGGATGTTTCCAAAACATGACTGGTAACAAAAGCTATTTTGAAAATATTATCAAAACGAAAGGAGATATCATTCTTCAGTTTATTGGAACACAAGATCAACTTGCTGATATTTTCACAAAATCTTTACCCTCCGATAGATTTGAATATATTAAACAAAAGTTTGGAATGATAACCGTAAGGTAATGATTCTTCATTGACTTCTTGTTGAACAATTCTCCTAACAGTAATAAAATTTTTTTCATAGGGGGAGTACATTTTTTTTTAAAAAAAAATTTAATTTTTTTTAACATTTTCGGAACTAAGATTTCCAGAATGGACATTTCCGGAACTGAAATTTTCCGGAATGGAAATTTTTCGTACTGAAAACTTTCGGAATAGAATTTTCGTACTGATAATTTCTGGAATGGAATTTTCATACTGATAATTTTCGGAACGAAGATTTTTGGACTGGGATTTTCGTAACGAGGTTTTCGTACTGCAACTTTCGTAATGTTTTTTTCTTTCAAGAAGAATATTACAAAATTCGAATAATATTTCTTGACAATCCGTAAGTTATGATTTTCTTACTTATAGTTTTGTAATCAAATATTTCTTATTGGTATCTTCCTTGTTTAGTTCGGATTCTAGTTTTTCCTTAAATCCGAATGTTTTCTTTAAAAAAACCTCAAAATATCAGAGTCAATTTTTTTTTTCTTTTCGGAATTATTCTCAACCTTCAGATCAGATCAAAGTATTTTCAACCATTATATGGCTTTTGGAAGACCAACTATCAAATTCTTTGCCTATATAAAGGGGACCCTGAGACTCATCCCACATCGATTTTTCAAGCTTTTGCGTCTTGAAGCCCTTCTTCTCCTCTTAAGGCCCGTTCCGAACCTTGTGAAGCCGATCCAAATATTACATTTTACTTCATTCCGAATGTCTGTTGAAGCAACCTCTCAAGATATGTCAATTGTCAAACCAATTTTAAAGTGGTTAGTTTACATAGAAAGGTTAGTTTATCTGGATTTTTATAAGCTTGATTCTATTATTTCGAAGAATATTAGACTAAATGGATGAGAAGACGTCTACATAGCTAAGTCAGATAAATAGGATCCGGTTTATACTGACTTGTTGATAGAGTTTTATGAGTCTGTTTCCTTCCTGGTGGAAGATTGAAGAGAAAAGTTTCCTTTTAAGTCTTATGGGAAGACTTATAAAATTTCTTACACTAAGGCAGCAAGCCTGGTTGGTATAGCATATGAGGGAGAAGCTGAATTCTATTCTCACAAACTTCTCGATGTGCAAGGAAGTTTCAATAAGGATAAGGAACTGAAGTGTCTTGGTCTCAAGGATGATTCAATAACTAAGATTGCTCATCTCACTCCGAATAATAGAATACTTCAACTATGGGTGCAAGGTTTTCTGGTTCCGAGAAGAGGAGATAAAGAAAATATGAAAAAGAGTGATATCTATGTCTTAGATTTTTTGGTAAATCTAAGAAAGATAAATCTGATAAGGAATGTCTTGGTTACGATCAACAATATCAAAGAAGGAAATCTGAGAGCTCAAATTATGATGTTTCCTGCCTTACTGTTTAAGTTGATTGTTCGATGCTTAGAATCTTTCAAAGTTTCCTGCAAATCAAAGATACGGAATTGCAAGCTCATGCTTGTTACTGATGATACGCTTAAAAGAATGAAGATGAGATTTTCTAGTGAATCTGGAGAATTTTACCCCCTATCCGTGGAGGAATTTGAAACGGTTGAAAAAGAATCTCTGGAACCTTCAAAAAAGAAAAGGAAGAAGAGAAAGGCTAAGGAAGTAGTTACTGATGAAGAAGTTCCTCAGCCTAAGGAAACTGAATCCGCACCTCCCAAGCCGAAGAATAAGAAAATATATACAGATGAAGTAGCATCAAAGTGGAGGAAAGATAATGAAATGAGGAAGGAAGGGGATCCTCAATTCGGATTGGACCCTACTGAGGTCAAGGAACTAAAAGAAAAAGCTGTTGAGGAGCTAGAAAGGCAAGCGAAGGAAAAGAAGTTGAGAAAAAAGATGATTGAAGCTGAACTAGTACAATATTTTCTAAAAGATACAGAGTTGGCTTCCGAAAGGCTTCCAATTCCGGAATCTTTCGGTGTTGAACCTTCTCTACCATAAAATCCAGCAAAAAACTATGTCACTCCGGAAAAGGACAAGGGTAAAGGAATAGCTGTAGAAGCTGAGAAGGAAGTTGCTGAAGCAGCAGAGGAAGAAGAAGAAGAAGAAGAAGATGAGAGTGAAGTTCTGGATACCTTGATCAAGCAAGTACATGACTACAAAGATAAGGCTTAATCTGTAAAGATAGTTACCTCAGGCAAGGGGGATGAAGAAGCTAGCAAGCAACATCGAGAAGGAGAAGAAGAGAATGAGTTGTTTAATGAAGAAGAATCCTATGAGAGGAACTTTCTTGAGGAAGGTCAAGAAAGACAGAAACCAGATGAAGATTAGATTGTTCAAGTTTCTAAATCTAAGGAAGTATATCCTAATGTGCAATCCATTCTGAAATCTGATAAAGGGAAGCAAACTCTAATGGAGACACCTATTAAAAATGTCATCAGAAAGAAAGAGGTTGGTGGTACCTCTAGAAGGAAGCTGATGCCAGTTAAAGAAGAGGAATCTCAAAAAGAAGTTTCTGATTCGGAATCATCATCCCACGCGCATGATTTTGTGGTTCAATCTCTGAGAAAGTTGGTGGACACAATTCCGATTCTTCCAACAATAGATTCTAGATGCCAGTTGCTGCAACAATCTATGAATAAAATATCAGACTCTTTGTCCATGGTAATGGATAAGTTTGTGAAGCTGGAAGCTGAATAGAAAAGTCTTCTGATCGACTATGACGTGCATAGAAAATCCTGTAGTAAATTAACCAAGTGGTCTAAGAGAGTTGATGAAGATTTAGTTCAATTTGAGAATTTTCAGGCTGAAGTTAAAAATGCTTTTGAAATGGAGGATAAAAATGTTAATGAGATTTTACAGAAGTTTACCCAGGAGAAAAATTTCCGGAATCAAAAGGTCATGGATCTGAATGGGAAGCTTAACTTAGTATCTCAAAATTGGAAAACTGAAAGAGATTTCCGGATTGAGTTTCAGCAGAAGATGGAAAAGCAAGATGAGTTGTTGAAGTTTCAGAAAGAAGTCTTGGAGACTCAAGCAGAGGCTTTAAAAGCTCAAGAAGAAAAGATAAAAGCCTTAGAGAAGCAACGAGAGTAAGATCAAAGAGACTTGAAGAAACTCAAAGCTTTGTTGAATCATCTCATTCTGAAGGAAAATGAAGACAAATGAATCCACTTCGATCTTTTTTTGTAGTTGTCTTTCCTTGTATTTTTTCCCAACTCTAATGAAATGGTTATCTGGTTGGTTTGTATCTTGTTATATACTAATGTTTCAGGTAGCATACTTTGTTTTCCATTCCCTTCAATTCTTTTTGAAAATCACAAAGGGGGAGAAGGAAAAAGAACTACTCCTAAGGACGAGAAAGGGAAAAAAATTTAAGAGAAATATCCTTAATGAAAGGGGGAGTTTCCCACTACGAAGTTTTCACTCTTATATTATTGAAAACTCCACTCCAGAAACTCAGAATACAATCCTTAGAGTTTCAATGCCTAAGGGGAAGTTAGTTGTATTCGTTTCTATCCATGAAAAAAAGGGAGATAAGTTTTAATTTTCATAGTCTAATGAAAATTTTCAAAATCCTTATATACTTTTTCAAAAGGATGTTTGTGCTTTCCAAAAAGGAGGAGATTGTTGAGTCAATAAGGTTTTCCTTATGACTTTTCCATTCCTTCTTGTTTTGAAAATCACAAACACCTTATACTTAAGCAAATATTATTTTTACCCAAATAAGGAAAATTTACTTCCTTAAAGAAATTTACCTTAACCTAGATTTTCTTATACATAGCTATTTTTTCTTAAATTCAAAAACCAGAATCATAACCAAATTTCCGGAGCCTTATAATGAAAAATTTGGAGCATTCTGTTTTTAGGATCCAATTTCTGGATGTGATCTGTAATATAGTTCTAATTCGAATTCTGGACTCCAAACTCTAATGTAGTTCTAATCTGAACTCTTAGGTAGTTGGACTCCGAACTCTTTAGTTGTTTGACTCCGAACTTTTAAGCAGTTCGACTCCGAACTCTATAGTAGTTTGACTCCGAAATTTTAAGCAGTTCGACTCTGAAATGTTAAGTAGTTGGACTCTGAACTCTTTAGTAGTTTGACTTCAAACTTTTAAGCAGTTCGACTCCGAACTCTTAAGAAGTTCGACTCCGAACTTTTAAGCAGTTCGACTCCAAACTCTTAAGAAGTTCGACTCCGAACTTTTAAGCAGTTCTACTCCGAACTCTTAAGAAGTTCGACTCCAAACTTTTAAGCAGTTCTACTCCGAACTCTTAAGAAGTTCGACTCTGAACTCTACAGGTTCAGAATACGATCTCTAGTGAAACCAGACTCTGAATTCCTATAAAATAGAATCCGAACATTTCTTAACACAGACTCCAAAATTCATTTTGGTTAGACTCAGAACTTTTGGATTTCTTACACTCCGAAATTTTGATTAGATTTTACTTACATATGCTTCATTCCAAAACGATGTCGTACATTTAGTTATACATAGTTTGTTATAAAATGGTGTCATACATTATGTTACACTTGTTTTGTTATAAAACGATGTCATTTATTCTGTTATAAACTAACCGTTGGTTGAGTTACACGTGTACAGGTCCCTCCGAGTTTTATGGAAAATATGACCGTTGGAGGAGGGAGCAGACCGTTGGAAATTTTCCTATAAATAGGATCTCATTTGAAAGAGCTCAGTAGACAATGAAATTGATCAATCTAGAGACCACATGCTGCTAAGGTGATTTCTAGAGAGAGAAATCTTTTCATGCCTTGTGCGTACTGAACCGCTCATTCAGTTTTTGCTTCGTGCGACTCAGAATGTTAGTGATTACATTCGAGGACTTCCAGGGATAGGAAGACATAGGTTTCCAACACCTTGAAGTTGAGGGCTTCCATGCTGAGGAAGACAGAGGTTTCCAACTACCTTGAAGTTGAGGGCTTGAGGGGATAGCAAGACAGAGACTCCGATCTTCGTATCGAGGGCTTACCCTGGTGTGGGTAAGATTGACTTGCTTGAAAGTATAAATCAAGGGACCTTTATCCAAGGTTGTTGGATACCCTTTACTTTGGGATAAAAGACTTATATTTTGTAACTTGTAGTTATACTACTTGTTTATTTTATGCTGCATATTTTATTTTAAGGAATGTATAACTTTCTTATACTTCCTTACTTGTACTCTGTTTCATTTATATTCTATACACTTTAAGGTAGAATCTCATATTGTAATCTTTTGTTAAGTTTCAATTTCCGAAACCATATTTTCGGAACCTACTTTTGGAATCTCTTTCCAAGTTTTCATTTTGTGTTAGAGGTGTTGTGAATTTTCTTAGTTTAACTTTGTTAAACTTAGACCTTTTCTTTACTTAAGGAAAACTCAGTTATTCATAACTAACTTTAAAGGTTCCAAATGAATTTTTTTAAAGTATACAATTCACCCCCTCTTGTATATTGAGCATCTACATCATTATTTCGATCCTACAGTTGACTCATCACCCTCTCATCGGGGATGTGACCCGCTGTAGGTATGTTTTAGAATGTTTTTATAACATATAGAGTATTCGAACAACTCACCAACAACCTAAGGCTTGCATGTGCTCTTACATGATGCCCAACTTATTTTAAGAATGTTTGAAATACAATAAATCACATTATTCCATTTCAAAAATTCCAATTTCTTTCTATTTAAAACCAAAATGGGTTTTAATAAAAAAACCTACATCTTTCACAAGATAAAACCACTAGATTTCTATCAAAAAAAATTATGTCATTTTAAAAAATTTGAAAATGAATTCAAAACCAATTCCTTCTTTTCAAAATTAATTTCCACAATTAAATTCAAAATTTTAATTGAAAACAATTTCATCAAATCCAAAATTTAAATTCAATAGTTTAAATTGGCCAATTTCCATAAACACACCACAATTCAATGGAATTGGGGGGTTTTCCAAATTTCTATGCCAAAACTATTTCAAATATCCTGATTCCCTGGAATTGGGTTTTATTAATTGTTGAAAAAAATTGATCAATTTAATTTAAATCAATATTTGAAATAAATAAATTAATTTAGAAATAATCAATTTGACTAATCATGACCATACCTCATACCTCAAGGTCGTCGATGTCAGCAGCAAAGATAAACCACCTAGTGGTGTCCAATACACCTAATCATGACCCAATTATTGTAAGCATCAACACACCAATGTTTGATGTTAATCAAGGGGTCCTATAACCAATATTAGTTATTTTATTTTAAAAGGAAATAAAATATGACATGCGTTTTCATATTTTCACTCTCTTGGATATTTTTTAGATTATCATTTAAATTATCACATGTGATGAAAATTTATCTCACTAGGATAAGTTTCAAAATACATATATATTATCACATGTGATAATATTTATCATTCATGGAAAATTTTAAATTTATCGTTAGATCAATGTATACGCTCACAATTATCCATTAGAATAATTATCTTTGAAATAATCACAACTATTGTTTTAATAATATTAATAATTAACCTTTAATAATCTCAAAATTATCCTCTGATAATTATATTAATTATCCTTTGATAATATATGTAAAAATTATCTTTAATACTTCCATGCAACTGATATTTGATAATTCATTGTAATTATCATTCAATAATTCTGAGAAAAGTTCTTTTGATATATTCACAATATTTATATTTTTAAATATTACATATGATAATCTCATAAAAAAATTGATAATTTTATTTAAAATTTTCATTTGATAATATGGTTGGATTATCATTGATAATTTTATGATATTATAATTTTAAAAGTATAATAATCATCCTCTGATAAAACATGTAATTATATAAGGATAATTTATATATTCTTGTCACATGATAATTAACTTATAATTATCTATTAATAATTTTTATAATTATTTTATAAAATTTTCTTTGAAAAATAATAATAATCCACTGAATGATGTTATATATATATATATATCAACTGATAACCTTAATAGCATAATTGTTCATTGTCAATTTTAAGAAACTATTGTTTGGAAAAATCAATAAATTATCGCTTGAATATTTCTTACAATTAAATTTGAAAATTTCATGAAATTATCCTTTTGATAATTCACGCAATTATCCTATTAATTAAAAAAATATAAATTATCTTTTTCTAATTATGCATAGTTGTATTTCAAAAATTCCATGAAATTATCCTCTGATAATTTTATAAATTACTCCTAAATAACATAGGTTCTACTGATATATTGGATTTATTTTTTCATAATTTTTTTGAATTAAGAAAAAAAATCAAATACGCAATGAAAATAAGAAAAGAATAAATTGGAAACACTTGTGCGTAGTACCCAATAGGGAAGAAGGGGATCTGGGTCATGCCTTCATTAGATGAAAAAGATCAAATCTATTTGTCAGAGGACTCCCAATCGGGTGCTAGTGAGTTATGAGGGGCACCCAAACTCATAGGAATAGACCAATTATAAGATAATAAGGTTTTGCTACATGAAACCCCAATGAAATTCTAGAAAATTAACCCCCAAATAAAACACCCCATTTAATCCATCATTCAACATAAAATTAATGACATAGTCATTGTTTTCTCCTCACTATAGCATTATAACAGAAATATATTGAAACAGTTAAGAAATGAAAGATTTTGGATTTCTATTATGGTTGAAAATGGTGGAAAGGAGTTGGAGAAGATGTCCAAAAAAAGAAAGTGAAATCCAGAATTAAATTATGTTTTAGTTTTTAAATTAAATTAATTATTTAATATAAAAAAATAAATAACTTCAAATGTCTGTTGGGCCTAAAATTTATAACCCTTCTAGGGTAAACAACTCGATCTAGACCTAATGGTTGTCCATATTTTTCATATGACACATCGTTTGAGATATATTAATGATTTATTAATTAAAAACCAGATAAAAAATTTATTTAAAATAAAAAGGTTTATTTTAACGAGTGAGGCATCTAAACACCCAATTATTAAATATTTTATACCCCATCTTGGGTAAAACCGTCATTTTTGACCCATCGATGGTCTCAGATTTTTCATATGACACACTGTTTAGGAGATATTTAATAATTTTTAATAAAAAATATAAAAAATATAAAAAAATTATTTAATATCTTTATCTCATGAGTGATACATCCAAATGTTTGAAACCATAAAATGTTATTCCTCTCATAGGGAAACACCGTATTTAAGACATAATAGAGGTCTCAAATTTCTCTTATGATGCACTATTTTTGAGTTATTCAATTTTTTGGAATAAAAAGTGTGTTTCTAATATATTATATATAATATTTTTATTCAGTCTTCACCAAGACATTTTGAGTCTCATAATATCACACTAACTATGTGTCGAACTCCAAAAAAATATTTTATTGAACATTCCATGATGTTAACTAACATTTAAGGTGTTTAAAATTTTTATAAAAATTTCCCCGATAAATCATTTTTTCCTAATTAAGATATTAATAATTTAACATAAGAGGGTTTAGGAATACTTCAAAGAGTAACGAGATGTTACAACCTCCCCACCATAAGAACTTTTTGTCACCAGAAAGACTATGAATAAGCTTCTGTGTCAAAAACATGATGTCAATGTTCTCTCATAAGTGCCTCCCTCTCTCACATATCATGAGAAACAGAACCATGATGCCAGAGAACAAAGAACATAGACATCTTCCCCCATGAAGTACCTTGGTCTCAGAAACAACATACCTAATTGGACATTCCGTCATAGATTAATCATGTTCAATATCAAGATCACTCTAGGTCAAAACATGAGAGGAGTCATATGGATACTTTCAAAGATGCAATACGTGGAACATGTTATTTATAAACGATAGATTTGGTGGTGATTATAATTGGTAAGAAACTTTTCCCACCTAATAAACAACATAAAAAGGTCCCAAAAAACTAGGAAAAAGATTTCTTTACCTCCCAATCCATCAATGACCCAACCGAGGTGAAACCATCAAGAATACCTAGTCCCCAACTAAAAATTACAAAGGCATATGGAAACGATCAACATAAGAATTATATTTGATTTGTGCTATTAACATTCTATGACGAATCAACTAAATCTTAGCTGTCATCACTTAGACTAATCTTGTTCTAACGAAGGAACATTCTGAAATCTCTAACTAATACAACATATATTTATCAGGACTGTCATATAATGCCTCAAAAAAATCCCTTCTGATCATGGATTGTTAACTATTATAAAAAAAAACTCATGCAGATGAAAATGATCATCCCGTGCCCCACTAAAGTTGAGAACACAAGAGTGAAGCATATCCTCATTAAAAAACATCCAACCAGAACATCAACTCTTTCAGTTCAGCTGGAGTCATGCGGTAAGATAGAATTGAAACTGGTTGTGTACCAGGAGTTATGTCAATAGAAAAATCGACCTCCCTTATGAGTAGAAAACCAAAGAAGTCCGAAGGAAAAAAATCAGGAAACTCTATGATGATTTTAGGGAGATCACCACTCATTAAATCTCAATCATGATCAATAGAAAACACTAATATCACTTTCCATATCTTTGGATAAGATGGTTTGGATCATCTCGACCTTGGGTCTCATTATCTTAGAAAGAAAAGAGTCGTACATGGTGTATTAAGAAAGAACCATCAAAGATAACAATTAATCCAACATTTATTGGAAATGATCCAATCCATATAGAATATGATATCAATATATTCCTTGTTGAGAACAAAAAAATCCAAATAGGCTCGACATCTGATAGAGTGAAGACACAAGTGGGACTACAGATAACCTACTTTTTTATCACGCTAAGGGGTGTAGTAATATCCATTTTGCAAGATAAAATCTCCATAGGAAGATTAATAAGATCAATGATACAGGTTGAAATAAACAAGTGAGATGCACCAGTATTAAATAATGAAGTCACTAAGAGGAAGATATAGTAATGGTACCTCTCATGGTTATTGGACCAGTATCTGCTTCCTCTATAAATTGTTCTACTGTGTGATGAATTTACATTCCGGATATCTATGGATGGAACACTTCTATATGTGAAAAATTTGATTACCCTATCATTTTTAAAGGTTCTGATGATCTCGTGACACTCTGTGGAGTTGAAAAGTTGTGCCGAACTTCTGCAAGTGACCTAAACATCTATAGGAGAAAATTTTCTCTCGGACTCTTCATGTTTGAAAATCTCCAAAGCATTGACCAACACCATTGAATCTAGATATAATTGTTTTGGGAAAATAAACTTATAGTAATTCAACTCTAACACCAAATTATTCTCTACAATCACCATCATGTACCACCATCTCCTATTTGGTCCCTAAAGCACGAAGGTGACACACTTCACCTTGATCTCGTTTGGTGTCTCCAAGAACTCAAACATATGTTCTATCGTTCCCAACCATTCCTTATCATGTTGAGGATTAGTCGATACTTTGAAAATGGTCAGTTTTTGGAGAATGAACTCATGAGAATGGATTCATTAATTCCATCCATTAATTCCATCATTTCTCTATTTAACCACTAAATGAAACACCTCATTTAATCCCTCATTCAACTAAAAATTAAAAATGGATTCATTAATTCCACCTCACTATTGCATTATAACATAAAAAGATTGAAACAATTAAGAAACAAAAGATTTGTGATTTCTATTACGGTTGAAAATAGTGGAAAGGCATTGGAGAAGATGACCAAAAAATATAAAACGAAATCCATAATTAAATAGGGATTTAATTATTAAAATAAATTAGTTATTTAATATAAAAAAATAAATAACTTCAAAAGTTTTTTGGGCATAAATTTTGTACCCCATATTTGGTAAACACCCCGATCCGGACCCAACAGTGTTCTCATATTTTCAATATAATGAACCGGTAGAGAGATATTAATGATTCCTTAATACAAAATAGGAATAAATAAATAATTAAAATAAAAAAGGGTTACATTAGAGAGCGAGGTGTCCAAACACCCAACACATACAAATTTTATACCCCATATAGGGTAAACCCCTCATTTCGGACCCATTGATGGCCTCAAATATTTCATACAACACAATTTTTGGGTGATATTTAATTATTTATAATAAATAATATATTAAATATAAGTCCCCAACCTCCGATAGCATGGAGCCACTGCTCTGGTTATGGTGTGTAATTTATTTCATAAAAACGAAAAAAACAATTTACACATCATAAATCATCAAGAGGAACTTTCTCATTTAGATCCCAAAGAATCAGAGTCAACCACTTCACTTTTTCCTTAAAAATATAATATCAAATGCCCAAAACATGGAAATACTCTATCAACCTGTAAAAATTTCATTAAAAACATAGGGTGAGCATTGAAATACTCAGTAAGGGGTTTTGAAAGTACCTAAATCCATCTTTTGAAAACTACATTTGAAAATACTTTTCCATACTAAAAAAAATAATCTCTTAAAGGAAAAACATCAAGACAATTCAAAGGTTGATATAGTACAGTTAAAGCACTTCATACTTAATCATTAGAACACTTAGCTGAAAACCACTTAATAAACAAGGTAAACATGCTAGTATAAAATGGCATGGATTTTACAAAGTAAAGTAGGCATAACAAGCACGGTGTGTAAGAAAAATTAGGAATAACCATCATCAGAGTCGCGCATAAACACATTCTCTAAAACTTATAAAAAATGCACATCATGACATGATAAATGCAATTCAACATTTTCAATAAAATTCTGGAAATTAAAATTGTTCATGCATCAACATTGCCTCATCATATGCCATGTGTATTTTAATCTGACACTCATAGGTAATGGTTCCTTTGACATTCATGAACATATCACCAAGGCCCATCCCCAAGGTGTCGTAAAATTACCAAGGTTATATACCATTATATCCTTCAAAATTACCAAGGTTATTCACCAAGGTATCGTTAAAATTGTAATACCTATAGATTACATCATTAACCAATGCATTGGAGCGCTATCAGGGAACACCCTTAAAAGGTCTTATTAAATCTGACATTCAAGGTGTCCCATACCACTTTGGATATTAAATTTTTATTTTGTATTATCCAAGGCGTCCCATACCACTTTGGATATTAAATTTTTATTTCATATTATCCAAGGCGTCCCATACCACTTTGGATAATTATGTTCATTTTCCATTACCCAAGGTGTCCCATACCACTTTGGGTAACTTGATTATTGGTTATTTATTATGATGTGTCTTATGCATGTAGGATGATAAAAGATATGGAAAAATAAAACCATTATACAATTGGTCTACAAACAAATGACATTACAAACATAGAATAATTAATCAAAAGTAGGCATGGTTTAGTAATCATTCTATGTACATAGGACAATTACTAAAACACATAAAATGGTAGATGAAAAGAGCCTGTCACATAAAATGAAAAAATGATGCTCATTAAAATTCCTATTTCATGGAAATGAAGTATTTATATACCTTTCATTGAATATTCTGATAAACATAGCACTGAACATGTAAACAGGCTAAATCATAAACTTGATTAACCTACAGTAAACATTGTAGTAAATCCATTAGGTGTTAAAATTTCAGGTGAGCATAACATGATTTACAAATCCATTTATTTCTTAATACATTTGGGCCAAGTCAGAGTATATCCCTTTGACATTCAACGCAGTTAATAATATGAAAATTAAGCAAGATCATTAGTGTACATGAAAATACAAAATATCCTATACAAACCCTAAAATCCCACGATTGTTAAAATATTAACAACCATTAATTGAAATTAGGATTTCATTAATTATTCTCATAAAAATATATTTACATAACCATATATACACCAAGCATATATATGGGTTTCTACACAAAATAAATAAGGCCATTAAAATTTATTGTGTTCTGAAAACCTCTAACTACTTATCAATTATTTAGTTAAAAATAAAACTTGATTGGTGTAATATTCATGTAACTATAAATACATAAACATATAAAAGCTGTGGTTTTAAAACTATAACATAATTTCACATAAACCAAAGACCTAGATTGCTTCAAAAATATCATTCATAGATATGTATTCATCTCTAAAAAAACAAAAATGATTTGTATTGAAATACATAAACTTATAAAAATATATAGTTATATATATAAGGCTTACATAAACATCATACATGTTAGGAATTGATTTTAAAAAGACCCTTTTCAAATGTATAATTCTTAATTTAAAATAATAAAATATATGGAAATCTTAGAAATATATTTGGATTGGTTACATATATATATGTATACTTAAACACCTGAAAATACATATATATATAAGATATGTAATGGTTTTTCTTAAGAGAAAAACCTATCACAACTAATCTTATATAAATAATTGATTAAACAACAATCATAAACAACCTCCTTAGAATCCCTTAAACTGGGAGAGTTTTAAGTTGTATACCTAAACATATATAAAATTATATATACACATATTGTATCATATGGGTTATATAAACTAAACTCAAAGGAAACAAAACCCCTTACATCTTTTTAATGAAATAGAATTTCTTAATCCATACACCTAGTTTTTAAAAGAGGGGAGAAATGATTCCTATACTGAATATATATATATATATATACATATCAAATAACCGAATACACATTGTGGGTGTGTATCAGGTTTTAAATAATAAAAAGGCAGGGGGTATCCCCTTGTACTTGTAGATACGAAGGCAAACACCTCATGAAGCCCTCTGTTTGAAAAGAAAGGTTTTCATGGCATATAGAAACCTGTAAATATAAACTGTATATATATATTAATGTATATACATATAGAGGTGTATGGGTAGGTTTGGAAAAAACACGAAAACAAGACACCAATACTTGGTTGCCGAGGATGCTCAGATTATAGGAAGCTCTCTGTTATAGCTGGAGAGACCGAGAGGAGTTTAGAGGGGTTAGAGGGAACTCAGGAGGTCAGAGTTTATATAGAGGCTTCTGCTCACTCAAAGAAATTCAATCCAATAGTTAGGTCGCGCTACAGTGTACTAGGAGGGTGGGGTGGGAAAAGGTCAAAGGAAACAGTGAAAAAGGAGGTGATCGTGGCATCATCGGGTAAACCAGTGCATTGTAGCGGATCGTGATGGGGAAGATGACGGAGAGAGGGCAACACAGAGATGAAATGGACGACCCAGATTAGATCCAGGTGAGATTGAATAGCTGGAGGGAGAGAGGGAGATGATTTGGGCAGGTTTAAAGAAATCAAAGGCTGATATTTGATCTTGGAATGATTGGATGGTCCCGGAGAGACGCAGTATTTAAAAGAAACAACGACCGAGATTCTATATTGAATATATTGGATGATTGTGGTAAGATGCGGGCATCCTCGGGTCTTTTGATCACATGGACGGTCCGGATTAAATGCAAGATGTAAAGAACGACCAGGCTTTTCACATCACCGAAAGGTTTCATTTAAAAAATATATAATACTAATAGTAAAAAAATTGAATTTGTATAAAATTTTATAAGTTTTAAGAACTTATAACTTTAAAAATATGAAATCCGATTTACAACTTACTCTTCCATTTGATTTAAAAGATAAACAGTTTTTCCTAATTCAAAATACATTTTTTAAAGATCCAACAAAAGTATATTTTTCAATAATTATTTATGGTATATTATTAGAATATACTCTTTAAACATGTCTTTTAAAACATTTAGAAGGTGTTAAAATACTATGTTCTCAACCATGTAGGCAAACATTAGGATTTTATAAAATCAATTAGGTTATTTTATAAGAATATTCTTTTATTTTAAAATCATGATACTTGAAGATATATTTATAAATAATTTGATCATATTTAATTATTTGAAATACCTTAAGATTATAAGAGCATTATAAAAAACAAATTTTTATAAAAAGATAAACTTTATCAATTTAAACCCAACGGTCATATATATAAATGTCATAATTTCTTAAAGGAGCATTATAAAAATAGGGGGTAAGGTGTTTCACATTTATAAAACACTTGACCCTCGGAGGATGGATATCATCATTCCATTGGTGCTGAGTACATGTGTCGTGGTTCTGGTTATTTTGTTTTTCACACTAACTGACCTCGAAGATGTTTACTATCCAATTAATCAAGTTGTGGTTTTTAGTAGCCTTGTTGTGGCCATGTTAACTCTTGTACATGGTGTTCTCTATTAGTTTGGGTCTTTGTTGAAATGTATCATTTTAATGTATACCAGTTTTCTTTATTCTCCTTGTTTTTCATCTCTTGAGTTTCAGTTCCTTTATTGGCACAAAAAACAAACCATTTAAAACAAGAAAAATCATTATAAAAAATATCATTGTTCACTTAGTCAGGTTCATAAATCCTGGGGCATCACATTATCCCCCTCTTAAAAGAATTTCATCCTCGCAATTCAATTGGCGTACTTGTAATGACTAATTCACACGGCTTCCCTCACACCCTTGGTGATTTCCCTCTACCTCCACCGCCTAAGGAAGAAGGTACTTTTCAAATCTACTCCTAGGGAAGAACAAAGATCACCGGTCTCATCTTCCCAAATACACCCTCGGGAATTTGGATCATGGTTAAAACCAAGATCCTGTTTGATACAGGTGGTTTGCCAGAGATAGGCATGAGTGACATCAAGCTCTGCGACATCCGCTTGGATTTGGTTCCTAAAGATATCTCAAACGGTCATATTTCAAGGATTCGAGGAATGATTCAAAATCGAAGAGGTCCCCAAGCATGATAAAACACAGGATTTGGTACATAAAGACCACGCAGAAGTCCATCTCCTTTGCGGCTTCTCCGTAGGCCATAAATTCCAACTGTTTCTTATTTAGGGTGAAACACAGGAAGAGTCCCTCGTAGTACATCCCTTTCTTTTTATAATTCTTGAATAGTGCATTAGCCGTTCTATTATACACAACATCTGATCCTGGTAATATTTGAAGGACATTCGAGCATTTCAATATTTCATAGAGAGTTTTGCACGTGGGTCGTAAGTAAACAAAATGTTGGTAACTTTTTGAGCAAGATTTTGCTACAATAGTCTCTATGATCTCCATAGGGAGAGTTAAGAGTGTAGGTGTGGATTGCTGGCTTGCCATCTGAGAATTTTAAGAAAAACCCCTACTTAGTAAAATATTATTAATTTTTTAGTGTTGTCCTAATTTTACAGGGTTGCCTAAACCTCGCTACGATACCAACTATAAGGCCCTAGCCTCCAGTAGCACGGAGCCATTGCTCTGGTTATGGTGTGTAATTTATTTCATACAAATGAGAAATAAACAATTTACACATCATAACTCATCTGGAGGAACATTATGGTTTAGATCCTGGAAAATTAGAGTCAACCGCTTCACTTCTTCCTTACAAAGCTAAGATCAAATTCCCAAAACATGGAAAGACTCTATCAACCTGTAAAACTCTCATTTAAAACAAAGGGTGAGCATTGAAATACTCAGTAAGGGGTTTTTGAAAGTACTTAAATCTAGCTTTTGAAAATTCCCTTGGAAAATAATTTTCCATACTAAAAAAATAATCTCTTAAAAGAAAGACATCAAGAAAATTCAAAGGTTGATATAATACAGTTAAAGGACTTCATACTTAATCATTAGAACACTTAGCTAAAAACCACTTAATAAAAATGGTAATCATGGTAGTATAATATGGCATGGGTTTTACTAAGTAAAGCGGGCATAACAAGCAAGGTGTGTAAGAACAATTATGCATAACCATCATCAGAGTCATGCATAAACACATTCTCTACAACTTATAAAAAATGCACATAATGACATGATAAATGCAATTCAAAATTTTTAATAAAATTCTGGAAAAGAAAACTGACCATGAATCTACATTGCCTCCTCATATGCCATATGTATTTTAATCTGATACTCAAAGGTAATGGTTCCTTTTACATTCATGAACATATCACCAAGGTCCATCCCCAAGGTTTCATAAAATTACCAATGTTATATACCAAGGTATTGTTTAAAATTACCATGGTTATTCACCAAGGTATCGTTAAAATTGTAATCCCTAGATATTACATCATTACCCAATGCATCAGAGCGCTATTAGGGCACACCCTTAAAAGGTCTTATTAGGTCTGATATTCTTGGTGTCCCATACCACTTTGAATATTAAATTTTTATTTCGTATTATCCAAGGCATCTCATACCACTTTGGATATTAAATTTTTATTTCATATTATCCAAGGATTCCCATACCACTTTGGATAATTATGTTCATTTTTCATTACCCAAGGTATCCCATACCACTTTGGGTAACTTGATTCTTGGTTATTTATTATGATGTGTCATATGCATGTAGGATGATCAAAGATATGGACAAAGAAAACCATTATACAATTGGTCTACAAACACATGACATTTCAATCATGGAATAATTAATCAAAATTAGACATGGTTTAGAAACATTCCATGTACACTAGAAAATTACTAAAACATATCAAATGGTAGATGAAAAGATCCTATCACATAAAATGATAAAATGATGCTAATTGAAATTCCTATTTCATGGAAATGAATCATTTAGATACCTATCATTGATTATGCTGATAAACATAGAACTGAACATATAAACAAGCTAAATTATAAACTTGATTAACCTACATTAAAAATTGTATCAAATCCATTAGGTTCTAAAATTTCAGGTGAGCATAACATGATTTACAAATCCATTTATTTTTTAATACATTTGGGCTATGTCAGAGTATATCCCTTTGACTTTTAACGCGGTTAATAATATGAAAATTAAGCAATATCATTAGTGTAAATGAAAATACAAAATATCCTATAAAAACCCTAAAACCAAATGAGTTTTAAAATATTAACAACCATTAATTAAAATTAGTGTTTCATAAATTATTCTCATAAAAATATATTTACATAACCATATATACACCAAGAATATATATGGATTTTTACACAAAATAAACAAGTCCGTTAAAATTTCTTGAGTTCTGAAAACCTCTAACTACTTTTCAATTATTTTGTTAAAAATAAAAACTTGATAGGTGTAATATTTATGTAACTAAAAATAAAAAAACATATAAAAGATATGGTTTTAAAACTATAATATAATTGCACTTAAACCAAAGACCTAGTTCGCATAAAAAATATCATTCATAGTTAAGTATTTGTATCTAAAAAACAAAACTTATTTTTATAGAAATACATTAACTTATAAAAATATATAGTTATATATATAAGGCTTACATAAAGATCATACATGTTAGGAATTGATTTTAAAAATACCCTTTTCAAAAGTATAATTCTTAATATAAAATATTGAATTATATAGAAATCTTAGAAATAGATTTGGATTGGATATATATATATATATATGTATACTTAAACACCCGAAAATACATATATATAAGATATGTAATGGTTTTTCTTAAGAGGAAAACCTCTCACAACTAATCTTATATAAATACTTGATTAAACAATAATCATAAAAAACCTCCTGGGAATCCCTTAAACTAGGAGAGTTTTAAGGTGTATACCTATATATATAGAATTATATATACACATATTGTATCATACGGGTTATATAAACAAAACTCAAAGGAAAAAAACCCCTTAAATCTTTTTAGGGAAATGAAATTTCCTAATCCATACACCCAGTTTTTAAAAGAGGGGAGAAATGATGCCTATGATGAATATATATATATATATACATATCATATAACTAAATACACATTGTGGGTGTGTATCGAGTTTTAAATAATAAAAAGGGTGGGGGTATCCCCTTGTACTTGTAGATATGAAGGCAAACACCCCACGAAGCCCTCTGTTTGAAAATAAAGGTTTGCATGGGATGTAAAAACCTGTAAATATAAGCTGTATATATATTCATGTATATATATATTGAGGTGTATGGGTAGGTTTAGAAAAAACCGGAAAACAAGACACCCTTACTTGGCTGCAGAGGATGCTCGGATCAGTGGAAGCTCACTGGTCTAGCTAGAGAGACCGAGAGGAGTTTGGAGGGGTTAGAGGGAACTCGAGAGGTCAGAGTTTATACAGAGGCTTTGGCGAACTCAAAGGAATTTGATCAAGAAGTTAGGCTATACTGCAGTGTCCTAGGAGGGTGGGTTGCATAATGGTCAAAGGAAACATTACAAAAGGAGGTGATTGTGGCATCCTCTGGTGAACTAGTGTGTTGGAGCAGATCGTGACGGGGAAGATGATGGGGAGAGGATGACATGGAGATGAAACGGATGACCCTGATTAGATCCAGGCGAGATCAGATGACTGGAGGGAGAATGAGAGATGACTTGAGTGTGTTTAATGAAATCAAAGGCTGAGATTCGATCCTGTAATGATCGGATGGTCACGGAGAGACGCGAGATTTAAAAGAAACGACGGCCGAGATCCGATCATGAATAGATCAGACAGTTGCGATGAGACGCAGGCATCCCCACAACTTTTGTTCGAGTAGATGGTCGAGATTAAATACGACATGTGGAGAACGACCCGAATTTGTGCATCACCGAAAGATTTAATTTAAAAAATGTAATACTAATAGTAAAAAAATTGAATTTGTATGAACTTTTATATGTTTTCATAACTTATAACTTTATAAATCCAAAATCCGATTTACAAGTTACTCTACCATTTGATTTAAAAGATAAATAGTTTTTCCTAATTGAAAATACATTGTTTTAAAGATCCAACAAAAATATATTTTTCAATAATCATTAAAGGTATATGATTAGAAGATACTCTTTAAACATGTCTTTTAAAACATTTATTAGGTGTTAAAATACTATGTTTTCAACCATGTAGGAAAACATTAAGATTTTATAAAATCAATTAGGTTCTTTTTTAAGAATATTATATTATTTTAAAATCATGATACTTGAAGATATATTTCAAATCATTTGAACATATTGAATTATTTGAAATACCATAAGATTATAAGAGAATTATAAAAACCAAATTTTTATAAAAAGATAAACTTTATTAATTTAAACCCAACGATCATATATATAAAGGTCATAATTTCTTAAAGGACCATTATAAAAATAGGGGGTAGGGTGTTTCACATTTTCAAAACACTTGACCCTGGGAGTATGGATCTCTTTATTCCATTGGTGTGGAGTACGTGTGTTGTGGTTCTGTTTATTATGTTTTTCATACTGACTGGCCCAGAAGATGTTTACTATTTAATTACTTGAGTTTTGGTTTTTAGCAGCCTTGCTGTGGCCATGTTAACTCTTGTACATGGTGCTCTCGGTTAGTTTGGGTCTTTGTTGTAATGTAACATTTTAATGTATACCAGTTCCCTTTATTCTCTTTGTTTTTCATCTATTTTGTTTCAATTACTTTACTGGTACAAAAAAACAAACTATTTAAAACAAGAAACATCATTATAAAACATATCATTATTCACTTAGTCATGTTCATATATCTTGGGGCGTCACATTAAATATTATTTAATAAATTTATATCATGAGTGAGACATCCAAAATTTTGAAACCTATAAATGTTATACCCCTCCTAGGGTAAACACCATATTTCAGACATAACAGGGGTCTCAAATTTCTTATACAATTCACCGTTTGGCTTTATTCAATTATTTTTAATAAAAAGTATGCACTTAATATATTATTTTTATTATTTTTATTTATAGAAACCCGGACTTTTCTTACATTACTATTACATCATTTCAAAGATAAACAACATAATAGTATAACACATGGAGGATCCAGAGGTTTATTGTCTTGGGAAAACTAGGACTACACATAACAAGTACAACATCAAGCATATTTAATCTCTTCTTCTATAGCTTCTTAGTAGCACTTGTCCTCTTCTTAGTACATGTAGCCACCTGAGGTTATACATCAAAAGGGGTGAGCTAAAATCACAGTAAGAGGATAGATAAGAACAATATAGCATGGGGTGAGCATAATCATGAAGAAGATCTTGAACATGAGAGGAGCAAAAACAATAAACTTGAAATGTGGCAAAGCATAAAAATGAAACATCATGTCTTAGTGGTTAACTACCACACATACTTGTGAACGAAGCTAGCATCATGTTCACGCATCATTTCACATTTTCTCATGAGATTAATCACTTTACCCAATGCATTGGATCACTATATAATTTCGGGCGCACCCGTCACATTTAAACATTCATATTGCACTGTATAATTCCGGGCGCACCCGTCACATCATAATATTATCATTATCATGCTTGCCACATAGAACACATATCAAACATGCACATAAATAACCCATGGAAAGTAATGGGTTTCATATCATAATAACACATTCATAAGCTTTGGGTTCCCAAAATAAAGAGGGAACAACATACTTGATATAAGAACCATCAACCTTGAATGAGAGGTAAAAGGTGAGATCTTGAAAGAAGAGTTATTTTGGAAAACATTTTGATGGACATAAAAACTAGTGACAAACATTCATATCCCAGAAATGTAAAGGAAATGATGAACAAAAGACCTTTTTGGAGTAACCATATCAAAAATGGAGTGAAAGAGGGAGAACCAGAAGGAAGAAAATTGGGTTCGAGATTTCCCCTTACCTTGTACTCGAATGCCTCCTTCTCTTTAATGTCCTGTATAATGACATTATATTCATTAATTAGAAATTCCAGAACCTTTTATACATTAATAGGGTTCATTCTGGTTTCATTATTTCATATTATGTTCCTTTGGATGACTTATAGAGTTTAAAAACATTGATCAGGGATGTTCGTTTTCATGGTTTTCTTGAGCGGTCCACTTGTATTCTTAATTTGATGTTTGGGTAGATCATGGGTAAACATCCAGAACTGATATTACATGTAATTAATGATATTACAGAAGCTTGAATGATTTTATAATGAGTTATATTAGATCCATGTGGCCGAGTTATTAGATAAGAAATAAATGAAGATTATTTGGGCTAATTTGAGCGGTTTTTGGATCACAACCAACTCATTTTAGCTTTTCACTTAGTAGTATAGCCATAGGTTATTTCAAGAACTTAAAATAGAACATAATACATATAAAACATTCTGGTTCAACCATAATAATGGTTTCATGACCAGATTGAAGGTATAAATGGAAGAAGAGAGCATGTTGTTTTTGAAGGTGATAAATTATCACCACATGAACAACGTTCTCTTTAATAAAATAAAAGGAAGAGGGAAAGGGTGTGGGGTGATATAATATACCATTAGAATCATAATATTACATTATCTGTATAATACTGGAGTTACAAAACAATTTGGATGTAGATAGGTAGGGAGAGATCAAGAAAAGAACTTGAACTTGAAAGGAAATTAAAGGAGAAGAGGGAGAGAAATTACCTATAGAATCCTCCTCTTAAGAACCTCCTTAAAGGCCTAAGCTTGGTCTTTTGATGAGACCAGAAGCTCTTGGACGTGGGGGAGGGGCTAAGGAAGGTGTTTGGGCAGAGTTTAGAGAAGGCTTGGAGCTTGAGAGGTGTGAGGAGAAGAGGGAGTGAAGGGTGGCTTTTATAGTGGAGGGGAGAGGGGTTTCCTTAATATAAAATTGATTAGATTATTAATTTCACCTAAGACAAGGAATAGTGAGTCTTGGATGACTAAGAATAGTAAATAAGACTTTTGAATTCGGGATTTGGGTGCTTACATCACTTTTGATGTCATGAATAGTGGGTTTTAATTAAAATGTATTTATATGATAAATTAATGTATTCTACTATTCATCAAAAATTCAAGTATCTCAGAAAAATCCCAAAATTTTACCCCGACCATTTTTCGATGTGTAGAATTCAAAAACGAAGTCCATTTTTGAAAATTAATTTTCTAAATATTATTAATTTAATATTAAATTAAAATCATAATTTACTTAGAAAAACAGTTTTTAAAATTAAAACCGATTTTGCAGTTCTTTCAAAAATTACTTAGGGTCTTATAAAATTATCTAAAAACTATTAGACAATGATTCAATAATTTATGAATATATTTCATAAAAATAAATATTCTTTTAAATTAATTAATTAATTATAATTAATTATTTATGACTTATAAAATACCAAAAATGTTTACTAAGGTCAAGATGTCTAAATTTTATTTTATTATTCATAGGTAATGTTACTCTTATTTACTATTCATAAGGGTCATATTACTATTCATAAGGGTAGGTTACTATTCACCAAAAATTATTTTTGTTTCATTGGACTCCAAAAACTATCTTGAACACAACCGTGAATGTTGTATTTTTAAAATTCCAAACATAGGGGTGAAAAAATTATTTTTAAAGGTCACTTATCACTTAGTAGTTCATTATTTTGTGTTTTTATGACATAGATATAAGAAGGGAATTTTCCATTGAAAAAATTTGGGTCGTTACATTCTACCCCCCTTAAGAAATTTCACCCCCGAAATTTCACTTTACACAAACAGGTGAGGGTACTTCTCCTTTATTGCCTCTTCCGGTTCCCAGGTTGCTTCCTCAAACTTTTGGTTCCTCCACAACACTTTGACAAGGTAGGTTGTCTTGTTGCGTAGAACCTTATCACTTCAGTCCAGAATTTTTATCGGCTGCTCCTCATAGGAGAGATCATCTTCCAGCTGTACCACCTCTGAGTTTAGTACATGTGAGGGGTCTGAAATGTACTTCCTCAGTAGTGATACGTGAAACACATCATGAACTTGAGCCATATTCGGTGGAAGTGCCATGAGATAGGCCACGGCTCCTATACGATCAAGGATCTCAAAGGGGCCAATGTACCTTGGGCTTAACTTCCCTTTCTTCCTGAATCACATGACTCTCTTCCATGGAGATATTTTAAGGAAGACTTTATCTCCAACGTCGAACTCCAAGTCCCTTTGATGATTGTCAGCATAGCTCTTTTTCCGAATTTGAGTGGCTTTGATGTGTTTCTGGATGACTTAAACCTTCTCTGTCATCTCTTGATCAAGATTGGGACCAAGTAGCTTTATTTCTCCAACTTCATCCCAACATGTTGGAGTTCTACATCGCTTCACATAAAGAGCTTCATACGGAGCCATCTGAATACTCGAGTAGAAGATGTTGTTGTATGAGAACTCAACCAATGAGAGATGCTGATCCCAACCACCTTTGAATTCAAGAGATCAGGATCTTAGCATATCTTCAAGTGTCTTAATAGTCCTTTTATACTGGCCATTAGTTTGGGGGTGATAGGCCATGGAGAAATTTAATTCAGTACTCAAAGAATGTTGAAGGCTCCTCCAGAATTTAGAAGTGAACCTTGGATCACGGTCAGAGACAATCGAGAGTGGAACACCGTGCAATCTCACTACTTCCTTCACATATATCCTTGCAAGTTGTTCAAGTGAGAGGTCTTCCCGAATAGCAATAAAATGGACAGTGTTGGCGAGTCGGTCAACCACAACCCATATCACATTATTTCCTCTTGACGTTTTCGGGAGACCCATGACAAAGTCCATAGTAACATTTTCCCATTTCCACATGGGTATAGGCAATGGCTGCATCATACCTTTGGACTTTTGCCGCTCAACTTTAACTTGCTGACATACCAAGCACCTTGATATATATTCCACAATCTACTTCTTCATGTTATCCCACCAGAAGTGTTCTCGGAGATCACTATACATCTTGGTACTTCCAGGATGAATAGAGAATGTTGAGCTATGTGCATTATCCAATAGCTCCTTCTTTATTCCGGGTGATGAAAGCACACAAAGCTGCGTTCCAAACCGAATCACACCATCATCATCAATATGGAACTCTTGTAGCTTCCCTTCCTTTACTGCATTCACCCTCTTTTGTATCTCCACATCATCCCTTTGTGCTTCCTTAATCATCTGTTGGATGGATGGTTGCACAATCATTTGGGCAAGGTAGGATGTATCCCCTACCCTTACAATTCCCAAATCCATCCTTTGCATATCCAAGAAGATAGGGTCTTTCTCAATCCTCAACATGGATAGAGTAGATGGTTCTTTTCTGCTTAGAGCATCAGCTACCTTGTTCGCCTTTCCAAGATGATAGTGAATAGAGCAATAGTAATCCTTGATTAGCTCTAACCATCTCCTTTGACACATGTTGAGCTCCTTTTGTGTGAATATATACTTTAGGCTCTTGTGGTCGGTGTATATGTCACACTTCTCACCATAAAGGTAATGCCGCCAGATTTTCAAGGCAAAAATCACGGCTGCCAGCTCTAGATCAGGCGTCGGGTAGTTCTGCTCATGGATCTTCAACTGTCATGAGGCGTAGGCTATCACATTATCATTTTTCATGAGTACAATACCCAAGCCTTTCTTTAAAGCATCACTGTATATCACAAAACTTTCTCTACTTTTCGGTAGTGTGAGTACAGGTGAAGTGATCATCCTTCTCTTTAGCTCCTTGAAGCTTCCCTCACATTCTTTCGTCCATACATACTTTACCCCTTTCCTTGTTAACTTAGTTAGCGGGCTTGACAATCGTGAGAAGTTTCTCACAAAACGTCGGTAGTACCCAGCTAATCCAAGAAAACTACGGATTTCTATGACACTAGAGGGCCTGGTCCATTCTTCAATCGCCTTTGTTTTTGAAGGGTCAACAGAAATCCCCTCGCTTGTGATCACATGTCCCAAGAACGTGACTTAATTCATCCAAAAGTCACACTTGCTGATCTTGGCGTACAACCTCTCCTTTCTCAATGTCGCCAACACAAGTCTTAGATGTTCTTCATGTTCCTCCTTGCTCTTGGAGTAGATGAGAATATCATCGATAAACACTACCACAAATTTGTCGAGGTAATGTCTAAAGACTCTATTCATCAAATCCATGAAGATTGCAGGGGAATTAGTAAGTCTGAAGGGCATCACCAAAAACTCATAGTGACCACACCTTGTACGGAAGGCAGTCTTCTGAATATCTTCCTTCTTCACCTTTACTTGATGATATCCAGAATGAAGATCCACCTTTGAGAAGTATTGAGCTCCTCTTAACTAGTCGAATAAGTCATCAATCCTTGGGAGAGGATACTTGTTCTTTATGGTGATCTTTTTGAGTTCCCGATAATCGATACAAATCCGCATGGTACCATCCTTCTTCTTCACAAAGAGCACTGGCGCACCCCAAGGTGATGCACTAGGGCGTATGAACCCTTTGTCCAGATGATCTTGCAGCTGCTTCTTTAACTCCTCCAGTTCGATAGGAGCCATCCTATAGGGGAACTTCGAGATAGGAGTAGCTCCGGGTATGAGTTCAATTGAGAACTCTACCTCACGATCCGGGGGAATTCCGGGTAACTCTTCAGGAAATACATCGTTGTATTCCCTTACAATGGGCATTTCCTCAACGTTGGAACTTTCCTTTGACTCAAACATTTGGGCGAGGTATGCTTATTCATAGGGAATCATCACCCACACCATTGAAGTATTTTTCAAAGGATATTCATGATATTCCTTGCATTTTTAGAGGAGCATGGGATGGTTCAGAATATGAAAATATATTTCCTTTTCCCAACAGTTGATATGTGCTCTATATAACGAGAGCCAATCCATTCCCATTATAGCGTCGAATTCCACCAAGGGAAGTATTACGAGATTTGCCGGAAGAATCTTCCCACATACATCAACATGAGAAGAATCAAACACTTGGGTTGCAATGATTTCACCACATGGTGTTTTTACAGATATCTCTACTTCAAGGTTTCAGGGCTTCGATTCTATAGTTCTAGGAAACTTGCAAGATATAAAAGAATGCATAGAACTAGAATCAAATAAGACTTTTTCCATTCTTGAGTGAATAGGAAGTGTACCTTGTACGACTTCATTATCATGTTCCACCTTCGCAGTAGTGATGACATAAGCCTTCCCTTGTTCCTTTGGCTTTGGTGGTTGTTGGCGCTGATTACCCTCGAGAGCTCGAGTTTTAGTGCATTGGTTTGAATAGTGACCTAGCTCCTTACAGTTGTAGCATTGAACCACGAGTGGTTCTCTCCTTTCATTAGCTACATTATCCTTCCTTTTCATGTCTCTTCGACACTCGTGAGCTAGGTGTCCTTCTTTCCCACACTTGAAGCATTTACCCATCCCTTTGAGGCAGTTCCCACTGTGCAACTTCCCACATTTTTGGCAAGTGGTTCATTGTGTTTTCTTCCCATCTTTATCACTAGATCCACCATCTTGAAACTCCATCTTTATTTTCTTATCACCATAGCCATGGGACCATTCTCCAAACTCCATCTCCACTTTGAGAGAACACCGAACAACTTCTTCATAACTCCCAAAGTCTCGAATTGCAAGAGCTTTTCGAAGATGTGGTTTTAATCCACTACAGAATCTATCAATTTTGATATCATTGTTGATAACAAAACCCGAAGCATACCTTGCGAGCCTTGTGAAATTTGCTTCATAGGTTGTGACAGATTCTCCTTCTTTTTGCTTGAGCTCTATGAATTCTCTCTCCATCTTCGTGCAAAGAATTATTGGGAAGTACTTATTAAGAAACATTATCTTAAAGTCTTCCCATTCCATCTCTTCAATTTCCTCCCTTGGCTTGGTGTTCTTAATCAAAGCCCACCATTGATAAGCTTCTCCATCTAGACGATAAATGGATAGAGTCACCTTCTCTGTCTCGGAACAGTGAACAACAGAAAAGATCTTCTCCATGGAGTTGACCCACTGTTCCGCAACTAGTGGATCAGAAGATCCCCAAAACGTCGGTGGTCGTGGCCGCATAAAACATTCGATAGCTAGCTTCTCCCTCTTTGGTGAAGGAGGACGTTCCACATTATTATGGTTATTATTCATAACCCGAGATAATTGGGTAAGCATCGCCATGAAGTTTTTAACTCCACCTCCAAAATCAATGGGGATGTCGTTCGGGCAATCGCTGCATTGGCCTTCGCAAGAGTTGTTGGCCTGATTCCTCCTGGTTCCCACAATTTTCTAAAATAGAAAAGGCTAGAACAAAACATAAGTAAACAAGTCATGAATAACTTATTCATTTAAAAAACATGACATATGGGATCCCTAGGTAAATATCCTTGTGTGCATATTTGTACTTAGTCTCATGCTAGAGGTTTTCTTTAGGGTACACTAATCCTAATTCCAAAATTAACTAAACCTTTCCTTTGATACCAACTATAGCGACCCGACCTTTTCTTACATTACTATTACATCATTTCAAAGATAAACAACATAATAGTATTACACATGGAAGATCTAGAGGTTTAGTGTCTTGGGAAAACTAGGACTACACATAACAAGTACAACATCAAGCATATTTAATCTCTTCTTCTATAGCTTCTTAGTAGCACTTGTCCTCTTCTTAGTACATGTAGCCACCTAAGGATATACATCAAAAGGGGTGAGCTAAAATCCCATTAATAGGATAGATAAGAACAATATAGCATGGGGTGAGCATAATCATGAAGAAGATCTTGAACATGAGAGGAGCATAAACAATAAACATGAAATGTGGCAAAGCATAAAAATGAAACATCATGTCTTAGTGGTTAACTACCACACATACTTGTGAACAAATCTAGAATCATGTTCACGCATCATTTCACATTTACTCATGAGATTAATCACTTTACCCATTGCATTGGAACGCTATATAATTCCGGGCGCACCCGTCACATTTAAACATTCATATTGCGCTATATAATTCCGGGCACACCCGTTACATCATAATATTATAATTATCATGCTTTCCACATAGAACACATATAAAACATGTACATAAATAACCAATGGAAAGGAATGGGTTTCATCTCATAATAACACTTTCATAATCTTTGGGTTCCCAAAAGAAAGAGGGAACAACATACTTGATATAAGAACCATCAACCTTGAATGAGGGGTAAAAGGTGAGATCTTGAAAGAAGAGTTCTTTTGGAAAACATTTTGATGGAAATAAAAACCAGTGACAAACATGTATATCCCAGAAAATTAAAGGAAATTATGAACAAAATACCTTTGACGAGTAACCATATCAAAAATGGAGTGAAAGAGGGAGAACCCGAAGGAAGAAAATTGGGTTCGAGATTTCCCCTTACCTTGTACTCGAATGCATCCTTCTCTTTAATGTCCTGTATAATGACATTATATTCATTAATTAGAAATTAAAAAACCTTTAATACATTAATAGGGTTCATTCTGGTTTCATTATTTCATATTATGTTCCTTTGGATGACTTATAGAGTTTAAAAACATTGATCGGGGATGTTCGTTTTCATGGTTTTCTTGAGCGGTCCACTTGTATTCTTAATTTGATGTTTGGGTAGATCATGGGTAAACATCCAGAACTGATATTAAATGTAATTAATGATATTAAAGAAGCTTGAATGATTTTATAATGAGTTATATTAGATCCATGTGGCGGAATTATTAGATAAGAATTAAATGAAGATTATTTGGGCTAATTTAAGCGGTTTTTGGATCACAACCAACTCATTTTAACTTTTCACTTAGTAGTATGGCCATAGGTTATTTCCAGAAATTAAAATAGAACATAATACATATAAGACATTCTGGTTCAACCATAAAAATGGGTTCATGACCAGATTGAAGGTATAAATGGAAGAAGAGAGCATGTTGTTTTTGAAGGTGATAAATTATCACCACATGAACAACGTTCTCTTTAATAAAATAAAAGGAAGAGGGAAATGGTTTGGGGTGATATAATATACCATTAGAATCATAAGATTACATTATATGTATAATACTGGAGTTAAAAAACAATTTGTATGAAGATAGGTAGGGCGAGATCAAGAAAAGAACTTGAACTTGAAAGGAAATTAAAGGAGAAGAGGGAGAGAAATTACCTTTAGAATCCTCCTCTTAAGAACCTCTTTAAAGGCCTAAGCTTGGTCTTTTGATGAGACCAGAAGATCTTGGACGTGGGGGAGGGGATAGGGAAGGTTTTTGGGCAGAGTTTAGAGAAGGCTTGGAGCTTGAGAGGTGTGAGGAGAAGAGGGAGTGAAGGGTGGCTTTTATTGTGGAGGGGAGAGGGGTTTCCTTAATATAAAATTGATTATATTATTAATTTCACCTAAGACAAGGAATAGTGAGTCTTGGATGACTAATAATAGTAAATAAGACTTTTGAATTCGGGATTTGGGTGCTTAAATCACTTGTGATGTCAGGAATAGTGGGTTTTAATTAAAATGTATTTATATGATAAATTAACGTATTCTACTATTCATCAAAAATTCAAGTATCTCAGAAAAATCCCAAAATTTTACCCTAACCATTTTTTGATGTGTAGAATCAAAACATGAAGTCCATTTTTCAAAAATAATTTTCTAAATAATATTAACTTAATATTTAATGAAAATCATAATTTACTTAAAAAACAGTTTTTAAAATTAAAACTGATTTTGCAGTTCTTTCAAAAATTACTTAGGGTCTTATAAAATTATCTAAAAACTATTAGACATTGATTCAATAATTTATGAATATATTTCAATAAAATTAATATTCTTTTAAATTAATTAATTATTTATAATTAATTATTTATGACTTATAAAATACCAAAAATGTTTACTAACGTCAAGATGTCTAAATTTTATTTTATTATTCATAGGTAATGTTACTCTTATTTACTATTCATAAGGGTCATATTACTATTCATAAGGGTAGGTTACTATTCATAAGGGTAGGTTACTATTCACCAAAAATTATTTTTATTTCATTGGACTCCAAAAACTATCTTGAACACAACCGTGAATGTTGGATTTTTAAAATTCCAAACATAGGGGTGACAAAATTTTGTTTAAAGGTCACTAATCACTTAGTAGTTCATTATTTTGTGTTTTTATGACATAGATATAAGAAGGGAATTTTCCATTGAAAAACTTTGGGTTGTTACATTATTCACTCTTCCTCAAGACATTGCGGGCCACAGAATATCACACTAACTTCGTATTGAACTCGAAAAAAATATTTGACTGAACATTCCAGGATGTTAACTAACATTTAAGATCTTCAATATCTTTTATAAAAATTTCCCTGATAAATCATTTTTTCCCACATATGATATTAATAATTTATGACTAGAGGGTTTAGAAATACCTGAAATAGTAACGAGCTTTTACGCACAGAAAAGATATATTAGTGAATAAGGCATATCTAATAGAAATAAAGGTGAGATGGGAAATCCCTAACCTTATGTATGAAAGCGTTATTCACTTGTACTAAAAATCCTAGACAATGAAATTATATTAATTAATAATTTAATTCAGAACATATTAAACATTTATTTTTTTATTATAATTTTATTTAGTTAATTTACAGTGTTTTTTATGAGTTATAAGATTCAATTTTTTTATTTGAATGTTTTGTTTATTTAGTTATCATGATTAGTTCACTTGTATACATGTATGAAAGATCTTGTTAAATGGTAATATTTAGCCCGAATTGAAATTATATTGTTTTAATGAACATATAAAAGTTTAAATGGTTATATATATCATTTTATTAAGTTGTATTATTATATATTATTAGATAATACCTTAGATATATTTTTTTAGATTATTTTAATGGGTTTTCAATCATTTCAAACTAGTTTTTTTCATCATTTATTATTGTGTATATAAGATAGTTCTAGAGCATAAAAAGGGTTATAATTTTTTTAAAATCCATAACAACCATTATAGTGGTTTTATGAATAAGATTTAAGGTGGTAATGGAAAATTAAAACTCTTCATTCTCGAATGCGATAAATAAACACCTCACAGATGAGATTTTTCTTTTTTTGAATAAGAGAGACAAGGGAAGATGTGTAATTATAGATTTTACATTAAAATAATTACATTATAGTATATATAAGATAATGTAGTGATTATTAAATTTTGGATATAAGATGTGGGGAGAATATATGAAAGGAAAAAAAGTGAAAAGAAAATAAAGGAAAGTGAAAAAGTATTTTACCTCTTGAATTCTTCTCCTTGAGACCCTCCTTAGAGAAGATGATTTTGGTCTTTTGTTGGTAAAAAAGATCTTTTATATGGGGGATAGGCTAGGGAAGTTGGTTGGAAAGAATTTAAACAAGCTTCAAGGGTTTTGAGGTGTGAGGAGAAGAGGTGGTGAGGTGTGGTAATTATAGTGGAGGAGAGGGTTTTTTTTTGTTATTTTAAAAATTTATTTAATATTTTGGATCAAGAAAAGAAATATTGTGGATTATTATGATTTAATATATAAATTAGTGCATTTTAGTTCAAAATAATGGTTTCTTAAATCATGCATGATGTTTTAATTCATTTATTTTACTTAAAATGTTAAATACCATAAATTATAATATTTTACTACTAATAAAAAATCCATTTGTTCTTGAAATATCCCAAAAATTTACCCTGACCATTTTTTGATGTGTATAATTTAAATGATTAACTCAAATTTATGAAATTAATTTCAACATATGAGAAATGTAATTTTTAATTAAAAACTATAATTATTTGAAAAAAACAGTGTTAACATTATCACTAGTTTTATGAAAAGTTAAATAATTAATTAAGGTATCATATAGTTATCTTACTATCATAAGACGAATAAATATTAATTTATGAATCTATTTTATGAAAATAAATTTTCTTGTAAATAATTATTTTGATTCTAAAATAGTAAATAAATATTTTTATTTAACTAGAACATCAATGCTTAATTTATCATTTTAAAACATTTATTTACTTATTATATGATATAAAGATATTATATTTTCATTCAAAATATTAGTAGATTTTATTTTAACTTTTATAGATGATGGTTTCTATTCAAATCATAAATATACTATTAATATAAGGAAAATGAGAGTTTTATAAAAATTGGGATTTTCACTATTCACTAGAAAATGAATATTTTCAAAAAAATGACAAAATTTCACCCTAAGATAATTTTGACATTAGTCTTTTAAAAATGAAGTTTATTTTATTCAATAGAATTTATAAAAGTGTCGAAATTTAGTTTAAAACAATTGTACCATTAAAAGGTGGTTAAAATGTCTTTTGAAAATAATATAGTCTTTTATGCATTAAATTGGATTCATTCTTATCTTAGCCAATAAAATCACTTTGATGAATTACAAAACATTTGATTAAATATGTAATACATAAATTTTATAATTTCATTAATACTTTTCATTATCACCAATTTAACGGCTTTGTTATAATGATCATTTAAATATAATGATTTTTAATTGTATATCATTATTTTTTTAAGATTAATGTTGTGTGAGATATATGATGTCTAAGAAATTAAATTGAAAAAGAGACATATCATAAAATATTGCACTGTTATAGAAATACATTATCTATATTTACCTATAACCACTTCTTCAATTACTCTACCTCAATGTTGGTCATTCTATAAGTTTTCATTGATATATGTAGAGATCTAGGAATACGTTCAATTAAGAACTCAACCTTATGATCAAGATAAATACTGGGGATTTTTTTAGGAGCACATCTATGTAGTCCCTCACATTTTCATGTTTTCATCCATGATCATCTCTTTTATCTCAATAATTTGAGCTATATAAGCTTTCTCAAAATTCAAAATATCCATAATTAGGATTCCCATTCTGATGGAGATTCATCTTACTCCTTACACTTGTACTGAATTGGAAGATGCCTTAGGATGTGAAGATTTATCTCCCTTTCCTGATAGTTAATGTTTTTTTCATATAATTATATTCAATATATGAAAAATATTACATATAATTCTACTAAAGGATGTTGAATATGATTTTAAATAATTAAATTCCAATAAAATAAAACATATAATACAATAATCATAAATGTTTTCTCCGATGAAATAAATTCCTTTGCGGTGGTGACTAGATATACTTAAAAAAAATACAATATATGCTAATATAGAATAAATGGAAATACAATAACAGAAACACAACTCTAGTGTAGTGGTTAATTTTAATTCAAACAACATGATCCATTTCAACATAGGGGCTTCCTCACTCCCTTGGACTTTGAGATTGTTTGTCCTCATTAATCTTGTCATCCCTTGGAATAATGAAATGAATTAGATAATTCCAAAATTCTCTAAATTTATGAAATAGATCCATATATTTTACCCTAGGTTGAATATTATTTCCCTACATCATTATAGCTAGACACATCATTTTCCTTTCGAAATTTTCCTCTTTATGAAAATATTTTCCACATTTTAGGCATCTCCCAATCCCCTTGAGATAGATTTTGGGATGCTTTATCCCAAATTTTTGACACTTAGGGAATTTATATGACTTTTATTTATCAACTTTATTACCTAATCTTCAATGTGACTTCATACTTTTCTTTTTTGATGTATAGGGAAATTGAACTATGTTCCAGAAATTAATTATAATATTTAATAATTGGATTAGTATAAGGAAAATATTTGTTACTCCATCTTCCATTGGTTAGGAATATCATTAGTGCAATCATCTCCTTTCCAATAACATATACTATTGGCATGAGTTCTCTTATTCCCCACCATTAACTACAAAAAATAATGTACAATTAGGGGGATTTAAGACATGACTAAAAATTATGTAAAAAGGAAATATTGAACATAAAGGATAAACTTTTAAATGAAAAGTATATTTGGAATTGTGATTACTTATGTTTCAATCTTGGTTATCCATGGCGATAAAGTTATCCCTACAGTTTTTACTAAAGTTCTATAGTCCTAATCTCAAAAAATTACTAGACCTTTCTCTAATACCAATTATAAAGATCCCATCCATTGACACATGTTAGTACATGTTTTTAAGAATAACTATCAATAAAATAAAACCAAGTATAAAAAAGTATAGTGTATTTGAATTATTAGGCTCATAAGTAAATAACATGAAAACTAAATAAAAACACCATTCATTTAATCTTCATAAAGAGTACCTAACTTCCTTCGATCCCTTACATATTCATAGGATAACCTAGGTAATACATTAACAAAGGTTTGAGAAAAAAATCCTAGAAATGGAATAAATATAGTAATAGAGAATAGAACAAGAGGTTGAAATCATAACATGATGACATAAATAGGAATGTAACATGAATAAACATAAGGAAGCATAACATGTAGATCATGGGATCATGTAAACATATAAACATAGAAATATGGAAACAACATAAAACATCAAATATGAATGAATCAAGTCTAAATTCAAAGATCATTGCACATAGATGATCATGAGTCAAGGATTACGACCATGATCATTTCTCATGGAGGAGAATGAGTCATGCCTTACTACCAAGACCATTGCACATGAAAGAGCATGAGTTAATGCTTACTACAAAGACCATTGAAATGTATGTCTCACGAGACTAAATATTACCCAATTAATTATAGTGTTATATAGGTTCAACCATCATAACATGTTCATGAATATGTGTCCCACATTAAAAATAAACATAAGGATTATCCATGTAATGAAATGGGTATCATAATCATTTCATAAAGCACAATAAATTGGTGTATTATAAAATAAACCATAAAATAATGGATTTAAATCACAAATGGAAATTAACTAGGGAAATTATTCATAAAAATGATATGTGATGTCATAATGATGTGAAAACATGTAAAAACAGCGTCTAATAAACTTTAGAAATGAGATACTTTAGTGAAATTTAAGGGAAAATATTAGAGTCTTCAAATTAGAAAAAATATAATTTTTAAAATAAAAATAAAAATGAACAAAGATATTCTTTCATGATAAAACTGTTTAGTTTATAAAAATAATTGTGGATTATAAAATATTATAGAGTGCACTTGAAAACAAGAAATAAATCAAGAAGTTTTCTATAATTATGCTTCCTTATTGGAAAAAAATTAAAAAGGGAACCTTTTAAAAACATCTATTTCCACATAAAAGAAGGATGAAATGATCTTAATACAAGAGTTCATAACATATACATATAATTTTTAAGAATTATATAAAAATAAATAATAATTACATTGGTTTAAATAGAGAGAAATCGTTACTTGAAGGAAAAAATGGAGGTTCAGAAAGAATCCCTTACCTTATGTGCGAAGGTGTTCTATACTTAAACATAATGTCCCGAATAATCAGATTAAATCCATAAATTAATAATTAAGAACCATTTATATATGTATTTTATTTAATATAGTTTTATTAAGTTTATTTACTCCATTTTTGATGATTTATAAGATTCAATTTCTTTATTTAGGAATGTTCATTTCCTTGGTTTTCATTATTGGTTTGCTTGTATATGTGTATAAAAGATCATGTAACATTAGAATAGCTATCCAAAATTGAAATTATATGCTGATAATGAATATAAATAATATTGTTTTTTCCAATATATAATTTTTTTTCATATATGATGATGATTCATTAGATAATATGTTTATGATAACTATTTAGATTATTTTGGTGGTTTTTCAATCACCACGAACTAGTTTTGTTCAATTATTTAATATTATGTATAGGTATTAGTTACAGAAAATAAAATATATTATAAAATAATTTCTCAAATCTTTTTCAACCATTATAATAGTTTAGTGACCATCCTCGAATGAGGTAATATAAAATGAAAAATCAACATCCTTGAAGGTGGTGAATTCGATACCTCACTAATGATGTGTTTATTTTTAAAACAGAAAGGGTGAGAGAATATAATTGATGGGGGATATTAAATTATCATTGTAAAATTAAATATATAAAATATAATGGATTTATCATTCCACTTTAGGATAGGGTGGTAAGCATAGGATAATAAATTAAAAGAAAATAAAATAATATAAAGGTGGACAGAAGGGGATTTTACCTGTTGAATTTATCCTCCTTGAGAACCACCTTAGAAAAGTTGGTTTTTGTCATTTTTTAGAAGACAATTCTTTTAGGAGTGGACAGAGAGTCTTGGTATATGGTTTGGTATAATTTTAACGTGATTCAAGGATTTGGAGTTATGAGGATAAGGGTGGTATTTATAGTGGAGGAGAGGAGTGTTTTTAGATTATTTTACTCATTAGTTTTTTATTTCGGATTAAGACAAAGAATTGTGTGAATTTTGTGACTATGTATCGTAACTTGTGAATGTGAGTCTGAAATAATGTTTCTTACATCATCTATAAAACAAAAATGACTAAAAATTTATATATTTAGCTAATATCATAAACAATCATATATCACTATTCAAAAAAATCAACTATTTTTGAAAAATCCCAAAACTTCACCCCAACAATTTTTCAACATGTAGGATTAAAAAAATGAACTCCATTTGATAAATATAATTTTATAAATATGATAAATTAATTTTTTTTAAATTAAACCATTATTTACTAAAAAAACTCATTTAAATATTATAACTGATTTTATAACACTTTTAAAATTTAATTAAGGTCTCATAAAAGTATTTTATAGTTAGGAGAAAATAAAATATTAATTTATACATCTATTTTATGGAAATAAATTTTATTTTAAATCATTATATTATTTTTAAAATTTTATATAAACAATTATGTTTATAAAAATACCAACATTTAATTTATCATTTTCAAATCATTTATTTACTTATAATTTGATATAATTATATCATATTTTCCTTTATAAGATGTATAAATTTTATTTATACTTTTATTGGTGATGTTACTATTCTATTTTCTAAATTACTATTCCTAAGGGTTATATTACTATTCCAAAGAGCAAGTTACTATTCCAGGGGTATATTTTCCTTAATTTATAGAAATGTGTCTTATCTAATTAATTCTTCATTTATAACGTTTCTATTTTATTATCTATGTGATTTTATGTGATTTAAACTATACGAAACAATTATAAGATGTGAAATTTCATTGATAAAATTTAGTGTCATTACATATGCTACCTTGAATATTGATCCAAACAAGACAAAAAATTTGCAAGGTTGGGCATCAATCTCCCACAAGACTTCCAACATTCATGATCTACTAACAACGATGAGTACCATGAAAATGGTTTCAATTATTTGGATCATTAATCATTCTCTTTACCATTATTGGATGGCATGCGATGACCCCCATGGGCTCATCATGAAGACTGAGGTTTCCATCATTTTTATAGTTATAAGAGCCTCGTTTCCCATCATGTCCTCCCAGTTACCATTATATTATGAGATCCAAGATAGTTGGAAACATGGAATTATTATTTTGGGGAACTATATTACTCCTCTAAACCTAAATATTTTATTTTTTGACACATCACATCCCCTTTCATCCCTCAAAGTGATAAATTCAATCCATATAGTTCTGTCCACATGGGGGGGGGGGGGGCAGATCCAGATGGTGGGAGACCATTACAACTAGGAACCAGGTTATGACAAGTCCACTAATGGGGAAACTACTCTTGATATCTCTAAATAACCTTATTTACTTCTCTGTTAACCAACACCCAACCATCTATCTATATCTAGCAGGCTAGTGGTCTGAGATACCTATAAATGCATCCCCATAATACAGGACATGTATTCATTGGTTTTCATCCATGAAAACATTCTTCATTTCATTCTATAGAACCATGAGTGATCCCCCACACTTTTTCTATTCCATTCCATGAACTTATAGATATTCGTCCATCTTTTATTCCACCCTTAGACCCAAAATCCACCCTCCCTCACCCTACTATGGCCTTTCACACCCATGAACTTGTTTTTAAATTAATTATTCATTTAATTTCCATTCCTAATTTGTTTTGAGGGTTTACCACTCATTTTGGTGAAAATGGTGGGTTTTGAAAATTTGGGTCAAACCGTGAGCCCAATTCCATATTTAAAAATAGAATTCCTTTCTTCTATAAATCCTTCAATTTTTACTATTTTACACCCATTCCACTTCACAATTGGCATAACCTGATATATTAAAATCACCATATCCCTTTGGACCATATATAAATTCAAAATCATGATGGATTTAGGTTTTTGATTAAGTTAATGGGCCTGCCCATAAGCACATTTCCTGATTTAAATTATTTTTTTTAAATTTTCCATATCTCATTCATTTTTTACTATTTTCCCATTATTAAACCTCCATCCAAAATCCAATATCCTGAGGATCACCCCCAATATCATTTTTGCAATTTGGAGCTCAGGTGAACCGCGAATTAGGGCGATCTTTCATACTATTTCTCAAATAGACAAGATTTGATGAGGTAAAATGAATCTTTCATAAGTACTTCAATTTTTATCATTTCCCCCCCATTTTAGTCCTCACATGACCAAATATTACTCCTTTGAACCTCTATACTAGTATTGGGTACTTGGAGATTCATATTTTGGTGTATTTAGGGCGATCTCTTCAATAATTCTACAAGTGAGTATTTCTCTATTTGATTTCTCCTCTTTTCTTTGGGTTTCATCCCTAATTCTTAATGTTACAAAGCGTCCAGAACCTAGAATTCATACTGAGGGTTTAAACATGAGTCTTTTTGGTTAATGGTTGTGGTATAGGGATGGATTTATCATCCTTGCGGTGCCGGGTTGGTGTGGTTGATGTTTCACACCTTGTTTTGAGGGATTCTCCAATTTCAGTAGGTTATACTGTGGGTAACCATTTAATGATGAGTTAGTTTTCTTGATTAAATAATTTTTCATGTTCCTTATATGCTGTGAATTATGCGAAAACCATTTTTGGTAGCAATAGTAAATCATTTGGTCTTAAAGTTACATTTTTGTTTGGAGTGTGTATTTTTAAAATGTATTTTATGTGTTATCTCCTGTGGTAGTTTTGTAAAATGTGGAAGTTATTTATTTGTTATTGAAAGGAGCAACCAATTTTGGTTGGGTAATGATATATTGTCTTGTGGGCATAAAAAGGGGGGTCTCTGAATGGTTTTTATGTGTATAACCTTGTTATACTCCTTGAAAGTGTTTTATAGATTTGTTTGTTCTCATGGGTATCTTTTGTGATATTGTTCAAGGTGATTATATAAAATTTGAAAGTAGATTATTACATGTTTATTGGGCTAAAAATTATGTTTTGGTAGGGGATTGGGGTGATTTTGGATTAAAAAGTGTTTTTTGAAATGGGTTTTATGTGCAATGCTCGGGTATACTCCTTATAATTGTTTTATGAATGTTTTGAATGGTATATTGAGTTGTGTAAGTGGTGAAACTATATCAGCAAACTGTTTCAGTAGGAGTATATTTTTAAAAGGTCCATTTAATTTTTGAAAAGGCTTTTATGTCATATGTATCATCTTGGAAATATTTTATTAAATTGTTTGAAGGAGATATTGAGGTGTTAAAGTGATGTGAATGTGATGTGGACTGTTTTGTGTGAGTGTGATGTGAAAAATTGAAATTTTTATTATGAAAGGAGTGTTATGTTCCATGTGTGTGGGATGTTATATGAGTTTAAATATCTTATAATTTTTTTCTAAAATTGTTTAATGGTTTTGTTGAAGAGTTGAAGAAATGTGAAATGTGTTGTGGGTTATTTTGGTGTGAGTCAGATCTCAAAATCATTTTGAATAAAAAATAGACTTTTTTACTTTTTTGGTATACATATGGGCTGTTGGGTGAATTTGTGATTTGGAAATGATATTTTCATGTTCAAGGTATATTTATTTACTTTTTGAACTTGTTTGAGCACAAGGGGAAAACCTGGGTATCTAGGTGGGTGGACGTGTACTAGTATGCTAGTAAATCCGTGGGGTTTACCCTCAGTTTCACTTAGCAAGATTAACACTTACAAATCTAACTAAAATATTATGATGATGATTGGGGACCACTAGGTTATGGGTATTTTCCCTACTAGTGGCTCGTTCACGAGAATGAATATTTGTGATGGTTACTCTCACCGAGATACGAGGTACCTGGGACCCACAGCAAGCTAGTGACTAAGGGTTAATTTCTATTGGTTATGCTCATTAAGTACATTATACTTACCATCGACATATCTTACATTTGGATGGAAAATTCATTAGATTTGGTTTTTATTTTAAAAGTGTTAATCCTTTAAAATATCCCACTTGAAAACAGTTTTTATTCAAAGTTGCATGTTTTAGAAATTGTAACTAGCTTTTCATGTTTTTGAAAACTTGCATGCTTTTGGTCTTTAAATGTTCATCATATGGAATCTCTTAGTAGTGGTATCCTACTGGGATTTGGCTCACACCCTACTTACACCATTGGGTGTATGTATACTTTCTAATTTTGTGTCACAGGTTTGGGTTCATGTTCTATTCCATTGGTTCAGGTTTTTAGTGGTCCATCGTGATGCAGTGTCATGGAGATGGTTTGAGGGTGGTGCCTCTTTCCATGTGGAGGTTCTTGGGCTGTCATTTCATGAGTTTGTACCTTTGTAATGGTCTTCAAACATTGTTTAAAATTGTGTAATTCAGTTCTTAATTTTAGTAAATGATGTATTGTTTTGAAAAATCCAGATTTTATTTCTTGGATTCATTTGTTGTTTTAAGTATACAAACTCGGGTAAATCATTCCCAATTTTCAGTTTTTGATACCCAGGAACTTGTGCCAGTCCATGGGGATTGATAACTCCCTTCGGTACTTGCCATGGGTTGGGTCAGGTGCCTGTTTTGGCGGCGACCAGATTCGGTTCGTGAAAAAATGGTTTCAGAGCAGGTTCACTCTATTTGAGTCATGTTATTTAGGAAATAGTCAGGATAGTCTGGAGTTAAGATTACCAGGACATGAAATTCCGGTTATGGGTAGTGTTCTTGATCTCCAAACCTCATGTCAGGATTCAAGTCGCCAGGGGATGTCGGGATTTATCTATGTCTTTTTGTTTTCTTGGTCTGATGATGATTAGGGGAAATGAAAAGAGAGTTGGGTTAATGGTCTCAGTTAGCTCGCAAGGTCTGGCAAGCCATGTGGAGCTGGGGATATTCCCTAGAACACTCTTTGTGATAGTGAAGTGATTAGAATATGGCTACCAACCATATGTCGAATTCACCCATTGAAACTAGTTTCCTCTCGCATTGTTTTGTGCTTTAGTTTTGAAATCATGGAACTTTGGTTTCAAAGTGACTTGGTTTTACGAAGCATAATGTTTTTGTGAAATTATTTTCAAATAAATAGGGAATGGTTTGATTTATGAAATGGTGGAACTGAGTTTTCAGAATTTTTTTGAAATGTAAAATAGTGTGCTTACACCTCTTTTGAAACCAGGAACCATATTGAAGTTGGTTTTCAAAAGTGTTTCCAATATAGTTTTCTAAACAATTAAATGGTGTTTTAATGGGATGAGATGTTTTCAAATTGATGTGAATAACTTGAAAGTGAGTTCTTTTCTAAATGGTTATTTCCTTATGAAAGGTTTTGTAAGATGTGAATTAGGATTTTGATCTCATTGTAAGGAGTTTTGAGAAAAATGATGGGTTGGTTGACCATTTTGTTTTTGAAAAGTGTAAAGAATTTTAGTTTTATAATTTGGTATTTCAATGAGAGACCACATGAATGGGGTTATATGGGATTATGGATGGTTGATGGCATGACTGGATGAGTTTTGGGACGAATATGAGGAGGGTGCCCAGTGTGGAACAAAAACATTCATGTGTGAGGCCCATGGGGTACCATTTGTGGATATGCTAACTACTGAACCGTTGTTTTTTAAAGAAATGATTTTAAAGAAAAACATGATGTCTTGATTAATTGTTTGGGATGGTGTATATTGTGTGTTTTTGGAAAATGATGATGTTTTGGGATGTTTTGATTCCAAGAACCCCTCCTGTTCAAACTGTGTTTGGGGTTGTTGTTTGGTTGGTAAGCTAGGTAGAAGGACCAGTTAGTAGTCTCCAATGAGATATATTTTCGAAAACCTTTAAGGTGGTTCCATTAACATGTTTGGATCTGTTTTTGGAAGGTTTTTACCAATGGACTAGCTTGGTTGGGTCCTTGGGTTCTCCCATTAGATAGGGTACTCCCCCATTAAGGGATAGTGCACAACTGAAGTGCAACCCAGATTGTTTCGTCATTGTAAAATCCTCCAGTTGATCAATGTAAGTAATATTTTCTTGAGCATTGTAGAATGAGTCTACACCATTTACATTATTGGTTTTTTTTTCGGATTCTCTTGTTGCAGAATAGTGCTCATGGATGGTTGAAAGAGACCTTAGTTTCTTAAGCTACCTGATTCTTCAAAGGTGGAAGCTGTCTGGGGTTGTTAGTATGGATAGTGTCTAAGAGGGCCTTTGAGTCCTTCGTAGTATCTTCGAAGAAGGGGTTTATGTTAGACTACTCATGTGGGAAATATGGCCACGAGAGGCTGTTGTGGACACTTTTTGGAATGATGTGATATTTAGGGATGTTGTATAAGGCCCCCTCCTTGTATTATTTCTATGAGTCGCTTTGGTCATGTTCGGTGATGCGTTGTGATGTCGTGTGCTCATTTGATTTTAAAGGTGAAATTGTACAATATTTTGTGAGTATTTTTTTCAGAAGTTTTTATCCTTTCAGGAAATATCGACATCCTATGCCTTAGAGGAAGGTGTTTATATGTGTCCTTAATTTCTGTTGTTTCTCACCTGAAGAAACAAGGTGTGATGCGATTGCATCATCTAAACCCTTATTTCAGTGAAATTACATGTTAGGGTAAAGTGAGTTCTAGAGTGTGTTTTGTCTTGGTGAACCCATCTGAGATTGCATGTAGTTTTTTGTAGCATCGAAAGAAGAAATTCTATTAGGGGGTTTTGAGATCCTAATTACAAGGCCGAAGATGCTTCAATCATTCCAGCTCCAGCCATTGGTCTTGGAGAGAAGCTGGAACGTAGTCAGAGGAAATCCCTGTGTAGTTTTTAACCTTGTACAAAGAACTGTTCTCGGTATGAGAGATGGGAATAGTTTAAATATTTGGTGTTGTCATATTGCTTCTTTTGTTCCCGTTCGGTGGAAATAGGTGGAGGGCCTCATCCCCATGTCATCACCCAATGACTTTCTTTTCCCCTTTGGTTTCCTTTGGGTTCGGGGGAAAGGTTTTAGATTTGTGTAGACATGTTGAGTGAACATTTAGTAGTAACTATTCCCCAGAAAACCATGTAGGTATAAGGATCCACATGGTTAGCGAACAGTTTCCCAAACTGTGCGGGCTAACCATGCGGCCGTCCAAACTCTTTAAGTTTTGGGGTTTTTCTGTGCCGGCCCATATTGGTTTGTTAAGATAGTTGGTTCTTATGGTGGGGAGACCCACTGAGTCTCATGTATATTATTTTGAAAATTCATAATGGGATTCTACCCCTTGTACCGAATAGTTTTTTCGGGGCTCCCCTGTTAGTGTCTTGATTCTATCTTGGAAAAAAATTTAAGTTGTCTCTTATGGTTGGGGAGCCCATTTGTGTATCCTTGTACCAGTAACTCACTTTTGTACTTGGTATTGGCTTGGAAGTGGGTAGTCTCATTCAGATCTATATAACCAGCTACATCTTCCTTGGGTAAACGTTGGGATTGGAGAATTCTTAATTGTTTAGTTATATTAAGGTAAGTGTAACCTTGTTCGATGTTCTTATTTGTTTGGGTAAATTGCTTGAGACTTGTTTAGATAGTGTTTGAGAAGTATTATTTTAGGATAAATCTTGAATGTGCTTGATCCTTTCAGTAAATAGGTTCATGTTTTGGTTGTGAATTATTCCTTCCTTAATTGATCACTAGAGGTGTTTTGGCCATTGGGGGTGAAGTTTGGAAAAGGAGCCCATTTCTGCCTTTCGGTTGGGTTTGGTTTTTTTCTTTGTCCTTGATGTGGCTTTCTGAGGGCAGAAAGTTTTATGGTGGGCAGAATTTTCACACCCATGACCTTGTTTTTTAAATTCATTATTAATTTAATTTCCATTTAGGATTTTTTTTGGGGGTTTACCACTCATTTTGGTGAAAATGGTGGGTTTTGAAAATTTGGGCCAAACCGTGAGCCCATTTCCAGATTTAAAAACAAAGTTCGTTTCTTCTATAACTCCTTCAATTTTTACTATTGTATACCCATTCCACTTCTCAATTGGAATAACCTGATATATTAAAATCACCAAATCCCTTTGGACCATTTAGAAATCCAAAATCATGATGTATTTGGGCTTTTGATTAAGGTAATGGGCCTGCCCGTAAGCACATTTCTTGCTTTAAATTATTTTATTAAATTTTTCATATCTCATTCATTGTTTACTTTTTTCCCGTTATTCCACCTCCATATCAAAGACAATATCCCGAGGATCATCCCCATTATCGTTTTAGCAATTTAGAGCTCATGTGAACCTCAAATTTGGGTTATCTTTAATACTATTCCTCAAATCGACCAGATTTGATGAGGTAAAATGAATCTTTCATAAATTCTTCAATTTTCATTCTTTTTCCCCTATTTCAGTCCTCAAATGAACTAATATAACTCCTTAGAACCTCCATACCAGTTTTGGGTACTTGTAGATTCATATTTTTGTGTATTTAGGGAGATCTCTTCAATATTTCTACAAGTAAGTATTTCTCTATTTGATTTCTCCTCTTTTCTTAGGGTTTCATCCCTCTTTCTTGATTTTCCAAAGCATACAGAACCTAGGGTTCGTACCTAGGGTTTAAACATGAGTCTTTTTGGTGAAAATTTGTTGTCTAAGGATGGATTTATCATCCTTGTGGTGCCGGGTTGGTGAGGTTGATGTTTCACACCATGTTTTGATGGATTCTACAATTTCGGTAGGTTATTCTGTGGGTAACCATTTAATGATGAGTTAGTTTGATTGATTAAATAATTTTTCATGTTCCTTATATGATTTGAATTATGAAAAAACCATTTTTGGTAGCAATAGTAAAGCATTTGGTGTTAAAGTTACATTTTTGTTTGAAGTGTGTATTTTTCAAATGTATTTCATGTGTTAGCTGGTGTGGTAGTTTTGTAAAATGTGGAAGTGTTTTATTAGTTATTTAAAGGGGCTGCCAATTTTGGTTGGGTAATGATATAGTGTCATGTGGGCCTAAAAATGGAGGTCTCTGAATGAGTTTTATGTGTATAACCTTGTTATACTCCTTGAAAGTGTTTTATGGATTTGTGTGTTCTCATGGGTATCTTTTGTGATATTGTTAAAGGTAATTATATTACATTTGAAAGTAGATTATTACTTGCTTATTGGGCTGATAATTCTGTTTTGGTAGGGGCTTGGTGTGATTTTGGATTAAAAAGAGGTTTTTGAAATGTGTTTTATGTGAAAACATTGGGTATACTCCTTATAATTGTTTTATGAATGTTTTGAATAGTTTTTTGAGTTTTGTAAGTGGTGAAACTATATCAATAAACTGTTTTGGTAGGAGTATATTTTTAAAAGGTCCATTTCATTTTTGAAAAGTCTGTTATGTCATATTTATCATCTTGGAAATATTTTATTAAATTGTTTGAAAGATATATTGAGATGTTAAAGTGATGTGAATGTGATGTAGACTGTTATGTGTGAGTGTGATGTGAAAAATTAAAAATTTTATTATGAAAGGAGTGTTATGTGACATGTGTGTGGGATGTTATATGAGTTTCAAAATCTTATAATTGTTTTATAAAATTGTTTAACAGTTTTGTGGAAGTGTTGAAGAAATGTGAAATGTGTTGTGGGTTATTTTGGTGTGAGTCAGATTTCAAAATCATTTTGAATGGAAAATTGAATTTTGTGACTTTTGTGGTATACATATGCGATTTTGGGTTAATTTGTGATGTGGAAATGATATTTTCAAGTTCAATGTATATTTATTGACTTGTTGAACTTGTTTGAGCACAAGGGGAAAACCTGGGTATCTAGGTGGGTGGACGTGTACTAGTATGCTAGTGAATCCATGGGGTTTGGCCTTAGTTTCACTTAGCAAGATTGACGCTTAAAACTCTAACTAAACAATGGTGATGCTGATTGGGGACCACTAGGTTATGGGTATGTTCCCTACTAGTGGCTCATGCATGGGAATGGATATTTCTGATGGTTACTCTCACTAAGATACGAGGTACCTGGGACCCACAACTAGCTAGTGCCTAGGGGTTAATTCCTATTGTTTGTGCTCATTAGTTACTTTATACTTACTATCGGCATATGGTATATTTGGCTAGAAAATTCAGTAGCTTTGGTTTTTATTTTAAAAGTTTTAATCCTTTAAAATAGACCACTTGAAAACTGTTCTTATTCAAAGTTTCATCTTTTAGAAATTGTAACTAGCTTTTCATGTTTTTGAAAACTTGCATGATTTTCATCTTTAAATTTTTATCATATGGAATCTCTTAGTGGTGGTATCCTACTGGACTTTGTCTCACACCCTACTTACACCATTGGGTGTATGTAGACTTTCTTATTTTGTGTCATAGGTTTGGGTACAGATTTTATGCCATTGGTTCAGGTTTTTAGCAGTCCATCGTGATGCAGTGTCGTGGAGATGGCTTGAGGGTGGTGCCTCTTTCCATGTGGAGGTTCTTGGGCTGTCATTTCATGAGTTTGAACCTTTGTAATTGTCTTTAAACATTGTTTAAAATTGTGTAATTCAGTTCTAAATTTTAGTAAAAGATGTTTTGGTTTGAAAATCCAGATTTAATTTCTTGGATTCATTTGTTGATTTAAGTATACAAACTCGGGTAAATCGTTCCCAATTTTCAGTTTTTGATACCCAGGCACTTGTGCTAGCCCATGGGGATCAGGAACTCCCTTCGGAACTTGCCACGGGTCGGGTCGGGTGCCGGTTTTGGCAGCGACCAGATTTGGTTCGTGACGTGGTCTGTCTAGCATATGGTTCCATTACCACAACATATACATTAACACCTTTGGAAAACATAGTCTAGGTTTTTTTTAGAGATCATAGAACCTTATTCTCAGTGGAACTTATTGTATGATAATTATTGATGGTGAAAGGTCTATTATCTACTCTCAACCTTGATGGTTTCTTTCAAATATACAACTTCCAGATATACAACCTCAGTATGGAGTGACACCACCCCACAAATAGTAAAGGCTGAGACCTCTTTTAGCACCACAAAAACTACTACATTGATCAAGTCCCCTATCATCAACCACTATATTTTATATTGAAACAGAAGGGTAGATCCAAAAAACTAGTATTCAGAAGGTGACTCTCGATGATAATCATATAGATTCTTCTTGATATTAATAGTTGACCCCCATTATACACATCACATGCTCTTTTTCTCCGGTAGTATTTTTGTACTCATTGTATTCTTTATCCCTAGTTTTTATCATTTACAAATTTTAATGGAAGGGAAATGTGTTTTTGTTTGATAAATTTTTTCTTACATTATGCTACTCAGTTGTGAAATTATTTTTGTATGACTCATTCATCTGCAACTACATTTACTTTTTATATAGCGACATAGTTATATATTGTCCTTATATATTATGTATTTCCTCATGAACATGATTTACAAGGACCACCCTAGGAGCCCCATACACAAACTTCCCAATTTCTCTAGTTACCACATGAGATGTATGGTCAATACATGTCTATGTTTGTGAATCTTCCCAACTGACCATTGGAGAAGGATTATTCCTCCTCCCATTCCAACAAGAGGACCCAAATAGCTGGGAAAATGAACTTATCCAATTGATCTTTATCCATCCATGTGATTGATGATGTCATTTTTATCACTTTTTAGTAGTAAACTCATTTTTTTTTTCTTTTGAGCCTTTTTTAGTTTGTGTAGGCCTTTTATTTTATTTCTATAGGTTTTTTTCTTTATAGTTGTTTTTCATGATTTGTTTGTATTATTCAAAATTCACTATTATACTGAATGATATCCATTATTGACTATTGTATGATATTTCCCATTTACTAGTTAAATATTGGCTATATACTATAAACTTGTGATTTATCTAGTGAAATTATATTTTTTTATAACATTATTGTAGTTCACCCCCTTCCACAGCAACATCAAACATTTTCCACCACATAACGACTTTTCAAACATGGAGATCTTGATTCCCTATAAATTTTGAATTTTTTTATCTATTTCATTTATGTCTATTGTCTTTACTATATCTCACACTTCACTTCTAAAAGTAGTGAATGTTTTTTAATTTTAAGTATGGTGGATCATTCCTGAGCTATGTTCCATATACAGTTGGATTCTTTTTATTCTTGTTATTCTCGAAGTCATTTTTTATTTCATGAATCCTTTACCCTTAAATCTCATTAAAACCATTTAATTAAAAGATAAAGTTTATATATAAAATTTTAAAATATATAATTTATTCCTAATTATATTTTTACTCTAATTGATGTGTTGTGTAATTTAATTTTGAATCTATATTTCTGGATTTTTATTAACATATTACTAGTTACTATAACCTAATTGATTTCCCCTTTTATATATATTCCCATTCACAAGAGAAATATAGACTCTATTTTTCAATTTTTTCAGAGTATATTTCTTGAGAGATATATTGGGAATAAAAATATTTCAAAATGTGAATTAGATCTTATCAATGGTTTGACTGAAAAAATATTTCATCAAAATGATTATGGAATTTTGTTTAGTGATCCATTTTCCTAGATACTCACCTGTATATTTTCCATTCTTAATACCATAGAATCAATAAATGATCTTATTAGGATTAGTCCATGGTATAATCCCTTTTAACCCTTGAAAAATTATTCTTTCGTATGATTTTAATATATTTTATTGAATAAGTATATGGGGCCATTCATTATCGATGGACACATGATTCTTGTTACCAAGGAGGTGTGTGGTCGTATTTTTATGAGATTTTTGAGATGTGTTCCATGGTTAATTATGATGTATTTTCATAACTATAATAACTATATATATATATATATATATTATGTATTAATTATTATGATGGTAAAAAATAACCATTATTAGAATAATTAATCTCATGGAAGAACATATATGGATAGGTTGTAAATGTGTGATCTGTTCAAAACATGACTATCAAAAAAAAGAAGAGACTTGATACTTCTGTTACAGTTTTATGACACATCCATGGACCAAAATTGAGACATTGGGAGGGTGGAGATGCTAATTTTTTTCATAAGGTTCTTTATTTCAATATTCCTAATTATCACTCATTGGACTTTATTATTTCCCACCTATTTGATCTTGTTTTAATCATCTACCCACCTAATGTTATCCTTAGAGTCATTTGAACCTTATTGCAACACCCTAATGAATAATTTTTTTTATTTTTATTTATAGAGTGGAGATAATAGAACAATTGAATACCTATGATGAGGATCATGGATTCAGTGTCAGAGTATAACACTAGTTTTATTTTACCTTCACTAATGAGAGAAAATTTCGGGTGTGGTAAATTGCATGTGTATATAGTTATTTAAGGAATTGAAGAAAAATATCTTTTAATAGGAAAAGGTATTTGAATTAATAACCTGACTATGTTGAATTTTTTTTTCTCTATAGGATGGAATTTGGAGGACAATCATTTTTACTAACATTTGGTTTTATTTTTTGGTTGAAATACATGTTTCCTATCGAATTTTTTTTACTTTTTATTCCTTGTTGAGATTGTTTTTTCTTAATGAGAAGTAATTATTCATGTGTATAAGAATTTGATAAGATTAATTCTTTTATATAATTTGGATTTAATATTTTTTCACATCACACATGTTTTAGACCTTATTATTGTCTTATTTGGTTCAAATCTTGAGGTAATTAGACCTAAAGTTGAAAAAGGGGAGATGCAATTAATGCTTGTCTCTTCAAATAGTTTACACCATAAATACAGGTTTAAGGTGTAAATCTATCAAAGACTATCTAGTAGTATTTCAGGCCATAAAACCCATTCATACTATAAAAGGATACATCTGAAGAAGAAATTATGGTGTAAATGTCAAAATTACACCATAAAATACTTAGGGATCGATGATCCTTCAAAATTCGATCAATAAATAAATTTTAGATATATAAAAGCACAATAGGCCAAAAATATATCATTTTTGGTGAAAATTATAGACTTATAGTGTAAATGTTTTGGGTAAAGAGAAATTAGAGAAGACTTAATATGTAAATTGTATTTTTACCATAAGGTGGTGTGGCCTGTATATTTTCGAAGTGATGGAATTTTTTAGAACCCTTCATATTTTATATATTTTGAATTTTCCTATAACCTAGTAATTCTTTCATTCTAATCATGTTTCCTTCCTCATTTTCTTGAAAACGTGATTCTAATTTAAAATTTTGAATTAATTTTTTTAATTTCAAGATTCATTCTTTTACAACTACCGTGTTGTGTTTCCAATTATTGTATATTAAAGTTAGATCATTTTTTCATAATTGTTCAATTAGTCATGCAATATTTTAAATGAAATTTTCAATTTTATTGCACCTATTATATACATTGAAATCATTCATTTCCATATTATTCTAAACAAATTAGGGCTAGGGATCAAATTTAGGGGTAAAAATTCTATAAGGAATCTATGAATCAAAACATTATTAATTTATTAACATAGAAATTAGGTTTATTGTAAAGTCCTATTATTTCTATTATATGGGAAATATTAAGTGATTACAAGGTATGTATCCAAACATAATCAGAATAAAAATATATAAGACTAGTATTTTTATCTGCTTTCTAATTTTGTAGTTTCACCTAATGAATTTTGGCTGGTAACTATAGTTTGGACAGAGAGTGGTGGAAAATCAAGTAAATACAATTTTATTAACTAAGGATAAATTGAAAACTCTTGAATATATACATGGTTTTAGCCGATAGACATTCCCTTTTTATATTTAGGGATACGATATGTGACGGATCCCCCAAAATTGATCTCAAACCCTTTCTTTAATCAAAAGAAAGTAAATAAATGTGCTCAGTTTAGAACCTGACCTCAAAGATTCACATGTGGAATCCATTTCTAGGTTCCAAGCCCAATTCCTCAATTCTATGTCATAGATTCCAAGTGGGTTCAAACCTGGACTTCCACTATGCTGTGTACCTACATAGTAGTGCTCGTTGGGTTTTATATATTTCTAGTCTCTTATCACCCTTGTGGAATCAATGATGATGTGCTAGAAGATCGCAAATAACCTATTGAATTCTTATTGGTTGAATATATTTTAACCGTATCATATCCTACCATTGAATATTTCTCCATTCATACCCATTTATCCATGAAAGTGAAAATATATAATTGAAATCTTTTATGAAATTCCATGTGACTCCCCCCCCTCAATTATAAAATGGATCCTATTATCCTCCTGTATTCACAACATATAATTCTTCTAGGATTTCTAAAACACAGACAAAATCCATCCAAGATTCGATACCTTCATTTAAGATCTATGGTCCTTTACTAATACTAAACCCTCAAGTCATAAAATCTATTCCAATTGAGTTCTCTCAAAGAATATGTATAAATATTTACCAATCCCCATCAATTGTTTTCATATTCTACAAGATCTATAATTATTATATCCATGAAAATAGGATTAATATAGTAGCATTAATATACTAAGATGTTATTATGGTTATAAGATGAATTGTTACCACCAATTATCCATAAAATGGTTTGTAAAAGTATTGGTTGTGCGTACATGTGGACTACCTACTCTACATAACAATACAATTCATTTTCATTTCCATAATTCATGGGTTTTTTAGTGATGGATTTAAAGTTTATATATAATATTCATCTTATTTTTTAAACATGGAAAATAAATTTTATTATTAATTTTTTTTTAATAAATTCAAATACCTCAAATTTATTATATTTTAAATTATATATCATTTTAGTTGTGTTAATATTAATTATATTAATTTTTGTTTAGCATGTTTTAAACAGTGTTACATTTTTTAATTTAATGTCTCATGCTTTTGGACAATCAATTATTTTTTATCATGTGATACTTTATTGTTATAATTTTTTTGGTCACATGTTATTTTATATTTAAAGCTATTAATAGAAGTGACATATATATTACAACCTATTTATGTGTTTTAATTTTGTTTAAAGTAGTTATATTTATTAATTTATTTTTTATAATTATAAATATTATTTTAATTATATTGTTTTTTATTTTAAAACATGTTTGGAATATATATTATAAAATACCATTAATATCTTCATACTAAATTTTGGACAAGTTCACCTTCTCAATAGAAGAAACCACTCATCTTTCCATGATGCCTCTCCTACAACCTGGAAGATAATAGTTCACTACAACATCTCCTCAACCATGAATTCTATATTGAGATTTTATTTAGAGCAGTACTGGTGAGTTATTTATAGTAGAATCATTTTAATCTTTGTTGATATACTGGATAGCCACTGTAGCATCTAGTTCACTTTAGTATCTCTGGTCCTCACTCATTTACCGTACATAATTGTGGTCACACAAGAATCTTTGATGCTAATTTAACATCCTATGTTAATTGAATCTCAGTGAATCTATTTCAGTATTTTTCATTCATACTACAAGGCTATGTCATCCATCTACAATGATCGTAGAAGATACTGTCTTATTTTGAAAGGACTACACCGGTAGAGAAATCATCATCCATAGGTGGGACAATATTGGCTTCAATCATTGACATTAGATCTTTTTGAGGTTCATTGACCACGAAGAGAAATTAATGGTGTGGAATAAGAATTTTATTTCAATAAGAACAAATTTAAAAAAGACCCCTCCCACACCTCCCTTTCATTCTCTCACATGGAACTCTCAAGGATATCTAAAACAATGAATATATATCTTGTTTTGAACTCATGAATTGTTGAAGATCCCTTTTCCCTCCATAAATATGTGTGGTGGGAGATATCAATTGTGATAAAACTTCCAAAAATACCAATAATACCCATAAAAACATTGTACTTCATCCATGGGTAGACACCTACCATTAAAAACTCTAATGTCTATTAAAATAAGAGTTACAACAAATGCATAATGTGTGACCACACGGTTTGAAGTCAATGTGGGTGAGTTTAGTGAACCACCATTGATATGGTGGTGTGTAGCTGGGATAAAAATATCTCTATCAATTCACTCCTACAACTGTAATCCATTGGAGCATCTTCAAAAGAATAAATTCTCTCAAAAAACCACCTTTATTGACATAAGAAATGGGTCCTCCTTTTTGGGTATCTTCACAAGTTGAAATAGTTTTCCATCATTCACTTCACATATCCAATGATAGTGAATGTCGATGTGCTTTATCTGGGAATGGTACATGATGTTATTTCACAATTCCAAAGCACATTTACTATATAAATGAACGATGTACTCTTTATATATGAATCCGAGCTCTTAGAAAAAATGATTTAGCCAAAAAACTCATTTTTTATATTCCCAAGCAGCAATGTACTCTGGTTCCATTATGGATAAATCAACTACCTTCTACAGCCTTTCCTACCATGAAACAACCCCCTATAAAATTATAGATGTATCTTGATGTATACTACCGACTATCATAATCTATGACCGTATCTTCTTATGTATATCCCTCCATGAGTATTTCATCTCCCCCATAACACAATCTTATCTTTGAAGTACCATTAAGATACCTGAGAATACAATTGACTGCATCCATGTGTTGCTTACTAGGATTGGAGAGAAATCAACTCACTATTTCCATTGCATGGGTAATGTTAGGTATCATACTCATCATAGAATAAATCAAGCTTCCAAAATTTTATGAGTATGATATCATCTCCACTGCCTCAATTTCTTCCTTCGATGACAGACATGAAATCTGGCTCAACCATAAATGACCAGAAAGAATAATTGTCACTAGTTTGTATTTTTCCATGTTAAAACGTTCAGAACACATTCAATATGCATGCCCAGAGATAGCCATAAAAACATCCTATTTTTATCATGAATGATCTTCATCCCCAAAAATATTTGAGCTTCTCCGAAGTCTTTGTATCAAAATACATGTATAACTCCATATTCAACGAGATGACCTTTTCTTCATCCTTCCCAATGATCAGTGTGTCATCATTATAAAATATAATAACCAAAAATTTACCATCCTCAAATCTCTAGATGTTGAAACACTGGTGTGCTTATGTCCGCTTGTAGCCATGACTCACCATGAATATGTCAAACTACTTGTTCTACTACTTGGGTCATGTTTCAGTCTGTACAAGATCTTCTTTAATTTATAGATGAGGCTTTCTTGTATAGAAACCTTTAAACCTTCAGGCTGCTTCATATAGATCTCATCGGATAGGTCACCATGAAGAAAATTTGTCTTCACATCCATTTGTTCAAGATCCCAAGTCCACGGTAGCTAGAAATCAAAAAATGACTCAGATTTAAGAATTCTTTACCACTTGTGAGAGGATATAATTAAAGTAAAATACATTCTTCTGATGGAATCCTTGACCACTATCTAAGATTTGTTCTTGACCTTATTTTTTTATTCATCCCTCTTTATCCTGAACACCCATTTGTTCATTAGTTCCTTATTACCATTGGGTAGTTCCACTAAATCATATGATTGGTTATTCTTTAAAAACACCATCTCATCCTATATTGAATGTATCCACATGAGTTTTTTAGAATGAGACACTATTTCCTAGTATCCTAATGTCCCCCCGCATTTGTCAGCAATAGGTACTTTGACTCCAAATATTTTGTTGATGGAATCCTTTCTTGTAAATATTTTTGATTTTTTGAAATATTAGGATCAGGTGGCACAACATCTCTATGCTCCTGTGATGGTTTTGCAAATTCCTATGGAGATTATTGAGTCTCCCCTACTCAATATCCTCCTCTCCTACCTCATGGTCCGCTGGTGATGAGCCTTTTTTCACCAACTCATCTTCATTAATAGGTGATTCTATTGCAGGTGCTGGATCATGAATTGATTCCTCTACACTTTCAATTTGTGCCATTTAAGGATCCTAATGTCCTCGATCATCTAGTTCTATTGGAATACAATATCTATGCTTCTTATTAGCTTCTTCTCTTTCAGGTCCCAAAGCTTGTATCAAAACTCCTCATCTTTGTAGCTGATGAAGATGCAAGGAGTATATCTCTTATATAGATTTTTCCTGATCTTTATGGATACATGTGAAAATGTCAAACATCTAAATACTCATAAATGAGAGTAAGAGGGATTTTTATTAGACTATATCTTCTCTGTAATATCAATATTTAGTGGGATTGATAGTGATCTATTGATGAGGTAGAGTGAAACCTAAACAGTTTCTCCCCAGAATGGATTAGAGAGATTAGAAACACTCATCATTCTTCTTACCTTCTCCATGGTGGTTCTATTTATCTTTTTTTCAATGTTGTTGTGTTGAGGGGTGTGTGAGACCATCCTATCATGTTGTATGACCTCACTCCTTCTATAGTCATCAAATTCCCTAGATGTATACTCTCCACCATTATATGAATGAAGAGTATTCAGCTTCCATACAGTTTCATGCTCCAACATGGCATGGAACATCGTGAAGTAGTGTATTAATTGGTCCTTAATCTAAAATAAGAACACCCACACCCTTCAAGATGCATCATCAATAAAGGAAAAAAATTATTTGTTACCTCCTTTGGAATCAACCTCCATGGGTCTGCATACATCATAGTGCACGAAATATGGAAACTCTAATCTCTTTGATGAAGTAGTATTGAATGTGGTACTATGTTTCATCCTATACAAGAAGTATTTAAAATGATCAAGTGATACATCCTAGTCAATATTTATGTACTTCTTCATCAGGGTAGATAACCCTCCTTCAATCATTTGGTCGAGTATCCCATGCCACATATTGGATGAAGTCTTTCCATCAACTGTGTTGGGGATATCTTCAACTGTCTTCACATGAGTTTCATACAACGTAACATATATGTGTCCTCATGCAATGATGATGGATCATTTTTTCATCTTTCATGCTCCATTGTAGAAGATGTTGTTACATCCTAGTCGATCAAAGACTATACCTGATAACATGTTGTTCTAAATACTTGGAACATGCCTATCATTCTTTAGGGTGATTATACAACCAACATTTCTCTTGAATCAGATATCACCCATGCCACCAATCTCCATAAAACTCATATTTCCCATTTTTACCACACCAAATTCACCTACTTGATAAGTCAAGGAATACCCATGATGCATATTTATGCGGTACAATGTTGCAGTATCGACCACCAATTCTATGTATCAGATTAATGTATAAAATCATGTCTCTCTTTCATCTTTGGAGAAAATAAAAACTTCTCTGGTGATCCTCACATGCGTGTCTCCATTTATTCATTATTGGTTTCTACTTTGACCCTTTTCTTTTATCAACTTTTGAAATTTCTTCTTCTTGTGTCCTTCCATGCCACAATGTAAGAATTTGTAAATTAGCATCCAGCTATATGTGGATCTTCTTTTCATATTACTTAGGCCTCCGGTTCTTACAGCACAACCTTTTCCTTCTTATCCCTCTTGTATCTCCAAGACGAGATCTTGTGTTTGGTTTTAACTTGCATCCTTCCATCAGGCTTCCTCATAGAATAGTGCATCCTTTACCATTTCCATGGTAAGTTTTATTTCAGGCATCGAGTTACAGAGTGAGGTAAAAAAAGTATCCTGGCTATTGAGAAGTTTGTAGAGTAATTGGATCTCTTAATCTTCATCATTTAGTGTCTTACCTGCATCCACCAATTGGTTCCCCAGGATTCGTAACCCACTAGTGATTTCGGCTATTGAGATTTCACTCTTTAGTAAAATATTCATCAATTGTATCAACAAGAATATATTGTTTCGAGTAGTCTTTGACTATTACATATTTTCCAACTTCATCCAATGTCGATATGCTCTAGTATCTTGAGAAAGATGGTGGTAACAACTATGATCGATCCATAGTGGATTTGAACGATCATCTTCTTACTCATATTTTTCCACTTCTTTTCCTTGGTGGAATCTAGGTTCACTCCCTTTTTCTTAATGGGGTCAAAAATATCCTTATCATTGAGGGGATCTTCCATTCGAGACATCCAAATTGTGTAGTTTGAAAAAGTAAATATGATCATCCCTTTCATGTATGGTCCCTCTATTTATTTTTAAAATTTCAAAACTTTTGGTATAGGATCTGAAAAAATGGATCTCATAGTTGTGTCCTTAACAGTCGAAAATGGTGGAATCAAATCCTGTATTGTCGAAATTGTGCACTGATTGATCAAGATATAATAAAAATAGTATCAACATCTGAGATCATCTAATGATGTGGTGAAGATGTGGTTCTGATGTGGCTCACCAGAGAAGTTGTTGAAAACTCACTAGAAATTCCACCAGCACCAGAATAATACCTTCTTCTTTAGCAAGGGGGTAATGTAGCTCCTGATGTTTGACCGAACATTGAATGATCCTTGAAATACCATTTTATCTCCATTTGTGATAATTTTTGTTCTGTTGGAATCATATTTCCATGAAAATTTTGAATATTCCTTAAAAAAGGATTCGAAGAAACATTGAGTTTCCAATATCCTAAAAAAATCAACTGCTCACCACCATTGCACCAGAAATCCCATGAATAGAACTTCTTGTGGTTTTCTGACCACTAAGAGAGATGAATGGATGGAAAACATGAATTTTATTTCAAAATAATAGAGTTACAAAAGACCCCTCCCACACCTCTCTTTCTTTCTATCACATGGAGATCTCAAGGCTTTCTAAAATAATGAAGATCTCTCTTGGCTTAAACTGATGAATTGTTTAACCTCCCCTGGCCGTATTGAAATATTCACGGTGGGAGGTATTAAGATTGACACAACTCCCAAAAATCCCACCTATTCCCACCAAAACATTGGAATAGAACCATGGGTGGCCACCTAACATTAAAAAATCTAATGAATATCAAAACAATAGCTACTACACATGCTGAATGTGTAGAAACAAGGTTTTAAGTCAAGGTAGTTGAGTTTAGTGCACCACCTTTGCAATGGTGGTGTGTAGCTGGAAAAAAATTTCTCCATCAGATCTTCTAACCATAGAAGGTGTTTCTACCTTAAATTATAGCATATTATATCTACCTTTGGATTTAAATGATAGTGGTAGTAGAATAGATCCTCAACTCACATGCTATCTCCATTTCTAGTGGAAGGCGATTCAGTGCATCAGCTTCTCAGAAGGGTTTCTCATAAACCATTATTCATCTTTTAATGGAAGAATCATTATCCTATAATGGTAGTCTCACTTCTTGACTCATTTGATGGTATAATACAACCTCTTTACAATATTAGGGGAAACATACATATCCAATACAAGCTGAAGAAAAATATAACTGGTAGTAGAAGAAAAATCTCAACTATAGTGGAATCAGGACCACACCGGTTGTAGAAGATCCTCTTTATCAATAAAAATTCTACATTTAACAAAAGGTAATATTAATCCATAAAATAAGAAGAAGTATTATATACAATAGTGGTAGAAGAATAGAAGTGGTAGATGAGGATATGCTTTACCTATATTAGTATCAAGCATGTACTTCTATCAGGCATAAAATGTTTGAGTGTTAAACAACCGTATGACTGAAACTAGCAATTTTTTATTGGTAAAATATATTGAAAACATATAACTTTTTATAATAATTTATTCAATTGTTATATTTTTAGAAAAAACATAATTACATGTTTAAATATTTTTTTTTCATAAATTCATTATAAACAAATGCATATAGTGTTTTTTTAATAATGATAGGTTTTACTAATTTTTTTTGATATTTTAACTGCATGTTCATTCAATATATTTTAATGTTTGAATGTCATTTAAATAATTAATGTATAATATAATGTTTATATTGATTTTTTTATATATTTGTTTGGGAATATTTTTCAAATTAACAAGTTAATATATTTTTTTATTGTAATTAATTATTATTTTACTTTAAGTTTTTTGAGTGGTTTTCATTATATTATTTATTAAAAGAGTGTCAAATGTACTAATAAAAATATTGGAAGATTTTTTGTTGAGTTTAATTTTCGAATTTGACAATGGAAAATTTGTTCTTTGATTATGCCAAATGTTTAAACATGCAATTAAATGTTTTTATATTTTTTATTTCAAATCATTGGATGGTGGTAATGTGACTACGAAAATTCCACATAATGATAATCAAAGGAGAATGGCCACCATTATTGATTTTAATATCAATATTATCCATTATATTAATTGAATACTTACATAACACATGATTATGATCTTATAAAACTACTAATTCATTGGTGTGATCACAAATGAATTTCAACGTTAGAATCTCAACTACAGATGTGGTTGGATATTATCAGGCTACATTGAATTCTTCATCTTCTCTTATGAACTTTTCATCATTGATTTATTGTTTTTACATTTTTATATTTTATTTATCCTCTTTTTAATTATAATCATTATTTTACACTTTTCTCGATCAAAATCAGGTATGGTATCAGTTATTTTCCTATTCAAAAGGATGTTCCTTAAGATGTGAGTCTAGAAAAAAAATTAATGTTTTTATAGGATGTTATTCTAATAAAGTGTTAAGTTGGTTGTGAATTCATGTATTCTAAAATGAAGTGTTTATAAATAACATATCATTCCTTTTAAAAGGGAGTTTTCTTTGTGGGTAATAATCTTCTCACCAAGTAAAAAATATTGAGACTATAGTAGGATCCTATTTATCCAAAAATATTATAAAAAAATTCATGCTGTTGTTTTATTTCTACTAAATCATATTCTCAACACTGTGATGAACTATTTTTTCATGAAATAATAAACTATGGTTATTTTTTAATTTTTTTATAAGGACTATTCACCTCATCCTCAAGTTCATTTCTTCCATCTATCTTAGCCCAAACATCGATATCCAAGAGAAATATTGTAGGATCAAGGTTCTATTGTTTATATATTTTCTGCACTAACATGAATATTATAGACCTATAAGTCAATAGAGTGACACACTTGGAGATAGTAGATACTAATATAAATGATGTATTGATACCTCAAAGTACCAACTTTTCGATGGAGGTTATTAGAGGTATTGGAAAGAATGAATGGATTTATACCTGAAAGAGTTAAATGTAAATCATTAAATAATTATAAAGGAGCCATATAATCTAAAAAAATAAACCAACGTCGCTTATGGATAAAAATATGAAATGTATTCATTAAATAATAAAGTAAAGAATATTTCAAAATTTAAAATAAGTACGTGAATAACTAATACACTTATACCATTTAATAGCACACAAAATGGATTTTAACAGTGCTAAAAAATTGTAGTTAATATAATAGTGCACCAAGAAAAAACATGCAAAAATGTGTAATTTAAAACAATGATATATAAATTTAATGTGACACCATGAATACAAAAATTCCCACCAATGAAATATAAAAAAGAACTTCTATATACATTTTAAACAATTTTTTATATAATTACATATACAATTATCCCTCAAACATTTAAAAACAATAATATTTCATCCTTTGATGCACGTGATCCCATCTAAAAAATAACCACCCATGGTATCAGTTGCCGAACAAATCACCTTAACCCGAGAAAAAGATTTCTCCAATAGAAGAAAATAATTATTATGTTATTAATTCCATAAGGAAATAAATTAAACATTAATATGAAAGAATACATTAATAAAATGTCAATATTTAATAGAAAAGACACATTTGGAGTTATAAAGGTCACATTGTGCATCCTATTAAGGTGGGGTTGATTTCTACACATTAAAAATAAATTATGGATCATTTTTATAAAATATAAAACCAATAAGAATGAATTTGATTGGTTTTGAGTATGTCACTTGTTCTTTTAATAAAATTAATGTAAATTTTAAATAATGACACATTTGGAGTTATACTCGTCACACCATGTATCTGATTGAGGTGAGGATAATTTCTACCAATCTTAAATTACCGATGGATTGTTTTCTTAAACTATCAAAAAAATCCAAATGAATTTGCTCAGTTTTCAGTATGTTGGTTGTGTTTTTATACTAAAATTTCTTTTCAATCTGGAAACATGTATTATGAGTCATACTAGTCGCATCAGGGTTTTTTATGTGAAACTGATTCATACATTTCAAAAATGACTTATGAATCATTTTATTAAATTATCATAGCAATCCGACTCCATTTTATTAGATTATATTGAGTGATATGTTTTGAACTAAAAGTTCAATTTTAAACTGATTATAGAGACTTTTTGTCATACTGGTCACACCGCACTTCAGATTGAGGTGTAGTTGATTCCTCCACATAAAAAATGACTCTGGGATCGTTTTCCAAAAGTATAAAATCAATCCGCATGTGTTGGATAATTTTTTAGTATGTAAATTGTAGTTTTTACTTAAATTAATGTCAAATTAAAATGAAAAAAATTGAGTTATACTGGACATACCATGCGTCGTATTGAGGTGTAACTGATTCCTACACATTAAAAAAGACTAATAGCTCATTTTCCTAGAATATCAAAACAATTTTATTGTGTTTACTTGGTTTTCAATATGTCATGTGTTTTTTACTTAAATTATTGTCAATTTAAAATAAAAAGATACACTTGGAGTCATCCTGGTCACACCTTGTGTCATATTGAGGTTAATATGTCTCTTACACATCAAAAATGACTCATGGATAATTTTTATAATATATTACAACAATATGAATGTGTTTTCTACGTTTTCAGTATGTCACTTGTTCTTTTTACTTAAATTGATGTCAATGTTAAATAAAAAGAAACACTTTTAGTGGTACCGGTCAAACCGTATGTCAGATTGAGGTGAACTTGATTCCTACCTATAAAAAAGTTCCGATGGATAATTTTCATAGATTATCAAAACAATCTGAATAAATTTCCTTGGTTTTAGGTATGAGAGTTTTTTTTACTAAAATGTCATTTTAAATTGGAAACATTCCTTATGAGTCATATCGGCCGCATCTTGTATCGATTTGACGTGATACTACTCCATATACATGACAAATAACTTATGATGTTCTATTTTAAATTATCAATACAATTGGAATTCATTTTCTTGGTTTTCAATGAGTGTCATGTTTTGAAATAAAATGTCAATTTTAAACTAATAATGAACAATTTTAGTAATTCCGATCACATCGTGCATCAGATTGAGGTGTGGTTGATTCCTGATCTTCAATAATGACTCATGGATTATTATATTAATGTATAAAAACAATATGAATGCGTTTTCTATGTTTTCAATATGTAATTTTTTATTTTTACATAAACTAATGTATATTTAAAATAAAAAGAGACATTTTGAGTTATAACGGCCACACCATGCATTGTATTTAGGTGAGTGTGATTCCTACATGTCAAAAATTACTAATAAATATTTTTATAAAATATTAATAAAATCTGAATGTGTTTTCTTGGTTTTTAGTATGTCACTTGATGTTTTTACATAAATCAATGTCAATTTTAAATAAAAAGACACATTATGTGTCATATCATTCACTTTGTTCATTATAATGAGATACGATTGACCCCGACACATTTAAAATGACTCATGAATCATTTTACGATAATATAAAAACAATCTGAATTTGTTTTCTCAATTTTCATTATGTCACCAATTCTTTTTACTTAAATTGATGTCAATTTAAAATTAAAAGATACACTTTCAGTGATATCGGTCACACCGTGCATTGGATTGAGGTACGACTAATTCATACCTACCAAAAATTATTGAGGGATTGTTTTTATAAAGTATCAAAAACAATTTAAATTTGTTTTCTCATTTTTTAGTATGCTGGTTGTGTTATTTACTAAAATGTCATTTCAAACTAGAAACCTGAATTATGAGTCACACTGTTCGCATCATGCATCGGTTTGGCATGATACTACATCACACACATCACAAATTACATATGAATCACTTTCCTAAATTATCAACACAATTAGAGTACATTTTCTTGGTTTTTATTGAGTGACATGTTTTAAACCAAAATATCAATTTTAAACTAATAAAAGAAAATTTCAGTCATACCGATCATACCATGTGTCAGATTTAGGGGTGGTTGATTAATAAAATTTAAAAATGAGTCATGGATTGTTTTATTAAAGTATCAAAACAATCTGATTTTGTTTTCTTAGTTTTGAGTATGTCACTTGTTGTTTTTCACTTAAATTAATGACAATTTTAAATAAAAAGAGAAACTTTGAGTTATAATAGTGACACTGAGTGTTTTATTGAGGTGAGTCAGATTCCTAAATATTAAAAATGGAAACTATATCATTTTACTAAACTATCAAAACAATATGAATGAATTTTCTCAGTTTTCATTATGTCACATGTTGTTTTTACTTAAATTACTATCAATTTTAAATAAAAAGACATAGTTGGAGTCATACCGGTCACACCAGGTGTCTTATTGAGCTATGTTTGAGTCCCACACATAAACAATGACTCATGGATTGTCTTACTAAAGTATAAAAATAATCTGAATGTGCTTGAATAGGTTTTAGTACGTCACTTGTTCTTTTTTACTTAAATTGATGTCAATTTAAAATAAAAAGATACACTTTGAGTGATACTAGACACACCATGAATCATATTGAGGTGAGGATAATTCATACTCATCAAATATTACATATAAATAATTTTCCTAAAATATCAAAACAATCTGAATGTGTATGCTCGGTGTTCAGTATGCTGGTTGTGTTTTTTTACTAAAATGTCATTTCAAACTAGAAACATGCTTTATGAGTCATATCAGTCACATCATGCATCAGTTTGACATGAGAAAAATTCATACATATCATAAATGACTTAATAATTTCTATACTAAATTATCAAGTTAATCATAGTGTGTTTGGTTGGATTTAGTGAGTGACATGTTTTGAATTAAAATATCAATTTTAAGCAAACAACTGAATCATTTATTCATACTAGTCACATCACACATCTAATTTAGGTGTTTTTGATTCCTACACATAAGAAATGACTCATGGATCATTAACCTAAATTATCAAAACAATCTGAATGTGTTTTCTCAGTTTTTATTATGTCACTTATTGTTTTCACTTAAATTAATGTTAGTTTTGAATAAAAAGAGACACTTTGAGTCATACCCGTCACACCATGCATCCTATTGAAGAGTAGTTGAATAAAACATGGAAGAAATGAATCATAGATAATTTTACTAAAATATAATAACAATATGAATGATTTTTATTTGTTTTTAGTATGTCTCTTATTGTTTTTACTTAAATTAATGTCATTTTTAAATAAAAAGACAGACTTAGAGGCATATCGGTCACACCGTGTATCGTATCGAGGTGAGGTTGTCTCCTACACATAAAAAATGAGTTAATTATAATTTTTCTAAAATAAGAAAAAATATAAATATGTTTTCTTGGTATTTAGTATGTTACCTTTTTTTACTTAAATTGATATCCATTTTAAATAAAAAGATAAACTTTTAGTGATACAGGTCACACCATGCATCATATTCAGGGGTAATTTATTTCTACATGTCATAAATGACATATAGATTGTTTAACTAAAATATCAAAACAACATGAATGTGTTTGATCAGTTCCCAATATGACAGTTGTGTTTTTCTACAAAAATGTCATTTCTTGCTGGAAAACCGAATTATGAGTCATACCAATTGCATCGTATGTCAGTTTGACATGATACTACTTCATACACATATAAAATAACTTATGAATCACTGTCCTAAATTATTAATACAATTAGAGTTCATTTTATTGGTTTTCAGTGAGTGACACTTTTTAAACTAAAATCTAGATTGAAATCTGATAAGAGACACTTTTATTCATACTAGTCACACAATGCATCGGATTGAGGTGTGGTTGACTGCTACACATAAAAAATGAATCTTGGATCATTTTAATATTTTATAAGAATAGTTAGAATGTATTTTATTGGTTTCTAGTATGTAACTTTTCTTTTTACTAAAATTAATGTTAATTTTAAATAAAAATACACACTTTGAGTGATAATGGTCACTTATTATTTTTGATCAGTTTTGAGTAGGTCATCTGCTCTGATACAAACTACATTGACCTAGACATTTCATACACAGATATCACATCTTAGTAGATTAATATTCCACACATAACATAATGATTCATGCCAGAATATTTTAGCTATAGTGCTTTTGGATACATGAAAACATAAATAACTAGTTCATAAGAGTCTCTCATTAAGTTATTCATTACTAGAATCCTTCTTATATATGTCATTTCTAAATCCATTCTTAGAAACAAAATGATATTAAACATAAGAACGAGTGATCATATATGCTTAATAAGTTTAAAATAGGAAGAAATCAATGATCATATAAGGATAACATGAGAATAAATATGTTACCATGCTTTCAATTTGCTTTATTGAAATAGAAACATTGAATTGTAAATATTTATCACATTCCTTCATGTTCCCTCCACTAACTTTGAAGGAAAGTGATAACTGCTGATAATATATGGGTGATACAGTTTTGAGGGAGAATTAGTTTGTGGAAGATATTGTATGCATGAGTAGTAATACATTTAATTTCGATTATGTTAATAGAGTAGAGAATAGATAAATATAATGAGTGAAAAAATATTATATTAAATAACCATTACCTTATCCTTGAATTTTGAGTTGTAGTCTTGAAGTCCAATATCTCAAGAGCATGATCATATTTGAACAAACAAACCAAACTCGAACAAAAAATCCATATGTATAAGAAAAAAATTCTTAATTGAGTAATACTAAAAAGAAGTAAATTAAACATAAATATGAAACAATACACTATTTCTATGGAAATAAAATCTTCATTATATTTTTGAACATTCTTCTATAATGTATGGCTCCCATTCATATCTGATCACATCTATATCATCTTTTCAATAAGTGTCTTTTTGACAGTCATAGTAGAAGTAGAAAAATATAAATACACAAAGTATTAATAAATATTTTAAATGAAATAGTAATTATCTTCAAAAGTACCTACTAAGGGAGGCAAGTTTGTTAATGGAATATGTAACAACCCGAAATTTTGAATAATTTTTTCCATGAATTTGTGTATTATTTCATTTTATACTGTACAAAACTATGTCCTTTAATTAATGAAGCGAGTATAATTAAATAAGACCACTAGGTTTTGACTGTTATATGAATGTTGGAAATTATAAAGTTTTTATTATTGTTTAAAAATACAAATTATCATGGTAAATTAATACATAAGGAAGATTTGATGGCCTCATCTAGTAGACTCGGGCCATATGAAGCCCATCTTTCGAAGCTTGAAAAGGAGGTTTCATCACTAGGCTTTGCTCTGGACCAAGACCAAGATGAACTTCATCATGGGAAGATTGAATGGAATCGCCTAAGGGAGAAGTTCAAGCTGATAGAAATCACCATTCGTGCAATGTTGTCCGAGCTGCCACTAGATTCTATCACCATATCACACCTTACACTTAAGTCTTAGGCAGGTGTTATAAGGGGCTATGTAACAAGGCCTTAGTCACATTGTGCAATCCCTTGGTATAAATAAAATTTTTTATTTCATCATTCATGTTTTTGGTATATCTTTCTTGAATAAATAATATTTTTAATTAAGAAAAATTTGATAAATTTATTTTAGAAGTAAAAAATTGTTCTTTTCAAATATTTATCATTCATAGAGAATTATTATGGTAAAATAAACTTCATTTTTGAATTTCAAATGTCAAAATTAACCTAGGATAAATTTTTAGAAATTTATTAAGTAGTTTCATTTGATGAACAGTGTTTTATAAATAGTGTTTTTCATTAATAGTATTTTATGAATAGTGTTTTTTTTATGAATAGTTTTGAAAAATTTTATTATTAAATAAATTTTTCTGTGAAATGATTTTCAAAAATCAGACATACATGGCTGTAGTCGGGGTAAAAAATGTGGTTCAATAAGATCCAAATAATTTTTTGTGAATAGTAAATTATGAATAGTAATATTTCCCTTATGAATAGTAATGCGACCAATAGAATAATAACCTCACATAAGAATGTATAAATATAATTTAGGCATCTTCTTTGGTAATGGGATATTATAGAATTAATAAATAACTATTTCAGAAATTATTAGTTAAATATTAATATTTTAAGGGTAAATAGTATTGTTACTTAAAAATTAAATATATTTTAATTAGAAAATTATTTTCCTAAAATAGAGTTCATTTTTGAATTCAGAGCATCGGTATTAGGTCATGGTGAATTTATGAGATTTTTATAAAATGTTTTGTTTTTCGATGAATAGTAAAAATACAGTTTTGAGTTTCGGTGTATTTAATGACATCAAAAATGATATAATAATGATGTAATAATTATTTTTGACTTGTGAATAGTATGATATTTTATGAGGTATCCTAGGTGGATAATACCATGGGCAAGCCCATGGTTTTTCAAATACCACCGAGGAGGTGTCCCTTTGAAATTAATTAAATATTCCCTCACTTTTTCTATAAATCCAACCCATTCCTTCATTAATTTCATTCCAATTCCTCCTCAACTATGATCCAGACTTTTTAACTCCCAAGAAGTTCTATCAAGGTTCTCTCAATCACCCCAAGGTCCCAACCTTCGAGCTTTCAATGTTAGTCTTCACGGTAAGGAAACCTTTCACCCTCTTCTTTTAATCATGACTTCCTTTAGGTTATGTCTTCTAGTTTCCATAATATTATGGTGGGGTATGTTATTAAATTTCCTCATTGATTTCCATTTTATGTCCATGTTATGAGAGACCCTTTCCAATCTCAACAACTTATTTTTCTGAATTTTAAGTGACACCGTTAGGCTTTTGAATTCTTGTAAATGAAATCACATCTCCTCTTTTCTTTCATGTTTCCTTTTCATGTGGTATGTCTTTCAAACATCCATTATATGATATTATTTTCATTTTTTTCTATCTCTATATGGAATTATGATATATTTATTAGTGGGTGACCCTTTTCCCTTCTCTTTTAAATGTTTTCTAAAACCATTTTATATCGCTGTAATGCTGCAGAATATTCGTCTCAAAAACTCTTTCTTTTTCTCAAGAGATTATCCTATTTTATTTATGTGAATACCAAAACCTATTTAATTTCCAAGGGTGATCATTAATAAATAAAATTTTTATATTTTATTCTTTAATTGACTAACATATAACCCTTATTCCTTTTCCATGGGTTATAAATGACTTAATGATCTTGTTTTTAAGATCTTTTTAAAACGTCACGATTTTGATATGAAACCCATTTATTTTATTCCCATTGGGTTATTTACGAAATGAATTATTATGATATATTTGTCTCAGATGAAAATAATGACATATTAATGTTGCACCCCGATAGTGCTCCAATTCATTGGGTAAAGAATTTAATCTCTAGAGATGGCGAGTTTCAGGATACCTTGGTGAATAACCTTGGTAATTTTTATTACACCTTGTGGATGAAATTTAGTGATATGTTCATGAATGTCTAAATTAAATGTTTTAAAAAAATATTAATTTTTTTATTAATTTTCTTTTTATTATGAAATTCCTCTTCTTTAATTTCTCATGTCTTTATGATTTTTATCAAGTTCTTATTGATATCACAAGTAAAATGATTCCCTTTCTGTCCTTACTAGGCATCTACTCAACCTTTCCTTTTATGTATGTCTACAAGTTAAGAGATGCAGTAATTGTACATAGGATGAACATTTCAAGAAGATTTTCTAGGTGATTTGTTTTTCATATGTTATGATCTTTATTTCTAAGGCACTAGACTTTAAAGATCCTCTGTTTGTAAAATGTAATGAAAATTTATGTAATGAAAAGGCCGGTTTCCATAGTTGGTATCAAAGGATAGTTTAGTTATTTATGGAAATTATGCTATGAAATATTTAGGAATAACACTATAGAAAATTTTAAATATAGGAAAACTTCCTGGTATTTTGGTGAAATGTTAAGTAAGTGGTTTTCGAACAAATAAATCCTTGTCTGGATACGAAGTAGTGGATGTGGCTCTGACATAGATGTAACTAGGAGTGAAAACTCCACAAGGTGTTTTGCGTTTGACCTAGGGTATCTTAGTACATGACAAAGGTCTTTGATGCACTCTTGGTTTGACACTTCTAGGGGATATGTTTGGTTAATAATAAGCATTTTATGAATCATTATGAAGGATTTATAGAGAAATGTAATTATTTAAGCATGAATTTTTAAGACATGAAATCCTTTATAGTTAAAAGATTAATAAATGAAATAATATTCTCACTAAGGTTTTATGACTTTATAAAATGGAAGGTAATAGAAGGAACCATACAAATGGTGACGACAATGTACCATGCGCTGACAGCCCTCTGATGGAAGCTGGAATAGAAACTTTCATCAGAATGATGAAAAAATTGACTCATGTTTTGGGTAATAACTTGAATCATGATGAGAGGCCAATCTCACCACAAAGGGAACAACAATTTGTCTAGTCCTTTATTTTTCAATGACCTCCAACCTTTAGTGGATCAACCAACCCATTGATTCACGAATAGTGGATCAACTCTATAGTGAAGAACCTTTCTGTGCTCTGCTATTCAGGGCAAGAGATGATCACCCTAGATGCCTATTGATTAGAGTGAGAAGTTAATTAGTGGTGGTAACTAATTAAAAACATGAGTCCATGAGTGGATGTTTAAGCTATAGAGTGGGAACAATTTAGAGGGATCCTATTCAATAAGTATTTCCCTCTTTCCATGAGAACAAGAATGGAGAAGGAGTTTCTGAAGCTGAAGCAGAAGGAGAATGAATATGTGGGAAGCAACAAGATGAACTTCACAAGGCTTTCAAGTTACACCTATAGATTTTTCATGGATTCAAATGGTAAGGTTGATAGATTTTTCAATAGACTAAGATAACATCTCTAGAAGAATCTATCCAACCAAGACTACGACAGCTATGAAGAGATCATATACAGTGCAATGAAAGTTGAACTAGTGTTTGGTGAGATGCAATGGTCTCATAAATCCAATGAAAAACAAGATATCAATGAATCCAATCTTAGGGAGGATATTCTATCTGGGGAGAGGTGGCAAGAAAGTGAAACGTCCCACGTGTAATAAATGTGGGAAGAAGAATTTGGGGAACTGCATGCTCAAGAGAGAGAAGTTCTACAAGTGTGGAAAAGATGGCCATATCACATGGAATTGTCATAGTGAGGTGAATCCTAAACTACCAAAAACTAATGTCAAAGTGAAGATGATGCATGACCTACTTGATGTCTAATGATATAATTATGGAAAACTTGGGAACTTTTCCAATCACTATCCAAATCTGAGGGCAGTGGAGGGGAATCACCATCAGGCTCAACAACGACCAAGGGAACAAGGTTGTACATTTGAAATCACTATGGCTGATGTTGAAGAACCAAATGATATGTTGGTAGGTACTCCTGTTGTTCTCTCAAAGATATCAAGTAATTCTTTTTATTCTGGTTCTACGCATTCCTTTATTTCCTCCAAGTTTGCAATGAATTTAGAATCAACCCCCAATTTTCTAAAAGTAGAGTTATCAGTGAAGACCCATGGTGGAATTATCCAAGCCTCCTTAGTGTTCCGAAACTATAGTATAAAATTTAGTGAGCACAATATTATCACAAATCTAATAGTCATTCCCATTTTGGAATTCGACATTATACTAGGTATGGACTGGCTCTCAATGTATAACGTTATGATCAAATGTAGAAGCAAGGAAATATCAGTAGCACTGAATTGAAAACCTATAGTTGTCTTCTATATAGAGATATCTAAACTTGATCCATGTCTATAAGAACCACCTATATCCTACTTTAGGAAGTTGATTGGTGGAAAAGAATAAGGAAATGAGAGTATAAGGATAGAAAATATCCCCATCGTCGAGGAATACATTGACGTATTTCTTGAGGAGTTACCTAGTCCTCCCCTAGAAAGAGAGGTATATTTCTCCATTGAAATCATACCTAGATCTCATCCAATATCAAAGACCCTATATAGGATGGAAAATATGGAGGTTGTGGAATTAAAGAAAAAACTCCCAGATCTTTTCAAAGAAGGTGTTTATCCGACCAAGTGTCTTTTTGGGGAGCACCTGTTCTCTTTGTGAAGAAGAACGATGGATCAATGCATCTATGCATTGATTATAGAGAACTGGAAGAGATCATAGTAAAGAACAAATAACCTCTTTAACACCCCATGGTTCTATGGTCTGCTTCTCTTTGAATAATACAATAGCGTGTGTTGTAAGCAACTCTGAGTTCTAACACACCAAAAAAAGAAAACTAGCCATTATGAATAGTAAACCCCTATTTTTGAAATTTTATAAATTTTATCTTTCAAAATGGACTTCTTTTTTGGATTTGGAATATTGAAATTAGCCTAGGGTGATTTTTTGGTATTTTTCTGAAAACTCTCAATTTTTGATGAATAGTGAAAAACACTGAGTCATAGTTTAAAACTGAATTTTTATTTAAATAATTATTTATTTTATTTAAATTTATTTTAGGTCAAAATAGATACATAATACCTATATAAATTCAATGTTATTCCTTGGATTCAGTTTATAATAATTTTAGATATATAAAAAATTTATCGAACTTTTTTTTGTCTTTCACCCATCTCCTAGGAGTATTTGAAAATTTTCGTAAAACATAATAGTTTAACTTAAAAAATCCAAGAGACATGGTTTATGTTAGTATGTAAAATTTGGTTCAATAAGATGAAAATAATTTTTGGTGAATATATGCTTTTTTACTTTTATTTACCACGGTTAATAGTAAATAGGGTAATTAAGTGTAAAAATGATATTATTATTACCCTAACACATGTCCTAATTCTATTGGATAAGTGTAAGTTTAACAAAAAAACCATAGGAATAAAATATGATTCTTTAGGTACACTTGGATAAGATTAGGACATTTATTATTATTTTATTTAAAGAAGAGTTAAAATATTTAAAATCAAATTTTAATAAATAAAAAATTTTAATATAGGGTTCTACATAAGATAAATTAAACTATAAATATTCATTAGAAAGATAAACATATTTCCTATATAATGGTATTTTATTTATAATTTTTAGAAATTAAATAATGAAAATTTTAATGAAAAAATGATGATGCAGGAATTACCGTATTAATGAAATATTAAAATAATTGATACTATAAATATCTAAATAAACTTAATTTGAGACTTTTGATGAATTAAACTAATTTTATAGGTTAATATGACATATTAGGTCTATTTAGATGAATTTTTTTGAAGTAATAATGTTGTTTTGAATTTAGAAAAAACAAAATACCAAATAGTGTCAAAATTGTCATAAAAGAGTTTTTAAAACAAATATTATATTATCAATTGATATTATATTCCTAAAATTATAAGGTTCGGCCAAAAGAGTTATATAATGATAGGTGTATCATTAATGAACCACTTGTGGTTCTCTTTGAAATATATAGTAAGTTTATTAACCATATAATATAAAAATACAAAGAGACATGGTAAATGAAAAAATATTTAACTATGAGTTAAATCTAAAAGATAAAGTTAATATAGTGACCCAAACATGTATATAACCTATTGGTTGAGTTTTTTTGAACCATCCCTACCTTATCCTATAAATAATACATTTTGGAGCCATTATAAACTGAATATTAGTTTATTATAAAATAATATTTTACGTTTTTTCTAAGGTGCCCCTCACCCCTCTTATAAAAGGGTTCTCCCCCTTCTCTCTAATTTACACCTTAAAATCCATTTGACTCGGTCAAAACCTGCCCAAATAACCTCCCAAATGTCCTCCCTTCATCCTAGTGGACTTATTTTAGTTATAAATCCAATCTAAGGAGCTCTTTTGATCAAATAAAAAGGAATAACCTGAAGAAGAGGTAAATATTTCATCACCTCTTTCTTATTCCTTTCTTCTTCCACTTCCTATTTCTTTTTTTGTTTCCATTCTAGAATAATAAATTGAGTATATTCTATATACTTTGATGTTATTATAAATATGGTACAACCAAATTCATTATTCTGTTAGTCCCTTGAATGAAATGTCACCATACGTGCGAACGTACACCTTACCGTCTCCACGTCGTGGTATAATAGTTATTCAATAAATTATTATTTGGATGGGTATAATAATGATTTGAAATTCATGTAAATAAAAAATATAACATGATAATTATTCCTTATATATGATATAACATCCATTAATATGTTATTTTAATATGAAAAGAATGATATTGTCACTCGTGCGTACGTACAGATTACCATCTCCACAAACGCGTTGAGATTCATTCCCCATCATATCCATTCAAGAATAATTTTCATTGGATGATTAAAAATAATTTTTAAATAATTTATATCATTCTATATATGAATAATAGATATCCTATCCATAACAATTATGACTCACATAACAAATAATATAAAGGAAAATGAATTCATTAACACCTGAAACGACGATAATACTAAGATATTATTAACAAAGCAATATTAAAAGATCATATATGATTTCATATTAATGTATATGATTATTATATAATTTAATAAAAATTATTTCACCATTATACTAGAGGTTAACCTACCCACGAACAAGTAAATGTATAAGGTAAGAGTTTATTTCAAAATCTCTTCATTATCCGAGGTTGTTTATATGTAATTATCTACTAGGACCTTTTTTATCATCCACATGCATGTTTCATAAAAATGTATTTCAAAAAATTATTAATATTTTATAGATTACGGTCTAAATTCAATTAGACCATTGTTTTACTTTTATAAGATGTTTAAAAATGAATCCTTCCGTTGTTTTCCAAACTAGGTCCTTTATAACATTTTCAACAAAATTAAGGTAAGAATGTATTTTTTAACTTATACGGTGGGTGAAGCTATTTTCCACCATTATAACATCGTCTAAGATTCCCTTATAAGCTTATAAGAATATTTTAAAATAAATATTTCCTTTATAATTATGTGACTCTTAAATGATTTCAAAATAGCAAGAGATATTTCTAAAAAAAATGTTTTGATTTCATCTATGTCAACATCCTTTGATGGATTGTAAGATTATTTGAAGTTGATTTATTATGATACAAAAATTCCATATTAGGTTTTTTGATATGTTTGACTATGGATACATTATTTCATACCATTCATTTTTTTATGGATAATGTATTGAAATTTCATATTCTAGTTTTAATACAAATGTTTATGTTATATTTCAACTTATTCTTATGACGAATGTATTGGACTAGTATGTTCCGGGTTGGGGACCGGTAAAAGTAAGCCCACTGAGATGATGTCCGGTTATAGTAGACCCTCTGGGATGGATTCCGGTAACAGAGGCTCTCTGGGATGGAGTCTGGTAACAGAGGCTCTCCGAGTTGGAGTCCAGTTATAGAGGCTCTCTGGGATGGAGTTTGGTTATAGAGTCTCTCCGGGTTTGGGTCCGATTACAGTTATCCCCTAGGTCCTGGTATGAGGCCTTGACACAGAAATTAAAGTCCAACATTATGAATTCCATCATTATGAATGTGTCTATTGATATTTAATGTGATTATTCATTTAGTATAATATCCATGTGATTAAGAAAATGTAATTATTTTTATTTTATCTTTACCATATTATGCTGAAGTTCAAGTTTAAAAAGCTTTTGTTCTAGTTCTATACATTTCCTTAAATGTTTATGCTTATTTATAAAAGTTTCCACTATATTGTTATCCTTGTTAAGCATCTGAGCTCACCCATTTCTATGTTTTAGTTTTCCCAGGATGTGGAGATGTATATTATGACTAACCTTCAAGGACAGTCTATGGGATCTCAGTGTTTTCTATGGAAACAATGTTGTTGTAGTTTTCCATTTTATGATGTAATGTAAACCTTATGAATGTATCTATTACTTTCAAGGCTACTAAACTAAACGATATTTCTAGACTTGATCTTTTTTGATCATGCCAATGATATGTAATAATGCACCGACTTTGGACTTCTGGGGTCGGGGTGTTACAGTTGGTATAAGAGGATGTTTAGTACAAACCTTGGAAACTAGATTTAGGTAAACTCTTATTAGAGAACATAGCCCTAAGATAGACTTTGAGGATTAATATAAAAGAAATTCCTAGAATTTTGGTATTTTAGAGATTTTATGTGTTTTCCAACCAATACATCCCTATCTGGATGCGAGCAGGTAGAGGCAGATCTGACCCAGAAGTACCTAGGGGTAAAACCTGAAAACACCGTTTTGAGCTAGACTCTAATGGGAACTGGTGCACAACAATGGGCCTTGCTACAGTCTTTTTTACGACACTCCCATGGGATATGCTTAGGATAATTATAATTTTCTTTACAAACCATTATGAAGGGTTTATGAGTATATACATACTCAAAAAATCATTTTTATGATTATGGATTTTATCCATAAACTCTTCACTTTATGTTAAGTGTTTTACAAGTTTGTAATTATGTATTTAAATTCATAAACAAATCTAGTTTATGCCATTGTTTAGAAATTGCACATAGTGGATGGAACGGAAACCATATCCATGCACTCACTTTATGTAGGGATTTCCCCACTACTAAAGATAACTATAGTGGAGCTGGTGATGCAACCGGTGGTGATCAGCTAATCACCATAATGGGAAAACTCACTCAGGTTATGAATAATAACCTTATCCGTATGGAGCACCCTGATCCGCAACATGGAGGATCAATGCTAGATCACTTCATGAGGCAACAACCACCAACATTAAATGGGGGCACAAATCCACTAGTAGCTGAGAAATGGATAAATTCCATAGAGAAAATATTCCATGCCTTGGGGAGTAGCGAAAGGGAAAAAGATGTCATGGAAGTTTACCGGCTCACTGGAGATACTGATCAATGGTGGTCATTGATTCAAAACACAAAGGAAGATGAGGAAGTATCAAATATAGAATGGAGGGAGTTTAAAGTTATTTTCTTAGAAAAATACGTTCCTCATGACCATCATGCTAATATGGAAAGACAATTTCTGAGTTTGAGGAAAAAGGGGGATGAGAATGTCACAAAGTATGAAGATAACTTTACAAGGTTAGCAAGGCTTGCTGCAGATTATATATGTATCCGAAAAAGTAATATTGACCTTTTTTTGATGGTTTAAAACCATTTCTCCAACGATTATTAGTATCACAATCCTTCTCATCATACGAAGATATAGTCTCATGTGCTGTCAAGATAGAAAATAAATTCTTTAAAACATATGACAATAAAGGAAAGTAATAGAAGAAGAGAACTATGGAGAAATAGACTGATATAGGGAAAAAGGGAAAGACGGATTTTTCATTATGTGATAATTGTGTGAAGAAACACCCTGGTACTTGCCTAAAAGGAATGGGAGTTTGTTACAAGTGTGGTGAAAAAGGCCACTGAGCTTGTGATTGCTAGGGGAAGAAAGAGGCTTTCAATGTTGAATGATGTAACTGTAGAAAAATGGGGCATTATGCAAATGAATTCCCTAAGTGACAAGTAAACTTTCTTCATAAAAGGAAAAGGGATCTTGACCAATCTTATGATATTACTATAGTTGAAGTGGAATAATTAATGTATTTGTGTTTTTTGACTCCAGGATTATATTCTGGTTATAAGAATAATGTGATATATATAACGATTGTACTATAGTACTTGTTGTTTTCATTAAAGTTTTAATATGACTAAGGTAATCATATTTTCAGTATGTGATAATAAGAGAAACTTTACTTTGTTTGGGGAATCTGATGTTACAATTAATTTTGGAATTTAGATACATTTTACCGAGAGTCTGGATAGAGGTATTTTGGATAACTATAATGGTAGGAATGGATTTAGTTGAACTTTGGATAGTATTGTTTAAGGTTAAAACATTTACTATGATTATTTTTGAAAAAGGAAAACCTACAGGTCGGGCGATAACCCATCGCGTCGGATAAATCTGCAAGAATCAAACCCACAACAATAGTGCGACAAGTCTTTATTACCTACCACTAGCCTACAGGAAGTCCCTGGTTATTAAAAAATATTTTTCTTCAATTAAATGGTATGTGTTAATATTTGGAACCTTATACGATAGGGATAAATATAATATTTTTTGGGTTCTATTATCTTTTGGAGTGAAAGATGAGTTTTTGGTAGAAATTAGTTGAAGGATGAAACTCTACTTGTCAAGTATGTATATATATATTTATATATATATATTTCTCAAATTTTAGGAATAAATTAATTCTTAAACTTTTGGGAAGGGATATTAAAACCAAAAATGTGTTATCCTAATACCTTATATTTTGTTGAACTGATGATATTTTAAATAATCATAGATTGATGGCTTTGAGGCCCTCAATTTCACACTTTTTTGTGATTGATGACCTCAATCACTCCCTACAAATATTTATGTTTTTCCTCTAATTACGTTTCTATAATTTCCACCAATGTTTTCCTATTCAAAACCCAAATTTTGTGGTTACATTCTCATTTCCTTTTCCCTCTTATTAAAACTAAATTGTATTAACCCTATTTTCGATGTTGGTTTTCCACAAAGGAATTTTCTATTTTCAACCTTTTATTTTCAAAGAACAATTTAAAACTGCGCAGACACAATTTATTGAAGGAGGGGAGAATGTAACACCCCAATATTCCATGTGAAGCTTCTCTTTGAATAATACAATAGTGTGTGTTTTATGCAACTCTGAGTTCTAACACACCACAAAAAGAAAACTAGACATTATGAATAGTGAAAAGCACTAAGTCATAGTTTAAAACCGAATTTTTATTTAAATAATTATTTATTTTATTTAAATTTATTTTAGGTCAAAAATGATACATAATACCTATATAACTTCAATGTAATTCATTGGAGTCAGTTTATAATAATTTTAGATATATAAATATTTTATTGAACTTTTTACCGTCTTTTACCCACCTCCTTAGAGTATTCAAAAATTTACATAAAACATAATTTTACCACTTCTGTGAGTTGAATTTCAAAAATAAAAAAGACACAGTTGATGTCAGTAAGTAAAATTTGGTTCAATAAGAAGAAAATAATTTTTGGGGAATAGTAACTTTTTTACTTTTATTTACCACAGTTAAAAGTAAATAGGGTAATTAAGGGTAAAAATGATATTATTATTACCCTAACACATGTCATAATTCTATTGGATAAGTGTAATTAGAACAGAAACAACCTTAGGAATAAAATATTATTCTTTAGGTCAACTTGGATTAGATTATGATATTTATTATTATTTTATTTAAAGAAGAGTTAAAATTGTTAAAATCAATGTTTAATAACTGAAACATTTTTAATATAAGCTTATACATAAGATAAATTCGACTATAAATATTCATTATAAATATAAAAAGATTTCCTAAATAATGATATTTTATTTATAATTTTTAGACATTAGATAATTAAATTTATTTTCGACACAGTGATGATGCAGTAATTACCATAGTAATGAAATATTAAAATAATTAATATTATAAATATCAAAATAAATGTAATTTGAGACTTTTGATGAATTAATCTAATTTTCTATGTTAATATGATATATTAGGGTTGGTTAGATTAATTTTTTTCGAAGTAATAATACTGTTATGAATTTAGCAAAAACAAAATACCAAATAGTGTCGAAATTGACATAAAAGAGTTTTTAAAACAAATATTATATTATTAATTTATATTATATTCCTAAAAATCTACGGTTTGACAAAAAGAATTATATGATTATAGGTGTATCATTAATTAACCACTTGGGGTTCTCTTGGAAGTATATAGTATGTTTATTAACCCTATAATATAAAAATACAAAGAGACATGGTAAATGTAAAACTATTTAACTATGAGTTAAATCTAAATGATAAAGTTAATATAGTTACCCAAAAATGTATAAAACCTATTGGTTGGGTGGTGTTTGACCCATAACCACCTTAGAATTTAAATAATATATTTTTGAGCCATTAAAAACCAAAAATGATTTTACTATCAAATATTTTTTTTAAGGTTTTCCTATGGTGCCCCTCACCCCTCTTATAAAAGGGATATCCCCCTTCTCTCTAATTCAAACCTTCAAAGCCATTTAGCTCTTCCAAAACCTACCCAAATACTATCTCAACTATAATAACTTAATCCTAGAGTACTTTCTTTAGTTATAAATTCAATATAAGGATCCCTTTTTATCAAATCAAAAGGAAGAACCCGAAGAAGAGGTAAATATTTCATCACCTCTTTCATATTACTTTCTTCTTCCACTTACTCTTTATTTGTTGTTTCCCTTATAAATTAATCACTCCAGTATCTTCTATATACTGTGGTATTATTATAAATATGGTACAACAAAATTCATTATTTTATCCATCCCTTGAATGACATGTCACCATACGTGTATACGTACGACTTACCGTCTCCACGTCGTGGTGTAATTGTTATTCAATACGTTATTATTTGGATGGGTATAATAATTATGTGTAATTCAGGTAAACAATAAATATAACATTATAATTATTTTGTATATTTTATATACCATCCAATTATATATTATTTTATTATCATAATAATGATAATGTCGCTCGTGCATACGTACTGATTACCATCTGCATGAACGCGATGAGATTCATTCACCATCATATCTCTTCAAGAATAATGATCATTGGATGATTAAAAATAATGTTTAAAGACTTGATATCATTCTGTATATTAATAAGATACATCCCATCAATAACAAATATGACTTAGATAACAAAAATATATAAAGTAAAACGAATCCGTTAACACCTGAAACGATGATAATACTATGATATTATTAACAAAGAAATGTTAAAAAATCATATAAGATATAATATTAATGTATATGATTCTTGTATAATTTAATAACAATTATATAACCATTATACAGGAGGTTAACCTACCCTCAACCAAGTAAAGGTACAAGGTAAGGGTTTATTTCACAATATCTTCATTATCCGAGGTTGTTTATCCGTAATTATCTACTGGGACCTCTTTATCATCCACATCCATGTTTCATAAAAATGTATTTCAAAACATTATTAATATTTTATAGACTATGGGTTAAAGTCATTTATACCATTTTTTGACTTTTAAAACACGTTTATAAAAGAATATTTCCATCGTTTTCCAAACAAGGTCCTTTATAACCTTTTCGACAAAATTACGGTAAGAATGTATTTTTTTAACTGTTACAGCGAGTGCGGCTATTTTCCACTGTTATAACATCGTTAAATCTTCCCTTACAAGATTATAATAATATTTTTAAAATAAATATTTCATTTATAATTATGTGACTCCTAAACGATTTCAAAATAGAAAGAGATATTTCCCAAAAAAATGTTTTTATTTCATCTATGTCAACATCCTTTGATGTATTGTAAGATTATTTGAAGTTGATTTATTAGGATAAAAAACTTCCATATTAGTTTTTGTGATATTTTTGAATATGGATGTGTTATTTAATACCATTCATATTTTATGTATAATTTATTGACATTTGTATGCTAGTTTTAATACAAATGTTTATGTTATATTTCAACCTCTTCTTATGATGAATGTATTGGACTAGTATGTTCTGGGTTGGGGACCGGTAAAAGTAAGACTATGGCTTGGGGTCTGGTTATTGTATACCCTTAGGGATGGAGTCTGGTTACAGAGGCTCTCTGGGATGGATTCTGGTTATTGTGGCTCTTTGGGTTGGCATCTGGTTACAGAGGCTCTCCAAGATGGAGTCCGGTTACAGAGACTCTCTTGGTTTGGGTCCGGTTACAGTTAGACCCTAGGTCCTAACATGTGGCCTTAACAGAGAAATTAAAGACTGAAATTATGCATTCCATCATTATGAAAGTGGATATTGATATTTCAGTTGATTATTCCACTAGTAGAATACCCATGTGAGTAAGGAAATGGCATTATTTTGATTTTATCTTTGCCATATTATGCTGAAGTTCAAGTTTAAAAGGCTTTGGTTTGAGTTCTATACATTGCTTTAAATGTTTATTCTTATTTGTGAATTTTCCACTTTATTATTATCCTTACTGAGCATCTGATCTCAACCCTTTCTATTTTTTATTTTTCCCAAGATTTGAAGAAGTATATTATGACTAACCTAAAGGGACAGTATATGGGATCTCAGTGTTGTCTATAAAAATAATGTTGTTGTAGTTTTTCATTTTGTGATGTAATATAATCCTTATGAATGTATCTAGTACTTCCAAGGCTATGAAACTAAATAATATTTCGAGACTTTATCTTTTCTGATCATTCCAATGATAGGTAATAATGCACCGACTCTAGGCTTTTGGGGTTGGGGTGTTACAACCTCTTCCAAGAATTGATGACTTATTTGACCAACTTTGTGGGGCTCAATTATTCTCTTAGATTGATCTTTGATTTGGTTATAATCAATTAAGGGTGAAGAAAGAAGATATTCCAAAAAATGCCTCCAATTAAGATATGGGAAGTATGATTTTGTTGTTATGCCCTTCAGACTGACTAATTCACCTGCTATTTGTATGGATTTTATGAATTGAGTCTTTGAGGACTACCTTGGATACTTTGTGGTATTTTTTATTTATTATATTCAGATATATTCAAAAAGTCACGAGGAGCTTAAGGATAATATATGGGTTATGTTTGAAACTCTAAGGAAGGAGAGGATTTTATGGAAGGTTCGAAAAATGTGAATTTTGGTTACAAAAAGTTGATTTCTTGGGGAACATTATTAACAATGAAGGTTTCATAATTGACCCTAAGAAGACAAAATTTGTAGAGGAGTGGCCTCAACCTACAATAATAACTGAGATTTGTAGTTTCCTTAGATTAGCAGAATATTATATAAGGTTTGTGAAATTTTTTTAACAACTTTATAATCCATTTACCAAGTTAACTCGAAAAGGGGTCTACTTCATCTGGACAAAGGAGTGTCAAAAAAGTTTCCAAGATATGAAGAAGAGATTAGTTACTGCACCCATGACAACTTGTCTCTCAAGTGGAGAAGGATTCATTACTTTTATTTATTCATATCTGAAAGGGATTGGGTGCATCATCATGGAAAATGAAAAATTCATTTCTTATGCATCTCTATAGTTAACGAATCATGGGAAGAACTATCCTACACATGATTTCGAGCTAGCTCTAGTCTTTTTTTCTCTGAAGACATAGAGGCACTATCTTTATGGGGAGAAATGTGATATATACATAGACTATCAAAGTTTGAAGTATATTTTTACCACAAAAGTAATTGAACATGAGAAAAAGGAGATGGTTGAAACTTCATAAATACTATGATTGTTCAATTCATTATCATCCTTAAAGAGCAAACAAAGTCACTGATTCATTAACTAGGAAAGACCCAATTGTTCTTTACATGATGAGGATTCAAAGAGATCCTTTGATCAATGACCTAGTAAAGCTAGACATGGGAATTATAAGGGAAGGGAAGTCATCAACCCTAAACCAAATGATTTCTCAACTATAATTACTAGATAAGATCAAGAAAGTTCAAAAAGAAGATCCTTTTTACAGAAGAAGTTTTAGGCTATGAAGTATGGAAAGTTTCTCGAGTTAAATATTGATTAAGAAGGTGTACTGAAATTTCGTACAAGGCTATGTGTTCCATCTATTACGGAAATAAATAAGGAGCTAATGGATGAAGCTCATAACACTACGTTCTCTATACATCCTGGAAGTACAAAAATGTATAGAGACCTTCGTGATCATTATTAGTGGGATAATATAAAAAGAGATATTACTGACTACACTTCAAGGTCCCTACTCTGCCAGCAAGTGAAGGCAGAGAAACAACTTTATAAAGGGGTATTGCAACCACTACCAATACCAGAAAGGAAGTGGGACATTATCACAATCTACTTTTTTAGTGGTCTCTCAAGAACTTGCAAAGGAAACAATGCAATATGAGTTATTGTGGTCTATCTCACTAAGACCATCCATTTTATCTACATTCAGGAATAGATCTCTCTTGATCAACATTCCATGATTTATGCAAAAGAAGTGGTAAGGCTGTATGGAGTTACACTTTATATCATTTATGATCATGATCCAAGGTTCACATTAAAATTCTGGAGATTTCTTCAACATGCTTTGAGCACTGAATTGAATTTTAGTATGACCTATCCCACCCAATTGGTGGAAAATATGAAATGACTATTCAAACACTTTAGTACATGTTGAAAACATGCTCAATGGAATTTAAAGGTGAATGAGACCAATATATCTCTTTAGTTGAGTTCTCTTACAACAACAACTTCCACTCGAGCATTAAAATGGTACCTTATGAAGCTCTATATGGGAAGCGAGGTAGAACTCATACTTGTTGGGATGAAGTCAGTGAGAGAAAGCTTCTTGGGCCTGATCTTGTGCAAGAGATGAAATAAAAGGTCCATGCCATCCTGAAACACAATAAGGATTCTTAGATTCTGAAAAAGATTTATGACGACAACCGTCGAAGGGACTTGGAGTTTTTTGTTGGTGACAAAGTGTTTCTTTGAATTTCACCTTGGAAGAGAGTCAAGAGGTTTGGAAAGAAAGATAAACTCAGTCTTATGTACATTGGCCCCTAGGAAATCCTTGATCGTGTAGGAGTAGTGGCCTATCGACATGCACATCCTTCAAATCTAGCACAAGTTCAGGATGTCTTCCACGTATCCCTCTTGAGGAAGTACATACTTGACCCTTCACATGTACTAAAACTAGAGGTGGTATAATTGAAACATAACCTCTTTTTTGAGGAGTATCTAGTAGAGATCTTGGACCATAGAGACAAGGTTCTACACAACAAGACTACCCACTTTCTTAAGGTTCTATGGAGAAACCAAACATACAATGAATCCATGTGGGAACCAGAGGAGTATTTGAGGTAGAAGTACCCTCACCTTTTCTCTACTGAGGGTACGAGTTAAAATTTTGGGGAAGCGATATATTATGAGGGGAATAATCTAATGACTCAAATTTTGAATAATTGTTTTCCTGAATTTGTCTATTATTTCATTTTATACTCAACAGAAATGTGTCTATTAACTAATGAAGTGGGTATAATTAAATAAAACCACTACGTTTTGACTGTTATATTACCATTGAAAATTATAACGTTATGACTATTGATTATAAATAAAAATGATCATGGTTAATTAATTTAGAAAGAAGATTTGATGGCCTCATCTAGTAGACTCGGGCCATACGAATCCCTTATATCATAGCTTGGAAAGGAGGTTGCTTCCCCAAGATTTTCTCTGGACAAAGCCCAAGGAAAACATCAACATGTGAAGCTTTAATAGAATCTACTAAGACAGAAGTTCAAGCTGATAGAAATCAGCCACTCGGTCAATGTTGTCTGAGCCTCCCCAATATTCGATCACTATAGCACACCTTACACTTTGCTCTTATGTAGTTGTCATAAGGGGCTATGTAATGAGGCCCTAGTTACTTTTTGTAATGCCTTAGTATAAATAAACTTTTTATTTCATCATTCCTATTTTTTGGAATTTATTTCCTTAATAATTTATATGTTTAATTAAGAAAAATATGACAAATTGATTATTGAAGTAAAAATTGTACTTTTCAAAATATTTCTCATACATAAGGAATTATTATTGTAAAATAAACCTCATTTTTGAATTTCAAATGTCAAAATTAACTTAGGATGAATTTTAAATTTTTTTTAATAAGTTTCAATTTGATAAATAGTGTTTTTTGATGAATATTATTTTATGAATAGCGTTTTTTGATGAATAGTGTAATTTTTTTTTTATTAAATAACTTTTCTATGAAATGATTTTCAAAAATCAGACAAATATGGTTATAATCAGGGTGAAAAATGTGGTTCAATAAGATCAAAATAATATTTGGTGAATAGTAAATTATTAATAGTAATATTATCCTTATTAATAGTATTGTGAAAAATTAAATATTAACCTCACTTAAGAAAGTATAAATCCAATTTAGGCATCTTTTTTGGTAATGTGATATTATAGCATTAGTAAATAACTGTTTCAGAAATTATTAGTTAAATATTAGTATTTTTTAGGTAAATAGTGTTTTTTCATAAAAATAAAATATCTCATGATTAGAAAACTATTTTCATAAAATCGAGTTCATTTTTTAATTCATAGCATCGATATTAGGATAGGGTGAATTTATGATATTTTTATAAAATGTTTTGTTTTTCAGTGAATAGTAAAAATATAGTTTTCAGTTTCGTTGTATTTAATGACATCATAAATGATATAATCATGATTTAATAATTATGTTAGATTTGTGAATATAAAGATATTTTATGAGGTGTCCCAAGAGGCCAATATGATGGGAAAATACCATGGTCAAGCCCCTGGTTTTGAAAATACCACCGATGAGGTGTCCCTTGGAAATTAAATAAATATTCCCCCACTTTTGCTAAAAATACCAACCCATTCCTTCAATAATTTCATTCCAATTCCACCTCAATAAAGATATGGTCTTTTTTACCTCCCAATGAATCCTCAAAATTTTCCCTCAATCACCCCAAGGTCTCATCCTTCGAGTATTCTCCGTTACTCTTCCAGGTAAGGGAACCTTTCACCCTCCTCTTTTAGTCTAGACTTCCTTTATGTTATATCTTCTAGTTTACATATTATTATATTGGGTTATGTTATTCTATGTCCTCATTGTTGTAGATTTTATGTACAATTTTTGAGATATCCTTTCCACTCTCATAAACTTATTTTTTGGAATTTTAAGCGACGCCGTTAGGCTGCCGAATTTTCATAAAAGAAATTGCATCTCCTCTTTTCTTTAAAGTTTCCTTTTCATGTGGTATGTCATTAAAACATCCATACTATGATATTTTTTTTATTTAATTATATCCCTATACAATGTTATTATGATCTATTTTTGAGTGGGTGACCCTCTCTCCTCCTCTTTTTAATTTTTCTAAAACCATGTTATATAGTCGTTATGCTACATAATTTTCATCTCAAAGTCTCTCTCTTTTTCTCAATAAATTCTCTTATTTTAATTATGTGAATACACAAACCTATTTCATTTCCAAGGGTATTCATAAAGAAATAAAATTGATGTATTTTATTCAATAATTGACATACATAAAACCACCATTATCTTTAAATGGGTTATAAATGACTTAATGATCTTGTTTTTAAGCACTTTTAAAAACCTCACGGTTTTGATATGTAAACCATTTCTTTTTTTCTCTTTGGGTTATTTATTAAATGTATGATTATGATCTACATGTCTCACATGAAAATAAATACATATTAAGGGTGTGCTCGTATAGTGCTCTAATGTATTGGGTAAAGAATTTAATCTCTAGAGATGGAACGTTTCACGATACCTTGGTGAATAACCTTGGAATTTTTTATGATACCTTGGGGATGAACGTTGGTGATATTTTAATGAATGTATAAATTAAAAGTTTTATCAAAATATTCATGTTATGATTCATGTTTTTATTATTATGATATGCCTCTTCTTCCAGTTCAAATTTCTTTATGTTTTTCATCAAGTTCTTATTGATATCATAAGTAAACTGATTCCCTTGATTTCCTTACTATGTCTTATGTTCACCCTTTCCTTTGATGTATGTATCCAAGTAATGAGATGTATTAATTTTACATAGGATTAACTTTTCAATATTATTTTCAAGGGGATTTAATATATTGTTTTAATTTTTCATGTATCATGCTCTGAATTTCCAAGACACTAGACTTTAAAGATCCTCTAATTGTAAAATGTAGTGAAAATTTATGTAATAAAAAGGTGGGTTTCTATATAATATGATCTCTATCATAAATTTACAAACATAATAACTATAGTATTTTCCATTTTTTTATTTCGTACAATGTATAAACATTGAATAAAATAAGTAATTTGTTTTGATATGTGTTTGGATAGTGAAATCATATTATATTTATCCTGACACTTTTCCATTCATATTACTTTTATTCGTTCTCATACTTATCCCCAACCTCATTCCATATTTTTCCCGATAATAAGGTACCACCATATTATAATAGAAACCTCATTAAAATATATTATAAATTATATAACTTGATGTTTAGTTCTAAAAAATTAGATGTAGTGTATTAAAAATTAAAAAATTTCATCATGTGTGGCCGATTTGTTGTATATCAATGCATTGAATCTAGGAAATAAATATTTAGAGTATTCTAATTTACCGCAATGAGAATCCAATGATACCTAAAACCACATAAAATAATAAGTAATGAATTAAATGAATATATATTAGATATTATTAAAATGTAGATTTTTACCCCTTTATTATTGGAATTAAATAGAGCATGTCATCAGTTTTTTTTCTTTCAAATGATTTTATTAAAACTACCAATATTTCATCATTTTTGTTGGTATATATATTTTTTGTTATGTATAGGAGATTTAAATACTATCATATCAAAAAAAATTCCTAGGTAAAATCCCTCAAATTGTTTTTTATATATACGCCTACCAAAAATATGAAATGAATTTAGTCATAATAAACACAGTATATTAGATTTTGGAAAATAAAATCATGAAAAGATACAACATTTACACATTTACTATATATATTCCTAGATAATCATAGTCCAATATTTCACTTTCACTCTCAAAACAAATGAATTCATGATCTTTTTCTCCATACCTATTTTCATCAAAATCATCTTTGGGATTATGACCATCTTTAAACTTTTTATCCATATGAACCTTCAATAATACTAAATATGGATATATAATGGGTTGGGTAATAGTTCATTGGGTATATATTTTCATTTGATTCATCGAACATTTATATGTTTTTGAGTTGGTCTTTTGTTGTGTCGCCTTTCCTTTTTCTATATTTAATAACATTAATTGATTTAGAAATTTTTTTATTAATTTATAAAGTTTTTGCTTGGGAAATAAATTGGAAATTAATACCTCCTTATCAATATGTTTTTTACAATATGTGACACCATATGATGAATGTTCCTACATTTTTTTATAGTGTATGAATATATTACTCATGAATTGGAAAATTTAGCTCTAGAATTGGCTCATGAGCTACACTCATCGAAACTTGCACATGACCTATTAAAAGTGTTCTGTTATCTATAATTTCATGTTAGATATTGAACACAGTATCCCTAACTACAAGGTGATGGGTGGTGGTTGATATAAATAAATCACAGTTATTATCACCCTATAAAATATATATACATGACAGGTTTCAATGTATGTCTGATTCAAATTTCATAGAAATAATTATTAGAACCATGATTACCATGTCTAATATATCTCTTTGAGGGGAATGGATCACCTCATAGGTTCTAGGGGTGGGTTGTGATCTCCACATGTTGGCTATTATTGATTTTCTTATTTTTTGCTTCCACCCAATACAAGTTTCTATCATCTCTCTCTATCATAGGAATTATTCATCCAGGTTATCTATTCATTATCTCATCCATTTTATTTCTTTAAATTGATCCTACTCTTGTTTTTTACCCAAAATATGTTCAGCGTGTCACCTAAAAACCTCACCTATGACACGTCAATATTTTTTTGTCCACTTCAAGGCCATAAATAGTATGTGTTCATTTGGTACAAGTTTTTTGATACATGTGACTATTTGGAATATAAAATATAGGTATATAAGTGATAATTTATATTTAATAGGGATATAGAAGAATGAAAATTTTTATTATGTCATACTTACAAACATTTTAATCAATTTTTGGTGTGTTTTCATCTATTATTGTCCCATATTTATTTACACATTCCTCCTTCCATAGCACACAATGTGGGATGGAAGTGTCTTTGGATTTGGAGAAATCAATATTCATATAAATAGAGGAACACAATTATGGTGTTGTTTCATTTCACATAAATGTTTTTTAATATATTTAAAATATGTATCATTTTTTATCAAGTGAAGCATACCCCATCCTTGGTTTATGGTTGGGTTACGCTGGTTTTTCTACTCGTTCCTCATTTCTATCACTCAGTTTTTTTATAAATAAAATATTATCAATCAATGTGATGAATAAATGTATCATCAACCAATGTATTACTAGCCACAATGTACCTAAAATGACACATCCACACGATAACCAAAAAACACATCCCACACTTCATGGGTTATCAGGTGTGCATAGATAAGTGGTGGCTGTGGATTTATTTTCCGTTTATCATATTTAAGAGGATATTTTGTTAGAATTCCATGAAATCCATTATGAATCCTTCTAGAAATCATTAATAAAAATTTCATGTGGGATTCATCTACTATAAATTCTCTCTGAAATAGATAATGAAGAGTAAGTAAATGTTTCATTATTTTATTTTTTATTAATATAAAGAAATTATTTCATAATGTTATCATAATATCTTCCCATATTAGTTTATTAAGATCAGGCACAACATGGTGCCATGAATCTAAATCAATCGTCACGTATTTCTAAGCTATGATACCAATGTAACTAATAAACAAGGCCTTGTTGGGGTTAACATGCTATCCTCATGCATTAAATCCAACCTTGTATTTTCTGCCTTTGAATTTTTCCTTAATGATTTTTTCTAACACCTTCAAACTATGACACTCATATTTTTTCTATATTGATGGTACTTCGTCACCTACAATTTACATATAATTGACAACTTCAATATGTGTCCTCTATAGTGGTATCATTGACATGTATAGATAGTCATTGTACCTAGGCATTGAGAGTAGTTTCAGGCTGAGACACCTCTTGTTCCTCAGGAATGAGAGAACTAGAATGTGAAAAAGGTCATTCCTCTACACTATGAGCATAAGCAGGCTGAGAGAGATATTTTCCCTTGGGATTAATAGATCCATCATGTGATAAATTCATTATATATAGAATTGGTTTAGAATTTAATTTTGAGATCATAAATGTATCAGAAAACAGATAATAACATGAGGTAACACTATGTATGATTCAAAAAATATATATAACCTGATTATTGAACTCTCTTTTGGTTTTTTAAAGGTTGAATGGATATGACCCCTCTATTAAATATCCAGACTCCTTCAATATAGTCTCATATGACATAAAAAGTACCATCTACATTGGGACCATTGTGAAATGATTTCGACATCCCTATGAAAGGGTCATCCTCTGTTGAATTCTTATATAACCCTTTAGTGGTTTTGGTTGATAAGAGTATAATTGGCCATTTTTGGTTTGCGGGATTCAGAACATAAAATACTTTTACTTTCTATGATTCCATTATAAATGGTTTTAATTTGTACCCTTCCATACTGAAATAAAGTTTCACAAATACCAATTAATCTATTGTAACAGTACTCATAATATCAACCCAATTGAATTGAAAAATTGGCACTTGGAATGTTGTATAATCCAAATCCCATATTTTTTTATGATGCAAAAGTATTCCATATTCACATAAATTGGGTTTTTTTCCTTAATACCAGAAACATGCATCACTTTTTCCATAATTTTAACTCCACTATTTTTCATGGTATTGTCTTCATCATTCTCATTTATAGAGAACATATAACAATTACATAACCACTATAAGATAAAACATACACACTTTGTCCTTTGACTAGCCATTAAAGTTGTTCTGAAATTAAATCCATATTTTCTTCTGACTCTTTAAAAATATGGTCTTGAAACCATCCTATAAACAATTGATTATGTGTATTTAATATCTATATTATTTCCTTGACGGATTAAAATGCATAAAAATTTCTTTGTGGGTTTAAACATTTAGAGAAACCTCCATCAAATTATGAAAAACATAAAGGTGGGCCTACTCCCAATCTATGATATTGAATATAAAAAAATCTCTTATAGAAATTCCTTCACCCAAAAGCCACCCAGTGTGATGAGATTTCAGTAGACCTATTCTTTCCAAACCTGACATGTATTCAGAACATAATTCAACGACTTCCCTGATAATAAATCACTCCCCAATACAATCCTCTAGATGAATTCATTTTTTAACATACCCTTTCAAAATAATCATATATTGATCAATGTAGTACATCTATATATAGTGTATAAGACTACACAGTCTAATATCTCTGACAAATTGAACCATCAAATAAACCATCATATCAAAGAATGTTTTTGGGAATAAAATTTCCAATTCACATAATATGACAGAAATTTCTCTTTCCATTGTCGGCTATTTCATCGGGACTATAGCTTTTCTGCATAAATATTTAGAGAAGAAAAAATTATTGGTGAATGTATGATGGATATTCTTAGGAAAAATGCAACGTAAATCTATAGGCATTAGATCTTGCATCAATGCACAATAGTCATGTGATTTTAGACCATTTAACATTAAATTGGTCATTTAAATGTTGTTCTTAGTATTCAATGAATAACCCTATAGAACCTTTATGTCATTTAAGAAGTTTCTATACTGATATCTCTCTAGCATGAAAATAGTGTTAGTAGACTGTGGTAGAAAAAATCATTTTTCACCCTTCACTGGTACCAACTATTCTCATATTCCCATGTCAAACATGTCCAAACTAGCATTAATTCCATCCTTTGTTTTATCAGGTAAATTTAACAATGTTCTAATTACACTATCACATCCATTCTTTTCAACAGGAATGACATTTAAAAAAAAATGTTTGACGTACAAACAATTCTAGTATAGTAATTAAAAAAAACTGATCCCTTTTTCCAACTAGTTTTAGAAAATAATTTTCCAAAAGCAGTGTCCACATCTCTTAAATTCTCAAACAGTTGATCACCTGTTAGTGTAGATGGTGTTATAGGTTCCCTTGAACTTCCATTGAATGATGTCATCCGAGATTAGTTCTTATGTCATCAGGGTAGAAATCTATGATGTCTTAGATTCGGGGTTTTCGATAAATGTTTAAACCTAATTGACTATGTATGTTCTTTGCTGATAGGACACCTTTGAGTTCCTTTAATTATATATCTTGAAAATTTATCATAAGAAATAAAGTCATTTATAATCCCATAAAACATGGCTCTAATTGCTAAATCTTCAATTTTGTAAGCATCATACAACATAACACCTAAATCCAACAATATTTTCAAATCCTCGATCAATGGATCCAAATAAACATCAATATCATTACCTGGTTGTTTTTTTCCTAATATAATCATAACAAAAATGATGATTTTTTTCTTTCATAACCACGGTGGAATGTTATAATTTACCAACCAAACCAGTCATGTACTATGAGTGCTTCTTTGAAAACCAAAAGGATTCACTCCATCTATACATAATGCAAGATGAAGATTGCTAGGCTCATTTTAAAATTCAAGGTACTCATGATCAATTCTCTTTAAATGGGTAGAGACCTTCAGGTGACGTAGTTTCCCATATTTATTTCTTGTATCTATGTGCCACATCAATTTCCCTGTAGTCTCATAGCTTTTATATAGGTGCAAAAACCTTGGAATGATTGGAATGTACCACCAAAATTTCATAGGGGAAGATTAATTATTCTTGTATCGAGAAGAACCACACTTTTGGAATTCTATATGTGATTTATGGTTCTTGTGAAATAGTATACAGTCATTTGGGTAGGCATGTATTCTTTCAGAGATCATATCCATCGATCATATCATGCATTTGACAAGATACGTTCATCTCAGTAGATCATTGTCTTCTTGGTGGTTGTCATTCCAGAGAGAAAGTAGTTCTGTAAAACTGGTTTCACTCAATTGGTTTCCTATATTAAAATTATATAGCTTTAGTATGACTGACGATGCAGTATATTTAGTGAAACCAGCATAGAATAAAATCTTTATATAACTCTTTAACTTCTCAAATAATTTAGGGAAATCACACAGTTCATCTTTATCTATCCTTATCATTTCGTCAATATGATCTTCATCATCATTCAAAACCATAATCACATCCTCAATATGATCTTATACATTTCCCACACTTGTAATCATATTAGATGATCCATAAAATGCACGTCTATCCCAACCACAAGCTAAATTCACTTTTCCCTGTGATTATTCCTTCATTGATAACTTCATTCTATTATGTAACAGATAAAGTGTTCCTTCAACTCTTCTAGACTAACTTTACTTGATTAACAGTAGTGTAAACACATACAAAGGTTTTGGGAATGGTTGTTTTCAGGATCTTTTAAGAACCTAATGAATGGTTTCACTCAATATTCATATTCTTTTGTTTGATTATTGGAATCCAACCATTATTTACCCATAACCATCCTATTTGATTCAAAACTATTAATATTTAAAAAATAAATACCCAAAATGGGTCCTTCAAATAAGGGGAACTCAACATTTTAATGATAGTTATTATTTCATTTTGTTGCCTATGATTCATCCCCTTAGAAGATAACACCATATTCTTTTGAAACCTTTTTTTTAAATCAAATTTGAACTCCCATTAAAAAAACCAAAAATTTAAACACATTCCTATTTAAAATGGAACACCATTTTTTAAAAGAAACCAACACAAAAATATACTTTCAAAAAATTCACATCCCTTTATGAAAGTCAATTTGGTGAGTTGACCAACACTTGGAATGGAACCTAAGTCCATGCCAAGTGTTTAAATAAATTTAAATCTATTTAACAATAAAAATGGCAATGCTGAACACATATAATTTTTTAAGAAACATTTGAAAACACTTTAATCATTTTAAAAGATCCACTTTGGAATTTTGAAAAAGGCATAAATCCCATGATAGGCACTTTATAAAGGATACATGAATAAAAAATAACCTTCAAGGACAGTCTATGGGATCTCAGTGTTTTCTAGGGAAACAATGTTGTTGTAGTTTTCCATTTTATGATGTAATGTAAACCTTATGAATGTATCTATTACTTTCAAGGCTACTAAACTAAACGATATTTCTAGACTTGATCTTTTTTGATCATGCCAATGATATGTAATAATGCACCGACTTTGGACTTCTGGGGTCGGGGTGTTACAGTTGGTATAAGAGGATGTTTAGTACAAACCTTGGAAACTAGATTTAGGTAAACTCTTATTAGAGAACATAGCCCTAAGATAGACTTTGAGGATTAATATAAAAGAAATTCCTAGAATTTTGGTATTTTAGAGATTTTATGTGTTTTCCAACCAATACATCCCTATCTGGATGCGAGCAGGTAGAGGCAGATCTGACCCAGAAGTACCTAGGGGTAAAACCTGAAAACACCGTTTTGAGCTAGACTCTAATGGGAACTGGTGCACAACAATGGGCCTTCCTACAGTCTTTTTTACGACACTCCCATGGGATATGCTTAGGATAATTATCATTTTCTTTACAAACCATTATGAAGGGTTTATGAGTATATACATACTCAAAAAATCATTTTTATGATTATGGATTTTATCCATAAACTCTTCACTTTATGTTAAGTGTTTTACAAGTTTGTAATTATGTATTTAAATTCATAAACAAATCTAGTTTATGCCATTGTTTAGAAATTGCACATAGTGGATGGAACGGAAACCATATCCATGCACTCACTTTATGTAGGGATTTCCCCACTACTAAAGATAACTATAGTGGAGCTGGTGATGCAACCGGTGGTGATCAGCTAATCACCATAATGGGAAAACTCACTCAGGTTATGAATAATAACCTTATCCGTATGGAGCACCCTGATCCGCAACATGGAGGATCAATGCTAGATCACTTCATGAGGCAACAACCACCAACATTAAATGGGGGCACAAATCCACTAGTAGCTGAGAAATGGATAAATTCCATAGAGAAAATATTCCATGCCTTGGGGAGTAGCGAAAGGGAAAAAGATGTCATGGAAGTTTACCGGCTCACTGGAGATACTGATCAATGGTGGTCATTGATTCAAAACACAAAGGAAGATGAGGAAGTATCAAATATAGAATGGAGGGAGTTTAAAGTTATTTTCTTAGAAAAATACGTTCCTCATGACCATCATGCTAATATGGAAAGACAATTTCTGAGTTTGAGGAAAAAGGGGGATGAGAATGTCACAAAGTATGAAGATAACTTTACAAGGTTAGCAAGGCTTGCTGCAGATTATATATGTATCCGAAAAAGTAATATTGACCTTTTTTTGATGGTTTAAAACCATTTCTCCAACGATTATTAGTATCACAATCCTTCTCATCATACGAAGATATAGTCTCGTGTGCTGTCAAGATAGAAAATAAATTCTTTAAAACATATGACAATAAAGGAAAGTAATAGAAGAAGAGAACTATGGAGAAATAGACTGATATAGGGAAAAAGGGAAAGACGGATTTTTCATTATGTGATAATTGTGTGAAGAAACACCCTGGTACTTGCCTAAAAGGAATGGGAGTTTGTTACAAGTGTGGTGAAAAAGGCCACTGAGCTTGTGATTGCTAGGGGAAGAAAGAGGCTTTCAATGTTGAATGATGTAACTGTAGAAAAATGGGGCATTATGCAAATGAATTCCCTAAGTGACAAGTAAACTTTCTTCATAAAAGGAAAAGGGATCTTGACCAATCTTATGATATTACTATAGTTGAAGTGGAATAATTAATGTATTTGTGTTTTTTGACTCCAGGATTATATTCTGGTTATAAGAATAATGTGATATATATAACGATTGTACTATAGTACTTGTTGTTTTCATTAAAGTTTTAATATGACTAAGGTAATCATATTTTCAGTATGTGATAATAAGAGAAACTTTACTTTGTTTGGGGAATCTGATGTTACAATTAATTTTGGAATTTAGATACATTTTACCGAGAGTCTGGATAGAGGTATTTTGGATAACTATAATGGTAGGAATGGATTTAGTTGAACTTTGGATAGTATTGTTTAAGGTTAAAACATTTACTATGATTATTTTTGAAAAAGGAAAACCTACAGGTCGGGCGATAACCCATCGCGTCGGATAAATCTGCAAGAATCAAACCCACAACAATAGTGCGACAAGTCTTTATTACCTACCACTAGCCTACAGGAAGTCCCTGGTTATTAAAAAATATTTTTCTTCAATTAAATGGTATGTGTTAATATTTGGAACCTTATACGATAGGGATAAATATAATATTTTTTGGGTTCTATTATCTTTTGGAGTGAAAGATGAGTTTGTGGTAGAAATTAGTTGAAGGATGAAACTCTACTTGTCAAGTATGTATATATATATTTATATATATATATTTCTCAAATTTTAGGAATAAATTAATTCTTAAACTTTTGGGAAGGGATATTAAAACCAAAAATGTGTTATCCTAATACCTTATATTTTGTTGAACTGATGATATTTTAAATAATCATAGATTGATGGCTTTGAGGCCCTCAATTTCACACTTTTTTGTGATTGATGACCTCAATCACTCCCTACAAATATTTATGTTTTTCCTCTAATTACGTTTCTATAATTTCCACCAATGTTTTCCTATTCAAAACCCAAATTTTGTGGTTACATTCTCATTTCCTTTTCCCTCTTATTAAAACTAAATTGTATTAACCCTATTTTCGATGTTGGTTTTCCACAAAGGAATTTTCTATTTTCAACCTTTTATTTTCAAAGAACAATTTAAAACTGCGCAGACACAATTTATTGAAGGAGGGGAGAATGTAACACCCCAATATTCCATGTGAAGCTTCTCTTTGAATAATACAATAGTGTGTGTTTTATGCAACTCTGAGTTCTAACACACCACAAAAAGAAAACTAGACATTATGAATAGTGAAAAGCACTAAGTCATAGTTTAAAACCGAATTTTTATTTAAATAATTATTTATTTTATTTAAATTTATTTTAGGTCAAAAATGATACATAATACCTATATAACTTCAATGTAATTCATTGGAGTCAGTTTATAATAATTTTAGATATATAAATATTTTATTGAACTTTTTACCGTCTTTTACCCACCTCCTTAGAGTATTCAAAAATTTACATAAAACATAATTTTACCACTTCTGTGAGTTGAATTTCAAAAATAAAAAAGACACAGTTGATGTCAGTAAGTAAAATTTGGTTCAATAAGAAGAAAATAATTTTTGGGGAATAGTAACTTTTTTACTTTTATTTACCACAGTTAAAAGTAAATAGGGTAATTAAGGGTAAAAATGATATTATTATTACCCTAACACATGTCATAATTCTATTGGATAAGTGTAATTAGAACAGAAACAACCTTAGGAATAAAATATTATTCTTTAGGTCAACTTGGATTAGATTATGATATTTATTATTATTTTATTTAAAGAAGAGTTAAAATTGTTAAAATCAATGTTTAATAACTGAAACATTTTTAATATAAGCTTATACATAAGATAAATTCGACTATAAATATTCATTATAAATATAAAAAGATTTCCTAAATAATTATATTTTATTTATAATTTTTAGACATTAGATAATTAAATTTATTTTCGACACAGTGATGATGCAGTAATTACCATAGTAATGAAATATTAAAATAATTAATATTATAAATATCAAAATAAATGTAATTTGAGACTTTTGATGAATTAATCTAATTTTCTATGTTAATATGATATATTAGGGTTGGTTAGATTAATTTTTTTCGAAGTAATAATACTGTTATGAATTTAGCAAAAACAAAATACCAAATAGTGTCGAAATTGACATAAAAGAGTTTTTAAAACAAATATTATATTATTAATTTATATTATATTCCTAAAAATCTACGGTTTGACAAAAAGAATTATATGATTATAGGTGTATCATTAATTAACCACTTGGGGTTCTCTTGGAAGTATATAGTATGTTTATTAACCCTATAATATAAAAATACAAAGAGACATGGTAAATGTAAAACTATTTAACTATGAGTTAAATCTAAATGATAAAGTTAATATAGTTACCCAAAAATGTATAAAACCTATTGGTTGGGTGGTGTTTGACCCATAACCACCTTAGAATTTAAATAATATATTTTTGAGCCATTAAAAACCAAAAATGATTTTACTATCAAATATTTTTTTTAAGGTTTTCCTATGGTGCCCCTCACCCCTCTTATAAAAGGGATATCCCCCTTCTCTCTAATTCAAACCTTCAAAGCCATTTAGCTCTTCCAAAACCTACCCAAATACTATCTCAACTATAATAACTTAATCCTAGAGTACTTTCTTTAGTTATAAATTCAATATAAGGATCCCTTTTTATCAAATCAAAAGGAAGAACCCGAAGAAGAGGTAAATATTTCATCACCTCTTTCATATTACTTTCTTCTTCCACTTACTCTTTATTTGTTGTTTCCCTTATAAATTAATCACTCCAGTATCTTCTATATACTGTGGTATTATTATAAATATGGTACAACAAAATTCATTATTTTATCCATCCCTTGAATGACATGTCACCATACGTGTATACGTACGACTTACCGTCTCCACGTCGTGGTGTAATTGTTATTCAATACGTTATTATTTGGATGGGTATAATAATTATGTGTAATTCAGGTAAACAATAAATATAACATTATAATGATTTTGTATATTTTATATACCATCCAATTATATATTATTTTATTATCATAATAATGATAATGTCGCTCGTGCATACGTACTGATTACCATCTGCATGAACGCGATGAGATTCATTCACCATCATATCTCTTCAAGAATAATGATCATTGGATGATTAAAAATAATGTTTAAAGACTTGATATCATTCTGTATATTAATAATATACATCCCATCAATAACAAATATGACTTAGATAACAAAAATATATAAAGTAAAACGAATCCGTTAACACCTGAAACGATGATAATACTATGATATTATTAACAAAGAAATGTTAAAAAATCATATAAGATATAATATTAATGTATATGATTCTTGTATAATTTAATAACAATTATATAACCATTATACATGAGGTTAACCTACCCTCAACCATGTAAAGGTACAAGGTAAGGGTTTATTTCACAATATCTTCATTATCCGAGGTTGTTTATCCGTAATTATCTACTGGGACCTCTTTATCATCCACATCCATGTTTCATAAAAATGTATTTCAAAACATTATTAATATTTTATAGACTATGGGTTAAAGTCATTTATACCATTTTTTGACTTTTAAAACACGTTTATAAAAGAATATTTCCATCGTTTTCCAAACAAGGTCCTTTATAACCTTTTCGACAAAATTACGGTAAGAATGTATTTTTTTAACTGTTACAGCGAGTGCGGCTATTTTCCACTGTTATAACATCGTTAAATCTTCCCTTACAAGATTATAATAATATTTTTAAAATAAATATTTCATTTATAATTATGTGACTCCTAAACGATTTCAAAATAGAAAGAGATATTTCCCAAAAAAATGTTTTTATTTCATCTATGTCAACATCCTTTGATGTATTGTAAGATTATTTGAAGTTGATTTATTAGGATAAAAAACTTCCATATTAGTTTTTGTGATATTTTTGAATATGGATGTGTTATTTAATACCATTCATATTTTATGTATAATTTATTGACATTTGTATGCTAGTTTTAATACAAATGTTTATGTTATATTTCAACCTCTTCTTATGATGAATGTATTGGACTAGTATGTTCTGGGTTGGGGACCGGTAAAAGTAAGACTATGGCTTGGGGTCTGGTTATTGTATACCCTTAGGGATGGAGTCTGGTTACAGAGGCTCTCTGGGATGGATTCTGGTTATTGTGGCTCTTTGGGTTGGCATCTGGTTACAGAGGCTCTCCAAGATGGAGTCCGGTTATAGAGACTCTCTTGGTTTGGGTCCGGTTACAGTTAGACCCTAGGTCCTAACATGTGGCCTTAACAGAGAAATTAAAGACTGAAATTATGCATTCCATCATTATGAAAGTGGATATTGATATTTCAGTTGATTATTCCACTAGTAGAATACCCATGTGAGTAAGGAAATGGCATTATTTTGATTTTATCTTTGCCATATTATGCTGAAGTTCAAGTTTAAAAGGCTTTGGTTTGAGTTCTATACATTGCTTTAAATGTTTATTCTTATTTGTGAATTTTCCACTTTATTATTATCCTTACTGAGCATCTGATCTCAACCCTTTCTATTTTTTATTTTTCCCAAGATTTGAAGAAGTATATTATGACTAACCTAAAGGGACAGTATATGGGATCTCAGTGTTGTCTATAAAAATAATGTTGTTGTAGTTTTTCATTTTGTGATGTAATATAATCCTTATGAATGTATCTAGTACTTCCAAGGCTATGAAACTAAATAATATTTCAAGACTTTATCTTTTCTGATCATTCCAATGATAGGTAATAATGCACCGACTCTAGGCTTTTGGGGTTGGGGTGTTACAACCTCTTCCAAGAATTGATGACTTATTTGACCAACTTTGTGGGGCTCAATTATTCTCTTAGATTGATCTTTGATTTGGTTATAATCAATTAAGGGTGAAGAAAGAAGATATTCCAAAAAATGCCTCCAATTAAGATATGGGAAGTATGATTTTGTTGTTATGCCCTTCAGACTGACTAATTCACCTGCTATTTGTATGGATTTTATGAATTGAGTCTTTGAGGACTACCTTGGATACTTTGTGGTATTTTTTATTTATTATATTCAGATATATTCAAAAAGTCACGAGGAGCTTAAGGATAATATATGGGTTATGTTTGAAACTCTAAGGAAGGAGAGGATTTTATGGAAGGTTCGAAAAATGTGAATTTTGGTTACAAAAAGTTGATTTCTTGGGGAACATTATTAACAATGAAGGTTTCATAATTGACCCTAAGAAGACAAAATTTGTAGAGGAGTGGCCTCAACCTACAATAATAACTGAGATTTGTAGTTTCCTTAGATTAGCAGAATATTATATGAGGTTTGTGAAATTTTTTTAACAACTTTATAATCCATTTACCAAGTTAACTCGAAAAGGGGTCTACTTCATCTGGACAAAGGAGTGTCAAAAAAGTTTCCAAGATATGAAGAAGAGATTAGTTACTGCACCCATGACAACTTGTCTCTCAAGTGGAGAAGGATTCATTACTTTTATTTATTCATATCTGAAAGGGATTGGGTGCATCATCATGGAAAATGAAAAATTCATTTCTTATGCATCTCTATAGTTAACGAATCATGGGAAGAACTATCCTACACATGATTTCGAGCTAGCTCTAGTCTTTTTTTCTCTGAAGACATAGAGGCACTATCTTTATGGGGAGAAATGTGATATATACATAGACTATCAAAGTTTGAAGTATATTTTTACCACAAAAGTAATTGAACATGAGAAAAAGGAGATGGTTGAAACTTCATAAATACTATGATTGTTCAATTCATTATCATCCTTAAAGAGCAAACAAAGTCACTGATTCATTAACTAGGAAAGACCCAATTGTTCTTTACATGATGAGGATTCAAAGAGATCCTTTGATCAATGACCTAGTAAAGCTAGACATGGGAATTATAAGGGAAGGGAAGTCATCAACCCTAAACCAAATGATTTCTCAACTATAATTACTAGATAAGTTCAAGAAAGTTCAAAAAGAAGATCCTTTTTACAGAAGAAGTTTTAGGCTATGAAGTATGGAAAGTTTCTCGAGTTAAATATTGATTAAGAAGGTGTACTGAAATTTCGTACAAGGCTATGTGTTCCATCTATTACGGAAATAAATAAGGAGCTAATGGATGAAGCTCATAACACTACGTTCTCTATACATCCTGGAAGTACAAAAATGTATAGAGACCTTCGTGATCATTATTAGTGGGATAATATAAAAAGAGATATTACTGACTACACTTCAAGGTCCCTACTCTGCCAGCAAGTGAAGGCAGAGAAACAACTTTATAAAGGGGTATTGCAACCACTACCCATACCAGAAAGGAAGTGGGACATTATCACAATCTACTTTTTTAGTGGTCTCTCAAGAACTTGCAAAGGAAACAATGCAATATGAGTTATTGTGGTCTATCTCACTAAGACCATCCATTTTATCTACATTCAGGAATAGATCTCTCTTGATCAACATTCCATGATTTATGCAAAAGAAGTGGTAAGGCTGTATGGAGTTACACTTTATATCATTTATGATCATGATCCAAGGTTCACATTAAAATTCTGGAGATTTCTTCAACATGCTTTGAGCACTGAATTGAATTTTAGTATGACCTATCCCACCCAATTGGTGGAAAATATGAAATGACTATTCAAACACTTTAGTACATGTTGAAAACATGCTCAATGGAATTTAAAGGTGAATGAGACCAATATATCTCTTTAGTTGAGTTCTCTTACAACAACAACTTCCACTCGAGCATTAAAATGGTACCTTATGAAGCTCTATATGGGAAGCGAGGTAGAACTCATACTTGTTGGGATGAAGTCAGTGAGAGAAAGCTTCTTGGGCCTGATCTTGTGCAAGAGATGAAATAAAAGGTCCATGCCATCCTGAAACACAATAAGGATTCTTAGATTCTGAAAAAGATTTATGACGACAACCGTCGAAGGGACTTGGAGTTTTTTGTTGGTGACAAAGTGTTTCTTTGAATTTCACCTTGGAAGAGAGTCAAGAGGTTTGGAAAGAAAGATAAACTCAGTCTTATGTACATTGGCCCCTAGGAAATCCTTGATCGTGTAGGAGTAGTGGCCTATCGACATGCACATCCTTCAAATCTAGCACAAGTTCAGGATGTCTTCCACGTATCCCTCTTGAGGAAGTACATACTTGACCCTTCACATGTACTAAAACTAGAGGTGGTATAATTGAAACATAACCTCTTTTTTGAGGAGTATCTAGTAGAGATCTTGGACCATAGAGACAAGGTTCTACACAACAAGACTACCCACTTTCTTAAGGTTCTATGGAGAAACCAAACATACAATGAATCCATGTGGGAACCAGAGGAGTATTTGAGGTAGAAGTACCCTCACCTTTTCTCTACTGAGGGTACGAGTTAAAATTTTGGGGAAGCGATATATTATGAGGGGAATAATCTAATGACTCAAATTTTGAATAATTGTTTTCCTGAATTTGTCTATTATTTCATTTTATACTCAACAGAAATGTGTCTATTAACTAATGAAGTGGGTATAATTAAATAAAACCACTACGTTTTGACTGTTATATTACCATTGAAAATTATAACGTTATGACTATTGATTATAAATAAAAATGATCATGGTTAATTAATTTAGAAAGAAGATTTGATGGCCTCATCTAGTAGACTCGGGCCATACGAATCCCTTATATCATAGCTTGGAAAGGAGGTTGCTTCCCCAAGATTTTCTCTGGACAAAGCCCAAGGAAAACATCAACATGTGAAGCTTTAATAGAATCTACTAAGACAGAAGTTCAAGCTGATAGAAATCAGCCACTCGGTCAATGTTGTCTGAGCCTCCCCAATATTCGATCACTATAGCACACCTTACACTTTGCTCTTATGTAGTTGTCATAAGGGGCTATGTAATGAGGCCCTAGTTACTTTTTGTAATGCCTTAGTATAAATAAACTTTTTATTTCATCATTCCTATTTTTTGGAATTTATTTCCTTAATAATTTAAATGTTTAATTAAGAAAAATATGACAAATTGATTATTGAAGTAAAAATTGTACTTTTCAAAATATTTCTCATACATAAGGAATTATTATGGTAAAATAAACCTCATTTTTGAATTTCAAATGTCAAAATTAACTTAGGATGAATTTTAAATTTTTTTTAATAAGTTTCAATTTGATAAATAGTGTTTTTTGATGAATATTATTTTATGAATAGCGTTTTTTGATGAATAGTGTAATTTTTTTTTTATTAAATAACTTTTTCTATGAAATGATTTTCAAAAATCAGACAAATATGGTTATAATCAGGGTGAAAAATGTGGTTCAATAAGATCAAAATAATATTTGGTGAATAGTAAATTATTAATAGTAATATTATCCTTATTAATAGTATTGTGAAAAATTAAATATTAACCTCACTTAAGAAAGTATAAATCCAATTTAGGCATCTTTTTTGGTAATGTGATATTATAGCATTAGTAAATAACTGTTTCAGAAATTATTAGTTAAATATTAGTATTTTTTAGGTAAATAGTGTTTTTTCATAAAAATAAAATATCTCATGATTAGAAAACTATTTTCATAAAATCGAGTTCATTTTTTAATTCATAGCATCGATATTAGGATAGGGTGAATTTATGATATTTTTATAAAATGTTTTGTTTTTCAGTGAATAGTAAAAATATAGTTTTCAGTTTCGTTGTATTTAATGACATCATAAATGATATAATCATGATTTAATAATTATGTTAGATTTTTGAATATAAAGATATTTTATGAGGTGTCCCAAGAGGCCAATATGATGGGAAAATACCATGGTCAAGCCCCTGGTTTTGAAAATACCACCGATGAGGTGTCCCTTGGAAATTAAATAAATATTCCCCCACTTTTGCTAAAAATACCAACCCATTCCTTCAATAATTTCATTCCAATTCCACCTCAATAAAGATATGGTCTTTTTTACCTCCCAATGAATCCTCAAAATTTTCCCTCAATCACCCCAAGGTCTCATCCTTCGAGTATTCTCCGTTACTCTTCCAGGTAAGGGAACCTTTCACCCTCCTCTTTTAGTCTAGACTTCCTTTATGTTATATCTTCTAGTTTACATATTATTATATTGGGTTATGTTATTCTATGTCCTCATTGTTGTAGATTTTATGTACAATTTTTGAGATATCCTTTCCACTCTCATAAACTTATTTTTTGGAATTTTAAGCGACGCCGTTAGGCTGCCGAATTTTCATAAAAGAAATTGCATCTCCTCTTTTCTTTAAAGTTTCCTTTTCATGTGGTATGTCATTAAAACATCCATACTATGATATTATTTTTATTTAATTATATCCCTATACAATGTTATTATGATCTATTTTTGAGTGGGTGACCCTCTCTCCTCCTCTTTTTAATTTTTCTAAAACCATGTTATATAGTCGTTATGCTACATAATTTTCATCTCAAAGTCTCTCTCTTTTTCTCAATAAATTCTCTTATTTTAATTATGTGAATACACAAACCTATTTCATTTCCAAGGGTATTCATAAAGAAATAAAATTGATGTATTTTATTCAATAATTGACATACATAAAACCACCATTATCTTTAAATGGGTTATAAATGACTTAATGATCTTGTTTTTAAGCACTTTTAAAAACCTCACGGTTTTGATATGTAAACCATTTCTTTTTTTCTCTTTGGGTTATTTATTAAATGTATGATTATGATCTACATGTCTCACATGAAAATAAATACATATTAAGGGTGTGCTCGTATAGTGCTCTAATGTATTGGGTAAAGAATTTAATCTCTAGAGATGGAACGTTTCACGATACCTTGGTGAATAACCTTGGAATTTTTTATGATACCTTGGGGATGAACGTTGGTGATATTTTAATGAATGTATAAATTAAAAGTTTTATCAAAATATTCATGTTATGATTCATGTTTTTATTATTATGATATGCCTCTTCTTCCAGTTCAAATTTCTTTATGTTTTTCATCAAGTTCTTATTGATATCATAAGTAAACTGATTCCCTTGATTTCCTTACTATGTCTTATGTTCACCCTTTCCTTTGATGTATGTATCCAAGTAATGAGATGTATTAATTTTACATAGGATTAACTTTTCAATATTATTTTCAAGGGGATTTAATATATTGTTTTAATTTTTCATGTATCATGCTCTGAATTTCCAAGACACTAGACTTTAAAGATCCTCTAATTGTAAAATGTAGTGAAAATTTATGTAATAAAAAGGTGGGTTTCTATATAATATGATCTCTATCATAAATTTACAAACATAATAACTATAGTATTTTCCATTTTTTTATTTCGTACAATGTATAAACATTGAATAAAATAAGTAATTTGTTTTGATATGTGTTTGGATAGTGAAATCATATTATATTTATCCTGACACTTTTCCATTCATATTACTTTTATTCGTTCTCATACTTATCCCCAACCTCATTCCATATTTTTCCCGATAATAAGGTACCACCATATTATAATAGAAACCTCATTAAAATATATTATAAATTATATAACTTGATGTTTAGTTCTAAAAAATTAGATGTAGTGTATTAAAAATTAAAAAATTTCATCATGTGTGGCCGATTTGTTGTATATCAATGCATTGAATCTAGGAAATAAATATTTAGAGTATTCTAATTTACCGCAATGAGAATCCAATGATACCTAAAACCACATAAAATAATAAGTAATGAATTAAATGAATATATATTAGATATTATTAAAATGTAGATTTTTACCCCTTTATTATTGGAATTAAATAGAGCATGTCATCAGTTTTTTTTCTTTCAAATGATTTTATTAAAACTACCAATATTTCATCATTTTTGTTGGTATATATATTTTTTGTTATGTATAGGAGATTTAAATACTATCATATCAAAAAAAATTCCTAGGTAAAATCCCTCAAATTGTTTTTTATATATACGCCTACCAAAAATATGAAATGAATTTAGTCATAATAAACACAGTATATTAGATTTTGGAAAATAAAATCATGAAAAGATACAACATTTACACATTTACTATATATATTCCTAGATAATCATAGTCCAATATTTCACTTTCACTCTCAAAACAAATGAATTCATGATCTTTTTCTCCATACCTATTTTCATCAAAATCATCTTTGGGATTATGACCATCTTTAAACTTTTTATCCATATGAACCTTCAATAATACTAAATATGGATATATAATGGGTTGGGTAATAGTTCATTGGGTATATATTTTCATTTGATTCATCGAACATTTATATGTTTTTGAGTTGGTCTTTTGTTGTGTCGCCTTTCCTTTTTCTATATTTAATAACATTAATTGATTTAGAAATTTTTTTATTAATTTATAAAGGTTTTGCTTGGGAAATAAATTGGAAATTAATACCTCCTTATCAACATTTTTTTTACAATATGTGACACCATATGATGAATGTTCCTACATTTTTTTATAGTGTATGAATATATTACTCATGAATTGGAAAATTTAGCTCTAGAATTGGCTCATGAGCTACACTCATCGAAACTTGCACATGACCTATTAAAAGTGTTCTGTTATCTATAATTTCATGTTAGATATTGAACACAGTATCCCTAACTACAAGGTGATGGGTGGTGGTTGATATAAATAAATCACAGTTATTATCACCCTATAAAATATATATACATGACAGGTTTCAATGTATGTCTGATTCAAATTTCATAGAAATAATTATTAGAACCATGATTACCATGTCTAATATATCTCTTTGAGGGGAATGGATCACCTCATAGGTTATAGGGGTGGGTTGTGATCTCCACATGTTGGCTATTATTGATTTTCTTATTTTTTGCTTCCACCCAATACAAGTTTCTATCATCTCTCTCTATCATAGGAATTATTCATCCAGGTTATCTATTCATTATCTCATCCATTTTATTTCTTTAAATTGATCCTACTCTTGTTTTTTACCCAAAATATGTTCAGCGTGTCACCTAAAAACCTCACCTATGACACGTCAATATTTTTTTGTCCACTTCAAGGCCATAAATAGTATGTGTTCATTTGGTACAAGTTTTTTGATACATGTGACTATTTGGAATATAAAATATAGGTATATAAGTGATAATTTATATTTAATAGGGATATAGAAGAATGAAAATTTTTATTATGTCATACTTACAAACATTTTAATCAATTTTTGGTGTGTTTTCATCTATTATTGTCCCATATTTATTTACACATTCCTCCTTCCATAGCACACAATGTGGGATGGAAGTGTCTTTGGATTTGGAGAAATCAATATTCATATAAATAGAGGAACACAATTATGGTGTTGTTTCATTTCACATAAATGTTTTTTAATATATTTAAAATATGTATCATTTTTTATCAAGTGAAGCATACCCCATCCTTGGTTTATGGTTGGGTTACGCTGGTTTTTCTACTCGTTCCTCATTTCTATCACTCAGTTTTTTTTATAAATAAAATATTATCAATCAATGTGATGAATAAATGTATCATCAACCAATGTATTACTAGCCACAATGTACCTAAAATGACACATCCACACGATAACCAAAAAACACATCCCACACTTCATGGGTTATCAGGTGTGCATAGATAAGTGGTGGCTGTGGATTTATTTTCCGTTTATCATATTTAAGAGGATATTTTGTTAGAATTCCATGAAATCCATTATGAATCCTTCTAGAAATCATTAATAAAAATTTCATGTGGGATTCATCTACTATAAATTCTCTCTGAAATAGATAATGAAGAGTAAGTAAATGTTTCATTATTTTATTTTTTATTAATATAAAGAAATTATTTCATAATGTTATCATAATATCTTCCCATATTAGTTTATTAAGATCAGGCACAACATGGTGCCATGAATCTAAATCAATCGTCACGTATTTCTAAGCTATGATACCAATGTAACTAATAAACAAGGCCTTGTTGGGGTTAACATGCTATCCTCATGCATTAAATCCAACCTTGTATTTTCTGCCTTTGAATTTTTCCTTAATGATTTTTTCTAACACCTTCAAACTATGACACTCATATTTTTTCTATATTGATGGTACTTCGTCACCTACAATTTACATATAATTGACAACTTCAATATGTGTCCTCTATAGTGGTATCATTGACATGTATAGATAGTCATTGTACCTAGGCATTGAGAGTAGTTTCAGGCTGAGACACCTCTTGTTCCTCAGGAATGAGAGAACTAGAATGTGAAAAAGGTCATTCCTCTACACTATGAGCATAAGCAGGCTGAGAGAGATATTTTCCCTTGGGATTAATAGATCCATCATGTGATAAATTCATTATATATAGAATTGGTTTAGAATTTAATTTTGAGATCATAAATGTATCAGAAAACAGATAATAACATGAGGTAACACTATGTATGATTCAAAAAATATATATAACCTGATTATTGAACTCTCTTTTGGTTTTTTAAAGGTTGAATGGATATGACCCCTCTATTAAATATCCAGACTCCTTCAATATAGTCTCATATGACATAAAAAGTACCATCTACATTGGGACCATTGTGAAATGATTTCGACATCCCTAAGAAAGGGTCATCCTCTGTTGAATTCTTATATAACCCCTTTAGTGGTTTTGGTTGATAAGAGTATAATTGGCCATTTTTGGTTTGCGGGATCAGAACATAAAATACTTTTACTTTCTATGATTCCATTATAAATGGTTTTAATTTGTACCCTTCCATACTGAAAATAAAGTTTCACAATACCAATTAATCTATTTTAACAGTACTCATAATATCAACCCAATTGAATTGAAAAATTGGCACTTGGAATGTTGTATAATCCAAATCCCATATTTTTTATGATGCAAAAGTATTCCATATTCACATAAATTGGATTTTTTTCCTTAATACCAGAAACATGCATCACTTTTTCCATAATTTTAACTCACTATTTTTCATGGTATTGTCTTCATCATTCTCATTTATAGAGAACATATAACAATTACATAACCACTATAAGATAAAACATACACACTTTGTCCTTTGACTAGCCATTAAAGTTGTTCTGAATTAAATCCATATTTTCTTCTGACTCTTTAAAAATATGGTCTTGAACCATCCTATAAACAAATGATTATGTGTATTTAATATCTATATTATTTCCTTGACGGATTAAAATGCATAAAAATTTCTTTGTGGGTTTAAACATTTAGAGAAACCTCCATCAAATTATGAAAAACATAAGGTGGGCCTACTCCCAATCTATGATATTGAATATAAAAAAATCTCTTATAGAAATTCCTTCACCCAAAGCCACCCAGTGTGATGAGATTTCAGTAGACCTATTCTTTCCAAACCTGACATGTATTCAGAACATAATTCAACGACTTCCCTGATAATAAATCACTCCCCAATACAATCCTCTAGATGAATTCATTTTTAACATACCCTTTCAAAATAATCATATATTGATCAATGTAGTACATCTATATATAGTGTATAAGACTACACAGTCTAATATCTCTGACAAATTGAACCATCAAATAAACCATCATATCAAAGAATGTTTTTGGGAATAAAATTTCCAATTCACATAATATGACAGAAATTTCTCTTTCCATTGTCGGCTATTTCATCGGGACTATAGCTTTTCTGCATAAATATTTAGAGAAGAAAAAATTATTGGTGAATGTATGATGGATATTCTTAGGAAAAATGCAACGTAAATCTATAGGCATTAGATCATGCATCAATGCACAATAGTCATGTGATTTTAGACCATTTAACATTAAATTGGTCATTTAAATGTTGTTCTTAGTATTCAATGAATAACCTATAGAACCTTTATGTCATTAAGAAGTTTCTATACTGATATCTCTCTAGCATGAAAATAGTGTTAGTAGACTGTGGTAGAAAAAAATCATTTTTCACCCTTCACTGGTACCAACTATTCTCATATTCCCATGTCAAACATGTCCAAACTAGCATTAATTCCATCCTTTGTTTTATCAGGTAATTTAACAATGTTCTAAGTTACACTATCACATCATTCTTTTCAATAGGAAATGACATTTAAAAAAAAATGTTTGACGTACAAACAATTCTAGTATAGTAATTAAAAAAAACTGATCCCTTTTTCCAACTAGTTTTAGAAAATAATTTTCCAAAAGCAGTGTCCACATCTCTTAAATTCTCAAACAGTTGATCACCTGTTAGTGTAGATGGTGTTATAGGTTCCCTTGAACTTCCATTGAATGATGTCATCCGAGATTAGTTCTTATGTCATCAGGGTAGAAATCTATGATGTCTTAGATTCGGGGTTTTCGATAAATGTTTAAACCTAATTGACTATGTATGTTCTTTGCTGATAGGACACCTTTGAGTTCCTTTAATTATATATCTTGAAAATTTATCATAAGAAATAAAGTCATTTATAATCCCATAAAACATGGCTCTAATTGCTAAATCTTCAATTTTGTAATCATCATACAACATAACACCTAAATCCAACAATATTTTCAAATCCTCGATCAATGGATCCAAATAAACATCAATATCATTACCTGGTTGTTTTTTTCCTAATATAATCATAACAAAAATGATGATTTTTTTCTTTCATAACCACGGTGGAATGTTATAATTTACCAACCAAACCAGTCATGTACTATGAGTGCTTCTTTGAAAACCAAAAGGATTCACTCCATCTATACATAATGCAAGATGAAGATTGCTAGGCTCATTTTAAAATTCAAGGTACTCATGATCAATTCTCTTTAAATGGGTAGAGACCTTCAGGTGACGTAGTTTCCCATATTTATTTCTTGTATCTATGTGCCACATCAATTTCCCTGTAGTCTCATAGCTTTTATATAGGTGCAAAAACCTTGGAATGATTGGAATGTACCACCAAAATTTCATAGGGGAAGATTAATTATTCTTGTATCGAGAAGAACCACACTTTTGGAATTCTATATGTGATTTATGGTTCTTGTGAAATAGTATACAGTCATTTGGGTAGGCATGTATTCTTTCAGAGATCATATCCATCGATCATATCATGCATTTGACAAGATACGTTCATCTCAGTAGATCATTGTCTTCTTGGTGGTTGTCATTCCAGAGAGAAAGTAGTTCTGTAAAACTGGTTTCACTCAATTGGTTTCCTATATTAAAATTATATAGCTTTAGTATGACTGACGATGCAGTATATTTAGTGAAACCAGCATAGAATAAAATCTTTATATAACTCTTTAACTTCTCAAATAATTTAGGGAAATCACACAGTTCATCTTTATCTATCCTTATCATTTCGTCAATATGATCTTCATCATCATTCAAAACCATAATCACATCCTCAATATGATCTTATACATTTCCCACACTTGTAATCATATTAGATGATCCATAAAATGCACGTCTATCCCAACCACAAGCTAAATTCACTTTTCCCTGTGATTATTCCTTCATTGATAACTTCATTCTATTATGTAACAGATAAAGTGTTCCTTCAACTCTTCTAGACTAACTTTACTTGATTAACAGTAGTGTAAACACATACAAAGGTTTTGGGAATGGTTGTTTTCAGGATCTTTTAAGAACCTAATGAATGGTTTCACTCAATATTCATATTCTTTTGTTTGATTATTGGAATCCAACCATTATTTACCCATAACCATCCTATTTGATTCAAAACTATTAATATTTAAAAAATAAATACCCAAAATGGGTCCTTCAAATAAGGGGAACTCAACATTTTAATGATAGTTATTATTTCATTTTGTTGCCTATGATTCATCCCCTTAGAAGATAACACCATATTCTTTTGAAACCTTTTTTTTTAAATCAAATTTGAACTCCCATTAAAAAAACCAAAAATTTAAACACATTCCTATTTAAAATGGAACACCATTTTTTAAAAGAAACCAACACAAAAATATACTTTCAAAAAATTCACATCCCTTTATGAAAGTCAATTTGGTGAGTTGACCAACACTTGGAATGGAACCTAAGTCCATGCCAAGTGTTTAAATAAATTTAAATCTATTTAACAATAAAAATGGCAATGCTGAACACATATAATTTTTTAAGAAACATTTGAAAACACTTTAATCATTTTAAAAGATCCACTTTGGAATTTTGAAAAAGGCATAAATCCCATGATAGGCACTTTATAAAGGATACATGAATAAAAAATAACCAACATTTTATAGAATATGAAGCTGTAAAATGCTTATCATGTCTCTCATGAATTAATAGTATAAATCCAATTTTAGACTCTCTTAATAATTCTGAGGGGTGGATAAGTGATATATAAAGACATAAGAGTCACCTGGCCTTGATACCTTGGAACATAAAGTCACTTTTCTTCAATGTAGGAAACCATCTTCTATTTTATGTATCAATCATGTGCTACCTAAGGTTGACCCATCCAATATGATACATGATAATTTTTCCCCTTATCAAGGGTATACATTAGGTCAATGTTATAGGACTATATGTACTCAATAATTTTCTACAATTAATGGTTAATTTGAATTTTTGATTAAAAATATTTCAAAATTATCTTTTAGTGTCTCCAAAAAATACCTCACAATAAAGAAAATAGAAATAAAAACTCATCAAAAGAACCTCTGTTTCCAAAGCTAAGATAAGATTTGGGAAGTTTCTCTTATGGTTCCTTTACGTTTTGGACCCATAAGAAACTACATGACCATCATGGATTGGAACTCCTCAAATCCTTACTCTTGATATATCATAATATAATCCATACTAATTTCTTAGCTCATTTATTGTTATGATTGGTGTTTCCATGAATCTCCCATTAATATCTTATAAGGATCTCTCATGAAAATAAAAGAAAAGGAACCATAACACATTCTTGGTTAAGGCCTTCTTAGTGATTTCAATCAAGAAGAATCCTTTTTGGCCCTCTAGTAATAACTTCAAATTCCCAAAAAAAATTGGATATCAAAAACGTTCTTTAGACTCTCTAAATAAAATATAAAATCGAACATATCATGTTTGTAAAATATGCTATCCACTAATATCATTTTCCCCAAGAAGTGTACATTATCTGTCAAAACACTAAACTCTGAGATCATATAATATAGTGGATTCTCTCTATGATTTCTCAAAATTATATCCCGAAATCGAGCATAATTATCCTTAACTGGGAATAAATGATAATATGATTGAAAAATAAGTCTACAAAATTATATAAATAAGGATGGAGGACCCAATTTGTCTCACCCATGAACACTACCATTTTATTTTTCAAACTGAATGATATCACTAAATACCCATACAGTACATACATACCCCTAAATAGAGTATGTTGTATATCAGTATACCTCCCCATATACTGATGCTAACTTGATATCAAATCGATCTTAGAGAACACTTTAGCACCCATAAGTTGATCAAATAGTCCTTAAATATGTAAAAGTGGATATGTGTTCATTTCTATCACTTAGTATAGCCTCCAATATTCTGAACATATTCTCAATGATCCATTTCAAATTTTGAAGGAAAAAACGAAAGCACCCCAAGGGGACATAATAATTCATATGAACCCCTTCTCCTCGAAGTCGATCAATTGGGTCCTCTTCCCTCACAGCTCTATAGGATCCATCTTATATGGTGAAATAGATATATGATCCACACCTGGTAAGAACAAAATAATAAACTCAACCTATCCCTTGTGTGGAAACCATGATATGTACTTTGGAAATACATCTAGGTAGGTTTCAATGACAGTAGGTCATACTAACTAATATTTCTCTCTATCATCCAAAATTACTCTAGAAAAATGGGCTATGATTCTACCCAGCAATAGAAATATAGGTCCTACATAACTAGTGTTCATATCCAACTCTATAATATAGTCATAATAATAAGCCTAAAAATATATAATTCCACCCATCGATGAAGACAATTAATATAGTAGATATATCACTACATGGGTGTTTTTAATTGTAGTCACAATCTAGACTCACAATTTTCATGTCAGTCAAATTTATTATTTATCATTTATTATAATATTAGATTAATAAAGGTATATCTATCTAAAATTTACTTATGTAGTTCATTTTAAATGGAATGAAAAATCGATCAAATGAGATGCATTATCTGAATGAAATAATATCATTGTTGAAATTAATATGCAATGTAAAAAAAATATGTCAACAATGATAATCCTCAAGATTCTAAAAATATATTTATTACCAATATAATTTCAATCAAATGAACATATTTCATTTACCCAATTTATTTTGAAGATCTATAGAGTCAATCTTAGGTATCGTAGATCCACCCCCTAATCATCATTGAATATATACCTATTGCAAGTAATCATGTTCTAAACCCGAATATCCATTCAATATTATCTCATTGGTTGAAATATGTATCTAATGCACCAAGACCCACTTCAATATGATGACCAGAGACAACTATACAGAAGAAATTCATCAATCATGATGATTTGGAAAATACAAATTCTAGCACTAGAACCTGATCAATATCCTCGATCAGAAATAGAAAAGTTACAAACATGGAATTGATCATGGAAAATTATACAATGAGAAAATACAAAGTAAATACAAAGAGCATTACAAGAATACATATAGTGGTTGAACCTGAGGAGCTAGGTTCATGATGGAGGTGGGTTTACAGAGGAGAAGATATTCACAATAGAGGTGGGGTTTGGAAGTATTTGTGGGGTAAGATAAAGAGGCAAGTTCACTACAAAGTAAGGGTTTAGGGAAGATGTGTGGTTTAGTGCATGGTAGAGGTGAGGTTTGCAGCAGATGGGGTTCAACGACGAAGGTGATTTTTATGGTGGATGAGGGATTTATAGCGGTATAGGAGGGATTTGCAAAGGAGGAGGATGGATTTATGGTGAAGGAGGAGGAGGAAGAGTTGGCGGTAATGGAGGAGGAGGAGGAGGAGTCAGTAGCCGGATCCAGCTTCCACAAGAGCTTGAGGCATATGAGAGAAAGAGGAGACTATTAATGTTTATTTATTAAAGTCGGTAAACATTTTATCATCGCTTGATAAAAACAAATTATAAAGGTATGTTTTATAAGCGCTAAAATATAAAGAGCTGATAAAACATGACTTTATTAGCTCCTTTTTATCATTGATAATGATATGCCTTTATCAGTGGAAAAATCCCTCATTAGAGGTGTCTTTATCAGTGCTAAAATTTTAGCACCGATAAAGGCATATCTTTATAGGCACTAAGAAAACACTGATAAAACTATAATGATAATAAATTATTTATATTTTAAAATATATTTATAAAATTTTATGTATACTCAATTTATTTATTTATTTATTTAAAAAATAACTATAAATAATATATATATGTATATTTATATATAATAATAAATATAAATATATTTATATTTATATATATAATAAATAAATATATATTTATATATATATGTAATTAATATATTTATTACAATTTTATAATTATTTAAATATATCAATATTTATTTAGAATTATAATTATAAATATTTGTATATATTTATTATAATTTTTTAATCAATTAATATCTATAAATTTATATATATTTATTTAAATAAATATAAAATTATAATAACTCTATTTATTATATTTATGATTTTATGTATAGTTAATATATTAATTATATATATTTATAGGAATATAAATGTAATAAATATATTAGAGATATATATTTATATAGATATATAATTTTAAAAAATATAATAAATATATATTTATTTATAGTTATAATTATATATATATATATATATATAATATTTTTAGAACTGTTTTAATTTTACTTAAAATTTTATAATTATATATAATTAATTTATTTAATATAATTCTTTAATTATTTAAATGTATCTATATTTATTTAGTATTATAATTATAATTTTTATTTATATATTATAAATATATTTTAAATAAATTTATAACTATTAAAATAAATATATATTAATTTATATTTACAACTATACATTAATATTTATTTATTTATAATTAAAAGTTATAATATATATATATATATATATATTTGTAAATATATATATATTTTTTAAAAATTATAACAAATAAATTTATAAATTTATAAATATATATAATTAATATGTTTATTATAATTTTACTATTATTTAAATATATCTATATTTATTTAGAATCATAATTAAAACTATTTGAATTTATTTAAATTTATAATTTTTTATTTATTATATATATTTATTACTTTATAAGTATAATAAATATATTTATTATAATTTTATAATTATTTACACACACATAGATATATATCTTTATTTATAGTCGTCATTATAAAATATAAATAGATATATTTATAAATACTTGTATATAATTATATATATATATATATGTAATTTTAGTAGATGTGTTTATAGTGATTTTATAATTATTTAAATATATATGTAGTTATACTTATACTAATAAATAAATATATTTAAGAAGTATTTATATATAATTAAAATTTTATAATTATAAATATATTAAATATATTTATTACCAAAATATATTTATTATAATTTTATAAGTATTTTTGAGAACATAATAGATTCATTGTTATAATAAGAATGAATCATGTACCTTGTAATGTGTAGATAATAAAGAATGACTCATCACATGTGAACAACATGAATAATAGGAAGGGTGTAATGAATAAATGAACATTCATGATAAATACATAACATATATGCACATCAATTATACTCATGCATCAATATATTTATTGACCACATTCATTTGAAACATATATTTATATATTTACTATTAAAATTATAAATATACATTTTAAATTTATTTATACATAATTATAATTCTAATAAATATAATAAAAATAATAATTCTAATAAATATAATAAAAATGATAAATCTAATAAATATATTTATTATTTAATGAAATTTATTATAATATTATAATTATTTAAATATATAATTATTTAATTATAATATTAGAAATTCTTTTTTAAAACATTATATAAATATATATATTTTTGAATTAATTAAAAATATATTAATTATAAACATGTGTATTTTATTTAATTCATACAAATAGAAAATAATTTTTAATATAAATATAATAATTTTATATAAACTAATTATATTTTTTATTAAAAACTTTTCCTAGTGCTAAAACCAACACTAATACATCTACCTTTTATAGGCACTAAAAAAAGTGCTGATAAAGGGTACACCATTATCAGCACTCTTTTTAGCATTAATAAATCATAGATTTGTCATCATTTTCAGGTGGAAGTGATAAAGGCCCCCTTGTATTACTGCTTTCTGCTTAGTGTTGATAAAACCTGGCACATCCCTTGACTAGATTTTTGGTACTGCATGTATTACCATTTTTCCACTAAGTGAAAACCCACTACATTTGGACAATTATCCAAGTCACCCATTAATGAAGTGAAAATATTTAAAAAACCATAATGGGAATGATTTGAGTATAATACTATGATTTTATTATTATAGAAGATAAGACAACAAATCAGATTATTTACTGGTTTATAAGTATTACAAATAAAATTATTGCACATGGTGAATCATTGTACAATACAACTATAGTTGAATGGGTACTAAGAGCATTACCAAATAGATGGACTGAAAATAAATTGGTGATCTATGAAAGTATGTATTTAAAACTATACATTAAATGAACGAATCAGATCTTCACTACATTATAAGTTTTAATTGAAAAATATATTCAAATTAAGTTCCTATAAATAAGATAGGAATTTACTTTAAGTCTAGTGTTACTAAATTCTCTCACTCTTCTAAATATTAGTATTAGGAATGTGATAAGGAGATGTATCATTCTACCAAAATGTTGAAAAATTTATTAAGAAAAGGAGGCAAGATAGACTTCAAAATAAAGAATAAAAAAGAGTACAAAAAAGGTAATACTAATGATTATTTAGATTTAACTTGTTATGAGTACTAGAAGGAAGGACACATCAGGTTCAATTATCCTAAACTAAATCATTCATTAAATGATAAATAATAAAGGATAAATTAAAAGAAAGCATTGTTTATAGGATGAGATTTTTCATACAGTTCATATTCATGTAGTGACAGAGGAAGTGAATATAAGATAGATAATCGTTCATTAATGTCTACAAAATCTGAGGTAATAGACTCATTCATTTCCAAATTAAAAACTCTTGATAATTTTAAACAAAATTTAATAAATGAATATGAATAATAAACTAGCTTTGATTCTATTTCTAGTGATGATAATGTGAATTCTAATTTCAATCACACGTAGAAAGAGAATGAGGAACTATGTAATGATAATGGAAAATATTATTGAAAAATATATTGATATAAAAATTATAAATGAGAATTTATTCAAAGAAAATTACATCATAAAAAATAATTTGAAAATATAACTATCAATATTTCCTATATTTGGGAATAATAAAAGAATTCTGATTATGAGATATTTAAATAAAAATAATAAAATGATAGAATGAAATATTTTTTGGAATTAAATGATAAAGATCATTACTAAAGGTTAAATTTAGTCTTAGAGGATATAATTAATGTTGAGAATAAGTGTATATAGATCCAGAATGAAAAAAAATAGGGAAATATAACTTTAATGTTTAATGAAAAAGACTGTTCTTATTTATAATCTACTCAAATAATGACTGTTTATTTGAAAAAAATATATTCTAATCTCATATAAACTATATATACTTTTGTTAAAGGAAAAGAAAAATATGGTAAAAATATTTTTAGGAAAAAACCGACCCATAATAATAAATTTTCTTGTCATAAAATATTTTCTCCCAGGATGAATAAGGCTACATTTTTTAAATGATAAATATGGAGTATTTCAATGTTTCATAATTTAAATGTAGAACATAAGGGAATTGTTCCAAGAAAAGATCTTTGAGATTTAAATAATCATTTATTCATACTAAAATATTTATTATTAATTTTTTTTATAAAAACCATTAAATAGAAGTTTTAAATATATTTGGGTGCCAAAATGTTCTGCTACTAATCTAATTGGACACAAATTATCATGCATACTAAAACATTCTACTTGATTAATTCATTCTAAGAAATATTCCTTATAAGTCGCCAAGATTAATGTCATCTAGACAATGGGTGATCTAGACACATGAAAAGTGATATTTCATAATTTTAATGGTTTAATTCATGTGATAGAGGCCTAGTTTCATTTGGATAGAATTACAAAGGTTATATTAAAGAGATCAAAGATGTTGGATTTCCTAAAGCTTTTATTCTTTCAAAATTATTATTTATAAATGGTTCAAAAAATAATCTAATTAGTATATTATAGATTTAGGATGATGAAATAGATATTATATTTCAATATGATAAATTTATTACTTTTAAAAATAAATTTGTTTTATTTTTACAAATAGAAAAACGATTTTCAATACAACTGAGTTTCTGATATAACTATTGATAAAACAAAATAATTAAATGCTATAGAAGAATAGGATATTTTGGGGCATAGTAGACTTAGATTTGAAAACTTTAGAATATTTGAAATTTTTTTAATGTTTGAATAATATTAAAATCTACCAATATTGAATTAAAATAAGGATTTTTAGTGTGATTCATGTTTAAATGGTATGAAAAAAGGAAATATTTTAATACTTGAATGATATTAGTACTACTATATGACTTGAATTGATAGATCAAAGATTATTTATTCCTATACAAAATAATACATTATAATGGAATAATTATGTATTTATAATATTTTGTGATTATAATTGATCCTTCGATATTTATTTCTTATCCTAGAAAAGTAAAATACTCATATAAAATTTTAATTCAAAAAAATATTCAAAATTTAAAAAATCTTTATATCATATCCATAATAAGTAATAGATGTTGTAAATTTTTTAATTTATAATTTTTAAATTTTTTGAAGGAAATAGATACAAAAATTATTTTCATCACCTTAAGAGACCATAAAGAATTTATGTGGTTGAAATAATGAATATAAATATTCAACAAATGGATAGATTAATTCTTATAGAGCATAATGTGGGTAAGTATTTGGGGGTGGAAGATATTAAAACAAATATTAATGGTTTAAGTAATGTTTCTATTAGACCTTATATTAATGAAAACCCCATAAATATTATTTAATGAGTTTGAAACTGAAATATGATATTATGAGGTGTTAGGTTGAAAAGTTGTTAGTTTTAATAAAAAATATAATTCTAGAAATGTTTTATTTTTAATGTGGGGAAGGATTATTTTTTGGTTATTCTAATACAATTAAGGCACCTTGAATTTTTAATATGATAAAATTAGTTGTTTAATAGTTATTTCTTGTAAAATTTGATAAAAATAACAATAACAAGTAATATTAAAAATTAAATAAAGATGATGATACTTTTAAGGAATTCAAATTTGGTGAAGAAAATGGTTGAGAAAATGATAATGAATCTATTATGGGGGAGATACTATCTTCTTAAACTGATAAAAAATAGTATAAAACTCCTGAAGATCATTGTATTGTGAAAATAATTAGAAATGTTGGCTTTGGAATACAAAATATAAATTCTATTTTAAATTACAGTGTTAATTCAGTGTTTTCAAATGGGTTTCACCCTATTTATATTTACAACTTTTTAAATTATTGAAACTTTATTAACATAATGAATAAGGAATTATGTATATTACATAAACATAACATAAAGAATTTGGGTGATTTACCAATAGGTAATTAGGTAATATGATATTAGTCAATTTTTTGTAATAATCATGATAAAGCATTCAACATAGTTACATATAAAATAAAAAATAATTTACCAAGATTATTCTTAATAAGTTGTTATTGAATTTTATGATTTATTCAATCCAATTTATAGGATACAAACTCTAAAAATTTTATTATAATTAGACTGTTTTAGGAATATATAATTATTTCATATGAATATGGGGAGTAATGTTTTAAATAGTTTTATTTCTAAGTATGTATTTTTCAAAAAACCCATGGATTTTCAAATAAAAATATTTAATATATTTTTAACAACAATAATGATTTATGTGGTCTTAAGAAATCTCCTAGAGCATGGTATCAGAGACTAAAAAAAATTTCATTGAAAAAAATATTATTATAAAGGAATGATTTATTGATTATTATTTATAAAGAAATTTTCAAATGATATATTGATTTTGAAAATATATATTGATGATATAATATTTGTTTCTATAAATTGATTAATTATTATTTTTTTTTAAATTAAGGACTTCTATATTTTTTATGATCTTAATGGGAGAATTACAAAAACATTTTTTACAAATGAACCAAAAATAGAATAAATTTTCTTAAACTATTCAAACTATTCTAAATAACATGTTAAAAATATTTTTCTTGATTCATGAATGTCTATTTAAACACCAATAAATAATAGTTCCAAGTTTTATTTAGATAATTTCAATAAATGGGTTTTTAAACTATATAGTGGTTTGATAGGTAGCCTACTATAGTTGACTACATCTAGACTGAATATAATGTTTTCAATTTTTTCCTATATTTCAATAAAATCACAAGAAAATTCATATTAATGATGCAAAGAGAGTTATTACGTATATCAAATAAACAGTTAGTGCTTCTTTATTATTTTCAAACCAAAATTGTTTTCATTTATTATCCTACTATAACTTTGATTTTTATGGTTCTAGGGTTGATAGAAAAATAACATGAGATATGATTAATTTTATATGTATGAATTTATTTTCTGAGAGTTCTAAAAAAACAAAATTTAGTTTCATTATCTATATCTAAGGTTGTAGATGTTGTTTCTGTAAGTTTTAATCTCAAATTATATGGATTAGTTATACTTTATGTTATTTAAATATTATGTTCATTAAAATTCCAATACTCTATCATAATAATAGTATTATTTAAACATTTTAAAATCTATTTTCTCACAATCAATCCAAATATATAGATATCATATTTCATTTTATAATGGTTTAAGTAAATAAAGGAGATATTATTTTATATTTTTTCCAATTTTAAAACAAATTGATTTCATATTTATTAATTCAATTCATTCTGTATGACAGAAGAAATTTATGTTTAAACATGGTAAGTTTAAAACATGATATATTTTTTACTGTGATTATGGATTTTTAAAACTAGATATAGATTTTTAATAGTTTTTAGATATTTGGTTCAATGGGAAAATTTATCAATAGTTAAATTTAAATAAAAATTTATAAATTTCTATTATGATTTATATTGACTTCATAGTCTTATTATATAATTTTCTCAGATAATTTATTTTCTATATTTTGATAAATTAAATATATTTGAGTAATCTTATTATGTTTAAAATAGTCTATATATTGATATACATGACCCTATTATTTAAATATATTCATCTTTAAAGGGGATATTTTTGAATTAAAAAATTATATTTATTTGTTTCGCTTAATCTTTAAAAACCTTGGTATTTGTAGATATCTGTTATTTAGAGGGATTTTTTTTAGATATTTTATATTTTGTAGAACTTTCGCATAAATCTTCAAAAGGGGTAGAATATTTTATTGGTGTTAATAAGTATAAATAAATTATTTTTTTAGTTTAATGAAATTTGGAGATTATAAATGTTTTGACTTGGAAAATGAATTTCATGTTTTTCTATTTTTTGTTTCGTTATATTTAAGATACCTCACATTTATTTTATTTTGATGTTTCTATTATTTCTAGTTGGTGTAAATTTAATTTAATTTAATTTATTTTATTTTTTAAAAATAATAAAGTGTAATTTAATTTTGAATCTCACATTTTATTTCAATCAATTTTTTTAATAATACCATACATTAATGTTTTAATTTTTGTAGTCACATGTTATTCAAAAGTTTAATTAATTTATACATGTTCCAAAAAAGGTGTACTGTGTTTAATTTTTTTTAATTTTTTCTCAAGGTTATATTTAGTTAGTATTTTTTATTAATATAAATTTCATTATTTAAATATTATTGATTTGAAAATATATTTTTAATTCATATCATAGAGTACCAGATATATGTATATATTGTATGCTGCACTTGGTTCATCTTTTCCATATAAAGTGGTACTCCTCTATGCACGATGTATCTGGCACCATTATCACAACACCAGTTCATGGAATCTCTTTGACTATTACATCTTGACACAACTTTCAATAAAGGTATTATAATTTATTTCTTTACAACAACATCAGCATAATATTCATGGCTACATTGTAGAACCACTATAATATCTACTTCATTAAATATCCTTATTGATCACATGTTTAAACATGTGCAATAGTGAAAGCACAAATAGTTTAAAACTATGAAAAACCTCCTCCATTCACTGATTCTAATTGTAGCTATTCCAATATAGCCCATCTTTAGTAAATGTCCATGAATTCCATCTATGGTGATTGTAAAAAACAACCACTCATTTCCAATAAACAACACTAGTAGTGGTATCATAATACTCAGGTGTGATAATAGATTCCTCTTCCCTCTATCATAGCTCTTCTAGTGGTAGTAGTTTTTTCACTACCGCAAAATGGGTTTTCACAGCATCACCCTTTAACAATGCTAAAAAAAACACTGATAAAGGGGTTACTATTATCAACAATAAAAAATGAACAAATAAAGGTCACTTTTAGCCATTATTTATCTTTAAATGGTGACAACACTCTCCTGTTATGGTATCATCATGTCCTATGTCATTTTATTGTAGTATAAAACCTCTTCATAGTAGTTGTAATATAATTCAATGTTTGTAAATCCCCATGATTTTGTAAAATATTTTTTTAAAAAATGAATTTAATATTTTAGATATTTGTTTTCACACAATACACTAAATTTTTCTTATATTACATGAAACATTGAGATTATCTTTCTTTTCATTCATCACTGAGTGTAACTTGTGATTCACGCTTCACTGAGTTTAAACGAAACATGTCATACTATAAAAATATTATTATATGATATTCATTACGTAGCCACAGGAATGGAATGCATGAATATAATTAACTAAATTATGAAAATACATGGTTTACACAAGTATATAACATTTATTCTTTTATGGTCAATTAATTAGAGATGAAAAGAAAAACATTTTGAAAATAAAGGAAATATTTTTCTAAAAAACTATTTTCATACAGAATTTTTTTTACATAAATATAATTTTCAATACAAAATTCCTAAATGATTTCAATGAAATTTTATATTATATGTTAATAATTTTTCTTTTAAAATTCAACTTATATGTTTTATAGAAAAGAGATAAGAATAAATCAAAATTTATTCTTAAAAACAATATTTTTCTAAAAAACTAAAATTTCCCTTTTTTCGCACTAATTTTAAAATTCAATTTTCTTATTTCTATCAAATTAATTATATAAAATAAAAATAATTTTTGAATCAACATATGAATATTATCTAAGGTTTAATTTTAAGGTATTTTTCAAAAAAAATTCATTTTTTGATAAATAATAAAAATAATGAATTTCAATTGAAAACTATAATTTAATTTAAATTATTTATAATGTTAAATTATATTTGGAATTAGTTTTAAAGTAAAATATTTCGATTATATATATATTTATAGACATTAGGTCATTATAATTAATTTAATAATAATTTAAATAAAAAATCTTTGTAAACTTTTTTAACATTTTCTCTTTAAAAACCCACTTTATCCTCCCATTTGTGGGATTAATTTTAAATTATATTTTTTCAATTTTGGTATTTAAATTTTGAAAAATTTATTCCATATTTGGAATTATAATAATTTAAATTATCTATAAAGTTTAACATAAATTTTGATGATATTTATTAATGATTGTAGTAATAAATAATTACCACAATTAAAGTAAAAATTGGTTTACTATGGGTTAAAATAGAAATATAAGAGTGAAAATAACCTTTAAACATGTCTAAAAAATATTTGCTAACCATATTTCAACCCTTAAACCTATAATGTTCTTTAATGACCAGTTGTTTACCATTGGGACATATGAAAAACTTGGAATAACTCAATTATTTTCAAATAATACTAACTTTGTCCTCTCTAACACTAATAAAAGGTCACCCCTCTCTTATATTCTTTTCACCATAAAACCTTTTTGGTTAAGCCAATCTATACCCAAATCACATCCCAAACTTTGTACTCTCATCATAGAAGCATTATTTTAGACAAAAGATCTACAAAGTAAGGATTTTAGTATGACCATAAGGAGAATACCCAAAGAAGAGGTAACATTCATCAATGAGAATATTTGTTTTATTTATTCATACACGTCCTTAAATACAAATTATATGTAATATTATGAACATGGAGACACTAAGTGGAACCCTAATCTAGTGGGACACATGGTCTTAAGTGTGCCTCTCCATACGCTGGAGTATACTAATTAGTAGTGAGAGTATAAGGTGGTACAGTGGGGAGACTATACCCTCATAATCAGAGTATAAAACAATAGTGTAATCACAATAATAAATTGTAGAATCAGATCCTATAAATGAACAACCGATGATAGATATCCATAGGGATATAATAATAATAAAAAAACCAAATGCAATATCATATAAAAGTTTATTTTGTAAAGTCTCTATAAAAAATGGAATGAAATACGTGGTAACATGAATTTGATACAATACATGCATAAAAAGGTACAAAAGAAAAAAAGGACTATCATTCAATAGCATCATAAGCCACAACATGGTAATGTTCTTCTCTACTCGTCTGCACAATCAATAATCATAAATTGGGATCTTTCTTTGGTCCCTACCTACATACATGAAGCCTTTTTGTGTACCAAATGCTGGCCTAAATTGGGTGTGAGATAACAATCAGTAGGCCACCACTAATAATGTCTACGACAAGTCATGCTTGTGTATATTAGGAGAATAACTGGGTAATATATAATAGTAATATAAATATATAAATAGGAGTGATACATGTATATTTGATATTTTACATCATACCAAGGCTTATTGTAAAATAGAAGTAATAAAAAAGTACTATATGTGAAGCAAAATAAAGAATCAAAAGTTTCCTATGATGAATAATCTAGTGTCAGACCCAATTGTCCATATCCATGGAGTAGAAACGTCCAAGGCATCCTCAATGTATTATTTCCTGAAATCAAGTGTCAGACCCAATGGCCTGATCCATGGAGTAGTAATCTTCAAGGAATCCAATGTAATCTAGATATATAGACTGAAAATGTCCATAACATCCAATATAATCATGAATTCATAGGTTAGAAATGTCCATGGAATTTGATGAAGCTCTAAATCCATGGAGTATAAATTTCCATGGTATTCAATACAATCCATATCCATGGAGTAGAAATTTAGATGGAATCAATTATAATAATAGCCACAAATCATTCCATAACCCATTTCATAATCATACACCTTCCATGAGTTCATCTATCTTGTTCCACATTTCCCATTTTAACCATTTAATCGTTTTAATACATATAAACACTTGGAAATGGATGTATAATCCTAATCCCAATATCCCATTTAAAGCACTTCCACTCCCACTATGATTGAGAGATTACACATACAGTCAAAGGGTTGGTATAACATGGGATGATACATAAACATACCTCATGGGTGGTCCGAGTTAAGGTTGATAACCTCCAATCATCACATGGTACTAATTAGAAAAATATTTATGGTTCAAACTATTTATTCAAAGAATTTAAATTAATTATTGAAGCATCACCAGATGGTCTACCATGTTATGAGTAATAGAAGGAAGGACACATCAGTTTTAATTATCCTAAACTAAATCATTCATTAAATGATAAATAATAAAGGATAAATTAAAATAAATCAGTGTTTATAGGATGAGATTTTTCATACAGTTCATATTCATGTAGTGACAAAGGAAGTGAATAGAAGATAGAGAACCTTTCATTAATGTCTACAAAATCTGAGGTAATAGACTCATTCATTTCTAAATTAAAAACTCTTGATAATTTTAATCATAATTTAATAATTTAATATGAAAAATAAACTAGCTTTGATTCTATTTCTAGTGATGATAATGTGAATTCTAATTTCAATCACATGTATAAAGATAATGAGGAACTATGTAATTATAATTGAAAATATTATTTAAAAATATATTGATATACAAATTATAAATGAGAATTTAGTCAAAGAAAATTACAACATAAAAAGGAATTTGAAAATATAACTATCAATATTTCCTATATTTGGGAATAATAAAAGAATTCTGATTATGAGATATTTAAATAAAAATAATAAAATGATAGACTGAAATATTTTTTGGAAGTAAATGATAAACATCATTTAGTAAGGTTAAATTTAGTCTTAGAGGATATAATTAATGTTGAGAATAAGTGTACATAGATCAATATTTAAAAAAATGGGGAAATATAGCTTTAAATCTTAATGAAAAAGACCATACTTATTTATAATCTACTCAAATAATGAATGTTTATTTACAAAAAAATCTTCTAATCACACGTAAACTATATATACGTTTTGTCAAGGAAAAGAAAAATATGGTAAAATTATGTTTAGGAAAAAACCAACTCATAATAATAAATTTTCTTGTTATAAAATATTTTCTCCCAGGATGAATGAGGCTAAATTTTTTAAATGATAAATAGGGAGTATTTCAATGTTTCCTAATTTAAATTTAGAACACAAGGTAATTATTCCAAAAAATGATCTTTGAGATTTAAATAATCATTTATTCATACTAAAATACTTATTGTTAATTTTTTTAAAAAAACCATTAAATAGAAGTTTTAAATATATTTGGGTACCAAAATGTTCTGCTACTAATCTAATTGGACAAAAATTATCATGCATACCAAAACATTCTACTTGATTCATTGATTCTAAGAAATCTTCCTTATAAGTCACCAAGATTAATGTCATCTAGACAATGGGTGATCTAGAAACATGAAAAGTGATATTTCAAAATTTTAATGTTTTAATTCATGTGATGGAGGCCTAGTTTCATTTGGATAGAATTCTAAAGGTTATATTAAAGAGATCAAAGATGTTGGATTTCCTAAAGATTTTATTATTTCAAAATTATTATTTATAAATTGTTCAAAAAATAATCTAATTAGTATATTATATATTTAGGATGATGAAATAGATATTATATTTCAAAATGATAAATTTATTATTTTTTAAAAAAAATTTATTTTTTATATATTTACAAATAGAAAAACTATTGTCAATAAAATTGAGGTTCTGATATAACTATTTATAAAACAAAAATAATTAAATGCTATAGAAGAATATGATATTTTGGGGCATATTAGACTTAGATTTGAAAACATTAGAATATTTGAAATTTTTTCAATGTTTGAATAACTTTAAAATCTACCAATGTTGAATTAAAATAATGATTTTTAGTGTGATTCATGTTTAAATGGTATGAAAAAAGAAAATATTTAAATACATGAATGATATTAGTACTACTATATGACTTGAATTGATACATAAAAGATTATTTATTCCTATAAAAAATACTACATTATAAGGGAATAATTATTTATTTTTAATATTTTGTGATTATACTTGTTCTATCTATATTTATTTCTTATTCTAGAAAATTAAAACACTAAAATAATATTATCATTCAAAACAATTATTCAAAATTTTAAAACTCTTTATATCATATCCATAATAAGTGATATAGGTGGTGAAATTTTTAATTTAAATTTTTTTAATTTTTTGAAGGAAATAGATACAAAAATTATTTTCAACACCTTAAGAGACCATAAAGAATTTATGTGGTTGAAATAATGAATAGAAATATTCAACAAATGGATAGATTAATTCTAATAGAGCATAATGTGAGTAAATATTTGGGGGTGGAAGATATTAAAACAAATATTAATGTTTTAAGTAATGATTCTATTAGACCATATGTTAATGAAACCCCCATAAATATTATTTAATGAGTTTGAAACTGAAATATGATATTATGAGGTGTTAGGTTGAAAATTTGTTAGTTTAAATAAAAAATATAATTTTAGAAATGTTTCATTTTAAATGTGGGGAAGTATTATTTTTTGGTTATTCTAATACAATTAAGGCACCTAAAATTTTTAATATGATAAAATTAGTTGTTTAAGAGTTATTTCTTGTAAAATTTGATAAAAATAACAATAACAAGTAATATTAAAAATTAAATAAAGATGATGATACTTTTAAGGAATTCAATTTTGGTGAAGAAAATGGTTGAGAAAATGATAATGAATCTATTATGGGGGAGATACTATCTTCTTAAACTGATAAAAAATAGTATAAAACTCATGAAGATCATTTTATTGTAAAAATAATTAGAAATTTTGGCTTTGGAATAAAAAATATAAATTCTATTTTAAATTACTGTGTTAATTCAGTGTTTTCAAATGGGTTTCACCCTATTTATAATTACAAATTTTTAAATGATTGAAACTTTATTAACATAATGAATGAGTAATTATATAAATTACACAAACATAACATAAAGCATTTGGGTGATTTACCAAAAGGTAAACAGGTAATATGATATTTTTCAATTTTTTGTAATAATCATGATAAAACATTCAACATAGTTACATATAAAATAAAAAATAGTGTACCAATATTATTCTTAATATGTTGTTATTGAATTTTATGATTTATTTAATCCTATTTATAGGATATAGACTCAAATAATTTTATTATAATTAGATTGTTTTAGGAATATATTATTATTTCAAATGAATATGGGGAGTAATGTTTTAAATAATTTTATTTCTAAGGATGTATTTGTTAAAAAACCCATGGATTTGAAAATAAAAAAATTTAATATATTTTTAACAACAATAATGTTTTATATCGTCTTAATAAATCTCCTAGAGCATGGTATCAGAGACTAAAAAAAATTTCACTGGAAAAAATATTATTATAAAGGAATGATTGATTGATTCTTATTTATAAATAAATTTTCAAATGATATACTGATTTTGAAAATATATATTGATGATATAGTATTTGTTTCTATTAATGGATTAATTATTATTTTTTAAATTAAGGACTGCTATGTTTTTTATGATCTTAATAGGATAATTAAAAAAAATAATTTCTTTACAAATGAACCAAAAAAAGAATAAAATTTCTTAAACTATTCAAACTATGATAAATAACATGATAAAAATATTTTTATTGATTCATGAATGTATATTTAAACACTAATAAATAATATTTCCAAGTTATATTTAGATGCTTTCAATAAATGGGTTGTTAAACTATATAGTGGTTTGATAGGTAGCCTACTGTAGTTGACTACATCTAGACTGGATATAATGTTTTCAATTTTTTATTCCAATATTTCAATCAAATCCCAAGTAAAGTCATATTAATGATGGAAAGAGAGTTATTAGGTATATCAAATAAACAGTTAGTGCTTCTTTATTATTTTCAAACCAAAATTTTTTTCATTTATTATCCTACTCTAACATTGATTTTTAAGGTTCTAGGGTCGATAGAAAAAGAACATGAGATATGATTCATTTTATATGTCTGAATTTATTTTCTGAGAGTTCTAAAAAAACATTTAGTATCATTTTCTATAGCTAAGGTTATAGATGTTGTTTCTATATGTTTTAATCTCAAATTATATGGATTAGTTATACTTTATGTTATTTAAATATAAGGTTCGTTAAAATTTCAACACTCTATCATAATTATAGTATTATTTAATCATTTTAAAATCTATTTTCTCAGAATCAATCCAAACATATAGATATCATATTTCATTTTATAATGGTTTAAGTAAATAAAATAGATATTATTTTATATTTTTTTCCAATTTATAAACAAATTGATTCATATTTATTAATTCACTTCATTCTGTATGACTGTAGGAATTTATGTTTAAACATGGTAAGTTTAAAATGTGATATTTTATTATTATGATTATGGATTTTTAAAACTAGATATAGATTTTTAATAGTTTTTAGATATTTGGTTAAATGAGAAAATTTATCAATAGTTAAATTTAAATAAAAATTTAGGAATTTCTATTATGATTCATATTGACTTCATAGTCTTATTAAATAATTTTCTCAGATAATTTATTTTATATATTTTGATAAAATAAATATATTTGAGTAATATTGTTTTGCTTAAAATAGTCTATATTTTGATATAAATGACCCAAATTATTTAAATATATTCATATTTAAAGGGGATATTTTTGAATTAAAAAAATTCTCTTTATTTGTTTCGCTTAATCTTTAAAAACCTTGGTATTTGTAGATAGCTGTTATTTAGAGGGAATTTTTTTAGATATTTTATATTTTGTAGAACTTTTTCATAAATTTTAAAAAGGGGTAGAATATTTTATTGGTGGTAATAAGTATAAATAAATTAATTTTTTAGTTTAATAAAATTGGGAGATTATAAATGTTTTTACTTGGAAAATTAATTTCATGTTTTTCTATTTTCTGTTTCGTTATATTTCAGATACCTCACTTTTTTTTTATTTTGATGTTTCTATTATTTCTAGTTTGTGTAAATTTAATTTAATTTAATTTATTTTATTTTTTTAAAATAATAATGTGTAATTTAATTTTCCATCTCACATTTTATTTCAATTAATTTTTCTAATAATACCATACATTTAATGTTTTAATTTTTGTAGTCACATGTTATTCAAAAGTTTAGTTAATTAATACATGTTCCAAAAAAGGTGTAATGTGTTTAATTTTTTTTTCAAGGTTATATTTAGTTATTATTTTTTATTAATATAATTTTCAGTATTTAAATATTATTGATTTGAAAATATATTTTTAATTCATATCATAGAGTACCAGATATATGTAAATATTGTATGCTGCACTTGGTTCGTCTTTTCCATATAAAGAGGTACTCCTCTATGCACGATGTATCTGGCACTATTAGCACAACACCAGTTCATGGAATCTCCTTGACTATTACAGCTTGACACAACCTTCAATAAAGGTAGCATAATTGATTTCTTTACAACAACATCAACATAATATTCATGGCTACACTGGACAACCAATATAATATCTACTTCTATTCAATATCCTTCTTGATCACATGTTCAAACATGTGCAATAGTGAAAGAACAAGCAGTTTCAAACTATGAAAAACCTCCTCCACTCACTGAATCTCGTTGTAACTATTCCAATATATCCCATCTTTAGTAAATGTCCATCTATGGTGATTGTAAAAAACAACCACTCATTTCCAATAAACAACACCAGTAGTGGTATCATAATACTCAGGTGTGATAATAGATTCTTCTTCCCTCTATCATATCTATTCTAACGGTAGTAGTTTTTTCACTACCACAAAATGGGTTTTCATAGCATCACCCTTTAACAATTCTAAAAAAACACTAATAAAGGGGTTACCATTATCAACAATAAAAAATGAACAAATAAAGGTCACTTTTAGCCATTATTTATCTTTAAATGGTGACACCAATCTCCTTTTATGGTATCATCATGTCCTCCCTCATTTGATTGTAGTATAAAACCTCTTCATAGTAGTAGTAATATAATTCAATGTTTGTAAATACCCACGATTTTGTAAAATATTTTAAAAAAATGAATTTAATATTTTAGATATTTTTTCACACAATACACTAAATTGTTCTATTATTACATGAAACATTGAGATTATATTTCTTTTCATGCATCACTGAGTGTAACTTGTGATTCACGCTTCACCGAGTTTAAACGAAACATGCCATATTATGAAAATATTATTATATGATATTCATTACGTAGCCACAGGAATGGAATGAATGAATATAATTAACTAAATTATGAAAATACATGGTTTACACAAGTATATAACATGTATTCTTTTATGTTCAATTAATTAGAGATGAAAAGAAAAATATTTTGAAAATAAAGGAAATATTTTTTTAAAAAACAATTTTCATACATAATTTTTATTACATAATTAAATTTTTCAAAACAAAATTCCTAAATGATTTCAATGAAATTTTATATTAGATGTTAATAAATTTTTTTAAAATTCAACTTATATGTTTTATAGAAAAGAGATAAGAATAAATCAAAATTTATTCTTAAAAATTTTTTTTTCTAAAAAACTAAATTTTCCCTTTTTTTGGCACTAATTTTAAAATTCATTTTTCTTATTTCTATAAAATTAATTTTTTAAAATAAAAATAATTTTTGAATCAACATATGAATATTATCTTAGGGTTAATTTTCAGGTATTTTTCGAAAAAGTTTCATTTTTGATAAATAATAGAAATAATGAATTTTAATTGAAGACTACAATTTGATTTAAATTATTTATAATGTTAAATTATATTTGGAATTAGTTTTAAAGTAAAATATTTACATTATACATATATTGTTAGACATTAGGTCATTATAATCAATTTAATAATAAATTTAAATAAAAAATCTTTGTAAACTTTTTAACATTTTCTCTTTAAAAACCCACTTTCTCCTCGGATTTTTGGGATTAATTTTAAATTATATTTTTTCAATTTTGGTGTTTAAATTTTGAAAAATTTATTTCATATTTGGAATAATAATAATTTAAATTATCTACAAAGTTCAACATAAATTATGATGATATTTATTAGTGAGTGTAGTAATAAATAATTACCACATTTTAAGTAAATATTGGTTTAGTATGGGTTAAAATAGAAAGATAAGAGTGAAAATAACCTTTAAACATGTCTAAAAAATATTGGATGACCATATTTCAACCCTTAAACCTATAAGGTTCTTCAATGACCAATTTTTTTCCCTTATGACATATGAAAAACTTGGAAGAACTCAATTACTTTCAAATAATACTAACCTTGTCCTCTCCACCACTAATAAAACGTCACCCCTCTATTATATTCTTTTCACCATAAAACCTTTTTGGTTCAGCTAATCTATACCCAAATCACATCCCAACCTTTGTACTCTCATCTTAGAATCATTATTTTAGACAAAAGTTATACAAAGTAAGGATTTTAGTATGAACATAAAGAGAATACACAAAGAAGAGGTAACATTCATCAATGAGAATATTTGTTTTATTTAATCCTACACATCCTTAAATACAAATTATATGTAATATTATGAACATGGAGTCACTAAGTGGAACCATGATCTAGTGGGACACATGGTCTTAAGTGTGCCTCTCCATATGCTGGAGCATACTAATTAGTAGTGAGAGTCTAAGGTGGTACAGTGAGGAGACTATACCCTCATAATCAGAGTATAAAACAATAGTGTAATCACAATAATAAATTATAGAATCAGATCCTATAAATGAACAACTGATGATAGATATCCATAGGGCTATAATAATAATAAACAATCCAAAGGCAATATCTTGTAAAAGTTTATTTTGTAAAGTCTATATAAAAAATGGAAATAAATATGTGGAAACATGAATTTGATACAATACATGCATAAAAAGGTACAAAAGAAAAAAATACTATCATTTGATAGCATCATAAGCCACAACACAGTCATGTGCTTCTCTACTCATCTGTACAATCAATAATCATAAATTGGGATCTTTCTTTGGTCCCTACCTACATCCATAAAGCCTTTTTATGTACCAAATGCTGGCCTAAATTGGGTGTGAGATAACAATCAGTAGGCCGCCACTAATAATGTCTACGACAAGTCATGCCTGTGTATATTAGGAGAAGAACTGGGTAATATATAATATTAATATAAATATATAAATATAAGTGATACATGTATATTTGATATTTTACATCATACCAAGGCTCATTGTAAAATAAAAATAATAAAAAAGGACTATATGTGAAGAAAAATAAAGAATCCAAAGTTTTTTATGATGAATAATCTAGTGTCAGACCCAATTGGCCAGATCCATGGAGTAGAAACGTCCAAGGCATCCTTAATGTATTATTTCATGAAATCAAGTGTCATACCCAATGACCTGATCCAAGGAGTAGTAATTTTCAAGGCATCCCATGTAATCTAGATATATGGATTGGAAATGTCCATAACATCCAATATAATCATGAATTCATAGGTTAGAAATGTCCATGGAATTTGATGAATCTCTAAATCCATGGAGTATAAATTTCCATGGTATTCAATACAATCCATATCCATGGAGTAGAAATTTAAATGGAATCAATTATAATAATAGCCACAAATAATTCCATAACCCATTTCATAATAATACACCTTCCATGAGTTCATCTATCTTATTCCACATTTCCCATTTTAACCATTTAATCATTTTAATACATATAAACACTTGGAAATGGAGGTATAATCCTGCTCCTAATATCCCATTTAAAGCACTACAACTCCCACTATGATTGAGAGATTACACATACACTAAAAGGGTTGGTATAACATGGGATGATACATAAACATACTTCATGGGTGGTCCGAGTTAAGGTTGATAACCTCCAATCATCACATAATACTAATCAGAAAAATATTTATGGTTCAAACTATTTATTCAAGGAATTTAAATTAATTATTGAAGCATCACTAGATGGTATATCATGTGGAATAATTAAAAATATCTATAGAATAACTATAATTTGTAGGAAAAGTTATACACCACCTATTATATAACCTAGGTAGAGCGTATAACACTCAACCAATATCATAACCTAACTCGACCCGGATTAGAAAAATAGCTGAATGGACAAACACCTTAAAAATAGGTCTTATTAGCTTGCACCAAAATAAGTCTATTGATACAAAGAAAAATGATGAAAGGTACAAGATGAATAGTGAACCCACCAGTTTAGATCCAATGAGTTGACCATTGCACGAATTAGAGTCCTGATGGAGAATCGATACCAAATCCTAGATTAGGCTTTACGAAGGATCAACAAGTGAGGATGATCTACTAGAAAAAATAAAATAGGAAGGAGTTTTAAAAATTTAAATACACATGGGAAAATAGCCATTTAATCCTTTTAACTATGTTGCACAGTTTAGTTTCACATTTTTTCAAACTATGGACTAATTGTACACACATCACTACCTCAATTCCTCCCACACATTGTTTATATGAATGGTTTGATAAATTGTGCACAAAACATGTTATTTCACTTTGTAAAAAACACTATAGTTGCTTCATGGGTATGTGGAATGATTCATATGGTTAGGGTAAACTATATAGTCTATTTTTTCCCACTGAAACAACCCACACGGTTTACAAAAACCATGGGTCCTGGGTCTGATGGTTTTTAATACCCAAGTGGTCTTGAGGGGTTCTAAAAAAACCTAGGTTATAGGCTCCAAAAAATACTTTAACACCCATGTTTCTTCCATAGATTCCCTATGTATTCATTGTTGGTTAAAACTAATGAATTAAACTAAAATTCAGTAGATTATTACCTTAAGGAAAAAACCATATATTATTAAAATCTCCCCCACTTAAGAAAATTCTTCCCTAAGTTTGTCTTTTGATGTTGGTAATGAATCTAAAAATAGCATCATCCATTGATCACATACTTCTGCGTATCTCTCCTTGGCCTCATCCTACACACGTTCATTCTTCCATATCACCTGATCTAAAGTAAATGACCTACCTCAGAGATATTTTGTGAAACAATAAATGATATGTATAGGATTATCCTTGAAGGATGCATCTACCTATAACTAAACTGAATTTAGTTAAAGAGTTTTAGATGTGTATGAGTGACAATAGTGTAGTTGAGATACATAGAAGATATCATGCATGGATTGGTACCTATAAGGTAACTAAAACTGAAATTCTACCACCCCTAATCTATCTAGAATCTCTAATTTAAATACATATCATGGTGAAATATTTACATGTTTATGATCTATATGTATCCCGTCCTCAGTGAGATGCATAAAAAGATATGATCCCAGACAACAAACTCTAGATATTGTCAATGGTGATTGGTGTAGGATATCTATCTAGACTGGGAAGTATCCATCCACTTTCTTATAAAATAGACCTACTTTGAAGTCTCTTACATGATATGTTCTCCGAGAAGAATAAACCCTCTTGCCTCTAACCAACATACAGGTGATCGACATGAAATATCATATAAAACCTTATAAAGTTCCATCTGAATATTCACCTGATTGATGTTGTTGTCAAAGAATTCATCTAGGGGTATATGCATTTCCCATAAGAACCTAAAATAAATGACAAATTCTCTAATAATGTCCTCTAGATCATGTATTTTATGCTCTAACTAACCATCAGTCTGAGTGTGGTATGTTGTACTTGAAAGAACCTATTTACATAATGAACTATGCGTGATTTTCTCGAACCAAGATGTAATATGGGTTTCCCTATCTAATAAAATAGTATAGGGAACCCTATAAAGGCACACAATCTCATGGATATAAAGTCTCCCAATCCCATCAACTGTAAAGGTCAACCTGGTTAGCTAGAAGTGGGGGACATTTGTGATCCTATCAATAACAACCCACAAACCATTAATACCTTGAGGTGACATTAACAACCTCATCATGAAATACATTGCAACATCATCCCATTTCCACTCCAGAATGAGTAACTATTGAAAATCCTAGTTGGTCACTGGTGTACCACCTTCACCAAATGATAGGTGCAACACCTCATGGAGAAGCCTTATAAATATCATTTCATCCCCAACCACCAATATTGATTTAATAAGTCATGATACGTCTTGATAATGTTAGTATGTACTTCCCATGATGTGCCATGAAATTTTCACATCAGGTCCTCACATATGTCTATTGGAACCCAAAAAATCCATGTTTATATATAATTTCATCCTTGCTAATGGTGAAAAAAGAGGATGATTCTGACATGCTACAGATTCCCTTATGACTGGGCCCTCAGTATTTGATAGATGCCTTATTTTTGAATCTCCCAGGTAGTGAATAGAAAACCAAAAATGATGCAAGAATAGTTACTCATCCTATTGCCTCAAATAAAGAGACTCATATGGAATGAATCCATCATATTGCATTCGAAGTTATATAATCTCATTACTTGATGCATCAAAATACAATATATATATATTTTCCCCCTATCTTGAATAATCTGGATCAGCATTGATTCCAGTCTCCTTTTATTCTTTTGAAAGGCTATCTCATAGGTATGTGACCATATACAATTCACACCCTTCTTATTCAATATTTTAATAGGTTCTTTCAAGCATGGGAAGACATGTATGAAATACTTGTAATAATCATCCAACATTAAGAAATTGTATATATCAATGATGTTCTTGGGATGATCCTAGATAACAATAGCCATCACCTTCTCTTGGTCCAAAGAGACTCATTTCTCAAACATGATGTGATGTAAGAAGTGAAATTTGTCTATAAAAAACTTAAATTTTGTGATCTTTAAATAATTCATATGATCTCTATGTTTTTAGAATGATTTCAATGTGTTTGGCATGATCATGCTGAGTTTAAGAATAAGCCATGATGTCATCCACAAAAACTACCAAAAATGAATACATATATAAATAGAAAAATCAATTCATCAGTTTTATGAAAATCTCTATCATGTTGGTGAGGAAAAAATACTTAACCATATAATCATATAGAACATACCTACTATGAAAATGATGTACACGGTATTTTTTCTTTTCAAATGCACACCTCATGATAAATTGATCTTAGATCAATCTTTGAGAACACCTAATATCATTAGAACTGGTTAGAGAGATCATCTATATAAAGACAATGATATATTTTATTAACCATCAATTGGTTAAATTTCTTATAATCCACACATTAACTGATCTATCTTTTTTTTGGAAAAGGGATTGGAAAACCACACATGGAATTTTTGGGTCATATAAATCATTTATCCTCTAAGCCCTATAGTAGTATCTTGAGATCCTACGACTTAGTGATGGCTATCATATAAGGAGGAATGAATACTAGTGAACCTCCTAGAACTAGCTCTATATAGATCTCCACATCATTATTTGGAGGTAAAATATAAAATCCATCCAGGAATACATCTCTAAAATGATGTAATACTAAATCAAATTCAGCCTCTCAATTTCCCAAACTGTCCCGATAACGCCTAGCAATCTGGGATGCCATTCCACACAACCCACAATGCTCTGGTCTGGCACTCCATGCCTAGAAATCCTAGTATCCCATGTTAATATAATTTTATCCCTCCAGTGATTTAATTCATATGCTGTAGCGGTAACAATTTACATGGTCAGGATAAGAAACTGACCAATACATTCAGAGTATGACAAAAAATTCTATCATACCGAGAGTAAAGGGATTAAATAAAAATAAATAAACACCTAACTCAAGGGGTCGTTCCCTACACTAGAATATATCCTCTGATGAGATCCCTAATGATTTATTGAGTGTCATATCACCATTAAAAAAAATGTACATTGATCCAAAGGCTCCCTATAATAAGTACAAATTTCATTGAAAGTGAATCACTTATATCAAAAAGGTAATATACTATATTAGAATCTACTAAGATCACACCTCTCATTATAGATGATAAGAATCTCTTTCCTACTATATTAGAATATACTAAATATATCTTTCTTGAGCTGAGGCCATGAGAAATCGCATGATTACCCTGAGCAAGACAACTCTAATACATAGATGAAATTGGTGTCCGATTTTCCAAGAAATAAGCAAATCCTTATAAAAAACAACTGGAAGTACACAAGATCCCAACCTAATAGTAAGATGTGAATCCTACTCTAGAATCTAGAGCTGATGTCGACCCCCTCTCACTGACCAATGAAGGAATGGTCTTATCCAAACACTATATATGGACCATCATACTACTGGCTCAACACTCAAATCCATCAGTATCACATAAAATACCCATGTTTCCATTCCTACGACACTAATGTCAAAATATATAACTACCCACAATCAAACAATGGCTGGTATTACCCTCACGAGAAGCCTAAAAACACCATTTCATACCACCTAACATGGAACCACAAGGTCGAGAAGCTATACTCCCCTACTTTTGGAGCCATCATTTATCAGGTAACACTTATTAATTAGTGCCTCATTCACTATCTCAGATATTATGGTCAACCAAGACACATTCACCTGCTATCAAACAACATGCTTTAGAACATGTTCGAAATTACACTTCCTTGAAAACACTTCATCACGATTTATAAGAAAAAAACAATACATCTTTGTAAACTCAGCTGAATACTACAAAACTTTTATCTTAACCTACCCCAGAGTCATAAAATCACTGGCATGTTTAGAACTCAATGTATTAAGAAAGAAGTTTTCAAAAAAGATATATTGGAAATCAATCAAAATAATATATCCAATCCTATCCTCCATATTCATAACATCCCACCAATTATTGGTGGATCCCCATTGCATATACATTATGAGATTAACTCTCTTCGTAAGAGGTGCCTCAAAATTCTAGAAAATTTAAAAATTATTCTCAAGCCCCAACTCAGCAGCCTATGGACCACCATCACCCAAAAACATGTCCAGATGCTACTACTAGAAAACACATGATAATTCTTCCAATGTTGAGGAAGACTATGTGGATCCTTGAGTGGTCTACATAATGTGATGGAAAACCTATCAGAATTGGGCTTCCGTACCCACATTGGGAAAAATAGGTGATGTTGAAAGTGGAAATATAGTAGGTTCTACAGACAGATCAAGACCCAAAACCTATAGATTATGGTTAGATCTACCCTCTTGGTGTACAACTCGAGGCCTACTTGATGACATGTCACCACAAACAACAAGAACATTCCCAAAAAATGATTCTATAACAACCATATTATTAATATAAACAATAAACATATACAATCCCTCATATAACCAATCCTCACCGCTCTTTACTCCAAATGACATGGGTAGGTAACTAAAAAACCTTAAAGTACACCATAGATACTACATACTACCCACCAATAAAGATGAGTCTCATTAAAGATATCTATAATATAGCATGGGTCCCTGTATATGGACAATAAAGTATAATTGCGAACTCCATTTATCAATGAATTTTATTTTTAAACATTAAATTTATTTTATATTCATTATCATTTAATTAATAATTCTCTTAAATGGTTGAATTATATAGATCACAATATCTAATTTATATGGGGACGTACACCTTATAAACTAATGTACGACATCCATTTTTTCCGAACAACAACACATTACATCCTATTCCCAATGGTCTAACACTCAATGCACCATAATTTAATTCTTAATGTTTTAATTATAAACTATGAAGAAATGTGGTATTTAGGTCATGATAATATCATTAATTAAATTTTTTTATTCATAATCACCTACAAAAAATGTTAATGAAAAAAATTATATCATTGTTGAAAAAATAATGTCATGTAGTCAAGTAATGCATCCTATATGGCATGGCACATTCATATAATGTGAATCATATATGGTGTCTAAAATTATACATGAGCAGTGATTCCTTTCCATACTCAATGAAAGATATAATGAAATTCCTCATCACATGAGTAATAACATCACATATCATGTGGATCTCCCAATGAGGTAATCAAATCAATTGTAATAGGAAAAATATAGAAATACAATTCTTCATTCCGAGAAACTTTTTAATTACCTCAAACAAAGGTTATCTACTCGAAAGCATAGATTATAACCATGTACCATTCATTCCTAATCTATATTTTAATATCTCAAAATTTTAAGGCAAGAAAAAAAGAATATAAAACCACTCAGATACAACTTTGTAACATCACAACCTGGGACCCACAAAATGGTGCCCTAAACCAGTTGGTCACATTACATCAAGAGAACCTCATCATATGCCAGAAGCTACAGACTAGATGTGAGGATCTAAGGAGGTATAGTGGTGAGACTACAAACTCATAATCTATGTGTATCATAGTGGTATAATCACATTAATCAACAGATAAATCATATCAAATAACTAAAAAAAAGATAAATATCTAGAATACTAAAATAATAATAATAAACAAGCTAAAGGAAATATCATATAAAAAATGAATATGTCATAGATCTAAAAAATTTATTATTAAATTAATGGAAATTGGCATCCAATACAATAAAAGTTTGAAAATGTAGAAAATACAGAAAATCCATATCAACAGATAGCATCACGAGAAATAGCTTGGTCCTATGCTCCCATGAACGTATGCATAATCAATCAAGACTTATAAATAGAGTTATTTCTGTGGTCCATAATAGAATCCATGAAGTCTATCTTGTACCTTACAGTAGCCCAAATGGGTAATGAGATGACACTCAGTAGGCCACAACCAACGATGTTTATAAAAAATCTAGTCTGGGTATAGAAAAAAAAGAAGTGTGAAATATATAAAATTAATATAAATAAATAAGCGGGTATGATACATGAAAATTTGATAATGTCCAGTCAAACAAGGATCATTGTGTACTAGGAACCATGAAAAATGAGTATTTTTAGATCTTGATAAATCATCCACTACAGCCTATGTCAAGTAATCCAGTGACATACCCAACAGTTTAGATCAAATGAGAAGAAATGTCCAAGTAATCCTCAATGGACTAGATCATTAAATCAATTTTCAAAACTAATCGTCAGATCCATGGAGTATTAATGTCCATGTAATCCAATGTAATCTGGATATATGGAGTATAAATGTGCATGGAATCCAATATAATCTTAAATCCACGGAGTAGAGATTTCCATGGTATTTGATACAGTTCTGAATCCATAGTGTATAAATTTCCCTGAAATTCAATACAATCAGGATACATGGATTAGAATATCCATGGAATATATTACAATCATAACAATTATTCATTTTATAACCCATTTCATAATCATACACAATCCTTGAGTTTATCCAACTCATTTCAAACATTCTATTTAAACCATTCAATCAAATTAATCAATGTAAAAATGTTGAAAAGGAGGAATAATCCCTCTCATAATATCTCATTTAACTGACTATAGTTCCCACTAACATGGACACACACACACACACCCAATAGGGTTGTATAACATGGGTAAATACATAAAAACACCTCACAGGTGTCCCTACTTGAGTTTGATAACCACCAACCACCACACGATACTATGTGGGAAACCAATCAAAGTTTAGAATATTGAATCAAGGCATTTAAATTTATTTTAGCAGAAAAAACAGAAGGTATGGTGTGTGGTACAATAGAAAATAACTGTAAAACAACTAGACATTTTGGTAAAAGGTATAGAGCAACTACCATAAACTCATGGTTGAACACTCATCATGTATTGTCTCATAAATTAACTCAGGTCAGAAAAAAATGGACGAATAGATAAAACACTGGATGTAGGGGATATTATCATTCACCAAAATAACTCCATTGATATGAAGACAAATAATGAAATGTGAAAGATAAAAAGAAAACTCACAAGTTTGGATCCAAAATGACAAATAGTGTCTGAAATAGAGTCTGGATGGGGAATCAGAACCAAATCTTATATTAGTATTTATGAAGTCTCCACTGGCGAAGAGTGTCCACTAGAGAAAATTAAATATGAATATATTTTAAAAATTTAAATCCACCAAGAATAATCGACATTTCACATTTTTAACTAGGATACATAGTTTGGCCACACAGTTAGCCAAACCGTGCCCCAACAATGAGAACCTATATGCCTCAATACCTACCTCGTTTAGTTCATGTTCACAGTTTGGGAAACTTTTCATAGCCCATTTTATTTCCCTCTATAAAATACTCTATTGTTTTTTTTCACGAGCATGCATCCTAGATCAAAGAGTTAGGGAAGACCACTCAGCCCAATGATTCCCAATGAATCTCCCCTCAAGGATAACTCAAACCATACAACCTGGGATGATTAGTTTCTAATAACCATGTGGTTGAGTAGTTTTCTCCAAAAATACTAGGCTCTTAACTAGCCTCAGACACCCATGATTCCCCCATATCCGCACTAAGCATTCACATTTTTTTACAACCAAACAATTAAAATGAAATTCATAAGACCGGTACCTCAATGAAAAACCATGGATCATACCTTATACCATGATAATATAATTAACTCATTATATTCTATATACAAATATTCTTTTCAATTAAGGGAATGACCTATAAACATATCCACTTCTATTAAATGGGTTTTAAAATATTCATTCATGTGTATGGTGGACTACCGTCTCGCTAACCATTGTCATTAGTTTTTACATTACCACTTATAATGATTATACATAATAATATATATTTTTTTATATATTATATTTATGACATTACTATTCTTTTTTATTTTTTACATCACACACAACTTCATTATTTCTATTTTGTTGGAATCTGATAATATTGCTCATGTGTACAATGGACTACCACCTTGCAAAGTGATATGATTCATTTATGATTTACACATAATATATTTAGGATTAGTTTAATAAAAATATTTTATGTATGTGACATAAACATGATTATATAATGATAAAATATATCAATCACTTTTCTTTCTTTCAATCATACAATAAAATGGACACAACATTCATGTGTTTGTAATACCTACCTTCTCCTTGAATAATGTGATTAATTTTATATCACTAAATTTTATGGATTAAAAAAATAAAAAATATACTGAATATATTTGGAATTTATATCATGGTTAACATTATTCATATAATAAAACCATGAGTAGATTAAAATTACATAAAAATAACAATTCAAAACATACATGAAAAAAAGGAATTATTACCTGAAATACGAATTTAACACAGAATAGATTATATACAGGTAATAAAAGGAAATAATTAAATAAAATGTGGTATGAAATATATATTTATCAATATATAATAAAATTATAATAAACATATATTTATTATATAATCCATTTTAACATGTATGAAAGTTGTTGAGAATTATGGCATGAATTTTCCAGTGTCTCTTTTATTTCTAAGAGACATACGAAAATTCACCAATCATTTATTTTGTGTGGTGTATATAATTTACCTTTGACACATTATATCATGAATCCCAATATACTAGTTATTTTTAATTTTTCATTTGATTTTATTCTTTTTGGTTGATTATGATTAAAATGATTACCAAAGAGGTAAGTGATTTCTGTTTCAGTTTTTAGTTTCAAACGACACAAGCCATATTCACCACATATTTATATCATGTGGTTTGTATAATTACCATAAATTTATATTATTATTATTATCCTGAAAACCATTGGGGTTAAAATGTCAATTTTATTATCTATCTTTTAGGGGGATTATGATTCAAATGTAAAAAAATCAGAATGATATTTGTCTCAATTTTCACTCCTTGAGACATATTTTATGCCATAAACATAAATTATTTTATAATGTGTACATATATACATATTTTGATAGGTAATATAATGATTTTATTTATCAACATGTTAATTTATGTTTCATTAATTTTTATTCCTTCACGTGGATTATATTTCAAAGTTACCAAAGTTGTAAGAGTTTTATATTACAATCTCATCATTTATCGAGATTGTTTGTGATTATGCTTACAATGATGAAATATTATGTTATATAAATAAATAAATCCAAAAAAAATTCACCTATGGTTATTTCAAGAGAATATATTTTCTCTTTATTTTCTTCTATTTATTTACTCAAGAGTTCAAGAATAAATGTTTTAAGAAAATTTTTGTTCCATTCAGAAACCCTTTTTCTTCCAAAACCATGTTTTCTAAATTTTTTTTCAATTTTATTAACATTTAATTAAAATTATTTATTAATTAATTTTTTACCCATTTTTTTGCTTTTTAAAAAAAATTAAAAGGAATATTTATTTCATTTAAAAAAAACTCACATCTAGATTTTTCAGAAAAAGTGAAAGGAATATTTGTTTTAATATGTACAAAATAAACTACATTTCCCACCATCATGACCATTATTTTATTCAAGTATTACTTTATACCTTTTAAAAGTTATTTTTATATAAAAGTACTTTCAAAATGATTTATTTTTAAAAAGTGTTTTAAAAATAGGAATGGATATTTTATTAAGGAAATGTACTAAATTATTTTTAAGCCTCCTTTCTTAGTTTTCAATATTACTTTTAATGAATTGGATTTTGAATTTTTTTCTATTTTTAAAATGTTTTTTTCAATGAAATTTTATTTTCAGTAGTAAATGTTTAACGTGATTTATCAAAATCATTCTTGATCTAAGATGATATATATTGATATATATTATTATTTTCTGAGGATATAAACCAAGGAAACCAATATTATTCTTTCTCCAAATGGATTATCATGAAAATATTTTTATGAAATCCTCTTCTCTTCCATGGGTTATAACCTGAAAAATTTCTTATGAAACTCACTCCTTTTTCCAGGGGTTATACTATGATTAAGTAATCAAATAAATATGAAACATGTCTCTTTTCAACATGTTATGATATTATGAAATTTTTTTAAAACCCATTCCATTTCATGGGTTATGATATTGTGAATGTTTTATGATCTTTTTCCAAACATATGAATTAATTTTATTATGTGATGGTGGTTACGTTATAACCAATAATAGTGGTTATGATATAACCTTGGACGGTGGTTATGTTATAACCGATCATGATGGTTACATAATAATCAATGACATGTGGGACCTATATTTACCTATAATGAATTAGGTAAACATTTTTATCTCATGAGATATACATGAATCTAATAAGAAGTGAACTGAGTTCAGTAAGGGGATTTTTCTTCTATGATGGTCTTGGGAGTGAACCTTGAATTCCATGATGGATTGGGGAGTGAAACCATTCAACTATAAGAAAATGGTATCTAGTAGGAATGGGGGTGAGTCCTATGTAGGATTTGTATCATCCCGTGGAGTTCCCAAATATTTTTTTGAAATGATCCTAGAATATTAAGGAAATAAGTTTCCATGCTTATGTGTATATTGAAGTTCTTTAAATTATTCCAATGTTGTTATATCATGGCTCATGTTCATTGATTTCTTTATGATTCATGTTGTATGAACTTATATTATTTATTTCATGACTCAATATTATGATATTTTATTTTCAAGGTTTGGATTTGAAATGTTATGATCATATTCTCATACCCTTATGCTGATTTTTTGCTTACGCATCTCCCTTATTTTCTCATACTATGAATCTAACCTCAAAATTTCTTATGTTTCCTTTCCCCATGTTATGAATAAATATTTTAAGTGTAATTACTAATTGGAAAGAACTTATGGGATACATTTAAGATATTTAGTGAAATAATAATATTGGGTTATATATTTCAAAAGGAACGTAACTATTAATTTTCCCAGTCATGTGTTTTTGTAATATAATGAATATTCATCTAAAAAGATATAATATCCATTTATGATTGGTCTAGGTCTCAATATTTTGCATCAATGTAAGATTTTATTTAACCTTTTAAAATAAGGGTTCAGAAACATTAGTGATATCACTATGTATATTTCTAAGGATATGTCTAGGGATTTCTCTAAGGATATGTCTAGTGATGATTAAAAGTATAAAATGATATCCTATTTTTTTACAAGATAAAGAATTTGGTTTACATGTAATTAAATCCCTGTATAGATACTATAAGGGGGCTTGGATCAAGAATAAAGGTACTTATAGTTAAAAAATATGAAAATATCATATTCAACTAGAGTCAATTGTCACCTGTGTAAGACAACATGTGTTGATGCACACCTAGATTGACACACCAAGAGGATATAATTTAAAAATTCAGAATCTCTTTATGAACCGTTATAGAGGATTTAAATAGACAATGATAATGAATGGCCTATGATAAACCTCCTATAAGTGATTTTAATGAATATTTAGTTTCCCATTAGTATTACCATTACAAACAATATGTTTTTTGGTTTTTTTTCAATGGTGGGAACCCGAAGGATCTAGGTAAAAATTTAATGTGACAAAAAAATATCTGATGAACTACCAATGGGATGATAACTTCACTAAAGGATATTGTGATTATTCCCAATCAATTATCATGACGTATGATTGGAAACATTCACCTTAACCAATTGTTGGACTTACAAAATAAGAGAATTATAGCGTTCACTCATTTTTTAGGGATTTAAGACCATATAGGAAAGAAGATTTAGTTTCATATATGTTGTGAATGTGGGAATAAGCACTTAAGGGAATGACTCGGAGAAATGAGAAGAAGTTTTAAATGTGGAAAAGCACACAAAAAAGGAATATATATGGGAAAAAAGAAAATTTTAATTAACCTAATGGACAAAAATAATGGTGTCACTAGAATATAATATATGGTTGAAGGTTTCAAATGAAAAAATTATGGTAATTATGATATTCAATGTACTAAGGGGAAATATTGTGAAGAGAATCGACATGGTTGTATGAGTAATGGTTTTGCTGTGGATGATGAAGAGACTATGAATGAAATATGAAATGAAGGAGGTATCATGGATTAAGATGTTAAATCCTAGTTAATTGTTTAATAAGAAAGTGGTATGATTGATGTATTCATATAGTGGAATTCAGGAATTACAAAATATATAATGATTGTTTTAGTGTAACTTTTTTTTGTCAAGGATATGCAAGAATATTTTGAATAGAACTAAAGACATAAAAATGTGATTAAATGGAAAGGTAATATTTTAATGAAATCACATGATTACAGAATGATAACACTTAATATGTTTTTGAGGTTAAAAAAGTGGATATTATTTTAGATAAAGATATTATTGATATGGGAAATGTAAATTTCATTGTATTGATGACCTCATAAATAATAATTGATTTGTGGAAAAAGTGTTTTATACTATGTAACGCCCTGACCCCAGTTACCCAGAGTTGGTGCATTATTACATAACATTGGCTTGATCACAAGAAAGATCAAGTATCGAATGACCAATTAGTTTAGTAGCCTTGTAATAACTAGATACATTAATAAAGATTAACATTACATCATAAAAATGAAAACTACAACAACGTAGTCTACATATTACACACTCTTATCCCCTCATACTATCTATGCAGGTCATTCATAAATTAATTCTTTACATCTTGGGAAAAATAAAACATAGAAAAGGGGTGAGCTCAAATGCCCAGTAAGGATAACAATATAGTGGAAACTTTCATAAATAGGAATAAACATTTAAGGCAATGTATAACTAAAACAAAATCCTTTTAAACATGAACTTCAACATAGTATGGGAAAAATAAAATGAAATAATGTCATTTACTTATTCACATGGATATTCTACTAATCTAATAATCACATGAAATATCAATAACCACTTTCATAATGATGGAATACATAATGCCAGACTATCATAACCACATAGCCAAGGCCTCGTGCCAATACTACAAATAAGATTTTGTCAAGGCCTTGTTCCAAGACACTAGTTTGTCTCATGAGACCTACCTATTCATCGAGGATCTATAGCAGGCTCCACCCATCACATATTAATTCCAATGCATTCCCATATGAAAAGGTTTAAATATAACATAAACATTATTATTAAAACTAGCATACTAAATGTAAATACTTCATCCATAAACCATGAATGGTATAAAAATAACACATCCATAGTCAAACATATCACCAAACCTTCAATACAATATAGAAGTTTTGTATCATAATAAATCAACTTCAAATAAGCGTAAAATCCATCAAAGGATGTTGACATAGATGAAATCAAAACTCTTTTTAGAGAAATATATATTTCTATTTTGAAATCATTTAAGAGTCATATATTTATAAATTAAAACATTTTCTTTGAAAATATTCTTATAAGTTTGTAAGGGAAGCTTCGACGATTTTATAATGGCATAAAATAGCCACACCCACCGTATAAGTTAAAAAAACATTCTTACCTTAATTCTCTCGAAAAGTTTAAAAAGGACATTTGTTGGAAAACCACAGAAATATTCCTTTATAAACCACTTATAAAAGTCAACAACGGTATAAATGACCATAACCCATATTCTAGTAATTAGTAAAAATGTTTTGAAATAAAATTTTTAAGAAACATGGATGTGGATGACGAAGAAATCCCAGTATATTATTAAGTATAGACAACCTCTAATAATGAAGATATTGAGAAGTAAACCCTTACCTTTTACTTTTCCTTGGTTGAGGGTAGGTTAACCTCCTATATAAATGTGAAATAATTGTTATTAAATTATACAAGAATCATATATATTAATATGATATCATATATGATCTTTCAACATTGCTTTGTTAATAATATCTTAGTATTATCGTCGTCTCGGGTGTTAACTTACTCATTTTCATTGATATGTTTTGTTATGTAAGTCATGTTTGTCATGGATAGGATGTATCTTATTCATATCCAGAATGATATCAAGTCCTTAAAAAATATTTTTAAATCATCAAATTACAATTATACTTGAATGGATACGATGGAGAATGAATCTCGTCGCGTTCGTGGAGACGGTAGTCCGTACGTACGCACGAGCGACAATATCATTCTTTTGATATTAAAATAATATGTAATTGGATGGTATATCATATATACAGAATCATTATCATGTTATATTTATTATTTATATGAATTACAAATCATTATTATACCCATCCAAATAATAATATATTTAATAACAATTACACCACGACGTGGAGACGGTAAGCCGTACGTACGCACATATGGTGACATGTCATTAAAAGGATGGATATAATACTGAATATGGTTGTACCATATTTATAATAATATTACAGTATATTGTATATAATGTATTCATTATTTTAGAAGGGGAATAACAAAAAAAGAAGAAGTGGAAGAAGAAAGGAACTTGAAAAAGGGTGGTGAAATCATTACCTCTTCTTCAGGTTCTTCCATATGATTTGATCAAAAGGGATACTTATGTTGGCTTTCTAACTAAAGTAAGGCTTCTAGGATGAAGTTATTGAAGTTGAGAGAGTATCTGGGCAGGGTTTGGCAAAAAAAAAGGATTTTAAGATGTGAATTAATGAGAAGGAGAAGTGCCCTTTTATAAGAGGGGCGAGGGGCACCTTTGGAAAAGCTAGAAATATTATTTTATAATAAATTCATATTCAGTTTCTAATGGCTCAAAAGTGTATTATTTAAAGGCTAAGGTGGGGATAGGTCTAAAACCACTCAAACAATAGGATTTAGACTGGTTTGGGTTACTATATTAACCTTATCTATAAGTATTAACTCTTAGTTAATTAGTTTCACTTTTACAATGTCTCTTTTTATTTTTATATTATATGGTTAATAAACTTACTATATACATCAAAGAGACCCCCAAGTGGTCCATTAATGATAAACCTATCATGATATAAGTCTCTTGGCCTAACCTTATATTTTTAGGAATTGAATATCAATTAATAATATAATATTTGTTTTAAAAACTCTTTTATGTCAATTTTGACACTATTTGGAAAATTGATATTTTTTGAAAATCATAACAGAATGATTAATTCAAAAAACGTCAATTAAATCAATACTATTATGTCATATTATACTATAAAATTAGTTTAATTCATTAAAAGTCTCAAATTATATTTATTTGGGTATTTATAATATCAATTATTTTAATTTTTCACTATTATGGAACTTACTTCATCATCATTGTGTCATACATAAATTAAATTATTTAATGTATAAAAATTATAAATAAAATATAATTATGTAGGAAAATTTTTTATCTTTCTAATTAATATTTATAGTCGAAAATCCAACATATATAACCCTTTGTAAAAATTGTTTTTCTAAAAGATATATGCTTTTTTCATTTTTTATTTATTTTAACTTAATTAAAATAAAGTGTCCCTATCACCTACAAGTGGCTCCATGGGGTCCCAAAATCAACCCAAAGATGACCATGGTCGGAAATGTATCCACCAATAATGTTAAGACACGTTTTAGGGTAATTTATTATTATTATAATATTATATTTTAACCCTTATTTACCAGATTTACCATTTAACCATGGTAAATAAAATATTTACCGAAGTAATTTTTCAAAATGTCTAAAAATAAAATTTACCTATTTACACAATTTGGACATACTGATTCCAAATATCGAATCAATTTTTCCAAATTCAAAACACATAAGTGGAAGAAATTAATTTGAAATTAATTCCCGCTGTTAAAACAAAAAGGGTGTTTTTAAGATATAATAACTATCAAAAGATAGGTACTTGTTTATGTCTGGTTTAATTGTAAAATTATGCCCAATGACAAACATTGTATTAAATGGTAAAAATATATTCTAAATATACTTTAAAACCACTCAAATTTATAATTTATCACTATTAATTATTTTGATTAAAAAAGCTGTTTTTAATTAAAATTTAGTTATTTCACTATTCATCAAAATATTAATGTTACCCGAAAAGTACCAAAATTTCACCTTAAGATACATTTGATACTCCGAATCCAAAAATGAAGTCCATTTTGAGAGATAAAATTTCTAAAATTTTAAAAGCTGTTTATTACTATTCATAACGACTAGTTTGATCGGTTGTGGTGTGTGTTACAACTCGATGTTGCGTACAACACACGTTATTGCATTATTCAAAGGGAAACGTACCGTAGAAGCATGGGGTGTTACATTCTCCCCTCCTTCAAATAATTTCATCCTAAAAATTTATAGAATACTACCGCATGAAGAGACTTGGGTGGTTCTTCATCATAAGTTCCTTAGGTTCCCACGTTGCCTCTTCCATCTTATGGTTTCTCCATAGAACTTTTACCAGACGAGTTGTCTGGTTTCTCAGAACTTGTTCTCTTGTACCAGGAATCATGACGGGCTCTTCGCAATGAGAAAGATCAGGTTCCAATTCTAATTCCTCATAGGTGAGTACATGCTTTGGGTCTGGCATGTATTTCCTCAATAGTGATACGTGGAACACATCGTGAACTTTGGAGAGACTTGGCGGCATTGTCAATCGGTAAGCTACAACCCCATTTCATTCTAGAATTTCGAAAGGTTCGATGTACCTGGGACTCAATTTACCTTTCTTACCAAAACTTATGACTCCCTTCCATGGAGATACCTTCAGTGAAACATGATCACCGACTTGAAATTACAAATCCTTCCTTCGATTATCGGTGTAGCTCTTCTGCCTACTTTGAGATGCTTTGATATGTTTTTGGATTACCTTCACCTTTTCCATCGTTTCCTCCACCAGTTTTGGGCCTACAAGTTTTCTTTCACCAACGTCATCCCAACAGGTTGGTGTGCAACATCTCTTTCTATATAAAGCTTCATATGGTGCCATCTGAATACTCGAATGGAAGCTATTGTTATAGGAAAACTCAACCAGAGGTAAATATTGATCCCACATACCCTGAAAGTCAAGTAAGAAAGATCTCAACATGCCTTACAAGGTTTGAATAGTTTGTTCTGATTGACCATCTGTTTGAGGGTGGTATGCAGTGCTCAAATGAAGTTCAGTATCTAATGCTTTCTGAAGACTTTTCCAGAATCTTGAAGTAAAATGGGGATCACGATCAGAAAAAATCGATAGGGGTACTCCATGAAGTCTCACAACTTCATCAATATATAGTCTTGCTAGACATTCCAGTGGTAGATCTTCTCTTATAGCAAGAAAATGTGTTGACTTAGTAAGACGATCAACAATAACCCATATTTCATCGTTCCTTCTTGGAGTCTTTGGTAGTCCCATGAAAAAGTACATCGTGATATTATCCCATTTAAACTCAAGTATGAGAAGAGGATGCAATTATCCACTAGGCTGTTGTCTTCTAGATTTCACTTGTTGACAAACCATACATCTTGACACAAAATCAGCAATCTCCCTCTTCATGTTGTCCCACCAAAAATGTTCCTTCAAATCTCTAAACATTTTGGTGCTCCCAGGTTATACAGGGAAATTGGAACTATGAGCATCATCCAACAATTCCCTTTTTAGATCAGGTATATCAGGAACACAAAGACTCTTCCCAAATTTCAAAAGTCCATCTTCATACACAAAGTCTCTCAATCTCCCATCATTCACAACTTTAATCTTCTTTTGAAATTCTTCATCATCGGTCTGAGAACTCTTATTCCTTTATAGTAAAGATGTTTGGCATCCATTTGAAAAAGCATTGATGTTTCACCTTCCCTGGTTATTCCCATGTCCATATTCACTAGATCCATGAAAATTGGATCCCTTTCAATTCTCATATTTTTCAAAACTCCATGATCTTTTCTCCTCAAAGCATCTGCCACCTTGTTTTCCTTCCTCGGGTGGTAGTGTATCATGCAATCATAATCCATGAGTAAATCAAGCCATGTCCTTTGCCTCATGTTAAGTTCTTTTTTTGAGAAAATATACTTCGAACTCTTTTGATCAGTATAAATCTCACATTTTTTACCATAGAGGTAGTGCCTCCATATCTTCAAAGAAAAGATAACATCTGCTAACTCGAGATCATGAGTAGGATAGTTTTGTTCGTGAATTTTCAACTATCGTGATGCATAGGAAATAACCCTATCATTCTGCATAAAAACACAACCAAGTCCTTTCTTTCATGCATCACTATAAATAACGAACCCATCATTCCCCGATGGTAGAGTCAATATAGGAGCATTGACTAATATTCTCTTGAGTTATTCAAAAAATTCTTCACACTCTTTTGTCCAAAAAAATTTAACCCCTTTACGTGTGAGCTTTGTTAATGGGTTAGCCAACCCGGAAAAATTCTAGACAAAACGTCGATAATAACTTGCTAAACCAATATAACTACGTACCTCAGTTATACTCCTCGATGCTGGCCATTCTTGGATTTCCTTGGTCTTAGAAGGATCAACAGAGATTCCATCTTTAGAGACAATATGGCCAAGAAAATAAATCTCATGAAGCCAGAATTCACACTTTCTAAACTTCCCATATAATTCATGTCTTCTCAGAGTCTTCAGGATAATGCGCAAGTGATTTTCATGATCCTAATAGATTTTGGAGTATACCAAGATATCATCAATAAATACCACCACAAATTCATCGAGATATTCCTTGAAAACTCTATTCATCAGATCCATGAATACAGAGGGTGCATTAGTCAATCCAAAAGGCATTACTGTAAACTCGTAATGCCTGTACCTGGTTCGAAATGCTGTCTTCAGAATGTCTTCCTTCTTCACACACAACTGATGGTATCCAGATCGAAGGTCAATATTTGAAAAGTATTGAGCTCCATGCATTTGGTCAAATAAATCATCAATGTGAGGTAGGGGATACTTGTTCTTTATTGTTATAGCATTGATCTCCCTGTAGTCGATACATAACCTCATAGATCCATCTTTCTTTTTAACAAAAAGAATAGGGGCTCCCCATGGAGAAACACTAGGGTGAATAAATCCCTTATTGCTCAGTTCCTCTAGTTGTTTCATTAGTTCAACTAATTCTACAGTGGCCATTCTATAAGGGGTCTTCAATATAGGCCTTGATCTTGGAATTAAATCAATGGAAAACTCAACTTCTCGTTCTGGAGGATGTCCAGGTAAATCATCCGGAAACACATCTACATATTCATTCACAACAAGTACATTCTCTATTTGAACATTACTTTCCTCAACCACTGTAATTTCATCCTCTTCCTCCCCAATAATTGAATTTATTTGAGCTACTGGGGGTGGATATAGATAAGAATTAGGTGGTGAGGATTCTTCTCTAAAGATAAGGTGTTCCTTATCATCATCATCAAAAATCGTAACCTCCTTCTTCTTACAATAAATCTTTGCATCATGGTCCGAAAGCCGATCCATGCCGAGGATTTTATCAAACTCAATCATAGGTATGACAATGAGATCAGCGGATAAAGAACATTTATGTGCTCTAATGGGGACTGATTCACAAAACTTTGTTGCAATGATACTTCCCTTAGGAGTTTTAACTGAAAACTCCCTTGTTAAATCAAATTGGAAATATCTAATTTTCTTAGAAAACTGGGAATATATGAAACAATGTGATGATCGAGAATCAAGTAATGCATTTTCTAAACATGAGAAAACCATTAAATTACCTGCCACCACGTCTTTCGGGGCTTCTACTACAATAGTAGTGATAACATAAGCTTGGCCTTGATCCCCTGGCCTTTTCTAAGGTAATTTTCCCTGACGCTTAGGAAATTCATTTTCATAATGTCCCATCTCCCTGCAATTTTAGTACTGAACATTGGTAGCTTCCTTCTTCCCTTTGCAATCACGAGTTTGGTGGACTTTTTCACCACACTTGTAACATACACCCATTCCCTTCAAGCAAGTACCAGGGTGTTTCTTACCACATTTACCACAGGATGGATATTCAACCTTTCCCTTCTTCCCCTTATTTCCATTCCCAGATTGATCAGTAGATCTCTTCTTCTCTTGCTTTGCTTTAAAGTCATAAGACTTAGAGAATTCCTTTTCTGTCTTGATAGTACATGGGAGAATGTCTTCATACGATGAGAAGGATTGTAAGACTAATGCTCGACGAAGAAATGGTTTTAACCCATCAAAGAAACGATGAATCATAATTCTTGGGTTACGTATATAATCTCCAGCATACCTTGATAACGTTGTAAAGTTAGCCTCATACTTTGCGACATTCTCATCCTCCTTTTGTCTCAGACTCAGAAATTCCCTTTCCATATCTGCTCGATTTTCATGAGGAAAGTATTTTTCTAAAAACATATATTTAAACTACCTCCATTCCATATTTGATAATTCATCATATTCCTTCATATTTTGAATCAATGACCACCATTGATCAGCATCTCCAGTGAGGCGGTAAACTGCCATGATAACTTTTTCCCTTTCACTACTTCCCAAAGCCTGAAATATTTTCTCTATGGAACTTATCCATTTCCCAGATACCAATGGATTTGTACTCCCATTGAACGTTGGTGGTTGTTGCCTCATTAAGTGATCTAACATTGATCCTCCATGCTATGGATCTGGGTGCTCCATACAGGTAAGGTTATTATTCATAACCTGAGTGTGTTGTCTCAGTATGGTGATTAGCTGATCAGAACCAGTTGCATCACCAACTCCACTATAATTATCTTGATCAGGAGGGCAATCGCTACATGGAGTGCATGCATTGATACGGTTTCCATTTATTCCACTAGGTGCCATTTCTAAATAGTGGCATAAACTAGATCAGTTTATGAATCAAAATACATAATTTCGTACTTATAAAACAATTAACATAAATTGAACTATTTATGGACATAATACATAATCATAAAAATGATTTCTTTGAGGAATTATATACTCATAGACCCTTCATAATTATTTTTAAAGAAAATGAGATTTATCCTAAGCATATCCTGTGGGAGTGTCGTAACCAAGAGTGCAGCAAGGCCCATTGTCATGCACCAGTTCCCATTCGAGTCTAGCTCAAAGAGGTGTTTTCAAGTTTTACCACTAGGTACATCTGTTCCAGGCCCACCTCAACCTTCTCGTATCCAGATAGAGATGTATTTCTCAGAAAACACACAAAATCTCTACAATACCAAAATTCTAAAAAGTTTTCTATACTAATCCTCAATGTCCATCTTAGGTCTACGTGCTCTAATCATAGTTTATCTAAATCTAGCTTCCAAGGTTTGTACTAAACTTCCTCTGATACCAACTGTAATGCCCTGACCCTAGTTACCCAGAGTTGGTGCATTATTACATAACATTGGCAAGATCACAAGAAAGATCAAGTCTCGAAAGACCGATTAGTTTAGTATCCTTGGAATAACTAGATACATTAATAAAGTTTAACATTACATCATAAAAATGAAAACTACAACAACATAGTCTCCATAGTCCACACTCTTATACCCTCATACTATCCCGTCATGTCATTCATAAATTAATTCTTCACATCCTGGGAAAAATAAAACATAGAAAACGGGTGATCTCAAATGCCCAGTAAGGATAACAATATAGTAAAAACTTTCATAAATAAGAATAAACCTTTAAGGCAATGTATAACTAAAACAAAATCCTTTTAAACTTGAACTTCAACATAGTATGACAAAAATAAAATGAAATAATGCCATTTACTTAATCACATGGATATTCTATTAATCGAATAATCACATTCAATATCAATTACCACTTTTATAATGATGGAATACATAATTCCAGACTATCATAACCACATAACCAAGGCCTCATGCCAAGACTACAAATAAGATTTTGTCAAGGCATTGTGCCAAGACACTAGTTTGTCTCATGAGACCTACCGATGCATCTAGGAGCTATAGCAGGCTCCACCCGTCACATATTAAGTCCAATTCATTCCCATATGAAAAGGTTTAAACATAACATAAACATTAGTATTAAAACTAGCATATGAATTATAAATACTTCATCCATAAACCATGAATGGTATAAAAATAACACATCCACAGTCAAAAATATCACAAAACATTCAATACTATATAGAAGTTTTGTATCATAATAAATCATCTTCAAATAAGTGTAAAATCCATCAAAGGATGTTGACATAGATGAAATCAAAACTCTTTTTAGAGAAATAACTTTTTCTATTTTGAAATCATTTAAGAGTCATATATTTATAAAATAAAACATTTTCTTTGAAAATATTTTTATAAGCTTGTAAGGGAATCTTTGACGATTTTATAATGGCAGAAAATAGCTACATCCTCCGTATAAGTTAAAAGAAACATTCTTACCTTAATTCTGTCAAAAAGGTTAAAAAGGAACTTGTTTAGAAAACGATGGAAATATTCCTTTATAAAACACTTATAAAAGTCAACAAGGGTATAAATGACCTTAACCCATAATATATTAATTATTAAAATTTTTTTGAAATACAATTTTTAGGAAACATGGATGTGGATGATAAAGAAATCCCAGTAGATTATTACGTATAAACAACCTCCGATAATGAAGAGATTGCGAAATAAAACCTTACCGTGTACTTTTCCTTGGTTGAGGGTAGGTTAACCTCCTGTATAATGGTGAAATAATTGTTATTAAATTATAGAAGAATCATATATATTAATATGATATCATATATGATCTTTTAACATCACTTTGTTAATAATATCTTAGTATTATCGTCGTTTTGAGTGTTAACTTACTCATTTTCTTTGATATGTTTTATTACGTAAGCCATGTTTTTCATGGATAGAATGTATATTATTCATATCTATAATGATATCAAGTTCTTAAACATTATTTTTAAATCATAAAATGATAATTATACTTTAATGGATACGATGGAGAATGAATCTCGTCGCGTTCGTGGAGACGGTAGTCCGTACGTTCGCACGAGCGACCATATCATTCTTTTGATATTAAAATAATATGTAATTGGATAGTATATCATATATAAAGAATAATTTTCATGTTATATTTCTTATTTACATGAATTAAAAATCATTATTATACCCATCCAATTAATAATATATTGAATAACAATTACACCACGACGTGGAGACGGTAAGCCGTACGTACACACATATGGAAACATGTCATTCAAAGAATGGATATAATAGTGAATATGGTTGTACCATATTTATAATAATATTAAAGTATATAGGAGATACTAGATTAATTATTTTGGAATGGGAATAACAAATAAATAAGAAGTGGAAGAAGAAAGGAACTTGAAAAAGGGTGGTGAAATCATTACCTCTTCTTCGGGTTCTTCCTTTTGATTTGATCAAAAGGGATCCTTAGGTTGGCTTTCAGACTAAAGTAAGTTATCTATGATGAAGTTAGGGACGTTGAGAGAGTATTTGGGCAGGGGTTGGACGAACCAAAAGGCTTTTAAGGTGTGAATTAATGAGAAGGAGGAGTGCCCATTATAAGAGGGGTGAGGGGCCCCTTTGGAAAAGCTAGAAATATTATTTTATAATAAATTCATATTTGCTTTCTAATGGCTCCAAAGTGGATTATTTAAAGGTTAATGTGGGTATAGGTCGCAAAACCACTCAACCAATAGTATTTATATAGGGTTGGGTTTCTATATTTACCTTATCTTTAAGTATTAACTCTTAGTTAATTAGTTTAACTTTTACAATGTCTCTTTGTATTTTTATATTATATGGTTAATAAAATTACTATATACATCCAAGAGACCCCCATGTGTTCCATTAATGATAAAAATATCATTATATAAGTCTTTTTGATGATCCTTATATTTTTAGGAATTGAATATCAATTAATAATATAATATTTATTTTAAAAACTCTTTTATGTCAATTTTGACACTATTTGGGAAATTGATTTTTGTGAAAATCATAACAGAATTATTACTTCAAATAATGTCCATTAAATCAATACTTATATTTCATATTATCCTAAAAAATTAGTTTAATTCATTAAAAGTCTCAAATTATATTTATTTGGGTATTTATAATATCAATTATTTTAATTGTTTACTATTATGGTACTTACTACATCATCATTATGACATAAATAAATTAAATTAATTAATATATATAAATTATAAATAAAATTTAATTATGTAGGAAATCCTATTATCTTTATAATGAATATTTATAGTTGAAAATCGAACATATATAACCCTTTGAAAAAATTGTTTTTCTAAAAGATATATGCATTTGTAATTTTTGTATTTATTTTAACTTAATTAAAATAATGTGTCCCTATCACCTACAAGTGGCTCCATGGGGTCCCCAAATCAACCCAAAGATTCCCATGGTCGTACATGTATCCAAAAATAATGTTAGGACACGTTTTAGGATAATTTAGTATTATTATAATATTATTTTCTTAACCCTTATTTACCGGATTTACCCTTCAACCATGGTAAATAAAATATTTACCGAAGTAATTATTCAAAATGTCTAAAAATAAAAGTTACCTATTTACAAAATTTGGACATCCCGATTCCAAATATGGAATCAATTTTTCCAAATTCAAAACACAGAAGTGGCATAAATTAATTTAAAATTAATTCCTGCTGTCAAAACAAAAAGCGTGTTTTTAAGATATAATAACTATAAAAAGATTGGTACTTGTTTATGTCCGGTTTGATTGTGAAATTATGTACAATGACCAAAATTGTATTAAAAGGTAAAAATATATTCTAAATATACTTTAAAACCACTCAAATTAATAATTTATCACTATGAATTATTTTGATAAAAAAGTTGTCTTTAATTAAAATTTAGTAATTTTCACTATTCATCAAAATATTAAATTTATCCGAAAAGTACCAAAATTTCACCTTAGGCTAAATTCGATACTCCGAATCCAAAAATGAAGTCCATTTTGAGAAATAAAATTTCTAAAATTTTAAAAAGTAGGTATTACTATTCATAACGACTAGTTTGATCGGTTGTGGTGTGTGTTAACTTGATGTTCCGTACAACACACGCTATTGCATTTTTCAAAGGGAAACGTACCATAGAAGCTTGGGTTGTTACATACTATCATTGATTGATTTTACAACATTTTTGGATTTAACAGATATATCCAATAACCTATGTTTTATTTAAGGAATAAAGATGAATGAATTTTTTAAATATGTTTTTATAGTAATTTAGGTTAATACCATGTTTAAAGATAATGAATGATGTAGGTTTTCACATATTTGGTATGTGATAATTAAGAGCTACTTCATGATGTATTAGGGATTATTCATAAAATCATTTTTGAAATTCTAATACCATTATTCTAATATTTTGGATTTTAATATTTTGAATGGGTCATGAGGTTAACCATTTATACAATGGTTTATGTTTAACTTTATATGAGGATTTAGAGATTTTTTACAACTTCACTATATAAAAATTTATCTATATTTGATATAATGTGTTAACCATTTTTTGGGATGATAAATAAAAATATATAAATTGACGTATCATTTTATTTATAGATATTATGATCCATTAGTGCTTCGAGAACAAAAAAATCACCTTTGTTTCATAGAGTAAGAAATGAATTTGAAGTTTATCAAGGCATATCTAATGTATTAGACTATTATTATGAAATAAAATTAAATAAATTAAGTATATATTCTCATAAAAAGATATTCAACTTCAAGAAAGGATATAAAAATAAAATATTTAAATGTTATCACCATTTTCGATATTATTAATGACCATTTTCACACCTCTTTCGTATATAAATTTTTGGTCGTTAAACTTCTCTAGATCACCCACTTTTTTATTATCATTGTTCTCCATTAATCTCTATCAGTATTTAAGTGTTTTTTTTCTCTTCTATGACTATTTTTTCTTTTCCCAATTATGTTATTCTATTTTTAAAACCAAGTATCTGTAATTAAAAATTAATTTCACACATATTTTTCTCATTTTCTAGAGTATTTTTCTCAATCCTTTTTACAAATTGGTTTTAAATTTTAAAATGTTAAACCATTGAGGATAGAGATTCATTTTGTGGGTAAAATTAATTTTATGGTGGTAGAAAGTAACACCCTAAGGTTTTCTAAAATATTATTTCAAAATTAATTTATCCTTTTAGATATTTTTTATTAAAAAAATATCGATTTTAGATTTTTTACAGAGAACATTTAGTTTATCTTACATTGAACAAAACAATTAGTGTAACATGTGATAATCTCTACACTGAGTCAAAATGAAAGATGTCATAATATTAAAATGTAATTATATGATAGTTATCACCTAGATATTAAAATTGAGCATATTAATAGGTTTGAATAATTTATGAAAATATATGATTTAAATATGTATATAAAATTAAATTTTTTTGAGTAATTAAGTAAAAATGGAAATTAAACTACTTGAAAATAAATGAAATCTTTTTCTAACAAAATGTATACAAAATTTCACCATAATAAATCAATCAAATAAAATTTAGTAAATTATCTTAGTTAAATGTATATATTATATATTAAAACAAATATTTTAAATTCTTCTCATGTGTTTTCAAGAAAATAGATAAGAAGAAATGAAATTTTACTCTTAAAACTGTATTTTTATAAAAGGAAATTTTGTCACATTTTGCATAAAAATTTTTAAATTTAATTATTGTATATTTTATCAAATTAATTTTTAAAAATAGAATTTATTTTTTAAATCATCATATCAAAATTATCTTCGGGTTAATTTTTCTTATTTTTTCTAAAAAGTTTCATTTTTTGGATGAATAGTGAAAAATATTGAATCTTAATTGAAAGCTACCTTTTTATTTAAATTATTTATAATGATAAATTATATAATAATTTTTTTAAAGTAAAATTTGTAAAATTATAAATCCAATAATAAAATTTTTTTATTCAATTTTATAATGAATTTAGATATAAAAATTTTGTAACCATTTAAACATTTTCTCATTAAAACATCACATTCTCATCACATATATAGGATTAATTTTAATATGAAATTTTAAAATAATTTGATTTTGCTTTAAAAAATGGATTAAATATTTGAAATCATAATAATATATATTATATAATAGTTTCATCTTATTTTTTTACCAAAATGATTAGTGAATGTATTAAAAATTAATTACTATGGTTAAAGTAAAAATCGGTTTACCGAGGGTTAAACTAAAAATATAAAGGAAAAAATTACCTATAAACTTGTATAAAAACTATTTTATAGACATATTTAGACTTTTAATCCTCTAAGGTTCTCTTATTTCCCATTTTTGAACCTTATGACTTATAAAAAACATGAGAGAAATCAATTCTATTAAAAATACCTATTGTTTCCTCTCTCACACTTATAACAGGCCACCCCTTCTCAACTATTATTCACACCATAAATAAAATTTTGACCATAAAATACCTAAAAAAATAACTACCCAAAATTCACTCATCTCATCTTGGAAGACATATTTTGGATATAAATACAACAAAGGAATGATTTCTGTGAAAACCTAAAGAGTATATCTGAAAAAGAGGTAACATTCATTAAAGAACATCTTTATTTTATTTTTTAATCCACCTATTTCAATTATTATTATACCAAAATTTTATAAAAATTAAAATTTATACCATATACTTATATGTTGTTTTTTTAAGTTAATTACCTACAACCATCTCCACTTCTGTCAAATGGGTTACGAAATCATTGTTCGTGTGTACAATAGACTACCACCTCACAAACTAATGTCTTTAATTTTTCCATTACCACATAAAATAGTTGAAAAAAATGGTGGATTTATTATTTATATATATATATATATTATATCTATGATATCATTTTGATTATGGAATTTTTATATCAAACATATCTCTATGATTCCCAATTTATGCGAATATGAAAACGTTACTCATGTGTATAGTGGACTACCACCTCACAAAGCGATGTAATTATTTCATTTTTTACATGAAATTTATTAATTATGTGTTTAATAAACATGTGTGATATATATTATATAAAATTTATTTTAAAATTGTAATATATGTCATTACTTTTCATTCTTTCAATCTGACTAGAAAATGAAAACAATGTTAATGCGTACATACAACCTACGGCTTTATGAATGTTGTACTTAATTTTCTATCACAAAATATTATAGATTAACATAAATATATATAATTAATATATATGATATTAATATCATGGATAAAATTCTGGATATTATGAAACCATAATTAATATAAGATGACCAAAAATAACAAATCAAAACATATATGAAAACAAAGTTGTTATTAATCGAAACACGACTTTAATATGAAATTGTTAATAAAATTGTAGTAAAAGGGAATAAGTAAATATAATATGTTATGATAAATATAATTATGTTTCTATAATATATTAATAATATAATTATATTTATTATAAATTATGTTCAAACATGTACGAAGGAAGTTGACATTAAGGTAAGAGATTTCTAGTCACTATATTATTTATGGGAGAGATATTCATATTGACCACTAATTGATTTTTTAGGTTGTATATATATCCCAATTGATATGATATATCATGAATTACGTTATTTTCAAGATATTTTAAGATTTATTAAATTTTATGATTTATTATGGATTATAATTCAAATGATTACCAAAGTGGTAATGGATTTTCATCTCACATTTTACATTTGTCAGACACATTGCATATTCACCAACTATTTATTATATGTGGTGTATATAAGGGCTATTAATGAATATAATTATGATTTAAATAAAAAAAATTGGGTTTATAAATTAATTTTAGGATATATATTTCATGGGTTTTATGGTTCAAAAGATAACAAATTGGTAAGTGATTTTTGTCTCAATTTTCCTTCGTTGAGAATAATGTTATTTATGAAACTATATTATTTTACAAGGTTCATATAAATAAAATTTCAAATATAATATATTTAATTTATTCATCTTCGTTATATTTTATGTTTTATTTAGTTTTATTTCTTTATCGGGATTATACTTCAATGTAACCATGGTTTTACGAATTTTATGTCAAAATATAATTGTTTATCAGGATTATTTATTCTTATAAATAAAATGAGGAAATATTATATTCTATCTATCAAGAAAAATTTAACATTAGTTATCCTTTGGTTATTTCACGAGAACACTTGTTTTCCCTTTATTTTCTTTTTTTCGTGTACTATTTGTAAGAATTTGTTTTAAGAAAAATCATATTTTGATTTGAAACACTATTTATTCCCAAACCATGTTTTATAATAATGTTTTTAGAATTTCATTAAGTTTTCTTTTTTAAATAAGTTTTTTTCCAAATTTTAGATTTAAAAAAATGTTTTAAAAGCAACCCCTATGTCATATTTGCAAAACCATGCTCATTTGGATTTTACAAAAAAATTGAAAGGAATTATTATTTAATTTGTAATATATGAATGGAATATCGAGAAATCATAGAAATTATTTTTTTGAATCATTTGTTATTTTATTTCAAGGCTATTTTAAAAGAAAATGATTTTAAAAATATTTTACATTTAAAAACTCTTTTTCAAAGCGGAATGGGAATTTTCCTTAAAAAATGTTTTAAATGATTTTTAAAGCCTACTTTATCAATTTTCAATGTTATTTTCAAATAAAAATATTTCGTAAATGTTTTATGCTTTAAATAGTTTATTTTAAAAGAAATGTTATTATCATTGAGAACATTTAACGTATTCTTTGGTGGGGATATAAACTGTGGATAAATTTATAATTATTTATTTGAATAACATATCATGAAAATATTTTTATGAAAAACACTTCACTTCCATAGTTTTACCATGATATAATTGTTATGAAACCAAATTCTTTGTGTATGGGTTTTACTATGATAAAATATTGAAATTATTATGAGGCCTATATCTTTTCCACTTGTTATGATATGATGAAATTTTTATGAAACCCATTTAATTTCATGGTTTATATAAATGATATATGTTTTATGATCTTATGGAACACAAATTTATGATTTTTATCATGTGGTAATGGTTACGTTATAACTAAGGATGGTTGTAATTTTATAACCAATAATACTGGTTTTTTACAACCATGGATAGTGGTTAAATTATAACTAATGAAGGGTGGAACTTATATCAAAATCTAATTAGTTAGTCAAATATTTAAATCTAAATATATTTCCAAGACTATAATGGAGAGTTAACTAGGTTTTGTAAGAGACTTTTCCCACTATGATGTTCTTATAAGTGAACCTTGACTACTAGGGTGGTTTATAGAGTAAACCCATTCGACTATGAGGAAAGGGACGACACTTGGGATGGTTGTTTGTCCCGTACAAGAGGTGTATCTTCCCATGGATTACCCGAATATGTTTTTTAAAGATAGTTGACTACTATGGAAATTACTTTCTATACTTACACGAATGTCACAATTCCATTTCTTATGCCAATGTTATTCTATCACGGATTATATTCTTTGAGTTCATTATGATTCTTGTCTTATAAACTACAAATATTTATGAAAAGTATTAAGATTAGGATATTTGATTTTTAGGTTAGGGTTTTCAAATTTGTTTCTCGTATTCTCATACCATTATACTCATGTTATGCTTTCATATCTCCCTTTTTACCCTTACCGAGTGTCTAACTTCCCATTTTTTTATAAAGAATGGTTTTAAATAGGATTACTAAATGGGAAGATATTTATGGGAGATACTGAATATATTTCATGAATTATGAAGTTTGTATTCCATGATTCCAAATGCAATAAACTATTATGGTACTCATACATGTGTTTGGTTATTTTAATGAGTATTCATCCAAAAAGATGTAATATCCCTGTATGAGGAGCCTAGAATTCTCCATTATTTTAATGATTGAAGAATAAAAATACCATTGGTAGAGGAATAAAAATATAAATGGTATAATAATAAAGACCACCATGGTAGTAGAATATTCTCTATATCAACAGTAGTTCTACTACTACCTCATTGTAACAACACTCCAAAGTAGGAATAGCGATATCATATACAGTAGTGGTAAAATCAATTAGTTGCATTAGAAGCTATGTTTCAATAGTATTGGTAGTATTCACCTAATTCTGTCAGTTATAAAATGGGTGACTATTTCAAAGTAGCACAACCTCAATAGATAATATTTTTTAAATTTGTCCAACCTATAAATAATATATTAATTATTGTTTTAATTTAATAAATAATTATATCTATAATAAATATTATTGGATGTTTGAGTAAAACTTTTTTTAACAAATTAATTATATAAGTATACATATAGTTTAGGTGTAATGATGCTATATTTTGATGATTTTCTTTATTGTACTAAAATACATGTTTAGGAAATTTATTTTATTTGATTTATTACTTTGAAAAAATACATGTATAATATAAATATTACAGTTAGTGTTTTCTAATAGAAAATGATGTTGGAATATTTCAAAACTTATTATTTTGTATAATAAATTTAATTATGAATAATTATTAATTTAGTAATTTTTTGAGTTTGTTTTATATTTTATTATTTATTTAAGAAAAATTTCATATTTATAAATGGTCATAGTGGAATTTATTTTACTGATTAATAAAACATGAATAAGAGACTGCCAAAATGTTTATTTAATTATGTGCGATGATTAAATAGGTAAATTTATATTTCCATATCATTTTATTTTAATAGTTAATTGGTGTTTATGAGATTTTGAAAATCCAACATTATTAGAATCAATGTAATTTGATGACCATTGGTGATTTGACTATATATAAAGTCCATGAAATTTAGTGAGATACATATATAACACATGAATGGGACATTTTATGTTGAATATTTCATTAGAGTGATCAGAAATGAACATAAACCTTCAAATCAATACTACTAAAGTGGTTTGAGATCATTTAGTTATATTTACTTCCATATCATTTGTTCTCATCTAGTATTGATTGTTTTTTTCTTTTTATAGTGTTATATTTTATTTCATTTGACTATAATAGCATTTGTCGGTTTATGATTTTCCCAATCAAAATCTTGTATGATATTGATTATTATACTTATTCAAAAGGAGTGTCCTTGGGATGTGATTTCCTAATAAATTATAGGTTAGTATAGGTTGTGACACATGTAAAAAGTTAGGTTGATTGTGACTCTAAGAATTGTAAAATTAAGTTTCTATAAATAGTTAATCACCCCATTAAAGTGAGGTTTCATAGTGTGTACTAATATTTTTAATGAGTAAAGGATAATAAAAGGTAGATAAGAAACATGTCGATCTAAATTACTATAAAAATATATTGTTTATATTTTATTTCCACTACATTATATTCTGAACCCAACATTGCACTATTTATTCATGAAATAATAATCTATGATTAATTATATTATTTAATATTTTAAAAGTAATAATATCTATCCTCTAATTCATTTCTTCAACATATCTAGGATAAAAAAATTTATAAGATAATTATTATTCTGGAATTATATTATCTCATATACCATCTTGAATTTTAATAATTTAGTTAAATGTAACATCATTAATGCATACGTGTGGACTACGACCCCTATGAAGAAATGTGATTTGTATATAATTTATAAATTTAAATGGATATTAAAATGATAAAATTAATTAATAAATATGTCATTGATAATATAATAAAGATTCTATAAAGGTAAATCAATATTCACATTTCCTTAGTTCCGTCGATTGAAATGTGGAAATATCACTTGTGTGTATGTATGGATTTCTGTCTCCACGAAGTGATATAATTAATTATTCATCACCACTTTATAAGAATGGATTTAAAAATGAATATAATTATTATATATTTTATTCTTATCCTGAATAACATTATAGATATGGATGAACCATTATCATAATTGAAGGACCATTTCTATCAAAGTAAAATATACATGAAAAACAAATTACATAGAAAATGAAATAATGACATTAATTGTTATTTTTTGATAATTGGTTATAGAAAATATATAAGATGATAATATGTGATATTATACATATTAATATGTCCTTTTTTAAAATTTTAAAAAATCTAAATTTATCATATTTAAGGATAAAGTGCTTATAAATCAATTTGGATATATATTAATGGTTTCATCATCTCATTTTAAAATTCAGAAGACATGTTTTATTTTGATAGATAAGATTTCTCTTATATGGTTTGATTAATAACTAATTAATATATTTTTAAATATTAATGAAATTAATGGGGTTTTGGTATCTATATCATGATTCATTCTGTACTTGGATTTTGATTTAAAAAATTTCAATGTTGTATGGGTTTCGTTTCAATTTCTCTTCATTGAGATGTGTTTTAATGTTATGCACAAAATTTTACTTTCTAGAGAATATATAAAAAATGGTAATTTTTTTGGGATAATCCATGATTTAATGAATTATATTTATAGAACAATATTTTTTTCAATCATCCAATGGATTTTAATTAAAAAAATTCTAAATTCAGAAGTGTTCATAATCACAATTTTTTCTCTTAGAGACATGTTTGATGTTATAAACATATTTTTTTCTGAGGTATATCTTCTACACCATTTATATTTTTTATCATAAATATACTTATATTAATGTTGTATAATTATTCATATGATTTTATTTCTTTCATGGGGTTCTTTAATACAAAATTATGAAATTGGAAAGTGTTTTTTGTTTCTATAATATTTCACAAAGATTATTTATGAATAATTTTTTATACTGTTAAAATATACAATCTATATCTCCCAAGTTCTATTTATATTCTTTTCATTATATAATTTCAAATGATTACATGTTTTTATTTCATTTTCTTATCTTTAAGTACGCAGGGTACTAGAAGAAGGTTTTTAATGAAAACCAACTTTATTTCTATCTTGATTTGGTAATATTTTCTTCTATATCCATATTTTATTAAAACAATTTCTATAATATTTTTTACATACTACAAATATTAAATAAAATTGTTTTTCTAATATTTTAATTTCTATAAAATATTTCAACAAACCCTTCTTTTCATTTTCAAAATGAGGTAATTTTTTATTTTTAACAAATGTGCCAAATGTAATTGTTTTATATTAACACACACCACATATATTACATTAACCATCATTATGACTACTTTTTTCATTAAATCATTTATTATGAAACCTTTTTACTTTTAAAATAAAAAATTTTCATTAATACATTTATAAATATTAAATTCTAAATAAGTGATTTCTAATGGAAATCATATTATCAAAAAGAAATTTTCTTATGATACGTTAAATGAATATTTCTCTATAAAAACATAATTTATGTTTCTTATTATTTAATAGGGATATGATCCAATGTTAACATCTTTAATTTTCCCCTGGATGGTTTATTATTAGAAACGTAATTTTTTTAAAACCTATATTTATTCAATGGGTTATGATTTGATGATATGATGAATGTTTTAAGATTTTGTAAGACATATATGTATGGTCTTAATTATGTTATATGTGAGAATTAAATTATATAAACATTTAATAAATTATTTAATTATGGATATATCATGATATAATAAGGGAAGGTATGGAGAGATAACATTTTTAGCAGTGGAAATTCATCTAATAAGACAGTCTTAGGAGTGAACCTTAACAATAAAAATGATCAAATGAGGATTGAAACTAATAAACTATGGTAGTTTTAGAAGTGAGTCTTGACTGAGGAAATTATTTTCTATACTTATGTGTATATGAAAAACATATGTACTATAAACATGATATATACTCATGGATTATGATTGAGTATTGATGATTCCGCACTCATATGTCTTATTTCTTTTTATTGATAAATCATCATGTCATATTTCATGATTATGGTCTATAAATTGATGGGTTTGATTTTATAATGTCACGATCATGTTCTTATACCATTATTCATATCATATAGCTACTTTTGATAAATGATTGACATATCTTATGTTTACCCTTACTAAACATATTACCTCTCCCACTATTATGTTTCCCTTCCCCAGGTTACGAATAAATATTTTAAGTATACTAGGTTTAATAAAAATTCATATTCTAACTAAATTAATGAGAAATTTTGTATATATTTTAAGTAATTGTTTTTTATTTATCCTTGTTTTCGAAGACACTAAACATGTGTGATTATAGAATGTGTTTTATTTATATTTAATGAATACCCCACTAATAAGATACAATATTTATGTATGAAAATTTTGAATGACTATAATAACCTAATTCCGTAACACATACTCTCTGTGATTAGGAATCTAAATAAAATATTCCTTATAAGAAAGTTTATATTTCCAATAAACTAATTTTATACTCCAAACATGATATTCGTCTGGAACAAACATCCATACCAATGAATCATGAAACACATCAGGTACCATAGATAATCTCATAAGAAAATCCACTTGATAATCAATTGATCCAATCTTCCCAATAATTTCTTTTGGACAAATGAGTTGGGTACTAAAATTTAAATTCATACCAAAACACATAACTCCATTCCCTTGAGATACATTAAGAAATACATGGTCACATAGAAATAGTGAATGATCATTCTTCTAATTATATATATAACTGTTATGAATTCTTTGATATTTATTCATATACTATTGAAACACCTTCACTTTCTCAACCATTTATCCTTTTAATTCTAGTCCTTAAAACAATATTTCACCAACTTTTCCCCAAAAAGCTAGGTTCTGGGAAAAATTTAAAAATAATTCCACAAATTTTTACATCTCTATACTAGAATGAAAAATATTATTATATGAAAATTAATATAGTGATATATTTTGATCCAAAATCACTAGTAATATGATAAACAATATTTAAGAATATCCAACATAGTTTGAATCATTTTCTCTAACATTCCATAAAATTGTGAATAAAAATTGGTATTGAAATTTAATTTAATACCCATTGAATTTTGAGATATTTTTTAAAAATTAATGGTAGTAGATCATGATCAAGTACAATAGAAATAGGGTTTACATGGAATTTGATAATCTCATTATCATATTTTCTATAGAGATATTCCAAAGATATATTATCTCAAATATGATGAAAATTAAATAATTTAGTAAAACTATCTACAATAACCCTATGAAATTGTTATCTAATGTTGTATTCGTAAGTACCACTATAAAATATATATATATATTTTTAATTTTTCACTTCTGCATAGGAAAACGTTAAGGAATCCCCTTCATTAACTAAATTCACAATTAAAATTACTTAATATTCAATCATTTCATGCTAAATTCAACAATATCAATTTTTATTTCATCCCACAAAAAATTTCCCTAAATGTCTCTATACATCAAAGATCTGTTATGATAAATATAAAATCATGCTCTATAGGCTTTATACAATAATTCATTCTTATATGAGGAATCATGTTATACATAAAAATCAATCGAAAAAAATAAATAATTCCTTATTGTTGTTAAATAAAGATAAATTAACATTCTTAATGGATTCTACACCTATATTAAAACCAGAATCTTTATTTAGATAATCCCAAATTGTTTATGGTAAGTATTAATTTACTGATACCAAAGAAAAAATAGAAGAAGTTTTTTAATGCAAAATTTCTCGAACATAATTAATTAAATAATTAAATAATAGTTTATGTTATTGTCAAAACCCAATTAATGATTCATTTTAATTTCAAATAAAGGCATAAAATACATTGTTTTCATTTCATGGATGAAATTAATCATTCTATCAGAACCCGAAATCATTTATATCCATCTAATATGACTCGTGTTCAACAATTTTGGAGTGAATATAATCCTCAATCATTTATGATGAGTATAAATTTATAATTTTAATAAATATAAATGATGTACTTATATTTTTAAATAAAACACTACACCCTCTAGTTCATAGTCATGTGACTAAAATTTTATCTGATGATGTTTCAATTATTATGATGCATGGGAAATTTCCAAAATATTCTACATAAAAAAACTAACACCCTTTGATAAAGCAAAATTATAGATAAAAAACTCACCATTTCAAGATGGTAGGAAAAAACAAGAGACTTCATTATTTTATTTCAATTACTAAAAATATTCACCACATCCATTCATCTAGTTGAATTCAATTCCTTTAAATGTTAAATTAATTATTACGCTAGATAACAAACAAATATTTTCAACAAACCATTGGTAGTAACTAAAAAGTCTATGAAATATAGAAATAAATATTGAATTTATAGGTATTTTCTACACTTTAACCATATTATATTTAAGTAGACTTATTATTATATTATCTTTATTTAAACAATTTCCATGTAATGTATTTTTTTATAACCAGAATTAAAATTTACTACATTTTCCAATAAAATTCATTTCATTTAGGTTTTTTAGAAAATACATAAAAATATGTCTCCTGATCATTAAAAAACGTTAAAAATATTAGTATTTCTTCAAAAAACACAATTAAATATTTTCCCAAGAACTCATGGAAATAATTATTAATGAGTTATCAAATTATAACATGTGGATTATAAAAAAAGGGACTAACCAAAAACTCATAATTCCCATACTTATTCTAAAATAATATCATTATAATTTCATTCTATTTCAACTTAATTTTATGATACCTATACCTACATTCAACCGTTGAAAAATTATTAGCTCCCTAGAGTTCATCAATTTAGTCATCTATATGAGGAAAAATATACTTATTCTTAATAGTGTTGTTATCCATTTCTCTAAAATCAATGAAAATTACCATGGCATAATTTTTTTAATTAACACAACATAATCTATTCCTGTTGTTTCTATTGAGCTAATTTGATCCTTTAATAAGAAAATCATGAAAACAAATTCAAGACTACGGGTTATGAAATCTACCAAGCCTATGAGCCTTGTAATATATGAGCCTATGGGCCTTGTAAGGGTTCCACCTCATCCCTTGAAAGGGTGTCATCAAAAAATCAAAAAAAATGAAGGCCTTTGGGCCATTCAGGCTTGAAAAAAAATTCAAGCCTAAAATTCTTATTGATCCCTTAAATAGTAATGTTTTGATATTGTATTAGCATCAGGAAGCTTGTCAATAGAAAATTAAATCATATGATAATGTATCATACCAAGAAAATAATTAGGAAATACTTCCAAATATCCATTCACTACTGGAATTTCACAAATTTTAATCATATCATTATTATAAAAATATGTGCAAGATATCATCCATTTCCATTGTTAATTAGTTTCCCAATAACTTTGTATATTCTTAAAGTTATGAATTCATTCTTCCATATAATCTAAAACAATTTTCAAAAAACAAATTCTTTAAATATAGAATCTCAATTAACATGATAATAATAAATTTAATCTATTCCAATAATAACATAATTCTAAAAAATGGGAAAGAAAACAAGGGTTTAAGGTAAATACATTTCGTATAAAAAATAAACATATTATTATAATTTATATTTTACCTTAATACTACCCCAAGTTATTTTTACAGAAAAAATTGTTTCATTTAATTAGGTTAAATTTTTAAATTACTAGTAAAATTAAAGGAAAATAAAGAATGTGTAAACCCAGTATCAAAAAATTCATTTTCATAATATAAATAAACAAAAAATTTACCTAACATTACATCATTATAGGGTAAAAAATATCCCAAAGTAGTCATAAAGGATTTTACACAACATTTTACATGTGATCTTAATTAATTCCATCCATCATTCCTATCATGAAAAAAGTACTCAAAAAATGACCCATATCACTATAAATAAAACATCCCACAATTGGATTTTTGTTATTTGTCTGTTCATTACTATAACCTTTTTCATTACATTCACATGCCAAATATCTAACATACCACATTGAAATGACTTCCCAAATTTTATAATTCATATTACATGTTTCCTTTTACCACACTTTGTATTTACTCAATTGATGCTTCACCATTGTCTACTACCCAAGAAAAAATTCAACTTATTTTTATAGAACATATGATTATTAATGAATTCTATTTCTATCATCTCATATTATCGAACATATTTATCATAACATTTAAAGTGATGAGAATCCAATGTCTTTAGACAACACGAGTTTAATCAAAAGTAAAATTGTTAAATTTTATTATCAATATATCAGATACTATTTGGCATGTAACATGATAATACATTGAATTTTCCTTCGTATGTGGTCATTTAATATTCCTATTTTAGCCTAAATTCTATGAATTTATTTTCCATCATATATCATGAAGCCTTCAAAAAGTATTTCACAAGGAATATATTTTAAAATTAACCTCCTTCAATGGAATCAATATCTTCTCTCTCCTTGGTATTGTTTACCAATGGCCACTACTGATCGACATCACCATCGAAATTATAAAGTTATAGAATTGGATTTGGATTTTCTAAATAACTAATGACTTCAAATATATTTTCCAAATATTTCATACACCCCTTGTGTAAAAATAGGGCATAATATCCCTTTTTTTAGGGTGATGTTTTATTAAATGTTCTACTATATATATGTTCTATATTTGTAAATGTGGTCACACTCTAGAATATATTTCACTAATATTAATATACCATTTCAACTAATCTATCAAAAAGACTACTCAATTCTAATTCAAACAATTCCATATACTGAATTTATAAGGATACTTTCCTCATGGTGCCTTCACATGTCAACTTATTTTTTTTCTGTATAGAAAACTATTCTAAATGGTCATAGATAAGATGGAGAAACATCAAAATATCGAAAATCTATATATCTATAACTACAAATTAAAATCTCTTAAAGTTAAAAAATTACATTTTCATTGCCTTTAAAATTATCGAAACCCAACTATGAAACCATCAATAAATACTAGATCCTCCATCACCCTAAATTCCAATTTTAATATAAGAATTGATTTTTATGAAATTTTTCTGTCCTTATTAGGTTTAGTGTTTTGTAAAATTATATCATAACTATTAATTAACAAATTCATGCATTACAAATTAGAAATTTCATCTTAGTTTTAGTTTTTTTAGAACAGAAATATTTTAAAATGTATCATATTTTTCTTTTCTAGAAAAAGTATCTTGATTTTAAAAATAACTTATTCAGTGTTGATATATATTCTTAATCCCTGTTAAATTAATTTAAAATTTTAATATGTTAAAAAAATATTAGTGAGAAAAAATAAAAATGATAAAGGAAAAGAGGAACCACATTGATCTGTGAAGAATAACGGGGAGGGGTGGGGTTGAATCAATGGTTAAAGTTTATTCTTTGTTTCCATGGAAACAAACCTACATCACCTATTAAATTGAATCTTGATCACTTTACTATACATATAAATGAAATAAAAAGTTTATTGAATGGTTTTTTCTCTCAAAACAAGAATTTTAGTCCTTGGCATGATCTGATTTTCACAAAGATCATATTACCAACTACTTTCGATATATAGTTACAACAAGAAGAGTTAATCCTTATACTCATGTAACAAAAATCCTTGTAACTATAATAGTGATTTAAAAATTTCATAATAATAAATAAATAGATATAACAAGAAGAAAAAAAGTAATAACCTCCATTGATTGATGTGGTGGTGCTCTTCCTTTTTTTTCTTCATCCAATTGGAACAAAGGAATGAACTCTTCACTCTGTGCGAATTTGTAAAACCAATTCTTCTTCCCCTTATTTTCTCCCTATCCTTATTATTGTTATTTCACACCTATGATAATTTTCACCAAAAAATTCAATTAATGATATCCAGTTTTAATTTTTAAATTAGATATCAAACTAATAACTTAATTCAACTAACTCAATTAACATTAGTTCATATTGATCAATTGGATATTATTGAATCCTCTAGATACGATTGTTGATTCCAAAACCACCTCCTATAAAAACATAGATATCCCCTAATTCACCCATGTATTTGTTTAATTGAAACAAATCATAACTAAAACAAACCTTCCATACTTCTTTTAAACATGATCTCAAGAAAAATACTTATCAATTTTTCTTTTAAAATAGGAATAAACATCAACATAGTCTACCAACTTATGGATGTTTTGGATTGAAACTAAAATTATTAACAAAAAATTAATATAAAATTAGCATGGTATCTTCTTATGATTATTTTAACATTTTAAACTCTTATTGAACATGAACTCCAATGACACCACCATAGATATAGTGGGTTGCATAGTTTTTATAGGTACATGAGAATTTCACCAAAGGGATATCCCCAACCATTTTGTCCTGGTTCTATTTTTATATGTACATTGGGATATCATCCCAATAATGATTATTTTCATTCTCCCTTGAACATTTTTCTTAAGAGCACATTATACCACCAAAATAACCACCATGGGTGCGATCCATATCCTATATTCCATTTTGGTCATGGAAGTCACGAAAAGAACTCCATAATGGGTATAACCTTCCTTTCTCAACCATCAATTCTCACAATTTTCATCAAAAACCATAAAAACCCAAAATCATTATGAACTTATCATGATGTTTATAAAGTTGAAGATTATTTCACAATTCATTGTTTCATTTTAATAGAAAAAATTAAATTCTAGAAGAAAAAATTAATACACTCAATCATATCCCCTCAACCAATTCTTTAACTTCACTAATAATAATAATGAAATCAACTTCTCTTGGGATCAAAAATCTCCCCTTTAAATTATATTACCTACCAAGGAATATAAATTACTATGAATCTATGAATACGCAGTAGTGAGAGACTATGTTATTATTCTAATACTACATGAGAAAACTTTTTCTATGAAGTAATAACATTCAATAAAAAATTTCATCCCATCTATAAGATTGTGATAAATATGAAGCTTCATAAGAACAAATTTTAAAATTATCAAATTTAGATTAATCATCATATCATTATTCATTCACTCATAAATGAAATTCCTACAAAAATAGTCAAAAATATATTATAATAGTTCATCAAATACTAAAATCACATTTTAAACATTTTAATAAAATTTTATAATTATATTTATTAATTATAGATAATTATTATAGATGTGAATGGAAACACCCTCTAATTTTTTTAACCTTCCATTGGTAAATAGTTGAAAGATAAATATTTTAGAAATATTTTCATTGTTATTCTTCTCCCCCTTTGACAAAAATATCCACAAAATAAAATATTGTGAATGGTTACACCATATAATATCCCCATAATGAAGGAGTGAATACACCTAATATAAACATAAAATTATAAAACTATTCATTCTATTGTGGTTTGTTAACATAACTACAATATCCTTCATTGTAGAAACAAATTCCAATTTTAACTCAATATTCCCCATTATGTATTTATTGATTTGATATTTAATAACAATGTAATTGGATCATGAATGATAAACATGATTCATTAAATGATTATATGACATTTAGGATCATACCCAAAGAATAAGGGAAACTTCAATTGGACTGAAAAATATTCTAACTAGGTATTCAACAACATATTTTTTTTTGTGGAATGAGTTGTAGAAAAATATTTATCCTCAAAAGAACTTAGGGAGGACAAATTATACTTCTTTGAATTACATAAAACTTATATTTCATCAGTATAGAATGTACCAATAAATTTTTTCTTCATTTCAGAATCAGATCCTACCCAATATGCATTTGGATAACCAAATAGATTAAGTTTCCGTTTACTTTCACATTCCAATCAATAATTCGAAGTGCCAATGATTTGTCTTTGTATTCACTATATATCCATGGAATATTAATATTTTAGAACAATTTTATTTCATTAAAAAATTATAACCACATACACTATATTCGGTATTCAAATAGTTAGATATTGTAAACATTAAATTAGCTTCCATAATTCTCTTTAATAAACTTATTTTACCTGTTCATCTTTGGTTGAATTTCCCACCCTTGATATTGGTGTATAGATAGTATTTGAATCCTTTATACCGAGAATCATCAATAATTTTTTAGTGTACTTATCATGAAACGGATAAATCAAATCCTTGTATTCATTTTTTTTCTATGTACCTTATCTCACCGAGCATATACATTTCAAGATGCTTATTCATTTCTTTATAAAAAACTTCAAAAAACATACAAATAATTTACAATAGAAAATATATCATTTATATAAATGATTTTGAGAAATAAATTCTTATCATTTTTATTGTATATACTATTTTTAATTAATCCCTTTTAATTGAAATTTATTCTTATAGGTGCCCATCTTAAAATACTAAGATCATTGGGATTTTGGTTTCCCATATAACACACTTTTTCATCTAGAAACACAGTTCTTATATTTAACAATAATCAAACCATATGGTTGTTCAATATACAACTCATCATGCAATTCAACATTATAGAAGGACGAATTGACATTCCTTTAAATGATCATTCTTTTCATTTTTAACACAATATAAAGAAATAATTTTATGGATTCCTACCTTGAAACCATTTCAATGGTCTCATAAAATTAAATACATTCAACATATGAATATTATTTACCAATAAAATATTAATATTTTTATATCCACTTCAACATTTTCATCCAACATTCTTTTAAAAAATAGCTTTTTCCCAATAACATGCTTTTATGTTGGATTTGATACTAAATCCCCTATTTTATTATATTATATCTAATCCAAATTTAAATTAATAATATAAATATAACCTTTATGTTTAGTTACTTCATTCACATATCTTAGTTTATAAGAATTGGACAATGAGATATCAGAGGCTAGTCACAAAATCTTTCTTATTTAAATATTTTTCTCATGATTTATAATGATATTCTAAACCTGAACTTATCATATCATCCTTGGATGTTTTCAACAAGATTTTTCTTCATCTATTGATAATTATGAGTCATCTACTTCAAAATATCATTTTAAATAATTCTCAAACAAATTTTAAATATAATCTTATAATTCCATGGAAATATATGTTTATTCATCTCTTAAAAAATTTCATCAATCGGTGATTTCACTTTTATTTTTGTGTTCTATCACTTTGATTTATAAAGAATAAAGAATATTTCATATGAAATCTTTGTCACAACGTTATACTCTTCAATTTTTTTGGTTAACCAAGGGAGATACAATCAAAAACACTTCTTTTAAATATTCCATGATTTTCACATATAAATTTAATATTGTAATGGATATAGATAACTATTAGATACATAAAATGTGGATATTTCTTATAATATGCCTCATATGATGACATTTTATAATTTTTTCTTTCATAGAATTTTTTTTATTAGAACCACTGCTGAAATAGATTGTCTCTAAAAATATTGAGATATGTTTTTCTATAACAACATTGTTTGGGACATTTCCACACGAGATATATCCTTTCATTCCACCACACCATTTTTTTAAATTTTATATAGTGAAATGAATTCATAATAGATACCACTTAATTCTAGATAGGCTTTAAATAATCCATTAGTACACTCAAAACCATTATCTGTTTAAATATTCTCCAAGGAGTAATCACTTTTTATCTCCATACTTATCTTGAAACTATTAAACATTTATAAAACATCTTATTTGTGGTTCATAAACATAATACATGTAATGTGAGTAAGGTAATAACCTAAAATTTTATAAATTAAATTCCCATTTTAAATATTTTTCATTAAATAAATAGTTATGGAAAACATAGTAATACATTTTTTTTCAGACAATTATAAAATATAACCTATCAGATTTAAAATACCATAATGAATCGTAAAAATTGACAATATACCTATTTTATAGTGACCATTATAATTATCATATAATAGGGTTTATGATAAAATCTAATTGACACATATAAAAGAAGTGATAACATCAACTAGTAAGATCATACCTTATGATGATCATTTATTACAGTTTCTGATGGGGATGAAATTAGTTGGACTTTCCATTACCCCATACCAAGATGAGATTCGACAACTGAAGCATAAGAGAAACCATTACCACGAGGAGTCAAATCTTATTGAGATTATAACCCAAAAAATGTCCCTCGAACCACCTCATGAATGCACCACCACCACACAACTTACCTTTATAGAATATGCATGTGTAATAAGATGTTATTCATCTTGAACCTAGTAGTATAGTTTTATATATTTTATTTTTAATAAAAATAAGGATTATATTTATCCATTTTTCATTAATAATTCATTTATATATATATTATTAAATAATAGGTTTGATAAAAATATTATTTTCATATAAAGAAACTCAAATTGTATTTCTGGGAAATATAAAGTTTTAATTAACTCACATTTTCTTATAAATTCCAGAATTTTTGAAATAAGTATTATTTTAACATAATATTTAGATTAAATAACATTTATTTAAATATAAATTATAATATAATTTATTGAAGTCCAATGTAATTTTTATAAGGGTTAGAAAGTTAGTAGTGTTGTAAAAAATTTTATTTTCTTGTAAATGAGGGATTTAAATTAATAATTATAATTCTAATATATAGATTTTTAAAAAAAATTAATTTTATTTTTTAAATAAAGAATTAATAATTATCCAAAAGAGTATTTTTAATATTTTTCTAATATTGAAACATTTTGGGTTACAAATTAAATATTGTAAAAATATACAATATGTATTGTGACATCATAATAAACCATAAGTGATTTTAGAAATACATTAAAATAATTCAATGAACCAAAATAGATTTTCCCTTTAAAATAGTTTAATAAAAAAGTTATTTTTTTAATTTTATAAACTGTTAATAAATCCACCAAAACTTATATTTTATTTTATGATTCTAAAATCAATTATTTATAAAAATTACCTACTTTTAAATCACCGACTGTATTATTTTTAGGATCTTTGTTCTTAGAATTTTAAGATATTGAAAACTTTTCATCATTAAATGAATCCGTGGGAAACAAATATTTGAAGGTTTTTAGTTTTGACTATCTTATAATACAGATTCAAAAAACCATGTTTAGAAATTAATAAAGAATCCACCTATCTTTCTCTATAAACACCCTTCTAACCTCGAACTTAAATTCAATAAAAACCGATTTAGTAATATATAACTCTTTGTACCCCTCTCTAAATCCCTACTTAGGTGTTTCCATGATCTTAACAATCTTTCCTCATAATTTTAGAAGCCCCCTCTCACTATAATAGATCTCTATGGAAACCATGACTCTAATAACCCATAACTGGTGTCTACTTTATTGCATTGGAAAAAGATACAAGAGATCACATCCTAAATGACTAAATAGTTTATTAGTATTGACATTCTATATATACAAATGATTCTCTTATTACATTTCAATACACAAATCGCAACATATTTTTCTTTAAGAATATCATTTTTCATCTAGAATATCCTTGTTTATAATTCATAGTACACTTCCAGGATTCCTGGGAATAGAAGGTGTGCACAAATGCTCAGTAGGGGTTGATTATAGTGAAAAATATCATGGATCAATAAATAATAATCGATAATGAATAATCAGTATGGAAGTGTCGATATCTAAACATAAATTATATTTCATCAATTACTAGGAAATCATGATTATATTATTATCCAATGAATTCATTGTATATCAAAAAACAGATTTAATTCATGAAAAATATTCATTATCCACAAATTTTGGTACTGAGTAAGGAATAAAAATTAACAATAATTTTCCCAGTAAATCATATTACATTAATAGTAAAATATTTTATGTAGTAATAATATATGGTTTAAGTAATAAGTGTATCCCTGATAAATAATATTAATATTTAGGGGTAATGTAATTTCCAATGATTAAATGTAAATTAATAACTATAAAAATAAATCATGAAATAGAATCTCATTACATTTTCAGGTCAAAATGATCTTAAACCATCTATAGAAACAGTAAGGATTGTATCAATACAACATATCATATCAAAATCATAATTTTATTTTGTCCTATTCGTTTGTTTATTTTTGGTCTTTTCATTATTGGTTGGATTTCCTAAATGTTTTTAGTGAAAAAATAGAGTTTTTGGACATGATAGTAGGTGGTTTATGGTTGGCACATAGTTAGGGGAAACAGTGTGTCAGCCTTGAATACATTGTGTGACTTGGAAAGTGGCACTATCCAGGCCACACGACATGTTTCATGACCGTGTGACCTCTCCATGAAAATTATACGCTTGGTTTATTCTTGGATAGAGGAGACCACATGGTTCACACATGGTTTAGAAAACCATGTTAATTTCCCAATTCATTAAAATTGTAAATGTTACCCTTCTTACCTCCCCCGATTTAAACCAAAATCCAACCCTTTTCTTCCCCATCCAAGATTTACAACCCTATGAGACTCCTCCACTTTACTTAACTTCCTTGGACCCCCAAATTTTTGGTTTTTTTGCCTTAGATCTCCATGAATCATCTTTTAAGACCCTTATTTTATGGTTTATTTCTTCTTCTTATGTTTTTATTCTTTATTTATTGGTAATTCTCTTTACGGTGGGTTGTTTGCACAAAAATGGGATGAACCATGGTTCTTTGGGTTTAATTAGGGTGTTTTCCTTTTGATCATTCTTTTATAGGGTCCCCTTAAAGTGAGATTATGATTTCCCACCAGATTCTAGAAGATTCTATGATTGAGAAAGGTGATTCCATGTTTTAATATTATAATAAGATTTAGGTATGCATTAATTTTATTTTTCAAAAAAGTATTTTAGGAATTTTTTATAAGGATTTAAATGTGTTTTAAAAAGGTTTTAAGGTACATATTTGTTAAAATATAGTCTTCTAAATGATATTATTTGTGTTTCATGTGTTCTTACTTTGTGTGATTCTTAAATGTTTTCTATAAATTGTGTGTGTGGTGTGAAGTGCCTTTGAAAATATATTTGGTGTGTGGGTGGATTTAAAAGTGGATTTTATTATGAAAAATGGTGGTTTCATTTTGTGTGTTGTGTGTTTCAAGTATGTTCATATGAAGGAAGTGATTTATGAGGCATGAGAAATTAAACTTAGCACAAAGGGAGTCTTAGGTACCTAGGTGGGATAACATGGACAAGTATGATAGTCAAGTCAGTGGGGTTGAATCTTGGTTTCTTCTAGAAATATTGATGCTACAACACTAAATAAAACATGAAAATGATCAGATAACACTAGAACATTGAATAGATTTCTCTATTGTGGCTTATGCATGATGACATTGTGGGTCATGGTTTCTATACCACTATCACCAAGATATGAGGATCATAGGGTCCCACAAGTTCTAGTGTCTATAGGGATTACCTGTGGTGATCTTTTGAGGTTTTTCTTACCACAGGAATAAGGTGTACCTTGATTTCATATTAATTTAAAAGCATGATATTCATGAAAAATTATTCGTTAAAATATTTTTCTAAAATTTTTCCCAATATTTTTTTTTGAAACTTTTATTTTGATTTGTCTTATAATTATTTTCCATGGAATTCTTCTTTTGGGTGGAATTCTACTAGGATTTTTCTCACACCCTGCACACACCCTTGGGTGTTTGTAGATATTTTTATGTCTGAACCAGGTAAAGGAAAGATGTATCATTGTGGTGATGGTGAATTTGGTTGCTCGTGTTCCTCTATTATAGGTGTTAGAGACGGTTGCTTGAGGGATAAGGGTCTCCTGTTGCATAGAGTCTTTTGTGTATTGGTCAATTTGGTCCCCTCATGTTTTTTATTTACTTTTTTGGTTAATTTTTTAAAATGTTTAACTTTAAATTATAGTATCTATTTTTTTAGGTATTTTGATATTGGTGAGATGTTTTCTTTTTTTGAATTGTTCATTGTTTTTTATCCAGGGAGAAATTGTTCCCAAAAGTGTATTGTTGATACCCAAACATATGTTTCAATCCCATGGGGATCGAGAATGACCTTCAGGCCATGTCACAGGATGGGATGGGTGTTTAGTCAGATGGAATCTCAAATTCATTTGTGGGAAAATGGTATCAGGGAAAAATTTCTCCCTTTATTTAGGTAATGTTATTTGGGAACAGTTTGGATATATATATGAGCTAGTTTTGTTGGGGTTGAGGTTCTGGTGGTGAGTAGGGTGTCTAGCCATCATGCCTCATCAAAGAAATTGAATTTTTATGGGATGTTGGGAATTAGTTTGTCTTATCCTCTGTTTGATACAAACAAGTTGCTGACTATCCATTAACAATGGTAGATGGTGGAGTTGTATGGTTTTTATTCAGTTTTCTATGGTTTTACTATGACTTATAGAAGCATTTCAAATTTTTTATTGTTGTTAAGAAATTTACAAAATATTGTATTGATGATTGTATTGATGGTTTCATTTTGTTTATCGGTTTTTGTATAAATATTCCTCTCTGGAGACTTCCTATGTAGCCATGGGAAGTGGCTGGAAAGAGTTCTCCCTCACTAGTGGATCAGAGACTAGTTGAATCCTTGGTTTGGGATATCCAAAATTTGGGTTAGCGAGTATGATATGGGTGTTCCCATGATGGGAAATCCAAACCAGGACTTGAAAATGAAAGCGATCAAAATTCCCTCATGAACTAACCTCATAACATTCAAGGATTCATAGATACCCAAGAAGTAGATAATTGTATTGAGAATATTGGGAATATGTTTGGGTTTCTTGACACTTCTGAGGTGATCAATGTAAAGTGTGATTTTTTGGATTCTATCTATTAGAGGTGGTGGGACTTAGTGGATCAGGACAAGAAGCATGATTAGGTCTGTTGGAAGAGTTTTATTGCCGTATTTAAAAAGAATCATTTCCCTGGGACCTTGTCCTTCACCAAGACCCACATGTTTTTGGATCTTCACCAGTGGGATTAAACCCTATTAAAGTATAATAACCTTTTTGGAATGTTTTTCTGGGTCCCGCCCAAGGTAGTATCAAATGAGAAGCTAAAGTCTCATTATTTTTAGATTGGGTTGTTTTGGGGCATTCAATCCTATGTATTCCTATTCAAGATGAAGACCTATGCTAAAGTGGTCGAACGTGATTTGATGGTGGAGTTTGACCACTCTAGAAAATATAGGCTTTATAGAATGGTATTAATTGTGGGACAATGTAGTTAATGATCATATGAGAATAAGATAAATTAGGTTGAGAAGGAGAAGTAGGGATGTGATAGTTCATGTTATCCTTCCCAAATATCATCACCCATGGTTTTAGACACCAGATCAGTCATGATCCATTAGTGTAGGAAAGAGGGGAATAACCAGTCTTTGTGTTCATTTCCACCCTGAACATTTCATCGATGTGTAGATATGGGACACATAAAATGGTTTTTTATAGACACATTTCCATATAAAGGTGGTTCAATTCAGTATCTTTCAATAGAATATCATCCCAGTCAAAGCCATCTAGGATGATGGATTCCTAATTTGGTGGTCATGGAAGAAGTACTAGACCTTCCTTAGAGAAGATTAAGCTTAAGGTAGAGTGGTAGATTAGTGGCCATTCCTAACCTTCTGATGATATTATTCTTCTTCATTTCATGGACCAAACACCAGTGGACTCAAATGCAGGGACTCTGGATGTTCGAGGTATGATTGTTAATACATAGTCTATGATTTTTATTATATTTCATAAGGGTGACTCTATTTATTTTATCTCCCCCGCCTTATGGACGTGTTAAATTTTCCAATTTCTCTTATATCTTATGCAATGGAATTTTTAAAGCCACTGGGTAAGAAGAAAGAGAAGGATTTCAGGTGTATATCATGTTCCCTCATCGTGTCAGGGGTCGCGATGGAATGATTTTTTTTGGTTTTTAAGATAGATATTTTTATGCGATCCTAGGTAAAGATAAGATGGTATTTTTTCAGGATCAAATCCATTATTATTAGCAGTGAGTGATTTTCATACCAATTGATTGGAGTACCCATGTTTTTCATGGTGGATGGGATCCTCTATCAGGATATTCTGTACCTCCACATATGAAATTAGGAAACATGGTTTTCTAGATCTCTTATCAAATGTTGTATGATGATAGTGGTAGTTTTTATGCGATTATATTGCATGTTGTGGTGGATAAGTCCCCAAAGGTGTTTCCATATGATTTCACAAGGTTACCTATGAAGAGGAAAGTGGAGTTCACCATCAATTTGGAACTCAGAACATAGTTGATATCTCTTACCTCATACCATATGACCCCCACAAACATGAGGTAATTGAAGAAACAACGGAACAATTTGGAATCTAAATGATTCATTCACTTGATAATCTCACCATGGGAGGCCCCAGTTCCATCTCTAAAGAATACTGATGGATATATTCGGTAATGTATTGATTAATGGAAGATGAATAAGGTGATGATCAAGAATAAATACAATTTTAAACATATTGATAATCTATTTTATCTTATCATCGGTGCAAGGTGGGTTTCCAAGATTGATTTGTGTTCTGGGTTTGGCCATGTCATATTCATAAAGTTAAATGTTATTAAGATGACTTTTTGATGTAAGTACAACTAATTTCTGTATTTGTTCATGACTTTAAAATTTTATAATGATCCAATGGTTTTCATGGAACTCATGAATAGTGTGATCCATTAGTACCTTGATTCCATTGTCATGGTATTTTTGGAAGACATCCTGGTCTAATCCTGGACTAAGGAGGGGCATGAAGACAATTTGAGGGTCATGTTGGGCGCTCTTTGAGACCATTTCCTATATGATAATCTTTCCAAGTGAGCTGTCTGTATTATGGGAGAAAGGTTTGTGGGTCACATGATCATAGAATTTGGGGTTTCAGTAGAGCCTAAGATTATAATAATAGTGATGTCATTGGAACATCCAAAGAATGTTTATGAGATCAATATATTTTTGGGCCTGGAAGGGTATTAAAGGTGGTTTGTTTGGGACTTCTCTTGGCTTGATCCACACATTAATGTTCTTTATTGGAATGGGAAAATTTGGAATTGATCTAAAATGTTAGGAATCCTTTGAGGAACTTAAGAAACATTTAATCATAGATTCAATTTTTCTTTTCCTGGAATCTGAAAAATGGTATGTGGTCAAATGTGATTCTACAAGAATGGTCATGGATGTGTGCTGATTTAGGATAAGCATGTGGTGGAGTATGGTTCTCTCTAACTCCAACCTTAAAGAAAGAATTACCCAACACATGACTTGAAATTAGCATGGATAATTCATGCCTTGATTATATTGAATCATTATCTCTTTGGAGAGAATTTTATGGTCTATTTTGATCATAAAAGCATGGCCCACATTTTCTCCAAGAAGGATCTGGAACTAAGGCAACATCATTGGGATGAATACCTTAAGGGGTTTGATTTTGATATCATATATTCCCTAGGAAAAGGTAATGTGGTATCCGATACTTTGAGAAGGAATGTGTATGTGAAATCGTTGAAAGATTGAAGTGATGAGTGGACCCGGATGAAGATTTTTTCTCAAATTCAAATCAATTCCAAAAGCATTGTAGGGGTGCATTATTGGCTACTGTTTAGTTTAAATCTTCCCTCTTTTATTTAATTCGGTAAGAGAATCTTGGAAAAGAGTTCTTCTCACATTCTATGTAGTTCATAAATGGTGGGGAGGTTCCCACACGAATGGCCCGAAGGCCTTATTTTCTATTTTTATAATGGATAATCCCCCTTTTTAACGGATTAAAGGGAACCCATACATGACCCGTAGGCCAATGGGATAAGGCCCAACAAACCTTCAATACATGACCCGAAGGCCCAGAGGCATACCATTCCAAATACATGACCCGTAGGCCAAGCCCACTTGAACTGCCCCTCCCCATCTTTTCTACCTCATTGATCACCTATCTCCCCACCTTACATTGCTGATCGTCTAGCATTACCCTATACAAAGCTTCATGATGCCTGGTCCCGATGGCAGCTACCATACCCTCTCATTCTTCCAATCCAGTTAGCTCTGCATCTGGTGGCTGCTACTCATGTTGCTCTGATCCTCTTCTAGGGCATGTTCTGTGTGAACTGGGATTCTCCATGGTCTTTGTATTCATATGGTGTTTTTTCTTTAAGGATGGTTTGGAAATACAGATGTTTATCTAGAAGCTATTAATGAAGGATAAACCCCAGTCTTAGTGGGACATTAATCTTGGGAATACCAAGATCTTTTATGATGTGTGTCATCAATTTTGGTGGTTTGGAATTTGTATCTAAGTTTTATACATGTTAACAGTTTAATTTAGTGCACCAAAGAACCTATAATTTTCTACAACCCTTATAAATTCCTACTTATAAGTGGGATGGGGTCACCATATATTTCATTATTGGATTACCCCACACACCTAAGGGAAGGGACATGATTTGGATAGTGATTGACCATCTAACTAAATCAGCCCATTTTCTTCCAACTAGGGACTCAACCAAATTTGATGAATTGGGCAAGTTGTATGATTCATAGGTAGTGAAAATTTATGGTGTTCCATTGGAGATCATCTCAGACAGGGACCCCTATTTTACCTCTTGGTTTTGGGATGGCATTTGAAAGGAAATGGGGTTTCACATCAAGTTGACCATGACATGATATCTTAAAATATATGGTCAGATAGAGTGGGTGAATCATATTTTAGAAGACATGATCTGAAAATTTGTGTAGGATTTTAAAGGCTTGTAGGACAAAAATTTGGGTTTGGTAGAGTTTGTGTACAATAATAGTTACTGATCCTCAATTATAATGGAACCCTTTTAGGAACATTATGGTCATCCATTTTGGTATCCATTATGCTAGGGTAGAGGTGGGTGAGACCTCGTTGTTTGGACTGAGCTCTGTATAGGAAATGTCTGATAATGTTTAGTCGATAAAATATCTTTTGTTGATAGTACAGATTCACAAAAATTATTACGATGATTAGAGGTCAAATCCTTGAAATTATCTAGTGGAGACACGGTGTTTTTTAAAGTAGCCCCTCTCTTAGGTCACCATCATTTGGATATGAATGAGAATCTAAAGCTAAGGTATATCAAACCTTTTTTATTTTACTAAGAGAGCTTTTAAGGTGGAATAGTAGATATAATTTCATTATTAGTTGACATTAATTAATGATGTGATTCATGTATCCTAGTCAAAGAAATATAATCCTAACCCATCCCACGTGTTGAACTAGGAAGAATTGGAGTTAGAATCTGATTTGTTTTTTGTGTTTGAGCAGCCAGTAATGATTTTGGACTCCCATGACAGAGTGATTCAAGGAAATTCCATAATATAGGTATAAATTCTTTTGTAACATGGGAATTATGATCATGAGACATGGGAGTGTAAAAATTGGTTTGAGGAGTCATATCCATTTTAATTATCTGATCTGAATCTGGGACAAATTTTAGATGGAGGAAAGTTTTCATAGTGGGGATAAATATCACATATATGATTTTATTTTGAGGTATTAAACTATTTATTTTTGTTCTTATCTTTTTTGTTTGAATTTATCATGATTTTTTTTTGAAAAAATTGATTTTGAAAAAAAGGTGTATGGTTGGTACACGATTAGGGAAACCATGCACCAACCCAAAAGAGACCATGAACCCTGGATAGTGGTAGTGTCTAGGTGAACGACCTTCCACATGGTGTAAACCCTCCCCATGAAAACCATTTTGATAGTTTCCTATTGGACGGAGGTTACCACACAATTTCAACATGGTTTGGAAAATCATACGGGCAAACCATGCAGCCCGTCCAAGTAATTAAACATATGAAATTTAACTTCATATCCTCTCATTATATCAACCCAAATAAACTCATATTCTCGACCATTAATTATTTTAATCCCTATGATCCTCCCCCAATTCTCTTGGATCTCTTGGACCCTCAAATCATGGGTGTTTTTGGCCTCAGATCACCAAGAATCACAAAGTTAGCCACTAATTTATTTATTTATTTATTTATTTATTTATTTCTTCTTCTTCCATTTTCATCCTTTTGTCTGTGGTTATTCTCTATATTATGGGTTGGTTTATCTAAAATGGGTCTAACCATGGTTCTTTAGGATTAATCAGGGTGTTTATGGGTTGATATTTCTTTTGTAGGTTACCCTTGTCGTGTGGTTGTGGGTTTTCACTAGATTCTGGAAGTTTATAAGATTGAGGTAGGTCATTCCATGTTTTAGAATTATTACATGTTTTTTATTCCTTATTTTCTTCTTAAATATATTAAATGGATTTTTTTTGTGGGAAAAAATGAGTTTATAAATTTTTTTGATGTGTGTATATATTGAAAGATTATTTTCCAAATGAAATTGGTTGTGTTTCATGTGTGCTTACTTATTGTGCTTCTTAAATGTGTTAGATAAATTATATAAGTGGTGTGAAGTTGTTTCCAAATGTATTTAGTGTGGGTTTGGATTTGAAAGTTGTTATTATTATAAAAATTACTGTTTTTATTGTGCGTTTATGGTTTTGGAAGTATTTGTATATTAAGAAAGTGGTTTTTGCAACATGATAAATGAAATTGAACACAAATGGGGTCATATCTATCTAGGTGGAAGCACTAGGACTAGTATCCTAGTTGAATCGATGGGGGTGAGTGCTGATTTCTTCTATAAGGATTGACGATAAAACACTAACTAAAATATGATGATGATTGGAGACCAGTAACACATTGTAAAGATTACTCTCTAGTGGATTGTGCTTGAGGATGATGTGGGTTATGGTTTATATACCATTATCACCAAGATATGAGGTTCCTAGGGTACCACTAGTTATAATTCTAGTAAGGAGTACATGTGGTTCTCTTGGGATGTTGGGATTACCATTGGCATACATTGGGCCTTTGTTTAATTTTAATTTAAATGAATTATATTATTTATATTATTTTAATTAAAATATTTTACTGAATGTGTTAAGAATATTTTCCATGAAAACTTTCATATTGGTTAGTCTTATAATCTTATGGCACATAGTCTTTATTTGTAGTGGAATCATACTTGGATTTGGAATACTATCTACATAAACCATTAGGTGTATGTAAATATTTTTATGTTTGACCCAAGTAAAGAAAATATGTTTCATTGAGGTGATGGTCGATCTGGTTTCTAGTTTTACACTTTTTGAGGTGTTGGTGGGGTTTGTTTGATGGTGGAGGCCCTCTTATTGCATGGACTCTTTGGGTTGTGGTCTAGTTGGTTCCCATCCCGTTTTGGTATTTTGGTTTTTGGTAAATGTTTTTGAAATGTTTTTTCTAGAAATATTATATATCAATTTTGGGTATGGATATTGATATTGTTGTGATTTTTCCTTTTTGAGAATAGTTTGTGGTTGTTTATCATGGGTCAAATCACTCCCAAAAGTGTATTGTTGATACTCAGGAACTAGTTTTCAGCTCAAACAGATCAATATCACCTTTCGAGCCTTGTCACAGGCCAGTTTTGGTGTGAGTTAGGATGTCACCCCAGCTTGGTTCATTAAAAATTACAAGTGGATCATAATTATAAAAAAGGTTTGATGTCATTAATGAATAGAAATATCATAAAAATTTCATTCAAAACATTCAGGATGAATGTAAACTTTTGACACTAAAAATCGTTTATTTAGAATAAATGTTTACAAAAAAATGTTGAATATAATTTTCAATTAAAATAATCTTTGAAAATTATAATGTATGATATAAATTATTTATTTTTCATGATGGTGGAAATTTAGTTCATTTTATATATGTCAAAAAATGATTCCATTCACATTTTCTTTAAAATCCAAATATGACTTGTTTAGAAAACTATGTGAGAATTCCTTTAAAAAAATTGTAACAATTAAAACATATTTAAAAAATTATTTAATAAATCATTTGGATAATGTTAAAAATATTTTTGAATGAGTTTTTAGAAAACATGTTTATGGAAGATTTTTTTTGACAAGGAAGAGAAATAAAGTTAGATTTTATTAAAAACATTTTCTCAATCATTTCAAAACATAGTAGAGGAATATAATAATATTACTCGAGAAATTAATGAATAAATATAGGATAAGAAAATGAAATGGGTTTATTAGGTATTGATCAAATAATTTCATTCAATGAAAATTCAAGTATAAACAATCAGAAATCAAATAAGATTGTAAAATCACTTTCAAGGATCATAATTTTGAAGATAAAATTAATAAATTAATTGATTATCTGTAGTGAATTTAAATCGTAATAAATAAGTTTAAAAACAACTTAATATTGTCAAAATTCATTACACATATAATCTTATAATTTCAAATAAAATGAAGAAGTAATATAACTGAGTGTAAATAAATTTAGTAATGAAATTATTTACCACCTTCTAATTTCCAATTTAAATCCCCTTGGATTATATAATTCAAATTATTACTTTAAATAACATGAATCATGAATTATTTATGATATTGAATGTAATATGGTAACTTTATATTCCATATAAATAAATTAGGAGGATAACAATAGAAAATTTCATAATAAAGTGAAATAGCCGCAATGTCCCTTTTCTCATGATTCCTTTTTGGATGAACACCCTTTAACCTCCAATATAATTATTTTAATCATATTAATAATTTATAATAGAAATTTAACCATATTTATAATATCATATATGATACTATTATAAAATTTTACAACCCATTTGTTAATAATATTTCTTTATTTTCATTCTTTCGTGTGTTAATTGTCCTGTTTTGTCATTTGTGTTGAGTCATGAATGTTCCAGTTATTGTGTATAGGATATAGATCTATCATCTATATAATTGTATTAATTTTATTAATATTTTATTCACTCATTATATATATTTTTATAGTAATTTTTATTGTTTTACATATTAGATGAATAATTTTTCTTTGTGTAGACGGTATGTCATATGTACACATGAGTGACAATATCATTACATCAATGATTGAAAGGGTATAGAAGTGTATGATATATTAATTTACCATAATTTAAATCATGTAATATATATCACATATATTACTTAAATTTATCCTTATCACATTATCTAAAAACACTATGTAAAAAAAATAATCACATCCCTTCTTGAGGCGATTGTTTGTCGTACACTCGAGGGATGTAATCATTTTCCAACAGGATAGAAAGTAAGAAGGTATATAAGATATTTCAAAAAAAAATTATAATAATATAATCAATTATATATATATATATTAAATTGATAATTAAATTAAATTTTGAGATGTGTTGATGGAAAAAAAGTTACATCGGTTCAGTAGGTGGTAGACCTCTCTACACATGATCGATGATTTCGATTCTCATTTGATGGTAGATGAGATGGTATAGATTATACCAATATAATAATAAAATATAATTAATTTGGAAATACTAGTTTTATTATACTATAATTATTGAATTATATTTTAAGGAGGTGAGGGATAAAATAAAATAAAAACAATCTTTTAAAAATGTTACCTTTTTAATATGACCTATTTAGGTTTTCAAAAAAAACATCATAAGATAGATTTATGATATAACCAAGGGAACAATGTTTTTTTATAGGGGAGTAAGAAAATTATTTCTTTTTCTCTTTTCTATACCAAATGGATTTGGTTTTGTGAAGAGGGAAGGGGAGGGTGTCATTTTATAGGTGGGGGAGAGGACATACCTAGAATTTTTGAAATGAATCAATGGAACTAGACTTTTTATCATAGAAAAAGCCTCATAAAACGGTAATTTTTTTTATCATTATAGGTTATAAGGTTGGTATATGTCCATAAAATGGTTTTTGGAGAAGTTATAGGTCTTTTTTTACCCATATCTTTTTATTTTACCCCTATAAACCTATTTTTACCTTAACCATCAAAGTTAATTTTTTATTTTTGAAACTATATATAATGGAATAATATTTATAACATTATTAGATAACAAATTTTTTTTATGAAAAAAATTGAAATGATATTTTAAAATTCAATTAATAAATGTTCTATAATTTAATTAATAATTAAACTTAGAGATATGTTGAAAAAACTCCATTTCGAGAGACAAATTACAAATGATTAAATAGTTTTTATATCATAATTCACTATAAAATTGATTCCAATTACAAAAATTTATTATATTTTAATATAATTATAATAATTATAATTCAAAACAATTTAAAACATAATTTAACCTTTTGAATAGTTTAAATTAAAATCAATCTTTAACAAAATCATTAGTTATAACTTTACCTTAATAAATTAAAAATTTCAGAAAAATACCAAAAGTTCACACTAATATAACTTTTATATGATAACTTCCAAATCTATGTTCATATTTAGAAATAAAGTTTCAAAAAGTGATAAAATTAAACTTTAAATTATGCGTACAAAGATAGACTTAATTGTCTTTGTGAAAAATTATAGAGTGATATAAATCATAAATCATAAGAAATTGAATAGTTAGTGGAAAGTTAAGGACCTAAAAATCATAAATCTGTGATGATTTATAGGACCATTTGATTCATTAGATAAAAATTTAATAATATAATTTTTTTTCAAGATTTTTTCACTATTTTTGAGGAATACATTTTTTACCTAAGAATATAAGGAATTATACTTCCTTGGTATCTTTTTATTTCTTAATCACAATTTCATCCTTTGGTTTTACTCAAATAAATTTATACTTTGTAACTTACTCCAAGAAATAAATGTCAAAAATAAACTTTTCTATGAATAAAGAAATATAATTAACATTTAATGGATCTTAATATATATATAACAATGAGTATTTCAACAAATTTCTAAATATTTTCTAAAACCAATATGATTAGAAAAAGTTATTAATATCTTAACATCAAATCTAAAACCACTAGTTCATCATTATTATATATATTTGAAATTATTTAATTAAAGACAATTAAATATTATTAAGAACATCCCATAGTATATTATTTGGATCTAAACCCTTATAGTCCTTCAATTGTGGGTTTAATCCCTATGGCCTTTACCAGATGTAATGGGTTTTCACTCGTTAGGTGGGATTTCCTTTCTCCAAAATAGTATAAACATGATTCCTATAATTCTACCAATAATTTATGACCCATAATTACTACAATAGGAAAGATAATATATACATTAAAGGTTAAAAATACCCTTAATATTAAATCTAAAAATAATAGAAAGGTATTATTCCTCAAATAACATTTTCATATACTAAAATAATTGGTCTTATTCCCATAAATGTTTTCCAAAAGTATCCTAAATCATGTTAACTTTCCTAACACAATTTTTTAAAGGGGTTTAATAATACATATAACTTATGGTCAACCTTAAATTCATAAACATACGAACATATCTACAACTATTATGTTAATTAAGTCATATATTCTTCTAATATTTAACACAATCCCTAGTCATTTCATTATTCCTATAATCAAAATACCATTGTAAAAACAATTATACAATTTAATTATTTAATCTAAAGAGGAAAATAATTAAACAATTTTATTTCAAAATAGGTCCATATTTAGTATAGGGGTTAACTATTAGAATATGGGATTAACACAGATAATTCCCAAGTTCTCCACATTTATGAAAACAAACTATAAATATATATATATAATTAAATTTATTTCCTTCCATAAAAAGCATTATTTTCCTTTATCAATTCATTGCATTAGGCCCTTACATTCTTCATAAAAAACATTTTACCTTTACATTAATGGATTTTCACTATTTTTATTGTTCCACATTTTTTGACATAATAGTAAGAGATCCTTCTACCATAAATGGTCTCCCCCACAAGAGAACATAGAGAACTCCATCTTAATCATATTTAGTGAGTTTGGGATTTTATTAAGGTATATGTTGTTAATAATATTTTTGTATAAATGATTAGACATAATCATGATATCTTTCAGTTTTTCATCATCCCATTTGGTTTCTCATAAACACCATATTTTACTTCATATTCAATGTTAACATAATTCCGTCAAGTTATAGCCCTTGACTAAAATAAAAAATCATAGTGTGAGAAAAATTAATTGTAGTGGTAAAACCATATTAACATTTATAGAATGTCTATATTTTGAAATATTATTTTCAATATAATACACATTAGGTTTAAACTATGTCATTCATTTTCATCATCTACTCAAATCAGTCATAATGATTTGAAAATAATATATGAGTTATGCTAATCGTATCCCGAGGGAGTGTAAAAACATTTCTACAGTAAGGCCCATTATCATGCACCAGGTGAGGATCTAGTCAATCCTAATATTCCCTTTTTTATGTTATTAGTACTAGGTAAAACTATTCTAGATCTACACATACTTATTGTATCCATTCAAGGATTTATTTCTATGAAAAACACATAATCTCTTCCATAATAAATCTCTAGAATATTATTTTATACATATCCTTAGTGTATATCATAGGGTTCTATTCCCTAATATATGTTTTCTTAAATATATTTCCCATGTTTTCTACTAAAAATTTTATAATACCAACTGTAGTGACCCCATGTATAATAACTTATATTTGATGTCTACTTTATTACATTGGAATAACATACAAGTGATTTCATCCTAAATGACCGAATAGTTTAGTACTCTTGTTAATCTTGATAGGTACATGGTTCACATATTACAATTGAATAAAAAAATTTCAAAATATATTTTTTAAAATTAACTTTGTCCCTCGAAAATATCCTTTAATATCATTCTTATTACACATTCTAGATTCCTAGGAAACGAAATAGAACAACGGTGAACTCAAATTCTTAATAAGGGTTAAGTATAGTGGAATATATCTTGAATAAATAAACAATAATCAATCAGTTATAATCAATATGTAAATTTATATATATTAGAATAGATTCTATTTTATCAATAACTGGACTATCATGATTAGATAAGGCATAATCAATAAGGAAAGATAAATAAATAAAAAACATTCTATTTATTTAATAACCCGAGAAAAAAATATTTCCTAATATAATATCATTGATAAAATATCCTGGATAATAATAACTAAATTATTAATAATTTAACTTCTTAAATATTGGAAATAATGATCTCATGCATCATGAAACCACTACTATCAAGACCATTTAAAATACATTTTTAAACTATTGGGTAGGTATACGGTAGAAACCCATTTAACCAATTCTATCCAACTAATTCATCTTATGATACTAAATATTCATAGAGGGTATATCTATAACCTATCCCCACTCATATTCACATTTCTAATTCATTCCTTATATATTGAATAAATAATTTAATTCTTAGACAATATTCCTTATCATCAAATTTCCATTCAATGTAAGGAATTCATAATAAAACTAATTTTTCTTTTCAATCATATAACTTTCCAATTAAAATACCATATGTAAAAATGATATATTATTTAATTAATAAGTATCTCCATGATAAATAATATGTATATTATGGGAAAATTTAACTTCCAATAATAATAAGAATGTGAATATTTCAAGTTAAATCCAATGATTACAAAAATTAATCAAGAAAGATAATTTCAATAATTTCCTCGGTTAAAATGAGCATAAACCATATATATAAAAAATAATGATCCTATCAATACAATATATCCCCATTTTATCATATGTATAATAAAAGTTTTATGTCATTTTCAAATATAAATACCCTAAAAATACCATTCAAAACATTCCTAAGAAAAATTACGTTTTTAGTATGAAAATCATTTTTTATCTAAAAGTTAAATAAATATTATCAAAATAATTTTAATAAAAAATATTTTAAACTTATGAATTAATATTTAAAAAATTATGTGCTAGTGATGGTGGAAATTATATACTTGTTTTATACATTAAAATATATATTCTGTTGACATTTTTTTATAAAATCCAAATGAGCCTTGTTTTGAATATGAAATGAATATTCCCATCAAATTTTTTAAAAAATTTAATCATGTGTAAAATTTTATTGAACAAATAATTTTTATAATGTAAACAAATTTATTATAAAACACGGTTTTTGGGAGGAAAATGATTTTTGATAGAAGGGAGAAATGATGTATGGTTTGTTTTAAAGATTCTCAATCTTTTTAAGTGAAATTGAGTGGAATGTGTTACTGTTACATGAAAAAATCATAAATAAAAAAGGATTAGAAATTTAAATTGGTTTACTAGATAATGATAAAATATTTTACTTCAATAGAAATTCAAGTATAAATAATCCTTATTAAAATGAGATTGAAAAATAAATATCTTATAGAGATAATAGCACTGAAGTGAAAAATATTAAATGGATCAATTCTGTGTATCAAATGTAAAAAAACAATAGTAAATAAAATATAATATAGTAAAATTTCTTTACACTCAAAAACTTTCAATATCAAAAAAAATGAATAAGTAATATAACCCAATGGAAAAAATTGAGTTATAAAATTCTCTACAATTTGGTAATTCTCACGTAAAATATACACGATTAAAATAATCAAATATAAAATAAAAGTACCATGAAAAATGATTAATTCATGATATCACATGTAAAAGTTATAGCAGATATTCCATATAAAACAAATTAGGTGTATAATAATAAAATATTCCTAAATGAAGGGGAATTAAGACGAAGTCCCTAACCTCACTCTTCCTTTTAGTTGAACCTGATTTGACCTAATGTAAAATTATTTAATCCATGGTATTAATTTTTAATATAACCTTAGTAATATTTATAATATAATATATAATATTATTATCTCATTTTATACACTACTTGAAAACAATATATTTGTAATTTCATTGTTTCTGGTGTTAATCACATTGTTTTCTATTGTGTGCTTTGTCGTGGATGTTATGTTTTTTGTGTATAGGATATTGAACAATATTATTTAGAATGATATTAATTTTATGGATATATTATTTACTCATTAAATACATTTTTATATTCATTATTCAAGGTTTTACATGAACATTGAGTGACATCCCTTTATTGAGATGACCGGTCGCACGTACACATAAGTGATCATATCATTACAATAACGGGTGAAATGTTATATAATTTTATGATATATTAATTTTAATGAATTTATATAATCTCATATATATAAAATATTTTCAATAAACGCGTCTTTATTACATTCCAAGTATTTGTTTTGTGAAATATGATTCTCATCACTTCGAGTGGCAGTAGTTTTCCAAACACATGAAGAACGTTATCATATTTTAAAAGGGTTGAAAACAAAGAAGGTATAAGTGGTATTATTATTAACGAAGTATAATAATGTCATAAATATTATATTTATATATGTATTTATATTAAATCAATTGTTATATATAATAGTGAGATACATTGATGGAAAATGAGTTACATTGGTTCATGAGGCGATAGTCCTTCGTAAACACGATGGATGATTTTCTTTTCTCTTTAATGGAGGAGGTGGTCAATATAGGATATTTAATTAACATAATAGAATAATAGTATATATTACATAATTTTTTATTATACTATCATGATTTAATATGGTTTTAAGGATTTTTATGAATAAATAAAATAAAAACTTTCATTTAGAAACATTGCCTCCTTTTTACATGATCTATTTAGTATGGCATAAAAATACTTACAGGGGATTGTTTTGATAAAACCATGTGAATTGGGTTCAATTATGGAAGTAAGCAAGTTATTTTGTGATTTATTGGATGAACCAATTGTCTTTGGTTTTTTGAATAGGTTAGGAGAGGTGGTGGCCTCATATTAGTGTTAGAGGGGACATACATGGATGTTTTGAAAAGAATCAATTAAATCCATGTTTTTATTATGGTAAAAGCCCAAAAATGGTTAATTTATAACCATTATAGATGTTAAGGATTAAATATGTCTATCCAATGAGTTTTAGACACGTTTTAGGTAATTTTTAAACAATATATTCTTAGTTTAAACCATGATAAACTCATTTTTACCTTAACTGTGACAATTAATTTTTACTACTTTTATTATTCATAATAGTAAAAAATAATTTCGAATTATAAGATAATATAAATTAAGATTATTAAGAATATGTAATAATTTTTTTAAAATTAAATTCATAGAAGTTTCATAATTCAATGTAAAATTAAACCACTTGACGTGTAAAATGAATGGATTTTTAAGGAAAGCATTCAAAATTTTAAGAATATTTTATATTGGAGTTAAATAATAAATTTATTAAAATGAACTAAATTATTTATATAATAATATAATTTAAATAATTTTCAATTAAAATAAATATAAAATATAATTTAATAGCGTTAATATTTGAAATGAAAAGAAATTTTAAAAAAAAGTATTTTTCAATATTCATCGAAAAATGAAACACATCAGAAAAATCTAAAACAAATCACAATAATATAATTTTGGTATGATGATTTAAAAATGTAAGTACATTATCAAATAAATTTTACAAAATATTTCATGAAATAATTTTAAATTATGTACCAAAATCATGAATAAATTATCTTATAGAAAAAAATAGTTTTTCTAGATTCATTTATTTTTCATTTAAATAATGATTATTTTATTTCTAATTCATAGATACGAATAATTTGTAAGGACCTGACCCTCATAGCTTAGATGGGGTTCTTTATTTTATTAAATTACCATGATTAATAGTAATTCATATACCAAAGTAATGAATAGTTTATTTGTTTTTGAAAAATAGATACGTACTTATGTTCAACATTAAAACATGAAAATAAATGAATAATTGAAATTTCATTAGGAACATTTATGAATCCAAGATTATCCCTGAAATTAATTCATAATAATCATCTATACAACCTGGGAAAAATAAAAAATTAGAAAAGGGTGAGCTCAGATTCTTAGTAAGGGTATGTAATCTAGTGGAAGTTATCATAAACATAAACACTAAGCATGATAAACTACTAAAAACACATGCCTTTATAAATATATTTGAGAATAATATGGAAGGAATAAAATAATATTAAATATAGACATATAAATGATCATAAACTAAAGAAACATAACCATTTATATTATACTAGTAAAATGATCACATGGTTTATAAATTACTAACACTATGATGAGAGAAGTCATAATGTCATACATCTGAAACATATTGTCAAGGCATCGAACAAGACGTCTGAAAATACTAGGGTAAGGCCACGACCAAAACCCAATTCTTTTTTTCTCATGTGACCTACTAATTCAGATAGGGTATATAATAGGCTCTTCCCATCACATTATAAGTCCAATTAATTACTAAAATTAAAGGGGATTAACATAAAAAACATGAAGATATGAAATAACTTTCCCCATTCTGTACACATAAAAACTAAACATTCTGAGTAGTATGGTGAATGGTATCACGATATCACATCCACAATGAAACTAGATATACATTTTTATAGAATATTTTATATTATAAGAATAATATAGTAACATAAATATTAAATAAAATTCAACAGAGGTGTTAAAATAGAAAAAAATACCCTCATAAAAACGTCAAGGAATATTTGATAGAAATACAATTTTACTTTAAAAAGGAGAGTTATTTTTAAAAAAATAAATGAATAAAACCACAAATTAAAAAATTAATTTTCCCATGATTAAATTATTGGTTTTTAGAAATAATTGTGGCTTAAAAATTATTATTTAGTGCACATGAAAATTGGTAAGAATTTGAGAAGTTCCCTTAAATCAAGATTGTTTATCAGAGAGAATTAAGAATGATCCTTATAAAAAATTTAACTCACCATAAAATAAATACATATTTTTATTAGTACACATATATAGAAAATTAAAACATAATTAATGAGGATTAAATTATAATAATTAATTATTTAATTTGGATTAATGGAAAAAAATAAACCTGAAAGAGAATGGAGGTTCGGGTAGAAAACCCTTACCTTGTCTTTGAATGTGTTCTGTACATGAGCTTAACATCATGGATAATAAAATTAAATAATTTAATTATTCAATTAATAACCTTATTTAAATATTTTTAATTCTGAATAATTTTAATGTGTTCATTTATGGACTTTAAATAAGTTATAAGATACAAATTTATTGCCCAAGAGTGTTCATTTACTTGGTTTTCATGATCGTTATAATTGTATATGATAATGGAAATCATCTAGAATGGGTATAATTCGAAAGAATTTAATATATAAGAAATTTATGAACATAAATCAGTTTAAATATTTATTCATATTATTTTTTTATATATTATGAGTATGGATCATTAGATAAAAAATTTATTGATAATCGTTTATATTTTTATGAAGGTTTTGCGATCACAATGAACTTTCTTTGTTCTATTATTTAACATCATGTATAATTGATGGTTAAAGAATCATTAAATAAGATATAATAAATATTTTTGAATTTTTTTAACCATAAAAATGCTTCGTTACCATCCTTGAATATGAAATTTAAGAACAAAACTTCATCGCCCACAAAGGTTGTAAATCAAAACCTCCAAGATAATGATTTTTTTTAAAATAAATGTAAGAGAGTAAGGATATTGATGATGGATATTTAATTAACATGATATAATTAAATTATATAGATGATAATTTAGTTGTCCTGCTCATTTTTATGGAGGAGTTGAGAAGATATTTAAAGAAAGAACTTAAAAGAAATTAAATGGAAAAAAGGAAGAGGATGTTACCTCTTGAGTACTCATCATTGAGAACTTCTTTAAGGGAAGCCGTTTTGGTCTTTTATAAAGAACAAGATATCTTAAGAGTTAGTAGAGATAATAAAATATTATTTGGGCAGAACATTTGTAATCTTAAAGGCATAGAGGAGTGAAGAGAAGAGGGAGTGAGGGGTTGTTTTTATAGTGGATGACATGAGTAATTTTTTAATATCTAATTTATTATTTTATTATTTTGATCAAGATAAGAAATAATGTTGGATTCATATTACCTAAAATATTAATAGGTACATTTGAGTTCAAAAAAGATAGTTACATCATCCATGACTCTATCATGATGTTGAAATTCATTTATTTATCATATTTCGTAAATTATTGAATTTTACTATTCACTAAAAATTAAAGTATTTCATAAAAATTGCCAAGATTCACCCTAAACATTTTCCAACATGTATAATTTAAAAATAAAATCCATTTTATTAAAATAAGTTTGTAAATATGAGAATTTTATTTTTTACATAAAATAAATATTTACTTTAAAAACACATATTTTAAATTTAATATTGATTTTATAATACTTTCAAAAATTAACTGAGGTCTCATTAAATTATCTTAAAATTATAGGAAAAAAATATTAATAAGGAAAATATTTTATGGAAATTAATTTTATTTTAAATAAATTTATTAATTTAAAATTGTAATTGAATATTTATTACTCACAAAAATATCAACACTTAATTATTAATTTTAAAAATATTCACTCGCATTTATATAGCACCTGAATTTTATTTAAACATACATGGGAGAATTTTATACTAATAAGGGTACATTACCATGAAAAAGTGTAAGTTGATTTTCATAATTATAAGTTACTATACACAAAAAATGTATGTTGATCCAATCAGACTATAAATATCTTACAGATCACAACAGTGTATGCCATTTTTTTAAAATTCAAGTCATTGAAGTGTAAAAATTATTTTTAGTGGATAGGTTATAACTATCTGTTATAAAAAAGTTTTTGTTTCTTCGGGGATAAGTATTGCATCCATTCTATATTAAATTTATTTAGAAAACCTTTATAGAGATCCTTGCTTTACCAAAATTAACATTACATAAATTTTGTGGAATATATAAACATTATACAAAAAGAGGCAAGAAGACCATACTAGTATAGTGCCTTTGGAAACATGGAAACATAAACACTGGTATATAAAGAGCTACATTATCTCCCACTAGGTTCTCATAAACTCTCACCCTTCTAAGACACATCAAACACAATAAATATCTTCATAACATGAAGAAGGAAACATAAAAAGGTGTGATATCAAATTCTTATTAAGGGAAAACAATGGAGACATATAGGCATAAATATGAGCATAATGGTATGATAATGTGATCATGAAAATATAATATCATACCCTACATATCAAAGATCATACACATGAATCATGGAAAATGTTTTGCAGTTCATAAGACATGATTCAAAAGAAAGTAAAGAACATAATTCATGATAACATAACATATTAGTAATACATAGAATTGTGGAAAACATATAAGGACATAATGATTTCTATATTAGCCATTTGATCGCTTTCAAAACCATCTTAGTAGTCATGGTTCATTTCTATGGCCGTAATAGTAGCATGAGTTCACTAATCATACCATCATAGTAGTCATGGTTCACTCCCATGGCCATCTTAGTAGTAAAGTTTCACTCCCAATACTATCTTAATAGCATGAGTTCACTCCTCATACCATTAAATCTTATCTCATGAGATATAAAACTTTACATAATGCATTGGAGGGAGATACAGGTTCTACCCATCATATAATCAAATCATACATACATGTACCACAAGATCATAAATGAACATATCATAACCCATGAAATTAAATGCATATCATAAACAAGTAATCAAGTCATAACCTATGGAAAGATATAGGTTTCATAATAATTTTACCATAACTATAACCCGTGGAAAGAAATGGGTTTTAAAAGTATATAACCCATGAATGAGAAATAGATTTCATAAACACATTACCCACGAAGATGAAATGGGTTTCATAAACCCGATGGTATTAAGAATAACTCATTCATAGAAAGGATATTAATGGAATGTTTAGATCATTTCCTTGAAAGTGTGAGAAATATAAATATATGTCATCTTAAATGGAAAATAATTTTGAAATATTATCTAAAATGTTTTCTTGAGGAAAATATCATTTTTTGTTTGAAAAATGATTTTTAATATATAAAACAATTTGAAAAAAAAAATTTATTTGAAAATACATTGAAAACATATAATGATGAAATGAAACCATTTTGAAAACCATATTCCTTGAAAATTTTAAAAATTTTCTTCCAAACATTTTAAAATACTTTTTATTTAAAAAAACATGAATAATTTTAAAGAATTCTATAAAATGTTTTGCAAACCACTTAATTGAAAGTACTATGAAAACATATAAATAAAGATTGATTTTTTTGAAAATAATTTATTTAAATACTTATAAAATAATATTTAAAATGTTTTCAAAACCATTTACTTGAAAATAATATGAAAAAATATAAATAAATCTTAAACACATTTTGGAAACCATTTCATTGAAAATAATTTGAAAAAATATAAATAAATCTTGAAAACATTTTGAAAATAGTTTCCCATGAAAACATATAAAAGATTATTGAAACCATTGTGAAATTAATTTTCTTAGAAAATTACTTTTAAAATAATTTTCCTAAAGATAGTAATTTTTAACAACAAAATGGTATATTTGATGAAATGATGGTTGTGGGGTGGTGGGGTAAATCTATATATGTCGTACGTGGTCAAAATAACATCCCTTTTGCATGGTAATAAGGATAGACAAGTGCCCCATTCAGAAAGTGACAAGAATATTTCCTTGAAGATATTGGTAAAAGTAAAAAGGGTAACAATTACTTTTAGATATTATAGGTTTATGAAATAATATTCATGAAACCCTTATTATAAAACTTAGACTTCTGACAGAAGAGACGATAAAGTCAGGCTTTCCAAAAAACACTTTATTAACTATCTTATGTACCAAAGAGTAGAATATGGTACCAATACATTATTATATAATGAAATTTTAGTGTAAAAGGAAAATAAAGAATATTTTTTAGAGATAGATCATAATATTTCATCAAAAAAGCATAAACATAAGCATTCTTGAAATGCAATGAGATTGTCTCAAAAAACTCTTATAAATTGGTATATTTGGATCATTCTCTCCATATAAGGAATGGAAATTAAATGAATAATATAATATCATCATAATATTTAGATTAATGACATGTAATGTAAATGGATTTATATTCACCACAAAAAAAATATTTTAGGTGCATAACAAAACTTGAGTCTCAAAAAAGGAAAATTGAGACAAATTGTTTTTATTGATTTGGTAAATTTTTAAACCTAAACCCCATGAAAAAAGTTTCATTAAATTGGAATATTAATACCCATAAATTTAAGTAAAATATAAGTGTAATACAATAACTTTCAGTATATACATCACACAAAATAATGGAGTGGTTAACATAGCATGTATCTCATAGAAATTAAAAGTGATATGAAATCCCCTTAGCATATGTCTTGACTCTCTCCTTACTCATACTAGATTTAAGTATAATAAATATAAGTTTATTTTAAATACTTTATAGAATAATATTATTACATATATTTCCATATATTATTTTATTAAGACCTTATATTACATAGTTGTTGATGACCTTATGTTATGGTGTCACTTCCAGTAATATTCACTTTGTTCTTCACATGTTTCTTAATTTGTTAAATAGTTGGTACTTATACTAATATAATGATTACAGAATGAATAACATGATATTAAAAACATTCATATCTATCATATGTTTATTCTAATAATCTATATCATAATGAAGCATGTTATTCAATACATAGTTCAGGGAGATGGTAAGACATACATACACATGAACACTATTTTCCCTTTTTATTACCGTTTTGAAAGAATGAATGTAATTGGAACACACAAACACACAGACACATACATATATATATATATATATATATATATTTAATTATATAATTTGAATTAATATATTATATATGACCTTTAACTTCATTAAAACCATATTTAATACTTTCCATGTGTTGTGGGAATGAATCACATCATTTCGAGGCGGTGGTAGTCCACACTTCCTCAAACGAGATTATCATATTAACACCAAAAGAAAAATAAAGATATGTATGTTGTTACAAGGAATAAATAAGATTAAATATATATTAAATATAACATATTACATATATAAGTATAGTTTCCTTCATAATGGCCACCACAATTGGTGGTAACGAAGAAATTAACAATAATTATTTCATGCAACAATAGTTCACCATACACAGAAACAGTATGTTCAACATCCATTTGATGGAGGTGTATGAAAGTGTAACCAAGATAATTTTTATAAAAACATACTAGTATATAGATGATTTGGGTGATTTCACACAATATGTAAATAAAGATATCTCAGGGGTTGAAGAAGGAAAATAAAGGAAACCAGCTTGAGAGAATATGTTACCACTTAATCGGGTAACGCCTTTTGGTTTATGCCAAATGCCTTCCTTGAGATGCTTTCTACACAATGGGAGGATTCAAGATTGATGGGAGGAATTTTATGAGGCTACTGGTGAAGATATTAGATGAAAATATAAGGTTTTAGAAGAGTGAGTAATCGGTATAGGTGGTGGCATTTTATAGGGAAGGAATATAACTCACTTAGAATTTCTAGAAACAAGTTAGGTGTGCACATTTTAATACATAAAATAAGTATTACCAAACCAACCAAAATCAATAATTGAAGCTTTATGGATGAGATATGTACATAAAATGGCTATTTGAAATGTTTATTGGTCATTTGGGCACTTAATTTTATGGTTTACTCCCTAATTAAGCTTAACATGGCATTAATTTCTGTGATTAATTTTAATCACTTTAATTATTCTTTTTGGTAAAAAATAAATCATGTTACTATTAGTCTCTAAATATTATACTAAATATAATTATGTATGTAGGATTTTTTAAATTCAAATAAAATAAGAAAAAAACTAAAATTAGTTCTAATCCCGCAGACAGGATGAAATGACGAAGTTTTAAAGTAGGGAAAATTCCAAATGTTTTTTAATATTTGATATTCATCTTCACAGTGAAATTGATTTAATTAATTAAATTATATTAATATATGTAATATTTATTTAATTTTACCAAAAAAATATTTATAATATCCTTGTTCGGAAATAATTTATTATAAAAAATGGATATTTTTTTAAAAAAAAGCAGTATTTTTCACTATTCATTAGAAAGTGATGTTTTTCAGAAAAATCCGAAATATTCACCATAGGAATATTTATAAAATATTAATTAAAAAATATATTTTATTTTATAAAATTAATTTTCTAAATTCATCTAAAATTAATTAATTTATTAAAAATCATTCCATTCAGGAAAATGGTATTTTTAACATAAAGGGACTTTTCCAAAAATATGATCTTTCATTATCAATATGTTTTATTTATATTAAAAAATTATTAAAAATATTTGGAAAATAATTATTATTATCCCTATAATTAAGTATAATGGTGAAGTTATAATTATCTCATTTAATTATTTATATTTTTATAAATATGTTTCAAAACAATTTAGTGTTGCATGAATCGAACACTATGTCAGTGTTGTGTGTTGCACAAGCCAATTTGGTATTGCATGTAGTGAAATCCAAGTTGGTATTTCATATGAAATTAATGTTTCAATTAGTATTTTAATATATATATATATATATAATTAACTATTTCTAGTGTCATGTGAAATAAAAAATATTAAAAGGATAAATTAATTTGAGAAAAATAATACTCAAAATCTCAGGGTGTTACATTCTACCACCCATAAAAGGAATTTTCCCTCAAAATTCATCTAGTATATAAATGGTTTAATACATGATAGTTTCATTCATATAACCCCACTTCATAAAAATAGAAACTGAAACTTCTCTTAAAAAGAGAAATTTGGAGCCATAATGGTTACCCAAAGCTACATATAAATGGGTTTCCACATAGGATAACATAGGTTGGAAGTGAAGATTTTACATTGAGGAAAAGTGTAAATATAATTAAGGAGTTTTTAAATTCATCAATCACAGATAGTTGAATGATAAAAGGAAAGTTGAGGGTCTCAAATTCAGAAATATATAATGATTTAAAAGGCCATCAACTCAATAAAAATTAAGGTATTGAGAAAATAATTTATTTATCACTTTTTGAATGTTTAGTAATTATTGATAAAATTTTATGAACAAAATTTATTTCTTCTATTGTTATTTTAAATATTTATAATACATCCATTACCTCATGGAATGAATGTCTAGAAATTCACATTGATGAATATAGCACTAAAATACGCTTTTAACAGATCTTAAGGCACATAAAAGAACAAAAATTCTTTAAAACATGAATTAATCTATAAAATTAATAAGTAAAACTAATAGTCCATAAAAAATATTTATTCATTAAAGATAAATATAATTTCACCAAAAAAAATCATATAGGCTAGTGGTAGATAGGAAATCCTTATCGTCCTTCGATCAAGGGTTGAAGACCCACAACCATTACGGACTTGATTAGTTGTCACCAGATGTACAAGATGCCTTTTTCAAAAAACAAAACTAATATATTACATAATATGGACATCCTTGAAATAATTTTAATCATTTATTTTCATTTTAAACTTTTTTTTAACACTAACTCAGTTCACAAATTCTTCCACAAAATCATAAATTAATCTTTTCATCAAAAATTACCCTTATAACCCTTCTCAAACATGAAAATCCAAAAAATTGAAAGGGATTCCTGAATTTTAGTTTATCATTAATTACCCTGTATAAAAAAAATAGATCTTGGTTATCACATTCCAATTATGTGAATAACCTCATCATATATTCTCTTAAAACGTGGTAATAACCTAAATTACCATTAATCCTTTTAGAAAACATGCATGCATATTTATTACAAAGGTTACTAAATATATTCCTTAAATTCAATAAGTTGTAATCCTAATACTTGGTTAAATAAAAAACATTGTCTATAATCAAATATTTTGTAGTACATATCGTCTAATTTACATATTCATATCCAGCATTCCATTATCAAAACAACATTATCTCGACATCAGGAATTAATTAAGAGTTAACTTCTCTTAATAAAAATATCATCATCCAATGAAATAACTTTTATATATCTCTATCACCATTCAATATATACTTTTCAATCCTTATAAGAATATTATACTGAAAATAATTATATAATTCTTGATTCATATAACATAATCTTTGAATTCAAAAATTTAAATACTTTATTAGTCAAACATTATTGAAGACCATTACTCATAATTCATTAACTTATTCTTTAATACCTCTTTCCTAGAATATTAAATATGAACCATGTCTTAAGGTTTATCAACCTCAATATAATCATGATTATTATGATTAATGTAAATAGTACTCGAAGAACATCACATACCTTTCCAATATCATTTGTTGCCTCTTTATCTTCCGAAGTATAACCGATACTTGTAATACCTTCTTGATTCTATTTATGTGATTTACACTTGGGAAATCGATTATCATAATTCCTATAATTTCCACATCAAAAAAATTAAGTGTTAACCATGTTCCTTCTAGTTATCCCAATTACTAAAACCAGAAAGCGTAGGGTGAGAAACACATATTATATAAGAAAGCCATATAATCATGAAAAATTACTTACATGATGTCTAAATCACGGAGACATTATTAATCTATGAAACCCTAGGTTTATCATAGGTAATTAATAGAAAATTATTATTTTAATCCTTCTTTATGGTTCTTGAAAATTTTGTGAATTCCCAAAGCATATCCCCTAGGAGTGTCAAACTAGGTGTGCAGAAAGACCCATTGCCATGTACCAGACTACCCCGAGTCAAGCCCATAACATGTTGTCAGATTTGTTATCCATTGGTACATCTATTCTAGAGCCACATCCAATTGTAGTATATAGACAGAGAAGTATTGTTATGAAACAACTCACCCTATCTTTTTCCAAAAATCTAGATCATTTTCCTAAACATTATCTCTTCCTTATACATATCCTAAGAGAAAACCCTATACATATCCTTATAAAGAAAGCTAGGAATCCCACTGAGGTTTTCTCATCCTAGTTTTTGAAGGATGAATAATACTTCCCTCTGATACTAACTATAGAGACCCTCTATTTACTAAAATTAACATTACATAACTTTTGAAGAATGCATAAAAATTATACAAATAGACGCAAGAAGATTGTACTAGTATATTGCATTTGGAAACATGAATACATAAACACTAGTACATAAATGAGCTAAATAATCTCCCACTAAGTTATACTTGACTATAACCCTTATTAGAAACATCAATCATAATACATATCTTTATTACCTCAGGAAGGAAACATAAAATGGGGTGAGCTCAAATGCTCAGTAAGGGTAAACAAGGGATACATGTTAGTATAAATATTATCATAGGTGTATGAGAATGTGATCATGAAAATAGAATATCATACCATACCTATCAAAGATCATACACGTGAATCATGGAAAAAGTCCTGGCAGTTTATAAGACATTTATCAATAGAAGTAAATGAAAAAATCCATTAAATAATAACATAGGTGTAAGTCATGGAATTGTTGAAAACACATAAGAATATAATTATTACCATAGTATCCAAATCATCACTACCAAGGCCATCTTAGTTGTCATGGTTCATTTCCATGACCATCATATTAGCATGAGTTCACTCCTCATACCATCATAGTAGTCATGGTTCACTCCCATGGCCATATTAGTAGACAAGGTTCACTCCTAAGACCATATTAAAAGCATGAGTTCTCTCTTCACAACATCATAGTCTATATCACGAGATATAAAAAATCACCCAATGCATTGGAGGGGGATATAGATCCCACCCATCACATAATGAAATCATACATACATGTTCCACAAGATGTTAAATGAACATATCATAGACAATGAAATGAAACTTTTATCATAAACAAGTAAACATAACATAACCTATGGGAAGATATAGTTTTCATAATCATTTAATTATAAACATAACCCCTGAAAATAAGCTATTTTAAAAAGAAAATAAACCATAAAAGTGAAATATATTTTATAAAATATTAACCATGAAGAAAAAATGGGTTTCAAAAATACCATGACATTAATAAAAACTCATTAATAGAGATGATATGATTGGAAAAATTAGTTCATTCCCAATATGGTATGAGTAAAATTAATAGATGTCATCTAGGATGGAAAGCAATTTTGAAATATTCTTTACGAATGTTTCTTGAGTAAGATATCCTTTCTTGTTTGAAAATGGACTTCTAATACATAAAACCATTTGAAAATCATTTTCTTCGAATATAAATGGAAAAATTATAAAAATACATGAAATCATTTTGAAAACCTTTTTCCTTGAAAACTTTTAAAATAATCTTCAAAAAATATTAACAATCCTTTTTATTGAAAAAACATTAAAACTTTTAAAAAAATTATACAAATGTTTTGAAAACCATTTATTTGAAAATTCTTTGAAAACTTATAAATAAATTTTGAAAACATTTCAAAAATCATTTTTCGTGGAAAATTTTAGAAGAATATTGAATTTATTTTGAAAATCGTTTCATTGAAAATACGTTGAAATTATTTAAATAATGCATAAAAATGTTCTGGAAACTATTTATTTAAAAAGAATTTGAAAAATTATAAACAATGAATGAATACATATTGAAATTTTTTTCCATGAAAGTATATTGAATAATTTCGAAATAATTTTGAGAAAAAGTTTCCTTGAAAAATTCGTTTAAAAACAATTTCTTAAAGATTATCCTTTTTAACAATGCAATGATATCTTTAAGACATGACCATAGGAAAATCCATACATGTCATAATATTTCAAATGAATATTCCTTTTACATGGTAAAAATGATAGAAAAGTGCCTTGTTCATAAAGAGAAATTAATATTTCCTTGAGGATATTGGTAGAATGCCAAAAGGTTAAAAATTATTTTAGATATTATAGGTAATGGAATAATATTCTTGGAATCCCTTTTTAGAAAACATAGATTTCTGACCAAAGAGAGGGTAAAGTTTTTATTTCCTAAAAACAATTTATTAACTATCTTATGTACCAAAGAGTATAATATGGTAACAATAAATTAGTATATCATAAAATAAAAGAGTATAAGAAAACATATGAATATTAATGAGAGACTTATCATAATATTTCATCAAAGTAATAAAAAACATAAACAATCTTGAAAAGCAATGAGATTGTCACAATAAACTCTTATAACTTGGTATATTTGGATCATGATATCCATGTAAGGAAAGGTAATTACATGATGAATATAAAACCATGAAAATATTTAGATTCATGATAATACATTTAAAATGGAATTATATTCACCTAAAAAAAGTGTTTGGATGAATAACAAAACATGAGTCTCAAAGAAGAAAAATTGAGATGAAACATATTTACTGATTTGGAAAATTTTAAAACATAAACCAAATTAAAGAAGGATCATAAAATGGGAATGTTGATACAAAAAAATTTATTTAAAAAATAAATATAATACAATAATAGGTAGTAAATAATCCACACAAAATGAAAGAGTGGTAAACATAGCTTGTATATCACAGAAATCAAAAGTGAGATGAAATACTCTTACCTTATGTCTTGACTCTCTCCATATCCATAAACAATTCTTGTATAATTAATATAAGTGTATTATAAATATTTTTTAAAATAATATCCTTATATCTATTACAAATATTCTTTGATTATGACCTTATATTACCTTCTTGTTAACGATCCTCTGTTAAGGTCTCACTTTGGGTAATATTCTCTTTGTTCTTCTCATGTGTCTTAATTTGTAAAATAGTTGGTACATTAACATATATCATGATTCAAGAATGTAAAAAATGATATAAATATAATGTATATAGATTATATATATATTATAATAATCTTTACTATATTGAAGTACTTAATGGAATTCACCATTCATGGAGCTGGTAAGTTGTCCATATAAATGAATGAAATTTTCTGTTCTTATTGCCGTATTGAATGAAAGTATGTAAATGGAATATATATATATATACAATTATTCAATTATAATTAATATATTATATATGACATATATGTTCATTAAAACTATTATTAATACATTACATGTTGTTTGTGAATGGATCTCATTGGTTTATGGGGGCGGTAGTCCACACTTCCTCAAACGAGATTATCATTTTAACCCTAAATAGAATGTAAATTGATGTGTTCTTTAAAAAGGAATAAAGAAGATCAAATACATAGTAAATATAATATATGATAAATATAAATAGAGTATTCATCATAATGTCCACCATGATTGGTGATAAAGGTGAAATGAACAATCATCGCTTCATGCGACAGTAGTTCTCCGTACATAGAAACAGTCTGTTCAACATCCATTAGATGAAGGTGTGTGTAAGTAAAGGTCAGAAACATTTCATAAAAACATAATATTATTTGGAAGATAATGTTTTTTTCACCAAATAAGGATATAAATATAGTCGATGTGTTGATGATTTAAAATAAATGAAAGGATCCAGAGAGAAGATGTTATCTCTTAATATGGTAACTCCTTTTGGTTTTTTCCAAAAGGATTCCATGAGAATATTTCCTCTAAAATAGAGGAATAAAGGTACAAGTGAAGATTTTTGGGAGTATAATTGGGTTGATATTGTATGAAGATAAAAGGTTTGAGTGGTGGGAGGAATGGGTAGAGGTGGTGGCCTTTTATAGGGAAGGAAAAGGACTCACATGGAATTTCTAGAATAAGTTAGGTGTGCACATGTTTTTATCTAATATAAGTTTTACCAAACCAAAAAAAGCTCAAAAATGGAAGGAATATGGACGACATATGGACATAAAATGGGTTTTGGAAAAGTGTCTAGGTCCATTGGGCCCTTAATTTTATGGTTTACTCCCTAAATAAGATTAATTTTGTCTTAACTGTTGTGATTAATTTTAATCCGTTTTTCTAATTATTTTGGTAAAAAAGTTAACATAGTTTTATCAGAGTCAAAATATTTGAATTAATAAAATTTTTTGTGACTTGTTTTTTAAATTTAAATCCTAGAAGAGTAAAAATTAAAATTAGTTTTAATCCCGCAAATAGGACGAAATAACGGTGTTTTAAAGTAGGTGTATGTTTAAAAGTTTGTGAAGATTTTATATTCAGTTTCAAAGTGAAATGATTATAATGAATTGAATTATATTAATAGATATAATATTTATCAAATTTTACCTTAAAACATATTTATAATATCATTTATCATTAATAATTAATTAAAAACAATGATAGTTTTTAACTAAAAATATTATTTTTCACTATTAATGAAAAAGTGGTGTTTCTAAGAAAAATCCCAAAATTTCACCCTAGGATACTTTTGAAATTTTGAATTAAAAAAATTAAGTTTATTTTATCAAAATAAATTTCTATGTGTCTAAAATTAATTTTAATAATAAAAATTGGTCTATTCAAGAAACAAATATTTCTAATATAAACAAACTTTTCCAAAATTATCATCTTTCATTTTCATTATGTCTTATTTAAATAAAACAATTATAAAAAATATTTGGAATGTAGTTATTAGTATTCCTACAACTATGTCTAATGGTGAGGTTACAATTATCTCATTTAATTAATTATTTATATATAAAGATGTTTCATAGAAATTCAGTGTTGCATGCATTGTACGCCAACTTGGTGCCGCGTGTAGTGCAAGACAAGTTGGTATTGCGTGTAGCGCAAGACAAGTGGGTATTGTGTGTGAATGGAATATTTGAATTAGTTTTTTAATATATATATATATATATATATATATAAACATTTCCACTATCATGTATAATAGAAAATATTGAAATGATAAATTAATTTGAAAAAAATATAATTCTCTAAATCTTAGGGTGTTATAACCTTAGGCTGTGCATTCTTCCCCCCATACCAAAATTTCATCCCATAAATTACTATAATCTTACCTCATAAAAATATTTGGTTAGTTCTTCATCATAAGTTTCTTAGGCTCCTGCATTGCCTCTTCAATTTTATTATTTTTCCGAAGTACATTTACCAGCTGAGTTGTCTGATTCCTCAACACATATTCTTTACTATCCAAACCTAGATAGGATCTTCAGAGTAAGATAAGTCTGGTTCCAATTATACATCCTTTAAATTCAGTACATGTTTTGGGTCTAGAATTTACTTTCTCAAAAAATGAGACGTGGAACACATTGTGAACCATAGAAAGGATTTGTTTCATTTCCAAATGATAATCCATAGCTCCAATTCTCTCCAAAATTTCAAAATGACCAATGTATATAGGGATAAATTTACCATTAATCCCAAATATTATTACACCCTTACATGAAGATACATTTAAGAAAACATGTTCTCCCACTTGAAATTACAAATCCTTCCTTCAATTATCAATATATCACTTTTTTCTTCTTTGAGATGCTTTGATATGGGTTCGAATAATCGTTACCTTTGATATTTCTTCTTTCGCAAGATCTGGGCCCACAATCTTACTTTCACCAAATTCATCCCAATATGTTGGTTTACAATATTTTTTTTATAAAATGCTTCATATGAGGCTTTTTTAATACTTAATGGAAACAATTATTGCTAGAAAACTATACCAAAGGTAAATACAAATACCACATGCCTTAAAATCATGTGGGAACTTTCTAAACATATATTATAAAGATTGGATCGTCCTTTCAGATCGCCCATCTATTTGAGGGTGATAAGAAGTACATATTGAATCTCAGTATCCAATTATTTTTAAATAATTTTCCATAATTTTTTTGGGAATCACAGATCCTAGTCAGACACAATTGAGATATGTGCTCCATGAAGTCTCAAAAACTCATTGATATAGAGTCATTCATGGTACTCTGGTGGAAAATCATCCATTATAAATGTGTAGATTTTTAATGTCAATCCAAAATTACTCATATTTAATCATTCTTTCTTGGAGTATAGGGTAATCTAGTGACCAAATTGATGGTTATGTAATCCCATTTCCATATAGAAATAGGTAGCGGTTGCATGAATCAACTAGGAGATTGTCATTCAGCCTTCACCTGTTGATATACTAAATATCATGATACATAATCAAAAAATTTCTACTTCGTGTTTTCCCACAAGAAATTTTCCTTCAAATATATATAAACATTAGTGTTACTGTGGTGTATAAAGAAATTTGAGCTATGGGAATCATCCAATAACCCCCTTTTCAGTTCAGGTATAGAGGGAACACATATCCTCTTCCACAGTTAAGAAATTATATCTGCACACATGATGTTAGCCAACTTCCCTTCATTCACCCCTTTAATTTTCTTCTAATGATTTTCTTCATTAGAATGAAAAGTTTTAATTCTTTACAGTAAATATGGTTGGGAAAAAATTGTAAAAGTAATGAGGTTTCACCTTATTTGATAATTACCATATCCATATTTATAAGATCCACAAATACGCATTACCTTTGATTCCTGATTTTAATTAAAAATCCACGATCCTTCTTGATTAATGCATCACCTAACTTATTTTCAATTCTCGAGTGGTAGTGTGTGGAATAATCATAATCCTTGAGTAGCTAAATCCAACTCATGTGCCTCATTTTGAGTTCTTTATATGAGAAGATATATTTTAAACTCTTGTGATCTGTATATATCTCAAACCATTATTCATAGATATAGTTACATCATATCTTCAAAGAAATGATTACAACTGCTAACTCAAGACCATGAGTTGGATAGTTTTGTTTATGAATTTTGAACTGCCTTCATTCATATAAAATAACTCTATCATTCTGCATAATGATACACCCAAGTCATTTTATTGATGCATCTGTATAGATCATAAGTCCACCATTTCCCGGTGGTATATTTAGGATTGGATAATTCACTAATCTCATCTTCATTTCTTCAAAACATCCTTCACATTCCTTTATCCATAAAAACATAACCCCTTTACAAGTATGTTTGGTCAATGGGTTGGATAAACGAGTGAATTTATGAATGAAATTCTAATAATAACCTACTAAACCAATAAAACTATGCACCACGGTTATGTTCATTAGAGTAGTCCATTCCTGGACAACCTTTTTATTTGTGGGATTGACTAAGATTCCATATTTAGAGGAAATATGGCTTTGAAAATAAAAGGACTGAAGCCATAATTCACCCATGATAAACTTCCCATAAAATTCATTTCTTCGAAGAGTATTTATAATAATGCGTAATTGATTCTCATAATGATCATAGATTTTAATGTATATTGGGATATCATCAATAAATACCAAAAGAAATTTCTCAATATATTCTTTGAAAACTATACTCATTAGATCTATGAAAACAGAGGGTGCATTAGTCAGTCCAAATAGAATTACTGTAAACTCTTAATACCCATACCTGGTTTGAAATTGTACCTTTGGATTATCTTCCTTCCTCACACACAACTGAGGATATCTAGATCAAGGATCAATTTTAGAAAACTATTGGGATCTATGAAGTTGATCAGATAATTCATCAATCAAAGATAGGGGATACATATTCTTTATTGTAATATCATTGATTTCTATATAGTCAATGAAAAAACTCATGGATCTATCTGTCTTGTTGACAAAGAGACCAAGGGTTCCCCATGGAGAAACACTAGAGTGGAAAAATCCTTTGTCACTAAATTCTACTAGTTGATTCTTTATTTATACTAATTCCATTGTGGAATTTCTATAAGGAGTATTTGATATAGGTCTTTCACTAGGAATTAAATCAATTGATTACTTAATTTCCCACTTTGGATGATGTACAAGTAAATTCTATAGAAATTCATCAACATATTCATTCACAATAGGTACATCCTCAATTTTAATATTTCTTTCCTCACTCAATGATGATAAGTTCTCATCCCCCAAATAATATCAATAAATATATCTACTGGGGGAGGATCTAGATAAGAATCAAATGGTTATTTTTTTCCCTAAATATAATGAATTATACACCTTCTTCACGAATTGAAATTTTATTCGTCTTTTAATTTATTTTCACATCATATTTGGATAGTCAATCCATTATAAGGATTATGTAAAATTCAACAATATGTACGATGATAATATCAGCAGATAAATCATATTTATACACCATAATGGGGACTGCCTGACATATCTTTATAGCAATTAGACTTACCTTATATGATTTTACTAACAACTCCCTTGTTAAGGATAATTGGAAATATCTAAAATTTATATAAAATTGGGAAGATATAATGGAATCTGATCATGAAAAATCAAATAAATCATTGTCCAAGTTTGAGGAAATGATTATAGTACCTTCCAATAAATCATTATGAACTTCAAATTCAGCTATGGTGATCACATTAACTTGGCCTTTCTCCCTTGCAATTCTATAGGAAATGTTTACTTTATGATTAGAAAATAATTTCTATAATGTCCCATCAATTTATAATTATATCACTGAACACTGATAGCTTCTTTCTTTCCCTTTCAATCTCAAGATGGGTGGCCTTTTTCTCCACATTTGTAGTTGACTCCTTTCATTTTAAGTAGGATATGGGGTGTTTCTTTTAACAAGTATTACATGTTTGAAAATTCCCATTTGTAATATCCCCTTTTCCTATTCATTCCTCTTCAGAACTCTTATTTCCTTTGTTTCCTTTAATGTCATAAGACTTAGAGAATTCTATTTCTATTTTGATTGTACATGATACTATATCTTTATTTGATGGGAATATTTGGTAAATTAATGCCTTTCAGAATAATGTGTTTAAAACCAAAATGAATCAATAAATATTTTTCCGTGGATTAAGTATGTATTCCATGACAAGCCTTTTTATCCTTGTGAAGTTCGCTTCATTATTTGCAACAATGTCATCTTGATTTTCCTTAGATTCAGAAACTTCCTTTCCATATCTTCTCATTGTTCATGAGGAAATTATTTTTCTAATAATATTTCCTTAAAATATTTCTATTCCACAATTTCAATATCTTCATACTTATTTTTTTTTGAATTAGTGACCACAATTATTCAACATCTCCTGATAAATGATAAACATCAATGACAACCTTCTCCCTTCTATTACATCCCAAAGTGGGAAATATATCATTTAAGTAACTTGTGCACTACTCTTATATGAATGGGTTTGTAGTCCTATTAAATGTTGGAGGCTATTGTTTTATAAAGCAGTCTAACATTACTCCTCCCATTTTGGTTAAGGGTTCTCCATACTGGTAGGGTTATTGTTTATAACCTGAGTTGGTTGTCATAGTTTACTTATAAGTTTCTCAACAACAGTCACATATCAAGAACCAACATCATTATATTGCATAGGGGGATCCCTACATGGGATACGCACATTCATGAAGTTTCCATTCATTCCACTAGGACTCATTTATATATGATTACATACACTAGATTAGGTTATGAATTATATTTCATAGTCTCAACTAGTAGAATACTAAACATAAATTGAAATCCAATGCATAACCTATCCCATAACAATAAACATGGTTTCTTAAGGGAAGCATTTAATTTTAAATCATTCATAATGGATTTTAAAGGAGATGTGAATTATATTATGAATATTCCCCGTGAGTGTCAAACCAGGTTTGTAGTAATTCCCTTTGTCATGTACCAGGTAACCTCAGGTTAAGCCCAAAACACATTTTTAGAGTTGTTACTCTTATGTACATATGTTCCAGAACCACATCCACTTCTATTATCCAGACATGGATTTATTTACTAGGTATATCCACTTAATATGTTCCTTACAAAAATTACAGGATGTTTTTGTATGTTTATACTCAAAGGTTATCTTAGGGTTTTGTTCCCTAATCTACATTTCTTAAATCTTGTTTCTAGGTTTTCTACTAAACACCCTCTGATACCAACTTCAAGGACCTAACCCCAAAAACCCAGATCTAATTCCATAATTTATTACATTAGCATGAATAAAATAAATTCATATCATGAAAGAATTAATATTTCAGTAGATTTGGAAAAATAGATACAAACATTAGTTTAACAATATAACATTAAGATAAATACATAATATAAATTCCATTGGAAACATCTATGACTCCTAGATTATCCAAAAAAGTTATTCATAATATTCATATTCAAAATCTAGTGAAAATAAAAAACATGAATGGGGTGAGCTCAAATTCTTTATATGGGTAAGTAATAAACTAGAGGTTATTATAAACATAAACACTAGGCTTTGTGGACAACTAAAAACACATGCCTTTAAAAATATACATGAGAATAATATGGAAATAATGAATGCTGATTAAATATGGACATATAAATGATCAGAAGAGAATGAAACATAACAGTTGATATTCTTCTGTTTGATTGATCACATGGTTTATCAATTACAGATACCATAATGAGGGAATGTATAATACTGGACGTCTAAAACATATTGAAATGGCCATGAATAAGATATGAAAATGCTAGGGTAAGGCCTCAACCGAAACCCAATTCTATTTTGTATCATTAGACCTACCAATGCATCGAGGTGTTATATAGATCCCAAAACATCACTTTCTAAGTCAAATGTATTCCTTATATTAAGGGGTATACTCATAAACAACATGAAAATATAAAATAAGATTCCCTAATCTTTACACATAAACACTAACCATTCTGAGTAGTTTGGTGAATGAAATAAAGATAAAAAATCCATAGTAAATATGATAATTAAACATTTTATACAACATGGTAGATGGTAAAACTAATATATTAACCTCAATAAGACAAAAAATTCAATATAGGTGTCGAAATAGTCAAAAATACAATAATAAAATCATCGATTTTTTTTTGATATAAATACACTATTAATTTGAATAGAAGAGTAATTTTCTAATTTGATTTTGCATAAAACAATAAATGAACTAATTTATTTTTTCCATGATGAAATGAGTGGTTTTAGGAAAATAATTGTGGCTTAAAATGGATTACAGATTGCATGTTAAAATAGGTAAGAATTTGAGAAGTTCCCTTGAATCGAGCTTGTTTATCGGGATGAATTGAGATAGATCCTTATATCACATTTTGATCCCCATAAAATAAAGTTGGATTTGGATTAGTACACATATATAGAAAATTCAATCATAATTTTTGATCAGTACATAAGAATAGTTAATTATTTAATTTTTATTAATTATGACAATGAGAAACCTGAAGGAAAATGGTGGTTCGGGTAGAAGACCCTTACCTTGTGTCCGAATGTGTTCTGAAATTGAGATTAACGTCCTCAATAATCAAATTAAATCCATTAATTAGTTAATTATGAACCTTATTTACATGTTTTTTATTTTTCGTAATTTTATTAATTTCATTTATGTCTTTTCTTATGAGTTATAAGATACAAATTAATCTCTCAAGAGCGTTCATTTCCTTGATTTTCATGACCAGTATAATTGTATATGATAATGGAATTCATGTGGAAGGGGTATAAATATCCAGAATTGAATTTATATGATATTGATTGAAATGTACCAGTGTAAATGGTTATACATATAATTTTTTATATAGATTGAGTTTTAATCATTAGATAAAACATTTAGTGATAATATTTTATATTTTTACATCAATTTTTTGATCACATCAAACTTGTTTTTTTCTATTATTTATTATATTGTATAAAAGATTATTCAATAATCATTAAATAAGATATAATAAATATTTTAGAATATGGTTCAACCATAAAAATGGTTTCATGACATGCATTGAAGAAGAAAGTGAAGAGCAAAACTTCATCATCGAAAAAGGTTGTAAATCAGAACCTCCCATACGATGATTTTGTTTTTAAAATAAAAGAGAGAGAATAATGATATTGATGATGGATATTTCATTAACATGATATAATTGAAGTATATATATGATAATTGAGTTTTCGTGATAATTTTTAAAGGAATTTGAGGAGAAAAATAACAAGGAACTTAAAATAAAATAAAAGGAAAAAGGAATAGTATTTTACCTCTTGCATACACCTCCTTGAGAATCTCCTTAAGGGATGGTGTTTTGGTATTTTAGAAAGACCTAGAGATCCTATACGTGGGAAGAGACTATGGAAGGTTATTTAGGAAAATATTTGATAAGCTTAATGTCATAGAGGGGTTAATAGAAGAGGGAGTGATGTGAGGTTTTAGAGTAGAGGAGATGAGTGATTTTTGAGTATCTTATTCATTATTTTACTATTTTTCTCAAGATAGACAATAGTGTTTTATTTTTGTGTCAAAATAGTAGTTGGTGCATGTGAGTTCTAACAAATGGAAATTTAGAACATCTATGTCTCAAGAATGATGTATACATTCATTTATTTAGCATATTTTGTAAATTATCAAATTTCACTATTCACCAAAAATTCAAGTATTTCAGAAAAAAAAATCACCTTAAATTTTTTTTGAATTGTAGAATTAGAAAATAAACTCTATTTTATCTACATAATTTTTTAAATAAGAGTAAATTATTTTTTTAATAAAACCATTATTTACAAGAAATAAACATATTTTAAATTTACAACTCATTTTAAAATACATTCAACAATTAACCAAGGTCTCATAAAATTGTCCTAAAATAATAGGAAACAAAATATTTATATAGAAATAAATTTTATGAAAATTAATTTTATTTTAAATTAATTTTGTTAATTTAATATTATAATTAAATATTTATTACATACAAAAATACCAACACTTAACAATTAATTATTAAAATATTCACTCTCATTTATATGGTGCCTAAATGTTATTTATACATACATTAGTGAGGTTATTATTTTTAAGGGTACATTACTATTCATAAGAGGAAGTTTCTATTCATAAGGATAAATTATTATTGACTAAAAATGTAAGTTGATCCTATCAGACTCTAAATATAATACTGATCGCAACCATGTATGTTGGTTTTTCAAAATTCAAATCACAGAAGCGGAAAAATTATTTTTATCAGCTAGGTTATAACTATCTACTATAACAAAGTGTTTCTTTCTTAGGGTCTCAGTGTTTAATTCATTCTATGTTAAATTTATTTGTAAATCCTTAGGGTGTTATATTATTTCTATAATTTAGTTAGTTTTATTCATAGCCACCAATTTAAAGGATTTTTTGTAATGTTATAAAATATAATTTTTCAGTTAGACCCGAGGTTGCATGTTTAATAATATATCTAAGTGATAAAATTTATTTAAAAATAAATATATCATAAATTATCTTGTTGTAAGATTCTCATATAATATTGGTGGTTTGTGTCATATATTATATAAAAACCAACTTTTTTTATACAAATCGTAGGGTGTTACAATATCTCATTTCTTTTCCATTCAATCACCTTTTAAGTATCTAGAACTTTTAATATTAGATTATTATTGTGTATTGAATTCATATATATACCTTTAATATCTAATTTATGGTCTATGAATTACATAGGAATTATCTACACTCATTATAACATTTACCAAAGTAGTTAATATATCGAAGGGATTCTCTCTTCTTCCTCTTTATTCATGGTATTTCATCAGTTATTCCATTTGATTTCCAATTGTTCCTGAATGACGTTTTTACACTTATCTCTTATTATAATTATGATTTACAAGTAAATATAGACCCCATTTCACTCTAATTAATTTATTATTTGAATTTCATGTAAACCAATTATGCTGCAAAAATTATCCTATGATTTTCCAGTCCAAACATTTGTGTTGTTACTATTCACCCCTATTTACAAGAAAAGTTATTAAATTATATATACTTAACAATCATTGATTTTTAAAATACGTGCTTGTATCCCACTGTCCTTAATCATGGAATTAAATGTAATTAAATAGAACTTTATAAGGAATGGTCTATGTGGAACAAAAATTCATGTATATGATAAGAATTTTATGGGTTTGCCTGAAATTATACATCTCTTTAATGAAATGGATAAAGTTTTTATCTCATGATATTCCATGTATAGAGAATACATGGTTATCCTAATGACACAATTTTATTATTTCTCAGTGGTTAGTGTCAACTTATTCTTGTGATTTCATGTTTTTTATTGTCTCCAAATTTCTATGTTTTCCTAATATTATCATTTATATCATTGTTAAATTTCCATTTTTGTAATTCACACCACTTTTATTTCTCCTCGATATATTAATTGACTTACACGTTTTAAATTTATCAAGTTATTCTTTGACTATTTCATTGTTGGGAATTATAGATCCATCCCTAGGTTATCTTGTCCAGTTTTTGAACATTGATAAAATATTAAGAGCATGTTATGAATTTTAAAATATTTTTTTTATACTTATTTCAAGATATTATTTTTTGATCTAATTTATCAAATAACATTGTCCTATTTGTCTTTTTGGAATTTGTATTATGTTTCTTTATGTGATAAATCATGAATGAAGGTGTACCAATGATATGGGTTGTCATAGTTAGTTTTAGTGAAATTCATATTTATTTTCGGAGATTATGATTAAAAAACCATATTGAAAGAATTACGGATATTAATAAAAATTGGAAAAAATCCCTAAATTTTGGTAAATTATATATTAAGTGGTTTCCATGAAATGAAATCTATTTTGGGATACTACATGTAGATATTGTTCTTGAATAGTTGTGTCGAGGGGTAATAACCTTGAAAAGGATGCTTGGGTATTTACATGATCATCATCTAGTTCACAATAATGAAGTCTCTTTTCAATCCTTGGTTGACACTGCTAGGTGATATTCTTTACATAATTGATGACCTACTTATGAACCAGTATAAAGAGAAGAAAAATGACTAAAAATATTATTTTAGGAAATATAACATGGGTTACATAGATGGAAACTTATAAATTCATAGGTCAATGAATGTATGTCATTTATGAGTTATCTATTTAATGTTTTTCATTTCCCTTTATTGTGTGCTATTTTTTTAAAATTCATGTCCCCAATTATCCCTTTTTGTAGTCACTAGCTAAAAATAAGAGGAACCGAGCCAACCACCAACGTGATAAGCCATGTGATGACTAACCAAAGGAGATTCCCAATATGATGGTAGTATGAGTCTAAAACATCTTGAAAATAATCACCCTATAAACATTGGGTTTGAACAAAAATATGAATTTGGGAGAACACTCACATCCCCCAAAAAAGTACAATGTTGATATTGAGAATATTATGAAAAAAGGCCCCAAACATTCAGTGGATCTTTGAATCCCTTAATGATATATTAATGGATAAAATCCATTTAAAAGATATTCTACACCATTTAATGCTCTAAGAAAAAAGTAGAAGAATAATAATTATCATATTAAGGGAGAATCAGATCAATTGTAGATGTTGATAAAAAATATGAAGCTCAAGTATTAGATCAGAGTCATTAATAGGAAAGAAATATTAAAAAAGTTTTTCAATAAATATTTTCATTTAAATCTCAAAAAAATGGAGAAATAATTACTTATCATTAATAAAATTGAAAATATATCCATTGGGGTGTATGAGTAAAACTTCACAATACTTTCAAAATAGACCTATGATTTTTCCCTTAACCCTAAAAGTAAATCAAACAACTTATTTAGTGGTTTAAGATGAATCTGTGTAGAGAAAATAAGATTTGAGACATTGAAAACTTTGAGGATGTTTTATGATGTGCAGAAAAGATGAATTAGTGGGAAATGTATCTTTTTTTGGAAGATTGGAAGTTTAAAATGGATTTCAATTATGGGGGAATGGTGGAGAAATATAACATTGGAAATAAAGTCCAATTCCCACTTATTAGATGTGTGGGAGGGATTATCACTAAAATTACCCAAAGGGGACAGCGAAATAGTTTTTGTGTGAGAAGGAAGGGAATCTATCTCATGAATATAGATGAGACAACCCACCAATGTTATGGGAGAAAATAATATTCCATTCAACCTCAACCTGATGTTAATGTTTCAACTATCCAAAGTAATGATACTATTATAATCAATGCAATATGAAAACGGTTTTCAATGATAATCAAAAACAACAACCTATAAGGCCTAGAGGTAAAGGGTGGGATTATTTCATTACAACATCGTAGGTGGACTATAACAATGATATGCTGACTATTAAGCTAGTTATTCATTGATGAATAGGGAACACACTATTTTATTCTTATTATATGTATTATTTCATATTACACAAGTGTCTTAGAACTATTTAAACACCAGAAAAAATATATAAGTGGATATATATATGAAAATAGAAAATGGGTGACTTATTTAAAACTAGGTTTGTAAATTCTCCCAAATCCATATTTTTAGTTTGAATTTCCTAGTGATCCCTGTGATACAACCCTTTTCAAAATATCATGTTATTTTGGGTATGGATTGGATTTCCTTATATATAGAAAAAATAAATTTCCAAGAGAAGGAAATTACCCTTCGTATCATGAATCACCCTCAGATTCTATACAAGTTTAATGAGATAAACATCTCCCTCTTTGTATCATAATCTCAAGAATGGATATTATTGTATTAATTGTACAATTATATATCATAAATTATTATTTTAGTTGGGGTTTGGATTAGTGGTAAGCACCCCTTAATTCTACATAAAAAATGGGGGTTCAAAACCCATTGGGGGCAGGTACAGTAGCATTACTGTAGCTTACTGTAACAGTGGTAGAACTATAGCAGTGATGGGATCTGTAGTGACGAAAGGTCACTATAGCCGCGACGTAGTACTGTAGAAGTGGCGGGTACTATGCAGTACTATAGCAGCATAGGGTACTATAGCAGTACTATTCACAGAATGGGATTTGGGCCATAAAATGGGCCTACGGGACATGTAATGGGCTAAATGCCCACTTGGCCTTCTGGATATGTAATGGGTCTCCTTCTACCCATTTAAAGATTTCTTTTCTTTTCTTTAATAATAAATTAGGCATTAGACCCAACCTTAAAAAACAATATATCATAAATGATTAATACTAAGGAAAATATCATCTTAGATTAAATTTCCATTGTATAGGAATTTTCTGATCATTTCTGAAATAATTTTCGTGTCTAACTCTAATCCCTAAGCATGATTTCTGAATAATGTTTATACTAAGATATACAAAATATATATAGTACTTCATATTATATGGCCACTATTGATAAGTAGTTAATAAAAGGAAACAACATAAGAATCTGGATAAAGGGTTTATATGCACATGTACTTCACCATGGGGTGGATTGATCCTCTTCAATAAGAACAAAGATAAGTCAATGCACCACTATATTGATTATCATGACCCCAATAATATCACGATAAAGAAAAAATTTCCTCCTTCATAGATTTACTACTAATTCAATCAGCTCTGTGAATCCCAACACTTCTATAAGGTGGATCTCCAATTAAGATATTTTTGAAGAAATGGTAAAGAATTAGGATATATCTAAGACTAATTTTTATATAAGGCATGATAACTATGAGTTTCTAGTGATTAAATTTGAGATCAACAATTCTCTTGATATCTTCATCGATACAATGAAAATAGTCTTTAGGTATTACCTCATTTTCAATGTGGTACTGACTATGAATGATATTCTTGTCTACAAAAAAAAGTAAGGTGGATCACGAGGAGAAATAGAAAGTTTTACTAAATAATGTTGGAAAGGAATAATTATATAGAATGTACAATAAATGATAGACTGGTATGGATCAAGTAACATTTCTAGTGAATGTTATCACCAAAAAATAGATATCTCTGGATAAATTGAAAATAATTACAAATAAAGGGTGGCCCAAAAAACATCTATAATAATGATCCATATTTTTCATGGAAATTAAAGGTACTATCATCGAGTTGTTAGAAACATACCTTAATTATTAGAACCATTGACCAATCTAACATGAAAGAGAGTGAATTTTTTCTCAACTGAGGACTATGAGTGAATGAAAGAGTTAATGAAGAGGTGAATCACTACACAAAGGATCACATTTCCAACAAGTGGGGAATAATTTGTGATCTATAATGATGAATCCAAAATGGGCTTGGGTTTTTAGTCATGAATGATTATAGAGTGATATATTATAGCTTCTATCATTTAAATACCCAAGAGTATAAATACACAATGCATGACTAGGAATTTCTTGTAGGGGCCTTAATGTTAAATATTTGAAAATATTTTTTATACGGGGAGAAGTATAATATATACACAGATCATAAAAGAATCAATTTTATATTCACACAAAATGATATCAATATTTTCCAATGGAGGTTGTGAAATCTAATAAATGATTATGATTTTTTAATCCATTAACATCCTAGGAAGTGGAACAATGTGGTAGATTCTAGGAGTATAAAGGATCTTGTAACCCTATCTATGATGAGGATTTAAAGGTATTTAATCATATTATAAATTAAATTAATTTTCATGGTAATAATAAAATAATCATAATCCTACCTTTCTTAAATAAATCTACAACCATACATTCTTGAGAGGATCATGGTGGCCCAAAAAGATGACAAGGATCTATAGAAAAAGATAGTGAATATTATTTAGTTCACATTTTCTAAAGATGGAATGATATGGTTTTGGACCTTGATATGGATCGAATAAAAAAACTATAAGGGTAACTTCTTGATTAAAAACATAGCCCATACATCTATATTAACCCCTAAGGACTTTAGATGTATATATATCTTAAGAAAAAATCTGGTGGGATAGCATGAAGTGGGAGATTACTCAATTTGTATCTTGATGTCTGCTGTTCCAAAAAGTCAAGGACGAATGATATAAGACTATGTGTATGATGAAAAAATTTCCCATACCAGTATAGAAATGGGTAAACATAATCATGGATTTCATCATCTTATTCTCTAGAACACCTAAAGTTAATAAATCCATCCCGGTTTCTTTGAATCACCATATAAAGTCTATACATTTCACTAATATCATGGATTATTTCTATCTTTCCAAACTATCAATGACATATAAAAGTTATAGAGTGTCACTATTCATTGTATTTAACTAGGTTATAAGGATAACCTAGAGGATATCAAGAATACTTGATAAATATTTGGATATAGTGTGGATTTTTACAACTAATTGACACCCATTAACAGATGGTTAGTATAAAAGAACAAATCAAAATATAGAGGTTAAGAAGAGATCATATTAAATATATTTCTACAGTTTTTTGTAATTGACTCCTTCCACTGGTGAATTTATCATAAAACCATAGATTTCATTTTAGAATAAAAACAAAACCTTATGAAACCATTAATGGTAAGAGGTTTTAGGATCAAACATGTCGGGTTGAATTTAGAGAGGTGAAGTTAATAGGATCTATTCTTATCTAAGAGATGAAATAAAATGTTCAAGATATTAAATTTCATTTGAAATACAAAAATATTTGATATAAAATCTATGAAAATAAATTTTAATGAGACCACGAGTTTGAGGTCAGAGACAAGGTGTTACTTTATATATCTTTATAGAAGAATGTCAAGAAGTTTTAGAACAATGGAATGAATATTCCCAGATAAATCATCCCAATTTAAATCATTAATTGTTTTAGAGTGGTGGCTTTATGGATAGTACTCCCACCTAACCTTCCATAAGTATAAGATTTTTTCAATGTATCCCTTCTGGGGAAGTGCATACTAGACCCCTCACATGCACTAAATTTAGAGGCAGTTCCTTTGTAAAATGATCTTTAATCAAATTTGAAGCTATTAAATGTCCTAGATCGTGGAGATAATGTTTTATAAAATAAGAAAAATCAAATGGTAAAATTATTTTGGGAGAACATCATGTACTTGAAAGAAACATGGGAGCCACAAGAGGCAATGAAATATATGTAACCTCATTTTTTCAGTATATGAAATAAAATTTTAGAGAAATATTTAAGACGGGGGAATAATGTATTGACCAAAACCATTATAAATGAAATTCCCTTTGGTAAAAATAAATACCATATTAATTAATATAGTTATAGAAACCACTTGAACTAATGTTGTTATTTTAAATAAATTATTAAATATTGTTGGTCAGATTTAAATATAAATAAGTATTTTAGCAATTGATAATAGAGCCAGTATATAATGTTTGTTAAGATTATTATATAATATGGGTTTTCAAAAATTCTAATTGACACAGAAGCAAGAATTGATCACCTTGACACATTGTTTCATACCTAATGAAGCCCATTTATTAGAGAAACTGAGAGAGATAGAATCATGGGGATTTACCCTTTACCATTACAAAGATGATATTTAATAACTGAATATTAAGAAAAACTTTTTATAATATAGGTTCAATATTATTGAGATCAGAACCCAAAAAATATTTTTTAAACCACCCCCAAAAATAACACCATCACACACCTTACCCATAGGGAGTATGTTGGTGTAATAATGCTTAATTTAACTAGACCCCACAAGTATGAAATTATATATTATATGTTTAATAAAAAATTTATTGTATTTATATCTTTTTAATTGTTACAATATATATATGTTTATAAATTTATGTTAAGATAATGGTTTTAAAAATATATATATTTTGGTACGAAGATACTCTAATTATATTATAGAGAAATATATAGTTTTAATTAAGTAATTATTTTTTTAAAAAAATTAAATAATTTTTTATTTAAAAATTATTTTAGAAAAGTATTCTTATTATATAATATTATTTTAATTAAAAATATTAATATAAGTTAATTAGTTCCAAAATAATTTTTAAATTGCTCATAAATTTTTTAGTGTTTCAGAAATATGTATTTTTGCAGTAAATTTGGGGTTTTATAGAAAAGTGAAAATCATAATATTTTAAAAACTAATTTGGTCAAATAAAAATTATTTTAGAAATTCTCATTTAAAAATAATCCAGTTGTGATTTTTTTATAATTCTCTAAGAAAATAGAATTTTTGGATAAAAATTGAACATGATAAAAATTTATAGAATGTATTTTGACATCATTATAGTCCAAAAGTGATCTAATAAATATAATAAATGGATTACATGACCTGAAATAGATTTACCATTTAAAAAATGTAACTTTTATGTTTTTTGATTAATCTTATAAAACATTAATAATTCCTCCAAAATGTATATTATATTTTTTTATGCTTTTAAAATCAATTACATATGAATAGGAATCAATTTTACATCACTAATGAAACTAATTTTAGGAGTTCAGTTCATATCATTAAAAAAAATACATAAAACCACTCCTAAAAAATAAAAATCATGGGAAAAACCATTAGGTTTTATTTGGTTATGATTATTTCATTATATAAAGTCTAAAAACTATTTTTAGTAATTAATAAATATTTCCTCCTCTATTTCTAAAAATACCCACCCAATCTCCCACTCATATTAACTAAAAATCCATTGACGGTAAAGATACTATAACAACATTTCTTTATATACATCACCATGTATTATCGTTATCTTAATAAGACTATCTTAAGATTTTAGAAGAATCCACTTTGGGTAAGGGATATCTCTCTCTGTTATTTTTCATTCAAGCACCTTTTTTGTATCTAGTCATTTAAATATCCCATGACTAAGTTTCCATGTCATTATAGATATCCATTTACTATCCAATTTATGATTTATGAATGTGATACCATTTATACCATCAAATTATAACATTTTTCTAATACTTTACTAGGTTTTGGTAAGATATTATCTCCTCCACATTATTAAAGTAATTTCTTTGATTTATGCCTTTTGATGTCCAGTTTTTTTATTTTGGTATATGTTTTTACACATACACTTTATTATCTATACTATTTTTAAGTAATTAGAGATCATATTTCACCCTCATTAAAACCTTATATGAATTTATATGTATAACCTTTATTCTAATAAAATTATCCAATGATTTTCCATGCCATACATTTGTGTAGTGAAAGCACATCCCCATTTTCACTCAAGGGTATTCAACATGATATAAATATACTTCATTTTGTTGTAAATAGAATTTTTATAAACGAAAAAAATATATTGTAGGATTTATGGTGATGGAATTCATCCATATGTTGTATTATCTACGTGGAATAAAAATGAATGTAAATGACATGAACATCATAGGTGGGCATAGAATTATATATCTATTTAATGAATAGGGTAATGTTTTTATCTTGTGAGATTCCCTATATAGATCATGTGAGGTTATCATAAGTACACTATGTTAGGATGTCTAACAGGTTTCCATTTACAAATTTATATTATGTAATGTTTTATATTACTTCCACATTTCATTGATTCCTTGATTTCATCTTATTATATCATGCTTTGATGTTCATATTTAAGGTTACCACCCCTTTTATGTGACATTTTAATGCCTATTTAATAACTCATATTAATTTTATTAGGAACTTTTTGGATTATTCCCCTACTAGGATTTATATCTCAGCACGTTCTTAAATTAATTCCCAGGTTATCCCGTGAAAATTTATAAGAAATTTGGAAATTTAAGATCACATTAAAGAGTTTTAAATAATTTTGTTGTATCGATGTCTCATGTTATTATGTTATGTGACTAATTACCCAATGAAAAAAGAACTATATAATTTTTGGGAATATATTATGTGTTTAGTTGTGTATTTACTCATAAATTAAGTGTATTTACAATATGTGTTATCATATGTAAAGTCAACATTAAAGAAAATAATATACATATCTCCATTTTTTATTTCTTCCTCATAGGACCACCAATGTCGAAATTAATTTTATCTAAAAGATGAGTATATTTTATTTCAACTATCTTTTGAGGATTATTGACAGTAATTACCTTTTAAAAAGTACAACACATAAATAATTCCTTCCTCTTTTTAACTTAAAAACTTCACAAAAATAATCTTCACGGATAATTTTACAGATATTTTTTGGCCCAGAAGACCAAGACTTCAATTCCATAGTTTTTTTTCTTCTTTCATTATTAAAGAACAAGAATTTATATCACCAATATTTATAACATAATTTCTTTAAATTTATACTCTTATTTTAAAAATATATATATCTTTTAAGCCCTTAACAAGAAAACCATTTTTAGAAAGATTACTTCATTTCCTTCATCACATGACATAAACATAGTATGAGGGTTTTTCACTATCTTTCCACAAATAATGTTCTATTGGATTTCTATTGATTTATTTAAATAAATTCTCATCCAAAAATATTTTTTGTAACACTTTATTTCCAAATTACATAAATTAAACAATATATTTTTCAATATATTTATGAAAACTAAAATATTTGGTCATATGTGAGGGATGACCAGTGTCCAAAATCCATAGAAATTTTAATTTTGGTGAATTTTAGAAAACTTAACTATCTGGAGTTTTACCTTTTCCATTTTATTTCCCCTTATAATACCTATATCATCAATATCTTGAGAGAATATTAGAAGTAAGTATAACAATACACAATTTTTCAAAAGGAGAGTATTTCTCACATCATTCATAAACATCTTTTAATTGATTAAATATATTTTCTATTTTCAATCCATATTTATTAGAATTTATCTAATGTGTATTCCCATGAATTGGGTGAATCCCCTCAATTTAACTCTTCGAAACCTTATAAATTCATTATTGATTTGTTATGAAACTAACACATCGTTTATCTGTTCTCGAAACAACACAAATTTCAACAATATTCTTAAAAATCATATTTTACATTCAAAATATCATGATTTATAGAAATTTGAACATATATTTCAACCGTCTTTAAACTATTAACATTATTACCTATTTTTAATATATTATTCTTAGGAACTTTTATAGTTTTATTCATATAATTGAGTATATTTTTCTCTTTTCCTTTATCATTTTATGGGTTTTCATTATTAATGTAGATGCAGTCGGAATTTACAAAATCCGGAAAATCAAAGGCTTCTTTCTAATAACACGATCTTCTTGGTTTGATTCTTCTTCTTAGACATAACACATGTTCTATTATATTTCTCTCTCTTCATTTTTCACTAACCATTACTCATTTTTAGGATTTTAGTACTTAAATGATATTTTATTGACTACATGAATAGTTTTTTGGAAACTCAACTTAAAATTTTCATTTAAATATTCCATACTCACAATTTTTTTACTGATCAAAATCATTCTATATCACTTTTAGACTTTATATCATTGTAATTATTGAATTTATATTATCAAAAAAAATTTATAAAATTCATTATTTTCTTTATATAATTTTAATTTTCCTATAAAATGAAAATATTCTTTAATTCTAGAAGTATGATTCAAAATCTTTATATTGATGATCTTTTTTTCCATCATTGAGATCTTTGAGAGAAACTTATTGAGTCTATTTTACAAAAACTATTAAATTTATGTTTGTAGAGACCCGAATCTTGACGTACATGGACATTACATTACATTTGCGGAATACTTAGTACATAACAAAAACACACACTAAAGGATCGTAATAGTTTAGTGTCTTTGGAAACTCGGAACGTAATCTTCTAATTGTGGTGAAAGTTCTTCAATATCTCCCATAATGGTCATCCCTTTTTTTTACCTAAAACCTTTCTTTATATCCTGGGGAAAAGAAAACATAAAAGGGTGAGATCAAATGCTCAGTAAGGGTTAACAAAAGAAAAATCAATCACATCATATACATAGCTTTTGGAAATCTTAACCTGCAAAAGAGCTCATAATATCATAACATGGGATATATCATAGAAGTGAAATGTAATCCCAATAATCATAACTTAAAACATGAAACTTTCTGGCATACACACATAATCATAGAAAATCATTTCTTGTTAGTCAAGACTCATTGCCAAGACTATCTTAGTGGACAAAGTCCCTTTCTGAATCGAGTAACCCTCGTTTCAGTCCTGTTTCACTGAACCGGTATAACCTACCATTTCAGCCATGTCTATCTCATGAGATATAAAATCTTTACCCAATGCATTGGAGGGAGATATAGGTCCCACCCATCTCATAATTATACCATTCTTATGTGTGCCACAAAATCATAAATCATACATCATTTCATAACCCATGTAATAAAAATGGGATTCTTAAAACAACATGACATCATAAAACCATTCATATAAGATAAAGGAATTCATAAACATAATTCCATAACAACATAGTCAAATCAATGTAAAAATATGGATATAAACAGAACCCTTTATTATCTTAGATGGAAAATAATTTTGATAAAACACTTGAAATGAATTCTTGAGGAAAATATCCTTTCTTCTTCAAAATCAATTTCTTTTCACAAAACATCATGCAATTTTAAAAGAAAGATATTTTATTAAAAATAGTCATGAAATCTTTTGGAGGAAGCTTCATGAAAATAAGGCTTTATAAAACCCTAAAAATCCGTTCATGCCGTTTAAGTTAAAAAAAACATTCTTCGTACTTTTGTCGGAAAAGTCAAAAAGTACCTCGTATGAAAAAGCGACAAAAGATTCCTTTCATATTCTTTACTAAAAACTCACCGAAGAGTAAAATTGGATTTAAACTATTGTAAGTGGATGGAAACAATATTACATATTGAAGGAACATGGATGTGGATGATAAAATACACCCCAGTAAATACTTACGAATAAACAATCTCGGATAAAAATGAGATTGTGATATTTCCCTTACCTTATGTCCGACTTGCTTTGTAAATGTCCGAACCTCCTGTATAATGATTTAAATAATGTCATTGACTTATTACAGAATCATATTCATTGTTATGATATCATATATGGTTCACTTATGACATTATATTACCCGTTCGTTTGTAAATTCCATGTTAAAGAAGCGTTTTGGGTAAAATCGTTTCATTTATCGTAGGTGTTTTGACTTGTTGTTCTTGACATCATTATTACTTATATCATGATTTACTCACTTCCAGAATATAAAATATGATTTATATATCATATATATTCAGTATATATATATATATAATAGGTAGATAAATAAAATGAAAAACACCGTTCATGGAGACGGTAGTCCGTACGTACGCATGAACGCTGTTTTCCTTTCCTTATTGTCTTGAAATGGAAGTAAGTAGATGACATACATATGTATATATATACATAAATCCAGTAGCTTTATAATGTCATATATTTCATTATTATTTCTTATATATACATTATAATCATTCTTAAATGGTTAACATGGAGAATGAATCTCATCGCGTCGTGGAGACGGTAGTCCGTACGTACGCACGAGCGATGATATCATTTCTATAAATATTGAATTGAATTGGAGTGGATTATACAATATATCAGAATCAATATGATGTTGTAATAACTATGTATAGTTATTCTTTACACCATTATACCCATCCATGTAAGGTGGTGGTGGAAAATAGATTACACCACGGCGTGGAGACGGTATTCCGTACGTACGCACGCGCGGTAATTTCTTTTTCCGTAGGATGGATAGATGGTGAAATAGGGTTTTTTAATACTTATAATAACATATCAGTATATGAGTGATACTGATGTTATTACTTCATAATGAAACAACCTAAGAAGAAGAAGTGGAAGAAGAAATAAAGATGAAAGAATTGGTAACGGTAATTACCTCTTCTTTGAAGTGCCTCTTTGAGACCTCCTCTTAGGGCACTAAAATTGGTCTTTGAGGAAGATAAGAACCTCTAGGATGTTGCTAGGGAAGTGGAGAGGAGAAATTGGCAGGGGTTGGCCGAGCTTGAGTGCTCAAATTGGTGTGAGGAGGAGGGGGAGGAGGTGTCCTTTTATAGGGGAGGAGAGGGGCACCTTAGGAATATCTCAAAATATTATTTTATATTAAAGTCAAAATCGGTTTATAATGGTTCCAAAGGGTCTTATTTCGAAGCTAAAGTGGGGATGGGTCGAAATCCTATCAACCAATAGTATTTAGACAAGTTTAGGGTATTATGCTAACCTTATCAATTAGATTTAACTCTAAGTTAAATAATTTAACTTTTACCGTGTCTTTTTGTTTTCTTTCACTTTATGGTTAATACACTTACTATACCATGCCAAACGAACCCTAAATTTTTTATTATTAATATATATATCCTTATCTAAGTCATTTGGCCGAACCTTAGATTTTTAGGAATACAATAACAATTAATAATATAATATTTGATTTAAAAACTATTTTGTGTCAATTTTGACACTATTTGATATATGATTTTTGTGAAAGTCATAAAAGAATTAAATGTTCGAAAAAAGTTGATTAAATCAATATTAATATATCATAGTAACCTAGAAAATTAGTGGAATTCATAAAAAATCTCAAATTACATTTATTTTGGTGTTTATAACATCAATTATGTCAATATTTCATTAATAAGATAATTACTGCATCATCGTTGTGTCATAAATAAATTAAATTATTTTATGTCTAAAAATTACAAATAAAATACCATCATGTAGGAAAACTTTTTAGCTTTCTAATGAATATTTACAATCGAATTTATATTATGTATAACCCCATATTAAAAATTATTTACTTATTAAACTTTGATTTTAACTATTTTAACCTTTCTTTAAATAAATTAATAATAAATGTCCTAATTTAATCCAAGTGGGCCTAAATGGTCATATTTTATTCCTAAGTTTGTTTTTGGTCGAATTACACTTGTCCAATAGAATTAGGACATGTGTTAGGGTAATAGTAATATCATATTTACCCTTAGATACCCTATTTACTATTAACCGCGGTAAAAAACGTAAAAAGTTACTATTCACCAAAAAATTATTTTCATCTCATTGAACCACATTTTAGTCCTTGATATTAACCGTGTCTCTCGGATTTTCGAAATTCCATTCACAGAAGCAGAAAAATTAAGTTTTATGAAAAATTCAGTTTTTTTAACTACCACTTAGTAGTTTCACTATTCATCAAAAATTGATGTTTTTCAGAACAATGCCAAAATTTCATCCTAAGCTATATTTCATATTCAGAATTCAAAAATCAAATCTATTTTACCAAATTCATAACATAGAAGTTTCATTAATTAATTTTATAATTAAATCCCGCTGTTAAAATAAATAGCGTGTTTTTAGGAAGCAATATATATCAAAAGATTGACACTTGATTATGTCTGGTTTAAATGTGAAATTACAACCAATGACCAACATTGTATTAAACTGTAAAAATATATTCTAAATATAAATTAAAACCACTCAAATTAATAATTTATCACTATTAATTATTTCGATTAAAAAAGTTGTTTTTAATTATAATTTAGTATTTTTTCACTATTCATCAGAATATGAAAGTTATCCGAAAAGTACCAAAATTTCACCTTAGGCTAAATTCGATACTCCGAATCCAAGAATGAAGTTCATTTTGAAAAATAAGATTTACAGAATTTTAAAAAGTGGTTATTACTATTCATAACGGCTAGTTTTAATAATATTTTAATAGCACATCGTTGTTTAGTGAAACTCGGTATTGCGTATTACACACGCTATCGAGGAAGGTCGCGATTGCGTGTAATGCAAGGCAAGACAAGGATGCATGTTGTGAAAGCTCCTTTTGTTGTAGCGTACAACACAAGACATTAGTGAAATAAAAAAGAATATTTTTCATAAAATCTCGGGCTGTTACATTCTACCCCCCTTCAAATGAATTTCGCCCTCGAAATTCGTCGGGGTTATAAATGGTTTACTATTCGAAAGTTTCTTTAATAGAAACCCACATCGTAAAAAGGAATACCAAAACTTGGCTTTAAAAACTAAAGTATGAAATGTAACGATTACCCAAATAAACTAATCACTGGGTTTCCACATAGGTGAAAATATGGATATGGAAGAGAAATCTAACCATCATGTTCTGATGGAGAGTGGTAGAGAACATGGCTATGGAAAAGCCAGTAATCACAAATACATAAATTTGTGACGATCTAAGGTACCATCTGATTCATCAGGTATAAGATCACTAGGACAACATTTTTGGTTTTCAAGATCATTTCCCTAAAGTTGAAAATTTGAATTAGAATAAATACTTACTTTATTTTGGTACAATCTCACTGTTGTTCGTGCCTTTAACAATTTCCACTTCATCTCTTAAATAAATGAAGTTGAATTTGTTATTCGTGAAGTGTTAGCAGATCATGTGATAGAATGACGGGTCATTCCATCTATCTCAAACAAAAGGTTAGCAAAAATTATATACATAAGTCGATCTATAGTGAGATTAATCACATATGGTTTTTAAAATGGACTTATACTTCATATATCATACTGCTTAATATAATAAAACTAGTTTCTACTAAACAGGGACTTCCTGTAGGCCATTGGTAGGCGATAAAGGCCAGTCGCACTTCGGTTGTGGGTTCGATTCCCACAGCCTTGTCCGAAGCGATGGGCTGTCGCCCGTCCTACAGGTTGTCCTTTTTATAAAACTATATTACTATAACATCCCATCAATAATATTGAAAAAACTTCTATCCTTAAACAATACTAACTTATGTCCAACATAATCCATTCCAATCTTTAGGCTTATCCATAATACTGCAGTCCATTCTCATAACATAGTGAAAACGATTACCAGAGATTTAATACCATCGTTGATCCCCATATATCATAAGATATATCTTGTTGGTCTCATTCCAAACATTCAAAGGCCTTAATCTTATACTCTCTTGAATACCCATTGAACCTTAGTGAAAACTTGAATTCAGTTAAAAGTTAACACTTTTCACATACCGAAATCCTCAAAATTCTATATACTCAAACCATGATATCACTTAGTCCTTATATCAATCATGAGCTCATGAATACTATCAAACATTTAATTTTCTCCTTATCCCTTCATTATGCGCATATCATATATATTCCAAAAATATCTGAATAACCTTTCATGGATACTGGTAACATTAATCATACACTTTCAAAACACAAGGAAAGACAACAGTGTAACAATCCATAGATGTCTCTTTATTCCAAAATTACACATGATAAACATGTAATCATTCCACTACATTCTCAAACCATTGACCGAGCTTCAAAAATTATTTCATCTCACATATCATTTGTAGTCTCTTCATCATCATCCACATAAATACTACCCATATGACCATACTGATTCTCTTCATGAGTCTTTCCCTTAGGGAATTTGTTTGCATAATGCCCATACATTCCACATTTAAAACACTTAACCATTTTTGATGTCGTAGCAATACCATTATCCTCATCCATGGTGTTAACCGACCCTTTTCCTTTGCACTTACTTGCTTTGTGTCCTTCTTTTCCACACCCAAAGCATCTTCCAGTTCCCTTGAAACATTCTCCTTGATGCCTCTTCCCTCATGATTTACATAGGGTAAATTGAACTTTCTTTCCTTTATGATCATCATGGAACTCCATCTTTCTCTTATTAGTCAAGTCAGGAAACTTACCAAATTTTACTTTATTGATCATGTTGTGAGATTGCTGATTCGGCATAATAATGAGGTTTGGACATCCAAATCCCATTTCATTTGGTTTCTCATGTAGAATATCATTCCATTGTCCATCATATCCTCCATTATCGTCAATCACCTTGTTTCCAGCCATTTTCTAAAACCCAAAAAGAATAGTGTGAGAGGAAAAAATCATAATAAAGGGGGAGTAACTTAAATATCTAACATCTTTGGTTTAATCTAATATAGTTACCATAGTTCTAGGACTATATCCTATACGTATACTTATCCTTAGGGACATCCCTAGACATACATTAGAAATATCTCTAGGGATCTCACTAACGTTTTCGCATCCTAGTTTCCAAAGGTTGACTAAACCTTTCCTCTGATACCAACTGTAGAGACCCGAAGCTTGACGTACATGGACATTACATTACATTTGCGGAATACTTAGTACATAACAAAAACACACACTAAAGGATCGTAATAGTTTAGTGTCTTTGGAAACACGGAACGTAATCTTCTAATCGTGGTGAAAGTTCTTCAATATCTCCCATAATGGTCATCCCTTTTTTTTACCTAAAACCTTTCTTTATATCCTGGGGAAAAGAAAACATAAAAGGGTGAGCTCAAATGCTCAGTAAGGGTAAACAAAAGAAAAATCAATCACATCATATACATAGCTTTTGGAAATCTTAACCTGAAAAAGAGCTCATAATATCATAACATGGGATATATCATAGAAGTGAAATGTAATCCCAATAATCATAACTTAAAACATGAAACTTTCTGGCATACACACATAATCATAGAAAATCATTTCTTGTTAGTCAAGACTCATTGCCAAGACTATCTTAGTGGACAAAGTCCCTTTCTGAATCGAGTAACCCTCGTTTCAGTCCTGTTTCACTGAACCGGTATAACCTACCATTTCAGCCATGTCTATCTCATGAGATATAAAATCTTTACCCAATGCATTGGAGGGAGATATAGGTCCCACCCATCTCATAATGATACCATTCTTATGTGTGCCACAAAATCATAAATCATACATCATTTCATAACCCATGTAATAAAAATGGGATTCTTAAAACAACATGACATCATAAAACCATTCATATAAGATAAAGGAATTCATAAACATAATTCCATAACAATATAGTCAAATCAATGTAAAAATATGGATAGAAACAGAACCCTTTATTATCTTAGATGGAAAATAATTTTGATAAAACACTTGAAATGAATTCTTGAGGAAAATATCCTTTCTTCTTCAAAATCAATTTCTTTTCACAAAACATCATGCAATTTTAAAAGAAAGAGATTTTATTAAAAATAGTCATGAAATCTTTTGGAGGAAGCTTCATGAAAATAAGGCTTTATAAAACCATAAAAATCCGTTCATACCGTTTAAGTTAAAAAAAACATTCTTCGTACTTTTGTCGGAAAAGTCAAAAAGTACCTCGTATGAAAAAGCGACAAAAGATTCCTTTCATATTCTTTACTAAAAACTCACCGAAGAGTAAAATTGGATTTAAACTATTGTAAGTGGATGGAAACAATATTACATATTGAAGGAACATGGATGTGGATGATAAAATACACCCCAGTAAATACTTACGAATAAACAATCTCGGATAAAAATGAGATTGTGATATTTCCCTTACCTTATGTCCGACTTGCTTTGTAAATGTCCGAACCTCCTGTATAATGATTTAAATAATGTCATTGACTTATTACAGAATCATATTCATTGTTATGATATCATATATGGTTCACTTATGACATTATATTACCCATTCGTTTGTAAATTCCATGTTAAAGAAGCGTTTTGGGTAAAATCGTTTCATTTATCGTAGGTGTTTTGACTTGTTGTTCTTGACATCATTATTACTTATATCATGATTTACTCACTTCCAGAATATAAAATATGATTTATATATCATATATATTCAGTATATATATATATATAATAGGTAGATAAATAAAATGAAAAACACCGTTCATGGAGACGGTAGTCCGTACGTACGCATGAACGCTGTTTTCCTTTCCTTATTGTCTTGAAATGGAAGTAAGTAGATGAAATACATATGTATATATATACATAAATCCAGTAGCTTTATAATGTCATATATTTCATTATTATTTCTTATATATACATTATAATCATTCTTAAATGGTTAACATGGAGAATGAATCTCATCGCGTCGTGGAGACGGTAGTCCGTACGTACGCACGAGCGATGATATCATTTCTATAAATATTGAATTGAATTGGAGTGGATTATACAATATATCAGAATCAATATGATGTTGTAATAACTATGTATAGTTATTCTTTACACCATTATACCCATCCATGTAAGGTGGTGGTGGAAAATAGATTACACCACGGCGTGGAGACGGTATTCCGTACGTACGCACGCGCGGTGATTTCTTTTTCCGTAGGATGGATAGATGGTGAAATAGGGTTGTTTCATACTTATAATAACATATCAGTATATGAGTGATACTGATGTTATTACTTCATAATGAAACAACCTAAGAAGAAGAAGTGGAAGAAGAAATAAAGATGAAAGAATTGGTAACGGTAATTACCTCTTCTTTGAAGTGCCTCTTTGAGACCTCCTCTTAGGGCACTAAAATTGGTCTTTGAGGAAGACCAGAACCTCTAGGATGTTGCTAGGGAAGTGGAGAGTAGAAATTGGCAGGGGTTGGCCGAGCTTGAGTGCTCAAATTGGTGTGAGGAGGAGGGGGAGGAGGTGTCCTTTTATAGGGGAGGAGAGGGGCACCTTAGGAATATCTCAAAATATTATTTTATATTAAAGTCAAAATAGGTTTATAATGGTTCCAAAGGGTCTTATTTCGAAGCTAAAGTGGGGATGGGTCAAAATCCTATCAACCAATAGGATTTAGACAAGTTTAGGGTATTATGTTAACCTTATCAATTAGATTTAACTCTAAGTTAAATAATTTAACTTTTACCGTGTCTTTTTGTTTTCTTTCACTATATGGTTAATACACTTACTATACCATGCCAAACGAACCCTAAATTGTTTATTATTAATATATATATCCTTATCTAAGTCATTTGGCCGAACCTTAGATTTTTAGGAATACAATAACAATTAATAATATAATATTTGATTTAAAAACTATTTTGTGTCAATTTTGACACTATTTGATATATGATTTTTGTGAAAGTCATAAAAGAATTAAATGTTCGAACCAAGTTGATTAAATCAATATTCATATATCATAGTAACCTATAAAATTAGTGGAATTCATAAAAAATCTCAAATTACATTTATTTTGGTGTTTATAACATCAATTATGTCAATATTTCATTAATAAGATAATTACTGCATCATCGTTGTGTCATAAATAAATTAAATTATTTTATGTCTAAAAATTACAAATAAACTACCATCATGTAGGAAATCTTTTTAGCTTTCTAATGAATATTTACAATCTAATTTATCTTATGTATAACCCCATATTAAAAATGATTTACTTATTAAACTTTGATTTTAACTATTTTAACCTTTCTTTAAATAAATTAATAATAAATGTCCTAATCTAATCCAAGTGGGCCTAAATGGTCATATTTTATTCCTAAGTTTGTTTTTGGTCGAATTACACTTGTCCAATAGAATTAGGACATGTGTTAGGGTAATAGTAATATCATATTTACCCTTAGTTACCCTATTTACTATTAACCGCGGTAAAAAACATAAAAAGTTACTATTCACCAAAAAATTATTTTCATCTCATTGAACCACATTTTAGTCCTTGATATTAACCGTGTCTCTCGGATTTTCGAAATTCCATTCACAGAAGCGGAAAAATTAAGTTTTATGAAAAATTCGGTTTTTTTAACTACCACTTAGTAGTTTCACTATTCATCAAAAATTGATGTTTTTCAGAACAATGCCAAAATTTCATCCTAAGCTATATTTCAAATTCCGAATTCAAAAATGAAATCTATTTTACCAAATTCATAACATAGAAGTTTCATTAATTAATTTTATAATTAAATCCCGCTGTTAAAATAAATAGCGTGTTTTTAGGAAGCAATATATATCAAAAGATTGACACTTGATTATGTCTGGTTTAAATGTGAAATTACAACCAATGACCAACATTGTATTAAATTGTAAAAATATATTCTAAATATACTTTAAAACCACTCAAATTAATAATTTATCACTATTAATTATTTCGATTAAAAAAGTTGTTTTTAATTATAATTTAGTAATTTTTCACTATTCATCAGAATATGAAAGTTATCCGAAAAGTACCAAAATTTCACCTTAGGCTAAATTCGATACTCCAAATCCAAGAATGAAGTTCATTTTGAAAAATAAGATTTACAGAATTTTAAAAAGTGGTTATTACTATTCATAACGGCTAGTTTTAATAATATTTTAATAGCACATCGTTGTTTAGTGAAACTCGGTATTGCGTATTACACACGCTATCGAGGAAGGTCGCGATTGCGTGTAATGCATGGCAAGACAAGGATGCATGTTGTGCAAGCTCCTTTTGGTGTAGTGTATAACACAAGACATTAGTGAAATAAAAAAGAATATTTTTCATAAAATCTCGGGCTGTTACAATGTTTCTCCATATTCCTCAATCATACTATAATTTATATTAGATAATTCTTATTCAATAACAATAGTAATAAAATTTTATTATAAATAAATCTTCAAAAATATATTTATTTTCCTTCATCATTACTCTCAATACTCTCACAGATTGTTATGAAATTTATCTTCTTAAATTTGTTGAAATTATTTCACTTCTCTTTGGGTGAAGTTGTTGATTTTTTTTAAAATACGATGAAACTTTCAAAAATATTGTCTTTGGTGAATCTTCTTCTTTATCAATGACTTCATCTCATTTTAAAATAGTAATATTTTTATAAAAATTTCCAACTAATACACACCTGAATCATCTTATTAGATACATAAATTTAATCATTCCCTTTCCCCTTACAGAATTTTTATATATTGAATATATTAAATTATCAAACCAATAATACAAATCAGAATGAGAATAAGGATAATCCACATCTTCAATATCAACATTATTATTATGATTAAATTTATTTGATTCCTCGGAGGAAACTTCTTTTCCAACACTCATCATGTACATTTTAGACATTTCTTTCCACATTTCGCAATATATTAACACACTATGAAATTCCCCAATAAAAAAAATAACTGAGATCTTTTTCTTCTAATGAGGATACTTTAGAATAAAAATTATCCATAGAGATATACAAAGTACATTCAACAATATCAATACCATCTAATTTCCCACCATATCCTCTAAATTTGAACTCAATTCCAACCAACTATAATGAAAAAAATATTAATAGTTTTATCATCATTAATGTAATGATATTCATACTTACTTCTCCAAAATTAAAATTTATCTCTATTAACATTAGTATTTCCTTCATAGATATTTTGGAGACCCATTTTCGAATGGAAACCAAGAGGTGGTGAATTGATGGATTTCTTTTTATGAATTTATTCTACTAAATTTGAACCTATTATGTTTCTCGATCCAAATAGTGATATCTAAAAGTATAACCTCATCTGTAGAAATAATAAGAGATAAAAAGAAACATGATATTCATAAAGTTTGGTACCATGATCTACTCTTTTCAATGTTAGTTACACCCCCAACATGTATTTTCCAGTAAAATTATTATTTCAATAATAATGGTTAATACAAATTCAAGTTGTATCTTAACTCTTTAGTCAACGTAAGAGGATCCTTATATTGATTCACATAGTTTTCCCAGTACCCACACTATCTTTCACACTCCTGATTCATGGAAGAGGATATTTATACTTCTTATGAGAGTGTTACGAGAATCCAAATTTGTATTAACACTCTTGAGTCACATAAGAGGATCTTTATACTACATCAGACTATCTTAAAATTATCAATTATTGATATTATAGTATAAATTATGTAAATTTATCTTCCTCTATAAGTATACAAGATATATATACCTCATGTACATAATTAAGTACCTTCAACAAAAATTGTTCAAGTATGTAAGTCTTGATTAATAAATATGGTCACCTGTATATTATCAATTTATTTAGTGCAATAATGCTTGGATAATTAGACATTTCTCAGATGATGTCTTGGAATCACTATAATGTGTGAAAGAGATGCACAAAATTTCCTCAAGTATTATTTTATAAAAGAATAATATTTCACTAACCAAGATTCTTTCTTTTTGAATTCTCAATTATTGTAGGAATACTACAGTCATGTATAATTAATTTCATGTCCACCTCATCATTTCAAACCTTATCACATAGGAATTTAATTTCCCTTTCTATTTTATTTACTTCCCAATATTTCATTCTTGTTATTTTATCAGTTGATTATTTAGTCACATATACATGAATTCATATACACATGCACAATATCTTCTCATTACATTATTAATTCCCCACATTTAAGAAATAGTAAACACTCAATATATAAATTTTCCTTTAATCCCAAAACCATTATATAATATCCTCACACCAAAACAAAGTTCTTTATGAAATTAAATTTATATGATGAAGTATTACTTTTGATCATCATGTTATTAAAGGTTGTTCTCACTAACCAGGATCACTTCATGGAATAAGTTCATCTTGAATTAATTCAATTATGTGTAATGAAATTTATGTCCTCTGGTGTCTCTAAATCTTAATGAAAATCTTGAGTGTGAGAGTCATAAGGTCACATTATATCATATTCTTCTATATGAAATTGTTGAGTTTTTTGTGCTTCATGTTTCATAAAAAATGAGAACAATAACAATCTTAATCCATATCACAATTCCCATACTCGATTATTATCCATTTATAGGAGACCTCGACCACCTAAGCTCATATATTCAGGCCATTTCAAATCTCCCACAAAATATTTTGTGCCAAGTAAGATATTAATGTCACTAAATTGTTAAATAAATCAATTATATTTGTCTTATGTGTTGATAAAAAACATGGTGAAGGTTATTATATGACAACTATTTTTTTTCTTAATGGTGTGGGTCCCACATGCATGCAATAATTAACTCTTGAATCGACTCCTTAATATATATGAATTCATAGAGATATGTGGGTGAGTCTTCTAGTACATTAATGTATGAATGAAAGTATAATGTTCATTAAACACCAGATCACATGTGAAACATAGAAACCTTTAAGGAATATTAAAACCATTTTTATATCGATATCAAATCATAAAATCAAGCTCAATGTGAACAAGGATGAATCATTCCTGACATGTTAAACTTATGGAATTTAGAAAACCCTATTGAATTGTGAATTTAAATAATATCACTCATGATAATTAGATGGAATGAAATAGTTTGATCAGACAACTAATATTATATACATATTGTTTTAATTGAGGAATAACGTTCCATGCATAAGACTCCCAAATCTAATATTCTTATAGAGTATATCTCCTTTATAATGAAATTTGTTGCTATAGAATTTTCATGAATGTAGCCCATGGTCCACCCCCTGAACTACACAACCTACACCTACCAACATGCCATTATGCCATGCATTATCACAAAAAATATAAAACCTTCAAATATTCTAACCCATGTGCCAAATTTCCTATTCATGTAGGTGTTCAACAATGCCACTATGTGATCCACTCGAGTTGGCTCACCCTTGTGGTTAAGCTTACACCCAAAAATAAGGTAGATCGTGCTATCTCATATGGATTTTGTCGTTAGACCATTTTTGTATAATTACAACTAAAAGGAACTTAGAATAATTCAAATTATATAATTTAATACCAATACAGTCTCAGAATTATTCTTTATAAATTATTCATGTTATTGCGTAGACATAAAATAATTTATGAAATAATATTTATATTTCACATCCTACTTTAATTCTTATTTATTATCATCATGTCATCATAACAGAAAAAATTATCTTCTAGTATTCATATTAATTATTGATTTTTCAAACAAAGTGTCAATTTTTAAACACCATTGACACATGTGTATGTTTTTTAAGAAAAATTTAATAATCGTCCAATTTGATTTTCAGAATATTAATTCCTCATGATTCTTCATTTTAGATCCTCTTATAATATTCAAAACATATAAACCAATTATTGTTAAAAAAATCATTTCAATTGTATTGGATTAAAAAATATTCCCCTTTAAATTTTTTTACTAAAATTAATCAATTCAACAAATGAATATGTGAATTACATTAATTATCTTCTCCCCCTTATTGTTAATTAAAATAAATTTTTATTCACTTGAACTATCTTCTCATCAACGATTCCAAAAACATTTACCCTCCCTTAAATGATTACTTCTTTAAAAAATATGAGAGAAGAATGATATAACTTGATTCTCTTAGAAAATATCATTTCGTTAATCAACTATAGGTCTATGTGGGGAAACATGATGTAGAAAACCAGATTGATATAACCAAGGTTAACTATGCTTTTAGTAAATTATCATGAATGTTAAATCATTCTAAAAAATTATCAATTATTTTTTAGGGGTTTAAAATAATTAAATTTGTCAATGAATTAAAAAATCATCCCCCCACATCATCATGTAAAACAGAATGTTCAAGTTCAACAAGATATAACACCCCTTGTTAGCTTTATATCAACCCCCTTGATGATAATTATGAAATTCATTCATAGTGTGGACACAGAATTGATTATAATACCACATTAACTTATTTGATAATGTTATTGAGTAATTACACATTTAAAATATAATAATGATTTAATAGAATTTACATATCAATAATACCCCACAAAGGGATACAACCATATCCTTAAATTCCATGAATTCCAATATAAAAAAGTTTATATATATATATGGGAATAAAGTGGAACCTGTTTTTTCAGTGGTAGTATTTATGCTAAGAGATACTCATAAACCTATGCCATTAATTTTTTTCCAATATCAATCAACTTATCCTCAATTTTCACCTCATTTTAGGAGGCCATTTTATTCTACTTATGTTTTAGATTTTTTTTCATCTTCAATTTTTATTCCATTTTCAATTGATTTGATCGAACATCTAGGAAATAATTATTGAAATTCTTCATTTTATTTTAATAATTATACATCTAACCAATTTATCATGTTGAAGCTTCTTTTATTTTATAATATAGGTAATATCACATGGTAGTATTGTTAAAGATTTCTCAATTTGGTGACCTTCCTACTTACATCTACCCTAATATTCTGATAAGTATTCAAATCTATTTTGAAATGGAATTTTACAAGGATTTATAATCACAATATTCTTCCATTAGTATTTTTTTTATATCCATGAATCCCCCTTGATCCATGCCTCCTTTGTGGAAATGACGTGTTATACAATAATGATTTCAATTTGTTCTCAAACCTTTCACAGCACCAGAAAAAACCATTGGGCATGACTCATTCACATTCATATATATTCTATTAGTACACATGTTATTGTTGTACTTCTTCAATATGGGCCTTCATCTTCTAAGGGTATTGTGATTTTATTGAGGAATTTATATCTCTCTCATTGATTTAAGAGAAGATATTTCAATTTTGTTGATGGTCCAACCAGGTATGAACTTATATTTTTCACCTTCACTATTAGAAATAAATGTGTTCATGTAGGAAAAATTTGGTTCAGATAACACTTTCATGTTTATACGGTTCATTTCACTAGCATATAAAGATTCACCTTTAACATTACTTGACATGGCGAAATATTCATTGATTCTATTTGGTTTCCTTTTTCCTCTATATTTTATCCCTCTTTCATATCATTTTCTATTATATTCATGAATTTTCATGTTATTCCAACATTCAAATTCCTTTTTCTAAAGTATAGAGTAACACCAACAATAACCTATGAATCACCCTCACAGTATATTTTATATAGTATTTTATGTTATAGAATAATGTGTAACTTTCTATTTTTGAGTGGAACCTCTCTATTTTTGGAATATTTTTTAGGAAGAACTCTTTATATATATTTTCTAATACACCAATTATTTTTTTGGTTTATCAATATTTTTCATCATCTATAACTTTCCCAAAATTTAGTTTGAAACCTATACAATTAATTGAAATATAATTAGTATAAAACATAGTATCTCGGTCATGAGATACATTAATTAAAGAGAATGTTTCCATTTTGTTAGAGAATGATCTTATTCTCTTATTAGAGTCATGATTATCAATGGGAACATATTGGGAAGCATCAATTTTTCTAGTAATTTGGGATGTTCTAACATGTGGTGATTCCTGATTCTTTGACCCCAACATTATCTCAATATACATCATGTTGAGGGATTTATTTTCATCACCAATCGATCTAAATATACATTCCAAGTTTTCCTTTATCATATTTATCTGTTGTTCGTTAAAATTTCAAGAATATTTAAAATAATATTCATGATTATTTTCCATATTTTCATTAAATTATTTTAGACCATATTTGATATCCACATATATGTTGTGAAATTTATAAAGTGCTTAGAAATATTCTAAAAAAACTATATTAAATAAAACTACCTCAAAATCATTTCTTTTCAATTCTTTAGTAACTTTTTCATATCAATAATTGTATTGATATAATATTTAATCCTTTATTATGAATATTTTATTGAAATTATTTCTTACACAAACCTTTATAGATATGTCTTCTTCTATATCATTAAAATATTCTTATAGCAATAATATTTCAACATAATGACCCTTGATACCTCCATAAATACTATTTAAATAATCTTTGGGGAAATTATAAACATATTCAATTAATTGAGAATGAAGATCACTAAGTGATACATCATCACCCAAACATGAGAAGGCATAATTTGAAGAGTCATAATCAATACATTTATTTATTATTGTACCATTCAGATTACCTTCAGTTGGAGTTGTCTCACCATTGACTAAAATATTATTCTTTAAATTCCATTCCTCTATCATCTTAATGTTTATTTATGTCTTGTTATGAATTAATGTTTTTTTATCCTCAAGGGTAACTTCATTTTTCATCATTTGATTTAGCTACATAATTTTCTAAAACTTAAATGGTTACAAAATATATTGGATATTTAGAGGAAATCTTTTTTTTTAAAAAAAAAATCATGGTTAGATTTACCACTGAATGTTTGGGTGAATAAGTGGTTTACTTTATATGAATTATTTATTTTGAATTCAATCTCTTGAACCTCTTAATTTACAAAATCCAATTAGTTATATCTCACATTCTCACCTATTATTTATAAATAATAATAGATACCATGGAACAAAATATTTACAATGATAGATATAATGACCGTCTCGTTACTATGTTTGTTAGACCTTCCCAACTTGAATTCACATTTATAATATTTTTATCATTTTCAATTGTTGATTTAGAGTAACATTTTATCTTATCTCCTATGTCCGCATAATAATATCTTTAGACTACTCCACATAGTGTTACCATATTCCACAACATCCTTTACACTCTTGATTCACACAAAAGGATCTATATAATGATTTACATAGTGTTACTAGAGTCCACATTGGCCTTATTAGTACCGATTCACACAATATTTTCTTTACAATACTAAACACAGTGTTATACATTACAATTTTTTAACCTATAGTAGAATGTCCATAGAATGATATTCTTCCATGAGTATAATGGATCTAATAAACTAATGTAAAACTTCAACTCCCTTAAATATGCACTCATCATGTTTTTCAGTATTTATCAATAATTTTGAAACTAATATAGGATTAGTTTTCTCAGTGAAACAATTCTCAAAAAATTATTCCTTCTACTGATGAAGTCATGAACTCACTCATATGCGTTCAAGTGATACCCATAATTTCACCAATTATTATTTTATTCATGAATAGTGTTGCACTACCCAAGATAAGTTTTTGACTAAATTATAAATTATCTCAAGATAACTTCTTATATGTAGAATACAATTAATGGACCCATAAAATTCATAAACCATACTACATATACAGTTATTTTTTCTTATTTGTATGTGGTTCTCAATATTCTTTCTCAGTTATTTTATCAAGTGGTTATGAATTTCAGTATTCATGCATTAGTATATGCATGCATTCATGTATTCATGTACAAGATATTCTCCTTTCTTCTGGAGCATTCCTCCATCATGAAATATTAAAAAATTAATATATCATGCCTTTTTCTAGAATAATATATTTGTGTAATATCATTTCATGAAAGAAATCCCTTCATGAAACCCAATTTACATGAAGTGGTAGTGCTTCTCATATTCGCATTAGCCAAGGAGGTTCATGCAAGCTAAGAAGTCTTAATGGAACTTTTTCTTCATGAATCTCTTTGAATGTGAGAAATGAAAGTGAAGGATTATGGTATATTAGTATAGTAATAAAACTCTTGAGTGGGTGAGCTACAAGAAATAGGCCACATAATCCCATCATTATTCTTTTCAAAATAATAGAGTTCATGACACCCTTTTTTTGAAGAAATCAGAGCTCACTCAATCTTAATTAGAAACGTATAACTCAACATTGATTCTTATCCTAATATAGAGTAGAACTACCACATTATATTAGATATTAATTCTGTTGAAAATATCCCAAAGATTATACTGATCCATGGGTGATATTATTATCACTTAAGGATTTGGTTAAACAAATATCTCAGGCATACATGATGTTAAAAAAGATGGTTAACCTCCATACATGAGATACATTTTACTTCTCATGATGAGAATATAACATGAATATTGTAACGATATAATTAATCAACAGCATAAACTTTATGGACCCAAACAAAAATGAGAGATAGTCGTATGTTGCTTCATTTCATTCATTGTAGTTTCATTTTCTTCAAAATCCCGATCACATGCACATGAAAGAAACCACTCATGAATATTTTATCCATTTTCTTGTTAATATCTCATCATAATCTCAGGATTAATATAATTAACGATGACATATTGATGAATTTATGAAGTTCTTACATTTATAAAAACTTTAACCATTAAAAGTTTTAAGAAGAACCCCGACAAAAATTGGATGGATTACATCAGATAGATTAAATAGTTACACTTATATTAGTATGTGATTAAAATATAAATCATTTTCCTAGAATTGGATTACAAAATTTGATATTAAAAAGTAATTAATCTTCTTTTTAATGAATTTTATTCCATCATGGGTTTTATGTAGGCATCCCTAGGTCTACTCTCAAAACAACACTAAAAGATTCTACACCATATCCATTCATGGTAGATTTGGATACTCTATATACAATCAATCATGAATACACCCACCAACCCATTCATGTGATCACCCATGACACCACAAAAGTTTCTTACTATGGATTTCCATTATAGTTGATCTTACTCCCATAATATGATAGATTCAGATAGCCCTTGTGGCGAGTTTGAATGGACCATTTTATTTATAAGTCCTACTAAAAAATAATGTATAATAACACTATGTAAATAATTAAATATGAAACCATTCACAATAATCTTATTCAAAAATTATTTATGTTATTTCATGTACATAATATATCTCCTCATGTTATAATATTTATACTATCTGGGATTCGTTGAGGCCTATTCTTCTTCATCATTTCATCATCATAAAAATTATTATTTTTCATGGGCTTCATATTCCCTAATAATTATTGAAAATAATTTTTTAATTATTCAACATCATTAGAGCATATTTTTGAGCTTTTAGACCAGTCATCAATCGTCATAATTTTTGTGAAGAATTAGAATTCTCTATCCTTATTCACTTAATCTCCTCTTATAATCACCAACACATTTTGAACCATTATTATTGAAAAATAAAATTAATTTTCATTATTTTTAACAAAGAATTTTTTGTCTCATTTTTATATTTCATTTTTCAGTCCTCTAACATTCAAAAACTCTTTTTATTAGAGTAGTGATAGAATATCATTGTTTTCATGACCATCATTTTCCAGATTACTTTTATCTATTATTGTCATATAAATACCATTTGGTGTTAGAAAAAATAATCAGTTTTATCTTCTAATGAATAATAATAATAGATAATAAGTATTGATATATCCTAACTTTATAGATGTGAGAGATTCACCAATCAAGTATTAAAATCCACTTATCATGTAATGAATTGTTATATTCCATGACATTCATCAAAAATTTATTGACCGAAACTTCAAACTCTGAGATACTCATTCTCAAACATCAAATAGTAAATAATAAATGTGGTGAAGTTGTAGCTCTGATACCACATGAAAATGAACCTTTTTTATCAGTGAATAATCCTTGGGGGATGAACCAATTATTCAATTTATATTTATGTTTCGTTATTGAAACATTCCTCATCATCAGTCAAAGTCAATATTGATCACTATCCAACTGAAGAAAAATAACGGAAAATTCAATATACATGGATCACATTTAAAGATAATAAGGTTAGTCCACAGTATGATCTAGATTTCACTAAGACCTTACTAAAAAATTTCTTTACTTTTTTGGTATAATGAAAAGGGTTTATCCTTGCACTCATGTTACAATATTTATCCCTACAATGATAGTTATTATTACAAGGTTGCAATGACAATGATCATGATATCTATATGGATAATTCCTACAAGACCAAGACATTAATTGTTCATATAGTTATACTCTTCCACTTTTTCATTAATATATATAAATTATTGTATTAATCATTCTATCCATTAAAATTTGAAAACAATTCTTATTCCTCTTCCATTAATCTTAACCACTATTCTATTATTCTCCATAAATATATAAAAAACTTTTCATAGTTTTAATTTTGAAATTATATGAGATAATTCAAATTTAAAATTTTCAATTCAAACTAGTAACTTCCTTCAACTACCAAAACTACACCTGACTCATTTTGATCCATTAGATTTCATTGACTCTTCTACTTACTATTTATTCTTCCCAAAATAACCCCAAATATCAAGTCAGATATCCCTTCAGTCACTCATGAATAAAGAAAATAAAAAATTATAGTAATTGAAATGAACCTCCCAAATGGTTCTCACCATGACCTTGTGAAATTAATTGGCTGTTTTTCTATCAAAACCATGCATATTATTAGCATGGCCCTCTTAGTTATGTATATTTTGTCAGGATACTCAACCTATTGACCCTAGCTTCTTCTACTATGGTCTTGGTCTCTTATAATGGAATCATTGACATATTTCCCCCTTTATATACCATATCCACCAAAGAAAACATCATGTACATAGGGGATTTCCCATTTTCTAAAGGTATACTGAAAGTTCCCCATGATGATCACAACATACATTTTGAAATTGGTTTTTTTTTCACCATAACACTGACATATCACCACTAGAACCACCATTATATTTTCAGTGTTGACTATTTCACATATTTTTTAGGGAATTACACAAGGGTAACCACCATGGGAATAATGAATTTCTTATATTAATTTTTGGCTTGTTGTCTCAACAAACCCTCCACCATTGGTATGACCTTCCTAGATTGGCCAAAAATTATTCCAAGCATTTTCAAATATCGTAAAAAAAGGAATCATAGTGATCCAATATTTATTTTTTTATAATTGAGGTTCATTATGAAAGGAATCATAAAATTATAACTGATAATATAATTTATATATTAAAAAAATACTACATAATTAATAATATCATCTCTACAGATTCATCAATATTACCTTTCACAACATACTTTTGAGCACATATTTTGTTTAAAAAAAAGAACCAAATTATTCCATTTCCAAATATTGTGATAATATAATATAGTATCCCTATAAAATAATAAACTTTAAGCTCAAATAAATATTTACATTCATATGACATTAGTTTTATTACAATTTTTTTTAATAAAATGATTTATAATAAAACATAATAGAAAAATTACAATCATTAAGGTTTCTTAGAAAACATGGGTACTCATGAAAATATTTTAAAAAAACATACATTACCACATAAATTGAATAATAAGTACTTCAAATGAGATATCATTATCTTTCCTTATGAAATAAAAATATTTTCTGAAAAAATCATTTTCTAGTATTGAAAGGTCTTATTTGTGCCTTATGACCTCATCCTAATAGAACCCTTATAAAAACCCATAAAATGGAATTACATACTAGGTTAATTTCTATAAAACTTGACAAATAACATTATCATTACAAATTGTATTAGGAAAAAATACCATTATCAACATTTATTATAAAAATTATACAAGAACCATAATTGACCTGAAACACACAAAATATTTCATTTCCATCATCAAAATCATAAAAGTATAATTTTTAAAACAAAAGTTTTTAGATATTCTGAAATAAAATTCCATTAAAACTCCATTTTCAATAAAAATACACATAATGTTAGGGAAATTATTTTCTTTTTGAAGAAAACATAGAATCAAATAATAGAGTACAAATATAAAATAGTTGTTATAATAGTAGGAAAATCCTTCTAAATCATATACGTGAAAAAATCATTTTATTCTTTGTAATGTTAAAAAATACTTATGAAATAAATAAGAATGTTCCTCTCTGAGACCATTAAATAAAATTTAAATAATAGGTGATAGTAAATTCTGAATTCATTTATTTTATAATTTAATCATCTATTAAACAATATGGACATGGAGGAAAAATAATATAATAAAATATTCAAAATATATTAAAAATATTTTTTGTAAATGAATATTAACTGATGAATAATTACATAAATAAACATTGAATATATTTATAAAATACTATTTTTTTATATGATAATGATTAAATAATTCCTTAATATAGTTTATAAACCACACAAAATAAAACATATTCTGAAAATAGCTTATGTCTCAAATAAAGTGAGCTGAGAGTAGAAATCCATTAATATGATTCAGAATTGAAATGTAAATTATTCATCTTATGAAATAATAATGTATTTTAATTATTTAAATTCATAAGAATAATTTCTAAATTCATTATATTTTTATTATTTCATTTATTTCTATTATTACTATGTCTTACTTAATCACTTAATGATTAATATTACTTTAGATGTTTTGAGGATGTTTGGTTTATAAGTCCCAAATGACTTTTGAAGGATGAATGTGGTAAAAAGGACCATTATGATTTCATTTCAAAAATATTAAGCATATTATTATTTTAATTTTTATTCTTTTAATATATCTTTATAACAAACTATGAAAGGTTGTTATGAAAAAATGACTATGTCAGAACATAAAGACCGTATCTTATATACTAATTTGTAACATATCCATTTTTGAATGAACATTAGGAAAAGAAGGTAAGTTTTATTTTATCATTATACAGTCATAATTATATCCTAAATATCATATAATTTTAATAAATTAATCTATATATACCATGAATGTGAAGTGGTGATTTAAAATAAAGCACAATAGTTCGTGAGGTGGTAGTCTAGATGTAGACACAAATGGGGTTTTTAATGGTAAATAAAGAATTTGATTATCAATTTACCAATAAAGAATTAATTTTACATCATATATTTTTTATTAATTCTTTATATACCTATATTATTACCAGAGAAAAGGTGGTGGTAAGAAATGAAAAGTATCATCTTTACCAGGCTGTATTCCACATGTATGTACCAAAGATTTTTACACATTCCATTATATGTATTATTTGATGAAAAAGGACTACACCGAAATCATAATAGAATTTATGTATATGGAATATAGTGTTATTATTATACTAATTTGGTTAATAGTGTTTTAAAGGAATAAAAAATAAAAAATAAAAAAAACTCTTGGTTAGTAACTATACCTCTTCTTCACAACACCTCTATAGGTATACACCTAAAGCCATCAATGGAGTGTATTATTAATAAAAAAATTACGTTATAAAATGGTTTGTAATTTTAGTTAATTATTTGTCTAGGTATTTTTCTATAAAAGAGTCTCTTGAATTGTGAAGAATAAATGATATGAGGTGACCTTTTATAAGTGATAGAGAGGACACACATATAATGTTTCCAAACAATATAATATATTAATATCTTACTCAACACAAATGTCTCTAAAAAAAATAATTATATAATAGTAGATAATATATGGTAGAAATATGACCATAAAATAGTGTTTAAAAAAATTTTGGGTAATTTTAATCCTTGTCATTTTCTTTTTAACCCTTTTAAAACGTTTTTCTCTTTCTATTGTGACTGGTTTTTTACTGAATTTTATATTCTTTATGGTGAAGAATTGGAATTAAATATTTATTTCTTCTTAAAGTATAGAATAAAAATATTAAATCTATTTTTGAAATTCAATATTTAAAGTGGTTTAAAATTAATTTTAGAATCAGAACACGTAACACGATAAAGATTGGTTTTCTGAATAAATTCTTATTTAAGTAAAAAAAATTTATAACCAAATATCATGAAATATATATTGTATTGAATTTTTTTATATTATTTTTAATTAAATGGTATAATAAAATTTTAAAATAATTCCATAATAGAATATTACTATGTAAATAAATAAAAATAAAATATATTTTTCATGAAAGAATAGTATTTTCTACTATTCACACAAAAATAAAAATTTTTAGAAAAATTCTAAAAAAGTAAGACTAATATATTTTGGGAATTTAGATTTAAAAAATAAAGATGTGTTTTCATAAATAAAATTTTTATTTTTTAAATTAATATTTTTAATAGTACTACATAATTCATGAAACTCGTTTTTGTTAGAATAATACAATTTCCATTTTTACTGAGAAATTTCCAATTGTTCATATAATGAACATTTCTATTTAAAATATAATTTATGAATATTAATAAATAATAAAAATGATATTTAATTAATATAACTTAGGTTTTCATTGTTTTTTTCAAGATAAAGCATTGTAATGGTCATAGGATGGTGGGGGAAGTGATCTCTTTTTAAATGTGAAGAAACTGACATTTTCGAAATTCTCATTACTTTTATAAGGATTTAATTAAAATATTAAAGGGTAAATTTCTAAAAAAGTGAGAAATAATGGTTTTTGAAGAGATTTTAGGTCAATAAATCATCCACCATTCAATTCAATAGATGTTTTGAACTTGTTTCAATTCTTTTAGCACTATATTTTTATGTGTTATTATTCTAGTTCTTTACCACAGTAAATAGCTTTTATTAATACAATTTATATTTTATTAAAATGATTAGTTAACATATAATATAAATCATTGATATTATATACAAATATTATATATATATACATAAAATAAAATTCAACATCCAAATATTTAGTTATTTTTTTAATTAAAAGATATAATATATATAAAAACTGCTTTTATAGAAATAAAAATGTTTTAACCATTAAAAGTTCATAATTTTATATAATATTAATTACCAATAAAACATATGTTAATATACTTTAATATTCAATTAAACCTCATATTTGGGTAAATATATAAAAAATATCAAATTAATACATTGGTTAAAAATTAAACAATATTAACAAAATATTTCATTAAAAATAAACCATACACCATTATCATGGTCATTAACAGTCATCAAAATAATCATAATTTCTTTATTGTTAATGAAATTTACATTATTTAATATAATTAAACTATTTATATAAAAATTTAAATACATTTTATTATATATACTATGTATAAGGGTTGAAAAATAGTTTAAAAGAACTAGATAATAAAAATATTTTTTATAGTAAACTATTATATATGTTTCTAAAACATTAAATATAGGTTATAAAGATTTAAAATAGAATTTTTAAATTATTTATTTTATGTTTGATACTTTTATTATATATATATATATAATTATTAATTTAATTTTAAGTCATTATTATATTAATATTATGTGATAAAAGTTATAGATTTTTCAAGATCAATATTTTTTCAATATTGACATACAAATCAATTATATATGAAAAATATCAAAAATTAACCCAATGATAATTTTAAAAAAACCAATTAAAAAAGTAAGTTTATATTAAAAAACTAAGAATTAAAAAATTAAATAATTTTTATTTTAATTGAAAATTAAATTACGAAAAAAATATAATTTATTGAAATATGACCATTAAACATCAACTATTCTTAATACTATTTTGTATATTTTTCTAATTTATTAAAATATTTTTATATACAGTAGGTTTTATAAATCATAATTTTTTTAATGATTTTACCTAAAATATAATGTCACTCTTTTGTTTGGTGTTGAATATTGACTAATCTATCAATCTTAGTATTAACTTATTGATAATATATCCCCAATTCTCATGGTGCTCATTCTCACCCAATTAAATAAATTTTGACATCATATTTTTAATTATCAACCCAAAATGGATGTTTTTATGGGATCTATTAGCAACACAAGTTATATCTTCTACTAATATATCAACCTCAAAATCAATGAAAATATGAGAGTTGACATTTCCCATATAATTGGAATGAATTGAGATATTTTATTTATCTTAACCATTTACAAAAAAAATTATTCCTTGGAAGGTTATAGGAGTTTAGAGGGGCATATAATTCATAGAATCATTTTCTTGATACTAATTCAAACAATATACTTAAACGAAAATGGATATAATAATACCCAAAAAAATATTTGAGTAAATGATTATATGAATATGAAAACTATATGGAAAGATGTCATATCTAATGACACCATTATTTCAATCTATTATTAATTCATTTTTACAATCATATAATTTGAGGAACCTATAACTAATTTAGTTCACCCATAATTTCCCATGTTTATATTTATACTAACATAGGATTCACATATATAGATATTACATCATTTTTTGGAATAATTATATCTTTTAATAACTACGCGCTTGAGAACTGTAATAGTTTAGTGCTTTAGAAACTTGTAAACATAAAAACTGGACCGTAAGTGAGATATGTCATCTCCCATTATGTTCTTCATGACTATAATTCTTCATTTACATATCATAAATATTACATATATTTATATCCTGGGAAAAGGAAACACAATAAATTGGTGAGATGAGATGCTTCTTAAGGGAAAATAAGTGAGATAATTAAGAATAAAATGAATATAAGGGTATGAGAAAAATGGCATAACATTTTAAAACCATAATGTACATATTAAAAATCATAATAATATGTCATTACATAAATATTGGCAGTTCATAAGACCTAATCCATAACGAAATAAAATAACATTATCCATTATAGAATAATGTATGAAATTTGTGGCATACAGGTAAGCATAGAAAATCATTTCCTTAATAGTCATGGTGGGATTCCAATACCATCATAATGGACAAATACCTTTAGTGAACTAGGTTCACTCCCTATTCCAACTGTGTATTAATGATCTTGGATAAATTCCGTTTTTATCCCTGTATTACAGAATAATGTCTACTCCCCATTGCTATCATGTTTATAGCATGGGATATAAATCTTTACCCAATGCATTGGAAGAAGATATATATCCCACCCATCATAGAATGAAATCATATATATGTGTGCCACAAGATAATAAAAATTAATTATATAATAACATTTTAAATTAAATGGGTATAATAAAAATATCACCATATCATAACCTGTAGAAAAGAGACTGGTTTTATAATCATTTTATTATAGAATAAGCCATGAATTGAATTGGGTTTTCTAAGCATTTCATTATGGTATAACCAGTGGAAGAGAAACTATTTTTTTAAACATCATGGAATCAATAAATATTCCATTAATAAGATGAATATTAATGTTATGACTAGTCCATATCCCCAGTATGACATAAGTAACATCAATGGGTGTCATATTATATGTATAATGATTTTGATCAATCATTTAAAACATTTATTGAGTAAAATATACGTTCATATCTGAAAAACGCTTTTTTAAAACATAAAAAATTTTAAAAAAATATTTTCTAGTGAAAATAACATTGATTAATTATAAAATAATATTATAATTAATTATTGTTTATAACTTCATAGAATTATGTTCATGCCATAAAAGTTAAAATGAGGATTCCTTTCAAATGTTTAGTAAAATCCAAATGGGTATTGTTATAAAAAATCACTTGAATATTACATTCAAACAATTTTTTAAAATTTAAATCGTAGGTAAAATATTCTTTCAAAAATCATAGTAGATTAATAATAAACTTTAAAAAAATTACAAAGTATTTTTTTAAGAAAAAAAAACAGATTTACAATCGAAGAGAGAAATGAAGTCGTATATTTTTTAAAATATTTTCTTAACAATTTTAAGTAAAAAATCTAGGAAAAGTGGTAACATTAATTGAATATATCATGAATAACCAATGGATTATAAAATTTAGGGGAATTATTGAGTTGTGGATTATGATATTTCAACATTTAAGACTTAATCATGAACAATATCAATAAATGATGAGATTATTACATAAAATATTTACTAGTATGATATAATTGGTTTATAATCCCCATAAATAAATAACATATAAAAAACATCAAATATCTTGAGTATGTATAAATTCATTATATTAATTTTAAATGTGATGTATATACAACTTCTTATAAAAGATAGGTGTAAAACATAACATACATCTCAAATAAGGAAAATTGAGAAAAAAAAATCCTATCATAAGTATTGAATTATATCATACTCATTAAAACCTCATGTATAGTAGATTTAAGTTTATTATAAATATATCATAGAAAATTATTCATATATATCATATTACATATAATTTTCTTATTACATTTTTTCCATTTTTTAACAATTCTAGTTTGAAGTTATATTTCTAGTAATAACTACTTTTTTTGTAGTACATTATTTCACTTATTATTCAAGGTTATAGTCCTCAGATCATGAATTCATAGTATACATAATGATAATAAATATATACATACATTATACATAAATTATATATGTATTTATAATAATCCATAAATTTTGGTGATAGGAAATGAAATACACTGTTCTTGGAGACGGTGGACCGTATGGCATATAAACATTGTTTCCATATTCTTATATTATTTAAAGATTGAAAAATAAATATTTTATATAAATATATTATCATTATAGTATAATTTTTATGCCATATATATAACATATTAATATTAATCCCATCCCTAATATGTTCCATGTATTGCTTGAACGAATCACATCGCTTTAATAGACAGTAGTCCACCGTACACATGATCTACATTATCGCATTCCAAAAAAATGTAAAGAATTATGATATGTGTTATATAATTATTTAGAAAAATTAAAGACATCATAAATATCATATATATCATATATAAATATTATTTTAATCTTTATTCCCATCCATGAATGGTGGTAATGGAAAACTGAACAACGTCATTTCACAAGGTGGTAGTTTGTCATACAGACGAACGATGATTTCATAACCCATTTGAGGGAAGTGTGTGTAGTTGTTGGTAATACCATTAACATAAAAAAATATTAGTGTATTTTAGATACTGAGGTTATTATATATGTATGATATAAAAATAATTGAAGGGTTTTGAGGAATAACTAAAACAAAAATGTTCGTTGATGAACATTACCTCTTCTCCAGGTTTCTCCTTTTGGTTTTCACTAAATACATTACATGCATTTCATTCAACCCAAATTAAATATTCTAGTATGAGAGGATTAAACTAGAGAATTTATTTGGTATTTTATTTAATTAACCAATTGGTTTTGTGGTTTAAAGAGAGGGGGAGTGGGGGCTTTCTTTTTCAAGGGAGTTGAGTGGAAAATTTGTAATGTTTATGAAAGAGTGGACTGAACTCATGTTTTTTAAATTAAATTATGATATAGTAATGGAGATATAAGATAATATAAGGAATAAGGCTTAAATATTTCCATAAAATTGGGTTTGGACATGTTTTTTTTACATTGTTTACACCTTATATTCTATGTATAACCACTAAGTAATCGTGTTCTTACCTCAATCGATGTAATTAATTTTAATTGATTTCACTGATAAATTTGGTAAAAATAATGTTGGACATATTAGAAATTAAATTTTTTTATTATTATAAATATTTAATAATTTTTTTTAAATTAAGTTCATAAAATTGGTAGAGATTAATTTAAAATTAATCTCGTAGATGTGTCGAGAAAGGATGTTTTTAAAGCATAAAAGATCAAAAGTTTACAAAGTTTATATATTCAATTTTTGTATGAAACTGATTCCAATTTCCGAAATTATATTAATATATGTATAATTAAAGTAAATATAATTTAAAAACCTATTAAAATATAATTTAACTATATAAATATATTAACCGAAAAGCCTATTTTCAATTAAAACTCAGTATTTTTTACAATTCATCAAAAAATGAAATTTTTAATTAAAACCCAAAAATTGACACTAATGATTTTTTTTGATAATATAAATTAAAAAATTATGTTTATTTTATGAAATTAATTTACTCACACTTTAAAATTTAAATTTTATTATTGTTTGAAAAAAAAAGCAATTGTTGAGAAAATAGTATTTTAAAAACAAAAAAGGATTTACTGAAAATTATGTATCTCATTATCAATATTATATATATATATATAAAACAATTATATTTATAAATTATTTATTACTATTCATATTACTATGTTTAATGAAAAGGTTAGAACGACAATGTTTAAATAACTTTATTAATTATATGTCATTATTTTACTAAAACTCATTGTCGCATGTAACACAAGATAAGACAAGTGGGACAACTCAACCTTATAAAGGTTTTGATACCAAATATCTTATCAATCCAAATAAAAATATCTCAAAATATCTTCCAAGGTTTCAATTTTTCTTTCAGACTAACCATCTATTTGATGATGATACACATTTCTAAAATTCAATTCCTTATCAAGAACTTGATAAAAAATCACAATAACTTTGAGTTAAACCTCCAATCCTGATAAGATACAATGGAATGTGGTACTCCATACAACCTTGACACTTCCATAATGTATATCCTGGTAACTTTACCCAAGGAGTAGTCTTCTTTGATAGTGATGAAAAATATTGACTTAGTAAGGTGGTCGACTACCAACCATATACCATTGTTCCCTTTAGAGGTTTTGGGGAGTACAACCACAAAATCCATAACGATTTTATCCCATTTCTATTGTGGTATTGGTAATGGATTCAAAATACCCTTGTATTTTTTTCTTTCATCCTTAACATGTTGACATACCAACCACCAAGATACATACTCTATGATATCTCTCTTCATTCCATCCCACTAGAAATATTCTTTAAAATATCTATACATATTAATATATCCATGATTAATATATAATGAAGAATTATGAGATTATTCTAACAAACACTTAATCAATTTTGGTATGAAAGTAATTCATACATGGTTATTGAACCCTATCATTCCATTATGATCAAGGTTAAACTCTGGAACATTTTTAACCTTCTTTTGCAACTAACCATCATCCTTTCGCGCCTCTTTATGATTCAATTGGATAGACTGTTGAGCATTAAATTGAGATAGATAATATTTTCCCCTTCTTTGAGGACTTCAAGATCAATCCTTTGAAAATCCAAAAATATTGGATATTTTGTTATCCTCATTATGGATAAGCTAGAATGACCCTTTCAACTCAAAGAATTGGCCACCATGTTTACTTACTAAGGGTGGTAATGTTTTTTTTAGTTGTAATACATCATAAACTCTAACTATATTCTCTGTCACATGTTCAACTCCATCTATTTGAATATATAATTCAAAATTTTATGATTGTTTTATTTTTCAAACTTTTCTCAATAAAGATAATTTTCCATACCACTAATGTAAAAATTACAATAGAAAAATCTAAAGCATGATTTTGGTAATTCTTCTAACAAATATTAAATATTCATGAGGAATAAGTTATAACCTGTTAATTAAGAATAAGAACACATCCTGATACCATATTAGATGTAATAGTATAGATTGCAAAAGCTTTCCCACTAGAGGGTAATGGAAGCACATGTTTACTAACTGGTCTTCTATTCAGTTCCAGAAAATTTCCATCACATTCATCTATCTAGAGGAACTTGGTTTCCTTCTAAGTTAAATTAGTGAGAGGATTAGATATTCATGAGAATGTTTAAATAATTCATTGAAAATATCAAACTCAACCAATAAAAATATGGATCTCAGTCACAGTGGTTGGTCTGGTCTAACATTAAATATCCTCCTTCATTGATAGATCTACATATATAGATTTATTAGAGATTATGCAACCTAAAAATGAATCCTTTTGCAGAAAAAATGAATCATTTTGCCAAAAAAAATTCACACTTTGAAATTTTTTCAAATAGTTTAAACTTAGATGGGGTCTTTAGTACATTTCTCAACTGGTATCCACACTCTTCCTTTCTCTTTGAATAAATAATAATATCACCTATAAATACAACCACCAACTGATTAAGGTAATCCATGAAGTCATTATCCATTAAATCCATGAAGATTGTGGGGGAATTAACAATGGTGATGGAATCAATATATATTAATAGTGTCCATACAATGTATGGAATTTCATCTGGGGTATATCCTCCTGATTGAACTCTAATTGATGACATCTAAAATGAAGTTCAATATTTTAAATTTATTGAGATCCTCACTGTTGATCAAAAAGTTATCAATATAAGGAATAGGATAATTTTTCATAATTTTGATCTTGTTCATCCCATTATATTCAATGTAGAGTCACCTTGATCCATATTTCTTTATCAAAAAAATAATAGGTGAAACCCAAGTTGATACACCTTGGTGACTGAATCCCTTATCAGGGTTTTCATAAAGTTTCTTTTTCAATTCCTCCATCCCTATAAAATAGATTCTATTAGGAGTCTCTAAAATAGGTATGGCATGAGATATGGGTTTTACTGAGAACTGAACATAATGTTTTAGTGGAAGTCATGGATACATTTCTTGAAAGACATCAAAAAATTCTTGAACAACCTGAATATCATCGATGTTATGTTTATCCCTATCCATGTGAGATAAAAAACACCTTTTAATGTGAATTAAGACCCATCAACTAGATTTAGTCTCTATAGTATGTTCAAACCTATATTCACATTGATATAATATCATAGGTTAATTTTGAATATTAAATGTAACTTTTATTCATTGAAAATTATTTTGGGATTTATGCTGAGAAATCCAATAAATGCCTATGATGAAAAAATACTTAACAAAAGGGGGAATGACAAGAATTACAGGAAGCACAATCCTGACAACATCAACCTGAGAGGAATCATATACTTAGGATGTGATCATTGCACCATTAAGGTTTTTTTTACTTCTAATTACAAATTATATTTTTTGGGTGACATAATCATACCCTTAGAATATTCTTTATTTATGAAAGAATTGGTAGATATAAATTCAAATAATACATTATATATTCTAGAGTTGATGGTAAGTAAACCTTTCACGATGCCATTATTTCACTACTCATGAGATATAGCGATCATATGATATTTCCCCGTATCACATTACTTAAGAGGTTGTTGGTTTTGATAATTATCAGTAACCCAAAAATCTAGGAATTGGTTAGCATAATTTCCATTATCTATACACTAAAATCACCTATGTGTGGTAGGTTTATTCTATTCATCTATATCTCCATTAGAATCATAATCCAAGTTCTTTCCATCCCTTCGACAAACAATTTCTCGATAAAAATCCCATCCAATCTAAATTTTTTTACTAATAAAACTATGGAAATTCTCTATGTGATTCTTCTAACACATAGAGCATAAATTGAAGATCATATTTTTTTTCTATATGGTTATTATATATTATTTTCAATTCCATCTTCAATTTATTCAAAACCATTATATTGATACATTACTCCAGCATCCATTTCAACCGTGATTTCACATTGAAAACTATCTTCAAAGCATCTGATGTAACGTAAGGTAAATTCATTATAGAGACTTGGTTTTATGCCACTGAATAATAGACCATCCTTACATTAAATTTCGATGATTATACCATAATTATACCTTACAAGTATTATGAACTTTTACTCATAGTTAAAAATGAATTCATAATCATTTTTTACTTAGTTAGAGGAGCTATATATCCATATTCATAAAAATAATGCATGGAAAGTACTTATTGAAAAATATGTTCCTGATATCAATCTAATCCATGGAGTAAATTAATTACGTTGTCTCATTGTCTTGATAAGAGTCTACCACTAATCTTCTTCACCTACAAAAATGATAGTTTCCCAAAATAACTTTTTCATGTTTTGAATGCCAGAGAATTGAAAATATATTTTCAATGGAGTTGATCCATTGTTCATTAACTAGTGAATTAGAAGGTACACTAAAATAATACGGGTGTTTCCTCATTATATAATCAAATTATTTTTTTTTCTCTCATTTTTTTGAAGTCACGCATGATTTAAAACTTGAGAAAATTATGTGACAATTAAAATAATACTTTTCCTCCAAGCTTCGATAAAATTTGGATTCTTAGGATGAAAATAATTTTATTTTATATCTCAATAAACATAAACATAATTCCTTCATGTTTAATCTGTTGACTAAAAATAAAAAATATGGAGTAAGAAACAATAATCATATTGTGGAATCACATAATCAGAAAAATCACTTATATGATGTCTAAATTATGGAACCTTCTATAAACTATGACAACTTAGGTTTATATTAAGTTATTCATAGACATATATTATTTTAATCCTTCATGATGGTTCCTAAGGAGTTTATGAATTTCCAAAGTGTATCCCCCTAGAGTGTTAAACTAGGTGTATATAAATGTCTGTTGTCATACACTAGTTCTTGATCGAGTCTAGCTCAATACAATATTTTTTGAGGTTGTTTCCCCTATGTTAGTCTAATCTAAATCCACATCATCTTATAGTATCTAGAAAAGGATTTATTTCTATGAAACCACATTCCCTATAACATACCATAATTCCATGACTTTACCTATACTTTGACTCATCCTTAGACATCTCCTTAAACAAGTCCTTAAGGATCTCACTAAGGATTTCTCATCATAGTTTCTAACGCTTAACTGAATCATTTCTATGATTCCAACTATAATGACCAATGTTTATCCAACATATACATTACATTATTTTTTAGGAATATTTATTTTATTACATAACTACACTACTATGAACTGTAATTGTTTAGTACCTTCAGAAACATTAAAATATAAACACTATACTATAAGTGAGATATGTCATCTCCCACTACATTATTCATAAATAAAACCCATCTTAGACATATCTTACATAATATATATATTTATAACATGTGGAAATGAAACATTATAAAGGGGTGATATTGTATTATCAGTAAGGGAAAACCATAGAGATATGTAAGAATAACATGAGAATAAGGGTTGGAGAAAAAGAAAATTATACTTAAAAACCATACCCTACATATCAAAGATCATAATAATGAGTTATTTCATATAGATTGGAAGATCATAAGATAATATTCGTAATAGAATCATAGAACCTGATCAATGAGAGAATAATACATGCAATTATTGGCATACAAATAATCTTAGAAAATCATTTCCATATTAGTCAATGCTCACGTCCAAGACCATCATAATAGATAAATTGTTTTATTGAACCGATCTTCCATATCTATATTACAAAACAAGGTACACAAACCATTCTAACCCGGTCTTACTGATTTGGTTTCAATTTCTATTATAATCTTGTCTATATCATGAGATATAAATCTTTAGAAAATTTATTGTAGGGAGATCTAGGTCTCACCCATCAAATAATGAAATTATACGCATGCATTTTATCATAAACTATGAAATAAAATGGTTATCATAATAAGTAAAAATAATAATATCCTATTTGAAATAGACAGGTTTCATTGTGATTTCATCATAAAATAACTGATGATAAGAAGGGGGTTTTATAAGCATTCCCACACAGTATAACTCGGGGAATAAATATGGGTTTTCTAGAAATCATTCAATAAAAAAATAATTAATTAATATAAATAACATAAATGGTATCCTTGAATCATATCCCCAATAAATAATATTTAATATCAACCTCTTTCATCTTATATGGAGAATGATTTTAATCAACCATTTTAAACATTTCTTCAGGAAAATATCCTTTCGACTTTGAAAAATTCTATTTAGTAAGTTAAATATTTCTAAAACAATTTTAAATTGAAAATAACTATAAAATATTATAAATTAATCTTCAAGTAAATTATTTGTTTGGATGTCAGAAAATTATGTTCAGGTCATCTATGTTAAAATGATGATTCCATTTACATTTTCAATAAAATCCAAATGAGAATTGTTTTGAAAAAAATAAATATTCATTTAATTATTTTTTGTAAAAAGTAAAAATTGGGAAAATTATCTTTTAAAAATTATTATATAGTAATAAAACATTTTTTGAAACATTTTTGGAAAATATGGTTTTGGAAGAAAACAAATTTCCTTCTGAAGAGTGAAATAATTCCGGATTTTATTAAATACATTTTTTAAATAATTCTAAGTTCCAAAGAGTGGATAAATGGTAAAATTACATTAGGATATCATGGATAACCATATTATAACAAATTTCATGATAATTATTGAGGGGTATGTCCTGAAATTTCAAAATTGGAGACACAATCATAAATAATTTGGATAAATGATGATACTATAACATAAAAACTTTACCACATTGGTAACATTGTTTCATAATCCCCACGAAGGAATAACATATAATGAAACCTCAAATATCTTTAAGATTTATAAATTAATAATATTATATTTCAATGGGCTGTATATACACCATGTAAAAACAATAATTGTGTATAACATAATGTTCGTCTCAAAATTGAGACAAATTCCTTAACTTTAAGTCTTAAATTTCATCATTATCATTCAAACATATTTTATAATAAATATAAGTTTATTATACTTATATCACATAACCATATTCATATATTTCATACCATATTTTATTTACTTATGGCTTTATATTACACATTTATTAATAATTCCATGTTAATGTCATGTTTTAGGTAAAACTACTTTGTTTATTGTATATGTTTTGACTAGTTATTCTTGGTCCTATTACATAGGTAATTATTTAATCATCTTAATAATTATACCCATGATATAAATATAGTATATATTTAAATATAAATTTTATATTTATTTATATTAATCCATAAAATTTAGTGATAGGAAATGAAATACATCATTTTTGGAGACAGTAGGCCGTACATATGGATAAACGTTGTTTCCATTTTCTCATTGTATTATGATAAAGAAACAAAAATGGTATATATACATATATTATCAATATAGTTTAATTATTAGGTCATATATATAAAATATTTATATTAAACCCATCCTTAATACATTACACATAAAGTGTGAACGAATCACATCGCTTTGTGAAGCAGGAGTTCATCATACACAAAAATGATTTTGCTGTATTCTCACAAATTAAAAATAATTAAGGTATATGTGGTATAATGATTATAAAATAATAAATAAATAATAAATATCATATATATTATACATATAAATAATATTTACATCATTATTCCCAACCATTAACAGTGGTAATGGAAAAATGAATGACATCGGTTCGCGAGGTGCTAGTCCACCGTACAGACAAACAGTGATTTCATAACCCGTTATATGGAAGTGTGTGTGGTTCTAATATATAAACGTAACTTAAAAACATCTAATTATATTTAATATACTATTTTTACTATATAATCACTATATAAAAATAATTTAATGGGTTTAAAGATGAAATAAAATAAAAACATTTATTGATGAATGTTACATATTATTCAAATATATCCTTTTAGGTTTCACCAATACCTTCCCTAGTTTAATTTATTCCCATATTAATTGTAATAGTATGATATAAGGGAATATTATATGTTATTTTTGGAGTTTATGGAAAAATAAATTGTATTTATGGTGTTTTTAAGAGGGAGAGAGAGGGTGGCCTTTTATATGGGAGGTGAGTGGCATTGATTTAATGTTTTTGAAAGAGTGAAGTACACCTATGTTTTCTCTATGTAAATTATCTCAAATAATGGACAAACCTATATCCTAGAATTTGTAAGGTAAAAATATGGCTATACAATGTGTTTTGGACATGTTTTGGGTCATTTTTACATCTTATATTATAAGATTAACCACCAAGTAATCTTGTTTTTACCTCAAGGGTTGTAATTATTTTAAGTTGATTTCACTAATCACATTCATAAAAAAAATAATTTGGCCTTATCAGACATTATAAATTATTATTTTTATGAATATGGAACCCATTTTCCAAATTAAATTCACCATAGTTGTACAAACTAATTTGAAATTAATCTCGTGGATATGTCGAGAAAAGGGTTTTTAATCGAAACAGATAAGAAACATACCAAGATTTTATATTTAATTTACACATGAAATTGATTAAAATCACCTTATTGTATTAATATATTTATAATTTAACTAAATATACTTTATAAAAAAATTTATTTATAATTAAATTTTTTAACTAAATTTATTGAAAAGGCAGCTTTCAATTAAAGTTCAGTATTTTCACTATTCATCAAAAACATAAACTTATTAGAAAAATCGCAAAAATTTACACAAGATAATTTGGAAATAGGAATTCCAAGATGAATTTTATTTATAAAATTAATTTTATAAGAGTTTCAAAATATAATTTTTTTATTGTTCACAAATGGTATAAAAACTATTCTTTGAGAAAATAGTATTTTCAAAATATGTAATGACTTTACAAAAAATTATTTCTTAATTAATAAATACATTTTATTTAAAAAAATCATTTATATTTGAAAATTATTTATTAATATTCATAATACTAATTTTAATGTCTAGGTTATAATAGTTGGTTTTAAATAACTATATTAATAATATATCATGGTTTTTTTAACTCGTTGTCATACATAATACCAGCTAAGACATTTTTGCAAGTAACAAAATATTAACATGGTGTTGCATATAATGAAAGATTAATAAGTTTTATAATTCAATTAAATAAATAAAATAAATTTAATTTATTAAAAAAATTGATCTTAAAAACATGGAATGTCAAAATATTCCAATTAGGTTACTTGATAATATGATAAGGACGTGCTAAAATAATTCATAATGGTTTGTAAATAGTATATTATCAACCAAATCATGTCCCAAGATAGTGTCTATATATTTTTTATTGCTTATTACCAGTCATTATGATTTGATTCAAGATTAATTTTCTACTAAACCATTGATTTTCAGAGTGATTACCCATATCTTTTCTAGTACACATCAAAATGCACTTCCTAGTATCGAGAAATTGAGGAAATTTCAAGCAGACCCGCATACTGTTTAATTTCACTAAACATAGTTATGTTATACTATATTTATACATGTATCTAGGGTCTCTTAAACTAAAACTAATTCCAAAATATAACTAAACAAATTCATAATGCTTGATAAACCATGTTGTGATACTAATTATAACACCCTAGACCTACACTTCATGATTCTGTGTTAATAAATATTCTTTAAATTCTATCTTGGTAACAAGTGATATATTCCAAACAAAACATACATTTATTTTAAATAAATTAAACATTACATATAATAATAAACACACCAACCAAAGAAAGTGAGGATTATTATCATTGGTGATCAGTTACATAGGTTAATTATTTTACATTACTTCTGAAAATTTTCCAATTATTGAAAATAAGAACAATTCGCACTTGACTACTCTTAATTTATATTCATCTTCATAAATAGGATAATGGAAGAACAAAAAAGGGTTGAGATCAAAATCTTAAGACTAGAAAAACTCATCAACATGTCTTAAAGGGTTACACTATCAGAATATGAAAAAAAATGAGTGAGGTAGAAACGTCAGATTGAAAAGAAAATAAAACAAAAATATTTTTCTATAAGGAATAATATAATTCCATAATAACTCAATTGATAAAAATGTATATTGTGGTATTAGGGTCTGTTATAATAAAAATGATACATGGATCATAACAGAAATAGTTAACATTGATTTTTTTCTTAGTTATAAACATGTGATGTTATTAAATCAAGCTCATAGATAAATTCATCATGTTCACCCATAATTTTATAAAAATGGATTATATTTATCATTTTTATGTTCAATCATGAGATTGTTACTAATCTGCATCATATTTATTCTCAATCTTGTGAACAAATAAAATCCACATCTTGTTCACTCTAAATCATGTTAACATAGAAATATACCACTTGGTCACATTATATCATGTTTTTATATCTATGCTACAACATTTTCATGATCAATATATTTATATCATTAGGTATAAAAAAAATTCAATGCATTGGAGGGTGATATAGGACCCCACCCATCTGTTATCCACACATTTGTGTGCTATGTGAAAGTATTCATTGATCACACTATAAATAACCCATTAAATAAAAAATCTGTAATAACATTTTCAAATGGAATGACATAAAATTTCATTAATATATAGATTGGTTGAAATAATAAACTCAATCTTCAAAAAAAATTATATCATAAAATTATTTAGAAGTTAATTTATAAAACATATTCATATATTATTCAAATCTTTATAGAGGAAAATTGATGATAAATTTAGCTAAATATTCAAAAAAATCATAACATTTATGTAAAATAAAATTTATACATCATTTTTGAAAATATCTCCTTTAGGAAATTCAAAACAAAGGCATTTTAAAAATAATATTCCCTAGACTGGCACTCCAGGATATGGTTCCATAAAAACATATATTACAAAACAGCATTGATATGAGCTATAAAATTCAATATAAAAAACAATTATTAAAAAATGTTAATTATATCCCTTATGTCTGAAAGCTCATTTCAGGTTTAGATCCTCAGAGAATTGAAACATAACATAGACTAAAAAGTCACATATTATTTATATAAAATGAAAAATTATCCCATTATATATGAATATAATTAATTCCCTAAAATTGTTCAAAGTCTTCTATAAATTCTTTCCCATGTGTTATCCTTTAAAATATGTCACGTGTTCTACTTTTCTCTATAACATAGGGAAATAGAATCATAAAATGGGGTATGATCAAAATCATAGTAAGGGTAATAAATATGTATGTAAATCATGGAATAAACCTAGAATGAAAATTATGGAAGGTGTAGATAAACAATATTAACTGATAATCTACTTGAAACCAAAATCATAATATATCCATGGTAATACAAGAAATATAGATATCAATAATATAGATATCAAAATTATTGAATGTATAATTCATAACATAAAAATATTTTTATCAAGGCATTGTGACAAAAAAAATTACTTTCTTTCAAGACCATAGTAAAGACATCTTTATGAATTAGGATAGAATACACCAAACACCCAAACATATTTTTTTCTTATGAGCCTTGTTAATGGATTGAAGGGCTATATACTTCTGATCCCCACCCATCACTTGATTATATAAAATGTATTTACTATAAGAGTCCACCAAAACCATTATGCCATTCCCTATAGAACCACTTATTTAATAAATATTTTATATCTATAAAATATGAAATATAGAAATCATACACCAAAAAAACCTATGTTTGTATTCAATAATCATCAATAATTCCATGAATTTTCCCCATGTCAATAAGTGGTGTAACATGATCATAACCAATCCAGATAAATATTATGGATGGTCAAACATTAAATTTTCGACATGAAAATAATTATCCATATTGTCATAAGAATATAAAAAATGTTAATAATTTCCCCCATGTAAATAGAATAATATTTGTTCTAGGAGAACATCATCCAATTATAATTATATAAAATCTGATGTTCAATACATGAAGAGCAATGAGCATAAAACTAAGTAAAAACATAAAAAAACAATGTCATGGGACATCCATGATGAGTATGTGGATAGTTTTAAAGGGAAATATTCAAAATGTAATATTGAAAACTAGAATTTACTTTTATATTTATGAAAATGATCATCAAAAAAATGCTTTAATGATACCACCTAAGAAGGTATCATGTATCCGATTGATTATTATTATAAGTACCTTTATAGAACATTATAAGATATACATATTTGAGGATAAATTTTTAATATTATGGATTATTAAGAAAACATATTTTGAAAATGGATGGTAAACACAAGTGAAAACACGCAAATTCTTTTAGATTTTTTTAACATTTTCATTAAGAGGAGTTATCCTTCACATTCATTTTTTTTTTGAAAAATTTATAGAAAAATCGTTCAAAAAATAGTTTTATAGGAATCACTAATAACAGAACATTTAAAATGAAAAATTATTTTTATCAGAAATATTGATAAAACATTTGGATATTAAAGGGGAATTTTTTATAATGACCTATCCTTAAAGAATACATAATCACTTGTTTCTGTAAATTATTTTACATTTTTTAACAATGAGGATCTTTTACAGTTTTGAGTTATAGAGAGTTAAGAATTAACTCACACATAACGAAACCATAAAATAAAAAGTGGACACTTTTGATCATTATTTATTTTTTCACACAATATAAAACATTTAAAATAAGGCATGGATTCTTTTTATGAAAAATATCCATGACTTCAGACATGACTTCTTCCTTTACCTTCCCCATTCTTAAACCCTTTGAAATGACTTTAATAAATAGGGTGCAGAAAAAAATCTCATTAAGGTAAAAAAATGAAAATGGTTAGTTCAGAAAAACATAAAAAAACATATTATATTTTAGTTTACCTTCACAATTCTTCGAGAAATGAAACATTTTAACATAAAAAAAGCACACATCTTGCTCAAAGAAAATCATTAAAACCTATATAAATAAATTAAAACTAATTTAGGTGACTTAGATTATTGTATTCAAGAAACCCATTCAAAAAACCTTTAATTGGAATAATTATACAACTGACTTCCAAATATTTCTCCCTTATAAATGGAATAACCATACAGTCGATTTCCATACATAATTAATTAGAGGGATATAACAGACTCATCAATCCATTAATATATAATAGGATCACCTAACGCTATCTGATCCACCCTCTATTTAATCTGTAATGGGATCACCTAGTTCTATATGATCCACCCCACATATAAGTGGTAACGGGCCCACCTGTTACTATTTGGCCCTCCCAAAATATATGTTGTAATGGTCTCACCCAACCCTATCTAGGAAACCCAATGTATAAGTTGTAATGGTATAAACCTTTTCATATAATTCTCAAGTATAATATTAGTAATAAAAAACTTTCATCATAAATACCTTTAAAAAACACTTTTTAAAATCATATTAAATTCATTGTCAGATAAAAATAAAACATTTTTTTAAACACCCCATTCTCCATAACAAAACACCCTCTTCTTTGAAAAAATATTTTCAATACCAAAATACCAAAAATTGAAAAGAGATTCTTTCACTTAATAAGAATTATAATATTGAAAATGAATCTTAAAATTAAATAAAATTCATGAAAACATGAAAGGTCATATTATATATACTTTAAAAACATGACATCTCAATTGTCGTTTATCAAAATGATCTACTTAAAACATGTAAAGGAAATATTTTTTATGCCATTGAAAGTAAATAAATAAAGACATAAAACATCCTTTATAATCCATTTGTATCCATATAAATAGAAATATAAAATATCATCAATAATATTTAAATTGAGTAAAATAATTTGAAAAAAAAAATCATTATACATTTTAAAAAAATATTTTTAAATCAATGTGTCTCATACAACTTTGAAATAGTTATATCATAATACCCATAAAGGAATAACATTAAATATACCATTAAATAATGTGAGCATAAATAAATTCATGGTATGATATGTCAAAGGGGTAGTATATAAACCTCATAAAATAAATTTTTTGTATAAAAAATTGATATGTCTCGATGAAAGTTGATTGAGAGGAAATCCCATGCATTGAGTTCAACTTTCCACATGTGCTATTCCATTTATAAATAATAATCATATGATAATTATTTAATTTATTCATAATTTTTTTCAATTTTATCATCACCTTTATTTCACTTATTCTAATTTTTTATAATACTACTTAAATAATTAAGTCTTTGTTGGGTGTTTTGATCATATTCAGTTTATGTGTCAAAATGACTAATATTTTTGTACAATGATCAAATAGGTAATTATATAAACATATAAAGATATATAATAATTGAATAATTATCATATTTATAAATCAATTGTATTTTTAAACTAGTAATAAAATATGGTTATGAAAGATGGACCATTGTTATAATCATGGAGACAACAGGCCATGTGTAAGTATGATTAATATACCCAATTTTCTATATTCATTATGTAAAGAAGATAACTGAAATTTATATTTCATTAATTATCATTATATAATAAATAAAATAGTATTTAATCCCCTATACTTATACATATAATTCTTGTGAGGTAAAAATCACATATCTTTGAGGATGTGGTATTCCATACGTCCCCAAACGACGTTATCACTTTTTCAGTGTGTGAAAAGATGTTAAATAGAATGATATATTATATTTCTAGAAAGGTAATTTTTTAATTAATATGTTTTATATTTCCTTTATGTTTCATTGGTTTAGTCAAGAAAATCCTTTATACATTCCACATAATGTTTGAACGTATCATATCTATTTGACGAGGCGGTAGTGCACATGTCCACAAATGATGTTATCATATTCCCATAAAATAGAAAAAATGAGGGTATTTATTATATATAAAATACAAAATTATTAATCAATCATAAATATTATATTGATCATATAAAATTATAAATTCTATCCTTATTCCCAACCATGGTTGTAATGGATGAACAAACGACATCAGTTCGTGAGGCGGTAGTCCGCCGTATTAACCCAGAATAATTGTGTATCCTATTTGATGGAATTTTGTGTAGGTTTAGGTCAAACCATTATCATAAAAAAATTATTATCTATATTATATTGATTATATAATAAAATAATGTTATAATAATAATTTAATAGGTTTGATAAAGAAATAAAACCAAAGTGATTTTTGAAGAATGTTACCTCTTTATAGGTAACTCCTATTTCATTAAACCATATGACTTTCTTGGACTTATTGTTTCCCAAATTTAGGAATCTATTATGATAATAGATACTATCAGAACTTATTTGGTTAGTTTTTTTAATATCCATAATTTCATGATATGTGTGAAGAAGTGAGGTGGTGAGTTCCTTTTTATAGTGGAGGGGAAGTGAGATTCTTGTAAATATAAAAAGGTAAACACTATTAGGTATTCTTACAGACATAATGTAACTAAAATAATGATAAATATTAGATGAAATTTGGTATATGTCATAATAATGTCCATCCTATTGGTCTTTACAAGTTTTTACGTCTTTTGGACTCTTTTGATCAATGTTTTAAAACTAAGTAATCACAGTTTTAGCATAATCATTATCATTAATTTTAATTTATTTAACTAATATTTTTGGAAAAAATATAATTTTAACTTATTATGCATTAAAAATTATTATTATACCAAATATGGATGAAATTTTTCCAAATTCTAATCAATATTTTGGAATAAATTAATTTAAAATTATTCTCATAGATGAGATAACAAAGTAGGCTTTCAAACATAATATGTTCAAAAGTTTTATATGTTATTATTTCTAAAATCAATATAACAATTATCCCAATAACATAAATTGGATTAATAGATGTCAAATTTAACATATCTATCTTTAAAACCAAATCAAAATTTAATTTAACCATATAAATAAATTATATGAAATTTTAGTTTTCAATTAAAATTCAGTTTGATTCACTATTATCAAAATATGAAACTTATTTGAAAAATAAAAACAATTCACCCAAAGTATATTTTGATAATAAAAATTCAAAAATTAAGTTTATTTTCTCAAAAAAAACATATAAAATTTATGAAATTTAGTTTTAAATTAAACATGCCATTAAATGTCGGTAAAATAACCTTTTCAAAATATACATTTAGTCATGCTTGAAATTGGATTTATTATTATCTTATGCCCATCAAAAATATCAGATAAATTTCATAAAATTTTATTAAATATATAAAATATAAATTTCATCAATATATTTTTCTAAAAGTGATTAAATAAATTTATTAAAATAAAATTCCATTTAAGTCATAATAATTAATTTTTCATAAAACACATCCTTTATATCTAATTGGTCTTAATTTTCAATAATAAATAATTGGTAACCAGTTAATTATTTTTATAAACATGTGTAAACAATAATTTTATATTTTAGTCAATATCATTCATTCCCTCTATTCCAATGACTAGGTGTTAATTATTATAACGATATTACTTGTATATTTTTGTTTGGAAAGACTTAGGCTTGTGTGTAACAAAAGTAATTAAAGGAACTCAGTGTTACGTAAAACATAGGATAGACATGGTGTTTCATGTTATGCAAGATAAAATTTGTATTCTACGTAACAAAATATATTAAATAATTTAAAATATTTTTAATGAATATATTATATAACATATTTGGATTTTACATCCTACAACCTTAAAATGAATTTCTTCTTCTAAATTCATCTTGGTTATCAGATGGTTACGATTTCTTTATTTCTATTATTAAAACCCACATAGAACAAAGGGTTAATAGAATATCCTCCTAAAAAGGGAAAGTGGTAAACATAATAGTCACCATAAGTTACTCATAACCGGGTTTCTACATAGGAGAAAATTACTGGGAAATTAAAATATTGACTTGGAAGGGAAAACTCATTCTCTTGGAATAATAGAGAGTAATGGAGAATATGGTCAAGAGGAAGTCAACGAAAAAAACCACAATCCATATAGGTTTTGAAAGGTCAATGATGTCATTAAAAGATATCACAATAGGATAAAATTTTATTTGAAGATCCTTTTCTAAGAGTTGAAGTATTTAATAACCATCTATACTAAGATAATAAGGAAATATACTTACTTGATGGGAATAATTCCATCCATTAATAAATTTACACCATAGTCACATGTTTTTATAAAAACAAGGAGTACTGAAGATGTCTATTCATACCTGAAGAACTAAAATCAACTTATAATATAACACATAATTTTATAAATGATAAAAATATATTCCTCATATCATTAAATATTTTCTATAACCAAAATGATTATCACATAGTACAATAATTAAAAATTTCATGTGATGAATAATAATTTAATCTTTAATGTTCAATTGTAATACCCAAATTTATAAGTAAATCAATCCATAAATATATAATTTTAATGGTTACCAAAACAATTAAACATATTTCCACAAAATTAATGGTATTGTTTAAAAAATAACTACTAGACATATAATGAAGACATCTATTGAAACTCAATAAATGATTCAAAACTTATTTACATTATTTAAAACATTAAAAAAGGGGTGTCTAAGACATTGGGATTGTGATTATCCTTAGAAGAATACCAAGATCCCTAGATTTATCACCACTTCACCAGAGAGCCCAACATCAACTATTGAAGTTAGAAGTTATTTTTACATACATTTTGGAATATGATCAAAAATATTTCCACCCATATTAATTTTTTTTGAAAACTTGTTAGCATAATTTCCCAACTCATTATAGCTAAAGAATCATTATATTCACTGGATATCATTTATCTCACTCTTGGATAGTTCATAACTTTTCTCCTTGTAGTCATATACCATGTAAACATGCATATCACACTGGTAACACTTTTCAAATAATAACATACATTTCCCAAAATTTATTTTACCACACATAAAACATGTTTTAATCATAACTTTATAATTCATAGTTGGTTACCTCTCTATTTTCTACCACTATGGAAATTTCTTACTCTTGTCATCCTATGGAATTTTTATTCTAGAAAACTTCATTTAAACTTTCTCATCACAAAAAAAACCTTCCATAACTTTTAAATTATCAATAGGGAAAATCTATTTCAAGACTTCTTTAAAATTTATAGTAAAATCTGTTAATTTTAATATAAATTTCTCGTATAAATTCATGAAAATAACTAGAAAATATTGTGATGTCAGATCCATATGCAGCCATAGAAACCTCATCTTTTTTACATTAATTTTTTTAATTATTTCCCCATCCCAAGTGTAACATTTGTACATAAATATTTCTCAAGTAAAATTTCATTAAATGTTTCACATTCCATAGAATCAAGATCATATTTATATATAGTATTATCAACAAAAGAGCACCATCAGTGAGATTCACCTCCAAAATGATAGATGGAAATAGTTATATTTGGATGTTTCAAACATCCCATGACATCAAATATCTTCTGAAGGGTATTATTCCATACTACGGCTACCATTAGGTCAGATTAACCATTTAATTATCGTAAATTTTGTCTCATAAAATTCTCAATTGTCTTCATGTTCCTCTTTTGTAGATCCCATTTCCCTCTATCGTGGGCACCATCTCTAATTCTAGCATATTTAAACATATCAATAAATGAAAAAAATTGCTCTCTTCTAATTAAAAAAATCACAAGATACTTATTTGGAATTATTTTTACTCTTGGTGCCTTTTCATTATATCTTTTTTATTTTATATAGGGAAAACCATTATGAAAAAACATTCTTTTGGTTAAGAAACATGGAAATCATAAAATTATACATCATCTCAATATAGAAAAATTCAAAATCTTCTGAAAGAATTATATTGAAACTATCCTAACTTTTAAAGATTCTTAAACCATACTTTTATACAAAATATAAGGCCTCAGCTTAAACATTAAAAAATCATTAGTTTATGTAAATAATTTGACATTATCAAACATTGAGGATATATTCAAGTTTAAAATTTTAGAAAATTGGGATAATAGCCATACACAAAAAAATATTAAATAATAAAGTGTAAAATTTTGATAAGAAACCATTTTTCTATAATATAAAACTATTAAAATATAGTATGAATTATTTTCATAGAAAATATCCAAGAATTTCAACTTTTATTCTTCCTTTCTCTTACCCATCCATAAACCCTATGAATTTATTTTCAAAAATTGGTATGATAAAAAAATATAATTAAGGTATATAAGTTTAATGGAAACCGTTATTTTAGTAAAAAAAATTAAAACTCCTATTATATTTACCATTACCTTCAAAGTTCTTTGAGAACTAGAAAATTTTCAGATGAAGAACAAACACACATATTTCTTAAATAATATCATTAAAATATATAACAATAAATTAAAACTAATTTAGGAGTAAAATAGAATCATATTAATTATACCCTTTTAGAACCCATTTTATTATATTATTCATATGGATGACTTCCAAACATTTCACTTTTATAAATAGGATATCCATACAGTCGACTTCCATACACATTTCATTAGAGAACTAGCTTGAACCCACCCATACATTAAGCTATAAAGGTGTAATGACCCACTAATTGTCATTGGCTTGAGAGTACAACGAGTCATTACTAGGCCATAAGTGACATCCCCAAGGCACCAAAGGCTGGCAATAAATGAAAAAGGGTTTCAAGTACAAGTGGGGGACGATTTATCCTTTATAAAATAAACCCATAAACCAACCATAACCAAACATTCAATATATGATGAATGAACAACTAAAAGACCAATAAACACTTCATTTATATCAAACTACATCAAATGTCCCAACAGTAGAAGACCAAACTAAGCATCAATGTACAAAACAGATGAACAAATCAAGACACTCAAAAGAAACTACAACTCCAAGATACAAAAGCTCCAAGCTCCAAAACATCTCCAAAGCATCACCACGAGCCACTAGTAATAAGATGCTTTACATTTACCGGTGTCCTGGAATAGAACATCTGCAAAAGCACCAACATGCCAAAGTAGGGGTGAGTATAAAACTCAGTATGTTTTCCCCAATGACCTCCCTACTCATTACACTAGGATAGAAGAGTTATCCACCTTTATATAATAATAGTTTATATAATTTTTTTTTTCAAAAGCAGTTTATACCTAAATATGAACTAGTTTCCAAAACCATTCATAACCAATGGCATTCCAAGTGCAATTAAAACCAATTTTCCCGCAAGTTATTTTTCTAGAAAAATAACCAAACAATCTTAAGAACCATTTCACAAATATTCCCTTTTTGGCATACCCAACCATTTAACAAACTCATGCAACCATCCATGCATGCTACCTAGAAGAGGGGAGAAGTCCTAACTGTTATCCATCCCAACCATGATGAGGGAGACTTCTTACACTTATCCAACCCAAATGCACATGAATACTTGATGGGGGAGAGCCCTAACTCTTATCCATCCCAACACTAATGGGGGAGACCCCTAACCCTTATTCGTCCCTAATGCAATGTGAATGTTTGACGGGGGAGAGCCCTTACCCTTATCCATCCCAACACTGATGGGGGAGACCCCTAACCCTTATTCATCCAGAATGAAATATGAACTCACACCACATCTTCCCATAAATCATGCCAAAACACCCTTTCAATAAAGAAACCTTTTTATTGAAAATATTTTCTATCAAAACCTTTTCAAAGCCAAACCATTTCAATTCCAAACCACTTCAATAAAACTCCCTTTTTATTGAAAACAAATTCCATTAAAGTAATTTAAATCTTAAACCATGTCAATAAAACACATTTTTTATAGAAATCCCATTTTTCATCAAACCATTTACAATATCAGCAAATCCATAATTTAAAATCAACATTTTAAATTCAAGAAGAAAAATCATTTTGCACAACAATTCACCAAGATTTCACAATTTCAATAAAACCATAAATAATCACCAAAGAATATTTATTCCATGATTTTCACAATCTAATTCATTCAAAGAAACCAATTAAAAACTAAGACAATCAATTATAACAAGATGAGTCGAGAGTGAATCCACCTACCTTTAGAGTTTTGACGGAAACCACAACGAATGAACAACACACAAGAAAACCAGGTTGCTTCTTCAAGAACCCACCTTAGATCTCTTCTCCTAGAAATATCAAGACCAAATATCATCATATTTGGTATCCACACACTTATATATACCCATATTGGGCTGAGATCTAAGAAACCGAGAAAAGAGGAGCAGTAGATCTATGTAGATCTAAGAAACCGATCAAGAACGAAGAAGAACGATCACATACCTCAAGAATCCTTCTTCAATTCGCCAAGAGAAGCCTTTGAATGATCTCTAGAGAGATGGGAGAACCCTCTTAGACATTATGAGGAGAAAAATCTGGAGTTAAGGCCAGTTATGAGAAAAAACTATCCACTTAGAGGAAAAAACACGTGAGATCCACCTTGATAGGATCTCGTTTATGTGGCTGCACAGTTTGGTTGCACGGTTAGACAAATTGTGCGCTAACCGAGTGTTAGCCACTACCTCAGCAGACACTCTATGCATGGTTTTTCTACATGGTTGGACAAGCCCTGTACCGCCCATGCAGAATCTACTACATCAAGGTCCCACTACACAATGTTTGGCCACATGGTTTAGACAACCTATGCGCCGCCCGTGAGACTTCCCCTTTACAAAAAACATCATTTATAGTTCTACCGACCATCCCATTCATCACCCTTAACATTAAAACCATTAAAATCATCAAGAAAGGGTTACATACCAAAAAAAGTGGGTACTACATTCTCCCCACCATTGGTCTTTCTATCCCCGGAAAGTAGAAAACCTTCACCCAACTGAAAGAGTTCTGGCCACTGCTCTTTAATTTCCTTCTCACATTCCCAAGTCTCTTCTTGAATCTGATTATGCTGCCATAAAACTCGCACTTGAATAATGCTTTTTCCACACAAGACCTTCTCTTGCCTATCTACAATCTGTACTGGGATATGTATCAACGAAGCATCCAGATCTAGGTCAATGTGATCCCATCTGATCACATGGTCATGAGTAGGTTGATACTTTTTCTACTGAGATACATGGAACACATTATGCACCAAAATGAACTGTGGTGGTAAGCCCAACCGATATGCCACCTCTCAAACCCGTTCTAGTATCTAAAAAGGGCCAATGTATCTAGGAGATAACTTTCCCTGCTCATTGAAACGACGATGTCCAAGCCTTGTAGATATCCAAAAGAAGACATGATCACCCACAAAGAATGACAACGGTCTTCGACGGTGATCTTCAAAAGATTTTTGATGACTCTGAGCCATCTATATCCTCTTTCTAATCGACTGGATCTTCCTTGTTTTTTCTTAGATGGGGCTTTGTCCGACTAGTGATGTTTCACCAGTTTCCACCCAGCATGGTGGAGAACGACAAGGACGCCCATAAAATGCTTCAAACAGAGCCATGTGTATGGAGGCTTGATAGCTGTTATTGTATGAGAAATACACTAAGGATATATGCTCATACCATGAGACACCAAAATCCATTACACAATCCCAAAACATATCTTGAAAAGTTTTTATCATCCGCTCAGATTACCCATCCGTATGAGGATGATATGATGTGCTCATAGTCCACTGAGTTCTGAGGTCATGCTATAATGATTTCCAAAAACGAGATTTGAATCTCAGATCTTTATCTGAGACTATAAAAATTGGTACACCATGCCTCTTTACCACTTCTCAGATATATATGATTGAAAGATCTTCCACCATATGGGTTTCACGAATAGGGATGAAACGGGCCGACTTGGTTAGATGATAAACTATCACCCAAATGTCATCGTGTTTCCAGACCGTTCTTGGAAGACAGGTAACAAAATACATTTCTATTTGATCCCATTTCCACACTGGGATGGGAAAATATTTTAACATACCAGCTGGTCTCTGATGCTCTGCATTAACCTTCTGGCATGTTAAGCACCGTGAGACGAACTTTCCCACCTTTTTTTCATGCCGTTCCACCAAAACTGCACCTTCAATTCCTTATAAATATTTTGTGTACCTGGATGTACAACCCATCATGAATGGTGGTAAGCATGAAGGAGTTGTTATTGAAAAAACATAGGTTCAATCATCCGATCTCTGAAACCCAAAACTGAACCCCCATCATGTTTTCATCCATCAATAATCTCCCCACCATTGAGTTTTGAACTTACAACCAGACATTATACATCAGATGTTTGTGCTTCTTTGATCATATTTACTAAATGAGGAACAAGTGTAGCTGAAAAGAAAGTAGCAGCATTACCTCATTCTTCACATTCCACATACATGAGAGCTATGACTGACATCAACTACTATTCATTTGAAGCTTCTTTCATCAACTGAGAATATGATTTTCTACACAATGCATCTTCCACTGAATTTCCATTTACTAGTGTGTACATAAAGTCAATGTCAAACATTTGGAGATACTCCATCCATCTCCTTTACCTGAGATTCAAATCTCACTGTGAGAAATTGTATTTCAAGCTTTTGTGATCAGTAAAAAAAGTAAATTTCTCACCAAAGAGATAATGTCTTCATGTTTTCAAAGCATGGGTGAATGCATCTAACTCCAAATCATGTGTTGGGTAATTTGTCTACTGCACCCTCAACTGCCTTGAACCATAAGAAACCACATGATCTATTTTCATGAGAATACAACCCAACCTTGACCCTGAAGCATCACAATACCCCACATACCCCTGTCCGTATTCTGGAATGATCAAGATAGGTGCCCATGTAAGCCGAACTTTCAGTTCCTGAAAGGATTTCTGACATTCTTTCGTCCATTGGAAGAGATCATTATTCTCGGTCAAAGATGTTATTGGTGAGGCTAGTCATGATAAATCACACACAAAGCATCCATATTAACCAGCTAGACCAAGAAAACTGCATATCTCGAACACATTATTCAGTGGTTGCCAAGAGATAATGACTTCTATCTTTTCAAGATCAACTGAAAACTCTTACTAGAAATTACATGGATAGGGAAACATACTTCCCGTATCTAAAAATCACACTTTGATAATTTGGCATAAAAATTATGATCTAACAATATTTGTAACATTGTTTCCAGGTGGACCTCAGGATTAGCCCTTGTTTTTGAATAGACCAAAATATCGTCCACAAACACCACAACAAAAGAATCTAGATATCACTGAAATATCTGATTCATCAAATCCAAGAAGACCATTGGTTCATTCAATAGACCAAAAGGCATGAATACATATTTGTAGTGACCATATCTGCTTCTGAAAACTATCTTTGGAATATCCTCATTTCTAACTCATGATTGGTGATATCATGATTGCAATTCAATCTTGGAGAACCACTAAGCTACCCTTAATTCATCGAACAGATCATCAATGCGTGGAAGTGGATATCTATTCTTTATCGTAACTTGGTTAAGCGTACAATAGTCAACACACAACCAAAGAGTTCCATCTTCCTTCTTCACAAACAACACTGGTGCTACCCTTAGAGAAGTACTTGGTCGAATGAAACCCTTGATTTCCATCTCTTCTAACAGAACTTTTAATTCCCGTAACTCTATTGGTTCCATCCTATAAGACGGAAGGGAAATAGGATTGGTCCTTGGAAGGAGATCAATTGAAAACTCCACTTCCCTTAGAGGTGGTAACCCTAAGAAGTTGTTGGAAATGAAATCTGTAAATTGATCCACAATGGCTGGAAAACTATTTTCCGCAAAATCTTCCATTGATGCCAAAGTCAATGCTGCTATTTGGTAAGAGATAATCACCACCATTTTTTCCAACAAGCTCTTTTCACCATGCTTTACCATCCTCTCTCCACTGAAGAGAGGGACGATGTCATCCTCATTCATAAAACAAACCATTCCCCTATTATAGTCGATGTGAGCCCTAAACATTGTCAACCAATCCATACCCAGGATTACATCATTGACATCTATGTCTAGCATCTAGAAGTCCCATTTTAACTCAGCTCCATCAATAGTTATAGCACATGCTCTACACAAAAATTCTTGACTTCTCTTTCACCAAGAGGAGTTTTCAGTATCCAAATAGAAGGCATCATTTCTAGTTTTAAACATAGAAAGTTAATAACATAAAAAGCAATGAAGGAATGTGATGATCCTGTATCAAACAACACTTGCATAGGGGTAGAATTCAAAATAATCATACCTCTCACTGTATATGGTCCTACCTAATCATCAGAAATAATTCTATCAGCTCTATACAATTTCGTCGTCACTGCACTGTTCTCCTTATTGCCTTGCTGATATTTCCCTGGTTGAGGAGTCATGGTATTTCGAGAATCACCATGGCTAGCTCTGTGATGCTGACGAGACTGACTTTGATGTCCTCATCATGTCAAAGCATATGATTCTTGTGACGCCTAGGAATTGTCTCTTGTACCCGACCTAAAAGCATTCATACAGTAGCGTTGTAGATGCCCCATCTTCTTGCAATTGTCTCTCTTTATGTGGTCAGTTGAACCACATTGAAAGAAACCTGCTTTTCTATGGGGTCGTGGAGGAAGGTTCACTGATCCCACCGTCTGGTTCTTATGTTCACTCGCACCATGGAAATAGGTATCCCTTTTCCTCTTGTTCCCAGAAGTTGAGTTCCCACCGTTTTCTGTAGGTATCATCAATCCTCCTCCCATTAGTCCTAAGATATCATGTTCAGAAACAGTTGCTCTGTTCACCATCTCTGTATAATCTGTAATACAGAGCACTACAATCTTCGATTGAATCTCTTGACTTAGCCCTGATTCAAAGATACGTTCCTTCAATGACGTACTTGCCGCATCCTCTTGTGAAAAATGGACTATATTCATGAATTTACCCGTATACTCTGAGACAGAGAGACTCTCTTGTTTCAGGCTAAAGAAGTCCGTCATTTTCTGGATCTTGAACGTGTAAGGATGGAATTTTTTATTGAACAATTCTTCAAAATCCTCCAATGTAAGGCCTTTATCCAATTTACCCTGCACCGCTAAATCCCACCACTAACGTGAAAGATCTTCGATCATATACGTTGCCATCTTTATATTCAGTTCTACTAGTGTGCCGATGAAATTGAAGATACGATTCATCCTACTTAGCCACGCCTCTGCCTTTTCGGGTTCAGCATCACCCCGACCGTTTGGTGGATTATGCTTCATGAACTGGATGGTATGATCAACATGCCTTGGTTCATTCCTTCAGTTCATTGAATCCACAACATGAAAATCTTGGATGATACTCTGAACTAGCTCTTGGTTCACACGTGGTTTAGGTGCAACCACATTCTCTACAGCTTCGTCGGGTTGGTTCCGACAACGTCTACCGGGTGCCATTTTTTAAACCAACAACAACCTCTACCAATCTCACTCTCTAGCAGCTGATGCATTAGAAATTCAAATTCAATAACATCATCTATCACAATATTGTTTTCAAAACATCCTTTTTCTAGTATTCAAACATTTTTTAAAACATTCCTCATGCATTTTGAAAATCAACGCATTTTTAAAATACACTAAATACTTGGTTTTCAAAATCTTTTACTTGAAAACAATTTATGCATTTTTCAAAAATTGACACCTTGCCAAAAATACTTACTCATTTCTCACAATGAGGTATGAAATCCTAGTGGGAATTCATTCCTTTACAATGCATGTCATGCTCATCTCATTGGCTAAACCCGTGACAATGAGATTTCCCACCATTATAGAAGTGTATCCAAAACACTTATGTACCCAACACCCTGGTAACTTGAAGTTCAACATAAATGGGTTAGCTATGTCCTTTTATTCTATATATTTCAAGTTCCGAAAATCCTAATATTGTCTAAGATTTTGACCCAAGGAATAGAACAGAATGAATTTCAACTCCCAGATCAAGAACATTGATGACCACTTCTTAGGCGAGGTATGAACAAGCTGATACCATTTGTAATGACCCACCACTTCTCATTGGTTTGAGAGTACCACGAGTCATTACGAGGCCTTAAGAGACATCCCCAAGGCGCTAAAGGTTGGAAATAAATTCTGAAGGATTTCAAGTAAAAAGGGGGGACGATTTACCATTTAGGAAATAAACCAATAAACCAACCATAACAAAACATTCTATATATGATGAATGAACAAATGAAAGACCAATAAACACTTCATTTATATCAAACTACATCAAATGACCCAACAGTAGAAGACCAAACTAAGCATCAATGTACACAGAGGATGAACAAATAAAGACTCTAAAAAGACACTACAACTCCATGCTATACAAGCTCCATGCTCCACAACATCTCCCAAGCATCACTACAAGACACTAGAAAAAAGATGCCATACCTTTACCGGTGTCCCAGAATACGGCATCTGCAAAAGCACCAACGTGCCAAAGCAGGGGTGAGTATAAAACTCATTAGGTTCTCCCCAATGACTTCCCTACTCATGAGACTAGTATAGAGGTTTTATCCTTCTTTATATAAAAATAGTTTATATAAAACATTTTCACAAATGTAGTTTATAACTAAATATAAACCAGTTTCCAAAATCATTCATAACCAAAGGCATTCCAAGAGCAATTGAAACCAATTTTCCAGCAAGTTATTTTTCCATAAAAATAACCAAAAAGGATTAAGAACCATTTCACAAGAATTCCCTTTTTGGAATACCCAACCATTTCACAAACTCATGCAAAAAACCATGCATGCTACCTAAAATAGGGGAGAAGTCCTAACCCTTATCCATCCCAACCATGATGGGGGAGACCCCTAACCCTTGTCTGCCCCGAATGCAATATGAACACACAAAACATATTCCCATCAATCATGCCAAAACACCCTTTCAATGAAAACACCTTTTTATTGAAAACCATTTCCATCAAAACAATTTCAAAGCAAAAAAAATTCAATTCCAAACCATTTCAATAAAAGTCCCTTTTTATTGAAAACCAATTCCATAAAATTCATTTAAATCTAAAACCATTTCAATAAATCACCCTTTTTATTGAAAACCCATTTTCATCAAACCATTTACAATTTTAGAAAATCAATAATTTAAAACCAACATTTTAAATTCAAGAATCCAAGTCACTTTGCACAACAATTCACTAAGATTTTACAATTTCATCAAAACCATAAATCATCACTAAATAAGATTTATTCCATTCTTTTCATAATCAAATCCATTCAAACAAACCAATTTGAAACCAAGAAAATCAATTCAAATAAGAGGATTCGAGATTGAAGCCACCTACCTTTAGGGTTTTGATGGAATCCACAAATAATGTAGAACGCTCAATAAAACTGGGTTGATTCTTAAAGAACATGCCTTAGATCACTTTTCCTAGCAATGGCAAGACCAAATTTCATCATATTTGGAATCCACACACTTATATATTCCCATAACGGGATTAGATATAAGAAAATAAGAAAAGAGGAGGAGTAGATATGATTAGATCAATGAAACCGATCAAGAATGAAGAAGAATGATCACATACCTCAAGAATCTGACTTCTATTTTCCATGAGAAGCCTTCAGATTGTCTCCGAAAATATGGGAGAACCATCTTTGACCTTAGGAGAAGAAAAATCCTAAGTTAGGACCGAGTAGAAGGAAAAACGAGCTACATAGAGGCAAGAATGCATGAGATCCACCATTATAGGATCTCGTTTAAGTGGCCGCATAGTTTGCTTGCACGGTTAGACAATCCGTGCACTAACCATGCGTTAGACACTACCTCGATAGACACTCCATGCATTGTTTTTCTGCATGGTTAGAAAAATCGTGCGCCACCCATGTGGAAGCTACTTCATCAAGGGCCCACTACACAAGGTTTGGCCGCATAGTTTAGACAACCCGTGTGCCGCTCGTGCAACTCACCTCTACCTAAAAAAACATTTAAAGTTCTCCTGAATCTCCTATTCATCACCCTTAACTTTAGAACCATTAAAATCATCAAGAAAGGGTTACATACTAGAAACCGGGGTACAAAAAAGCGATAACCCAAACTTATCAGGGACACCGCATGTATAAAATATGTTAGGATGAACTGGTTATATCTGGGACACCCTAGTTATAATCTATGATGGGCTCACCCAGCGCTATCTGGGCCACCCCATGTATAAGATGTAACAGGCTCACCACATGCTATCTCAGACACCCCATATATATGTTTTTACTGGCTCACCCATTTTATATAATTATCAAATAACATATCATTAATAAAATAATTTCATCATAAATCCATTTGAAAAAATATTTTTAAAATTTATATGAAAAACATTTTTCGATAAAAAAACCCCTCTCTTTTAAAAATCCCATTTTCAATTCCAAAACACACTTTTCTTTGGAAAAATAGTTTCAATAAAAAAAATAAATAAATAGAGGTTTTATATTTAATAAATCATTTACACCAGAAAAGTAATGTATAAATCAAATAAAATTTTCAACAAAATGAACGGTATTTTTCTTCGTACATTAAATATAGGACATTTTATTTGTAGTTTGTCAAAATGTTCATTTAAAACATGTAAAAATTATAATTTTTAAACCATTGAATGAAATTAAAAATAGAACTAAAAAATACTTTACAATACTTTAAAATTCATATTAATATAAACATAAAATAAAATCAATAATATTTACATGGAGTAAAATATTTTCAAATTAAATATTTAAATATTTTAAAAAGATGTTTTTAAATCAAAGTTCCCCATAACACTTTGAAATATTTGTATCATAATCCCCAAGAAGGAATAAAATTTTACAAAACATTAAATAACATGAGAATAAATAAATTCATGATTTTATATGTCAAATGGGTGGTATATGCACCTCATTAAAAAAATTTGGTGTATAACATTAATAAGTTCCTTAATGAAAGGATATTGAGAAAAAATCTCTTACCTTGAGTCTCACCTGTCCTGTGTGTCTTTATATTCCTAAATAATATAATTATGTTAATTATTTAAATTTTTTTAGAAAAATTTTCAACTGTGTAATTAATTTTATTTCCTTCATTACAATTTTTATACAACTACATAGACATTTTAGTCTATGTCGGGTTTTTTGACCATATTCAGTTTATATATCAAAATGACTAAGGTTGGTTGACTATGGTCAAGGAGGTCATTATATAAACATATCTAGAATAATAATTATAATATAATTATAATTTTTATACGTCAATTATACCTTTAAAATCACTAATAACAAATTCTTATGAAAAATGAACCAATATTACTATCAAGGAGATGGTATGTCGTATATATGCTTGAGTAACATTACAATTATTCAATGATTATTATTGAATGGAGGTAAGTAACATTATTATTTCTTAAATTATAATTATATCATAAAAACTATGTTATTTAATTTTATATAATTATACATATAATTATTTTAAAGTAAAAAATAATCTCATTGCTTTGAAGATGTGGTAGTCCACATGTCCATGAATGATGTTGTCAATTTTTCAATGTTTAAAAATGTGTTAAAGAAAAGGAAAATTATATTTACATAAAGTTTATTATGTTAGGAATATCATATAGATTTCATGTAGTCCAAATATTTTTAATTAAAGCAACCCTTAATACATTCCGTGTAAAGTGTGAATGTACCACATCGTTTTGAGGAGGTGGTAGACCACACATTCATAAACAATTTTACTTTATTCCCATTAAATATAATTCATAAAGATATTTGTTATAATAAAATTCCATAAGTAATAATATATCAAAAATATAATATATATATATATATCACATAAAAATTGTATTTCAATCATTAATCACAAACTTGATAGGTTGTAATGGAAGAACGAAAGACACCAGTTAGCGTGGCGGTAGTCTACTATACACACAAACTATAATTATGTATCACATTTGATGAAATTATGTGTTATTGTAGGTAAAATCCTTAAAATAAAAACAATTAAATATATTTAGTATATCTAGGTTATTATATAATCCAGTAATAATAATAATTGAATCAGTTTGAGAAATAAAGAAAAAAAAAATTGATTGTTGAAGAATGTTACCTCAATTTTTGGGTAACTTCTTTTGGTTTACACCAAAGGACATCATTGGATTGATTTATACATAATGTTAGGATAATATGATGAGAGAATATATTTTTTAATACCATTTTTAAGGTTTTTCACAATCTCAAAATTCATTAGGGGTGAATGAATTGATGGTGGTGACTACATTTTTATAGTTTCGGGGGAGTGTCATTCTTGTAAATATAAAAATGTAAATACTCTTGTGAGGAATCCCTTATATAATATGACTCAAATAATGAAATATATTTCGAAACATTTTGGATATATTCTGATAATGGAAAAAAATTGGTTTTGGAAATGTTTCTAGGTCATTTGGACTCTTAATATTAATGTTTATCCACTATGTAAACACTTGTTTACTTTAATCACTGTAATTAATTTAAAACTATTTCACTTTTATTTTTGATTAAAAAACTATGTTTAACTTATTATAAATTCAAAATAATTCTTATTCCAAGTATTAAATCCATTTTTTTAATTTAAAATCTCATAATGGCCATAAATTAATTTAAAATTAATACCATAGATGGAACAACAAAGCATGTTTTCAAATTGAATATGTCCACAAGTTTTATTGGTTTATTTAACGAAATTAAATATAAAAATGATCCTAATGAACTAAAATGTATTAATATAATTATAATTTAACAAATTATACTTTAGAAACAAAACATAATATAATTTTACTATATAAATATGTTAGATCAAAAAGAAGATGTATATAAAAATTTAGTATTATTCACTATTAATCAAAATATGAAACTTCACAAAAAAACCACAAATACACCCAATGTAAATTTTGATATTAAAATTTAAAAAATTAATTTTTTCATATAAATATTATAAAAAAATATATTTAAATGAGGTGATCCATTAAAAGGCTATAAAACCGTCTTTTAAATAATTTCAATTTTTTAGGATCAAAATTGTATTTATTCTTATTTTAAGCCTGTCAAACATATTGGAAGAATTTGAAAACATTTTAATAAATATATAAAATATAAATATAATCAATATAATTCAATAATATTAATTTATTTATTTTATTAAGATAAAACATCATTCTAGTCATAAATATTTTTCATAACAACACATCTTTTATATTCAATTGATCTTTATTTTCATTTTTAATTAATTGGTAACCAATAAATTCATTTTATAAACATGTTTAAATTAATATTTAATAATTTAGTTATTCTCATTCATTAACACTATTCCAATATCTATGTGATAAATATAATAGTAATATTAATATCATATTTTTGCCTCGTAATACTCGATTTTTTGTGTAACACAAATCATCATAGGAACTCGATGTTCTATGCAATATAAGATAAAAATTGGGTTGTGTGTGATAAAAGATAAACTGTGTATTTAATTTAAATTCTCTTTTTAAAGTATTTAAATTAATTTTAAAGAGTATATTTCATTAAATTGTGGTATGTAACATTTTTAATACTTGAAATTACAATTATTGAAAACTAACATTGTAAAAAAAGTAATAATACCAAATTTTTATTAAAACATAATTTCCCCAAATAGGATTATAAAATAACATTTAGTAAAATATTTTTCCATGGGAAATATAAATGGAAGAAAAATGTTTAAGATGAAATATTATAACAGAAAGTAGGTTTTTTAGTTAGAAAAAAACATTAGTACTGGGAAAAAATTGTATTAAAAACCAATTGAAAAATATAACATAATATTTATTGTAAATCATAGTTAATACCAATTTTATTGATTGTTTCATATTCATGGGTAGTGGAAACACCATAAAATGTAATCTTGGTGCTTTAAATATAACATGTATCAACAAATTAGATTTGAGATTAGGAGTAATATTACGTCTTGAGTAACACATTAATAAAAACACCTTAAAATAAAATGACTGTAATTAAACATAAAATAAGGTGATAAAAATATAATTCATGATATTATATCCCATAATTTCATTATATACAACATATAAATTAAATTCACTACATAATATCAAATGTGTCTCCCAGAAAGTAATTTGAGATGAAAACCCTTAAGCATGTTAATTTTCTTTCCTATTATTCATAAATAGTCATTATTTTCATGAATTCTCCTAATTTTCCACATAGGGTGTTTATAGTTTTGATCATTTGTACTTGTTTCGTAATACTATTGTCTGTATTTTTTATTCTAAAAAATTTAATCATTTAATTGAAATTAATGTAACTATTATAGATTAATTATAGAAAATTATGATGTTACAAATCCCTTTTCTGAGTGTTTCTGTCATTTTCATTGAAGATGAAACTGATAATAAGCATGTTTTAGAGATTATTGACGTAAATAGTGTGTTTTCTTAAATAATAAATTAAATATTTATTTAACATCTAAATAAAAAAAATACTCTATTTATTAATTTATATCATATTATACTAGTAAATATGTTTCTCTGGTCATTCATGAAAAAATATATTTGTATTGTTGAATTAGATGGTTAAACAGACTCAAACAAGATCATACCCTAATTTAATGAATTATTATGAGGTGGTTTTGTTTTAATTTCATTATACCAGAAGAATAATGATTTTATTTAGTTTTCATTAGTGCGATAGATCATAATTTTATTGATATATAGGAAGAATTAATGTATATGAAAATATTTCAAAAATAGAATTAATAGTTATCCTCTAAGTATGCTTTTTTAAATGATTAAATAAATGATGATCATGTCATGATCATATAATTAATATTATGTCAATTTTTTTTATAAAATAACCATAATGACATCATAAACATCATATTTAACCTATAAAACCATCCTTTTTTAATAATTTGAATGGTGGTAAGGGAAAATTAATCATGTTATGTCCTGTGAGAGGGATTCCGCACAACACAGAAATAATGAATTTATTTTTCTTAATGGACTGAGAATATGAATTAATAATGTTAATAAAATTAATATTTAAGCATTGAAGTATATAAATTTAAATAACTAAAATATATTAGTGTGGATTTAATAGATTCAAAAGAATAAAACTATGAACAAAAGTAAGTTGTTTATAATACTTAGGTCAGGGACAAGCATGTTTTATGGACGTATCCTTGAATTTGTAGTTATTATGGTCAAAATGAGTGACCAGGTGCTTATGATTGATATATATTGTTCTAGAAAGAGTATAATGGAAGAGTTTCATGGAATAATTTGAAGGATAGGTTCTATCATGAATGGGTAGATGTATAACTTTTTGATAAAAGAAGGGAGGGTTGTTCTGATATTTCACTTTACTTATTAACATATATATTTATATTTTTCATGGTAAAAGATTCCAATATTTAGAAAATAAAGTTTTTGGTACATTGTGAGGTTGAAACAGCCTACAAAACTACACCCTTTTTGTTTTTTACACAAGTGTTCTTTTACCTAGGTAACACTTCCATGTACCCTTAGTAGTTATTTAAAATGAGAAGAGTTAAAACTGATATGATCACATATTTTGAGAAATATAATAAAAATTTTGAATTTAACTTTATCAAAAAAATTTGATTTTGTTTAATTTTTTTTTCTCAATATAAATGTACATAACTTATAAAATCAGTTTTTGGGGAAAAGGGGTTTTTATGCATAATATTTACATGTAATATAAAATTATAAAAGATAATAATTTCTATAAACTATATTAATTTATTATTAAGAAAAATAATGTTATATAACTTTGAATTCAAGGTATAAATACATGTTTATGAAAAAATAAATTTTTTTAATGAAATGGAAAAAACATTTTTTATTTTAATTTAACATTTTAATTTAGTTCTAAAAATTATTATCATTGGTTTTCTTTATATAAATAATATTTAAAATTTGAAAATCTTATTCCTTAATTAAATAATTTATTGATTTAATTATTTTAGAAAACATCTATGTTTTTATTATATAATTATAAAACCATAAAAATTATATTTTTTTCAAATAACACATATTTTGACAAAGAATAATTTTTTTTTATGAAATGCTAAAAAAATTATAATAATTTTTTTTTGATATGATATATTTATTTTATTTTATTTTATTATGTGATGCTTTCAAGATTTATTAATTCAAATTTTCAATACAATAATAATATATTTGGGAAACCCATTTTTTAATGTAATTTTCAAATTTTATCTATTATTATTATTACCAACTAAATTTTTGTTAACCAATTATCAATATCACAAATAATATTTCATAATTAAAAATGTGATTCTTGAAATAGAAATTCATATTGTATAAAAGAAAATTTTTAAAAAAATACCTTTAAAAAAATAGATGAAATTTTTAAACATTTTAGGTTAATAATTTTAATTTAATATATATTAAAAGAAGTTATTATTTTATTTATACATATATTATAAAAATAAGTTACTAGAATACATTACAACTATTTTAATGGAATTTATTTACTATCATACTAAATCATTTGTAATTTATGTAAATAAATAACAGTTTCTGTTAAGTTTAGTGTTGTGTGTTAAGAAATATATTAAAGGGATTGGCCTGTTTAATGGTAATAATATATTAGAATTTTAGTGTGTTACAACCCCTTTAAATAAATCACATCTTTATATTTTGACTCATAAGAAAAGAGTAATTTATATAGGGAACTCATGATTTACAATACACTACAAGATGATTACGACTTTATTTATGATGTGGAGTGATATTTGTATATATGAAATATTATTATATACACTTTATAAAGAGTTATAATATAGTTGACCAAGCCTTTTACACATAATATTACATGATTTTTATCATAAATAAAGAGTAAATAGAAATCAAGGATTGAGAGGCCTAGAATATTTTGGAGAATAGGTACATGAAATAATGATATAAAGATGATATAAAACTTATTTATTTTAATCACCATAAATAGATCCTAAATCATTTCAATCCCATAAAACCACATAGGTTAAGTTAGGAAATATATAAACAAAATGGGTGAGATACAAAGATCATAAAGTGAATAAAGATGGTAAGGAAGCATATTATATAAGTCAAAACACATAACATGATATCATGAAAGACATGCCTTATGAATAATAATATTTGGGCATAACAAAAATAACATGGAAACAAATAGTCATTTAAAAATATAAATTTGGAAGAAATATAAAACATGACATAAATTAAATGTCATGGATAACTACAAAGACAACATCTCATGGTGGAATGATACCCATCAGGGAATAGGTGTACTCCCAAATCCCATAAATACCATCTCATGAGACATAAACAACACCCAATGCATTGGAACACTATCAGGGAGCACCCATCATAACATGAACATCAATATGTGTGAAACATATGGAATGAAGCATATAGAATAATCATTAATATAACCCATGGAAGGAAATGGGTTGCATAATCATATCTTATAGCGTTACCATATGGAATATCATAATGGTTTTCATGAAATCATTGGTCAAAACATTCATGGAAATTTATAATACTTTGAAATTCATCAATTACAATTAGGGTGAGGTTGATCACTTGAATGACCAGGGAGAGGAAACTCCATTACAATGCCACAAGAAAGACTCCACTTATACTACAATATATTCTCATCTCTCTAATGTTGCTGCTCATGCTCCTCCTCCCTTTATCTTTTCATGTTTTTTATCATCTCATCCTGGGTTTTGATCATCTTCGTATATTGTGTATCAGACAATGACATTGATGAAGAATCTCTGTGAGCTCCCTTTTCACTCACTAATGAAATCAGAAAAGTACTATAATGACTCGTAGGTGTCAGTCTAGAACCAATACTAGTCACCCAATCATTCTCAATGCCATAAAAAGTCACCTATACATAGGCTGCCTCATCAAAACCTAATTCACCAGTGGAATATTTTTCTCTCTCGATTTGAATCTCATATGAATGTGAATCCACAGGCTTATACCTTTACATTAAATATAATGAAAATATATAATAAAAAATAAATTAATATTCATGAAAATTTTAAATATATTACTAACCACAATATGGAAATGTTAGTCACATAAAACATTTCCAATACAAGGATTAGTATACATCTTCTTGTGAACTTTAAACTCCATAATACATGGGTCAATAGGACCCCATATAATATAACAAACATGTCACAATTAATGTATACATACATTAATAAGTAGTATCACTTACTATATATCATAAATGTATTCCAAATTTACTAATTATAGCCCTATGTGTGACCTATTTCATCCCTCAACTTTAATGTCTAGATGATGACCTCATCCTAAAAGTCACTCCTAGCCAGTAGCAGTACAATCCCTCCTACACCTAAGATGAGATACAGTCAGGTTGATGGGAGATATAATACTAGTCCAAAATAGTAGCACAACCTTTATCCATTGCTCGATTTTTGTGGTTGTCTAGAAACTGATGAATGTACACATTTAAACAAATATCTCATGCCTCTCAGATAGGATCTCTCATACTATTAAGAATCAGAGAAAATAAATTCTACATGACAATTAAAAACAATATTTCAATAAATAAATAAATTTTAAAAATACATATTATTTTATAACATACAATCAAGTGGTCGAACATATGGTGACACATGATGATTTCGACCAGGCCCCATGACACCCATAGACCATACAAATAATTTCTTAGAACTACACAAGCCTTCCAAACAACTAAATGGGGTGAAATGTGAAAATAAAAAAAATAATCCCAAATTTATTACCAAAATTTATAAACATATCTAATTTAAAATATAAATCATTAAAAATTTAATATACCTCCATAAATGAGGATCAAAATCAACAAGTGGTAGTCTCTCTGGAATAAGATCTGGAATCATCTATCTAGAAATACTACACACCCTCTTAATAGGTGCAACATCATGAGGATCATTTAAATCAGTCTCATCACCCAGAAGTTTGGCATCAGTTAGAGAACAAAATAGGTCTTCATGATCATCAAATGCCATTTTAATCAAATATTATTACCTATAATATATTTTTAATACAAAAATCAAATATAAAAGGCTAATAAATACAGTAATATAATAATCATACTTATAACAAATTGTCAATACAAATATAAAATATAAAAAACTAATAAATATCAGAATATAGTAATTACCTTAAAATAAATACCATAATATAATAGTTAAATCATCATCTTGTTCATAATCTTCATCAAGAACAATGTCTTCATACTTATCTATAACATTTTTAACTTTCATATGAATTTCAGTTTCATCATCCCATAATACTTCATTAGCATTATATATATCACAGACCCTTAAATGGGGGGTTTCATGAACATTATTTATATCTTAGTGGGTAATATATATATTTTTGGATGTTTATTCAAAAAATTCAATATATTGAAATTCAAAAGAACCATTTTCGTTTTCAATAAATTGATTTCCATGTGATTTCATTTTTATCACACTCTATCATTTATTCAAATATCTTAACTCATCATGGTAATTTTAGTTATAAACTATATGTACTTGATGTATTAGCATAAATGGTTCATTTGAATCAAGACGGCTCTTATATTTAATGTCAATGACTCTATGTTGTGGATGAACTCACCACCATAAATAAATATCAAACCAATGACATCTATACATTATTTCATAATCTTTCCCCAAATAAAATAACACAATTATTCCATTCAGCATATAGTAAAAGTAAAAAAAACTTTCCTTTTGATGATATAATATAAAAGAAACCACTATTCATTTATTTCTTAGAGTCTCCATATATGGATATATAGTGTGAATATTGTATCCACATTTTTCTTCAGATGAAGAATGAGATATTTAATGTTCTGTGAAGTCAAAGATGTGTGGTAGGAATATTTCTCCAATTTACATAAAATTAAAATCGAATCCTTTTAAAGCATACTCAATGCATCATAATCTGATGTTTTCACAAAAATATCTTAGAGAAATTTGATATTTCAGTCAACATATCAAAGATTGATGTATTCAACATCTCTATAAGACCATCATGCAATAATTTTTCCATTATGACATGGAAGTCATGAATTTTTAAATTTGTCATATGCCCATTTCTAATGTAGTGAGAAAAATTAGAAGTATAACCATCTGATAACATCAAATATCAAATTCATTGACATAATAATTAACAAACTTATTTAGAAAATGTGTAAGCAACTTTAGGCTTCATTAAATTGTGTGATCTATCATCTTTAAATAATTAAAATTCAGGATGTCTACAAATATGGGCATGATCTAACTGTGCCATTAAATTTTCTTTGGTCTTATTGGGTTTTTCCAACATTGTATAAAATATATTATCAAAAAAAATTCTTCTCAATTTTCATTACATCTAATTGTTGAACCAAAAAATCTGACCAATATGTAAGGTACAAAAAAGTAAATCACTTTATCCAATTATGATATTTCATAAAACATTTTATTTTTATTTATGGTTGGTCAAAAAAGTAACTTGTGGTAATGTAGAGATGATATATTTTACCAGAATACATTAGAGAACTACTAGAGGTTTTTCACTTTTAATTCGACATTTTTAAAATAATTTTTGTTCCTTTTGAAAGGATGACACGTAGGAAGAAATTTTCGATGGAATTCAAAATAGCTAGTCACTGTCTAGTTACCAAGAATAAATGATTTGTTCTCATACATATAGTATGAAATGATGTTAGACCTTTTTTAATCCATCTAGATCACATAACATGTTCCATAAAGTCCCTGATCATCCATATTAATAAAACCTTTACTGTAAAATTATGATCTGTAACTATACCAAATATAGTCACATCAATGTTCAATAATGAAATAAAATCATAAAATATTTGATTCAAGTAAATATCAATAATCTTTTTGGATTTCATGTAATTAAGAGTTAAATATATGTATATGGATCCTTCATCAGTATTCAAGGAGATAAGTTATACAGAGTAATGAAAAAATACAACAAGAATATTGACTATCGTATGCACCAAATGGATTAAAACCATCAGTATAATGACTCAACCGTATGTTATAAGGTTCTTATGAAAAGGATAGGTTCATCTTATCAATGTGTTTCTATGAAGCACCATCACATGGATTATTTAATCTATTATTGACAAAAAATATTTGACTTCTTCCATGTCATTAATGCATCTGTTTTACAAGACATAAAAAACAATGTAAAGGAGGTGTAATTGGAAAATAATTCATTTGTTTCATAAGAAATATAGAATTTCATTATAGTGAATCTTTAAGCAATGATTCTACACATTTTGGAAAATTATACACTGATTCATAATCCACATAATATAATATGTATCCATTTGACCATTCATGAATCTTCTGATAACTAAGACCCAAATTATGAACCAACCATTTACATTCATAGAAACATATAGGTATTGTAATTATGTTAGGAAATAAGGATTTAACCAATAATAATATATAATTGAAACAACTATTTTACCCTCAAAACATGATTTAATAAACATAAATTTATAACAACATGATGTTTACTCATCTGACATCTTGGATATAAGGCCTCCTCATCAAATTTCAACAAATTGTAAAACTGAGAAGGTTCTATTTCAGGATTTGGAATAGGATTCTGAGTTGTTGATTCTTAAATAGATGGACTAGTATCCGAATTTACTAAATAATGAAATGATGGATCCGAAATAATTTTTTTTACTGAATTTTGTTCACCACGAAGATAAAAAAATAATCACTACCAAAACAAAAACATAATAGATGAATTTTAACATTATCAAACGTTTCACATTTCTTAATAACAGAATTTTGATGTGGATAATTAATTATTACATCACAAAAAAATATGACCACAATGATGTAAATGATATAAATGTTTCACCACCTTCAACATATACAAGGCTTATTCCATATTTTTTGGGATTTTTGTGATGATCTGTCCAATCATGATCATGTAATAGAAATTGGTGTCATCTTTTTTAGCCCATTTTTATCTAAAAACAATAGAAATAAGAATAAATATTACTAATAAGAGTGTGGAACTTGGTAATAATTTGATTACATTACCTGTAAAGGCTCAGTGTAGATAGATTAACAATATTAAATATATTATTTCAGACTTAAGATTATTTTTAAAAATAATAAAATATCTCCAGAATGGTGTCTCATAATAGAAATCTGAGACCACTATTGGATTGGTGATGTTGCAGTTACTGTATGTGTGACATAACATCTATGTGGACTGAGTATTTGGTAATATTACAAGCAAGGGTAATTCATTTAATATTTTCATTGTATTTGTTTTATAAGGAAATTAAGTATCCCACAAAATATATATCATCTGAAAAATTACATACCACCATTAAGTTTAGGATGTGGGGTTTACCCTAGATGTGATATAAAATTTATGTGCACCAAGAGTTTGGTAACATCACAGATGATAGTAATTTATTTAATTTTTGTTATATTTTTTTTACAAAAAAATAAAGTATCTCCTAAAAAGTGTATCTTCTGGGAATTTTAAGAATAGAGTTAGGTGTGGGATGTTGGGGTTACCCTAGGTGCGATATAAAATTAGTATATGTTGACTATTCGATTATATTTTATGTGAGGGTAATTCATTAAATATTTTTATTATGATTTTATATAAAAAATAATATATCTCGCAAACTGTGTATTGTATGAAAAATAGGAGAACATCATTAGGTATGAGATGTGAGATTTTCCATAGACGTGACATAAAATTTTTGTGCATCTGGAGTTTGGTAATATCACAGATGATGGAAATTTATTTTAATTTTATATTATAAATTTTCAAAAAATGTATGTATCTATAGAACATTATATAATATGGGAAATATGAGACCACCATTAGGTCTGAGATACCAGGGTTACCCTTGGAACAACATAAAATTAGTGCACATTGAGTGTTTGGTTACATTTCACATGAAGTTAATTCATTTAATATTTTTATTACAGTTATTTATATAAAAATTATGTATCTCAAAAACTGTGTATCATATGAAAAATCGAAGTCCACTGTTATGTTTAGGATGTGGGGTTGACCAATATGCAACATTACATTTTTGTGTGTTTTAATACTTAATTTAATGATAAATAAATATTTATTATAGTGATCTTAAGGAATTCCATGTTCTCTATAAGAATATCATATTTCGAGAGAAGTGATGAAATTGGCTAAGTACAAGCCACCAATGAGATTGACACCCCCAACTCGAGACACTATTGTCCTTGACTCACCGCCAGTGTGAAAATATCACTAGTTATGAGACATCATGAGATGAGATACCTCCAATAGAGACACCAACATCCATAAACTACCAGAACATAAATTTGGCTATGTATGAGATACCGTCAATTTCACACCACCAACATGGTATTTTAGCTAAGTACGAGACACCGCTTGACCAGACATTACTAGTTGAGACACTACTAGAGAAGAGATATTTTGGCCAAGTCTAAGACACCTCTAGTTTCATTCCTCTATAAAAACATACCACCTCACATAGAGACAGCACCAGACTAAGCCACCACCACCATTTCTTTATAATTATTTGTGAGTAAATTTATTCAAACTACCACATTATTGAATATAATGACAATCATTAATTTAATGATTTTCCCAAAAAAAATCAATAGAGTGCATTGATGTGAGTGTCAAAAATGTAGTACGAGGAAGAGGAGAACATATGGATATTCCTGATGCTACTGATAAAAAGATAATTACACCCACATGTGGAGTGTCTGAGAAAGTCACAATAATAGATGAATCTGGAAAATAGCAAGCTGAGAGCTTGAACTTACTACAAAAAAGATCTAAACCAGATTGAAAACAGGAAGAGATCACCTATTACAAACACTTTACTAGAAATCCAATCTACATCATCACATCCATTGCTTTCCTCCAGTCAATAACAAGTGTTAGTGACACTATATTCTTTTAATGTTTTGAAGAAAACGTGACTCAAGATTCACTGTTTATAAATTCAAGAGTCACAAGTTTCATTGAAATACACCATGCATTTCTAAACTCTAAACTTTTATATTTCCCTTTTCTAAACATATTAAGTAGTGTTTTCTATACTCAATTTTATATAATCACACGGTCACCTGTAATAAACTAAAAGATACCTAGATTTATACTAATCTTCTCTTATTCCTTTACTCCCCTGAAATATAGTGGTATATGTCCTTGTGTGGCCTATTTATTTTTACTCCCTTATATAACTGTAGAAGAGGTTATGTTTGACTTGGATGGATTGTAAAATATTGTAAAACCCAAACTCAGTTGTGGATCATCTTCTTTATTTTAAATAAACTGCTTGGTGGTAGGTGATAATAAAAGTGGAGAGTACTAAGTTTCAACTTGAGTATGAATCTATTGTATTTTAACTTTCTGTTGTGAGATTTAATTTTGTTTTACTTTATTTCTACTTTAAATTTGGAAAATTATTTTCTTACAAATCGAATACATAATTAGATAGTTTATCTCAATTTATGTTCATATATAATTTAGATCAAGTAAATTTACTTCAAAGGATATAATAATATTATTTATTATTTATCTGAGATATAATAAATCTTTAGATAAATCTTTTGGAATATTATGATCTATATTGTACTACTTATTTTGATAAGATGGATATATTTAATCATTTGGGTGATTTAAAAATAATTCATTTTACATAGATAATTTTATTGGGTATTAAATTCACCCTCCTCTAGAGATACTCACTCTCACAAACAATTGAAAGCAATGGTCATTTTTTTCTTTGGTATTAATGTTTTCAAAATTGTTCTAATTTTGATTTTAGTTTTACATTATTGATCTTAAATTTCTGTTGTTTCTAAATTTATCTATTTAAATGGATAATCATCAATAATTTTCTACTAACAACCCAAATCATTTATTTAATGGTAATAACTATGTTGAATAAAAAATTAAGATGATAATACATATAGAAAGCATGGGTTTTGATATTTAGTCTACTATATAAGATGAATATGTTATACCTGATACTTCTAGAAGAACTAAGGATAACGAAGTAAAGATAGATTACAATAATAATTATAAATCCATCAAGGCCCTTTATTTTGACTTAGTAGATGGAGATTTTAATATAATATTTTAATATAAGACTACCTATGAAATCTTGGATATCATATATATTTCCCATGTCACACATAGTTTTTAATTTAGCCTTGGTTCCTATCCTTGTTGGGTATCGATTGTTTTTATCGGGAACTGGGTGTGACAAGTTTGAGGTTTTGGGATATCATTGTCAATGTTTGGGATTGGGTTATAGTTTAATTTTTTGATGTTTGGAAAATTTATGGGTTCTAGGTTTGTGGATAGACACCGCATGGTTATTGGAAGTCGTGTGGTTATCATGATACCCCCTGCCATCACTTATAGAAAAGGAAAAATCTGCCACATGGTCCATACACAATGGATTGAGCCATGTGGGGTTACTGCGTGGTTTCCCATAATTAAAAATAAATAATTCATTAAATAAATAAAAATATTAAGTGGCACGAAATAAAAATTAAAAAATGGTTTTAATAATAATGATAATAATATAATGAGATAACATTATTTGTTTTTTTAATGTTAATAATATTAAAATTATTTTTCGTGAAAATAATGTTAATATTATTATTAATAATGTTAATATTATTATTATTATTAGTATTAATAATATTAATATTATTAAACTTATTATTATTATTATTATTATTTTCATGTTTCTTAGGTTTCATTTTCCTTTCATTTTTTCATTCATTATTTTTTTCTTTTCATTATTTTTTCTTTTTTATTTCCTCTTCCTCTCCATCACCTACCATGCCTCTCCTTTCCACCTACTATGTGCACTGTTCGCCTACCTCCCTTCCCCTTTGTTGGTCCTACCTTACCCTATCGATACCCAGTTTCTAGTAAGGAGCTTCGGTGACCTCCCTCACACTACCCTCACTCTGACCTACTCCCCTCGCACTACCCTCACACCACCCCCACTTCAAACACATTCCCCTGTTGGTCCAGCTTCATCTCAGGTCCATCCCCATGTCGGTGTGACCTCTGTCGACCACCCTTTTCACTCATCTCCCCTCTAGTGGCTTCCCCCTTGCATTATCCACACTAGGTAAGCCTCTTCACCCTCTCCTTTGGGTTTCAACTCCTCCACAGCTGGGGTATCATTTTTTTTGGGTCTAATATTGATATTTTTTAGGTCAATGTTCTTGATTAGGGTTCAATTTTGTTTCCTTTTTGTGTGATTAGGGTGTGATTGGGGTTTCAAATTAAATTTTGGGGATTTCTAAACCTGAGGTAGATAATTCTGTTCTTAATCATTTTTTTGATGAATTCACAATGCTTTCTTGTGTTTTTTTACATGTTCTATGATCTTTATGTGTAGTGTGAATGTAGTTATAAAAAATTTAGTTTCCATTTGGTTTTAAATTGGTTCCTTTATATAAAATTGGTTTATTTAATGGTGAAAATGGTTTTAGGGTGTTTTTAAATTGTGAAAATTGGGTATTTAAATTTTTCTAGTGGTGAAAATCATGTTTTAAAAATTTTATGCTATTTGGTTGGTTTTAATGTGATGTTTATATATGATAATAGGTGTGTTTTTGGTGAAAATTTTTTTTGTGACATTTTTCAAGGGTTTATACATTTTTTAAATGAGTTTTCAAATTATTCATGTGATGTTACAAAGGTATTTGGTATGATTGAACATGGGTTTAATATTTAACATGGCATATTTATGTGAAATTGGGTATTTTTCATGTGTTAAACCTTGTGTTCCATTTGATTTTATTTTATAAATCTTGAAATTAGTTAATTAAACTAAGTGTGGGCTGAAAATTATGTTTTTATATAACATTGATGTGCGGCTAATTTTTAGAGAGGGTATCGGGTGCACTTTTGGTGTAAAATCATTTGGGTGTTTATTAATATAATTTTTATAAAATTATATGAATGTTTATTAAATAATATAAAAGGTGTGAAGCATGTTTTGGAAATGTTTTGGTGTGCGTATGTTTTCAAAAATTGATTTATAACATGAATGTTCGGGCTTGTGATATGTAATTCTTGGTTTAGTTGATGAATTATATAAGTGGTATTATGTGACGTGTGAAACCTAATTGATCAAAAAAAGGGAAGCTCAAGTACCTAGGTGGGAAGAAAAGGAATATTATGGTATTGATTCAAAAGTGGATTTGTCCCAATTTAACTTATCAGGATTGATAACAACAATGATAAAAAAATGATGATGATTGATTGGAGTCCACTAAGACATTGTCGTGTCCCCTCCTAGTGGTTGTGCCTGAGAATGTAGTTGGTCATGTCTTCTATACCACATTTCCCCAAGATAATATGTACCTAATTTCCCAATTTTACCTAGTGCGTAGGGGAATTTCCCAAGACTATTGGTCATTTTCTATATCACACTTTCAATCGGAATATATCATGGTTTGTTGGGAATTTTAAAAAACAAGGGTGTTTTATTTAATGTTTCTTTCATTAAAAATACTTTCCATATAAAGTTGAATTTATTCAAAGTTGTTTTCCATTAATGTTGTTTTCTCTGTAATTTTTATAGCATTTTATTCATTATAAAACATGAAGGTTTATTTTTAATTTAAATGTTTAGATCATGGAATATTTTATCAGGGTGTCATTCTATTGGGAAAGGGCTCACAACCTTTATACATCATTGGGTGTATGCAGTCCCTATCTTCTATTTGTTTTGTGTGATAGGAAGATATTTAATGTTAGTGGGTTGGATTTATAGTGTATCTTATGGTTGATCTTGGTGGTGGAGGCTTGAGGATGTGATCCTCTAATTTCACAGAGGTTTAGGGTTTTCTCTAAGTTTTGACATCTTGTTCTTGTCCCTTTTTTGTTTTTTTTAGTTTATAGACATAAAATATGGTAATTATTAAGGGCAAGTTTGGTTGATTTTTTATATATGAATTATTAGTTTCTATTGGTCATTTTAATGTGGTAAATTATAGTAAATCGTTCCATCGTATTTTATTCGATACTCGTGAACTTGTTCCATATCGTGGGGATCTAGAACAACCATTGGGCCTTGTCACGGACCATGTCAAGTGCCGGGATAGATGGAGAACCAGATTGGTTTGTTCAAAAATGGTGTCCGAGCAGGTCATTCACTTTTGAGCCTTGTTTCTTAGGGAAGAGTCTCAGTACATAGGAGCTCGTATTTTTTGGACGTGATGTTTTGGTTGTAAGCATGGTGCATGGATAGTACACATCATGATGACACACAAGGCACTATGAGAAGTTGTGGTCCATCTGCGTTTTTTGGCTGTTTTGGTCACTTGTTGTTTGGGAAATGAAATAGTAGTTGGGTCAACAGTCCTAGTGATCTCACAATTTCGGGTAATCCATTTGGAGCTCAGAAAATTTTCCTAGAATACTCTTCATAATGGTTTTGTGATCAGAGCATGGATACCAATCAAATGTCCATGTCACCCACTAGCACTAGTTTCCTCTTGCATAATTCTATGTCTATTTTTTTTGTAATCACAAGAATTTTATTTTTAAAGGGAAAATTATTTTAATTTCATAAGTTGGAAAATAAATTTTTAGAATTTACCAAATGGATGTTTTAGAAATGTGTTTTTTGTAAAATTATTTTGATTAAATGGGTTGAGTTTATTGAGGGTGTATTTTTTATAAGTATTTTTTGTGGTTTATCAAAAGTAGTTCATTTGGAGAAAATAGTTTTTTATCTTCAAAGTGATGATTTAGAAACTTTTTTTAATAAAAATATTGAGTTTTCAATTAAATGGATGATAATGATGCACAGTTTGTTATACCTTGTAAAATGATTTGGAAATTAAGTGATTTGAAATTTATGTGTAATGTTTAAAAAGTGTGGGTCGAATGTTTTGGTTTTTGAAAAGTGGAAGGGGTTAGTTTGGTATTTGGTTTTCTCTTGGGTGGTAACTTTCATGGGAATATATGGAATGGTTTATGGGAAATAGAATGAGAGGATGAGTATCTGCCTGTACATGAGGTGGGTGCCTTGTGTGGAACGGAAACATCCATGTGTAAGGCACATGAGACACCATTGGTGATTGTAAAACCCACCAAACATATTAATTTTTTAAAAATGATTTTCAAGGAATATTTGATGTCTTTATAACTAGTGATTATTTATTGTGTCTCTTTGTATTTTTGAAATTTTTTTACAAGGTTTTTTGAGTCTTGAATCTTTTCTAGTTGACTTTTGTCATGATTCTGAGTTATTGTTGGTAATTTGGTGTGAAAATGATTGGTTAGTGGGTTCTTCTAAAAGTATCTTCAGGAATCCCTCACAGTGGTTCCCTTTTTATTATTGTTTTTTGCTTAATGAATTTCTCAGCAATGGACCAGTTTGATTGGGTCCTTGGTTTTATTTATTCTGTTGTGAATGCCCCCATAAAAAATTAATGCACGTTTGAATTGTAGTCACGAGTAATTCACCATTGGTAGACCCTATAGTGGATCAAGGTAATGAATTATTCTTAAGATTTTGAAATTGATTTTACCTCTCCCAATTTTTGGTTAAGCGTATCCTCTTTCCATGGAATGGTGGTTGTGGATGGTTTAAGAGAGACCTTAGTTTATTAAGTTTCATGATTTTCCAAATGGGAAGTTTGACACAGTTATCTCTGATGGTTCTATTTGAGAGCGGTGAAGGGAATTATAGTAAAGAATAATGAATGCAGTATGGGTTTTTGTTCTTGGATATGTTTTGAAGTGCATTTAGGCCTCTCATTGGATTCGTCCAAGAGAAGGTTCTTATTAGGCCACCAATGTCAAATATATGGTCGTAATTGGTCATTATGATCATTATCAGGAATCACGTGTTTCCCAGGACTTATTTTATAGTCCATTCCTTTCTAAGGGATATTAGGCTACAACAGTCATGTTCGGTGGCATTCTATAGTGTCTTGTGATTTCCTAAATAAGAGGGTAGATGTTGTGGGGCCTTTAGAGAGCCACTGTTTTACTAGAATAATGTGTTCCTTTTGTGGAATTATGAGTATTTCTATTTCAGGTTAAACCACATTTTATGTGTCCTTCATTTTTATTATTCTCATTAGATATCAAAATGGATGATGCGTGGTAATCTTGTAAGTCCCTTTCATGATGATGTTCTATATTGGGTAATGTAGGTTGTGGGGTGTGTTATGTTCAGTTGGTGTTGTTTGACCATGGTGTGCTTGCTTGTGTCACCAGAAGTAAAAGTTTTTATTGGGGGTTTTCAATGCCTTACTATGAGGTATGAGATGCTTCTATCATCAGAGCTCCAACCATCGGTATAGGATGGATGCTGGAACATGGTCAGTAACCCCTAGGGTTGTAAGGGACCTCGATCTAGTGTCTTTCTTTAGTTTATTAAATGCATATAGTTTAATCTTTCTACGTAGACATTATATTATGAAGAGACCAATTGGATAGAGAGATCATGGGGACCCTATTTCTCAGTGGGGTATTATGTTCTGTGGGAAGCTCCCAAGTTAGCTCATGTAGGGATTTCTGTGTCCATCCATGCTTGTTATATTTTCCAGTTGGTCTCTATAGTGGGGATACCCACCATGGGTCTCACTGAAATTTACATAAATGTAAATCAATGGTATCCTTTTCGTTATGGTTGGGAGTCTATTCAGAACACCCCAAGTTAGTATCTTGGTTCTATCTCTAGTTTTAGTTGATAGCGTTCTTGGTTCACTCTTATATAGTTTTTCTGGAACCCCTTTGAGATAAGAGGGTATACTGGTTATATTTTATAAACATTATTGGGATGGATTTCAAGGGATGTATAGTGTTACCGTGGGCGGAATTGTCGCACCTAGGTTTTAATTTATCCTTTGTCCCAGTCCCAGTCGAGTTTCAATTGTTTTTCTTAGGAACCATGTGCGATGGGTTTTGGAGTTTCTAGATATCTTTATTATTGTTTGTGTTTTGGTCCTGACTAAAAATCTTGATGATTGGAAAATTTGTGGATTTTATGAATGTGAGTGGACATCACATGGTTAGCGGAAGCTGTGGGGTCAACATGGGTACCTGTGCGGTTGCATCTAGAATGGGCAGAAACCATCGCACGGTCTATGCAAGGTCGCTTGAGCCGTATGGGGTAACAATACAGTTTCCCAGTGTTAAAAATAAATAATGAATTAAAGTAGTAATAATAATGAAATAAAGTAAGATGGGTCAAATATTTTTTTTATAAAAATAGTTTTAATAAAAATGATAATAATATTATTAGAGATTATTATTATTATTAGTGTTAATAATATTAATATTACTATAAGTGTTAATAATTTTAATATCATTATCTATTATAATAATGTTATAATTATTTATTAGTATTGTTAATAATATTATTAATATTGGTATTAATAATAATAATAATAATATTAACCTTATTATTTTTATTATTGTATTTAGAGTATTTTAGGTCTTGTTTTTGTTTTATTTTTCCCCCTTTCTCTTCTATATTCCTCTCCTTCCTCTCTCACTACTCCTCTCTTTTCCACCCACAATGTGTGCCCCTTCCCATCCTCCCGTCCCTTTTGTTGGCTGGACCATCCCCTTTTAATGTGTTGTTTCTACTGAGGAGCTCCTACGACATCCCTCAATCAGTCCTCACACTGCCTTGATCTCCTCACACCACCTTCGCACCACCCCTCCTATATGAAAAAACCCCTGACAACACGACTTCTTCTCTGATGTGACCTATGGAGACCCCTCCATAGAACATGGCTGCACTATAGAGACTTCCCCCTCACATGATCTATACCAGGTAAGCGTCTTTACTCTCTCCTAAGGGTTCTCAGTTATTTGTGTCAGAGGTTTCATTTTATTTATAATCTAACTTGTATATTTTATGGATCTATCTCTTATATTAGAGTTCAGTTACATTTCATTATTGTGATATTTGGGTGTGATTGGATTTTTGCACTAAATTTGGGATATTTCTACTCCTGGGGTATTTTATTCCATGATTAAACAGTTTTTGATGAATTCACAATGCTTTCTTTTGCATGTTTACAAGTTCTATGATTGTCATGTGTAGTTCAACTATAGTTTAATTTTTTTTCTATTCATGGGGTTTTAAATTGGTTCCATTATATAAAATTGGTTTATATAATTTTGAAAATTATTTTAGGGTGTTTTATAAATTGTGAAAATGGTTTCTTTAAGTCGATTTGATGGTGAAAATCATGTTTTTATATGGTTATGGTATGTGGTCGGTTTTAAAGTGGAATTTTTATATGAATCTGAGTGTGATATGGGTGTAAACATTGGTTTCTCCATTTGTTAAGGCTTTATAAATTGTTTAAATTAATTGTAAGATTAATAATGTGATGAAAAATGTGGTATTTTTTATGATTGAGCATGCATTTATTTTTTAAAGTGTTAGTTTTATGTGAAATTGGGTATTATTTTTCTGCAAACACATGTGTACCATTGGATGTCGTTATAAAAATCAGAAAATTGTTTTATTAAACAATGTATGGTGTAAAAATTTGGTTTTGATAAATAATTGATGTGTGGTTGATTTTTAATGAGGGGTTTTTGTGCAATTTTGGTATAAAAGCATTTTGGGTGTTCATTGAAATTATATTTATAAATTTATATAATAGTTTATTAAATTATATAAAAGGTGTGAAGAAAAATTTGGGAAATGTTTTGGTGTGCATAGGTTTTCAAGAATGGATTTTTGATGTGAAAGTGGGGGTATTGTGATATTTAATGCTTGGTTTGGTTGATGAATTGTGTAAGTCGTATTATGTGATGTTTGAAACATGATTGGGTGGATAATGAGAAGCCCAATTTCTAGCCGGTTGGACTATGATTAGTATGCTAGGATTCAAGAAGTGGTTTTCTCCCAGTTTCACGTAGTCAGATTGATGATGGAAATGATAACTATGTAATTGTGATTGATTTGAGACCAATAGGACATTGGGGTGTCCCCTCCTAGTGGATCATGCATGATAATGAGTTTTTCATTATTTATATGCCACATTTCACTAAGAAACGTTGTACTTAGTATCCCATTATTAGCCAGTGCCTAGGGGCATTTCTGGTGACTAGTGCTCATTTTCTATCTCGCACATACAATTGGAATATGGTATGTCTAGTTGGTAATTTCAATAGACAAGATGTTTTTTTAAAAGATTATTTATTTTAAAAAAAATCTATATAATGATGAAATTGTTCAATGTTGTTTTTCATTAATGTTATTTTCCAAAAAAATATCTCATTTATTTCATTATAAAGCATGAATGATTATATTTCATTTAAATGTTTAATGCATGGAATCTTTTATCCAGGATCCATCCAAATAGGATTTGGATCACTCCCTGCATAAACCTTAGAGTGTATGTAATCCCTTTTGTCTATTTATTTCATATTAAGGAAAAACATTCAATGTTGGCAGGTTGGATTTCTAGTGTCTCGTATGGTGGATCTTGGTGGTGGTGTCATGAGTATGTGCTCATATTGTATTAAGGAGGATTGGGTAATTGTCCGGGTTTCCCCTTTTTATCATTCTCCTTTTTTGGTTTGTTTTAGTTTGTAAACTTAAATTTTGGTAATTGTTATGGGCATGATTGGATGATTTTTTAGATTTGAATTATTAGTTTGTGTTGGTTATTATAATGTGGTAAATTTGGGTAAATAATTCCTTCTTGTTTTATTTGATACTCAAGCACTTATGCCAGCCTGTGGGGTTTAGGAATGCCTTTTAGGCCTTGCCGTGGACCAGGTCGGGTTTCGGGTCGGATGGTGACCCGACTTGGTTCGTGACATATCATGAGGGAAAAGGCAGTGTTAAATAGTTAAGGCATAACAATTATACTATTAAATATGAAAACATTAAAATGAGTCCAAATGAACCTATTTATGACATGTACCTCAGGTTTAAGGAAATTTTCAATACAATGATCTTTCTTGGGAAACTAGTATCTGACTAGGACCATATTATGAAAATGCTTACTTGAAAGAAGGAGAGGTACATCAGTCTCCATCAATGAATCATGTGATATTATCAAGCTACCAATCAAGGAGTTGATTATAAATATTTTGATGTATGAAGATGAATTAAATGTAAACCATGTCAAAGATGAATAACCTAAGGTAAAGTCAGTATCATTCAAGACTACAACATCCTGATTATAAATTGAAAAGGATAATGATAAATTACATGTTTTTAGTTCTACAGATAGTGAATCTTCTTCTGAAAGTGATGATAAGATGGCTCTCCTAGCTAGAATATTTAAGAACTTTTATTGGAAGAATAAGTTCCTTAGAAAACCAAAATAAAAAGTTAAATATTACTCTAAGGTAACATGGATGAATTATTAGATGAAGGATGATGATTCAAAATCTATTGTTTGCTATGAATGTAAAAGGAAAGGACATATAAAATTTGACTATCAAAAGAATAAGTATAAATATAAATATGAGGATAAGGAAAGAAGAAAAAAAGCATATGAAAGCAATTTGGAGTGCTTCAGAGGATAGATCCAGTGGCTATGATACATTACTTGAATAGAAACCTAATAGGGAAAATATGTTTTTCTTGACTAAAGTCAACAAGGTATATATTTTACCTATTGTTCCTAATATTCAACATGTTCATAGTTTTGATATTTTATACAATGAACTTGATGATGATAATATTTCAAATGAATAATTATTTAAATATTGAAACATGATAGAATACAACTTTAATGAGATAAAGGATAAATAAAAAGTTTTAAAAATAAAGCATTGTAACACCCCGAGCTTCCATGATACGCTTCTCATTCAATAATGCAATAGCCTGCATTGTACGCAACTTTGAGTTCTAACACACCGCAACTAATCAAAGTAGCCATTATGAATAGTAATAACCACTTTTTAAAATTTTAGAAATGTTATATTTCAAAATGGACTTCATTTTTGTATTCGTAATATTGAAATTATCCTAAGTTAAATTTTTTGTAATTTTATGAGAACTTCCATTTTTTTATGAATAATGATAAATACTTAAAACAACTTTTTTAATCAAAATAAATTATAGTGAAAATTATACTATTTATGGTTTTAAAGTATAATTAGAATATATTTTTACCATTTTATCCAATGGTGGTCGTTATAATTAATTTCACTTTGAAATTGGACATAAACAATTGTCAATCTTTTGATATATATTGTTTCTTAAAAACACGTTATTTGTTGTGACAGCGGGAATTAATTTTGAAATTAATTAATGAAACATATATATTTAAAATTATTTAAAATAGACATCAATTTTGAATTCGGAATATCAATTATATCTTAGGGTGAAATTTTGGCATTGTTCTGAAAAACATCAATTTTTGATGAATAGTGAAATCACTAAGTGGTAGTTAAAAAACTGATTTTTCATTTAAATGAACCATTACCACTTCTGTGATTTGATTTTCAAAAATCTGACATACATGGTTGTCATTAGGAAGTAAAATGTGGTTCAATGGGATTAAAATAATTTTTTGGTGAATAGTAACTTTTAATTTTAATTAATCGCGATTAAAGGTAATTAGTGGAATTTAAGGTAAAAATAGTATTATAAAAATATGGAATGACCTTTAAACTTGTCCTAACCCTATTGGATGTGTCATGGACGACCACGGAAATCCATGGGTAAACTTGGGGACCCCATGGAGCCACCTTGGTAGGAAAATGACATAAATAACTTTTATTTAAAGTTAAAAATAAAAATGTCACAAACATAAGTTGTTTTACTAAAACAATTTTTAAATGGGGTTATATAAGTCATATTTTTGACTATAAATATTCATTAGAAATATAAAAATATTTCATACATCATTATATTTTTTTTATAATTTTTAGACATTAAATAAATTAAATTATTTATGACACCATGTTGATGCAGTGATTACCTCATTAATTAACGTTTTAAATAAAATGAAAAGATAATGTAAAATATAAGAGTTAAACTTGTCAAAAACCTATTGGATGAGTATATTTAGAACCCTTATCACCTTATCCTCGAAATATATAAGTGTGGGACCTTTAGAATCCGAAAAATAAGTTCATAATAATGTAACATTTCAATCTTTCCAAGAGTGCCCCTTCTATCCTCTTATAAAAGGCCCCCACCACTACCACCTTACTCACACTTTCAAAGCCTTTGGGCTCGGCCAACCTCTGCCCAAATACTCTCCCAAATTCCCTCCCTTACTCCTAGAAGCCTAACTTTGGGTAGAATGCTTCCCAAGGAATCCTTTGTCTCAAATCAAAAGAGTTACCTGATTTTAAGGTAATGTATTCTCTTTTGTTATTTTGTTTTATTTTGATTATCCAACCCCATAAACTCTTTTTATTCATTTCTTTTTTAACAAAAATAGTATCCTAAATATACTAGGATGTTGTTATAATAATTATTCGAGCTAAACTTACACACACCTACATCTAATGGTTAATGAACATACTGTTTTTGTGGATGGCGAATTTCTGCCTCACGAAATGATGATTGTTCAACACTCATATAACACCTCTAATGGTGGCCATTTTGATGAAACTATTTTCATATATGATATATATATTACGTTTATGTTTTCCTTATGTTTCTATATTTCTCATTTGTGTCATACTTTATGATTTTCATTATGGGTAAACGCGATAATTTCATTTTAGGAAGTGCGGACTACCGCCCCCTCAAAGTGATTTGAATCGTTAATGCCATATGTGGGATGTATAAAGGATGGAGTAAATGGTATTATACATTATATTATAATGGAATTATATTATACCTTTATATAATTATAAATTCATTCCATTAAATATGAAATAGAAATGAAAGTAGCGTTCATGCGTACGTACGGCTTACCGTCTCCATGAACGGTGCATTTCATTTCTTACCTCTAAAAGTTATGGAATATTATAAATGCATGTATATAATGGATATATATGAGATATATGATATCAATATCATGAATACAATTCTGGATATAATGGATATATCACCACATGAACAACTTGTAATTATAAGAAGTTTATTTTTGACTCAAGTACCAAAGATCGACAAAATGACCGTTATTAACTTAAATAATTACTTAATGTTCATAACATGGTAATAAGTGATATAAAAGGAATAATGAACTTGAAAAAGGTTCTTAAGAAGGTAGAGATTAACTCTAATTTATTATTCAGGATATCAAAGAACGGTCGAGTGAATTCGGACACGTGGTAAGGGAACCTCTTAACCCAATTTCTATTCTTTGGGTTAATCTCCTACTTCCAAATTATGTCATGATATTATTATGTCCTATCCTATATTTTTACTTTCTTTATTTTTTATTATAGTAAATACACATAATATATCTATTTTATTTAAAAAATGATCTTTGTAAGTGAACTTCTTAACCCAATTTCCGTTCTTTGGGTTAATCTCCTACTTTCAAATTATGTAATGATATTATTATGTCCAATCTTGTATTTGTACTTTATTTATGTGTACTTATAGTGAATACACATAATAGATATATTTTATTTAAAAAATGATCTTTGTAAGGGACTTCGTGTCAAATCTCCTTTCATTGAGGCATATTTTGTTTTATACACAACTTTCTTTTATACGGTGTATAAACACATTTCACTTTTACATTTATTCAAAATGTTTTATTTTATAATTATGTTATTTTTAAATGATATCAAAAAATAGATATTTCTCTAAAATATATGAAAATCCAGTGCAAATTTATACATATTTAATGCAATCTTAAAAATGTTTTCAGAAAACCCGACTCTCGAGTGTGGTAGACATGAAGGGATTGGGAATGGACCCATCATGACCTGTAATTAGTCGAGCAGTCTCAGAATTAGTTATTTTGTTTTCAGAAGCTTGCATAATGTTTTCAGAAAAACACTGGAGTATATTTGAGAAATTTTAAATGTAAGTATCTTCTAAAAAATTGCATCGGCAGGTCTCATGAGACAAACTAGTGTCTTGGCACGAGGCCTTGACTAAATCTTATTTGTGGTCTTGGCATGAGGCCTTAGCTACGTGGTTATGATAGTCTGTCATTATGCATTCCATCATTATGAAAGTGGTTATTGATATTGTATGTGATTATTCGACTAGTATAATATCCATGTGAGTAAGTAAATGGAATTATTTAATTTTATTTTTGCCATATTATGTTGAAGTTAATGTTTAAAAAGGATTTTGTTTTAGTTATAAATTGCCTTAAATGTTAATGTTTATTTACGAAAGCTTCCACAATATTGTTATCGTTACTGAGCATCTGAGCTCACCCCATTCAATGTTTTAATATTTTCCAGGATGTGATGAAGTATTTTATGAATGACCTATAGGGATAGTTATAAGAGGATATGAGTGTGGAATATGGAGACTTTGTTATTTTAGTTTTTCACTTTATGATATAATGTAGCATTTATGAATGTATCTAGTGTTTCCAAGGCTACTAAACTAATCGGTATTTTGAGATTTGATCTTTTGTGATCATGCCAATGTTACGAAGTAATGCACCGACTCTAGGCAACTGGGGTCAGGGCGTTACAGTTGGTATTAGAGGCAGTTTAGTACTAACCTTGGAAGCTAGATTTAGATAAACTCTGATTAGAGCACATAGCCCAAATATAGACTTTGAGGATTAGTATACAAGAACTTCCTAGAATTTTGGTATTATAGAGATTTTGTGAGTTTTCCAAGCAATACATCCCTGTCTAGATACGAGCAGGTAGAGGCGGCTCTAGCATAGATGTACCTAGGGGTAAAACCTGAAAACACTTCTTTGAGCTAGACTTGAACGAGAACTGGTGCACGACAATGGGCCTTGCTACACTCTTGGTTACGACACTCCTGGGGGATATGATTTGGATAATTCTCGTTTTATTTACGAACCAATATGAATGGTTATGAGTATATACTTCCACAAAGAAAACATTTATTATGATTATGGATTATATCCATAAATAGTTCAATTTATGTTAAGTGTTTTACATGTATGAAATTATGTATTTTAATTCAAAAACTAATCTAGTTTATGCCATTGTTTAGAAATGGTTCCTAGTGGGAGGAATGGAAATCATATCAATGCACACACTCCGTTTAGGGATTTCCCTCCTACTCAAGATAATTATTGTGGATCTGGAGATACAACTGGTGTTGATCAGCTTATTACCATACTAGGACAACTCACTCAGGTTATGAATAATAACCTTACTCGTATGGAGCACCCTTATCCACAACGTGGAGGATCAATGTTAGATTGTTTCATGAGGCAACAACCACCAAAATTTAATGGGGGTACAAATCCATTAGTAGCTGATCAATGGATAAACTCCTTAGAGAAAATATTCCACGCCTTGGGGAGTAATGAAAGGGAAAAGGTTATCATGGCAGTTTACCACCTCACTGGAGATGCTGATCAATGGTGGTCATTGATTCAAAATACAAAGGAAGATGATGAAGTATCAAATATGGAATGAAGGGAGTTCAAATATCTTTTCTTAGAAAAGTAATTTACCCGTGACCATAGAGCATATATGGAAAGGCAATTTCTAAGTCTAAGGCAGAAGGAGGATGAGAATGTCTCAAAGTATGAGTCTAACTTTACACGGTTAGCGAGTCATGCATAAGATTATATACATAACCCTATAAATAAGATTGATCGTTTCTTTGATGGGTTAAAACCGTTTTTCCGTCGAGCCTTAGTCTCACAATCCTTCTCGTCATACGAAGATATTGACTAGTGTGCTATCAAGACAGAAAAGGAATTCTCTAAATCTTATGACAATAAAGTAAAGCAAGAGATGAAGAGAATGCTAGAACAAGAGACAGATAAAGGGAAAAAGGGAATGAAGGATTTTCCATTATATGAAAATTGTGGGAAGAATCACCCTGGTACATGCCTAAAAGGAATGGGAGTTTGTTATAAATGTGGGGAAAAAGGTCACCAGGTGTGTGATTGCAAGGGAAAGAAAGAGGCTCTCAATGTTGAATGCTACAATTGTATGGAAATGGGGCATTATGCAAATGAATGTCCTAAGCGTCAGGAAAACTTACCTCAGAAAAGGCCAAGGGATCAAGGCCAAGCTTATGTTGTTACTATAGATGAAGTTGAATAATTATTGTATTTGTGTTCTTGGACTCAAGAACTAGATTATGGTTATAAGAATAATGTGATATATATAAGGATTGTACTGCAGTACTTGTTTTTTTTCATTAAAGTTTTAATATGATGAAGGTAATCATATTTTTAGTATGTGACAAAAAGAGAAACATTAATTTGTTTGGGGAATCTAATGTTACAATTGATTTTGGAATTTAGAGACCTTTTAGAGAAAGTCTGGATAGAGGTATTTTGGATAACTATTAATGTTGGAATGGATTAAGTTGAACCTTGGATAGTATTGTTTAAGGTTAAAAAATTTCTGAAGATTATTTTTGGAATATTATAATACTATAGTTTTAGGAAAAGGACAACCTGCAGGGTGGGGCATAACCCGTCGCGTCGGACAATGCTGCAGGAATCGAACCCACAACCATAGTGCGACAGGCCATTATTACCTACCACTAGCCTACAGGAAGTCCCTGGTCATTACAAAATAGTTTTACTAATCTAAATGGTATGTGTTAATATTTGGAACCTTATACAATTAGGATAAATAGAATATTTTTGAGTTCTATTACCTTTTAGAGTGAAAGATGGGTTTCTGGTAAAAATTTATTAAAGAATGAAAGTCTACATGACAAGTATGTATATTCCCGTACGTTCTTAGTAAATCTCCTAAATAAATTTCTCAACTTTATAAAAGGTAACATAAAACAAAAACGTTGTCGGTTAACTTTTGCAACTGGGGATTCAATGACTATTTAACCGATCACAAGTTTGTGATTTTCTTATGGTTAACTTTCTCCTAATCCAGTTTTCTACGAATCTCCATCAGACCTTGATGGTTTCTTTTTCTTACATATCCATATTTTCATAGAATCCTAGTATGGGCTATCTCAGATGACCTTTGTACTTATCTTTCTATCTTTTAAAGTTATATTTTTATTAACCTTATTTCCGATGTGGGTTTTTCCACAAAAGTATTTTCTATTTTCAACCATTTATTTTCAAAGAAAAATTTCAAATTGCGAGGACTCAATTTATTTAAGGAGGGGAGAATTTAACACCCCGAGCTTCCATGATACGCTTCTCATTCAATAATGCAATAGCTTGCATTGTACGCAACTTCGAGTTCTAACACACCACAACTAATCAAAGTAGCCATTATGAATAGTAATACCCACTTTTTAAAATTATAGAAATGTTATATTTCAAAATGGACTTCATTTTTTTATTCTTAATATCGAATTATCCTAAGTAAAAGTTTTTGTAATTTTCTGAGAACTTCCATTTTTTTATGAATAGTGATAAATACTTAAAACAAGTTTTTTAATCAAAATAATTTATAGTGATAAATTATACTATTGAGTGGTTTTAAATTATAATTAGAATATATTTTTACCATTTTATCCAATGGTGGTAATTATAATTAATTTCACTTTGAAATTGGACATAAACAATTGTCAATCTTTTGATATATAATGTTTCTTAAAAACACGCCATTTGTTGTGACAGTGGGAATTAATTATGAAATTAATTAATGCAACTTAGATGTTTGGAATTTTGTAAAATAGACATCATTTTTGAATTCGGAATATCAATTATATCTTAGGGTGAAATTTTTGCATTGTTCTGAAAAACTTCAATTTTTGATGAATAGTGAAACCACTAAGTGGTAGTTAAAAAACGGATTTTTTGTTTAAATGAAACATTAACACTTCTGTGATTTTATTTTCAAAAATACGACATACAAGGTTGTCATAAATACGTAAAATGTGGTTCAATGGGATTAAAATAATTTTTTGGTGAATAGTAACTTTTAAGTTTAATTAATCGCGATTAAATGTAATTAGTGAAATTTAAGGTAAATATAGTATTATAAAAATATGGAATGAATTTTACACTTGTCCTACCCCTATTGGATGTGTCATGGTAGACTAAGAAAATCCATGGGTCAACTTGGGGACCCCATGGAGCCACTTTGGTAGGAAAATGACATAAATAACTTTTATTTAAAGTTAAAAATAAAAATGTCACAAACATAAGTTGTTTTACTAAAAAACATTAAATGGGGTTATACAAGTCATATTTTTGACTATAAATATTCATTAGAAATCTAAAAATATTTCCTACATCATTATATTTTTTTTATAATTTTTAGACATTAAATAAATTAAATTATTTATGACACCATGACGATGCAGTGATTACCTCATTAATTAACGATTTAAATAAAATGAAAAGATAATGTAAAATCTAAGACTTAAACTTGTCAAAAACCTATTGGATGAGTATATTTCGAACCCTTATCATATTATCCTCTAAATATATAAGTGTGGGACCTTTAGAATCCGAAAAAGGCATTTCATAATAATGTAACATTTCAATCTTTCCAAGAGTGCCCCTTCTCTCCTCTTATAAAAGGCCCCCACCACTACCACCTTACTCACACTTTAAAAGCCTTTGGTCTCGGCCAACCTCTGCCCAAATAATCTCCCAAATTCCCTCCCTTACTCACATAAGCCTCACTTTGGGCATAATTCTTCCCAAGGAAGCCTTTGGCTCGAATCAAAAGAGTTACCCGATTTTAAGGTAATGTCTTCTCTTATGTTATTTTGTTTTATTTTGCTTATCCAACCCCCTAAACTCTTTTTATTCATTTCTTTTGTAACAAAACCAGTGTCCTCAATATACTAGGATGTTGTTATAAGAATTATTCGAGCTACAATTACACACACCTACATCTAATGGTTAAAGAACATAATGTTTTTGTGGATGGCGAATTTCTGCCTAATGAAACGATGATTGTTCAAAACTCATATAACAACTCTAATGGTGGCCATTTTGATGACACTATTTTCATATATGATATATATATTATGTTTATATTTTCCTTATGCTTCTGTATTTCTCATTTGTGTCATACTTTATGATTTACATTATGGGTAAACATGATAATTTCATTTTAGGAAATGCGGACTACCGCCCCCTCAAAGTGATTTGAATCGTTAATGCCATATGTGGGATGTATAAAGGATGGATTAAAAGGTATTATACATTATATTATACTGAAATTATATTATACATTTATATAATTATAACTTCATTCCATTAAATATGAAATAGAAATGAAAGTAGCGTCCATGCGTACGTACGGCTTACCGTCTCCATGAACGGTGCATTTCATTTCTTACCTCTAAACGTTATGGAATATTATAAATGCTTGTTTATAATGGATATATATGAGATATATGATATTAATATCATGAATATAATTCTGAATATAATGGATATATCACCACATGAACAACTTGTAATTATAAGAAGTTTATTTTTGACTCAAGTACCAAAGATCGACAAAACGACCGTTATTAACTTAAATAATTACATAATTTTCATAACATGGTAATAAGTGATATAAAATGAATAATGAACTTGAAAAAGGTTCTTAAGAAGGTAGAGATTAACTCTAGTTTATTATTCAGCAGATCAAATAATGGTCGAGTGAATTTGGACACGAGGTAAGGGAACCTCTTAACCTAATTTCTATTCTTTGGGTTAATCTCCTACTTTCAAATTATGTCATGATATTATTATGTCTTATCCTGTATTTTTACATTCTTTATGTGTGCTTATCGTAAATACACATAATATATCTATTTTATTTAAAAATTATATTTGTAAGGGAACTTCTTAACCCAATTTCCGTTCTTTGGGTTAATCTCCTACATTCAAATTATGTCATGATATTATTATGTCCAATCTTGTATTTGTACTTTATTTATGTGTACTTATAGTGAATACACATAATAGATCTATTTTATTTAAAAAACGATCTTTGTAAGGGACTTTGTGTCAAATATCCTTTTATTGAGGCATATTTTGTTTTATACACAACTTTCTTTTATACGGTGTATAAACCCATTTGACTTTTACGTTTATTCAAAATGTTTTATTTTATAATTATGTTAGTTTTAAATGATTTCAAAAAAGATATATTTCTCTAAAATTTATGAAAATCCAGTGAAAATTTATACATATTTAACGCAAGCTTAAAAATGTTTTTAGAAAACCCGACTCTCGAGTTTGGTAGACAGGAAGGGATTGGGCGTGGGCCCATCATGGCCTGTAATTAGTCGAGCAGTCTCAGAATTACTTATTTTGTTTTCGGAAGCTTGCATAATGTTTTCAGAAAAACACTGGAGTATATTTGAGCAATTTTAAATGTAATTATCTTCTAAAAATTGCATCGGCAGGTCTCATGAGACAAACTAGTGTCTTGGCATGAGGCCTTGACAAAATCATATTTGTGGTCTTGGCACGAGGCCTTGGCTACGTGGTTATGATAGTATAGCATTATGCATTCCATCATTATGAAAGTGGTTATTGATATTTCATATGATTATTCAACTAGTAGAATATCCATGTGAGTAAGTAAATGGAATTATTTAATTTTATTTTTGCCATATTATGTTGAAGTTAAAGTTTAAAAAGGCTTTTGTTTTAGTTATACATTGCCTTAAATGTTAATGTTTATTTACGAAATCTTCCGCAATATTTTTATCCTTATTGAGCATCTGAGCTCACCTCTTTCGATGTTTTAATATTTTCCAATATGTGAAGAAGTATTGTATGAATGACTTTCTGGGATAGTCAGAAGAGGATATGAGTGTGGACTATGGAGACTTTGTTAGTTTTTCACTTTATGATGTAATGTAGCATTTATGAATGTATCTAGTATTTCGAAGGCTACTAAACTAATCGGTCTTTCGAGACTTGATCTTTTGTGATCATGCCAATGTTACTAAGTAATGCACTAACTCTGGGAAACTGGGGTCGGGGCGTTACAAGCATGATCTAAATAAAAATAGAATATCAAAACTGTCTATAAAAAAGAGAAAAATACTTAGCTACTCGAAGAAAATATTGAACTTAAACTATAAAATGAGAAAGTAATGAAATACCTTGATATATTTAAAAATTATATATAAAATATTAATCAGAGTTTAGGTGAGAAATTTTCACCTAAATTTGTTACTAGAATTATATATGACATTAGATAGATAATAACTAGAGAAAATAAATTTGATCCTAAATCCAAACCGGAAAGTTCTTCTGTAAATCATTTTTATAAATGGAAAAAAAGTTTATATTTATAAAAGTTTACAATCTGGGTATTGGAAACCTATCAAAAAAAGTGGCTTCCCAAAAATCTAATTTCTTACATTTTTGGACCCAAACAGATCTGGGTACCAAAATTATTTCTTTCATAAAATTAGTTTTATTGGAAATCTTATTAATGACCTCAAGTAGAATTATATGAAACTTGTACAATGGGTATTCAAGACACGAGATCAAATATTATTCATGCTTCAATAGACATATCTTGGTTGAGGGTTCCAATGTCACCTATGGTGATAATGAAAAATTAAAGATCATCATCCTATGTGAGATTTGTAACGAGAATTCAGTTTGAATTTCCAAATTATTATATGTTGATGGATTAAAACAAAATATTTTTATTATTTATTAATACATGATGATGGTTTTCATTTTAAATTTGAATATTATGGTTTTAATGTTTTTTATTCAAAAAATTATATAATTGTTACTGCTTTGTTAAATGAAAATTTTTATGCTATTGAATTAAATTCTTTAGTTTCTCAAAATATTTCATGGTTAATCACATTTCAAAATTATTTGGGGATTTGGAATAGGGTAGTATTCCATTGAAATATTCACTCAATTAGTAAGATAACTAGGAAATAGTCATTTAGGGATCTAACTATGTTTTAGTTCCCAACTAATAAAGTCTATAACCACTTTCAAAATAAGAAACAACACAATGTTTATTTAAAATTTATGAAATAATTTTTAACTTATCAACCTCTCGAGTTTGTTCATATGGATTTAGTTATACCATTAAGATTTTATAGTCTTAATGGGAAGAAAAATGTATATGTTCTAGTAAATGACTATTACAGGTATACAATTGTATACTTTAAAGCTTAGAAAAGTAAAACATGTTCAGACTTTACCAAGTATTCAATGTAAATATAAAATCTTAGTGGATTTAGGATTATGAAGTTAAGAAGTGATCATGCCCATCAGTGTGAAAATCAGGATTTCAGATATTTTTTCTCCCAAAAAGGATACAATCCTAACTTATCTACTCTTATGACCCCACAACAGAATGAATATTTATAAATTATAAATAGAAATTTAATATATATATCTTGGACTATGTTGAATGTATTGAAATACCTATCTATTTTTGGGTAGAAGTTATCAATATAGAATACTAAATTATCAAAAGAGCCATGATCAGACCAATCCTTAAGAAGACCTTTTAGGAGTTGTGCAATAATGGGAAACATAAGATTAATTAATTTGGAGTTTTTGGTTGCGAAGTATTTATTCTTAACACTATGGATAATTTTGAAAAATGTGATTCTAAATTTAATGATGGATTTTTCTTGGTTATTTAATCTATAAGAAATCCTATAGATTTTTAAATAAGAAGGCCAAAACTGTGGAAGAAATATTTTATCTCGTGTTTGATTCAATTAATCCACACGAGCATAAGAACTCTTTAGAAAACCATGAGGATGATTTTTCTTCAATGAACACAACATCCAAACTATGAAAACTCCTATAAAACAAGTAGAAAAATCATCTTGTTCTAACAAATTTTTGGATCCTCAAGAACCTAAACCTAAAAATATAGAAGGGAACAACACTTTTTTTATAATAATTAGAATAATCAAGTACCACACTTTAGATTCTATCCTGTGGGACCTAAATAGGGGAATATAAACAAGATATTCAATAATAAATCCACCTGAACATCTAGACTTCTTTTCTCTTCTTAAACTTATGAACATCAATGAATCCATTACTGCTGAATTATGGGTAATATCCATGCAAGAAGAATTAAATAATCTTGAAAGAAACAAAGTGTATGAAATTGAAGATAGACCCAAGGACATCTTAACTATTGAAACAAAACGGGTGTTTAGAAATTAATTTGATGATTCAGAAAATATATTTAGAAACAAGGCTAGAAATTTTGCCTAAGTTTATTGTCAAGAAGAAAAAGTAGACTTTTATGAAACATTTTCAATTGTATCCATACTTGAGTGCATAAGAATTTTTCTTACTTATACAAGTCATTTAAATTTTAATCTTTATCAAATGAATGTCATGTGTTCATTTTTGAATGGTTTTATAATTGAAGATGTTTTCATTGGAAAAACCCAACATTTTCTAAATCCCCATTTTCGAAATCATGTTTTTAAATTAACAAAAGAATAATATGGTTTGAAATAAGCTCATAGAGATTAGTATTATAGGATCAACAAATTTATTATTTCAAATGGTTTTTTAAATATCATTGCTGAACGTGATCTTTTTATAAAAATAATTTAAAAATATGTTTTAGTAGTATAAATATATGGTGATGATATTACTTTTTGATATTTAAGAAATTATTTATGTACTTGTTTTTTTAAAATTATGCGAAATCAATTTTAAATGAGTTTAATGGAGAAGTAAAATTATTTATTGGATTCTAAATCATTCAAAATAGATAAAGAATTATTTTAAATCAATGTATTTATACTAAATATATTTTAAAATGATTTAAATTGTATAACACTAAAATTAGTGAAACTCTTATGAGTACCACCTACAAATTTGATAATGATGATGTTGGGACACAAGTAGATTAAACCAATTATAGAGGTATGATTGGTAGTTTAATATACATGACTACTAGCTAACCTGATATTTTTTTTGTAGGTGAATGTGTTCTCATTTTCAAGAAACCCCTAGAGTAACATTTAAATGATGATTTTTTTCCCAAATACCTCATGTATATAAACAAGTTAGGATTGTTTTATCTAAGAAAATAATCATTTGATTTATTATGTTATTCTAATGCCGATTTTACTGGATGAAGGTTAGATAAAAATACCATCTAGAGAATGTTACTTTTTATACAGGTATCTAGTTTCATTGTGTAGTAGAAAACAAAATTATAATTCTCTATCAACTGGTAAAGTTGAATACATAGTTGTAGGTAATTGTTGTGAAAAAATTTTACAGATGAAACACACATTACTAGACTATGAATATAAATTCTAACATGTCCCCATAAACTATGACAACATAAGTCAAATAAATATCTCTAAGAATCCTATTTCACTCTCTTTGACAAATCATATTGATATAAAACATCAATTTTTGAGAGAATATTTTCAAAAAGGATATATCATCATTGAATTTATTATCATGGAACATCAGATAACTAATATATTTACTAAGACTTCGAATTCTAAGATAATTAATTATATCAAACATGAGTTAATAATGGTAAATTTTGATTAATTTTAATTTTTTGGTATAATATACCATCATGGTTGAAATACCATTGTGGTGAGACACTGTTTAGTTGAAATTTGTTTGTGATGAAACACTATTGTTGGTGACACACCACTATGGTGACACACCCATGAGTTGAAATTCTGTTGTGATGACACACCCCTATAGTTAAAACACCATTGTTGTAACACCCCATTGGGTTATAAAACTATTTGATTTTAATTCCTTTACTCTCTTATGACTTTTTAAATTTCATTTTTGTTTCTCAAGTCATACCACACAATATATTTTTCTTTTGTTTTAGAGATTTTTTATAACCTGATACATGTTTTCCAAGGTTTAAATTATTATTCTTCAGTTTTATTTTGATTTCAATTTTAGAATACCTAAAATCCCATTTGATATGAAAAGGGATTTATGTATATTCTCAACACACCTTGATCCAAGAGTGATACTCCCATATATTTCTCTCTCAAGCCTTGTACAACCCTTCACCACCTTATTTTCAAACATTCTACTTACCATCGATCAAGATTTTAGAACCAGTATGCATTACTAGAATGAAGATACCTTTTCAGTCTTCACCTTATAAATAAAGATATTCAAAGAAGAATATAAAAGAACTGAGTGAACCAGATCTTGTTTCCACTGGTAATCATGATCTTAAAAACAATATTTTTGTAGCTGAGATGGAATTTGAATCAAAACTTATGTTGTTGAAAAAATCACTAGTACTCAACGTACTCCAGAACCAAGGATGGTTAGAGTGGTTCTTTTCAAATAAATGACCCCTCTACCCTAATCTAGTTTATGAATTCTATCATCATGAAGAATTTTACATTGATCAAGATGGTGTTGATTGCATCAGAAGTCATGTCAAAGGAAATAAAAAAGGGTTTTCATCTAGAAAATGGGATAAATGTTTAAATGTACCCCATGAGGGAATATATGAGGATTACCATGGAATTATTAGTAAAGATATTGAGATGTTTGTGTATCAAGAAGCTTTGTTGGATCTGAAAGGAGATTTAATAACCAAATTAAATGTTGCCTCATATCCTGCTAGGGAATGCATGCGGCCCTTTATGTTTTTGTAGAACATGCTCTATCCAAGAAAGGGTGATTTTTCAAATCTAAGGTCCCAAATTGTTTACCTTTTAATCTTTTGAAAGAGGCTTATAATATAAATTTTGGTAGATATATAAGGGTACACTTGTGTGAGATGATCAAGCTATCCTATGGATCTAATTCCTTGATATAACCAAAGTTCATTTCTACCATGGTAAAATCTCAGGGCCTAATAGCTAAAGATGAAGATTCTATTGTAGAATATGGTGGTTTATATATTCCAAGAGATACTTGTTCAAGTATTAAAAATAAATGTAACCCCTATAATAGATAGTGGGTTGGAGATAATGATATGTAATACACTAATTTTATCTCAGTTGATCATCCTACCGTACTGTATAATGTTATTTATCCAATTGTTGATCTTGATGAAGTAGTTTAATACACTGAGGATAATGATAAAGAATATCGTGGATAAGAAGTTAAAAAGGATCCATATATTGTATTGAGAAGTGATTTAGACAAATAAACCAAATATTCTCCTATTATACTTGGATATTATAGCCAACTAAAGAGACTAAAAAAGAGAAAATATTGTTATATGTGATGAACAGAAAACAGAATTTTCAGGAGAATATCAATTCAAAATAATTTGAAAAACTGATGATGAAGATGAGAATGGTGATGAAAATGTGGTAGGAGAAAATGGTGAAAACTATAATAAAAATGAAAGGGGTTCAAATTCTAGAAGTGATGATGGTTATAATGAATCTGAACTTAATGGAGAAAGTGGCATAATTAGTAGGAAAGATGTTTAGATGCCTCTAGATATTCTTCATTCTCCTAGAAAATTAGCTGATGAACCATATCTCTCTAAACAAGTAGACCCAATTCATAAAGACAGATATTATTTTTGTTGATGCGGGGGGGGGGGATCCTCATCAGTATTGATCATTAATGATGTTTTAGTAGTTGATAGAGATAAGGGAAGACCTGTTTCCACTGGTCAGATAGTTTCTGGCTCTTTTATGGTTGAGAAGATGGGTGTTATAGCTGCTGTTGAGAATCATGTGGATGAGAAAGAGAAAAAAGGTATTATATCTTTTGAGTAAAGAAGCAACATTCATTTGGTTGTTTTGGATACTAAAGATCCTCTAGTTGGCATCCATATAGAAGTATAATTTTCTATTGTTGGATAAAAGGATAGTTCTAAGATGACAATGGTACATCCAATTGACAAATAGATGAATGATAAACCTACCTGTGCTGAACCCACCTCAGCTGTATAGAGTTCATATGGAAAGAGAATTCTTGAAGTGTTAGTTTTCCCTGCTAGTATGGTGCCTCTTACCACTAAATCTTACATAGTTATTTTTATAGATCAATGGGTTGATCCTATGGAAGAATAATGGTGAAGGTTATCAACTTTTATAAGGATTACACTAAATATTGGTGGACTTGAGGTTCGGAATGTGGAAGATCCTAAAGCATCAATGATATCTCAAGAATACTTTGACAACATATTAGAAAAGTTTTCTTCTATTAGAACTCCTTCCCCTGAACCTGCACCTGATATTCCAACTCCTCATACCTTAAAAATTGATGTAGTCACAAAGAGTGACTTACATTAAATTGGTGAGAAGTTCATTTTGGAGTTCAATGAGGTACTGAAAAGGTAGTATTCTCTTATAGAAAAACATAGTGAAAAGGATTATAGATATCTATTTGAGTTTGTGATCCAACATTTCCAACAAAAAATGATGCATCAGATACAAGAATAAGAGATTAAGAATAAGAATATAGGTAGTGACATGGAATCTTTCAAGGCTATTTTTGAAGATCTAAAGTCAACAATTTTTTTCATCTATCAATTGAATCCTAAAAATTCTTGTGGATATATCTTTAGATACTTATACTCCTGCTCTAGTAGTGAATATTGATTAGTTAAGAAAACATTTTAGAGAGGGAGTTGCATCTTTGTACAATGGTTCTTCTAGAATCATACCTATGATTCCTTTTGAGATATTGAGGATGTTTGAGAACCATACAAATAATTCTGAAATGATAATAAGGATTACTACTACGGAAATGATCTAAGACAGAGTGACTATCAAAAAATACATTAAATATTATCTATCATGGATCTACATTAAGCATGTTATGCAAGAAATATTTATTTTTTTATCTTAGAATCTTCAGATGCCTCATGTTTCATAGGACTTTAAAGAACATATGATATAATTGAAAGAGATTACATCTATGGTGATTCATTTTGTGGAGGAGAAGAGTGATTTATTTAGTTCTATAGAACGATGTGGAAATATCCCTATGGATTTTTTGAAGTTGTTTCTTCATGTCCATGGTCAAGATATAATGTCTCAAGAAGAAAATACAATTACCCATAATTCTGTCTTTGACTAGGAGTTTCTCAATATCCATTGGATCCTCTACCTACTCGCTTATAGCCTTGTCCTATGTCGCACACTATGACTTTGCACCAACTAAGGCCAGTAGTTTTTATGGAAGAACATGCATGTTCTATAGATGGATTTCCAACTGGTGTTCCTTCCACTCTACCACAAGCTAATCCTACTACCTTAGATAAGAAGTAAGAAATGGAAAAGGGATAAGGAAATTAACCAATAGAATCCTCTTCCAAATCCGGAATATTTTCTTTTGTTGGTTTAAACTATATGTCTTTGATGGGACTTGGTTTGTAATAAATTATTTATAATCATTTTGACTGACTTTTCAATCTTATAGTCTATTTATTCGTACTGTATTTACAATATTTATTGTGATTATATTTCCATTTTTTATATTCCCAAAAGGGGTTGAATTGTTTTCTAGCATATTTTTTTTGGATAAATTTATATAATTTATGATTTATTATAGTAATGTTTATATATTATTTTTAATATTAAATATTTGTAATATTTTTATATTTGATACTTGAAACTATCCTTTGATACTTAATATTTTATTTGTTTTCTTTCTTTGATACAATTTTCACATACTATGAATTATATGTCCGGATTTATACTGCCTTTGATGACCAATTCATAAATTTATAATATTCCATGATTCCATGATTTTTGGTCATCAAAAGGGGGAGATTTTACCTCCTTTTTTTATTTATTAAAAAATCATTATTATAATGATAATTATGAATTTAATGTTTTCTGTAAGAATATAATACTCCAAGACAGGTGGTGAAATTGACTAATGACGAGACACCATTGAGACTGACACCGCTAACTCGAGACACTAATGTCCTTGACTCACCACCAGTATGAAAATCACACTAAGATTGGGAAGCCATCAGACGATATACCATCATTAGAGACACTATCATCCATACACTACTAAGACATAAATTTGTATAATTATGAGATACCAAAAATTTCATATCGCAAAATAGAATTTGGGATGACTATGAAACACCACGAGACCAGACACCGCCATTTGAGACACCGCTAGGGGAGAGATATCTTGGTGATGTACGATACACCACTATGCCACTAGTGTCATGCCCCTAGAACAAAATACCACAAGACTTCAAGACAACACCAGACTAAGACACCACCATTATTTCTTTATACATAATTTTGAATAAATTTATTCAAATTGCTACATTATCGAATTTAATTCCATTAATTATTTATTTTTTCTCTTATCTATTCTACATAGTGAATTGATGTTTTTTTCCTACATGAAGTTTGGGGAAGAAAAGATGATAGGGATATTATTATTACTACTGATAAAAAGAGAAGAGGACTCACTCATATAGTGTGTGAGGAAGACATAATAGTGGATGAAGGTAGATGATAGTAAGAAGAGAGGTCAAACATACTTAAATAAACATAGATATTAACATGATTGAAAACAAGAAGTGATCACATGTTAGAAACTCTCTATTGGGAATCCAAACAATAACATCACATCCAAAGATTTCATGCAGTCAAGAAGAAGAGTCTACAATACACTATTCTTCTGAATTTTTTAAGAGAACAAAACTCAAGCTTTACTGAAAATCAAATCAACAGTCACAAGTTTTGGTGAAAAAGACCGACCATTTCAAAACTCTAAACTTTTAGATTTTTCAATTCTATTTATAATTATTACATATGGTTCTGTGTTTTCTATACTCTATTTTATAAGTGCACACCATCTCATGTACTAAACTATAATATACGTTGATATCTTCTCACCTTTATTACACATGTAATCCCATGGATAAAAGTGGTAGAGGTCATTATGTGGAATGCTTATTTTTACTCCCTTGTATAATTGTTGAAGAGGCCATTTATGACTAGGACAATATTTATACTGTTATAAAACTGGATCCACAGTATGGATCATCTTGTTTATTTTATTTAAACTACTTTGTGATAGGTGATCACCACGTGGAGATGACATATTCTTGACTTGAGAATGAACCTCTTGTATTCAAACTTTATGATTTGTGATTTATTTTTGTTTTACAATATTTTCGATTTAAGAATGAAAATTGATTTTACTATAAATAAAATATTTTAATAGTTTATCTCAATTTTAGTTCATATAGTATTTTGATCAATTAAATTTATTTCAAAAAATATAATAATATTATATATTATTCATATGAGAACTAATAAATCTTTATAAAAGTATTCATAAAGATTAAAATCTATATCATATTACATATTTTCATAAGCTGCATTGTATTTAAATTTTAGGGAGACTTCAAAATAATCTATTTTAAATTGAAATTTTTATTAGGTACATATATCACCCCTCTCCTGATATATGCACTATGGCCAACATGTGCATCAGATGTTTGGTTACATTACACGTAAGGGTAATTCATTTTATATTTTTATTATAATTTGTTATAAAATATAATGTATCTCTTAAATTATGTATCATATGAAAAATATGAGACCACTATTGGGAATAGGATGTTGGGTTTACTCTCGGTATGAGATTATATTTCTCAAAATCTGGTGTTTAGTAACGTCGCACGTGAGGGAATCATTTTTAATGTTTTAATAATACTATATTTATATTTATATAAATACATATATTAAATTATTTATACAAATTCTTAATATAGATTATTTTAATTATCATTAACTGTACATAAATTATTCTGAATTTCTAATAGTTACTGTTTTTTATATTCTTTGGAAACATTTGATAAAAAAATTGGTATTTATTAAAAATATTTTTTAAATTTTTTTTGTAGTCTATATATTTATTTTTTACCAATACTAATTATTTATTATTTATATCTGTTTTTAATAAATATTAATAATATTTAATATTTAATAATTTTTTATTTTTCTTTTACATATTTTTACACCTTTTCATAATTCCCTTAAATTATGAAATTATTAATAATAATTTGTAACTGATACTAATATTTACTATTTATTAATAATATTGACCAATTAATAACTAATTATTATAAAATATGTAATTATTATTATTAATTATTTAATTTCTCATTAGAGTTAAATAATTACTAAATATATATCATGATTTCTTAATTATTGTAAATACATCAAATATATATTCTAAATCTTTTTTGAACAAATATAATTAAATAATATATATAAACATATATATATATATATATAATTTATTAGTAATTTTACATATAGTTAATTTTTATTTCAAATAAATTTAATTATCTTGAATTAATAATTTATATAGCTAATTTATAAAAAAAATTGAGTTAATATTTTTGAATTAATATTTATTTTCAATTGATATTTATTTTGAATCATTAATTTTTTAATTAATAATTTTTACTCTAGATGCATTATAATAGTTTTTTACATTTTTTTACAATATTTATATGAATTATTAGTACGAATTATTTTAATTAATGCAACAATTACGTGAATTGTATTGAATTTCTAATAGTTTTTATATTTTATTTATACTTTTTAAAATATTTTTATTATTTTTATATTATTAAAACAAATATTTACAATTTATTAATAATAATGCCTCAATAATTAATAAATATTATAATTCATTTGATGATTTTTAATAATTATTTAAATTGATACCATATTTTTAATAATTATTACTTTTTAAAATATTTTAATAATTCTTGGTATTTGTCATAAATTTATAAAATTTATTCACTATAAGAGTCCTCCAAAACCATTATACCATTCCCTATAGAACCACTTAGTTAATACATGTTTTATATCAATAAAACATGATATATAAAAATTAGACACCAAAACAACCTATTTAGTATTCAATAGTCATCAATAATTCCATGAATTTTCCCCATGTCAGTAAGTGGTGTAACATGATCATAACCAATCCAGATAAATATTATGGATGGTCAAACATTAAATTTTCAACATGAAAATAATTATCCATATTATCATAAGAATATAAAAAACGTTATTAATTTTCCCCATGTAAATAGATTAATATTTGTTCTAGGATAACATCATCCAATTATAATTATATAAAATTTGAAGTTCAATACATAAAGAGCAACGAGTATACGACTAAGTAAGAACACAAAAAAACAATATCATGGGACATCCATGATGAGTATGTGTGTAGTTTTAAAAGGAAATATTCAAAATGTAATATTGAAAACTAGTAATAACTTTTATATTTATGAAAATGATCATCGAAAAAAATTCTTGAATGATACCACCTAAGAAGGGATCATGTATCCGATTAATTATTATTATAAGTACATTTACAGAACATTATAAAATATACATATTAGTGGATAAATGATTAATATTTAGGTTTATTAAGTAAACCTCTTTTGAAAATGGGATGGTAAACATAAGTGAAAATGCACAAAATCTTTTAGATTTTTTTTAACATTTTCATTAAGAGGTGTTATCGTTCACATCCTTTTTTTTGAAAAAGTGTATAGAAAAATCATTCAAAAACAATAGTTTTATAGGAATCACTAATTACAGACCATTTAAAATAAAAAAACTATTTTTATCAAAAATATCGATAAAAATATTTGGATATGAAAGGGGAATTTTTTATAATGACATGTCCATAAATAAAACAAAATCATGAGTTTATGTAAATAATATTACCATCTTTAACATTGTGGATCTTTTCCACATTTGAGTTATAGAGAATTAGGAAATAACTCGCACATAACAAAACCATAAAATAAAAAAGTGTACACTTTTGATCATTATTTATTTTTTCACATAATATAAAACTTTTAAAATAAGTCATGAATTCTTTTTATGAAAAATATCCATGACTTTAGACATGAATTCTTCCTTTCTCTTACCCATTATTAAACCCTTTAAATTGATTTTAAAAAATAGGGTTGAGAAAAAAATCTCATTAAGGTAAAAAAATGAAAATGGTTAGTTCATAAAAACATAAAAAAACATATTATATTTTAGTTTACCTTCACAGTTCTTCGAGAAATGAAACATTTTAACATAAAAAACCACACATCCTGCTCAAAAAAAATCATTAAAACCCATATAAATATATTAAAACAAATTTAGGTCACTTAGAGTATTGTATTCAAAAAAACCCATTAAAAATACATTAATTGGAATAACCATACAACTGACTTCCTAATATGTCACCCTTATAAATGGAATAACTATACAGTCGATTTCCATACCTAATTAATTGGAGGGCTAAAACAGACTCATCTATCCTTTAATATATAATAGGACCACCTAACACTATCTGAGCCACCCTATGTATAATATGTAATGGGATCACCTAGTTCTATCTGATCCACCCCACATATAAGTGGTAACGGGACCACCTGTTTCTATTTGGGCCACCCAAAATATATGTTGTAATGGTCTCACCCAACCCTATCTAGGATACCCAATGTATAAGTTGCAATGGTCTAAAACATTTCATATAATTCTCCAGTAAAGTATGAGTAATAAAAAATTTAATCATAAATACCTTTAAAAAACACTTTTTAAAATCATATTAAATTCATTGTCAGATAAAAATAAAACTTTCTTTTAAACACCCCAATCTCAACAACAAAACACCCTATTCTTTGAAAAAATATTTTCAATACCAGAATACCAAAAATTAAAAATAGTTTTTTCATTTAATAAGAATTATAATATTGAAAATTAATCTTGAAATTAAATAAAATTCATGAAAACATGAACGGTCATATTCAATATACTTTAAAAACATGACATCCCAATTGTTGTTTAACAAAATTATCTATTTAAAACATGTAAATGAAATATTTTTAAGACTTTTAAAGAAAATAAATATAGACATAATACATCCTTTATAATCCATTAGTATCCATATAAATAGAAATATAAAATAACATCAATAATATTTACATAGAGTAAAATAATTTGAAATTAAATCATTATACATTTTAAAAATTGATTTTAAAATCCATGTGTCTCATACAACTTTACAATATTTAAATCATAATACCCATGAAGGAATAACATTAAATAAACCAGTATATAATGTTAGAATAAATAAATACAAGATATTATATTTCAAAGGGGTAGTATATACACCTCATAAAATAAATTTGTTGTATAAAAAATTGATATGTCTCGATGAATGTTGATTGAGAGTAAATCCCATGAATTGAGTTCGACTTGTTACATGTGTCTTTCCATTTATAAATAATAATAATATTATAATTATTTAATTTATTCATAATTTATTTAAAATTTATCATTAATTTTATTTCACTTATTATAATTTTTTATAATACTACTTAAATAATTAAGTCTATGTTGGGTGTTTTGACCATATTCAGTTTCTGTGTCAAACAGACTAATATTGTTGTACTATGCTCAAATAGGTAATTATATAAACATATAAAGATATATAATAATTGAATAATTATCATATTTATATATCAATTGTATTTTAAAACTGGTAATAAAATATGGTTCTGAAAGATGGACCATTGTTATAATCATGGAGACAGTAGGTCGTGTGTATGCATGAGTAATATACCCAATTTTCTATATTCATTATGTAAAGAAGATAACTGACATTTATATTTCATTAATTATCATTATATAATAAATAAAATATTATTTAGTCACTTCTACTTATACATATAATTATTTTTATGTTAAAAATCATATCTCTTTGTGGAGGTGGAAGTCCATACATCCACAAACGACGTTATCATTTTTTTAGTATCTGAAAAGGTGTAAAATAAAATGATATATTATATTTATAGAAAGGTAATTTTTTAATTAATATGTTTTATATTTCCTTTATGTTTCATTTGTTTAGTTAAGAAAATCCTTTATACATTCCACGTAATTTTTGAACGTATCATATCTATTTGAGGAGGCGGTAGTGCACATGTCCACAAACGAAGTTATCATATTCCCATAAAAATGGAAAACATGAAGGTATTTCTTCTATTTAAAATATAAAATTATTTAGAAATCATAAATATTATATTGATCATATAAAATTATAAATTATATCCTTATTCCCAACCATGGTAGTAATGGAAGAACGAACGACATCAGTTCGTGAGGCTGTAGTCTGCCGTATTAACCCAGAATGATTGTGTATCATATTTGATGGAATTGTGTGTAGGTTTAGGTCAAACCATTATCATAAAAAACATTATATTTATTATATTGGTTTTATAATATAATAATGTTATAATAATAATTTAAGAGGTTTGATAAAGAAATAAAACCAAAGTGATTTTTGAAGAATGTTACCTCTTTTTAGGTAACTCCTATTTCTTTAAACCATAGGAAGTTCTTGGACTTATTTGTTACCAAATTTAGGCATCTAGTATGATAATAGATATTATCAGAACTTATTTGGTTAGGTTTTGTAATATCCATAATGGCTTGATATGTGTGAAGAAGTGAAGGGGTGAGTTCTTTTTTATAGTGGAGGGGAAGGGATATTCTTATAAATATAAAAAGGTAAACACTATTCGGTGGACTTCCAGACATAATGTAACTAAAATAATGATAAAAATTTGATAAAAGTTGGTATATGGCCTAATAATGTCCATCTAATTTGTTTTTAACGTGTTTATACGTCTTTTGGACTCTTTTGATTAATGTTTTACAACTAAGTAATCACATTTTTAACTTAATCATTGTCCTTAATTTTAATTTATTCCACTAATATTTTTGGAAAAAATATAATTTTAACTTATTATAAATTAAAAATTATTTTTATTCTAAATATGGATTCAATTTTTCCAAATTCGATTCAATACTTTTTGAATAAATTAATTTAAAATTATTCCCATAGACGAGATAACAAATCAGGCTTTCAAACATAATATGTTCAAAAAATTTATATGTTATTATATCTAAAATCAATATAACAATTATCCTAATGACATAAATTAAATTAATTGATGTAAAATTTAACATATCTCTCTTTACAAACAAATCAAAATTTAATTTAACTATATAAATAAATTATATGAAATGTTAGTTTTCAATTAAAATTCAGTTTGATTCACTATTATCAAAATATGAAACTTCTTTGAAAAGTAAAAACCATTCACCCAATGTAAATATTGATAATAAATATACAAAAATTACGTTTATTTTCTCAAAAAAACATATAAAATTTCTGAAATTTAGTTTTAAAATAGGCATGCCATTAAATGGCATTAAAACAACCTTTTAAAAATATACATTTTTTCATGCTTGAGATTGGATTTATTATTATCTTATGCCCATCAAAAATATCAGATAAATTTCATAAAATTGTATTAAATATTTAAAATATAAATTTCATCAACATATTTTTCTAATAGTGATTAATTAAATTTATTAAAATAAAATTACATTTAAGTCATAATAATTCATTTTTCACAAAAACAGATCATTTATATCTAATTGGTCTTTATTTTCAATAATAAATAATTGGAAACAAGTTACTTATTTTTATAAACATGTGTAAACAATAATTTTATATTTTAGTCAATATCATTCATTCCCTCTATTCCAATGGCTATGTGTTGATTATCATAACGATATTAATAGTATATTTCTGTTTGGAAAGACTCAGGCTTCTGTGTAACAAAAGTAATTAATGGAGCTCAGTGTTATGTAAAAAATAGGATAAACATGGTGTTTCATGTGATCCAAGATAAAATTTGTATTCTATGTAACAAAATATATTAAATAATTTAAAATATTTTGAATGAATAGATTCTATAACATCTTTGGAATTTACATCCCACCACCTTAAAATGAATTCCTTCTTCAAAATTCATCTTGGTTATCAGATATTTACCATTTCTATATTTCCATTATTAAAAACCACATTGTACAAAGGGTTATAAAAACATCCTCCTAAAAAGGGAAAGTGGTAAACATAATAGTCACCATAAGTTACTCATAACTGGGTTTCTACATAGGAGAACATTACTGGGAAATTAAAATATTGACTTGGAAGGGAAACCTCATTCTCTTAGATTAATAGAGAGTAATGGATAATATGGTTAAGAGGAAGTTAATGAAAAAAACCACAATCCATAAAGGTGTTTAAAGTTTAATGATTTCATTAAATGATATCACAACAGGATATCATTTTATTTGAAGATCCTTTTCTTATAGAGAAAGTATTTAATCACCATCTATACTATGATAATAAGTAAATATACTTACATGATGGGAAGAATTCCATCCATTAATAAATTTCCACCATATTCACATGTTTTTCTAAAAGAAGGAGTACTCAAGATGTATATTAATACCTGAATAACTACAATCAACTTATAACAGAACACATAATCTTCTAAAGGATAAAAATATATTCCTCATATAATTAAATATTATCTAGAACCAAAATGATTATCACATAGTATGATAATTAAAAATTTCATGTGATGAATAATAATTTAATATTTAATGTTCAATTGTAATAAGAAAATTTATAAGTAAATCAATCCATAAATATATAATTTTAATGGTTACCAATACCATTAAACTTATTTCCACAAAATAAATGGTATTCTTTAAAAAATAACTACTAGACATATAATGAAGACATCTATTGAAACTCAAAAAATCATTTATAACTTATTTCCATTATTTAAAACATTAAAATAGCGGTGTCTAAGACATTGGGATTATGATCATCCTTAGTGGAATTCCAAGATACCTGGATCTGTCACCAGTTCACCAGATGGCCCAACATCAACTGTTGAAGTTAGAAGTTATTTTTACACCCCTTTGGTCATATGATCGTAATGATTTCCACCCAAATTAAATTTCTTTGAAAACTTGTTAGAATTATTTCCCAACTCATTATAGCTAAATAATCATTATATTCACTAGATATCATTTATCTCACTCTTGTATTGTTCATAACTTTTCTCCTTATTGTCAAAAAACATGTAAACAGACATATCACACTGGTAACACTTTTCAAATACTAACATACATTTCCCAAAATATATTTTACCATAGGTAAAACATGTTTTAATCTTAACTTCATAATTCTTAGTTGGTTTCCTCTCTATTTCCTACCATTATTGAAATTTCTTACTCTTGTCATCCTATGGAATTTATATTCCAGAAAACTCCATTTAAACTTTCTCATCATAAAATAACACTTTCCATAACTTTTAAATTATCAATAGGTAAAATATATTTCAAGACTTGGTTTCAATTTATAGTAAAATATATTAATTTTAATATAAATTTCTCATATAAATTGGGGAAAATAACTAGAAAATATTGTATTGTTAGATCCATATGCCTCCATAGAAACCTCATCTTTTCTACTTTAATTGTATGAATTATTTCTCCATCCCAAGTGTAACATCTGTACATAAATATTTCTCAAGTAAAATTGCATTAAATGATTCAGATTCCATGGAATCAATATCATATTTATATCTAGTATTCTCAAAAAAAAACACCATCAGTGAGCTTCACCTAAAAAATGATAGATTGAAGTAGTTATATTTGGATGTTTCAAACATCCCATGACTTCAAATATCTTCTCAAGGGTATTATTCAATACTTCGGCTAACCTTAGGTTAGATTATCCATTTAATTATTGTAAATGTTGTCTCATAAAATTCTCAATTGTCTTCATGTTCTTCTTTTGTAGATCCCATCTCTCACTTTCATGGACACCATCACCATTTCTAGAATATTTCAACAGATCCATAAATGAAAAAAATTGTTCTCTTCCAATTAAAAAAAGAACAAGATGCTGATTTGGAATTATTTTTACTCTCGGTGCCTTCTCATTATATCTTTCTTATTTTCTATAGGGAAAACCATCCTGAAAAAACATAATTTTTGTAAAGCAACATGGAAATCATAAAATTCTACATCATCTCAACATAAACAAAATGAAAAATAATCTCAAATAATTATATTAAAACTATCCTAACTTTTAGAGTTTCTTAAACCATACTTTTATACAGAATATAAGGCCTCAAGTTAAACATCAAAAAATCATTAGTTTATGTAAATAATTTGACTTTATCTAACATTGAGGATATTTTGAGGTTTAAAATTTTAGAAAATCTGGACAATAATCATACATAACAAAATATTAAATAACAATGTGGAAACTTTTGATAAGAAACCATTTTTCTATAATATAAAACTATTAAAATATAGTATGAATTATTTTCATAGAAAATCTCCAAGAATTTCAACTTATATTCTTCTTTTCTATTACCCATCTATAAAACCTATGAATTTATTTTAACAAAGTGTTATGATAACAAAATATAATTAAGGTATATAAATTTAAACGAAACCATTATTTCAGTAAAAAATTAAAACTTTTATTATATTTACCATTACCTTCAAAGTTCATTGAGAACTAAAACATTTTTAGATGAAGAACAAACAAACATATTTCATAAATAAGATCATTAAAATCTATAGCATAAAATTTAAACTAATTTAGAATACATATAGAATCATATTAATTATACCCTTTCAGAACCCATTTTATTATATTATTCATATGGCTAACTTCCAAAAATGTCCCTTCTATAAATAGGATAACCATAAATTTGACTTCCATACACATTGCATTGGAGAACTAGCTTGAACCCACCCATCCTTTAAGCTATTAAGGTTTAATGACCCACCAATTCTCATTGGCTTGAGAGTACCAGAAGTTATTGCTAGGCCTTAAGCGACATCCCCAAGGCACCAAAGGAAGGAAATAAATTCCAAAGGGTTTTAAGTACAAGTGGGGGTGATTTACCATCTATAAAATAAACCCATAAACCAACCATGACAAAAAATTCACTATAATATGCAAGAACAAATGAAAGACCAATAAACACTTCATTTATATCAAACTACATCAAATGTCCTAACAGTAGAAGACCAAACTAAGAATCAAAGTACACAACAGATGAACAACTGAAGACACTCAGAAAAAACTACCAATCCATGCTCCAGAAGCTCCAATCTCCATAACATCTCCAAAGCATCACCACAAGCCACTAGTAATAAGATGCTTTACATTTACCGGTGTCCCGGAATATGAAATCTGCAAAAGCACCAATGTGCCAATGCATGGGTGAGTATAAAAATCAGTTGGTTTTCCCCCAATGACTTCCCTACTCAGGCCACTAGGATAGAAGTGTTATCCACCATTATATAAAAATAGGTTATATAAAACTTTTTCAAAAAAGCAGTTTATAAATAAATATAAAAAAGATTCCAAAACCATTCAAAACCAAAGGCATTCCAAGATCAATTGAAACCAATTTTTAGCAAGTAATTTTTACAAAAAAAATAACCAAACAAGCTTAAGAATCATCTCATAAAAATTCCCTTTTTGGCATACCCAACCATTTCACAAACTCATGCAACCAACCATGCATGCTACCTGGAAGAGGGTAGAAGCCCTAAACCCTATCCATCCCAACCAGGATGAGGGACACTTATTACACTTATCCAACCCAAATTCACATGCATACTTGATGGGGGAGATCCCTAACCCTTATCCATCCCAACACTAATTGGGGATACCCCTAACCCTTATTTTTCATGAATGCAATGTGAATGTCTGACAGGGGAGAGCCCTAACCCTTATCTATCCCAACACTGATGGGGGAGACCCCTAACCCTTGTCCATCCTGAATGCAATATGAACACACACCATATCTTCCCATCAATCATGGAAAAACACCCTTTCAATAAAAACACCTTTTTATTGAAAACCATTTCCGTCAAAACCATTTCAAAGGCAAACCATTTCAATTCCAAACCATTTCAATTAAACTCCCTTTTTATTAAAAACCAATTCCTTCAATTTCATTTTAATCTCAAAACACTTCAATAAAACATGTTTTTTATTGAAAACCCATTTTTCATCAAACCATTTACAATTTCAGCAAATCCATAATTTAAAATCACCATTTTAAATTCAAGAATCCAAATCACTTTTCACAACAATTCACCAAGATTTCACAATTTTAACAAAACAATAAATCATCACATAAAATGATTTATTCCATGATTTTAGCAATCAAATCTATTCAAGAAACCAATTTGAAACAAATCCAATCAATTATAACAAGAGGAGTTGAGAGTGAATATACATACCTTTAGAGTTTTGACGGAAACCACAACGAATGAAGAACGCTCAAGAAAACTGGGTTGCTTCTTTAAGAACCCGCCTTAGATATCTTCTCCTAGCAAGATCAAGAGAAAATCTCATCATATTTTGTATCCACACACTTAGATCTACCCATAACGGGCATAGATCTAAGAAACCGAGAAAAGAGGAGAAGTAGATCTAAGTAGATCTAAGAAACCGATCAAGAACGAAGAAGAATGATCACATACCTCAAGAATCTAGCTTCAATTCACCAAGATAAGCCTTTTAATCATCTACAGAAAGATGGGAGAACCCACTTTGACCTTAAGAGAAGAAAAATACTGAGTTAGGGCTAGTTTTGAGGAAAAACGAGCCACTTAGAGGCAAAAACACGTGAGATCCACCTTGATAGGATCTCGTTTATGTGGCCGCATGGTGTGCTCACACAGTTAGACAAATCGTGAGCTAACTGTGTGTTAGACACTTCCTCGGCAGACACTCTATGCATTGTTTTCATCATGGTTAGACAAACCCTGTACTGCCCATACAGAATCTACTACCACCAGTGCCCACTATGCAAGGTTTGGCCGCATGTTTTAGACAACCCGTGTGTTGCCCGTGCGACTTACCCTACGAAACAAACATCATTTAAAGTTATCCAGACTCTCCCAATAATCACACTTAACTTTAAAACCATTAAACATATCATGAAAGGGTTACATACAAGAAATAGGGGGTACTACATTCTCCCCACCATTGGTCTTTCTATCCCCGTAAAGTACAAAACCTTCACCCAATTGAAAGAGTTCTGGCCACATCTCTTTCATTTCCTTCTCACATTCCCAAGTCTCTTCCTGAATCTGATCATGCTGCCATAAAACCCACAGTAGACTAATGATTTTTCCATGAAATACCTTCTCTTTCCTATCTACAATCCGTACCGGGATATGTATCAACGAAGCTTCCGGATCTTGGTCAATGTGATCCCATCTGATCATATGGTCATGATCAGGCTGACACTTTTTCAACTGAGATACATGGAACACATTATACACCAAAATGAACCGTGGTGGTAAGGTCAAACGATATGTCACCTATCCAACCCGTTCCATTATCTAAAAAGGGCCAATGTATCTAGGAGATAACTTTCCCTAGTCCCTGAAACGACAATGTCAAAGCCTTGTAGAGATCCTCAAGAAGACATGATCATCCACAATGAACGACAACAACCTTCGACGGTGATCTTCATAATATTTCTGATGACTCTGAGCCATATCCATCCGATTTCTAATCAACTGAATCTTCTCTATTGTTTCCTGGATGAGGGTTGGTCCGACTAGTGAAGTTTCACTGGTTTCCACCCAGTATAGTGGAGAACGACAAGGACGCCCCTAAAATGCTTCAAACGGAGCCATACGTATCGAGTATTGATAGATGTTATTGTATGAGAACTCCAATGAGGATATATGATCCTCCCATGAGCCCCCAAAATCCATTACATAATCCCACAACATATCTTCCAATGTTTGTATCGTCCGCTCGGATTTCCCATCCGTCTGAGGATGATACGCCGTGCTCATATCCAACTCAGTTCCGAGAGATTACTGTAATGATTTTCAGAAACGGGATGTGAACCTTGGATCTCTATCTGAGACTATAGAAATTGGTACACCATGACTCTTTACCACTTCTCAGATATATTTTATTGGAAGATCTTACACTATATGGGTTTCACGAATAGGGATGAAAGGGGCCGACTAGGTTAGATGATACATTGTCACCCAAATGCCATCGTGTTTCCTAACCGTTCTTGGAAGACATGTAACAAAATCCATTGCTATTTGATCCCATTTCCACACTGGGATGGGAAACTATTTTAACATACCAGCTAGTCTCTGATGCTCTGCTTTAACCTGCTAACAAGTTAAGCACCGTGAGATGAACTCACCCACCTTCCTTTTCATGACGCACCACCAAAACTGGTCCTTCAGTTCCTTATAAATCTTTTGTGTACCTGGATGTACAGCCCATCATGAATGGTGGTAAGCATGAAAGAGTTGTTCTTGAAAAACCATAGGTACCATCATCCGATCACTGAAACCCAAAACTGAACCCCCAATAAGTTTTCATCCATCAATTGTCTCGACACCATTGAGTTTTGAACTTACAACCAGACATTCTACATCATATGTTTGTGATTATTTGATTATCTTTACTAAATCAGGAACAAGTGTAGCTCAATATAAAATAGCAGCATTACCTCAGTCTTCTCATTGCACATACATGTCGGCTAAGATCGACATCAATTTCCATTCATTTGAAGCTTCTTTCGCCCAATAAGAATATGAATTTCTACACAATGCATCTGCCACCGAATTCCCTTTTCCTAGTGTGTACATCAGGTAAAAGTAAAACATTTGGAGATACTCCATCCATCTCCTTTACCTAAGATTCAAATATCGCTGTGAGAAAATGTGTTTCAAGCTTTTGTGATCCGTAAACATAGTAAATTTCTCACCAAAGAGATAATGTCTTCGTGTTTTCAAAGCCTGGATGACTGCAGCTAACTCCAAATCATGTGTTGGTTATTTTTTCTCATGTACCCTACCTTGAACCATAAGAATCCACCTGATCACTTTTCATGAGAACACAACCCAACCCTGATCCCGAAGCATCACAATACACCACATACCCCTGTCCAGATTCTGGAAAGATCAAGATAGGTGATGATGTAATCTGAACATTCAGTTCCTGAAAGGATTTCTGACATTCTTTCGTCCATTGGAAGAGATCATTCTTCTTAGTCTGAGATGTCATTGGTGAGGCTAGCCATGATAAATCACGCAAAAAGCATCCATAATAACCAGCTAGACCAGAAAAACTGTGTATCTCAAACACATTATTCGGTGGTTTCCAAGAGACAACAACTTTTATCTCTTCAAGATCAACAAAAACACCTTTCTCAGAAATTAAATCGCCAAGGAAACATACTTCCCGTATCCAAAGATCACACTTTGATAATTTGGCATACAAATGATGATCTAACAAGATTTGTAACATTTTTTCTAGGTGGAACTCATGATTAGCCCTTGTTTTTGAATAGACCAAAATATCATCCACAAACACCATTAAAAAAGAATCTAGACATCACTGAAATATCCAATTAATCAAATCCAAGAAGACCACTGGTTCATTCGTTATAACGAAAGGCATGACTACATATTCGTAGTGGCAATATCTGCTTCTAAAAGCTATCTTTGGAATATCCTCCTTCCGAACTCGCAATTGGTGATATCCTGATTGCAATTAAATTTTAGAGAACCATTGAGCTACCCTTAATTGATCAAACAGATAATCAATGAATGAAAGTGGATATCTATTCTTTATCGTAACTTGGTTAAGCTTACAACATTCAACACCCAACCGAAGAGTTCCATCTTCCTTATTCACAAAAAAAAACTGGGGCTACCCATAGAGAAGTATTTGGTTGAATGAAACCCTTGCTTTCAATATCTTCTAATGAAACATTCAATTCCCATAACTCTGTTGGTTCCATCCTATAAGATTGAAGGGAAATAGTACTATTCCCTAGAAGGAGATCAATTGAAAACTCAACTTCCCTTAGAGGTGGTAACCCTGAGAAGTTGTTGGGAAAGAAATCTGGAAATTGATCCACAATGGCTGGAAAACTATTTTCCTCAATCTCTTCATTTGATGCCGAAGTCAATGCTGCCAAATTGTAAGAGATCGTTCCCACCATTTGTTCCAACAAGCTCTTTTCACCTTGCTTTACCATCCTCTCTCCTCTGAAGAGATGGTCGATGTCATCCTTAGTCGTGAAACTAACTGTTCTCCAATAACAGTCGATGTGAGCCTTAAACATTTTCAACCAATCCATACCTAGGATTACATCATAGACATCCATGTCCAACATCGAGAAGTCCCATTTCAACTTAACTCCATAACATGATCTACACACAAAGGCTTTACTTCTCTTTCACCAAGAGGAGTTTTTAGTTTCAAAACAGAAGGCATCATTTCCAGTTTTAAACATAACAAGTCAATATCATGAGAAACAATGAAGGAATATGATTCTCCAGTATCAAATAACCCTTCCACACGGGTAGAATTTAAAACAATCGTACCTCTCACTATAGATGGTCATGTCTAATAATCGGCAATCATCTTATCAGCTCCATAAAATTGCGTCGTCACTACATTATTCTATTTTTTGCCTTGCTGAGATTTTCCTGGTTGAGGAGTCATGGTATTTCGAGAATCACCATGGATAGCTCTATGATGCTGACAAGACTGACTCTACTATCCTCGTCTTGTCAAAGCATATGATGATTTTGATGCCTAGGAAGTGTCACGTGTACCCGACCTCAGATCATTCCTACAATAGCGTTGTAGATGACCCATCTGCTTGCAATTATGACATGCTCTAGGTTGCGCCATACAATATCAGTTTATGTGGTCAGTGGAACCACATTGAAAGCAGCCTGCTTTGCTCTGGGGTCATGGAGGAAGGTTCACTGATCCTCTTGTCTGGTTCTGATGTGAACTCGCACCATAGAAATTGGTATCCCTTTTCCTCTTGTTCCCAGTAGTTGAGTTCCCACAGTTTTCTATAGGTATCATCATTCCTCCTCCCATTGATCTCGAGATATAAATTTCAACAACAATCGCTATTCTCACCATCTCTGTATAATTCGCAATACAGGGCACTACAATCTTCGATTGAATCTCCTTCCTTAGCCCTGATTCGAAGACATGTGCCTTCAACGACGTACTTGCCGCAACCTCTGGTGAAAAATGGACTAAATTCATGAATTTAGTGGTATACTCTGAGATAGAGAGACTCTCTTATTTTAGGCTGAGGAATTCTATCATTTTCTGGATCTTGAACATGTGAGGATAAAATTGTTTATTAAACAATTCTTTAAAATCCTCCCATGTAAGGCCTTCATCCAATTTACCTTGCACCGCTAAATCCCACCACTGACATGCAAGATCTTCGAGCATATATGTCACCAACATTACTTTCAGTTCTACTAGTGTGCCAATGAAATTGAATATACGATTCATCCTACTTAGCCACACCTCCACCTTTTTGGGTTTAGCATCACCTCGAACATTTGGTGGATTCTGCTTCATGAACTGGATGGTAAGATCCACATGCCTCGGTTCATTCCTCCACTTCACCGAATCCACAACATGAATATCTTGGATGATACTTTGAACTAGCTATTGGTTCAAACATGGTTCAAGTGCAACCCCATTCTCTGCAGTTTCTTCGGGTTGGTTCGACAACGTCTACCAGGTGCCATTTCCTAAACCAACAACAACCTCCGTCAATCTCACTATCTAGTAGTTAATGGATTAGAATTTAAAATTCTATCACATTATCTATCACAATATTGTTTTCAAAAAAAAACCTTTTTCCAATGTTCAAACATTTTTGAAAACATTCCTCATGCCTTTTGAAAATAAACCAATTTTCAAAATACACTAGATACCATGTTTTCAAAATCATTTACTTGAAAACAATTTCTGCATTTTTCAAAAATTCACACCTTGCAAAAAATCCTTACTCATTTCTCATAATGAGGTATGAAATCATAGTGGGAAATCATTCCATTACAATGCATGTCATGCACATCTCATTGGATAAACCCATGACAATGAGATTTCCCAAGATTCTAGAAGTGTATCAAAAACAATTATGTACCCAACACCTTGGTAACTTGATGTTAAACATAAATGGGTTAGCTACGTCATTTTATGCTATACATTTCAAGTTCCTACAATCCTACTCCAATCTTAGATTTTGACCCAAGGAATAGAAAAGAATAAATTTCAACTCCCAGATCAAGAACATCGATTACCACTTCTTAGTCGAGGACCAAACAAGCTGATACCATTTGTAATGACCCTCCATTTCTTATTGGCTTGATAGTACCACGAATCATTAAGAGGACTTAAGAGAAATCCCCAAGGCACTAAAGGCTGGCAATAAATGCCGAAGGATTTCAAGTACAAGTGAGGGATGATTTACCTTTTAAGAAATAAACCCATAAACCAACCATAACCAAACATTCAATATATGATGAATGAACAAATGAAAGAACAATAAACACTTCATTTATATCAAACTACATCAAATGACCCAATAGTAGAAGACCAAACTAAGAATCAAAGTACACAACAGATGAACAAATCAAGACTCTCAAAAGACACTACAACTCCATCCTCCACAAGCTCTAAGCTCCACAACATCTCCCAATAATCCCCACAAGCCACTAGGGATAAGATGCCTTACCTTTACCAGTGTCCCAGAATACGACATATGAAAAACCACCAATGTTCCAAAGAAGGGGTGAGTATAAAACTAAGTAGGTTTTCCTTAATGACTTTCCTACTCATGACACTAGTATAGATGTTTTATCCACCTTTATATAAAAATAGTTTATATAAAAAAATTTCTCAAATGTAGTTTATAACTAAATATAAACTAGTTTCCAAAACCATTCATAACCAAAGGCATTCTAAGAGAAATTTAAACCAATTTTCTAAAAAGTTATTTTTCCAAAAAAATAATTAACAAGCTTAAGAACCATTTCACAAGCATTCCCTTTTTGGCATACCTAACCATTTCACAAACTCATGCAACCAACCATGCATGCTACCTGGAAGAGGGTAGAAGCCCTAAAACTTATCCATCCCAACCATGATGAGGGATACCCATAACCCTTGTCCGTCCCGATTTCAATATGAACACACAACACATATGCCCATCAATCATTCAAAAACACCCTTTCAATAAAAACACATTTTTATTGAAAACCATTTCCATCAAAACCATTTCAATGCCAGACCATTTTAATTCCAATCCCTTTCATTAAAACTTCCTTTTCATTGAAAACCAATTCCATCAAATTCATTTCAATCTCAAACCATTTCAATAAAATAAATTTTTTATTGAAAACACATTTTTCATCAAACCATTTACAATTTCAGAGAATCCATAATTTAAAATCAACATTTTAAATTCAAGAAGCCAAATCAGTTTTCACAAAAATTCACCAAGATTTCACAATTTCAACAAAACCATAAATCATCACTAAAAAAGATTTATTACATGCTTTTAACAATCAAATCCATTCAAAAAAACCAATTTGAAACCAAAACAATGAATTATAATAAAAGGATTCGAGATTGAATCCACCTACTTTTAGGGTTTTTATGGAAACCACAATGAATAAAGAACGCTCAAGAAAACCGGGTTGATTCTTCAAGAACATGCCCTAGATCACTTCTCCTAGAAAGATCAAGACCAAATTTCATCATATTTGGCATCCACACACTTAGATATCCCCATAACGGGTGTAGATCTAACAAACCGAGAAAAGAGGAGAAGTGGAAATAATTAGATCAAAGAAACCGATCAAGAATGAAGAAGAACACTCACATACCTCAAGAATCCGACTTCAATTTTCCAATAGAAGCCCTCAGATCATCTCCGAAAATATTGGAGAACCCTCTTTGACCTTAGGAGAAGAAAAATCCTGAGTTAGGGCCACTTAGGAGTAAAAACGAGATACTTAGAGGCAAAAATGCATGAGATCCACCTTTATAGGATCTCATTTAAGTGGTCACACAGTTCGCTCGCACGGTTATAAAAACTGTGCGCTAACCATGCATTAGCCACTGACTCGACAGACACTCCATGCACGGTTTTTCCGCATGGTTAGAAAAACCATGTGCTACCTGTGTGGAAGATACTGCCTCAAGGGCCCACTACACAAGGTTTGGCCGCACAGTTTAGACAACCCGTGCGCCACCCATGAGACTTCTCCTTTGCCTCAAACATCATTTAATGTTCTCCCGACTCTCCCATTCATCACCCTTAACTTTAAAACCATTAAAAGCATCAAGAAAGGGTTACATACCAGAAACTGGGGTACTAAAAAAGGGATAACCCAAACTTATCAGGGACACCCCATGTATAAGATATGTAAGGATCAACTGGTTATATCTAGGACACCCTAGTTATAATCTATAATGGGCTCACCCAGTGCTATCTAGGCCACCCCATGTATAAGATGTAACAGGCTCACCCCATGCTACCTGGGAAACCCCATAGATATGTTATGAATGGATCACCCATTTTATATAATTATCAATTAACATATCATTAATAAAATAATTTCATCATTAATACATTGGAAAAAATATTTTTAAAATTCATATGAAAAACACTTTTCAATAAAAAACCCCTCTCTTTTAAAAATCCCATTTTCAATTCCAAAACACACTTTTATTTGGAAAAATAATTTCAATACAAAAATAAATAAAAAGTGGTTTTTTATTTAATAAATAATGTACACTAGAAAAGTAATGTATAAATCAGATAACATTTTCACCAAAATGAATGGTATTTTTCTTAGTACATTTAATATAGGACATTTTATTTGTAGTTTGTGAAAATTTTCATTTCAAACACGTAAAAATTATAATTTTTAAACCATTGAATGAAATTAAAAATATAACTAAAAAATAATTTACAATACTTTAAAATTAATATAAATATAAACATAAAATAAAATCAATAATATTTACATGGAGTAAATTTTTTCAAATTAAATAATTAAATATTTTAAAAAGATTTTTTTAAATCAAAGTTCCCCATAACACTTTGAAATATCTGTATCATAATCCCCAAGGAGGAATAAAATTTAACAAAACATTAAATAATATGATAATAAATAAATTCATGATATTATATGTCTAATGGGTGGTATATGCACCTCATAAATTAAATTGGGTGTATAACATTAAAATGTTCATTAATGAAAGGAGATTGAGACAAAATATCTTACCTTGAGTCTGACCTGTCCTGTGTGTTTTTGTATTCCTGAATAATAAAATTATGTTAATAATTTAATTTTTTATAGAAAAATTTTTAGGTGTGTAATAAATTTTATTTTCTTCATTACAATTTTTATACAACTACATAAACATTTTAGTCTAGGTCGGGTGTTTTGACCATATTCAGTTTATATATCAAAACGACTAAGGTTGGTTGACTATGGTGAGGAGGTTATTATATAAACATATCCAGAATAATAATTATAAAATAATTATACTTTTTCGACATCAATTATACATTTAAAACCACTAATAACAAATTCTTATGAAAAATGAACCAACATTACTATCAAGGAGATGGTATGTCGTACATATGCTTGAGTAACATTACAATTTTTCAATGATTATTATGGAATGGAGGTAAGTAACCTTATTCTTTCCTGAATTATAATTATATCATAAAAAACATGTCATTTAATTTTATATAATTATACATATAATTATTTAAATGTAAAAGGAATCTCATTTCTTTGAAGATGCGGTAGTCCACATGTCCATGAATGACATTGTCACTTTTTCAATGTTTAAAAAGGTGTTAAAGACTAGGATAAATTATATTTCAATAATGTTTATTAAGTTAGGAATATCATATAGATTTAATGTAGTCCAAATATTTTTAATTAAACCTACCCTTAATACATTCCGTGTAATGTGTGAATGTATCACATCGTTTTGAGGAGGTGGTAGTCTACACATTCCCAAACAATGTTACTTTATTCCTATTAAATAGAATTCAAAAAGATATTTTTATAATAAAATTACATAAGTAATAATATATCAAAAATAATATATATATCACATAAAAATTGAAATTCAATCATTAATCACAAAATTGATAGGTTGTAATGGAAGAACGAAAGACACCAGTTAGCGAGGTGGTAGTCTACTGTACACAGAAACTATAATTGTGTATCGCATTTGACTAAATTATCTGTTAGTGTAGGTTAAATACTTAAAATAAAACATTTAAATATATTTAGTATAGTTAGGTTATTATGTAATCATTTAATAATAATAATTGAATCATTTTGAGAAATAAAGAAAACAAAATTGATCTTTGAAGAATGTTTCCTCAATTTTTGGGTAACTGCTTTTGGTTTACACCAAAGCACATCATTGGATTGATTTATTCATAATGTTAGTATAATATGATGAGAGGATATATTTTTTAATACTATTTTTAAGGTTTTTCATGATCTCAAAATGCATTAGGGGTGAAATAATTGATGGTGGGGACTACCTTTTTATAGTTTCGGGGAAGTGTCATTCATGTAAATATAAAAATGTAAAAACTCTTATGAGGTATCCCTTACATAATATGACTCCAATAATGAAATATATTCCAGAACATTTGGTATATAGTCTGATAATGAAAAAAAATTAGTTTTGGAAATGTTTCAAGGTCATTTTGACTCTTAATATTAATGTTTATCCACTATGTAAACACTTTTTTACAATAATCACTATAATTAATTTAAAATATTTCAATTTTATTTTTTATAAAAAACTATGTTTAACTTATTAGAAATTAAAAATTATTCTTATTCCAGATATTAAATCCATTTTTTCAATTTAAAATCACATAATAGCCAAAAATTAATTTAAAAATAATACCATAGATGGGACAACAAAGAAGGTTTTCAAATTGAATATGTCCACAAGTTTTCTATGTTTATTTAACGAAATTAAATATAAAACTGGTCCTAATGAACTAAAATGTATTAATATAGTTATAATTTAACAAATTATACTTTAGAAACAATACATAATATAATTTATTTATATAAATAGGTTAGATCAAAAAAGAAGATGTATATAAAAATTTAGTATTATTCACTATTAATCAAAATATGAAACTTCACAAAAAACCACAAATCCACCCAAAGTAAATTTTGATATTAAAATTAAAAAAATTAATTTTTTCATATAAATATTATAAAAAATATATATTTAAATGAGATGTTCCATTAAAAGGCGATAAAATCGCCTTTAAAAAATATCACATTTTTAGGATCAAAATTTGATTTATTCTTATTTTAAGCATGTAAAACATATTAGAAGAAATTGAAAACTTTTGACTAAATATATAACATATAAATATCATAAATATCATTAAATAATATTAATTAATTTAGTTTATTAAGATAAAACATCATTCTAGTCATAAATATTTTTCATAACAACACATCTTTTATATTCAATTGATCTTTATTTTCATTTTTAATTAATCGGTAACCAATAAATTCATTTTATAAAAACTTTTAAATTAAAATTTAATAATTTATTTAGTCTCATTCATTACCACTATTCCAATATCTAGGTGATAACTATAATAGTAATATTAATATTATATTGTTTCCTCGTAAGACTCGAGTTTGTGTGTAACACAAGTCATCATAGGAACTTGATGTTCTATGCAACATAAGAGAAAAATTGTGTTGGGTGTGATAAAAGATAAACTATTTATTTCTTTAAATTATTCTATTAAAGTATTTAAATTAATTTTAAAGAGTATATTTCATAAAATTGTGGGATGTTGCATTTTTAATATGTGAAATTACCTTTATTGAAAACTGACGTTGTAAAAGAAGTAATAATACCAAATTTTTATTAAAACATAATTTCCCAAAATAGGATTATAAAATAACATTTCATAAAATATTATTCCATGGGAACTATGAATGGAAGAAAAATGTTTAGGATGAAATATTATGACAGAAAGTAGTTTTTTCAGTTATCAAAAAACTTTACTACTGGGGAAAAATATTTCCTATTTTTTGTAAATCATAATAAATACAATTTTTATTGATTGTTTTATATTCTTGGGTAGTGGAACCACCATAAAATGGAATCCTGGTTCTTTGAATATAACATGTATCAACTATTTAGATTTGAGACCAAGAGGAATATTACGGCTTGAGTAACAAATTAATAAAAATACCTTAAAATAAAATGATTGTAATTAGACATAAAATAACACAACAGAAATATAATTCATGATATTATATCCCATAATTTCATTATATACAACATATAAATTAAATTCACTACATAATATCAAATGTGTCTCAGAGAAAGTAATTTGAGAAGAAAACCTTTACGCATGTCAATTTTCATTCCTATTATTCATAAATATTCATTATTTTCATGAATTCTCCTAATTTTCTATATAGGGTGTTTATAGTTTTGATCATTTGTACTTGTTTCATAATACTGGTGTCTGTATTTTTTATTCTCAAAAAATTAATCATTTAATGGAAATTAATGTAAATATTATAGATTAATTATTGAAAATTATGATGTTCCAAATCCCTTTCCTGAGTGTTTCAGTCATTATCATTGAATATGAAACTGATAATAAGCATGTTTTAGAGATTATTTACGGACATAGTGTGTTTTCTTAAATAATGAATTAAATATTTATTTAAAATCTAAATAAAAGATACTCTATTTATGAATTTATATCATATTATAATAGTAATTATGTTTCTTTAGTCATTCATGATAAAAAATATTTTCATTGTTGAAGTATATGGTTAAACAGACTCAAACAAGATCACACCCTAATTTAATGAATTATTATGAGGTGGTTTTGTTTTAATTTCAATATACCAGAAGAATAATGATTTTTTTAGTTTTTATTAGTGTGATATATCATAATTTTATTGATATATAGGAAGAATTAATGTATATGAAAATATTTAAAAATTTGAATTAATAGTTATACTCTTAGTATGATTTTTTAAATGATTAAATCAATGATGATCATGTCATGATCATATCATTAATAGTATGTCAATTTTTTTATAACATAACCGTAATGACATCATAAACATCATATTTATCCTCTAAAACTATCATTCGTTAATCATTTTTATAGTAGTTATGGAAAATTAAACATGTTATGTCATGGGAGAGGGATTCTGCACAACAAAAAAATAATGAATTTATTTTTCTGAATGGACTGAGAATATGAATTAATAATGATAATAAAATTAATATTGAAGCATTGAAGTATATAAATTTAAATAACTAAAATATATTAGTGTGGATTTAATAGATTCAAAAGAATAAAATTCTGAACAAAAGTAAGTTGTTTACAATATGTAGGTCAGGGACAAGCATGTTTTATGGACTTATCCTTGAATTTGTTGTTATTATGGTCAAAATGAGTAAACAGGTGCTTATGATTGATATATATTCTTCTATGGAGAGTATAATGGAATATTTTTAGGGAATAATTTGAAGTATAGGCTCTATCATGAATGGGTAGATGTATAAGTTTTTGATAAAAGAAGGGAGGGTTGTTCGGAGATTGCACTTTACTTATTAACATATATATTTATATTTTTCATGGTAAAAGTCTCCAATATTTAGAGAATAAAATTTTTGGTACATTTTGAGGTGGAAACAACCTACTAAAACTACACCCTTTTTTTTACCCAAGTGTTCTTTTACTTAGGTAACACTTCCATTTACCCATAGTAGTTATTCAAAATGAGAAGAGTTAAAATTGATATTATCACATATTTTGAGAAATATAATAAAAAATATGAATATAATTTTATCAAAAAAAAATTGATTTTGTTTAATTTTGTTTTTCAATATAAATTTATATAACTTATAAAATCATTTTTTGGGGAAATGGGTTTTTACGCATAAAATGTACATGTAATATAAAACTATAAATGATAATAATTTTTGTGAACTATATTAATTTGTTATTAAGAAAAATAAGGTTATATAACTTTGAATTCAAGGTATAAATACATGTTTATGAAAATATAATTTTTTTAATGAAAAGGAAAAAACATTTTTTATATTAATTTAAAATTTTAATTTTGTTGTAAATATTTTTATCATAGGTTTTCTTTGTATAAATAATATTTAACATTTTAAAATTTTATTCCTTAATTAAATATTTTATGTATTTAATTGTTTTGGAAAACATCTATGTTTTTATTACAAATTTATAAAACCATAAATATTATATTGTTTTTCAAATAACATATATTTTGACATAAAATTAATTTTTTTTATGAAATGCTAAAAAATTATAATAATTTTTTTTTGATATGATATATTTATTTTATTTTATGATGTTATATTTTCAAGATTTATTGATTCAAATTTTGAATACAATAATAAAATATACGAGAAACACATTTTTTAATGCCATTTTCAAATTTTATCTATTATTATTATTACCAACTAAATTTTTTTTAACCAATTATCAATATCACAAATAGATTTTCATAATTAATAATACTATTCTGGAAATAGAAATTCATATTGTATAAAAGAATATTTTTAGAAGAAATACCTTTTAAAAAATAGATGATCTTTTTAAACATTAAAGGTTAAATAATTTAATTTAATATATATTACAAGTAGTTATTATTTTATTTATACATATATTATAAAAATAAGTTGCTAGAATATAGTCCAACTATTTTAATGGAAATTATTTACTATCATACTAAATCATTTGTAATTTATGTAAATAAATACCAGTTTTGTTTAAGTTCAGTGTTGTGTGTATGAAAAATCTATTAAAGAGATTGGACTATTTAATGGTAATAATATATTATAATTTTAGGGTGTTACACCCCATTTAAATAAATCACATCTTCATATTTTGACTCATAATAAAAGAGTAATTTCTATAGGGAACTCATGATTTACAACAAACTACAAGATGATTACAACTTTATTTACAATGTATAATGATATTTATATATATGAAATATTATTATATACACATTATAACGAGTTATAATATAGTTGACCAAGCCTTTTACACATAATATTACATGATTTTTATCATAAATATACAATAAATATAAATCATGGATCGAGAGGCCTATCATATTTTGAAGACTAGGTACATGAAATAATGATATAAAGATGATATAAAAATTATTTATTTTAATCACCATAAATAGATCCTAAATCATTTCGATCCCATAAAACCACATAGGATAACTTAGGAAATATATAAACAAAATGGGTGAGCTGCAATGCTCATAAAGGGAATGAAGATGGTAAGGAAGCATATTATATAAGTCAAAACACATAACATGATGTCATGAAAGACAAGCATTATGAATAATAATATTTGAGCATAACACAAATAACATGGAAAAAATAGTCATTTAAAAATATAAATTTGGAAGAAATATAAAACATGACCTAAATTAAATGTCATGGATAACTACAAAGACAACATATCAGGATGGAAAGATATCCATCAGGGAATAGGTATATTCTCAAATCCCATAAATACCATCTCATGAGACATAAACATCACCCAATGCATTGGAACACTATCAGGGAGCACCCATCATAATATTAACATCAATATGTGTGAAAAATATGGAATAAAATATATAGAATAATCATTAATATAACCCATGGAACGAAATGGGTTGCATAATCATATCTTATAGCCTTACCATATGGAATATGATAATGGTTTTCATGAAATCATTGGTCAAAACATTCATGGAAATTCATTGATGAAATAAACCTTCCGTCATGAAAAAGGATATCCTTGTAAAGTGAACCTGTGAAAAAGAATGGATAGAAAATTTTGAAAATGTACTTATTAAGAGGGGTTTTAGGGGAATGGTTAAAGAATATTTAAATAGTGAAGGAGAGTATTAATTTCCATAAAACCAAAAGTTCAAAATATGGTTTTCTATAAAGAAATGGGATATTATTTAAAGAAATAATAGTAAAGATTCAATTTTTTAAAACTGAGCACTAGTGACAAAATATCATCACAAAAATTCATTAGTGATGGGAGTTTGTTTCAAATGCACCGTGAAAAAATGGCATCTCAATTATGGTAATTTGTGATGGTCCGTCTCAAATGGAGAATAATTTGGACTGAATATTAATTTTTATTCAAAATCCAAAAATAGGAAATCATATTACCAAAGTCATCAGGGGGGCTATGTAATGTAGACCAAGAGAGTCATTTCTAAAAATGAGTTTTCAATAGTTATGCAAAGATCCCAAGATAGTGTAGGTAATCAGTATCTCCTTTGATGTTCCCTTTCTAGAAAATTTGTCGGCTATATAATTCCCTTCACATAAAGTATGCCAGACAGAAATGTTATGGTTAGAAAGGGTTTTATAGAACTGGACCATATAAACCAGCTCCTAGGGGATGAATCATTTTCTTGGAAGAAACATAACCATCATAGTAGAATCCGTCTCTACTTTAGTGATGTGGATATCAAACTGTATACAAAAGGAAAACGCTCTGACCAATGCTTTATCCCCCACACCCATGGAATTACCTGCACCAAATTAGGAGAGAAATCCCAGAATCATGAACCCCCTGTTGTTATAAACTATACTTCTTGTAACACCCTGACCCTAGTTACCTAGAGTCGGTGCATTATTACCTAAAATTGGCATGATCATGAGAAAGATCAAGTCTCGAAATACCGATTAGTTTAGTAGCCTTATAATAACTAGATACATCCATAAATTTTTACATTACATCATAAAAAAAACATCTTGTCTTCATATCCCCTCATACTATCCCTGCAGGTCATTCATAAATTACTTCTTCATAATCCTAGGAAAAAAATAAAACATTTAAAGGGGTGAGATCAGATGCTCAGTAAGGATAACATTATAGCAGAAGCTTTCATAAATAAGCATAAACACTTAAGGCAATTTATAACTAAAACAAAAGCCTTTTAAACTTGAACTTCAGCATAAAATGGAAAAGGTAAAATGAAATAATGCCATTTACTTACTCACATGGATATTCTACTAGTAGAATGATCACATGCAATATCAATAACCACTTTCATAATGATGGAATGCATAATTCCAGACTATCATAACCACATAGCCAAGGCCTCGTGCCAAGACTACAAATAAGATTTTGCCAAGGCCTTGTACCAAGAAACTAGTTTGTCTCATGAGACCTACTGATGCATCGAGGAGCTATAGCGGGCTCCACCCGTCACTTATTAAGTCCAATACATTCCTCATATGACCATGTTTAAACATAACATAAACATTCGTATTAAAACTAGCATACGAAATGTCAATACTTTTACCACAAACCAGGAATGGTATAAAAACAGCACATCCACAGTCAAACATAACTCATTCGATACAATATGGAAGATTGTATTGTATCACATTAACCTCAATCAAGAATAACGAAGGATGTTGAAATAAATGAAAATAATCATCAAAACTATTTGAGAGAAATATCCCCCTTTTCTTGAAAACATTTAAAAGTCACACTATTTGTCAAGAATCCATTTAAAAGTAGATTTTTGAATCAAAGTGTCCCATACCACTTTGAAACTTTTTAAAAGGAGTTTTAATTTCTAAAACATTAATGTCCATAAAAATAAATCCTTAAAACCATTTTTAAAACATGGACATTAATGAGCAAGATTTAGAAGAATAAGTCTTTAAAACATTTAAAAATGGTATTTTAGTTAGAGATTCTAACCAAAAGAGACACTTGAATACAAATAATTTAGGTAATCAAAACTTTGTAATATCATGAGAATAAAGGGATTCATGATATACTATGTCAAAGTACATTATATACACCACATAAAAGTGATTTGGTGTATATCAACAAAGAAGTCTCAATGGAATGTAAATTGAGATGAAATCTCTTATAAAGGCCGTATCCTTAGGTTAAGGATAAATAAACGACATAATTATGTGTGACAAATATAAATACACTGAATATGATTGGATATTCAGTGTAAACCAATCAAAGGATATTCACACATATTTTTGTAAAAACAACACCAACGAACCGGATGTTTAACTCAACAAAATGGTGAATTACTCCTATCAAATTCATATCAATGACTTGAGAATTATCAATGGAGTGATTATGTGTATCAAAAGTATATCCACAGGAAGGGGAGTGGAAATTATGACATAATCAAATGAATAGATATTCCACACATAATCTTGGAGTAATATAATCAATGAAATATGCATAAAGCCGAATGAGTGGAAATTGAAATGTCAAATTCCCTTATCGATTTGGTAACTTACGAAACATACAACTATGAAAGAAGGATCATACCATGACTATGTAAGTACCCATAAATTAATGTATATTACACAATGAATACAATCATGGGCAGTACACATTCACCACATGTAATAATTAAGTGGTGAACAATGGAATTCTCACGAAATTAAGAGTGAGATAAGAAACTCCTTACCACGTTAATCAACTGAGTCGTATGGCCAAAAGTTAATAACCACCAAATGATTTACAGAATAACATGAATATAAAGAGAATCATGATAATATATATCAAATGCTAGTACACAATACATCACTTTCAATAATTTAGTGGCGAACAATGGAAATCTCACGGAATTGAAAGTGAGGTAAGAAAATCCCTTACCTTGTACTTTTCCTTGGTTGATGGTAGGTTTACCTCCTGTATAATGGTGAAATAATTGTTATTGAATAATAAAAGAATCATTTACTTTAATATAATATCATATATGATCTTTTAACATTGATTTGTTAATAATATCTTAGAATTATCGTCATTTCGGGTGTTAACGGGTTCATTTTACTTTATATTCTTTGTTATGTGAGCCATATTCGTTATTAATGGGATGTATATTATTCATATCCAGAATGATATCAAGTCCTTAGATAATATTTTTAAATCATCAAATTATAATTATACTTGAATGGATATGATGGACAATGAATCTCATCGCGTTCGTGGAGACGGTAGTCCGTACATACGCACGAGCGACAATATCATTCTTTTGATATTAAAATAATATATAATTGGATTTTATATCATATATACAGAATCATTATCATGTTATATTTATTATTTACATTAGTTACACATCATTATTATACCCATCCAAATAATAATATATTGAATAACAATTACACCACGACGTGGAGACGGTAAGCCGTACGTACGCACGTATGGTGACATGTTATTCAAAGGATGGATAGAATACTGAATATGGTTGTACCATATTTATAATAAAATAACAGTATATATATGATACTGGTGTTATTATTTTATAGTGTAAATAACAAAGAAAGAGGAAGTGGAAGAAGAAAGGAACTTGAAAAGGGGTGGTGAAAACATTACCTCTTCTTCGGGTTCTTCCTTTTGATTTGATCAAAAGGGCTCCTTAGGTTGGCTTTCTGATCAAACTAAGGCCTCTAGGTTGTAGTGAGGGAAGTTGGGAGAGTATTTGGGCAGAGTTTGTCCGAACCAAAAGGCTTTGAAGGTGTGAAGAAATGAGAATGAGGAGTTCCTTTTTATAAGAGGGGTGAGGGGAACCTTTGGAAAAGCTAGAAATATTAATTTATAATAAATTCATATTCAGTTTCTAATGGCTAATAAGTTGACTATTCAAAGGTTAATGTGGGGATAGGTCGAAAACCACTCAACCAATAGAATTTATACAGGTTTGGGTACTTATATTAACCTTATCTTTAAGTATTAACTCTAAGTTAATTAGTTTCACTTTTACAATGTCTCTTTGTATTTTTATATAATATGGTTAATAAACTTATTATATACATCCAAGAGACCCCCAAGTGGTCCATTAATGATGAACCTATCATGATATAAGTCTCTTGGCCGAACCTTAGATTTTTAGGAATTTAATATCAATTAATAATATAATATTGTTTTTAAGAACTCTTTTATGTCAATTTTGACACTATTCAATAGTTGATTTTTTTGAAAGTCATAACAGATTGATTACTTCGAACAAAGTAAATTAAATCAATCCTAATATATCATATTATCCTAGAAAATTAGTTTAATTCATTAAAAGTTTCATATTATATTTATTTGGGTATTTATAATATCAATTATTTTAATTTTTCACTATTATAGTAATTACTGCATCATCATTGTGTCATAAATAAAATAAATTATTTAATGTCTAAAAATTATAAATAAAATATCATTATGTAGGAAATAGTTTTATCTTTATAATTAATATTTATAATCGAAAATCCAACATATATAACCCTATGTAAAAATTTCTTTTCTAAAAGATATATGCTTGTGTCATTTTTGTATTCATTTTAACTTAATTAAAATAAAGTGTCATTATCACTTACAAGTGGATCCATGGGGTCCCCAAATCGACCCAAAGATGCCCATGGTAGACCATGTATCAACAAAGAGGGTTAAGACACGTTTTAGGGTAATTTATTATTATTATAATATTATTTTTTAACCCTTATTTACCGGATTTACCCTTAACCATAGTAAATAAAATATTTACCGCAGTAATTATTCAAAACGTCTAAAAATAAAAGTTACCTATTTACACAATTTGAACATCCTGATACCAAATATGGAATCCATTTTCCTAAATTCAAAACACAGAAGTGGCAGAAATTAATTTAAAATTAATTCCCGCTGTCAAAACAAAAAGCGTGTTTTTAAGAGATAATAACTATCAAAAGATTGACACTTGTTTATGTTCGGTTTAATTGTAAAATTGTGTCCAATGACCAACATTATATTAAATGGTAAAAATATATTCTAAATATACTTTAAAACTACTAAAATTCATAATTTATCACTATTAATTATTTTGATTAAAAAAGTTGTTTTTAATTAAAATTTAGTAATTTTCACTATTCATCAAAATATGAAAGTTATCCAAAAAGTACCAAAATTTCACCCTAGGCTAATTTCGATATTACGAATCCAAAAATGAAGTCCATTTTGAGAGATAGAATTTATAAAATTTCAAAAAGTAGGTATTACTATTCATAACGGCTAGTTTGATTGGTTATGGTGTGTTAGAATCTCGAAGTTGCGTACAATGCACGCCATTGCATTATTCGAAAGGAAACATACCGAGGAAACTTGGGGTGTTACATTCTCCCCTCATTCAATAAATTGTTTCCTCGCAATTTTTAAAATTTTTCTTGGGAATATAATGGAAAGTCCCACATCGGAAAAAGAGTCAATAAAACTATCACTTTAAAAGAAAGAAAGAGAGGTATAAGGGTCATCCAAGATAACCCATACTAGGATTCCATGTAAGAAAACATGGATATGGATGATAAACTAAGTGTCAAGTTCTGATGGAGAGGGATAGAAATCATGACAGGAGAAAGTTAACAATGAGAAAACCAAAAACTTGTGTTGGGACAAACGACCATTAGTCTCCTAGTAGGAAAGTAAACGGACAACATTTTTTTTAAAGTTACATTACATAAGGAAGAGGAATTCATTTATGATATTGACTAAGAACATTATGAGATATACTTACATTTTAAGTAAATTTAAATTATTTAATAAATTTCCACCACTAACTCAATTTTTTTTTAACGATGAGTATTCAAGAAGACTTGGTCACACTGGAAGAGCTAGAATAAACTTCTATAGAATCACATGATCCATGCGGGATAAACCATATATTTACATTGTCTTTGAAGATTAATCAAAACCAAAATGGTTAGTGAATGATCTAATGATCCCCCAAAAGGATATTCATTGAGATAAATATGCAATAATCTTAACTTCTAAAATTAAACCAACAATACCCCAAAGTTAAATAGATACCATTCAATAACCAATTGTCCTTAAAATCCTTTAATATAATCCAAACTAATATTGAAACCCAAATCATAGAAGAATTTGATTATGTAGTCTCCCATGTTACATTGTATCTCCAAATGACATCAAATGCTCTTAAAGTCACATACTTAAAAGTAATTAACATCATCACATATTCTCTGTTATAGGTTAATCATTTCCATAAATAACCCAAATCACTATAAATCAACAATAAAAACGTAGATAAAAATCCACCATTACTCTACAAATGAAACCCCATTGTATTCTATTTTCCTTGGTCATATAGTGTTCCCAACAAAGTGAACATCTTCCAAAATAACATTTATCACTTAATCACCAAATCATTTTCCTATACCAAGGGTATTCATTTGATAAGACATAAGAACCCAAATCATCTTATTATTGATCAATAAAATCATTTAACAAAAAAAATAGTCACATTAACCAGGGACTTCACGTAGTCCAGTGGTAGGTGATAAATCCCAATCGCACTTTGGTTGTGGGTTCGATTCCCACAGCTTTGTCCGACGCGACGGGTTGTCACACGGTCTACGTGTTGTCCTTTTTCAAAAACTATATTTTATAATATTACCAAAATGAGATAAATTCCTCAAAATAACATAATTTAACCACAAATGTTATATCATACTTTGAATTTTCATCTCAAATTATAATAACTTATAATTTTCTCAAACCCCAATGATCATATAAAACCAAATGGTTATTTATACCTATATCCACAAGAGAAGAGACAATTCTTCCTCAAATATCATTCTCACATGGCAAACTACGGGGTTACAAATACAAGAGGAAATTATTCCAAAGTAAACCCATCAACAAGGAGTGCTAATACTTTTTAAATTTTTCTCCAACCATTTATTTCCACATAGCTTCTTCTTTGACCAAGAAAATATCCTATAGAATAGGACATTCACTCGGGTAATGGCCAGGTCCCCTACATTTACGGCAAATGACTGTAAATGGACTCTTGGGACCATTTTTATCTTCTTCCATAGTACTCTTCATTTTTCTTCGGCAATTCTTCACTTTATGTCCTTCCTTCCCGCATGTAAAACATTTCGTTGTCCCATTGGGACACTTTCCTGGGTGTCTCTTTCCACATTTCCTGCATGATGAAAATTGAGGGTTCTTTTTTCCATGGTCTCCATTGCTGGAGATCTTATCATTTATCACCTTTCTCTTCCTTGTTGAGTCTGGGAGTTGGTTAATATACATGTTGTTGATCATATTTTTGGAAAACTGATTTGGCATAAAGACGATATCTTTTACGCCTATCAACATTCCATTTTGTTGCTAATTGCCACCACTGTTCCCACCTTGTACATCATTCTCAAAGTCACTATGACTTCCTTGGAATCCAGCCATTGACTAAAACCAGAAAGCATTGTGTGAGTAATAGTAGTCGTAAAATCATTTAGAGATTAAAATGTCACCATATTCTCAATTTGAAACATATTAGGATTAACCAAGGTCATTTACTCTCATCTTATGTATATATTACTTAAATCGGTTTGTAAAGAAAATGTAAATTATCCTAAGCATATCCCCCGGGAGTGTCGTAACCAAGAGTGCAGCAAGGCCCGTTGTCATGCACCAGTTCCCGATTGAGTCTAGCTCAAAGCAGTGTTTTCAGGTTTTACCCCTAGGTACATCTGTGCCAGAGCCGCCTCTACCTGCTCGTATCCAGACAGGGATGTATTGCTCGGAAAACTCATAAAATCTCTACAATACCAAAATTCTAGGAAGTTCTTTTATACTAATCCTCAAAGTTCATCTTAGGTCTACGTGCTCTAATCAGAGTTTATCTAAATCTAGCTACCAAGGTTTGTACTAAACTTCCTCTGATACCAACTGTAACGCCCCGACCCTAGTTACCTAGAGTCGGTGCATTATTACATAAAATTGGCATGATCATGAGAAAGATCAAGTCTCAAAAGACCGATTAGTTTAGTAGCCTTGGAATAACTAGATACATCCATAAATTTTTACATTACATCATAAAAAAACATCTTGTCTTCATATCCCCTCATACTATCCCTACAGGTCAATCATAAATTACTTCTTCATAATCCTGGGAAAAAAATAAAAAATTGAAAGGGGTGAGCTCAGATGCTCAGTAAGGATAACATTATAACAGAAGCTTTCATAAATAAGCATAAACACGTAAGGCAATTTATAACTAAAACAAAAGCATTTTAAACTTGAACTTCAGCATAAAATGGCAAAGGTAAAATGAAATAATGCCATTTACTTACTCACATGGATATTCTACTAGTCAAATGATCACATGAAATATCAATAACCACTTTCATAATGATGGAATGTATAATGCCAGACTATCATAACCACATAGCCCAGGCCTCGTGCCAAGACTACAAATAAGATTTTGCCAAGGCCTTGTGCCAAGACACTAGTTTGTCTCATTAGACCTACCGATGCATCGAGGAGCTATAGCGGGCTCCACCCGTCACTTATTAAGTCCAATTAATTCCTCATATGACCATTTTTAAACATAACATAAACATTCGTATTAAAACTAGCATACGAAATGTCCATACATTTACCACAAACCATGAATAGTATAAAAACAGCACATCCACAGTCAAACATAACTCATTCGATACAATATGGAAGATTGTATTGTATCACATTAACCTCAATCAAGAATAATTAAGGATGTTGACATAAATGAAAATAATCATCAAAACTATTTGAGAGAAATATCCCCCTTTTCTTGAAAACATTTAAAAGTCACACTATTAGTCAAGAATCCATTTAAAAGTAGATTTTTGAATCAAAGTGTCCCATACCACTTTGAAACTTTATAAAAGGAGTTTTAATTTCTAAAACTTTAATGTCCATAAAAATAAATCCTTAAAACCATTTTTAAAACATGGACATTAATGAGCAAGATTTAGAAGAATAAGTCTTTAAAACATTTAAAAATGGTATTTTAGTTAGATATTCTAACCAAAAGAGACACTTGAATACAAATAATTGAGGTAATCAAAACTTTGTAATATCATGAGAATAAAGGGATTCATGATATACTATGTCAAAGTACATTATATACACCACATAAAAGTGATTTGGTGTATATCAACAAAGAAGTCTCAATGGAATGTAAATTGAGATGAAATATCTCATAAAGGCCGTATCCTTAGGTTAAGGATAAATCAACGACATAATTATGTGTGACAAATATAAATACAATGAATATGATTTTATATTCAGTGTAAACCAATCAAAGGATATTCACACATATTTTTGTAAAAACAACACCAACGAACTGGATGTTTAACTCAACAAATGGTGAATTACTCCTATCAAATTCATATCAATGACTTGAGAATTATCAATGGAGTGATTATGTGTATCAAAAGTATATCCACAGGAAGGGGAGTGGAAACTATGACATAATAAAATGAATATAGATTCCACACATAATCTTGGAGTAATATAATCAATGAAATATGCGTAATGCCGAATGAGTGGAAATTGAAATGTCAAATTCCTTTATCGATTTGGTAACTTACGAAACATAAAACTATGAAAGAAGGATCATACCATGAATATGTAAGTACCCATAAATTAATGTATATTACACAATGAATAAAATCATGGGCAGTACACATACTCCACATGTAATAATTAAGTGGTGAACAATGGAATTCTCACAAAATTAAGAGTGAGATAAGAAACTCCTTACCACGTTAATCAACTGAGTCGTATGGCCAAAAGTTAATAACCAAAAAATGATTTACAGAATAACATTAATATAAAGATAATCATGATAATATATATCAAATGGCAGTATACAATACACCACTTTCAATAATTTAGTGGCGAACAATGGAAATCTCACAGAATTGAAAGTGAGATAAGAAAATCCCTTACCATGTACTTTTCCTTGGTTGATGGTAGGTTTACCTCCTGTATAATGGTGAAATAATTGTTATTTAATAATACAAGAATCATTTACTTTAATATGATATCATATATGATCTTTTAACATTGATTTGTTAATAATATCTTAGAATTATCGTCATTTCGGGTGTTAACGGGTTCATTTTACTTTATATTCTTTGTTATGTGAGCCATATTAGTTATTAATGGAATGTATATTATTCATATCCAAAATGATATCAAGTCCTTAGAAAATATTTTTAAATCATCAAATTATAATTATACTTGAATGGATATGATGGACAATGAATCTCATCACGTTCGTGGAGACGGTAGTCCGTACATACGCACGAGCGACAATATCATTCTTTTGATATTACAATAATATATAATTGGATTTTATATAATATATATAGAATCATTATAATGTTATATTTATTATTTACATGAGTTACACATCATTATTATACCCATCCAAATAATAATATATTGAATAACAATTACACCACGACGTGGAGACGGTAAGCCGTACGTACGCACGTATGGTGACAAGTTATTCAAAGGATGGATAGAATACTGAATATGGTTGTACCATATTTATAATATCATCACAGTATATATATGATACTGGAGTTATTATTTTATAATGGAAATAACAAAGAAAGAGGAAGTGGAAGAAGAAAGGAACTTGAAAAGGGGTGGTGAAAACATTACATCTTCTTCGGGTTCTTCCTTTTGATTTGATCAAAAGGGCTCCTTAGGTTGGCTTTATGATCAAACTAAGGCCTCTAGGTTGTATTGAGGGAAGTTGGGAGAGTATTTGGGCAGAGTTTGTCCGAACCAAAAGGCTTTGAAGGTGTGAATAAAGGAGAAGGAGGAGTGCCTTTTTATAAGAGGGGTGAGGGGCACTTTTGGAAAAGCTAGAAATATTAGTTTATAATAAATTCATATTCAGTTTCTAATGGATCCAAAGTTGACTATTCAAAGGTAAAGGTGGGGATAGGTCGAAAACCACTCAACCAATAGAATTTATACAGGTTTCGGTACTTATATTAACCTTATCTTTAAGTATTAACTCTAAGTTAATTAGTTTCACTTTTACAATGTCTCTTTGTATTTTTATATAATATGGTTAATAAACTTACTATATACATCAAAGAGACCCCCAAGTGGTCCATTAATGATGAACCAATCATGATATAAGTCTCTTGGCCGAACCTTAGATTTTTATGAATTTAATATCAATTAATAATATAATATTTGTTTTAAGAACTCTTTTATGTCAATTTTGACACTATTCAATAGTTGATTTTTGTGAAACTCATAACAGATTGATTACTTCGAAAAAAGTTAATTAAATCAATCCTAATATATCATATTATCCTAGAAAATTAGTTTAATTCATTAAAAGTTTTATATTATATTTATTTGGGTATTTAAAATATCAATTATTTTAATATTTCACTATTATAGTAATTACTGCATCATCATTGTGACATAAATAAAATAAATTATTTAATGTCTAAAAATTATAAATAAAATATCATTATGTATTAAATCTTTTTATCTTCCTAATGAATATTTATAATCGAATGTCCAACATATATAACCCTATGTAAAAATTGTTTTGCTAAAAGATATATGCTTGTGTTATTTTTGTATTCATTTTAACTTTATTAAAATAATGTGTCATTATCACTTACAAGTGGATCCATGGGGTCCCAAAATCGACCCAAAGATGCCCATGGTCGACCAAGTATCAACCAATAGGGTTAAGACACGTTTTAGGGTAATTTATTATTATTATAATATTATTTTTTAACCCTTATTTACCGGATTTACCCTTAACCATAGTAAATAAAATATTTACCGCAGTAATTATTCAAAACGTCTAAAAATAAAAGTTACCTATTTACACAATTTGAACATCCTGATTTCAAATATGGAATCCATTTTCCTAAATTCAAAACACAGAAGTGGCAGAAAGTAATTTAAAATTAATTCCCGCTGTCAAAACAAAAAGCGTGTTTTTAAGAGATAATAACTATCAAAAGATTGACACTAGTTTATGTTCGGTTTAATTGTAAAATTATGTCCAATGACCAACATTATATTAAATGGTAAAAATATATTCTAAATATACTTTAAAACTACTAAAATTTATAATTTATCACTATTAATTATTATGATTAAAAAAGTTGTTTTTAATTAAAATTTAGTAATTTTCACTATTCATCAAAATGTGAAAGTTATCCAAAAAGTACCAAAATTTCACCCTAGGCTAATTTCGATATTACGAATCCAAAAATGAAGTCCATTTTGAGAGCTAGAATTTATAAAATTTCAAAAAGTAGGTATTACTATTCATAACGGCTAGTTTGATTGGTTATGGTGTGTTAAAATCTCGAAGTTGCGTAAAATGCACGCCATTGCATTATTCGAAAGGAAAAATACCGAGGAAACATGGGGTGTTACACTTCTCCCCTTTCATCTCACCATTCAAGAAAAATCCGTCCATAATCAATTTCATCCCCAAACCAGGAGGGAACCATCAAACCCATCAACCATGGTTGAGTTGTTTGGAAACCATACCCAAGGAGAGACTAGGAAAAAATATTCTTAACATCATAGAGTGCCCTGCATTTTTAATTTGATCCCCCATATCCATCATAAGAACCCTCACCCGCACCTATAGATAGAAGACATAAATCTTGGATCTGTACCTAGATTTGTTCCTTGATTCCCACAGAACCCAACAAGCAGTCGAAAAAAAACCATCCCACGGATCTTGACCTCTATCCCCAATTTCCCCAACACATGAAACCAGATCTAAATCATGCCTTACATGGGACCGATTAAGGCATAAGGGATTAACCTCGGTTGCATAAAATTAAAGATACCTTGGGCCCAATCACTATGAAAGAATAGGTTCTCTATTGTTTCTTATTGTGGTCCACTACAACATTAGCACCAGGAATCCAATTTTTCTCCATATTTTTTCATGTTTTCATTTGTTGGTATGAAATGGTTCCTTATACACCAAACCAAGAAGTTCATCTTCCCTGGATTCTCATTAAACTATATCTTCAATTTCCAAATATCGATTCTATTACTAGAGTGGATCATGTTCCAGAAATTATGAAAGGAAAACTTACCGGAATAGGATCCTAGGAAGTTACACATGTAAACATCACCCACCATTATGATGCTGTCAAAAACCTCCCTTTGATCCATATTTAGTATAACATAAATGACATTTTGGTGTATACAAGACTCTTTAAATGATATCATTGGAGGTGGGTAGCCTGGAAATTGGAGAATAGTTCCAGACTAATTCAAATTCCTAAAGTTTATTTCACCACTGCCAACATTCTAGTGGACACTTCCTTCCATTTCCTCAAAGTGACTAAGCATGACTCGAGAAAGACATGATAATTTCATACAATTCAAGTCCCTGCTCCTCCAATCCTCCCTATATCTATCATTGATATATTTTCGCCATAGGGAAATCCCTTAAAAAATATCCCATACAACCATTCCATCATAGATAGCATGGAATCCTCCAAATTGCGAAGACCAATACCATCCTTCATTGATAGGTCCAGCCATACGTTTCCACAAGGCCCAATGATAATGACCATCTTAGTTTACATCCCATAAGAAGTCAGTCATAACATTTTCAAGTATCCTGATAGTTCCCTTCGGCAGTCTAAAAGTAATACATCATTTCAAACATAAACGTTTTCTCATAAAAATTACAAAACATTTATAATTCTTTGAAAGTCATCAAATAAAATTAGGGTGAGGCTGATCACTTGAACGACCAGGGAGAGGAAAATCCCTTACAATTCCACATAAAAGACTCCAATTATACTCCAACATCTGCTCATCTCTCTAATTTTGATGCTCATGCTCCTCCTCCTTATCTCTTTTCATTTGTTGTATCATATCATCCTGGGTTTTGAACATCTTCATATATTGTCCATCAGACAACGACATTGACGAACAATTTCCATGAGTTCCCTTTTCACTAACTAATGAAATTAGAAAAGTACCATAATAACTCATAGGTGTCAGTCTAGAACCAATACCAGTCACCCAATCATTATCAACACCATAAAAAGTCACATCTATACAGGTTGCCTCATCGAAACCTATTTCAGCAGTGGCATATTTTTCTCTCTCAGTTTGAATCTCGTATGAATGTGAAGCCACAGGCTTATACCTTTAAATTAAATATAATGAAAAAGTATAATAAAAATTAAATTAATATTCATGAAATTTTTAAATAAATTACAAACCACAATATGGAAATGTTAGTCACCTAAAAAATTTCCAATACAAGGATTAGTATATATCTTCCTATGAACTTCAAACTCCATAATACATGGGTCAATAGCACCCTATATAATCTAACAAACATGTCACCATTAATTTATATATACATTAATAAGTAGTATCACTTACTATATGTCATAAATGTACTCCAAATTTACTAATTATAGCCATATGTGTGACCTCTTTCATCCCTCGACTTTGATGTCTAGATGATGAACTCATCCTAAAAGTCACTACTAGCCAGTAGCAGTACAATCCCTCCTACACCTCAAATGAGATACAGTCAGGTCGATGGGAGACATAATACTAGTCCAAAATAGTATCACAACCTTTATACATTTCTCGATTTTTGTGGTTGTCTAGAAACTGATGAATGTACACATTTAAAAAAATATCTCATGCTTCTCAGATAGGATCTCTCATACTATTAGGAATCAGAGAAAATAAATTATGCATGACATTTAAAAACAATATTTGAATAAATAAATAAATTATAAAAATATATATTATTTAATAACATAAAATCTAGTGGTCGAGCATATGGTGACACATGATGATTTCAACCAGGCCCCTTGACACCCATGGACCATACAAATAATTTCTTAGAACTACACCATCCTTCCAAACAACTAAATGGGATGAAATGTGAAAATAAAAACAAATAATCCAAAATTTATTAACAAAATTTATACACATAGCTAATTTAAAATATATATCCTTAAAATTTTAATATACCATAATAAATGAGGATCAAAATCAACAAGTGGTAGTCTCTCTGAAATAAGATCTGGAATCATCCATCTAGAAAGACAACTCCCCCTCTTAGTAGGTTCACCATCCTGAGGATAATTTGAATCAGTCTCATTAGCCAGATGTTTGGCATTAGTTAGAGAACAAAATAGGTCTTCATGATCATCACACTCCATTTGAAACAAATATTATTACCTATAATATATTTTTAATACAAATATCAAATATAAAAGGCTAATAAACACAATAATATAATAATCATACTTATAAAAAATTATTAATACAAATATAAAATATAACAAAGTAATAAATATCAGAATATAGTAACTACCTTTAAATAAATACCATAATATAATAGGTAAATCATCTTCTTATTCATAATTTTCATCAAGAACAATGTCATCATACTTATATATAACATTTTTAACTTTCATATGACTTTCAGTTTCATCATCCCATAATACTTCATCAGCATTATATATATCACATACCCTTAAATGGGGGGATTCATGAACAATATTTATATCTCATTGGGTAATAGATATATTTTTGGATGTTTATTAAAAAAATTAAATATATTGAAATTCCAAAGAACCATTTTCATTTTCTATAAATTGATTTCCATGTGATTTCATTTTCATCACACTCCATCATTTATTCAAATATCTCAACTCATCAAGGTAATTTTCGTTATAAACTATATGTACTTGATGTATCAGTAGAAATGGTTCATTTGAATCAAGAAAACTCTTATATTAAATGTCAATGACTCTATGTTTTGGATGAACTCACAACCATCAATCAATAACAAACCAATGACATCTATACATTATTTTATAATCTTTCCTGAGATGAAATAACACAATTATTCCTTCCAGCATATTGTAAAATTAAACAACACATTCTTTAGGATGATATAATATAAAAAACACCACTATTCATTGATTTATTAGAGTCTCAATATATGGATATATTGTGTGAAAATTTTATCCACATTTTTCTTCATATGAAGAATGAGATATATAATGTTCCATGGAGTGAAAGATGAGTGGAAGGAATATTTCTCCAATTTACATAAAATTAAAATCAAATCCTTTTAAAGCATACTCAATGCATCACAATATGATGTTTTCAAAAAAATATCTTAGAAAAATTTTATATTTCAGTCAATATATCAAGAATTGATGTATTCAATATCCTTATAAGACCATCATGCAATAATTTTTCCATTATGACATGGAAGTCATGAATTTTTAAATTGGTCATATGCCCATTTTTAATGTAGTGAGACAAATTAGAAGTATAACCATCTGATAAGACCAAATATCAAATTCATTGACCTAATAATAAACAACCTTATATTGAAAATGTGTAATCAACGTTAGGCTTCACTAAATTGTGTGAACTTTCATCTTTAAATAATTCAAATTCAAGATGTCTACAAATATGGGCATGATCTAACTGTGCCATTATATTATCTTTGGTTTTATCGTGTGTGTCCAACATGGTATAAAATATATTATCAAAAAAATTCTTCTAAATTTTCATTACATCTGATTGTTGAACCAAAAAATCGGACCAATATGGAAGGTACCAAAAATTACATCACTTTATCCAATTATGATATTTCCTAAAACATTTTATTTTCATTTATGGTTGGTAAAAAGTAACTAGTTGTAATGTAGAGATGATATATTTTTCCAGAATACTTGAGAGAACTGCTAGAGGTTTTAAACATTTAATTTTACATTTTTTAAAATAAATTTTGTTTCTTTTGAAAGGGTGACACGTATGAAGAAATTTTTAATGGAAGTCAAAATAGCTAGTAATTATCCAATTACCAATACTAAATTATTTGTTCTCAAACATATAGTATGAAAATGATGTTAGAACTTTTGTTCTCCATCTAGATCACATAACATATTCCAGAAAGTCCCTGATCATCCATATTAATATAACCTTTAGTGTAAAATTATGATCTGTAACTATACCAAATATAGTCATATCATTGTTCCATAATGAAATAAAGTCATAAAATATTTTATTCAAGTAAATATCAATAATCTTTTTGGATGTCATGTAATTAAGAGTTACATATATGTATATGGATATTTCATCAGTATTCATGGAGATAAGTTATACAGAGTAATGAAAAAATACAACAAGAATATTGACCACCATATGCACCAGATGGATTAAAAGAATAGGTATAAAGACTCAACCGTTTGTTATATGGTTCTGATGAAGAATATGGGTTCATCTTATCAATGTGTTTCTATGAAGCACCATCACATGAATTATTTACTCTATTGTTGACAAAAATAGTTGATTTCTTCCATGTCATTAATGCATCTATTTTACATGACATAAAAAAACAATGTAAAGGAGGTGTAATTGGAAAATAATTAATTTGTTTCATAAGAAATATAGAATTTCATTGTAGTGAATCTTTAAACAATGATACTATATATTTTGTAAAATTGTACACTAACTCATAATCAACATAATATAATATGTATCCATTTGACCATGCATGAATCTTCTGATAACTAAGACCTAAATTATGAACCAGCCAGTTACATTCATAGAAACTTATAGGTAATGTAATTATGTTAGGAAATAACGATTTAACCAATAATAATATATAATTGAAACATCTATTTTACCCACAAAAACATGATTTAATATACATAAATTTCTAACAAAATGATGTTTAATCATCTGACATCTTGGATATAAGGCCTCCACATCAAATTTCAACAAATTGTAAAACTGAGAAGGTTCTATTTCAGGATTTGGAATAGAATTATGAGTTGTTGATTCTTGAATTGATGGAATAGTATCCTTATTTACTAAATTATGAAATGATTTATCTGAAAAAAATCTTTTTTTATTTTGTACTTAATTTTATTCACCATGCAGATAGAAAAATAATCATTACCAAAACAAAAACATAATATATGAATTCCAACATTGTCAGGCATTTCAAATTTCCAAATAACACAATTTGGATATGGATAATTAATTATTACATCACAAAAACATATGACCACAATGACATAAATGAAATAAATGTTTCACCACCTTCAACATATACAACACTTATTCCATATTTTTTGGGATTTTTGTGATGATTTTTCCAATCATAATCATGTAATAGAAACTGGTGTCATCCCCTTGAGTCCATTGTTATCTAAAAATTAATAAAAATAAGAATAAATATTACTAATAAGAGTGTGGAACTTGGTAATAATTTGATTTCATAACCTGTAGAGACTCAGTTTAGATAGATTAAAAATATTAAATATATTATTTCATACATAAGAAACTTTTTAAAATTAATAAAATATCTCCAGAATGGTGTCTCAAAAGAGAAATCTGAGACCACTATTGGATTGGGGATGTTGGAGCTTCCCAATGTGTGAAATAAAATCTAGGTGCATTGAGTATTTGGTAACATTACAAGCGAGGTTAATTAATTTAATATTTCTATTGCATTTGTTTTATAAGGAAATTATGTATCCTACAAAATATATATCATATGAAAAATTAGATACCACCATGAAGTTTAGGATTTGGGGTTTACCTTAGATGTGATATAAAATTTATGTGCACCAAGAGTTTGGTAACATCACAGATGATAGTAATTTATTTAATTTTTTTTATATTTTTTTACAAAAAAATAAAGTATCTCCTAAAAAGTGTATCATATGGGAATTTTAAGACCACAGTTAGGTGTGGGATGTTGGGGTTACCCTAGGTGCGATATAACATTAGTATGTGTTGACTATTTGATTACATTTTATGTGAGGGTAATTAATTTAATATTTTTATTATGATTTTATATAAAAAATAATGTATCTCGCTAACTATATATTGTATGAATAATAGGAGAACACCATTAGGTCCGAGATGTGAGATTTTCTATAGACATGACATAAAATTGTCTGAATATAGAGTTTGGTAATATCATAGATGATGGAATTTTATTTTAATTTTATATTATAATTTTTCATAAACTTTATGTATCTCCATAACATTATATAATATGGGAAATTTGAGACCACCATTAGGTCCGAGATACTAGGTTTACCCTAGGAACAACATAAAATTAGTGTACACTGAGTGTTTGTGTACATTTCACATGAAGATAATTCATTTAATATTTTTATTACAGTTATTTATATAAAAATTAAGTATCTCAAAAACTATGTATCATATGAAAAATCGGAGACCACTGTTTTGTTTAGGATGTGGGGTTTGACCAATATGCGACATTACATTTTTGTGTGTTTTACTCCTTATTTTAATGATAAAAAATCTTTATTATAGTGATCTTAAGGAATTTCATGTTTTCTATAAGAATATCATATTTTGAGACAAGTGATGAAATTGGATAATCACAAGGCACCAATGATATTGACACCCCCAACTCGAGACAATGTTGTCCTTGACTCGACGCAAGTGTGAAAATATCACTAAGTCTGAGACATCATGTGATGAGATACCTCCAATAGAGACACCGTCATCCATACACTGCCGGAACATAAATTTGGATATGTATGAGATGTCGTCAATTTCACACCACCAACATAGTATTTTAGCTAAGTAGGAGACACCACCTGACCAGACATTTCCAGTTGAGACACTACTAGTGAAGAGATATTTTGTCCAAGTCTAAGACACCTGTAGTTTCATGCCTCCATAAAAACATACCACCTCACATAGAGACACCACTAGACTAATCCACCACCACTATTTCATTATAATTATTTTTGAATAAATTTATTCAAACTACTACATTATCGAATATAATGACTATCATTAATTTAATGATTTTCCCAAAACATTTCAATAGAGTGCATTGATGTGAGTATTAGATATGTAGTACGAGGAAGAGAAGAACATATGGATATTCCTGATGCTACTAAAAAAATAGAATTACAATCACATGTGGACTGTTCGGGAAAGTCACAATAATGGATAAATCTGGCTAATAGCAAGATGATAGCTTGAAATTACTGAAAAAAATAAAGCTAAACCAGATTGAAAACAAGAATATATCACCTATTACACACACTTTACTTGGAATCCAAACTACATCATCACATCCATTGCATTCTTCCAGTCAAGAAAAAGTATTAGTGACACTCTATTATTATAATATTTTGAAGAAAACGTGACTCAAGATTCACTATATATAAATTCAAGAGTCACAAGTTGCATTGAAATACCCCAAGAATTTCTAAACTCTAAACTTTAATATTTACCTTTTCTAAGCATATTTAGTAGTGTTTGCAATACTCAAATTTATATAATCACACGGTCTTCTATAATAAACTGAAAGATACCTATATTTCTACAAATATTTTCCTATACCTTTACTCCCCTGAAATATAGTGGTAGACGTCCTTGTTTGGCCTATTTATTTTTACTCCATTATAAAACTATGGAAGAGGATATGTTTGACTTGGATAGATTGTAAAATATTGTAAAACATGATCTTGGTTGTGGATCATCTTCTTTATTTTAAATAAAATTCTTTGTGGTAGGTGATAAAAAAAGTGGAGAGGACCAAGTTTCAACTTGAGTCTGAATCTATTGTATTTGAACTTTCTTTTGTGATATTTAATATTTTTTACGTTATTTCTACTTTAAAATTGGAAAATTATCTTACTACAAACCGAATACATAATTAGATAGTTTATCTCAATTTATGTTCATATATAGTTTTGATCAAGTAAATTTTTTTGAAAGGATCTTATAATATTATATATTGTTTATCTGAAACCTAATAAATCTTTAGATAAATCTTTTGGAATACTATGATCTATATCGTACTACTTATTTTGATAAAATGGATATATTTTATCATTTGGGGTATTTAAAAATAATCCATTTAACATAGATAATTTTATTGGGTATTAAATTCACCCTCCTCTTGAGATACTCACTCTGACCAAAAATTGAAAACAATGGCCATTTCCTTCTTTAGTATTAATGTTTTCAAAATTGTTTTAATTTTGATTTTAGTTTTACATTAATGATATTAAATTTCTGTTATTTCTAAATTTAGTTATTTAAATGTACTATCATCAAGAATGTTCTACTACCAACAAAAATTCTTTATTTAATTTTAATAACTATGTTGAAAGAAAAATTAAGATGATAATGCATATAGGAAGAATGGGTTTTGATATTTAGTCTACTATATATGATGAATATGTTATATGTGATACTTCTAGAAGAACTAAGGATGATGAAACAAAGATATATTACAATAATAATTGTATATCTATCAAGGCCTTTTATTGTGACTTAGGAGATGAAGATTTTAATATAATATTTTAATATAATACTACCTATGAAATCTTGGATATCATATCTGTTTCTCAAGTCACACCTAGTTTTTAATTTATCCTTGGTCCCAATACTTGTTGGGTATCGATTGTTTTTATCGGGAACTGAGTGTGACAAGTTTGATGTTTTGGGATATCATTGTCAAAGATTGGGTTTGAATCCTAGTTTAATTTTTTTATGTTTGGAAAATTTGAGGGTCATAGGTTTGTGGATTGACACCACATGGTTATTGGAAGTCATGTGGTTATCCTTAGACCTCGTGCCATCACTTATAGAATAGGAAAAATCCACCGCATGGTCCATACACAGTGGATTGAGCCATGTGGGGTTACTGTGTGGTTTCCCATCATTAAAAATAAATAATTCATTAAAGGAATAAAAAAATTAATTTGTATGAAATAAAATTTAAAATATGGTTTTAATAATAATGATAATAATATTATGAGATAACATTATATGTTTTTTTAATGTTAAAAATATTAAAATTATTATTAGTGAAAAAAATGTTAATATTATTATTAATATTGTTAATCTTATTATTATTATTAGTTTTAATAATATTGATATTTTTAAACTTATTATTATTAATATTGTTTTTATGTTTATTAGGTTTCATTTTTCTTTCTTTTTTCATTCATTATTATTTTCTTTTAATTATTTTTTCTTTTTATTCCCTCTTCCTCTCCTTCATCACCAACCATGCCTCTCCTTCCCACTTACTATGTGCACTGTTGGCCTACCTCTATTACCCTTTGATGGTCTGACCTTACCCTATCGACACCCAGTTTCCAGTGAGCAACTTCGTTGACCTCCCTCACACTACCCTCACTCTGACCTACTCCACTCGCCCCACCCTCACACCACCCATCCTTCCAACACATGCTCCTATTGGTCCAGCTTCATCTCAGGTCTGGCCCAATGTCGGTGTGACCTATATCAACCACCTTTTTACTCATCTCCCCTCCAGTGGATTCCCCCTTGTGCTATCTACATGGGTTAAGCCTCTTCACTCTCTCCTTAGGGTTTCAGCATCACCACAACTAGGGTCTCATTTTGTTTTGGGTCTAATATTGATATTTTTTAGTTAAATCTCCTTGATTAGGGTTCAATTTTGTTTCCTTGTAGTGTTATTAGGGTGTTATTGGAGTTTCACATCACATTTTGGGTATTTCTACACCTGAGGTAGGTAATTCTATTCTTAATTATTTTTTTGATGAATTCACAATACTGTCTTGTGTGTTATTACATGTTCTATGATTTTTATGTGTAGTGTGACTGTAGTTTTAAAAAATTTGGTTTTCATTTCGTTTGAAATTGGTTCCTTTATATAAAATTGGTTTATTTGATGGTGAAAATGGTTTTAGGGTGTTTTTTAAATTGTAAAAATTGGTTATTTAAATTTTTTTATTGGTAAAAATGATGTTTTAATAAGATTATGGTGTTCGGTTGGTTTTAATGTGATGTTTTTATATGATACTGGGTGTGTTTTTGGTGAAAACATTTTTGTGACATTTTTCAAGGGTTTATACATTATTTAAATGAATTTTCAAATTATTCATGTGGTTTTGAAGAGGTATTTGTTATGATTGAAAATGGGTTTAATATTTAATGTGGCATATTTATATTAAATTGGGTATTTTTCATGTGTTAACCCTTGTGTTCCATTTGATGTAATTTTTTATATCATGAAATTAGTTAATTAAACTATGTGTGGGATGCAAATTATGTTTTGATATAGCATTGATGTGTGGCTAATTTTTAGAGATGGTATCGGGTGCACTTTTGGTGTAAAATCATTTGGGTGTTTATTAATATAATTTTTATAAATTTCTATGAAGGTTTATTAAATAATATAAAAGGTGTGAAGCATATTTTGGAAATGTTTTGGTGTGCGTATGTATTCAAAAATGGATTTTTAACATGCAAGTGCGGGCTTGTGATATGTAATGACTTGTTTAGTTGATGAATTATGTAAGTGGTATTGTGTGACGTGTGAAACCTAATTAAGCAGAAAAAGGGATTCCCAAGTATCTAGGTTGGAAAACAAGGAATAGTAGGGTAATGATTCATAAGTGGCTTTGTATTGATTTAACTTATCAGGATTGATGACGACAATGATAACTAAATGATGATGGTTTATTGGAGGCCACTAGGACATTGTCGTGTCCCCTCCTAGTGGTTGTGTATGAGAATGTAGTTGGTCAGGGTTTCTATTCCACATTTCCCCAAGATACTATATACCTAATGTCCCGATTTTAGCTAGTGCGTAGGGGAATTTTCCAAGACTAGTCCTCATTTTCCATATCACACTTTCTATCAGCATATAACATGGTTTTTTGGGAATTTTAAAAAACAAGGGTATTTTATTTAATGTTTCTTTCTTTAAAACTACTTTCCATATAAAGTTGAATTTATTCAATGTTGTTTTCCATTAAGGTTATTTTCTTTAAAATTTCTATAACATTTCTTTCATTATAAAACATGAAGGTTTATTTTTCATTTAAATGTTTAGTTTATGGAATATTTTATCAAGGTTTCATTCTATTGGGAAAGGGCTCAAAACCTTTATACATCATTGGGTGTATGCAGTCCCTATATTCTATTTGTTTATGTTAGGGAAATACATTTAATGTTGGTGGGTTGGATTTATAGTGTATCTTTTGGTTGATCTTGGTGGTGGAGGCTTGAGGATGTGATCTTCTAATTTCAAAGATGTTTGGGGTGTTCTCTATGTTTCAACTTCTTGTTCTTGTCCCTTTTTTGTTTTTTTAGTTTGTAAACATAAAATATTGTAATTATTAAGAGCACATTTGGTTGATTTTTATATCTGAATTATTAGTTTCTATTGGTCATTTTAATGTGGTAAATTCTAGTAAATCGTTCCATCATTTTTTATTCGATACTCATGAACTTGTTCCATCTAGTGGGGATCTGGAACAACCTTTGGGCCTTTTCACGGACCATGTCAGGTTCCGGGTTGGATGGAGTCCAGGATTGGTTTGTTCAAAAATGGTGTTCGAGCATGTCATTATCTTTTGAGCCTTGTTTCATAGGGAAGAGTCTCAGTATATAAGAGCTAGGATTTTTGGGACGTGATGTTATGGTTACAATCATAGTGCATGGCGAGTACACATCAAGATGACACACAAGTCACTAAGAGAAGTTGTGGTTCATCTGCATTTTTTGGATTTTGTGGTCCCTTGTTGTTTCTGAAATGGAATAAGAGTTTGGTCAAAATTCCTAGTGATCTTACAGTTCCAGGTAAGCCATTTGGAGCTGGGGACATTTTCCTAGAACACACTTCATGATGATGGTGTGATGGGCGCATGGATACCAATCAAATTTCCAAGGCACCCACCGGCACTAGTTTCCTCTTTCATAATTCTATGCATATTTGTTTTGTAATCATAGAGATTTTATTTTTAAAGGGAAGATTATTAGGTTTTCATAAGGTAGAAAATAAATTTTTAGAATTTACCAAATGGATGTTTTGGAAATGTGATTTTTTGTAAAATTATTTTTATCAAATGGGTTGAGTTTATTGAGGGTGTATTTTTTATAAGTAATGTTTTTGGTTTATGAAAAGTTGTTCATTTGGAGAAAATAGTTTTTTATATTCAAGGAGAGGATTTAGAAACTTAAACTATTTTTATTAAAAATATTGAGATTTAAATTAAATGGATGATTATGATGCAATGTTTGTTATACATTGGAAAATTATTTGGAAATTAAGTGGTTTGAAATTGATGTGTAAGTTTTAAAAAGTGTGGGTTGAATGTTTTGGTTTTTGAAAAGTGGAAGGGGTTGGTTTTTGTATTTGGTATTCTCTTGGGTGGTAACTTTCATGAGAATATATGGAATGGTGGATTGGAAATAGAATGAGAGGATGAGTATATGCCTATACACGAGGTGGGTGCCTTGTGTGGAATAGAAACATCCATGTGTAATGCCCATGAGACACCATTGGTGATTGAAAAACCCACAAAAATATTCATTTTTAAAAAATTATTTTCAATGAATCTTTGATGTTTTTATAACTGGTGATTATGTATTGTGTATTTTTGTATTTTTTTTATTGTTTTTTACAAGGTGTTTTGAGTCTTGAATCGTTTCTATTTAAATTGTGTCTTGATTCTGAGTTATTGTTGGTAAGTTGGTGTGAAAATGATTGGTTAGTGGGTTATTCTAAAAGGTTCTTTAGGAATCCCTCCTAGTAGTTACCTTTTTATTATTAGTGTTTTCTTAAATAATTTCTCAGAAATGGACCGGTTTTATTGGTTCCTTGGTTTTATTTCTTCTATAGTGAACACCCCCATAAAAAATTAATGCCCGTTTGAATTGTGGTCACGAGTAATTCACCTTTGGTAGACCCTCTAGTGGATCAAAGTAATGAATTATTCTTAATATTTATAAATTGATTTTCCCTCTCCCCATTTTTGGTTAAGCGAATCCTTTTGCTGTGGAATGGTGGTTGTGGAAGGATGAAGAGAAACCTTGGTTTGTTAAGTTTCCTGATTCGCTAAAGTGGAAGTCTAACACTGTTATCTCTGAAGGTTCTATTTGAGAGCAGTGAAGGGAATTCCAGTAAATAATAATGAATGTGGTATGGGTTGTTGGTCTTCGATATGTCTAGAAGGGCATATGGACCTCTCGTTCGGTTCTTCTAAGTGAAGGTTCTTATTAGGCCACCAATGTGAAAAATATGGACATAAGAGGTCATTATGATCATTATCAAGAATCACGTGTTTCCCAAGACATATTTTATAGTCCCTTCCTTTCTAAGGGATCCTAGGCTACAACATTCATGTTCGGTGGAACTCTGTAGTGTCTTAGTTTTTCCTAAAGAAGAGGGTAGATGTTGTGGGACCTTTAGAGAGCCTCTGTTTTACCAAAATCATGTGTTCCTTTTGTGGAATTATGAGTATTTCTATTTTAGGTTAAACAACATTTTATGTGTCCTTCATTTTGAGGATTCTCATTAGATATCAAAATGGATGATGCATGGTAATCTTGTAAGTCCCTTTCATAATGAAGTTCTATGTTGAGTAATGTAGGTTGTGTGGTGTGTTATGTTCAGTTGGGGTTGGTTGACCGAAGTGTGCTTACTTGTGTCACCAAGAGTAAAAGTTTTTATTGGGGGTTTTCAATTCCTTACTACGAGGTAGGAGATGATTCTATCATCAGAGCTCCAACCATCGGTATAGGATGGATGTTGTAACATGGTCAGTAACCCCTAGGGATGTAAGGGACATCGATCTAGTGTCTATCTTCAGTTTAGGAAATGTAGATACTTTAATATTTCTACATAGACATTCTATTACGAAGAGACCCATTGGATAGAGAGATCAAGGAAACCCTATTTCTCAGTGGGGTATTATGTTCTGTGGGAAGCTCCCATGTTAGCTCATGTAGGGATTTCGGTGTCCATCCATGCTTGTTAGCTATTCCAGTTAGTCTCTATAGTGGAGAGACCCACCATGGGTCTCGCTGAAATTTACATAAATGTAAATCAATGGTATCCTTTTCGTTATGGTTGGGAGTTTATTCAGGGCACCCCAAGTTAGTATCTTGGTTCTGTCTCGAGTGTTATTTGACACTTATGGTGGGGTGTCTACTCAATAATCCCCATGCCAGCAATTTATTTATATTCTTGATGTTGGTTTAGATATTTTTAGTCTCTTTCGGAGCTATCCAACCCCAAACTCTTTTATTGAGTAAATGTTGGGGTCAAAACACACACCCAATGGTATTAAAATGTAAGGTTGTGGTAGCCTCATTGAGTTCATTTTTTGTTTATGGTATAGAGTGTGATCTTCTTCAAGAATGTTTAAGGTGTCTTGTATTGGAAAAATTAATGGTGCATTGTGATATTTCATATCTTTTGATTATCAACTAAAGGTGTATTGACTTTTGGGGGAATGTTTCACTTTTATGTGAGGTCGTTTTGGGTCTCTTGAGTTTTTCTGTAAGTACTTTATCTTTGTTGATAGTGTTCTTGGTTCACTCTTATGTAGTTTGTCTGGAACCCCTTTGAGCTAAGAGGGTGTACCGGTTATATTTTCTAAACAGTATTGGGATGGTTTTCTATGGGTTTAAAACATTATGGTGGGAGGAATTGTCGCACCCAGGTTTTTATATAGCCTTGGTCCCAGTCCCGGTCGAGTCTCAGTTGTTTTTCTTAGAAACCATGTGCAGCGGGTTTTGGAGTTTCTAGATATCTTTATTATTGTTTGGGTTTTGGTCCTGACTAAAATTCATGATGAGTGGAAAATTTGTGGGTTTTAGGATTGTGAGTGGACATCACATGGTTAGCGGAAGCTGTGGGGTCAACCTGGGTACCTGTGCGGTTTCATCTAGAATGGGCAGAAACCATCGCACGGTCTGTGCAAGGTTTCTTGAGCTATACGGGGTAATCGTGCAGTTTCCCTGTGTTAAAAATAAATAATGCATTAAAGTAATAATAATAATGAAATAAATTAAGAGGGGTCAAATAATTTTTTTATAAAAATAGTTTTAATAAAAATGATAATAATATTATTAGAGGTTATTATTATTATTAGTGTTAATAATATTAATATTACTATAAGTGTTAATAATGTTAATATCTTTATCTGTTATAATATAGTTATTTATTCATTTATATTTTTAATAATAATATTAATATTGGTATTAATAATATTAATATTATTAACCTTATTATTATTGTTATTGTTGTATTTTGGGTTTTTTAGGTCTTGTTTTTTTATTTTCCCCCCTTTCTCTTCTATATTCCACTCCTTCCTCTCTCATTTCTCATCTCTTTTCCACCCACCATGTGTGCCCCTTCCCAACCTCCCATCCCTTTTGTTGGCTGGTCCATCCCCTTTTAATGTGTGGTTTCTACTAAGGAGCTCTTGCGACATCCCTCGATCGATCCTCACACCGCCTTGCTCCCCTCGCACCACCTTCGCACCACCCCTCCTATATGAAAAACCCATGACGACAAGACTTATTCTCCGATGTGACCTACAGAGACCCCCCATAGAACATGGATGCACTCTGGAAACTTCCCCCTCACATGATCTACACCAGGTAAGCCTCTTTACTCTCTCTTAAGGGTTTTCAGTTCTCAGTGTCAGAGGTTTCATTTTATTTATAATCTGACTTTGATATTTTATGGTTCTATCTCCTATATTAGAGTTCAATTTCATTTCCTTATTGTGCGATTTAGGTGTGATTGGATTTTCGCACTGAATTTGGGATATCTCTACTCTTGAGGTATGTTATTCCATGACTAAATAGTTTTTGATGAATTCACAATGCTTTCTTGTGCATGTCTACAATTTCTATGATTGTCATGTGTAGTTCAACTATAGTTTATTTTTTTTCTATTCATGGGGTTTGAAATTGGTTCATTTATATAAAATTGGTTTATATAATTGTGAAAATGGTTTTAGGGTGTTTTATGAACTGCAAAAATGGTTTCTTTAAATCTATTTAATAGTGAAAATCATGTTTTGATATGGTTATGGTATGTGGTTGGTTTTAATGTAGAATTTTTATATGAATCTAAGTGTGCTTTGGGTATAAACTTTGGTTTCTCCATTTGTGAAGGATTTATAAATTATTTAAATGAATTGTAAGATTAATAATATAATGAAAAAGGTGGTATTTGTTATGATTGAGCATGCATTTATTTTTTAAAGTGGTAGTTTTATGTGAAATTGGGTATTGTTTTTGTGAAAACCCTTGTCTACCATTTGATGTCATTATACACATCAGGAAATTGGTTTATTAAACAATGTGTGGTGTAAAAATTCTGTTTTGATAAATAATTAATGTGTGGTTGATTTTTAAAGAGGGTTTTGGTGTACTTTTGGTATAAAATCATTTTGGGATTTCATTGAAATTATTTTTATAAATTTATATAATAGTTTATTAAATTATATAAAAGGTGTGAAGAAAAATTTGGGAAATGTTTGGGTGTGCATAGGTTTTCAAGAATGTATTTTTGATGTGAATGTGGGGCATTGTGATATTTAGTGCTTGGATTGGATGATGAATTGTGTAAGTGGTATTATGTGATGTTTGAAACATGACTGGGTGGATAATGAGAAGCCCAATTATTTAGTTGGGTGGACTACGACTAGTATGATAGGAATGAAGAAGTGGTTTTGTCCCTGTTTCACGTAGTTGGATTGATGATGGAAATGATAACTATGTAATGGTGATAGATTTGAGACCACTACGCCATTGGGGTGTCCCCTCCTAGTGCATCATGCACGATAATGAGTTGTTCATTATTTCTATGCCACATTTCACTAAGAAACTTTGTACTTAGTATCCCATTATTAGCCAATGCCTAGGGGCATTTCTGGTGACTAGTGCTCATTTACTATATCGCACTTACAATTGGAATATGGTATGTCTGGTTGGTAATTTCAATAGAAAATTTCTTTTCTTAAAATCTTATTTCTTTAAAAAAAATTCTATCTAATGTTGAAATTGTCCAATGTTGTTTTTCATTAATGTTATTTTCCAAAAAAAATATCATTTATTTCATTATAAAGCATGAAGGATTATTTTTCAATTAAATGTTTAATGCATGGAATCTTTTATCCGGGCTTCATTCAAATAAGATTTGGATCACTCCCTCCATAAACCTTAGAGTGTATGTAATCCCTTTTGTCTATTTATTTCATGTTAAGGAAAAACATTTAGTGTTGGCAGGTTGGATTTCTAGTGTCTCGTATAGTAGATATAAGGCCCCAGCCTTAAACCTTACTTAATCTTGAGTTATTACAAGAATACACATTGAGGATCTTTTCGAGTTTAGAGTTTTAGATAATTAGATCATAAAACTTTCATTACATTCCACATATAAACAAATTGGTTACATAAAGATAGTATTCTTCTTTCCCATCAATGGAAACATATTTAAAATAAAACATGGATTCTTTCTTGACACTTCCTTGACACTATCATCATATCATATACCATTCCCTTGACCTGTGAAAAACATTTCAAAAAAAAACATGGGATGAGCATAAAAATCTCAGTAAGGGATATAAAAATATATGTAAAGGAAAAATGGGTACATATATACATAAGAATGAAATCATACTTTACCCATAAAACATAAGCACTTCAACATACCTCATCAAATCATGAATAAATCATAGAAATCATAAGACGTAAAGGTAACTTGAGCCATTCATAACATTCTTACGTAGGGAGTAACCCTCTTGGTTACGTTTGGAATACCCATCATAGTGTATTCCCTAAATCTATTTGGAGAAACCTTAACGTTACACTCCTTCGCGTTACCCAATGCATTGTAGAGCTATATCGGGCTCACCCGCCCATAGTTTATCACGGAACCACCCATCTTCATAATAATGCCCAGGAACCTCAACATAATCGTATCACATAAAACATGCATAAAGGAAACATAACATTTCCACCTTTCAATCACAAGATATAAATACAACACATTGATATATAAACATTATGAAAACCATTTTCAATACCAAAATAAAAGAAAAGTAAAACATGGTATTTATTTTTCTTTTAAAAAAACTGTATGGCTTGTAGATGAAGCCAAAACTCAAATAATGGTCACGGTGGCGGAGAAGTCGTTGTCACCGCATGCGTATGAAAAAAACATTCCCTTTTGTCATTTAGTAAATTCTTCTTATAAAAAAGATTCCTTTTGAATAAATGTAAAAGTCAAAGGGGTTTATACACCGTATAAAATAAGGTTGTGTATAAAACAAAATATGCCTCAATGAAAGGAGATTGAGACGAAGTCCCATACCTCGGGTATGACTTGACACAGTCGTTCTTTAATCTCCTGAATATTAAACTTGAGTTAATTACTACTTGTTTAAGAACCTTTTTCAAGTTCATTATTCCTTTTATATCACTTATCGCCATGTCATGAACACTATGTAATTATTTAAGTTAATAACGGTCATTTTAACGATCATTGGTACTTGAGTAAAAAATAAAATCTTTATAATTACATGTCGTTCATGTATAAATTATATCCAGGATTATAATAATTATGTATATATCATATATATCCAGTATATACATGCATTTATAATATTACATAATCATTTAGAGGTAAGAAATGAAATGCACCGTTCATGCAGACGGTAAGCCATACGTACGCATGAACGCTACTTTCATTTCTATTTCGTATTTTATAGAATAGAATCATAATGATATAAAGTTATATTATAATTAAAGTATAATACCATATATAATATCATAGTTTCATCCTTTATACGTCCCACATACGGTATTTAACGAATCAAATCACTTTGAGGGGGCGGTAGTCCGCACTTCCTTAAATGAAGATATCACGTTTACCCATAATGGAAACCATAAAGGTATGCCCAAAATGAAAAATAAAGAAGCTTAAAGAAAACATAAACATATTATATATAATATATAAATATAGTGACATCTTACTGTCCACCTTTGAAGGTGTTAAAAGAATGTTGAACAATCATCGTTTCAGGAGGCATAAATTCACCATCCACGGAAACAGTATGTCCTTTAACCATTAGATGTAGGTGTGTGTAAGTTTAGCTCAAATAATTCTTATAAAAACATCCTAGTATATTTAGGATACTGTAGTTGTTACAAAAGAAAAGAATAAAAAGAGTTAAGGGGGTTGGAGAAGCAAAATCAACCAAAAGGACTCAAAAGAAGACATTACCTTAAAATCGGGTAACTCTCTTAGATTTGAGCTCAAAGGCTTCCTTGGGAAAACTTCTGCCCAAAGTGAGGCTTCAAGGAGTAAGAGAGGGATGTGGAGAGCCAAAATGGGCAGGGTTTAGCCGATCCAAAGGCTTTGGGAGTGTGGGTAAGGAGGTAGAGGTGGGGGGATTTTATAAGAGGAGAGGAGGGGCACTCTTGGAAGGTAAAGAAAAGTCACATTATTTTAAAATGGTATTTGGATTTAAGAGGTCCCACATTGATGTGTTTCGAGGATAAGGTGATAAGGGTTCGAAATCCACCCATCCAATAGGTTTTGGCCATGTGTAGGTCTTAGATTTTACATTATCATTCCATTTTATTTAAATCGTTAAATAATGAGGTCATCGCTCCATCATCATGATGTCATAAATAATTTAATTTATTTAGAGTCTATAAATTATAAAAAAATACTATGATGTAGGAAATATTTTTATCTTTTCAATGAGTATTTATAATCAAAAATATGATCTTTATAACCCCTTGTAAAAATAGTTTTAGTAAAACATCTCATGTTTGTGTCATTTTTACTTTTACATTAAACAAAAAGTTATTTATGTCATTTCCCAACCAAAGTGGATCCATGGGGTCCCCAAGTTGACCCATGGATTTTCTTGGTCGGCCATGACACATCCAATGAGGGTAGGACATGTGTCAATATCATCTCATTTTATTAAAGCATTATTTTTACTTTAAACTACACTAATTACCTCTAATCGCGATTAAAAACTTAATAAGTTACTATTCATCAAATAATTATTTTAATCCCATTGAACCACATTTTAATTATTAATGAAAACCATGTATGTTGGATTTTTGAAATTCAAAACATAGAAGTGGTAAAATTTCATTTAAACGAAAAATCAGTTTTTATAAGTACCACTTAGTGGTTTCACTATTCATCAAAAATTGAAGTTTTTCAGAAAAATACCAAAAATTCACCCTAAGATATATTTGATATTCCGAATTCAAAAATTAATTCTATTTTACAAAATTAAAAACATATATATCACATTAATTAATTTAATAATTAATTCCCACTGTCATGACAAATAGCGTGTTTTTATGAAACAATAAGTATCAAAAGATTGACACCAGTTTAAGTCCAATTTCAAAGTCAAATTGATTCCAATGACCATCATTGGATTAAATGGTAAAAATATATTATAATTTCACTTCAAAAACAATTCAAAATATAATCTAATCATATAAATAAATTAGATTAAAAAGCATTTTTGATGTAAAATGCAGTATTTTTCATTGATCATTAAAAAATGAACATTGTCCGAAAAATACCAAAAATTCACACAGAGTAAATTTTGATGTCTCAATCATAAAGAATAAGTTTATTTTGACAAACATAGATTATAAAATTGTCAAAAGATAGATTTAAAAATGGTTTTCCATCAAAAGGCAGTAAAACAGTTTTTTAAAAATATTAGTGTATTCCATGATTAAGATTGGATTTATTTTCATTTTAAGCCTCTAAAACACTATCTAATTAATTAATAGACATAGATAAAAATATCTATTATTCATTACTTACTTGGGATTTTACATCCTTCCCCCTTTTAAAAATTGTGTCCCCACAATTTATTTACTTATCGAATAAATGGGGGTACTTATCCCTCATTGAATTTTCAGATTCTCATGTTGCCTCTTCCATCATGTGGTTTTTCCACAAAACCTTTACCTGATTAATCACCTTATTTCGTAACACTTGCTCCCTGTGGTCAAGAATCTGGACCGGTTGTTCCTCATAAGATAGGTTTTCTTCCAGCTAAACTACCTCTGGACTCAAAACATGAGATGGATCTGGCATATACTTTCTCAACATCGAAATGTGAAAAACATTGTGTACCTGAGATAAACTCGGAGGAAAAGCCAACCGGTAAGAAACTGATCCAACTCTCTCCAGAATTTCATATGTTCCAATGAACCTTGGACTCAGCTTTCCTTTCTTACCAAATCTCATCACACTTTTCCAAGGAGAAACCTTGAGAAAAACATGATCACCTACCTCGAAAGATAGATCCTTCCTCCGGTTATCCGCATAACTCTTCTGCCTGCTCTGAGCTGTTCTCATGTGCTTCTGAATCAGCTGAACTTTTTCTGCCATCTCTTCTGCCAATTCTGGTCCCATCAACTTCCTTTCACCCACTTCATCCCAGAAAGATGGAGTTTGACACCGCTTCCCATATAATTCCTGAAATGGTGCCATCTGTATACTGGAATGAAAACTGTTATTATATGAAAATTCAACCAAAGAAAGATGTTGGTCCCAACATCCCTGATAATCCATAGAGCAAGAACGTATCATATCCTCCAAGGTCTGAATTGGTCGTTCTGACTGCCCATCTGATTGAGGATGAAAAGATGTACTAAAATTTAATTTAGTACCCAATGACTTCTGAAGTCCTTTCCAAAAGATAGAAGTGAACCTAGGATCACAATTAGATACAATGGAGAGGGGAACTCCATGTAACCTCACTATCTCATTAAGATACAAACGAGAAAGTTGATCTAGGGAAAAAGTATCTCGTATAGCAAGGAAATGAGCAGATTTAGTCAAGCGATCAACAATAACCCAGATTGCATTATTACCTCGAGATGTCTTCGGTAATCCCACAACAAAGTCCATGGATATATTCTCCCATTTCCACTCTGGCACTGGTATAGGATGAAGCATCCCTTTCGGTAACTTCCGCTCTGCTTTAACCTGTTGACATGTCGAACACTTCACAGTAAAATTAGCAATATCTCTTTTCATTCCCTCCCACCAGTAATACTCTCGCAGATCTCTGTACATCTTAGTACTTCCAGGATGAACTGAAAACAGAGAACTATGAGCTTCACATAACAACTCTCTTTTCAAATGTGAATCACAAGGAACACACAATCTCTTCCCAAATCTCAAAACGCAATCATTATCAATGTTGAATTCAGGAAACTTACCTTTCTAAACCAGCTCTACCTTTTTCTGCAACTCACTGTCTTGCTTCTGTGCTTGCTTGATTCTATCTGATAGAGATGATCTCACTGATACCTGAAAAAAAAAACAGAAGAAATTCCTGCACCAACAACTTCTATGACAATGTTCATCGAATATTTAACCAAAGGATCACATTCCAAGTGAAATATTTCTAATGAAGCATTACATTTTCGACTCATAGCATTAGCCACTTTATTTGCTTTACCCGGATGGTAATGAATTGTACAATCATAATCCTTGATTAATTCCAGCCATCTCCTCTATCTCATGTTCAATTATTCCTGAGTGAATATATACTTTAATCTTTTGTGATCAGTATATATTTCACACTTTACTCCATACAAATGATGCCTCCAAATTTTTAAAGCAAAAACAACAGCAGATAATTCCAAATCATATGTAGGGTAATTTACCTCATGATTTTTCAACTGACATGAAGCATAAGCAATTACCTGATCATTCTGCATAAGGACACAACCAAGTCCCTTCAACGAAGCATCACTGTATATAACAAACTCACCATTCCTGGAAGGAAGTGCCAAAACTGGAGCATTCACCAATCTTCTTTTCAACTCCTGAAAACAATCATCACATTCATTTTTCCAGATGAACTTAACACCATTACGAGTTAGCTTAGTCATTGGACTAGATAACCGTGAAAAATTTTCAACAAACCTTCGGTAGTAACCTGCCAAACCAAGAAAACGACGGATCTCGGTTACATTTGTGGGTCTTGGACATTCTTCAAAAACTTTTGTTTTAACAGGATCAACAGTTATGCCATCTTTTGAAATAATGTGACCCAGGAAAGAAATTTGTTGTAACCAAAACTCACACTTGCTGAATTTTCCATACAGTTTATTTTCTTTTAAGGTTTGAAAGATAACCCTTAAATTTCTTTCATGCTCCTCTTTACTTTTAGAAAACACCAAAATATCATCAATAAAAACAACCAACATTTTTCACCTGAGTCAACTGAGCCATCACTACAACAAACAGTTTAGTTCTGATTCTGACCATCTCAGTATACTGATTTGAAAGGTCATTTCCCTCTGTATGCCATCCCAGAAAATCTTTTCTGTTTCCTCAATGAAATACCATTCTTAACACAGAAATATCATAGTCAAAGCAACATGGTAATCTTCAAATACTATATCACTGCAATCTGACCATAAAAAATATTTGGATAATCATTTAATAGAATTCGAACTCCTAAAGTTATCTAACTGACCTATGATACCAACTATAAGGCCCCAGCCTTAAAGCTTACTTAATCTTGAGTTATTATAAGAATACACATTGAGGATCTTTTCGGGTTTAGAGTTTTAGAGAATTAGATCATAAAACTTGCATTACATTACACATATAAACAAAGTGGTTACATAAAGATAGTATTCTTCTTTCCCATCAATGGAAACATATTTAAAATAAAACATGGATTCTTTCTTGACACTTCCTTGACACTATCATCATATCATGTACCTTTCCCTTGACCTGTGAAAAACATTTCAAAAAAAACTTGGGATGAGCATAAAAAGCTCAGTAAGGGATATAAAAATATATGGAAAGGAAACATGGGTACATATATACATAATAATTAAATCATACATTACCCATAAAACATAAGCACTTCAATATACCTCATCAAATCATGAATAAATCATAGAAATCATAAGACGTAAAGGTAACTTGAGCCATTCATAACATTGTTACGTAGGGAGTAACCCTCTTGGTTATGTTTGGAATACCCATCACAGTATATTCCCTAAATCTCTTCTGAGAAACCTTAACGTTACACTCCTTCACGTTACCCAATGCATTGGAGAGCTATATCGGGCTCACCCACCCTTAGTTTATCACGCAACCACCCGTCTTCATAATAATGCCCAAGAACCTCAACATAATCATATCACAAAAAACATGCATAAAAGAAACATAACATTTCCACCTTTCAATCACAAGATATCAATACAACACATTGATATAAAAACATTATGAAAACCATTTTCAATACCAAAATAAAAGAAAAGTAAAACATGGTATTTATTTTTCTTTTAAAAAAAACTGTATGGCTTGTAGAGGAAGCCGAAACTCAAATAATGGTCACGGCGGTGGAGAAGTCGTTGTCACCGCATACGTACAAAAAAAACATTCCCTTTTTTCGTTTAGTAAACACTTCGTATAAAAATGATTCCTTTTGAATAAACGTAAAAGTCAAAGGGGTTTATACACCGTATAAAAGAAGGTTGCGTATAAAACAAAATATGCCTCAATGAAAGGAGATTGAGACGAAGTCCCATACCTCGGGTCCGACTTGACTCGGTCGTTCTTTAATCTCCTGAATAATATACTTGAGTTAATTCCTACTTGTTTAAGAACCTTTTCAAGTTCATTATTCCTTTTATATCACTTATCACCATGTCATGAACACTATGTAATTATTTAAGTTAATAACTGTCGTTTTAACGATCATTGGTACTTGAGTCAAAAATAAACCCTTTATAATTACATGTTGTTCATGTATCCATTATATCCTGGATTATAATCATTATGTATATATCATATATATCCAGTATATACATGCATTTATAATATTACATAATCATTTAAAGGTAAGAAATGAAATGCACCGTTCATGGAGACGGTAAGCCATACGTACGCATGAATGCTACTTTCATTTCTATTTCGTATTTTATAGAATGGAATCATAATGATATAAAGGTATATTATAATTACAGTATAATATCATATATAATATCATAGTTCCATCCTTTATACATCCCACATATGGTATTTAATGAATCAAATCACTTTGAGGGGGCGGTAGTCCGCACTTCCTTAAATGAAGATATCGCGTTTACCCATAATGGAAACCATAAAGGTATGCCCAAAATGAAAAATACAGAAGCTTAAGGAAAACATAAACATATTATATATCATATATAAATATAGTCACATCTTAATGGCCACCTTTTAAGGTGTTAAAAGAATGTTGAACAATCATCGTTTTGGGAGGCATAAATTCACCATCCACGGAAACAGTATGTCCTTTAACCATTAGATGTAGGTGTGTATAAGTGTAGCTCAAATTTTTCTTATAAAAACATCCTAGTATATTGAGGATACTGGAATTGTTACAAAAGAAAAGAATAAAAAGAGTTAAGGGGGTTGGAGAAGCAAAATCAAACAAAAGGACTCAAAAGAAGACATTACCTTAAAATCGGGTAACTCTCTTAGATTTGAGCTCAAAGGATTCTTTGGGAATCATTCTGCTCAAAGTGAGGCTTCAAGGAGTAATAGATGGATGTGGAGAGCCAAAATGGGCAGGGTTTGTCCGAGGCAAAGGCTTTGGGAGTGTGGGTAAGGAGGTAGAGGTGGGGGCCTTTTATAAGAGGAGAGGAGGGGCACTCTTGGAAGGTAAAGAAAAGTCACTTTATTTTAAAATGGTATTTGGATTTAAGAGGTCCCACATTGATGTGTTTCGAGGATAAGGTGATAAGGGTTCGACATTTACCCATCCAATAGGTTTTTTCCATGTGTAGGTCTTAGATTTTACATTATCATTCCATTTTATTTAAATCGTTAAATAATGAAGTCATCGTTGCATCATCATGATGTCATAAATAATTTAATTTTTTTAAAGTATAAAAACTATAAAAAAATACTATGATGTAGGAAATATTTTTAGCTTTCCAATTACTACTTATAATCAAAAATCTGATCTTTATAACCCCATGAAATTTTTTTTTAGTAAAACATCTCATGTTTCTGTCATTTTTACTTTTACATTAAATAAAAAGTTATTTATGTCATTACCCAACCAAAGTGGCTTCATGGGGTCCCCAAGTTGACCCATGGATTGTCTTGGTCAGAAATGACACATCCAATTAGGGTAGGACATGTGTCAAGCTCATCTCATTTTATTAAAGCATTATTTTTACCTTAAACTACACTAATTGCCTCTAATCGCGATTAAAAACATAATAAGTTACTATTCACCAAAAAATTATTTTAATCCCATTAAACCACATTTTACTTATTAATGACAACCATGTATGTCGGATTTTTGAAATTCAAAACACAGAAGTGGTAAAATTTCATTTAAACGAAAAATCAGTTTTTATAAGTACCACTTAGTGGTTTCACTATTCATCAAAAATTGAAGCTTTTCAGAAAAATACCAAAAATTCACCCTAAGCTATATTTGATATTCCGAATTCAAAAATGAAGTCTATTTTAAAATATTCAAAACATATAAGTCACATTAATTAATTTAATAATTAATTCCTACTGTCATGACAAATAGCGTGTTTTTATGAAACAATAAGTATCAAAAGATTGACACTAGTTTAAGTCCATTTTCAAAGTCAAATTGATTCCAATGACCATCATTGGATTAAATGGTAAAAATATATTCTAATTTCACTTCAAAACCAATTCAAAAGATAATCTAATCATATAAATAAATTAGATTAAAAAGCAGTTTTGATGTAAAATGCAGTATTTTTCACTATTCATTAAAAAATGAACATTGTCCGAAAAATAACAAAAATTCACACAAAGTAAATTTTGATGTCCCAATCATAAAGAATAAGTTTATTTTGACAAAAATAGTTTATAAAATTGTCAAAATATAGATTTAAAAATGATTTTCCATCAAAAGGCAGTAAAACAGTCTTTTAAAAATATTAGTGTATTCCATGCTTAAGATTGGATTTATTTTCATTTTAAGCCTCTAAAACACTATCTATTTCATTAATAGACATAGATAAAAATATCTATTATTCATTACATACTTGGGATTTTACAGTAGATCTTGGTGGTGGTGGAATGAGTATGTGCTCCTATTGTAGCAAGGAGGCTTGGGGAATTGTCCGGTTTTCCCCTTTTTATCATTGTCCTTTTTTGGTTTGTTTTAGTTTTTAAACTTAAATTTTGGTAATTGTTATGGGCATGTTTGGATGATTTTTTAGATTGGAATTATTAGTTTTTGTTGGTTATTTTAATGTAGTAAATTTGGGTAAATCATTCCCTCTTGTTTTATTTGATACTTAGGCACTTATGCCAGCCAGTGGGGTTTAGGAATGCCTTTCAGGCCTTGCTATGGACCAGGTTGGGTTTCGGGTTAGATGGTGATCCGACTTGGTTCGTGACGTATCATGAGGGAAAAGGTAATGTTAAATAGTTAAGTCTTAACCCTTAAACTATTAAATATGAAAACTTTAAAATGAATCCAAATGATCCTATTTATGACATGAATCTTAGGTTTAAGGAAATTTTCAATACAATGAGCTTTCTTGGGAAACTAGTATCTAACTAGGACCATATTATGAGATTGTTGAGATTCTTACTTGAAATAAGGAGAGGTACATCGGTCTCCATCAGTGAATCATGTGATATTATCAAGCTACCAATCAAGGAGTTGATTATAAATATTTTGATGTATGAAGATGAATTAAAGTTAAACCATGTTGAAGATGAATAACCTAAGATAAAGTTAGTATCATTCAAGACTACAACATCCTAAAAATAAATTGAAAAAGATAATGATAAATTACAAGTTTTTAGTTCTAGTGATAGTGAATCTTCTTCTGACAGTGATGAGAAGATGGCTCACATAGCCAGAAGTTTTAAGAACTTTTATTGGAAGAAGAAGTTCCTTAGAAAACCAAAATAAAAATGTAAATATTACTCTAGGGTAAAATGTATGAATTAATAGATGAAGGATGATGATTCAAAATCTGTTGTGTGCCATGAATGTAAATAGGATAGGACATATAAAATTTGACTATCAAAAGAATAAGTATAAATATAAATATGAGGATGAGGAAAGAAGAAAAAAATCATATGAAAGAAACCTGGAGTGCTTCAGAGGATAGCTCTAGTGGCTCTGATGCATTACATGAATAGAAACCTAATAGGGAAAATATGTGTTTCATGACTAAAGTCAACAAGGTATCTATTTTACATATTGTTTATAATATTCAACATGTTCATAGTTTTGATATTTTGTACAATGAACCTGATGATGATAATATTTCAAATGAATAATTATTTGAAAATTTAAACATGATAGAATACAACATTAATGAGATAAATGATAAATACAAAGTTTTAAAAATCAATCATGATATAAATAAAAATAGAAAATCTAAACTGTCTATAAAAAAGAGAAAAATACTTAGCTGCTCAAAGAAAATATTGAACTTAAACTATCTAATGAGAAATTAATGAAATACCTAGATATATTTAAATATGATATATAAAATATTACTCAGAGTTTAGGTGAGAAATTTGCACATAAATTTGTTACTAGAATTAGATATGACTCTAGATAGATAATAACTAGATAAAATAAATTTGACCCTAATTCCAAACCGGAAATTACTTCTATAAATCATTTATATAAAGGGAAAAAAATTTATATTTATAAAACTTTAAAATCTAGGTATTGGAAACCTATAAAAAACTTTTGGGTTACCAAAACTCTAATTTCTAACATTTTTGGACCCAAACAGATCTGGGTACCAAAATTATTTCTTGCATAAAATCGGTTTTATTGGAAATCTTATTGATGGACTCAAGTAGAATTATGTGAAACTTGTAAATTGGGTATTCAAGAAATGTGATCAAATATTATTCATGCTTCAATAGACATATCAAGGTTGAGGGTTCCCATGTCACCTATGGTGATAATGAAAAATGGAAGATCATCATCCTAGGAGATATTGGTAACGAGAATTCAGTTTGAATTTCCAAAGTATTATATGTTGATGCATTAAAAAAAATATTTTTATTATTTATTAATACATTATGATGGTTTTCATTTTAAATTTTAATAATATGGTTGCAATGTTTTTTATTCAAAAAATGATATAATTGTTATTGCTTTGTTAAATGAAAATTGTTATTCTATTTAATTAAATTATTTAGTTTCTCAAAATCATTCATGGTTAATCACATTTCAAAAAAAATTGGGATTTGGAATAGGGTATTATTCCATTGAAACATTCACTAAATTAGTAAGATAACTAGGAAAGGGTAATTTAGGGATCTATCTATGTTTGATTTCCCAACTAATAAAGTCTATAACCACTTTCAAAATCGGAAACAACACAATGTTTATTTAAAATTTATGAAATATGTTTTTACTTCTCAACCTCTCGAGTTGGTTCACATGGATTTATTTATACCATTAAGATTTTATAGTCTTAATGGGAAGAAAAATGTATATATTCTAGTAAATGACTATTATAGGTATACATTGGTATACTTTAAAGCTCAGAAATGAAAAACATGTTCACACTTTACCAAGTGTTCAAAGTATATATAAAATCTTAGTGGATTTATGATTAAGACATTAAGAAGTGACCATGCCCATGCGTGTGAAAATTAGGATTTCAAATCTTTTTTCTCCCAAAAAGGATACACTCCTATGTTATCTACTCCTAGGATCCCACAACAGAATCATGATTTATAATGTAGAATTAGAAATTTAATATATATATATATCTTGGACTATGTTGAATGTGTATGACCTACCTATCTATTTTTGGGTAGAAGTTGTCAATATAGAATACTACATTATCAGTAGAGTCTTGATCAGACCAATCCTTAAGAAGACCTCTTATGAGTTGTGCAACAATGGGAAACATAAGCTTAATTAATTTGGAGTTTTTGGTTGTGAATTATTTATTCATAACACTATGGATAATTTTGAAAAATGTGATTCTAAATTTGATGATGGATTTTTCTTGGTTATTTAATCTAAAAGAAATCCTATAGATTTTTAAATAAAAAGGCCAAAAATGTGGAATAATTAGTTTATCTCATTTTTGATTCAACTAATCTAGAGGAGCATAATAAATCTTTAGAAAACCATGAGGATGATTTTTCTTCATTGAACACAACTTCTAGACTGTGAAAACTCATAATAAACAAGTAGAAAAATCATCCAGTTCTAACGAATTTTCGGATCCTCCAGAACCTGAACCTAAAAATCTAGAAGTGAACAACACTTTTTTTGTATAATAATTAGAACAATAAAGTACCTCACTTTAGATTCTGTCATGTGGGACCTAAATATGGGAACACAAACTAGAGCTTCAATAATAAATCCACCTAAACATCAAGACTTCTTTTCTATTCTTAAACTTATGAACATCAATGAATCCATTACTGATGAATTATGGGTAATATCCATGAATGAATAATTAAATCATCTTGAAAGAAACAAAGTGTATGAAATTGAAGATAGACCAAAGGACACCATAACTATTGAAACTAAATGGGTGTTTAGAAATAAATTTGATGATTCAGACAATATATTTAGAAAAAAGGCTAGAAATTTTGTCTATGTTTATTGTCAAGAAGAAAAAGTAGACTTTTACGAAACAATTTCAATTGTATCCATACTTGAGTGCATAAGAATTTGTCTTACTTATACAAGTCATCTGAATTTTAATCTTTATCAAATGAATGTCATGTGTTCATTTTTGAGAGGTTTTATAATTGAAGATGTTTTCATTGGAAAATCCCAACATTTTCTAAATCCCCATTTTTGAAATCATGTTTTTAAATTAACAGAAGAATTATATGGTTTGAAACAATATCCTAGAGATTAGTATGATAGGTTCAACAAATTTATTATTTCAAAAGGTTTTTTAAATTTCATTATTGACCCTAATATTTTTATAAAAATAATTTTAAAATATTTTTTAGTAGTATAAATATATGTTGATGATATTATTTTTGGATCTTCAAGAAATTATTCATGTACTTGTTTTTCTAAAATTATGCAAAATCAATTTTAAATGAGTTTAATGGTGAAGTAAAATTATTTATTGGATTTTAAATCATTCAAAATAGATAAAGAATTATTTAAAATCAATTTATATGTACTAAATATATTTTAAAATGCTTTAAATTGGATAACACTAAAATTAGTGAAACTCCTATGAGTACCACCTACAAATTTGATATTGATGATGTTGGGACATAAGAGGATTAATGCAATTATAGAGGTATGATTGGTAGTTTAATCTACATGACAACTAGCTAACCTGATATTGTTTTTTTTGGGTGAATGTGTTCTCATTTTCAAGAAACCCCTAGAGTAACATTTAAATGCTGATTTTTTTTCAAATGCCTCATTTATATAAACAAGTTAGGATTTTTTTACCTAAGAAAACAATCATTTTATTTATTAAGTTATTCTGATGCTGATTTCGCTAGATGAAAGTTAGATAAAAAATACCATCTAGAGAATGTTACTTTTTATAAAGGTATCTAGTTTAATTGTGTAGTAGGAAACAAAATTATATTGCTATATCAACTGCTAAAGTTGAATATATAGCATTAGGTAATTTTTGTGTAAAACTTTTACAGATGAAACACACTTTACTTGACTATGAAAATAAATTATAACATGTCCCCATAAACTATGACAACACAAGTCGAATATATATCTCTAAGAATCCTATTTCACTTTCTTGGACAAATCATATTGATATAAAACATCTCTTTTTGAGAGAATATTTTCAAAACAGATATATCACTATTTAATTTATTATCATGGAACATCAGTTAGCTAATATATTTACTAAGACTTTGAATTATAAGATAAATAATTATATCAAACATGAGGTTATAATGGTAAATTTTGATTAATTTTAATTTTTTGGTATAATATACCATCATGGTTGACACACCGTTGTGGTGACACACTGTTTAGTTGAAATTCTGTTGTGATGACACCCTATTGTGGGTGACACACCTCTATGGTGACACACCCTTGAGTTGAAATTATGTTTTGATGACACGCCCCTATAGTTGAAACACCATTGTTGTAACACCCCATTGGGTTATCAAACTATTGGATTTTAATTCATTTACTCTCTTATAACATTGTAAATTTATTTTTTGTTTCTCATGTTGTACCACATAATATATTTTTCTTTTGGTTTATGGATTTTTTATAACCTGATACATGTTTTCCAAGGTTTAAATTTTGATTCTTCAGGTTTATTATGATTTCAATTTTAGAATACCTAAAATCCCAATTGATATGAAAATTGATTTATGTATATTCTCAACAAACCTTGATCTGAGAGTGATACTCCCATATCTTTCTCTCTCAAGCCTTGTGCAACCCATCACCACCTTATTTTCAAACATTCTACTTACTATCGATCAAGCTTTCGGTACCAGTCTGCATTACTAGAATGAAGATACCTTCCGAGTCTTCACCTTATAAATAGCGATCTTCAAAGAAGCATATGAAATAAATGAGTGAACTAGATCTTGTTTCCCTTGTTAATCATGATCTTGATAACAATGTTTTTGTAGCTGAAATGGAATTTGAATCAAAACTTCTGTTGTCGAGAAAATCTATAGTACTCAATGTACTCCAGAACCAAGGAAGGTTAGAGTGGTTCTTTTCATATAAGTGACCCCTCTACCCTAATCGTTTTTTTGAATTATATCATCATGAAGTGCTTTACATTGATCAAGATGGTGTTGATTGCATCAGAAGTCATGACAAAGGAAACAGAAAAGGGTTTTCATCAAGAAAATGGGATAAATGTTTGAATGTACCCCATGAGGGAATATATGAGGATTACCAAGGAACTATTATTAAAGATATTGAGTTGTTTGTGTTCCAAGAAGATTTGTTAGATCTAAAAGGAGATAGAATAACCAAAAGACATATTTCCTCATATCCTGTTAGGGAATTCAGGCTGCTCTTTATGTTTTTGTAGAACATGCTCTATCCAAGAAATGGTGATTTTTCAACTCTAAGGTCCCAAAATGTTTACCTTTTAATCTTTTGAAAGAGGCTTATAATATTAATTTTTCTAAATATATAATGGTACACTTTTGTGAGATGATCAAGCTATCCTATGGATCTAATTCCTTGATATAACCCAAGTTAATTTATACCATGTTAAAATCCCAAGGCCTAGTAGTTAAAGATGAAGATTATATTGCATAATATGGTGGTTTATATATTTCAATAGATACTTGTTCAAGGATTAAGAATAAATGGAACCCCTATAATAGACAGTTGGTTGGAGATAATGATATGTAATACACTGATTTTATCCCAGTTGATCATCTTACCATACTGTATGATGTTTTTTATCCAAGTGTTGATCTTGATGAAGTTGTTTAATACTCTGAGGATAATGATAAAGAATATCTTGGAGAAGAAGTTAAAAAGGATCCATATATTGAATTGGGAAGTGATGTCGAAAAATAAACCAAATCTTCTCCTATTACACATGGAGATTTTAGCCAACCAAGGAGACTAAAAAAGAGAAAATCTTATTATAAGTGATAGAGAGAAAACATAATTTTCAGTAGAATATCCATTCAAAAGAATTTCAAAAACTGATGATGAAGATGAGAATGGTGATTAAAATGTGGTAGGAGAAAATAGTGAAAACTATAATAAAAATGAAAGGGATTCAAATTCTAGAAGTGATGATGATTATAATGAATATGAACTTAATAGAGAAAGTGGCGTAATTAGTAGGAAAGATGTTTAGATGCCTCCAGATATTCTTCATTCACCTAGTAAATTAGCTGAAAACCATATCTCTCTAAACAAGTAGACCCAATTCATAAATACAAATATTATTTTGTTGAGGGTGGGGGGGGGGAATCCTCATCAGTATTGATCTTTCATGATGTTCTAGTAGTTGATAGAGATAAGGGAAGACTTGTTTCCACTGGTCAAATAGTTTCTTGATATTTTATGGTTGAGAAGATGGGTGTTATTGCTACTATTGAGGATCATGTGGATGAGAAAGAAAAAAAAGGTATTATATATTTTGAGTAATGAAGAAACATTCAGTTGGTTGTTCTGGATACTAAAGATCCTCCAGTTGGCATCCATATAGAAGTATAATTTTTTGTTGATGGATAAATGGATACTTCTCAGATGAAAATGGTACATCCTATTGACAAATAGATTAATGATAAACCTGCCTGTGTTGAACCCACCTCAGCTGTATAGAGTTCATCTGGAAAGATAATTCTTGAAGTGTTAGTTTTACCTGCTATTATGGTGCCTCCTACTACTAAATCTGACTTAGTTATTTTTATAGATCAATGGGTTGATCCTATGGTAGAATAACGGGGAAAGTTATCAAATTTTATAAGGATTGCACTAAATATTGGTGGACTTGATGTTTGGAATGTGGAAGATCCTAAAGAATCAATGATATCTCAAGAAGACTTTGACGGCTTATTAGAAAAGTTTTCTTCTATTAGAACTCCTTCCCCTGAACCTGCACCTGATATTCCAACTCCTAATACCTTACCAATTAATGTAGTCACAAGGAGTGACTTACATTAAATTGGTGAAAAGTTCATTTTGGAGTTCAACGAGGTATTGAAAAGTTGGTCTTCTCTTTTAGAAAAACATAGTGAAAAGGATGATAGATATCTCTTTGAGTTGGTGATCCAACATTTAAAACAAATAATGATGCATCAGATACAATAATAAGAGATTAATAATAAGAATATAAGTAGTGACATGGAATCTTTCAAGGCTATTTTTGATGATCTGAAGTCAACAATTTTGTCCTCTATGAATTGAATCCTAAAAATTCTTGTAGATACATCTTTAGATACTTATACTCCTTCTGCTCTAGTAGTGCATATTGATTAGTTAAGAAACAATTTTAGAGAGGGAGTTGCATCTTGGTCCAATGGTTCTTCTAGAAGCATACCTATGATTCCTTTAGAGATATTGAAGATGTTTGAGAACCATACAGATAATTGTAAAATGATAATAAGGATTCCTACTAAATACATGATCCGAGACAGAGAGACTATAAAGAAATACATTAAATATTATCTCTCATGGATCTACATTAAGCATGTTATGGAAGAAATCTCCATGTTTTTATCTTAGAATCTTCAGATGCCTCATGTTACATAGGTCTTCAAAGAACATGAGATATAATTGAAGGAGATTACATCTATGTTGATTCATTTTGTAGAGGAGAAGAGTGATTTCTTTAGTTCTATAGAATGATGTGGAAATATCCTTATGGATTTTTTGAATTTGATTCTTTGTGTTCATGGTCAAGATATAATGTCTCAATAAGAAAATACAATTACCCATAAGTATGTTTTCGACTATGATTTTCTCAAGATCCATTATCTCCTCTACCTACTCGCTTACAGCCTTGTCCTATGTCTCACACTATGACTTTGCACCAACTGAGGCCAGTTGTTTTTATGGTAGAACATGAAAGTTCTATAGATGGATTACCAACTGGTGTTCCTTCCACTCTACCTCAACCTAATCCTACTACCTCAGATAAGAAGTAAACAATGGTAAAGGGATAAGGAAATGAACCAATGGAATCCTCTTCTAAATCCTGAATATTTTATTTTGTTGGTTTAAACTATATGTCTTTGATGGGACATAGTTTGTAATAGATTCTTTATAATCATTTTGACTGACTTACTGATCTTATAGTCTATTTATTCTTACTGTATTTACAATATTTATTGTGATTATATTTCCCTTTTCGATATTCCCAAAAGGGGGTGAATTGTTTTCTAGCATATTTGTTTTGGATAAATTAATAGAATTTCTTATTTATATAGTAATGTTTCTATATTATTTTTAATATTAAATATTTGTAATACTTTTATATTTGATACCTGAAACTTACCTTTGATACTTTCTATTTTATTTATTTTATTTCTTTGATACAATTTTCACATACTATGAATGCTATGTCCGGATTTATACTACCTTTGATGACCAATTCATACATTTATAATATTCCATGATGCCATGATTTTTGGTCATCAAAAGGTGGATATTTTTACCGCCTTTTTTATTTATTAAAAAAGTATGATAATAATGATCATTATGAATTTAATGTTTTCTGTAAGAATATAATACTCCAAGACAGGTGATGAAATTGACTAAAGATGAGACACCGTTGAGACTGACACCGCTAACTCGAGGCACTGATGTCCTTGACTCACCACCAGTATGAAAATCTCACTAAGATTGAGAAGCCATAAGATGATATATCATCATTAGAGACACTATCATCCATACACTACTAGGACATAAATTTGGCTAATTATGAGATACCACAAATGTCATATTCCAAAAATAGAATTTTGGCTAACTATGAAACACCGCCAGACCAGACACCGCCAGTTGAGACACCGTTAGGGGAGAGATATTTAGTGATGTATGATACACCACTATCCCAGTAGTGTCATGACCCCAGAACAACATACCACAAGACTTCAAGACAACACCAGACTAAGACACCACCACTATTTCCTTATACATAATTTTGAATAAATTTATTAAAATAGCCACATTATCAAATATAATTCCATTAATTATTTATTTTTTCTCTTATCTTTTCTACATAGTGCATTGATGTTTGTTTCCTACATGAAGTATGGGGAAGAAAAGATGACAGGGATATTATTATTACTACTGATAAAAAGAGAAGTGGATTGACTCATATAGTGTGTGAGGAAGACATAATAGTGGATGAAGGTAGATGATAGCAAGAAGAGAGGTCAAACATACTAAACAAAACATAGATATTAACAGGATTGAAAAAAAAGAAGTGATCAAATGTTAGAAACTCTCTATTGGGAATCAAAACAACATCATCACATCCAAAGATTTCCTGCAGTCAAAAAGAAGAGTCTAAAACACACTATTATTCTGAATTTTTTAAGACAACCAAACTCAAGATTTACTACAAATCAAATCAAGAGTCAAAAGTTTCATTGAAAAAGACCGACCATTTTAAAACTCTAAACTTTTAGATTTTTCTATTCTATTTATAATTATTACATATGGTTCTGTGTTTTATATACTCTATTTTATATGTGCACACCATCTCATGTACTAAACTAGAATATACCTATATATCTTCTCACCTTTATTACACATGTAATCCCTGGGATAAAAGTGGTATAGGTCATTATGTGGCATGCTTATTTTTACTCCCATGTATAATTGTTGAAGAGGCCATCTATGACTAGGATAGTATTTATACTATTATAAAATTGGATCCACATTATGGATCACCTTGTTTATTTTATTTAAACTACTTTGTGACAGGTGATCACCACGTGGAGACGATATAGTCTTGACTTGAGACTGAACCTCTTGTATTCAAACTTTTTGATTTGTGATTTATTTTTGTTTTACAACATTTTCACTTTAAAACTGAAAATTGATTTAACTATAAAAAAATATTTTGATAGTTTATCTAAATTTTAGTTCATATAGTATTTTGATCAATTAAATTTATTTCAAAGGATATAACAATATTATATATTACTCATATGAAGACTAATCAATCTTTATAAAAGTCTTAATAAAGATTAAAATCTTTATCATATTACATATTTTCATACGCTACGTTGTATTTAAATATTAGGGAGAATTCAAAATAATATATTTTAAATTGAATTATTATTAGGTACATATATCACCCCGCTCCGGAGATATGCACTGTGGCCAACATGTGCATCAGATGTTTGGTTACATTACATGTAAGGGTAATTAATTTTATATTTTTATTATAATTTGTTTACAAATAAAATGTAACTTTTAAATTATGTATCATATGAAAAATTTGAGACCACTATTGGGACTAGTATGTTGGGTTTACTCAAGGTATGTGATTATATTTCTCAAAATCTAGTGTTTGGTAACATCGCACGTGAGGGTATCATATTAAATGTTTTATTAATACTATTTTTATATTTATATAAATACATATATTAAAATATTTATACAAATTCTTAATATAGATTATTTTAATTATCATTAAATGTATATAAATTATTTTGAATTTCTAATAGTTAATGTTTTTTTATATTTTTTTGGAAACATTTGATAAAAAAATTTGGTATTTATTAGAAATATTTTTTAGTTTTTTTAGTAGTATATATAATTATTTTTAACCAATACTAATTATTTATTATTTATATATGTTTTTTTAAATATATTAATAATATTTAATAATTAATAGTTTTTTTATTTTTCTCTTACATATTTTTACACCTTTTAATAATTCCCTTAAATTCCGAAATTATTAATAATAATTTGTAACTGATACTAATATTTACTATTTATTAATAATATTGACTAATTAATAACTAAGTATTATAAAATATGTAATTATTATTATTAATTATTTAATTTCTTATTAGATTTAAATAATTACTAAATATATAACATGATTTCTTAATTATTTTAAATACATCAAATATGTATTCTAAATATTTTTTGAACAAATACAATTAAATAATATATATATAAACTTATATATTTAAATATATATATATATATTATAAGTAATTTTACATATAGTTAATTTTGATTGCAAATAAATTATATTATCTTGAATTAATAATTTATATAGGTAATTTATAAAATTTTTGAGTTAATATTTTTGAAATAATATTTATTTTAAATTGATATTTATTTTGAATCATAAATTTTTGAAATAATATTTTTACTCTAGATGAATTATAACAGATTTTTACATTTTTTGTTTTTACAATATTTATATGAATTATTAATATTAATTATTTTAATTAATACAACAATTACGTGAATTGTTGTGAATTTCTAATTGTTTTTATAATTTGTTTATATTTTTTAAAATATTAATATTATTATTATATAATTAAAACAAATATTTAAAATTTATTAATAATAACGACTCAATAATTAATAAATATTACAATTTATTTGATGATTTTTAATAATAAATTAAATTAATACAATATTTTTATTAATTATTTTTTAAAAAAATATTTTAATAATTCTTGGTATTTGTCATAAAATTTTAAAGTGTTCAAAAAAATTATTCTTATTCTTAATAAATAATTTTCTAATAAATATTAGAAATTTAAAAATATTATTTTTTCATTAATTTTTTTAATGTTTTTCTATAAAACTATTCTTATAAATAACATGTTGATAGAAAATTTTCATTAAATTAGCTTGTTCATAATATATTAATTTTTTTTAGTTCAATGTTATATATATATATATATATATATATTACACACTTTTATAATCAAATCTATGAACATCAAATTTATTTTTTCGCATTTTTAAAAAATTTAACATATCAAATCCATATACACACATACACGTGCACACACAGATAAATATAAATATATATATATATATATATAACATTACATGTTATTTTTAAAATGTTTATGTATGTATATTCACATTTTAATATATATATATATATATCCAAAAATTTACAAAACTATATTTTCATGTTTTAAATAAATAAAAGAAATCATAATATTAAAAATAATTCTCTAACATGAATGTAACAATCAAAGATTTATCATAATTCATAACATATATATATCAATACAACCATGTTATAAAATTTACTAATTAATATATTTTATATGAACTTCATTTTTATCATAAATACCTATAAATAAATTTCAAAATCATTGTATTTTAAATAATAATGTACAATAACAAACATCCAGTAAACCCAAAAACCAAAAAAAATAATCTATTAAAATAATGATAAAAAAATGAGAAAATAGCTCAAATCAAATAAAATTAACTCATGTGAAACAAATGGAAAAACAAATAGGAAGTAATAAATTCAGATTAACTCTAAATTGCATATAAATTTTAACATGAAGTAAATTTATTAACCTAGGTTTCAAAAACACAAATATTTACAAGATATAATCGAAATATGAAAAAAAAATGATGGACAATAGAAGCAGAGACTATACCTAACAGATATGAATCTATATCAACAAATGTTTTGGAGACAATGATGTTTTTTAGGAGATCCAGATCTTTGTATCAGTTCAATGAGTAGGACATCAGAGGAATGGAGAATGTGAGGAGGAGAAGAGAGCGTGATCATTTGATTATGTATTTATTTTTTGAGATAGGCTTATTGTAATGGTATTAATTCCATCCAAAAAGGACTTCAACAGAATATTTTTAGGACAGATTAATGTTCTGTCACAAATACCCATCATCATATATCCTCCCACCTCATGGAACATAAGTGTGCCAAAATAATTAGTTATGGGACAAGAAATTATGTCACTAATAACCCCACCAACAGGACTATCTATGATGGGAATTTATTCAATTGAAAATAATCCATAATAAATATTTTATTTTTATATAGGTTAAGGATTGGTTGAAAAAATTTATGGTTTCTTGAATTAGGTTACAAGACAGAGAATTTCTATGTAATATAGTTTTCTTAATGAATGAAATTGAGAATGGGTTATTTAAAACATGAATATAACAATTAAATAAAGGATAATTAAACATGGTATATACATGATGGATATATATAGTTAATATATAATTTGTTAATAAGAAAAATAGAGAGATAATTTAAGGTAAAGAGAGAGATAAGGCATAAACCAAAGAAAATATGTTAGTTTAGAGAGATCCCTTACCATATGTTCTAGAAAAAAATTATACTTTCAATAAAAAACTTGAATTATAAAAGTATTATTTTTTAATTACATAATTCATAACCCTTTCCATCTATATTTTATTTTAATTAATTATATGTTGTTTATTATATAACATTTCAATGAGATATAAGGTTTAATTGCACTTCTCTATGGAAATTGGTTTCATGGTTATAGGATCTGATCACTTGAGGTAAAATATAGAGATTCCATTCAACTAGGTCTACAACTCCATATGTGAAATTAAATTATATTCATGTCCATCAATAAATTTAAATATCCCCAAATACCCATATATGTTGTGAAATATGGATGATTCATTTTTTAAAAATGAACACGTTTCATGGTTAGTAATTTTTTTCAATTTTACTAACCATTAAAAAGTAGTTTCATTTTTTTAATATTATGAAAAATATATTTGACACCTTTATATTTTATGATATATATATTTTTAAAATATTTTAATCACTTCGATAGCTTTTGATATATGAAACCACGAGTCTAAATAGACAATAATATATTATATTATTATTAAAGATCCATTAAATTTGTTGGTATGAATAGAAATAACTAAATTAGGAAAATTTTATAATTTACACAAGTAAAAATTATTTAATTGGTTATCTATTTATTAGAAACCAAAATAAATATCATTTAAAATAAAATGTAATTGTTTTTTTGAAAAACTAATTTTATGTTAAACAATTTTTTTATCATTAAAAATAAATAAATAAATATTGTTTAATGATTTTAATGAAATTTATATATTAATAATTAAATAAAATGTTTTATCATTCATTTGATATTTTTTCTAGGCATGAGTTAAGATAAAGTATAGTGGTATTCTTAAAACTATATTTAATCTGAAAGCAGTCTCATCACATTTTGCGCTCTTTTTTTGGAATTAATTTTTACAACTTTTATAAAATTTATTTCAAAGAATAAACTTATTTTTTATTCAAAATGTACAATTTTATTTAAACTGTATTTTTTATAATTTTCTGAAAAGACTATTTTTCCAATAAATAGTGTACATGCTTTTTTAATTATAAATTGCATTTTTTAAAAGCATATAAAGAGGTCCATTATGATTTAAAATGAATATAAAATGAAAATTAGACAATTATTATTATTATTATTATTATTATTATTATTTATTTCATTCCCGTAAATTTTACTTTGATTTTCGATAGATAATTTTATTATACAATAGAAAATGTTTTATTCAGAAAACCGTTTTTTTAATGATTGATGTTTTATATTAAATAAAATTATCCCACTTCTATAAATTGAATATGATAAAATTTATTACATTTCTATAATCATATTATCTAATATTAGGTAAATAGTTCAACATATTTTTTTATGTTGAATCTCAATAATAGTAAAAATTAAATATTGTGGTTATGGTTAAAATGGGTTTATCGGGGGTAAACCATTTGATAATGGAATTTTTTCAAATTAAACAAGTCTAAATCCAAATTATTTAATATAATTAGACCTTATCATATCCCATAATTAGATATATGTAAATTGGGAATCATTTTTCTAGAGAACTAGCCTCTCATTTTGTTATATTTTAGGAAATTTCCTCGTGGGTCCCCCCAACATATAAATGGACATCTCATATGCCCTCATATACACACATAAAGGATTTTTGTTTCATCAAAACATTTACAAAATATATTACTCACAATCCTCTCCAGGACAAAGAGTCCTTGGTTTATCCTAAAATCATCCAAGGTAGGCTTTAAGAATAATCCTAATGTGGATTTCCGAAGAAGATGTGGAGTTCTTGACCATGAATATTCATTTTATTTCTTCTTATACCTCCATTAAATATTATTCAAACTTAATGATATAAAAACTAAATTATATTACATATAATTATATATTTCTATGTTAATTTAATACCCTATATATGTATCCTCTTGCTTAAAATGGGAAACAAATCTATCAATCGTGTGTACAATGGACTTTCTCTTTGCGAACCGATGTAATTTTTTTCCATCAATGCCTATCAAAGATGAATATAATTATGTAATTAATTTATATATATGTTATTTTTGAAAAAATTATACTTTTTAATTTATAATATCACATTTACCTTCTTTACATCCAATCCATTATTAAATTATAACATCGCATGTGTGTACTTGTGGACTCTCACCTATTTGAAGTGTTGTGATACTTTTTTTAATATATATTTTCATAAATGTAATTAAGGATATATATAATGAATATATATGAGATCTATGATGTAAAAATTACTCTGTAATTTTTAATTAATACTTACTGTTATATATTTTTATCCATTTAAAAAATGGAAAAAAAATTCTTGTATATGTGCATCCCACCATCTCTAGGAATGGTTTAATTCATTTTTCAATCAATACATATATTAATTATTATAAAATAAATATATAAAATATATATATTACATTTATACCCTACTTTTTATTTCATAACTATTATGACTTTTTAAAGATAAAAAACATATTAGCATAACAAATCCAGGATCCATAGGTTTAGTTCTTGAGGAAATTTGGATGATACATAACTTTTACATAATAAAACATAAATATTATTTAATTACTTATTATATATTTTTTAGTGCTCCTAAAATTCATTATAGTATAAGTAATCACCAGATGATATACAAAAATGGAATGGGTAAGCTAAAATCCCCAAAAGAGGATTAATAAGGGAAATGAATCAATATAACAAGTCCGACCATAATCATTATCATAAAACCATAAGTTTTGGATCATCATAATAATAATTATGGAAACCTGTGATAAATGTACTAAATGTGGTCATTCAAAAAATTGAAACATCATTCCATAGTGATAAAAAACCATACATAGTTGTGAACAAATTTATCATTTTTTTCATGCATAACATATGTTCATAATCATAATATCATCATTATGAAAAAATACAACTTTATGTTCAAAAATAATAAACATCACATCTTTTGATACATCAAATTACCCAATCCATTGGAGGGCTATATATTCTTGGGACCACCATTCACATCAAAATATTTACACAATCATGCATCCCACATAGAATGTATAAAAAACAAAATTATTAAATAAAAAAATGGTTGATAATGGGTTTGATAAAGATTTATTAAATAATAATTAAATGAATAAATTTTTTTTCCCAAATGAATATGTTAAATCACACTTGGTCATAAAACATTAGAATTATTTGGTAGACAAGAATCATTTTAAGAGGAGTAAAATATGATGTTTTGATGTCACATGAAATAATGCCTTTAGTATATATATTTTTAATATTGTAGGTACATATAAATACTTGAATAAGAATTTAATTGTAAATTTAAGGTTAAAATATGAACACTAATTCCACGGTAGGGAGAATAACCTAAATAATGTAACTAGGTTTCAGAATCCCCTAACCTTAATTCCAGAATTCATTCTTCGTTTTTCCAAATCCTTAATAATAAACATAGATTTATTAGAACATTGATCCATAAATATATTATAGTCATTTATACAACTATTTATCAATTATAAATATTGGATTATATTTCTCAATATCTATTAGTGAAACTGAATCATATTGATATCATGTATTTTTGAAAAAAATATTATTTCACTTTAGTTTCTCTAATTTCTTAAATATAATTTATAAATTAGTATAATTAATTATAGAATATTGTGATGCATATAATTATATTTTCATATATTAAATATAGTTTAAAATAACCATCCATGAATGTTGTTATGTGTGTTGACATGGAAATGCCATCGTAGGTGATTAATTAACCATTTACCGGACATTATCGGGAGAGTGGGAAGGTGAAGATTAAAATTTATAGTAGTATGATACTTACAGTTTTCTAGAATCATTAATATAATTTTTACTTACTGTGTAAATAATTATTTTTAAGGTTTTTTTAAAGGTTTTGTGGAAAAAATAAATAGAACATGAATAATATATAAAAAAGACTGAGGATTGGATCAGATCTTACTTTATCCTCAGTGTAACTTCCATTATATGACACTATAAATCCATGGTGACAGGAGTTTGATTTCACTCAAATGTCCTTGAGTACTCTAAGGGGATTTACAAGGATGATTTGGTAAGATCCTCTTCATTTAAATGGATTTGATGAGTGGTTTTTCAAATGAAGGGAGAGAGGTTATTTATACTTGAGGAGCAGATTGTATTTATAATAAAATATTGAATAAAATAATCTATCAAAAGTAAAACATATTATAGTTAATTTTTGAATTTATAAATCATGTATTAATACAATATAATTTGGTTGTTATTTTATATCACCATTTTAATTCAAATTTATTAGTTCATTAAAAATTAAATTGGAATGAATGAAATATTAATATTTTAAAGAATCACTTTTGACTTCAAGTTTTCGAATTTTTTTATGTTTGATAATTAAGTTTATTACATTTGAATGAAACATTGATGAAATAAAATATATCATGTCCAAACATCATGTTCTAGAAAAGATTATATCACCATTATAACATGAATGATGTAATTTATGATACACCCGTTATGTGGAAACTCTATTTTTACTATTCAAATAAAAATTTAAGTATTTAATAAAATTACAGAAAATAGCCCTTGGATAATTTCAATGGGATTATTTCAAACATAATATTCAATTTATCAAAATAAATTTCTAAAATAGATAATTTTATGTTTTAATATAAAAATAATTATTTTTACAAAATACATTAAAAATTAGTTTATTAATAATTTGATTACAATTTCTTTGAGTTTTTAATCATGATACTAATTTTTTTACATTATAAAATTCATATTTACTTAAATCAATCATCATAAAAATTATTTTTATCATAATTGACTATTTTTTGGTGAAATTACAATTCCAATGGTTAGGTTTCTATTCTATAGGTCAGGTTATTACTCCAAAATATTAAGTTACTATTTCAACAGTAACATTTCTATTCCAAAAGCCACAATACCTCCTATAAATATCTCTTTATTACTTTATTAATTATTCAACGCAACTCCTCTGATGGTTCTATATTAAAATTTTCTATAATGATTCATATTATAATAACATTTTTTTATTTTGTATAGTTTTGGTAGCAGGGGTGATGATTCAGTTGATTGGGATGATCCATATTTTCTTATTTTAATTTTCTATAATATATATTTTTTATAGTTTTAATGTTTGGAATTTTAATTGGTTTTATTTATAATTTATTTGAATTTATTTAGTATTGAAATAATGTCTTTTTTGGTTTCTTAAAATTTTTTATGTGTATTATATTATATAATATTATATTCCACACATTTATTAAAGAACCAAATATTAATAATAAACATTGGATTGCTTCATTTTTCCACCATTTATAAATTCAATCCATAACATATCAAATAATATTATTGGTTTAGAATAAATTAAGGTAATTTGGTTTAGTTATTTTCCTATGGTTCCCAAGTTAGTTATTCATTTTTATGGTTCCTACAAAAACCTTGACATAGTGAATTTTCTTGTATTATAAAATTTTGTATCTATTGGCCATGATGCTCACCAGCTACACTTCATGTGAGAGGAATTCTATATTTGTACCACCTATGGGATTAGTACATGTGAGGGATCAGGTATGTACTTCCTCTGGAGTCAAACATGAAACATGTCATGAAATTGAGCTATACCTGGTGGAAGTTTAAGATTATATGAAACTTATCCTATGTAATCAGGGATCTCAAAGGGGTCAATGTTCCATGGGACAAGAATCACTTTTATTGAAAACCTCATGACTCTCTTTCATGGTTACATTTGAAAGAAAAAATTATCTTTAACATTGAAGTCCAAGTGCCTTTGACGGTTGTCATCTTAGCTGTTTTTTTTTAACTTGGAGTTGTATTTATACATTGTTGGATAGATTGAACCTTCTATGTCATATCTTGCACAAATTTACTGCTATGTAGTTTTCATTCCCCAACATCATTTCATCCCAATAATAACTTCATAAGGATCCATTTGAATAATCACGACGAAGTTTTTTTTAGATGATAACCCAACCAATGGGAGATGCTAAAACCTTCCATATTTTAATTCCATTGAGTAGGATCTGAGCATTTCATAGAGTGTATAAATAGTCATTTCAGATTGGCCATCTATTTGGGAGTGATAATAAACATTGAAATTCAATTTACTAGTCAAATAATGTTGATAAATTCTCCATAATTTATGGGTGAACTTTGGATCACGATCAGAGAGGATTGAAATTATAACCTCATACAGCCTCCCAACATCCTTCACATATATCATGGAAAGTTGATCAAGCAAGAAATCTTCCCAAATAGTGACAAAGTGGGCAGTCATGGTGAGTCTATCCACCACAACCCATATCAAACACCATGCTTTGGATGTTTTTATGAGACCATTGACAATGTCTATATTGGCATTCTCCCATTTCCACATGGGTATAGACAATGGTTTCATCATACCTTTAGACTTATGTCACAATGCTTACACTTTAAATATTAACAAAAATCACAAAATGTAATCAGTATTCTCTTTATTCATGTTGTCCCACCAGAAGTGTTCATAATGTTCATTATACATCATAGTACTTCAATAATGGATAGAGAAAGAAGACCAATGTGAATTATCCAATATTCCCTTCTTTATCTCAGGTGAAGATGGAACAAAAACACTCCTTCAAAACAAAATAACACCATCATCATTGATGTGAAACTCATGTATCTTCCCTTATTTTACTACATTCACCATGTTTTGTACCTCCAGATCATCAGTTTGTGTCTCATTGATCTTATCTTGGAAAGATGATTGGGAACTAATTCGGGAAAGGTAGGATGTATTCCCTTCGTCTATGATTTCAAGATCCATCATTTACATATAAAAAAGATAGGGTATTTCTCAATTCACATCATGGATTGAGTAGTAGGTTATTTTATTTTTAAGGAATTAGCTACTTTTTTCTCCATTAAAAAACGATAGTGAATAGATCTGTAAGAATCCGAGTTTTTAGAATGGGTCAAAATTCCGACCCTGTTTGAATTTTTGACTTGTCCCTGAGAAAACTAGAGAAATTGGGCAATTTCTAGACAATTCTAGACTACATGCCGTGTAGTTTAAGTACACGCCATGTATATGTTAGGAGAGTGACCGGTCGTGTGCTCGCCGAGTACATGCCATGTGATGACCATGTAGAAATTTCTTACTACACGGCGTGTAGTTTTCAACACGCCATGTAGTCTGGCCGTGTATGAGAGGTATACAAGGCAGGTTGTCCTATTGGCCAGGTAGAATCATTTAACCAAGTACATGCCGCTTTTATCCTAGAAATGACGTGTAGTCTGGATATGTATGAGAGAAATACATGGCGTGTGGGTAAGTCGGCGAGGAAGAGAAGAAAAACTAAGTACACGTCGTGCACTTATGTCAAAAGATTCTAGAAAGTATGTCAGAAATATTCTATCCATTATATGACTAATTAAATGATATACATGGTGTGTAGTCATGTTTTACATGCCCTGTACTTTATTTTTTTGGCTAAAACGGGAAATAGCTTCGTTTTTTAGGTAGATACTCATTTGTGTCGCCAGGATTCATGAACCATGCCATCCGGGACATCAAAACCCTCCAAAATCATCATCTGAACTCCGTTTCGATGACAATTTGATCTATGGGTACCCCCCTTGGTAAGGTCTTGATTCCTCTTAAGCCATTTTTTTTTATTTCTGTTCTAGAACGAGTTATAGGGGTCTGAGAAATTTTGATTTGTTGGTAGATCTACTGTATTTAAGAACTAATTGTAGGCTATCATCAGAGTAGTTGCATCATACGAGTCTCAGGTAGGTGGAGAATACAAATTTTGTGTTTTCGGTGTCATTTGGGTGGCACGGCCTTCGGCACATTTTCAGGTATTTTGAGTGGGACATGTTTTATCTTCTATTACATATTAAATTGATTATTTGACCTATGGGATGCCTTTGGGTATGCCCAGTTACACGTTTTTCTTTAGCAGGGCCAAGCGAGGGGTTGTTGCTCATCGGGGCATTTTGGTTGGGGGATACCAAAATGGTTATATTTGAATTATATTTTTTTAAACTATAGAGTTTAGTTATTAAACCTTGATACAAATTGTTATAGGCCTTGAAGACGTCTATGTTGTATGGGACAATGCTTTCTTAGTGAAATTCAACTATTATGGTATTTTTTCTTGTTTATGTTTTATGTTTAAATAAGTTATATATGTAACTGTTGAATTGCATATGCTGGAACCTTTTGGTTATGTTGGGCATTAACTAGATATTCTTGAGTGATGCTGATCATGGGTTGGGCTTCACCCAAGTTGCGTTAAGTGGTTTTGACAACGGTATTAGGCGTCATGGGTATCGGTTTGATGTGGGATGACTATCAGGAAGGTCATGACATGGGTTACTGGGATGGCAAGGCCATCAGACTTGAGCGGCATGGTCGTAGGGACACAAGGTGTCAAAGGTGTTGTGGCTTGGGTACTATTTTGGTGATTACCGCTCACCCAAAAACATTGAGTAGTGTGCTCATAGAGAGACTCCGTGATGATGTGGTTTTGACCACTTGTGTGGGAAAGGGCCCTCGTTAGTTATAGTTTAGGTACTATTGGTTTGGGGGTGTTTGTCATAAGAAGCCACATGGAAGCTGAGGATCCTTTAGGGGATAACATTGAGGCTATCAGGTTAGGGGCAGTGGCTCGCCTTTATTTGAGGGAAGACATCGTTGTCCCTCCAGGTACCCTATTTTAGGGCATACATCGTTGTCCCTCATGTTACGTTATTTTATGGTAGACATCATTGTCCCTTCAGTTACTTATTTGAGGACAGAAATCATTGTTCCTCCGGGTTACCGCTTTTGGGAATGCCTTCAGGACATCGATACTTGAGACACGCGGAGTCAGGGTGTACATGGTGCCGGGTTACATGACAGAGATTCTGGCTTTGGCCAAAGTAGGTGACATTCCATGGTGGTTGCTGAGAACTAGTGGAGTTAGTGTTTATTTGTGCATTGTTCTGCCTACAGCTTTCCTTAAATGCATGCCTACTTAAACACTTATATTAGGTACACACTGTTGGGTGGTATCCTACTTAGATTCATCTCAAACCCTACACAGTCCCTTCGGGACGCATACATACATTATGGATTTACGTGTAGGAAAAAAGCCAAATTCAGAATATGGGTTGTACTAGATGTTTCATGGAGATGGAATGGACCTTGAGGTCTTTCCTAGCTAGATTTTACAATGTTTTGTATAATTTCCTGTATCAGCACTCTTGTTTGTAGCTACAATTGGTTAGCCATTTGTGGATTTTTTATTTAGATATGTATGACTTGATTTGGATTCATGTTTTATTGCTCAGTAGTAGTTTAAAGTATTTAGAAAGTTGTTGTGTTTATTTCTGCTACTGTTGTTTATATTTATTGCTTCCGCTCATTTTTGATACTGGATGTGCTTCCCCTCTGCAGGTCTGGTTCGAGTTTGCTGAGTCATTTATTCCGCTGCATCTTCATTATTATACATGAAAAAATTCCATTTTTATTATCCTCCAAGAGGGTATAGCCTCTCCACTATACCTATAAGGCCCCACTGCTAGTCAACAGCCTTTGGCATTCTGGGAGGTGCACTTAAGGTAGTAGAACCCGACCCATTTTACACTTTTTGGGTGGTTGTTCATGTCTGGGTCGTTACAAATTGGTATTAGAGGTGTTCTTGATAGGGATTTAGTAGAAGTGTTTTACTGAATACTAATGATATTGAGACTTATCTTTTATTTCTACAGGTTTTACTATTTGAGATATGGTAGACTAGAGATATGTTGTTATTGGAACTGGGTTTCTAGCTTGTGCTTGGGTGCTTGCAGCCCCAGGTAAGAGTGATGAACCAAGTTTCCATGGGTGGGAATAGCTATTTTATTTTTTCTCAGATTAAAATTTATCTGATTTCTACCTCGGTGGCTCACTTGGTGTGTGATGTTAATGATTGTGATATGTAACACTTAACCTATTATGGTAAGGGAGAATTGGACCTTGTCCCAGTATGGCAAGGCTTGTTTTCTTGGCTTTTGATAGGCACATTTTTAGGGTATTTCAACTCCATAATTGAATGTATGCATTGTGAAGTGATAATACCATGTTAATAAAATAAAATTCCATGCTTTGTAAGTAACGAAATGTGAATAGGTAAAATTCATGATATAATTGCTTGTTTTCTTCAATGTGTATGTCATGCATTACGTTTATTAAATTGTATGTGATAGGGTATTTGGGTCTGGTTCTTGTACGAGAAGGAAGGTACAATTGGTTGAGGTGATTTTGATCACCAAGATTGGGCGAATATGTTGTTGGTTTGAGGCAATGTAAGTTGTCACGATGGGCATGGCCTGAGGTACATTTGATACATGGCTCTGTTAGGGGCGGGTAAGGAGGCAATGAGGCTAGGATGACGTGGGGCATGGTTGTAGTGGGGGAGAGTAAGGGTGGTAGTTGTGGGATGCCTTTTAATTCATTCTAATCTGCGTTGAATAAATATATTGTTACATATATATATATATATGGGTTTTCTGACCATTTATGTGATTCAGTAGGATCCTTTTTGGGCGACTCAGATGGAGGATCAGACATGAGATGGTATAGTGTCGTAGGAGCATGATCAGGTTTAGGATCCGGTCTAGGCAGAGCAGGAGCCACATATACAGGCTTAGGGATAGGATTAGGTTCAGGATCCAGTGCAGGCAGGACATCAGTCGGGTTTGGAAGTGTTCGGACCATGGCTTGACAAGCATCTCCGAGCTACCCTGGTGCATGTCTTGTGGGGGATCGATAGAGAAGCATAGGGTACAGAGCCATTTATGGAATATCTGACTTGGGAGTTCAATTCGCAGTTTATATCTCTTTTTCAGGGTGACGGTGGTCCGCAGGTGGCTGAGAACTGGATAGAGAGCATGCAGATGATCTTTGAGAAGCTCGAGACGCCTTCAGGGTTGAGGGCCAAGCTAGCGACATAAATTCTACGAGTATCGGCAAAGCATTTGTGGGATGTGAAGGTTCAGGTTCGTAGGCACGAGGTAATAGCATGGAAAGACTTTGAGGACATGTTCTTTGAGAACTTTTACCCAGAGACACTGAGAGAAGAGAGAGATCGGGAGTTCTTGAGTCTTCAGTAGGGAGACAAGTCCGTCATGGACAATGCATCTACCTTCACTAAGTTGTCTCGCTTTGCACCTGATATGGTATGTGATGACATGGCTAGGGTGAGGTGCTTCAAGGATGGCTTACGACATGAAATTTGAGCCCAGGTGAATATCTTAAATTTGGGTTCTTTTTCAGAGGTGATGAGCCAGTCGCTCATAGCAGAGGGAAACAAGTGGGATAGGACTCAGGTTGGCCGAACGACAGCTTCAGACGAGGGTTCAGACAATAGTAAGCAAGGAAAGGATGAGTTCTAGCTGTCCATTCAGGACAAGGAATCAGCTGGACCACCTCATAGAAGTTCATCAGTTTTTTTATTTTAGTGTGGATAGCCAAGGCATGTTTGGACTCAGTGCGATGGGCCTCCAAAGGATTGTCAGGCATGTGGACAGGTCAGGCACCTTGAGTGGTTTTGCAGACAACATTCTTAGATAGATAGCAGGAAGGGACCATGACAGACACTGGAATCTATAGTTGGTTCACGTTTGGAACTGGGAGAGGGTAGCTGGGGTTCAGATGCATGTGGTGGATGTGATAGAGACAATGGGATCCAGCTGAGGGGTCATTGGCCGGTGGATGGAGCAGCACCGCAGGGAGGTCCAACATCATGCATCTGTACATCATACCAAGTGCACGCTGTGGAGCTGCCAGAGGGTGAGCATGATGGTGAGCTAACAAAAGTTAGAGGTACACCATGGGTGTGGCCATCACTTCCATGTTTTCTTTTGGCATGACCTGTAGTGGCATGTTGGTTTTGAGTGCACGTGACACACATGATCTATGTGGACTGACTAGATTCTAATAAGTGGGATTGGCACTATATTGGGTGCGTGATATATTTATATATATGTATGAGATGTATAGAATTAGGGTCATCAAGGATGTGGGTTACTTGAGGTGTTGTAGGAATCGGGGCATCGAGGATGCGGGTTACTTGAGGTGCCTTGGGAATCAGGGCATTGAGGATGTAGGTTACTTGAGGTGCTAGGCAACATGTTCATTTTTTTTAGCATGCATGGGATGTAGGACCTCGTGGAGGTGGACACTGATGCAATGCGGGATACGTTGGGTGTTGGGAATGACACAAGAGCACCAATGAGGCACAGGGGTGATGATGCATCATGGAAGGACTATACATCTGAAAAATAGGTTAGTGAACCTTTTTTTATTTGAGTTTTTTCGTTTTGAGGAAGAGTTAGGCAATTCCTAAGGTGTGGAGGCCCTTGTAGAATTTAGCGAGGACCTTTGAGATCGGGGAAGTTTGGGTTACATTGATCGGGGTGGTATGTTCGGTGCCATATTTGGGTATTGTTTGATAGCTCGGGGACAAGCTATATTAAGGTGGGGAGATTGTAAGAACTAGGGTTTTTAGAATGGGTTTAAATCCCATCCCTATTTGAATTTTTGACTTGTCCCTGAGAAAAATGGAGAAATTGGGTAGTTTCTGGAAATTTCCATACTACACACCATGTAATTTAAGTACACGATATGTATATGTTAGGTGAGTAACCAGCCGTGTCCTCTTCGAGTACATGTCTTGTGATGAACATGTATAAATTTCTTACTACACGACATGCAGTTTTCGACACGCCTTGTAGTCTGGCCATGTATGAGGGATAAACATAGCATGTAGTCCTATTGTCCGGGTAGAATCATTTAACCAAGTACAAGCCGTGTACCTCCTAGAAACGCCGTGTAGTCTAGCTGTGTATGAGAGAAATACATGGCATGTGGGTAAGTGGGCGAAGAAGAGAAGAAAAACATCGTACACGCCGTGTACCCTTAGGTACACGTCGTGTACTCATGTCGCAAAATTCGAAAAAGTAAGTCAGTGGAATTCCAGCTACCATATGAATAGTTAAATGATATACATGGCATGCAGTCATGATGTACACACCTTTTACATCTTTTTTTCGCTAAAATGGGCAGTGGCCTCGTTTTTTAGGCAGAGCCTCATTTGTGTCACTGGGTTTCACGAACCAAGCCTGCTGAGACTTCAAAACTCTCCCAGATCTTCATCTTAGCTCTGTTTTGGTCTTAGTTTGATCCGTTGGAACAAAATTGGTAATTCCATGATTCCTCTTGAGCCATTTTTTTGTTTCTATTCTAGGACAAATTATAGGGGTTTGAGCGGTTTGGATTCTTTTGTAGATCTACCGCGTTTTATCCCTAATTGGATGCTATTGATAGAGGAGTAGCATCGTACAAGTCTCAGGTAGGTGGTGTATACCTCTTTTTGTGTTTTCTTGGTTATTTTGGTGGTGTGGCCTTCAGCGCAATTGTGGTTATTTTGGGTGGGACGCATTTAATCTAATATTATATTTTGAATTGATTGTTCGAACTATGGGATTCTTTTGGGTATTCCATGTTACCAGTTTTTCTACAGCGGGGCTGGGCGAGGGGTCATTGATCGTTGGGGCATTTTGGCTAGGGGATTCCAAAATAGTTATATTTGAATTATATTGTTTTAAAATGTTGAATTTAGTCACTAAACCTTGATACAAATTGTTAGATTCCTTAAAGACCTTTGTGCTGGTATGGGACAATGCTTTCTTAGTCAAATTGAACTATTTAGGTTGTTTTTCTTGTTTATGTGTTCTGTTTAAATATGTTATACATGTAATTTGTGAATTTCATAATCTGGACCCTTTGGGTTGTGTTGGGATGGACTAGATATTTTTGAGTGATACTGAGCACAGGTTGGGCTTGACCTGGGTTACGTTTGGTGGTTTTGACCACGAGATTGGGTTTCATGGGTGTCGGTTTGAGGTAGGATGATGGTCAGGATGGGCATGGACTGAGTTACTAGGATGACAAGCCCATCAGACCTGAGCGGCATGGTTGCTGGGACATGAGGTGTCAAAGGTGTTATGGGTTGGGTATTATTTTTGTGATTACCACTGACCCAGAATCATTGAGTAGTGTGCACAGAGAGAGACTCTTTGATGAGGTGGTTTTGACCACTCATGTGGGTAGAGGCCCCCGTTAGTTGCAGTTTATGTACTATTGGTTTAGGGGTGCTTTCCATAGGAATCCATGTGGAAGGTGAGGAGCCTTCAGGGGATAGCATTGATGTTTTCGGGTTGGGTTAAGAGGCTCTAAGTTATTTGAGGGCAGACATCACTGTCCCTCCGGGTAGCTTATTTGAGGGCAGACATCGTTGTCCCTCTAATGAAGTTATTGGTGGGCAGACATAGCTATCCCTTCGGTTACTTATTTGAGGACAGACATCATTGTTCCTCCGGTTTACTGTTGTTGGTCATGCCTTCGGGATGTCGGTACATGAGACACGCGGTGTTAGGGGGCACATAGTGCTTGTTTAAGTGAAAGAGATTCCAGTGTTTGCCAAAGCAGGTGACATTCCATGGTGGCTGTTGAGCACTATTGGAGTTTGTGTTTATTTGTATATCATTCTTCTTACTTCTTTACTTATAAATGCATGCCTGGTTGAACACTTATATTAGGTACGCACTGTTGGGTGGTATCCTACTGAGAATTGTCTCACACCCTGCACGGGCCCTTCGGGATGTGTGTAGACTTTATGGATTTACCTGCAGGAAAGAGGCCAGCTTTAGGAGCTGGGCTGTTTTAGCCATTGGATAGAGATGGTATGGACCTTGAGGTCTTGCCTAGCTGAAGTTTACTATATTTTTCATATTTTCTTGTATCAAGATGCTTTTTTATAGCTACAGTTGGTTAGCCATGGGTGCCTTTTTTATTTAGATATGTATGAATTTCTTTGGATTCATATTTATTGATCAATAGTAGTTACAAGTAATCTGCATGCTGTTGTGTTTATTTCTGCTTTTGTCGTTTATATTTGTTGCTTCTGCTGTTTATTGATACTGAATGTGCTTCCGCTCTGCGGGTCTGGTTCGAGTCTTCTGAGTCATTTATTCTGTTGTATCTTTATTATTCTACTTGGACTAGTACCATTATTATTTTCCTACGAGAGAGTATCGCCTTCCCAAAATACCTATAAGACCCTCGCTGCTAGTCAACAACCTTTGGAATTCGGGGAGGTGCACCTAAGGTAGATGCACCCGACCCGTTTAACACCGTTCGGGTGGCTCTTCGGGTCCGAGTCTTTACAATATCAATCGTATTCCTTGATTAGATCTAACCATATTCTCTGGGACATGATGAGTTCCACATATGGGAATATATACTTTAGAATCTTATGATTGATATATATGTCACACCTATCACCATAGAGATAGTGCCACAAAATAATTAGAGTGAAGATCATATCATCTAAATCCAGATCATGCATCAGGTAGTTTTTCTCGTGGATTTTAAACTATCATGACTCATAGGATATAAAATTATAATTCTTCATGAGTACATAACCAAATTCATTATTTGATGTATAGATCTATATGAAAAAACTACCTCCAATTTTTGGTTGTTTGAGTATAGGTTCAACGATTACCCTCTTCTTGATCTATTTAATTAGTTCCTAATATTATTCTATCTAGACACACTTTAACCATTTTTGTGTTAAGTTAGTTAGAAGTCTATAAAATCTTGATGAATTTCCCACAAAATTTCGGTAGTACCTAGCCATTATAAAAAAAACTTCATATTTCTGAGACACAAGTGGTTATTGGTCATTCCTTAGTGGCCCTTTTCTTTAAAGGTTCTACAATAATTCTGTCACGTGTGATCATTTTCCATGAGAATATGACATGTTGTTTCCAAAAGTATCACTTTATAAATATAACATACATTTTCACATTCCGTAATGTCACTATCACAATCATTAGATGCTCTTCATGTTATTCATTTATCATAGAGTAAATGAGAATATCATAGATAAAAACAATGATTTTTTACGATGTAGTCTTTCAATAATTATTTCATTAAATCCATGAATATTGAATGGAATTAGTATGATCCAATGGAATCACAATGAACTCATAGTTCCCATACATTTCATAAAAATTAGTATTTTAAAATTCTTCCTTATTCACTTTTAGTTGAAGATATACATAATGAATACCCACCTTTGAGAAGTACTAAGATCCTCATAGATGATAAAAAAATAATAAATCCTTATAATATGATACTTGTTATTTATGGTGATCTTGTTGAGCTCACAATAATTGATAATCATCAATATTGATCCATCCTACTTCTTAGAAAAGTGCACTAGAGAACCCCAAGGTGGTGCACTAGGGAATACGAAACACTTGTAAAAATTCACTTACATATCCTCCTTTAACTCTTTATGTTTATTGGGGTCTATCCTATAGTGAAACATAGAGATATGAGTAGCTTCAAGTATGAGTTCAATTGATAACTATACCTCATGATCTTGGCAATATCTGGGCAACTCTTCATGGAATTCGTCACTTTATTTCCAAAAAATGGGAATTTCATTCAGGTTGATATCTAGATTTGTATCATCCATTTGGGAAAGGTGTGCTTCTTTAGAGGGAAACAAAACCGACCATGCTGAGATATTTTCCAAAGGATATTCATGATTTTTCATGAATTTTTATAGGATTATTGGATAGTGTGGTATATGAAAAGAGATTTCCTTTTCGCAATTCATGATGTGTGATATATATAATGGGATCCAATCCATGACCAGTATATCAATGAAATCCACCAAGGGAAGTATTATGATATTTCTTCGGAAGAATCTTCCCATACATGCTTAACAGAGAAGGGTCCAAAACTATGATAGCAATTATTTCACCACTAGGAGTTTTTACAAACATATTTACTTCAAGGAATCATTGATTCAATTAAATAGTTATAGAAAACTTGCATGATATAAAGGAATGTGTAGAGACATAATCAAATAATATTTTTTCTGTTCTTGAGTGAAGAGAAAATGTACCTTGTACAACTTCATTTTATTTCTCCACATTAGTAGTAGAGATGTCATATTATTTCCCTTTATCATATTGATTTGGTCTGTTCTAACGCTGATTATCATCAAAGAATTGAGTTTAACAGCATTGGATTTCATAGTTTTATTTCTCCTTAAAATTTATGCATTGAACCATATGTGGTTAATTAGAAATATCCATTATTTCTTTCATCGTGTTTGTCAGGTTCTTCAGGTATCTTCGGTATTCATGAGCTTGGTGGGCTTCTCTCCCACACATGAAGCATTTTCCCATCCTTTTAAAAGAATTCTCATGATTATTCATCCCGCATTTTTGAAATTTGGTTAGTTGGATCCTATTTCCTACTTTTTCATTTGACTCCTGAGATTGAAACTCCATTCTTCTATTCTTATAACCATTACCATTGGAACATTCTCTAAACTCCATCTCTACATTTAGAATGCATCAAACCATTTATTTATAACCCTCAAATTTATGTGTAGATAGATCCTTCAGATGGGTTCACGATAAACATTTAAAGAATCTATCTATTTTTCTATCATTAATTATGAAATAACCCATGGAATATCTTGAAATCTCTATGAAGTTTTTCTTATATGATGTGAAAGATTCTCCTTTGTTTTTATTCAGCTCTATGAATTATCTAGAAATTTTTTTTAAATATTTCGAATGAAATACTTGGTAAGAAATATTTTCTTAAATCATTCCCACTCCATATCTTCAATTTCATCCTTCGGATTAGTGTTCTTTATCAACGCTCACCATTGATTAACTTCTCCATCTAGAAGATAAAATGAAAGAGTCAGCTTCTCCTTCTCAAAAAAATGGATCATCAAAAATATATTCTCTATTTAGTTATCCAACTATTCCTTGACAAGTCAATTAGGTATTTAACTAAACATCATTGTTCATTCCCACATAAAGGACACAATGTATTGTTGATACTTTTTAGGTGAAGGAATATGTTTCATGTGGTTCAGGTTATTATTCATAGCTTGAGACAACTGTGTAAGAATTTCTTGGAATCTTTGAACTCCACCTCTCATGGACATGAGGATGCCATCAAATAATTTTTATATTGTCCCTCACATAGTTTTTTTCATGGTTTTTCCCGATTCACAACATTTTCAAAAATATAGAAGGTTTGAACAAAATATAAGTCAACAAATCATGAATAATTTTTTCTTTTATTTAATTAAAAATAAAGGCATATTTTATGGGATCCCTGTGTTTATCCTTTCATAAACGTTTTCTTCTAAAAATATGTACCGATAAATAGAATTATACTTATGGTTTTAGGCACTATTTTCTAATAAAAAATATTAGATTAACTAAATGATTCATTGAAAAAACTACAGTGACCCTTTTTTTTCTTTTCAAACTATTTTATCATTTAAAAGATAAACAACATCATAATGTTACAAATATAAGATCTAAAGGTTTAGTGTCTTGGGAAAATTAGTATCATATCTATCTTTTATATTATAAATCATTTAAATTATTTAATTCCTTATTTTCTATCTTCTTAGTGGTCTTCACATTATCCTTAGTAAAAATAATTAACTGATGACATATAACAACGGAAGTGGTGAGCTAAAATTCAGGTAAAATGATGAATAAGGTACAACAATCAATATAACATGAGTGATAATAATTATAATCATCAAATAATAAGAATAGTATCATCATAAACAATAGGGGAGACGTGTTATAATGGAAGGGAATGTGGGAATGTATAAAAATGAAACATCGTGTGATATTGGTCATAAACCACACAAAGTTATGAATGCAGATATCATCATGTTCATGCCTAACATATGTGAATAATAAGAAAATAATAATTGTGAGAAATTATTTCATCATGTTCATACATAATAAGCATCATCTCATGAGATACATCACATTATCCAATTCATTGGATGACTATATAATTATGTGCCCATCCACCACAACATAATATTTATGTAATCATGAATACCACAAAGAATGTATAACAATAATATTCATGAAATAAACTCATGTAATAGAATGGGTTTCCAAAGTATTTAATAGAGAATAGTTTAATTAATAATCATCTTGTTTCGAAATGAATAAGTTAAATCATACTTGGTCATGAAAATTCATTAATCTTGAGTGGGAAAGAAACATTTTAAGAGAAGTAAATACAATGTTTTGAAGTCACATTTAAAAGAGAGGACTTTAATATTTTTTTGAAATGGTAGGAACATGTATATCCCATATGGTAAATGTAATGAAAATTTGAGGAATATAATATGAACAGTCATACTATGGAAGATAGAAAAACCTAAATAAGGTAACTGGGTATGAAAATTCCCTTACCTTAATTCCATCAATCTTTTATTGTTTTTCTCCCTCCGGAATAATAATCATAGAATTAAAAAAAATCATCTTGAAGTTTTTTATAGTCATCTATATAACTATTTATAAATTATAATTATTGAATTATATTTCATATTTTTTTATCTAAAATTGATGTGTTTTGATATCATGTTTCTCTAGAAAAATCCTGCTTCTCATTGATATTCATATTTTCAAAAATGTAATTTAGAAATTAATATAATTAATTAATGATTAATATAAATTATATAATGAAATTTTAATATATTAGATATATTTTATAATATACAAAAATTGTGATAGTTATACGTGCTGTTATGGCAATGCCTCTATAGGTGGTAAATCAGCCTTTTATGGGACATTACAGGAAGAGAGGGAATGATAAGTTTAAAACATATAGTATTATGATACATACGGCTGGTAAAAATAATTAATATATTATTAAATTATTTCATAATTAATTATTCTAATGTTTTGATGTGAAAGGGTTGGTGTAAAATAATAAATAAAATATGAAGGAGAAATAAAAAAGAGGGGAGGGGATCAAAACTTACTCAATCCTATGTGCATCCTCTCTTGTATGACACTATAACTCATCAATGATTGGAGTCAGATTTCTCTATAATTTACTAATGTTTTTTAAGGGGATTTAAAGGGAATATTTTAATAAGTATTTGGATTTGTAATGGGTGGGGGAGTTGTTTTACAAGGCAAGGGATATGGGTTATTTATACATAATGAGAGGAGTATTTTTGTAATAAAATATTGAATAAAATAATATATCAAAGGAAAAACTTGTAATTGTGAATTTTTGACATTATAAATAATATATGAATATAAAATAATAGTTTTAAAAACTTAAATTCCTTTTATAATTAAAATTCATTACTTTATTGAAATGGAAAGTGAAAAGAAATAAAAAAATTTAAGGAAACACTTTTGACATTAGGTTTCATAAAGTTCTTTTTTGGTTTGGAAATTGTGTTTATTTTATTTTAATTAATAATTTATAAAAAATATATATAATGGCATAACTTCAAGAAAAATAAAGCATTATTTCACTATTATATCATGAATGATGTAATTAAATATACACCGGTTATGTCAAAACATTGTTTTTACTAATCACACAAAAACTGAAGTATTTATAAAAATTACCAAATAGTAAACCTTGGATGATTTCCAAATTCTGATTTAAAATGTGATATTAATTTTATCAAAATATATTTATAAAATAGGTAATCTAAATTTTCAATATAAAATTAATTTTTTTTACAAAATAATTTAAAATATAAGGCCATAAATAAACTTTTTTTTATTTTAGAATATCTTTTAAGGAAAAATTGTGAAACCAAAAAATTATAAATTATATAAAATAATAAAACCTCCTAAGAAATTATGAATCCATTCCAAACCAAATTAATTCAATTATAATTATTGATTTTATGAAGTCGCCATTCAATGGAGGTAACCTCTCTTTTCAGATTGAATTTAATGACATCCTTGTAGTGAGAATCCATTTATCCAAATTCTGTACATGCTCCTCCATGCTATTTTCCCCCTAATTGAAACCATAGATCAATATCCTATTCTATTTTTCAATCTAGGAGGATTGTTCTTTATTCAAATAAAATATCAATGATCTTTCAAACATATTATGTGCATCCACCTTTTATATCTTGATCTGGAAAGACTTCTATAATATTTCTTCATTTATATGCATGAGAAGATCCTATATTTTTCATATTAAATAGACTTTTTATCTATAGTTACCAAACTAGAGGAATATGGTTCCTCTACTCAATTTTCATTTTCCTCATCAGCTCATGGATCCACATGTACAATAGACACATTACACTTATTATTTAGGTTTTTATAAACTTCTCTAAGACTTGCTTGGGGGTTACCTTTACTGAATGACCTAGTAATAGGAAAGATAGTAATATTAGAGTAGTCCTTACATTTATATGGCCATAGCATAGGTAGAATAAATCCATCTAAATCCATGAGGGTTTCATTTTCTTTCATTGAAGTGGATCAAAGGTACTCTTCCATGAGATTTGATTCCTTGGTCTCCAAGAACCATGATTTAGAGGAATAATGGATGTATACTCTTATTTCATCCATAATAACTCCTGGAGGATGATTATCTTCATAACCATCCTCCAAAGAAATCATTTCTTCCGATGTGGGAGGCTCACCTTCTCTAAGAAACACAAAATGATTCTGATAACCATTATAAAAAACTCCATCATTACAAATGACATCTTAAGAGGGATTCTTTCTGGCCTTGCCTATAGCCTATACATCATGAGGCCTTATTAGGTTTGAAATATGCACTAGTATTTATATAGATTCTTGTCCCAATAAATACCCCAACTATGAAAGTTCCTAACAATTGACAATAGAATATACATCATTACATATTTCATGTATCGTGACCTCTTTACAATCGAATCTCACAACATCTTCTAATTAAGAAGATTACCTTGAGAATATTTTCAACACATCACACACCCCCTCATCTTCCCCTAAGCCTCCTTATACTTCCTTGGATGTTGATTTGGCACCCAAGTCATGCCTCAAATGAGAAAAAATATTCTCAACCCATGGTTTTGAATCTAAACGACTTGCCTCCTTTTTGAAAATAGAAGGATGTACCAATTCCCCATCACACTACGGATCCACTATGTGGACATTTCATGTTAAAATGACATTCATGTTATGACCAATATTCCTTCCATCATGAATGGAAAGATCATCACCCATTGATAGAGGGATCTCTTGCGAATCACAAATGTCCTTCCCATTGAAATCCTCATAGATCATCGATCTGTCCCCATTAAAAGAATTCAAAACTAGCATAGATATACCTATACAATGACATCACTAGGAAGTGTGACCTTGGAAGAAGTAGGTAGAATAGTAACGGGTACAGGAATAATAAGAAAACGTCTATTTGAGTCTATATTCTCCTTCGATTGTAATCCAAATTAAATCAAAATTAGGTTTAGAAATGTCAACCTCATCACAAATTTGGGGTTCAATAGGATCGAAGAATGATTTTTTCCTAGTACTCACAACCTAGAAATGACCCCTAATTTTTCCTAAAATCTAAATGATAGAAGAATTTTGGATGGATAGTTAAAAACCTAGAAGACATACCCATATTTTCCTTATCTATGGGTCACGATTCAAATTCATATCTAATGACCACTAAAGGAGAAATAAAGGGAAGTTTTTGACTGAGCGTGAGCTACTATACCATATGAGGGCCAAATATTCATCAGAGGAAAGAAAATCATCATTTTTCATGAAATAATGAATCATATTTTAGCAATGAAATAATGTATATATTGATTTTTTTATATTTCATATGTGTAAAATAATATATAAATTGATAATATTAACATTTGTTAAGGTATAAATAATAATTATATACATTGGGTCATTACATATTAAACTTATATTATTCTTAACATTCTGGAAATTATGGATCCATGATCAATGTACGTTGAAACTACCAAATAAAAAAAATAAGAAAAACTAAAAAATTATTTTCTGGAATAATGATTTTAAAAAATAAATTTTTATAAATGGGTTATAAAATATATTAAGAGAATAATATATGGTATAATTTATATGAGTATGGTTATTTAATTGATATATAATATTACAATACTTATTATATAACTGGTACAAAAACATATGGAGGAATTCAAACTTGATGTGAGGGTTTATTTCATAATTTCATCAATATTAGATATTTCCTGTGATTATGTCCCCAGTGAGATAAATTATTTTCTATTTATATCTAATAATTAATATATATTCTTATCTTATTTTTATTATTATAGAATAATTTATTTAATTTCAATTTATTATCTTTAATTAATAAATATCCTGAAATAATGTTTTTATGGGAAACTAAAATTTTTTTCTACTTGGTTTGGGATATTTCTCTTATGTTTCCAAGTTATTTTTAAAATTACTAACATAATGTTTTAAAATTATACAATTATTTATTAAATAAAATTTTACTCATGATTTAGTTTTTAGAAAATGGTTCAAAATGAATCTTTTTTTCATCTTTTGAATGAGGTAATTTTTGACCTCTTTATAATAGTATGAAAGTAATGTTTATTTTACATATACAACATGATAAGAATTAACCCCTCATTGAACACCCATTTATTTTTATCCTCCATTATTTTTCTATAAGTTTGTTTTTAATTAAAATATTTTTCCTAATATTTATGATATCTTTTAGATTTTAAATAAGTGATTTCCAAGTGAAAAAGGTATTTTATATAAGAGATTTTCCAACAATATTTTTTAAGTATATTCATCTATGTCAAAATTATTTGATGAATTTTATTATTTTCTTGGGTTAAACTATTTTGACATTGTTCTCCATATTTATATTTATGGGTCTTGAATATTTTTCTTTATTATTTAGTTTATTAACATATCAAAAGCTAGATTTCAATATAAATGTTTAAATTGATTATGTTTCACCCCTTTCATACAATAAATGCATTAGACATAGTAAGTGATGTTCGGGCCATTATATAGCCTCATAATACAATAGTAAGTCTCATGAGACAAACTAATTTGGGTATTTGGCAGAGGCCTTACCCATTAATGTATGATGTCTTATCACGATGAATTGATGGAAATTTTATGATGTCTGCAATTATTCATGCAATCAATATTAAAATAGTTATTATTATCAATGTGATTATTTATGTTTGTTATGTTATTTTATAGATTTTATCTCGTTTTTTATGGAATTACTTATATGGTATATTTTATTATTGTATATCTCAACCATATAATTCATTTTTTAGATACATCGTGCTAGCTTCCACTGTGCACATACCCCTACTAAGCATCTACGATCACCCCTTACATATGTATATTTTCCCTAGGATTATAGTAAGTGTATTAAGATTTATATATAGGGGATATTCTACTGAGAATAATGGTTTTGTCAATAAAAATACTATATTGTAATTAATGTTATCAAATTTAATGTGAGATCTATGTATATATCTAGTTTTCCAAGACTACAAAACTATTTGATCCTTTCAGATGAAACCGATTATATCTAGTATCATTGTAATAAAGTAACCGCTAAACTTGGGATACTAAAATCAAGGTATTTATAGTTGGTATCATGTGTTTTTTAGTAAAAACCTTGAGAAATGTATTTATCTAAACATATATTTAATGATATTCTTAGGATCAATCACATTTTCATTACAAACCATTATAAAGGATTTGAAATTATAATTATGACTTGAGAATATTCCTAATGAAACCATGTTTATGATTATATGATTTTTTATAAAGAAATTCAATTTATTTTAAGTGATTCCCTAGTTTTTAAATTATAAATTATGATTCATAATGTTATGATCTAATATAGTTTATTCAACTATTTAGATATGGTTCCTAGTGGAGGGAATATAACTGATACTGATATATGTAATTGATGAAGGGATTTCCCTCTAAGGAAAGATAATGAAGCAGTAACTGGATCTACAGATAGAGATGAAGAAAGTATAGATATATTGAGATCGATAATTTTGTTTATGACAAATAAACAATCTCATATGGAGAATCGTACTGATCCATAATATAATGTAACAATTTTAGGCCACTGTATGCATCAATAACCATCATCATTCAATGGATCTATAAATCCATTTGTAGTTGAGTATTGTATCTGCTCCTTAGAGTATATATTTCTTTCATTGGGAAGTAATTAAAGGGATATGGTTTTCATGTATGTTTATCATCTCTCAAGTATTGGGGATCAATGGTGGTCATCGATTCAAAAAATTAAGGTTGAGGTGGAAATAGAGAGAAAGCAATGGAAGGATTTTAAAGAACATTTCATAGAAAAAAATTTTCATTAGGAATAATGAGTGGATATGGAGATACAATTTATGACTATGAGGAAATGAAAGAGTAAAATGTTGCGATGTATAAATCCAACAATACAAGGGAAGGAAGTCATGTTGGGGACTGCATTAATTATTAAAATATTAACATTGGCCATTTCTTTTCTGGGATAAAAGAAATCATTTAAAGGCCACTAGTCTCCTAATACTTCTCAACATATAAGGATATATTATCATGTTCCATAAACAAAGAATAATAATTTTCTTTATAATATGACTTTAATGGATTTAATGATAAGAGGAGGATAATCAAGAACTCTAGAAATGGAAATTTAGAAAAGGGGATAAAGGGAAGGCTGAAATTTAAAATTTGTAACAAAAATGGAAATAAAAACATTGAACATAATTTAAATCAATGGCAGTATTATTTAGTAGTGGATAGAAAGCACCAAAATCTCATGATTGAAAGGGTAGTAAAGATGCTTTAAATGCTCAATAAATTAAATTTAGGGCAGTAGAAAAAATATTTATCCATGCATAAAGGGTGTTTTCCCTAAAAGTGGTTGTAGTAGAAAGGCCAAGTTTATGTGATTAAAAAATATAAGTTTGAAGTTCCAATGTATTTGGTGGTAGGTACATTAAGAATATCCTTAAATTTTTCTGATTTTTTATTAGGTTATGGATCTTCGCACTCTTTTATATCTTCCATGTTTTCCAAGAATATTGGATATTTCCCTAGAACCTTTAGAATATTTTTATCAGTCATGACTCCCAGTAGAAGTGTTATAATAATAATGATGTGTCTATTAGTTCCCATTATGACTCATAAACATTCCAAATTATTTTAATTCATTATTATACCTATGGTTTATATTGATATAATACTTGGTAATGATTGTATTTCAAAATATGAAACAAAAAATTACATCAAGGATAAGAAAATTATGATTTGTAGTGGAGATGTGTACTTCCATAGATATAAATGAGACACTTCATCATCCATGTAAATTCCAGATCCACCCCTAGTTTCTTTTCTAAATGAGATTTTTTGGAAAGAAGGGAAGACAAAATCTATAGATGGAAAAAGTGACCTAAAAATTGAGAATGTACCTATTGTATATGAATACATTGGTTTATTTTCTAATGAATTACCTAAAAATACACTATAGTGTGGTTTTTACATTTTTATTGATCTAATACATGATGAAATATATATATCAAAGACTCCCCATATAATAGACACTATGTAATTAGGGGAATTGAAGAAAAAACTATAGGAGTTGTGTCATTTGGGATTTATACCCCCTGTTGTTTCACCTTTTGGTAGAACCTATTATTTTTTAATAATAATGATAGATCAATGAGAATATGAATTTATTATAGGAAAATAAATGTTTTTAAAATAATGAACAAGTATCCTCTACCTTGGGATGATTTCTTATTTGATAAACATCATGAAGATCGATATTTTTCAAAGATTTACCTATTTTTGTGTATTATTAATTGTGAATAATGGAAAAATATATTTTCATTATATAATTTCAAAAAAGATATTGACATTACATGTTTACTGTAATTCTATTTTGATTGACTAATGCACCATTTTTTTGTTGATCTAGTGAATAGTGCATTGAAGGAATATCTAGCCCACATTATCTCTACGAATGCAACATTTATTGATACGAAGAATAAAATTTTAGTCCAAGAATATCAAAAATGAATGAACATAATAGAGTTTTATAGTTTATTTATTTTGGGAGGTTACTATCAGTGATTTGTTCAAATATTTACCTTATTGTCTAACCTATTATACAAGATTACTTATAAAGTGGTTATGTTTATGTAACACCCCAAGCATCCATGATATGTTTCCCTTTGAATAATGTAATAGCGTGCATTGTATGCAACTTCGAGATTCTAACACACCACGACCAATCAAACTAATCGTTACGAATAGTAATACCAAATTTTTGAAATTTTATAAAATTTATCTTTCAATATGGACTTCATTCATGAACTCGGAATATCGAAATTTTCTTAGGGTAAATTTTTGGTACTTTTCTGAAAACATTCAATTTTTAATGAATAGTTAAAAACACTGAGTTTTTGTTTAAAACTGACCTTTTTTTAAATAAATAATTATTTATATAAATTGTTTTATGTAAAAATAGATAAATAATACCTATATATGTTCAATTTAATTCATTGGAGTCATTTTGTAATAATATTAGATATATAAATTTTTTATCGAACTATTTACAGTCTTTTACCCACCTCCTAGGAGCATTTGAGAATTTTTATAAAACATAATTTTATAGAATCTATGAGTGGAGATTAAAAAATTTGAGAAACATGGCTGATATCAGTAAGAAAATTGTGGTTCAATAAGATGAAAATAATTTTTGGTGAATAGTAACTTTTGGCTTTTATTTACCAAGATTAAAAGTAAATAGGATAATTAAGGGTAAAAATGATATCATAATTACCCTAATACATTTACTAATTCTATTTAATAAGAGAAATTAGACCAAAAAAACCTTAGGAATAAAATATGATCCTTTAGGTCCACTTGGATTTGATTAGGACATTTATTATTATTTTATTTAAATAAGAGTTAAAAGAGTTAAAATCAAAGTTTAATAACTAAACCATTTTTAATATAGGGTTATAAATAATATAAATTCAACAATAAATATTCATTAGAAATATAATAATATTTCCAACATAATTATATTTTATTTATAATTTTTAGACATTAAATAATTTAATTTATTTATGACACGATGATGACACAATAATCACCTTTATATTGAAATATTAAAATAATCGATATTATAAATATCCAAATAAATGTAATTTGAGATTTTGGATGAATTAAAATAATTTTATATGTTAATATGACATTTAATGGTCGATTAAATGATTTTTTTCAAAGTAATAATGCACTTATGAATTAAATAAAAAATACCAAATAGTGTCAAAATTGACATAAAAAAGATCTTAAAACAAATATTATATTGTTAATTGATGTTCTATTCCTAAAAATATATGGTTCATCCAAAGGGATTAAATAATATTATATATGTCATTAATGAACCACTTGAGGTTTTCTTGGATTTTTATAGTATGTTTATTAACCGTATAATATAAAAATACAAAGATGCATGGTAAATGTCAAACTATTTAACTAAGAGTTAAACTTAAATGATAGGTTAATATGGTGACCCAAACCTATCTAAAACCAATTGGTTGAGAGATTTTATATCGATCTCCACCTTATCCTTTAAATAATTTATTTTTCAGCCATTATAAATAGAAAATGTTTTTATTATAAAATAATATTTCACACTTTTCCTAAAGTGACCCTCACCTCTCTTATTAAAGGGAACCTCCACTTATCTCAAATTCACACCATCAAATCCATTTGGCTCGGCCAAACCCTACCCAAATATCCTCTCAACTGTCCTCCCTTAATCCTACAGGCCTTCCTTTAGTTATAAATCTAACCTAAGGATCCCTTTTGATCAAATCAAAAGAAAGAACCCGAAGAAGAGGTAAATATTTCATCACCTCTTTCATGTTCTTTTCTTCTTCCACTTCCTCTTTCTTTGTTGTTTCCATTCTAAAATAATAATTCCAGAATTTTATATATATTGTGATGTTATTTCTAATATGGTACAACCGTATTTATTATTCTATCCATCCTATAAATGAAAAATTCACCATATGTGCGTATATACGGATTACCATCTTCACATCGTGGCATAATTTGTTATTCAAACACTTCATCTTTTGTATGGGTATAATATTGAGTATAAATGATGTAAATAATATATATAAAATGAAAATTATTCTGTATATATGATATACCATCCAATTACATACTATTTTAATATCAAAAGAATGATATTGTTTCTCATGCGTACGTACGATTTACCGTCTCCACGAACGTGATGAGATTAATTCCCCATCGTATCCATTCAAGACTAATTTTCATTTGATGATTAAAAAAATTATGTTTGAAGTAATAAATATCCTTCTAAATATTAATAATATAAATCCTATACATAAAAATATTACATACTTAACAAAGCATATAAAGGAAAACTAATCAATTAACACCTGAAAAGATGATACTACTAACATATTATTAATAAAGAAAATATTATAATATCATATATGATATCATATTTATGTATAAAGTTCTTGTATAATTTATTAACAATGTTCTAAATATTATACAGGAGTTTAACATACCATCAAATAAAAAAAAGTACAAGGTAAGGATTAATTTTACAATATCTTTATTATCTGATGTTGTTTTTTCGTAAGTATCTATTGGGACATTTTTATCATCCACATCCATGTTTCTTTAATATGTATTCCAAAACATTTTTATTAATTACTAGACTATGGGTTAAATTCATTTATACCCTTGTTTGACTTTTTATAAAAGGTTTGAAAGGAATATTTATTTCATTTTGCAAACAAGTTACCTTATGTCATTTTCGACAAAATTATGGTAAGAATGTTTTTTAACTTATACTGTGGGTATGACTATTTTTTGACATTATAACATCGTTTAAGATTCTCTTACAATATTATTATAATATTTTCAAAATAAATGTTTTCTTTTATATTTATATGACATTTAAATGATTTCAAAATAAGAAGATAAATTTCTCTAAAAAAAATTTTGATTGCATCTATATCAACATCCTTTGATGGATTGCAAGATTATTTGAATTCGATTTATTATGATACAAAACGTCCATATTATATTTATGGTTTTCTAATATGTTTGACTATGGATGTGTTATTTTTATACCATTCAGGGTTTATGGATAAATTATTGACATTTCGTATGATAGTTTTAATAAGAATGTTTATGTTATGTTCAGACCTTTTCATATGAGGAATGCATTGGACATAGTAATTGATGGGTGGAGCCTGATATAGATCCATGAAGCATCAGTAGGTATAATGAGACAAAATAGTGTCTTGGCACAAGGCCTTGACAAAATCTTATTTGTAGTCTTGGTACAAGTCCTTGACTATGTGGTTATGAAGTCTGGAATTATGCATTCCATCATTATGAAAGTGGCTATTGATATTGCATGTGATTATTAGAATAGTAAAATATACATGTTAATAAGTAAATGTAATTATATGATTTTATATTTTCCATATTATGCTCAAGTTCATGTTTTAAAGTCCTTTTTTAGTCTTACATTTTCTTAAATGTTTATGCTTATTTATGAAAGTTTATGCTATATTTTTATCCTTACTGAGCATCTGAGCTCAACCCTTTCTATGTTTTATTTTCCCATGGATGCAAAGAAGTATATTATGAATGACCTACAGGGATAGTATAAGTTATATGAGTGTATCTTATGGAGAATATGTTTTTTTAGTTTTTCATTTTATAATGTAATGTAAAACTTATGAATGTATCTAGTATTTCCAAGGCTACTAAACTAAATGGTATTTTGATACTTGATATTTTGTGATCCTGACAAGGATATATAATAATGAACCAAATATGGGTAACTAGGGTCAGGGTGTAATAGTTGGTGTGAAAGGATGTTTAGTACAAACCCTGGAATCTAGATTTTAAAAAACTCTGATTAGAGTACATTACCCTGAGATAGACTTTGAGAATTAGTATAGAAGAACTTCTTAGAATTTTGGTACTATATAGATTTTTGTGAGTTTTAAAAGCAATGCATCCCTGTCTAGATACGAGAAAGTAGATTCGGCTCTCGGACAGATGTACGTAGGGGTAAAACCCAAAAACACCACTTTGAGCTAGACTCGAACGAGAACTGGTGCACGAAAATGGGCCTTGATGCACATTTGGTTACGACACTCCCAGGGGATATGCTTAGAATAATTCTCTTTTTCTTTAAAAACAATTATGAATGGATTAAGAGTATATACTTCCTCAAAGAATTTTTTTATGATTATTGAATATATCTATAAACTTTTCAATTGATGTAAACTATTTTACACGTTTGGAATTATGTATTGTGATTCATAAACTAATCTAGTGTATGACATTGTTTAGAAATGGTTCCTAGTTAAAGGAATGGTAACCATATCAATGCACGTAATCCATGTTGGGATTACTCTTCTACTCAAGATAAATATAGTGGTGCTGGTGAAGCAACTGGAGCTGATCAGCTTATCACCATATCGGGACAACTCATTCAGGTTATGAATAATAACCTTACCTGTATGGAGAACCCAAATCCACAATGTGGAGGATCAGTGTTAGACTGATTAATGAGGAAAAAACCACCAACATTCAATTGGAGTACAAATCCATTAGTATTTTACCAATGGATAAATTCCTTAGAGAAAATATTTCATTCTTTCGGGAGTAGTGAAAGGGAAAAAGTTTTCATGACAGTTTATCTCCTCACGGGAGATATAGATCAATGGTGGTCATTAATTCAAAACACAAAAAAAAAGATCATGAAGTATCAAATATGGAATGGATGGAATTTAAAGTGATTTTCTTAGAAAAATACTTTCCTTGTGACCATCGAGCGGATATGGAAAGATAATATCTGAGTCTAAGGAAAAAAGAGGATGAGAATGTCGCAAAATATGAGGCTAACATTACAAGGTTAGCAAGGCATGCATCAGATTATATACGTAACCCTAGGAGTAAGAAAGATTGATTCATTGATGGGTTAAAACCATTTATTTATCGAGAATTAGTCTCACAATCCTTATCATCATACGAAGATGTTGTCTCATGTGCTATCAAGACAAAAAAACAATTCTCTAAGTCTTGAAAAATTAATGTAGAGCCGGAGAAGAAGTAATCTAATGAACACTTTGGAAATGTAAATAATGGGAAGAAGGGAAAAGTTTAATATCTATCCTATAGTAAATGTGGGAAGAATCACCCTGGTACTTTCCTGAAGGGAATGGGAGTCTGTTACAAGTGTGGTGAAAAAGGCCGCCAAGATCATGATTATAAGGGGAAGAAAGAGGCGGTCAATGTTGAATGCTACAATTTTAGAAAAAAGTGGAATTATGAAAATGAATGACCTATGTTCGAAGGGAACTTACCTTAGAAAATTCCAAGGGAGTAAGGCTAAGCTTATGAAATCACTACTATTGAGGTTGAAGCTCTGAAATACGTGGTGGCATATAATTTAATGGTTTCTTCAAGTTTATCCAATGATTTATTAGATTCTGGATTATCAAATTCTTTCATATCATCCCAGTTTACTAAGAAAATTAGATATTTTCAATTTGACTAAACAAGGTATTTCTCAGTCAAAAAACCCAAGGGAAGAATCATCACAATAAAGTTTTGTGAATCAGTTCCCATTAGGGCATATAAATGTTCATTATCTGCTGATCTCATTGTCATACCAATGATTGAATTTGATATTATCCTTGGTATGGATTTGATTTCAGAACATGATGTGAAAATATATTTTAAGAAGAAGGAGGTTACAATTTTCATTGATGATAAGGAGTACCTTATCTTTAGAGCAGAAATGTCACCACCTAATTCTTATCTAGATCCACCCCTAGTTTCTCTACTAAATTCAATTATTGGGGAAGAAGAGAATAAAATAACTATGGGTGAGGAAAAGAACGTTTGAATAGATGACATACATATTGTGTAAGCATATGTTTATTGTTTCTAGAATATTTACTTGGACATCTAATGGAATGATAAATTGAGTTTTACATTGATTTAATTCCTGGTTCAAGGCCCATATCGAAGACCCTTTATAGAATGGACATTGTGGAATTAGTGGAACTAAAGAAACAACTAGAGGAATTGAATAATAAGGGATTTATTCTCCCTAGTGTTTCTCCATGGGGATCCCCTGTCCTTTTGGTTAAAAAGAAAGATGAATCTATAAGGTTGAGCAATGACCATAGAGAGATCAATGCTATAATAATAAAGAAAAAGTATCCCCTACCTCGCATTGATGATTTATTTGACCAACTTCATGGAGCTCAATATTTTTCAAAGACTGGCCTATGATCTGGATATCATGAATTGTGTGCGAAGAAGGAAGACATTCTAAAAACAGTATTTTGAACTTGGTACGGCCATTACGAGTTTATAGTAATTCCTTTTGTGTAGACTAATTCCCCCTCTATTTTCATGGATCAAATGAACAAATATTTATAGGAATATATTGATGGCTTTGTAGTGGTATTTATTGATGATATCCTGGTATACTCCAAAATCTCTTAAGAGCCTGAAAATCACTTGCGCACCATTCTGAAAAACATCAGATGAAATGAATTATACTTCATGTTTAGCAAGTTTTAATTCTTTCTTCAAGAGATTTCTTTTCTTGGCCATATTGCCTCTAAGGATAAAATATCTATTTATCCTTCAAAGACCAAGGCAATCCAAAAATTTCTAGCACCGACAAGTATAACTGAGATATGAAATTTTATTGGTTTAGTAGGTTATTATCATCATTTTGTCCAGAATTTTTCCCGATTGGCTAACCCATTAACCAAGAACACACGTAAAGGGGTTAAATTAGTTTGAAAAAAATTGTGTGAGGAATGTTTTGAAGAATTGAAGAGAATATTAGTCAATTATTCTATCTTGACTGTACAATCAGAGAATGATGGGTCTGTTATTTATAGTAATGCTTCAAAGAATGTACTTGGTTGTGTCCTTATGCAGAATGACAGAGTTATTGCCTATGCATACCAATAGTTAAAAATTAATGAGAAAAACAATCCTACTCATGATCTTGAGTTAACAACTGTAATATTTTCTCTTAAAATATGGAGACACTATCTCTATGGGGAAAATGTGAGATTTATACTAATCACAAGAGTTTAATATATATTTTATCAAAAAATGAACTCAACATGAGGCAAAGGTGATGGCTTGAACTACTCAAGGATCATGATTTCCCAATACACTACCACCCAGGGAAGGCAAATAAGGTGGAAGATTCTTTGAGAAGAAAGGATCAAGGAGTTTTGAAAAAGATGAGAGTTGAAAGGGATCCTATTTTCATGGATCTAGTAAAAATGGATATGGGAATCAACATGGATGGTGAAACATCAATTTTTTATAAATTGGTTGCCAAACTATCTTTATAGGAAAGGATAAAAAGTACTCAGAATGATGATGAGGATTTTGAAAATATGATTAATACTTTGAATGATGGGAGATTGTGTGACTTCATATATGAAGATGGAATTATGAAATTTGGGAATAGACATTGTGTTCCCAATTTACCTGATCTCAAAATGGAATTGTTGGTTGATTCTCATAGCTCCAATTTCTCTATACACCCTGGTAGCACTAAGATGTATATAGATTTGAAGGAAAAGTTTCGGTGGGACAATATGAATAGGGAGACTGCTGATTTTGTGTCAAGATGTATGGTTTGTCAACAAGTGAAAGCTGAAAGGAAACAACTTGGAGGATTCAGGCAACCTCTTCCCATACCTGAGTATAAATGGGATAATATTATGATGGAATTTGTCATGGGGCTACAAAAGACTCCTAGAAGGAATGATGCAATATGGGTCATTGTTTATTGTTTTAACAAGTTAGAAAATTTTCTAGATATAAGAGATGATTTACCACTTGAACATCTAGCAAGACTATATATTAATGATGTTTTAATACATCATGGAGTACCCTTATTTATTGTTTCTGATCATGATCCCCATTGTACATCAATATTCTGAAAAAAGTCTTCAGAAAGACCTGAATACTGAACTTCATTTGAGCACTGCCTACCACCCCCAAACCAATGGAAAATAAGAACGGTCTATTAAAACATTAGAAGAAATGTTTAGATCTTTATCAATTAACTTTCAAGGTATGTGGGATCAATATTTACCTCTGGTATAATTTTCCAATAACAATAGCTTCCATTAAAATATTCAGATGGCACCATAAGAAGAGTTATATGGAAAGAGATGTCGCACACCAACATGTTCGGATGATGTTGGTGAAAGAAAACTTGTAGGCCCAGAACTTGTTGAGGAAACAATGGAAAAGGTGAATGTTATCCAAAGCCACATCAAATCAGTCCAATGTAGACAAAAGATCTATACCGATAGCTGAAGGAAGGATTTGGAATTTCAAGTAGGAGACCATGTTTTCATGAAGGTATATCCATTTAAGGGTGTTATATGTTTATGTAAGAAGGGTAAATTGAGTCCCAGGTACATCAGACCTTTCAAAATTATAGAACGAATTGGAGTTGTAGCTTATCATTTTGCAATGCATCCAAGTCTCTCCAAAGTTTATGGTGTGTTCCACATATCACTGTTGAGAAAATACATGTCAGACCCAACGCTTGTACTCACCAATGATGAAATTGAACTAGAACGTGATCTATCTTATTGGGTAAATCATGTCAAAAATTTTGATACAAGAGAACAATTTCTAAGAAGCTGGGTGACTCGTTTGGTAAAAGTTCTATGGAGAAACCATATGATGGAAGAGGAAACGTGGGAACCAGAGGAACTAATAATGAAGAACCACCCGGATCTTTTTGTGCGGTAGTATTCTAGAAATTTCGAGGATGAAATTATTTGATGGAGGCAAGAATGTATCACCCCAAGCTTCCACGGTATGTTTCCCTTTGAATAATGCAATACCTTTCATTGTACCCAACTTCGAGATTCTGACACACCGCGACCAATCAAACTAGCTATTATTTATAGCAATTCTCACTTTTTAAAATTTTATTGAATTTATCCTTCAAAATGTACTTCATTTTTGGACATGGAATATCGAAATTAGCTTAAGGTGAATTTTTGGCATTTTTATGAAAACTTTCAATTTTTGATGAATAGTGAAAAGCACAGCGTTATTGTTTAAAACCGAAATTTTATTCAAATAATTAATTATTTTATTTAAATTTATTTTAAGTCAAAATAGATACATAATACCTATATATGTTCAATGTAATTCATTGGAGTAATTTTTTAATAATATTATATATATAAAATTTTTATCGAACTATTTACCATCTTTTACCCACCTCCAATGAGCATTTGCAAATTCGCATAAAACATAATTTTACAGCATTTTTGAGTGGGATTTCAAAAATTTGGGAGATGCGGTTGATATCAGTAAGAAAAATTTTGTTCAATAAGATGAAAATAATTTTTGGTGAATAGCAACTTATTATTTTTTTTACCACGGTTAAAAGTAACAGGGTAATTAAGGGTACAAATTATATCATAATCACCCTAACACATGTCTTAATTCTACTGGATAATTGAAATTCCACCAAAAAAACCTTAGGAATAAAATATGATCCTTTAGGTTCACTTGGATTAGATTAGGGCATTTATTGTTATTTTATTTAAAAAAGAGTTAAAAGTTTTAAAATCAAAGATTAATAACTAAACCATTTTTAATATAGTGTTATACATAATATAAATTTGATAATAAATTTTAATTATAAATATAAAAAGATTTTCTACATAATTATATTTTATTTATAATTTATATACATTAAATAATTTAATTAATTTATGACACAATAATAAGGCAGTAATTACCTCAATAATGAAATATTAAAATAATTGATATTTTAAATATCCAAATAAATGTAATATGAGACTTTTGATGAATTAAAATGATTTTATAGGTTAATATGACATTTTTGGTTTAATTAAATTAATTTTTTGAAATAATAATGTTGTTATAAATTTAAAAAAACAAAATACCAAATAGTATCAAAATTGACATAAAAGAGTTTTTAAAACAAATATTATATTATTAATTGATATTCTATTCCGAAAAATCTATGGTTCGGACAAATGGATTAAATAATATTATATATGTCATTAATGAACCTCTTGATGTTATCTTGAATGATTATAGTAATTTTATTAACAAGAAAATATAAAAATACAAAAGAGACATGGTAAATGTCAAACTATTTTCTTGTGAGTTAAATCTAAACGATAAGGTTAATATGGTGACCCAAACCTCTCTAAAAAATATTGTATGAGCTATTTTAGACCCATACCCTCTTTAGACATTAAATAATTTATTTTTGAGACATTAGAAACTGAAAACTATTTTATTTTAAAATAATATTTCATGCTTTTCCTAAAGTGACCCTCACCTCTCTTATAGAAGGGCACCTCCCATTCTCTCAAATTCACACCTTCAGAGCCATTTGGATCAGACAAAACCTACCCAAATATCCTATCAACTATCCTCCCTTAATCATAGAGGAATTACTTTAGTCATAAATACAACCTACAAAGCCCTTTTGATCAAATCAAAAGGAAGAACCCGGAGAAAAGGTAAATATTTTATCACCTCTTTCATGGTCTTTTCTTCTTCCAATTCCTCTTTCTTTGTTTTTTCCCTTATAAAATAATAATTCCAGTATATTCTATATATTGTGATGTTATTTTAAATTTTTTAATACAATATTTATTATTCTATCCATCTTATAAATGACAATGTCACCATACGTGTGTACGTACAGATTACCAACACTATGTCATGGTGTAGTTTTTTAATCAAACACTTCATCATTGGGATGAGTATAATAATGAGTATAAATGATTTAAATAATAAATATAACATGATAATTATTATTTATATATGATATAACATGCAATTATATATAATTTTTCTATCAAAAGAATGATATTGTCGCTCGTGCGTACGTACAGATTACCGTCTCCATGAACGCGATGAGATTCATTCCCCATCGTATCCATTCAAGACAAATTTTCATTTGATGATTAAAAAAATAATTATTAAAGACTTAATATCATATTTAATATGAATTAAAATAATCATATCCACAACAAACATTACCTATGTAACAAATCATATAAAGGAAAATGAATCAATTAACACCTGAAACGATGATATTACTAAAATATTATTAAAAAAGAAATAATATAAGATCATATATGATATCATATTTTTTTAAATAGTTCTTGTATAATTTAATAACAATATTTTAACTATTATAAAAGAGGTTAACATACCATCTACTAAGTAAAAGTACAAGGTAAGGGTTAATTACACAATCTCTTTATTATCCGAGATTGTTTTTACGTAAGTATCTATTGGGACCTCTTTATCATCCACATACATGTTTCTTAAAAATTTATTCCAAAACATTTTTGATAATTACTAGAATATGGATTAAATTAATTTATAATATTTTTTTACATTTTATATATGGTTCGAAAATAATCCTTCAGTCTTTTTCCAAACAAGTTACCTTATGACCTTTTCGACAAAATTAAGGTAAGACTGTTTTTTAACTTATACTGCGGGTTCGACTATTTTCCGCCATTATAACATCTTCGAAGAATCCCTTAGAATCGTATAAGAATATTTTAAAAATAATTGTTTTCTTTTATATCAATATTACTTTTAAATGATTTTAAAATAGAAAGAAATATTTCTCTAAAAAAATGTTTTTATTTCACTATGTAAACATCCATTGATGGATTGTAAGTTTATTTGAATTTGATTTATTATGATACAAAACATCCATATTATATTTAAGGTTATGTGATATGTTTGAATGTGGATGTGTTATTTTTATACCATTCGTGGTTTATGGATAAATTATTGAAATTTCATATGCTGTTTTTAATACGAATGTTTATGTTATGTTTAAACCTTTTCATATGAGGAATGTATTGGACTTAGTAAGTGACAGTTGTATCCCTCTATAGATCTTCAATGAATTGGTAGGTCTCATGAGACAAAATAGTGTCTTGGAATAAGGCCTTGACAAAATCTTATTTGTAGTCTTGGCAAAAGGCCTTTACTATGTGGTTTTGAAGTCTGGAATTATCCAATCCAACATTATGAAAGTGGCTATTAATATTGCATGTGATTATTATACTAGTAAAATATCCATGTGAATAAGTAAATGGTATTATTTGATTTTATCTTTCCCATATTATGCTGAAGTTCATGTTTAAAATGATTTTGTTTTAGTCTTACATTTTCTTAAATGTTTATACTTATTTATGAAAGTTTCTGCTATATTGGTATCCTTATTGAGCCTCTGAGCTCACCCCTTTCTATGTTTTATTTTTTCTAGGATGTGAAGAAGTATATTATGACTGACCTAGAGGGATAGTATAAAGGATATGAGTGTGGCCTATGGATACTATGTTGTTGTTTTTTTCATTTTATAATGTAATGTAAAACTTATGAATGTATATTTTATTTCCAAGGCTACTAAACTAATCGGTATTTTGAGACTTGATTATTTGTGATCATTCCAATTTTAGGTAATAATGCACCGACATTGGGTAAATATGTTTGGGGAGTTACAGTTGGTATCAGAGGAAGTTTAGCACAAACCTTGGAAGCTAGATTTATAAAAATATGATTAGAGAACATTACCCTATGATAGAATTTGAGGATTAGTATAGGATAACTTCCTAGAATTTTGGTACTATAGATATTTTGTGATTTTTCCAAGAAATAAATACCTATAAGGATACTAGCAGGTAGAGGCGGCTCTAGCACAGATTTACCTAGGGGTAAAACCTGAAAACACCACTTTGAGCTTGACTCGAATGGGAACTGGTGCACGACAACAGGCCTTACTGCACTTTTGGCTATGACACTCCCAGAGGATATGCTTAGGATAATTATCATTTTCATTACAAACCATTATGAAGGGTTTATGAGTATATACTTCCTCAAAGATTTTTTTTATGATTTTGGATTACATCCATAAACTGTTCAATTTATGTTAAGTGTTTTACAAGTTTGAAATTATCTATTTTAATTCAAAAACTAATCTACTATATTCCATTGTTTAGAAATTCCACCTAGTTGAAGGAATGAAAACCATATCAATGCATTTAATCTATGTAGGGATTAACCTCCTACTAAATATAATTATACTGGAGCGGGTAAAGAAACTGAAGCTGATCAGCTTATCATAATACTTGGACAACTCACTCAGGTTATGAATAATAACTTTACCCATATAGAGAACCCTAATCCACAACGCGGAAGATCAATTTTATACTTCTTCATGAGGCAACAACCACCAAAATTCAATGGGAGTAAAAATCCATTAGTAGATGAGCAATTTCTAAATTACTTAGAGAAAATATTTCATGCTTTGGGGAGTAGTGAAAGGGAAAAAGTTGTCATGCTAGTTTAACACCTCACGAGAGATACAGATCAATGGTGGTCATTGATACAAAACAAAAAGAAAGATGATGAAGTATAAAATATGTAATAGAGAGAGTTTAAGAGATTTTCTTAGAAAAATACTTTCCCCATGACCATCGATCTGATATGGAAAGAAAATTTCTTTGTCTGTGGAAAAAAGATGATGAGAATGTCGCAAAATATAAGTCTAACTTTACAAGGTTAGCAAGGCATGCAACAGATTATATATGTAACCCAAGGAGTAATATTGATATATTCTTTTATGGGTTAAAACTATTTCTTCATCGAGCATTGGCCTCAAAATCCTTTTCATCATATGGAGATATTGTCCCATGTGATATCAAAAAAGAAAAAGACTTCCCTAAGTCTTAGAACTTTAAAGAAAAGAATGAGAAGAAGAGATCTGTTGAACACTCTGGAAATGGAAATAAGGGGAAGAAGCAAAAAAGTTGAATATCCATCCTACAGTAAATATGGGAAGAAACACCTCGGTACTTTCCTGAAGGGAATGGGAGTCTGTTATAAGTGTGGTGAAAAATGCCACCAAGATCATGATTGCAAGGGAAAGAATGAGGCTGTCAATGTTGAATGCTATAATTATAGAAAAAAGGGTAATTATACAAATAAATTCCCTAAGCATGAAGAGAACTTACCTTAGAAAAGGAAAAGGGAGAAATTCCAATATTATGTAATCACTATTACTGAGGTTGAAACTCTGAAAGACATGGTGGAAGGTAATTTAATGGTTTCCTCATGTTTACCCAATGCTTTATTTGATTCTGGATCATTGCATTGATTCATATCTTCTCAGTTTGCTAATAAAATTAGATATTTTCAGTTTGACATAACAAGGGATTTTTCATTCAAAACACCTAAGGGAAGTATCATGACAACGATATTTTTGGAATTAGTTCTCGTTAGGGAATATAAATGTTCTTTATCTCTTGATCTCATCATCATACCCATGATTGAATTTGATATTATCCTAAGTATGGATTGGATTTCAGACAATGATGTGAAAATTTATTATAAGAAGAAAGAGGTTACAAATTTTGATGATGATAAGGAGTACCTTATCTTTAGAGAAGAAATGCCACCTACTGATTCCTATCTAGATCCACCCCCAATTTCTCTACTAAATTCAATTTTTGGGGAGGAGTAGAAAAAAATAACTATGGGTGAGGAAAATATTGTTCGAATAGAGTATGTACCTATTTTACAAGAATATGTTGATGTGTTTCCAAAATATTTACCTAGACATCCTCTGGAATGAGAAATTAAGTTTTCCATTGATTTATTTTCTGGTTCAAGGCCCATATCGAAGACCACTTATAGAATGTCCAATGTGGGATTTGTGGAACTAAAGAAACAACTAGAGGAATTGATTAATAAGGGATTTATTCACCCTAGTGTTTCTCAATGGGGATCCCCTGCCCTTTTTGATAAAAATAATGACAGGTATATGTGGTTGTGAATTGACTATAGAGAGATCAGTGCTATAACAATAAAGACCAAGTATCCCCTACCTCGCATTGATGATTTATTTGACTATATTCATGGAGCTCAATATTTTTCCAATATTGACCTACAATATGGATATCATCAATTTTGTGTGAAGAAGGAAGAAATTAAGAAAACAACATTTTGAACCAGGAATGGGCATTAAGTGTTTACAGTAATGATTTTTGGGCTGACTAATGAATCATCTATTTTCATGGTTCTAATGACCTGAGTTTGCAAGAAATATCTTGATGACATTGTAATGGTATTTATTGATGATATCCGAGTATACTACAAAATCAATGAAGATTAAGAAAATCAATTGCGCACCATTCTGAAAATCGTCATAAGAAATAAATTATATGGGAAGTTTAGCAAGTTTTAATTCTAGCTTCAAGATATTTCTTTTCTTGGCTATAATTTCTATAGGGATGGAATATCTGTTGATCCTTCAAAGACCAAGGAAATCCATGAATTTCCTGCTCCGATGAGTATAACTGAGACACATAGTTTTATTGGTTTAACAGGTTACTATCTGCGTTCTGTCCATAATTTTTCCCGATTGGCTTACCCATTAACCAAGATCACATGTAATGGGGTTAAAGTTGTTTGGAAAAAAGCCTGTGAAGAATATTTTGAATACCTGAAGAGAAGATTAGTCAATTATCCTATCTTGACTCTACCATCAGAGAATGATGGGTTTATTATTTGTAGTGATGCTTCAAAGAAATGACTTGGTTGTGTCCTTATAAATAATGATAAAGTTATTTGATATGCCTCACGACAACTAAAAAATCATGAGAAAAGATATCTTACTCATGATCTTGAGTTAGAAGATGTAATTATTTCTCTGAAAATATGGACACTATCTCTATGGTGAAAAATGTGAGATTTATACTAATCATAAGAGTTTGAAATATATTTTCTCACAAAAATTACTCAACATGAGGAAAAGGTGATGTCTTGAACTACTCAAGGTTTATTATTTCACAACACAATACCACCTGGGGATGTCAAATAAGGTGGTGGATACTTTGAGAAGAAAGGATCATAGAGTTTTGAACAAGATTAGAGTCGAAAGGGTTCTTAATTTTAGGGATCTATTAATGATGGATATCAGAATAACCATGGAAGGTGAAACATCAATGCCTTTTCAAATGGTAGACAAACCATTTTTACTAGATATGATAAAAATTTCTCAGACTAATGATGAAGAGTTTCAAAAGGAGAATAAAGTTGTTAATGATGGGAGATTGAGTGACTTCGTATATGAAGATGGAATTTTGAAATTTCGGAAGAGACTCTGTGTTCCCAATTTACCTGATCTAAAAATGGAATTGTTGGATAAGGCTCATAGATCTAATTTCTCTGTACACACTGGTAGAACTAAGATGTATAATGATTTGAAGGACGATTTTTTGTGGGAAAACATAAAGAGGGAGATTGCTGATTTTGTGTCAAGATATATGATTTTTCAACAAGTGAAAGCTATAAGGCAACAACCTGGAGGAGTTATGCTTCCACTTCCCATACCTGAGTGTAAATGAGATAATATTATGATGGACTTTTTCATGGGGCTAACAAAGGCTAATATAAGGAATGATGCAATATGGTTCATTATTGATCTTCTTACCAATTCAACACATTTTATTGCTATAAGATATGATTTAACACTTGAACTTCAAGCATGACTATATATTAATGAAGTTGTAAGACATCATGGTGTACCCTAATTGATTGTTTCTGATAGTGATCCCCGTTTTACATCAAGATTCTGGAAAGTATTTAAAAATACATGGATACTGATCTTCATTTGAGCACTGCCTACCACCCTCAAATTGATGGAAAATCAGAACAGACTATTCAAAACTTATAATACATGTTGAGATCTTTCTCACATAACATTCAATGTATGTGGGATAAATATTTACCTCTGGTAGAATTTGTCTATAAGAATAGCTTCCATTGAAGTATTCTGATAGCACCATATGAAGCGTTATATGGAAAGTGATGTCGCACACCAACTTTTTGGGATGATGTTGGTGAAAGAAAACTCGTAGCCCCATAACTTGTTGAGAAAACAATAGAAAAGGTAAAGGTTTTCCCAACCCACATCAAATCAGCCCAAAGTAGGGAAATGATCTATGCTGATAACCGAAGGAAGGATTTAGAATTTCAAGTAGGAGACCATGTTTTCTTGAATGTATCATAATGGAATGGGGTAATACGTTTCGGTAAGAATGGTAAATTGAGTCCCAGGTACATCAGAACTTTCGAAATTCAAGAACGAATTAGAGTTTTAGCTTATCGTTTGGAAGTGCCTCCAAGTCTCTAGAATGTTCATGATGTGTTCCACGTATCACTATTGAGAAAATACATTCCTGACCCAACGCATGTTCACATCTATGAGGAAATTGAACTGGAACCTAATCTCTTATTGTGAATATCCTGTCAAAATTCTCTATACACGAGAGCAAGTGCTGTGAAACCGGATGACTCTTCTGGTAAAAGTTCTATGGAAAAACCATAAGATAGAAGAGGCAACGTGGGAACCAGAACAACTTATGATAAAGAACCACCCAAATCTTATTTTTGTGTTAGTATTCTAGAAATTTTGATGATGAAATTTTTTTAAATAGGGAATAATGTAACACCCCATTCTTCCATGGTATGTTTCCCTTTGAATAATGTGATAGCTTGCATTGTACGCAACTTCGAGATTCTTACACACCGCGACCAATCAAACTAGCCGTTATGAATAGTAATACTCACTTTTTGAAATTTTATAAAATTTAACTTTCAAAATGGACTACATTTTTAGACTCGGAATATCAAAATTAACTTAGGGTGAATATTTGGTATTTTTCAAAAAAATTCAATTTTTGATGAATAGTGAAAAACACTGCGTTATTGTTTAAACCTGAAATTTTTTTAAATAATTAATTATATTATTTATATTTATTTTAGGTCAAAATAGATACATAATAACTATATATGTTCAATTTAATTCATTGGAGTAATTTTGTAATAATATTATATATATATATAATTTTTAACGAACTATTTACCTTCTTTTACCCACCTCCTAGGAGCAATTGAAAATTCGCATAAAACTTAATTTTACTGTATCTGTGAGTGGAATTTTAAAAATCTGAGAAACACGATTGATATTAGTAAGAAAAAAGTGGTACAATAAGATGGAAATAATTTTTGGTGAATAGTAACTTTTTACTTATATTTACCACTGTTAATAGTAAATAGGGTAATTAAGGGTAAAAATGATATCATAATTACCCTAAAACATGTCCTAATTCTATAGGATAAGTTTAATTAGACCAAATACAACCATAGGAAAAAAATAATATCTTTCAGGTCCACTTGGACAAGATTAGAACATTTATTATTATTTTATTTACAGAATAGTTAAAAGAGTTAAAATCAATGTTTAATATCTAAGCCATTTTTAATATAGGGTTATACATAAAAGAAATTTGAATATAAATATTCATTATAAAGATAAAAATATATCATACATAATGATATTTTATCTACAATTATTGGACATTAAATAATTTAATTTATTTATGGCAAAATGATGACATAGTAATTTCCATTATAATGAAATATTAAGATAATTGATATTATAAATAACCAAATAAATGTAATTTTATACTTTTGATGAATTCCAGTAATTTTCTAGTTTACTATGACATTTTAGGGAATATTAAATGAATTTATTTCTAAATAATAATGTTGTAATGAATTTAAAAAAGCAAAATACCAAATAGTGTCAAAATTGACGTAAAAGAGTTTTTAAAACAATTATTATATTATTAATTGATATTCTATTCCTAAAAATATAAGGTTAGGCCAAAGAGTGTAAATAATATTATTTATGTCATTAATTAACCACTTTAGGTTCTTTTGGATGTTTATTGTTTGTTTATTAACCATATAATATAAAAATACCAAGAGACTTGGTAAATGTCAAACTATTTAACTAAGAGTTAAATATAAAAGATAAGGATAAAATGGCGACCCAATCCTATCTAAAACCTATTAGTTGAGTGTTTTCCGACCCATCCCCACCTTATCCTATAAATAATTCATTTTTTAACCATTAGAAACCGAAAATTATTTTATTATAAAATAATTTTTAAAGCGTTTCCTAAAGTGACCCTCACCTCTATTATAAAATGGCACCTCACCTTATCTCAAATTTACACATTCAAAGCCATTTGTCTCAGCCAAAACCGACAAAAATATCCTTTAAACTATAATCCATTAATCCTATAGGCCATGCATTTGTCATAAAGCCAACCTATGGAGCCCTTTTAATCAAATCAAAAGGACGAACCAGAATAAGAGGTAAATATGTCATCACCTATTTCATGTTTTTTCTTCTTCCACTTCCTCTTTGTTTGTTGTTTAAATTATAAAATAATAACTCACGTATATTCTATATACTATGATGTTATTTTAAAAATGGTAAAACCATATTCAATATTTTATCCATCCTATATATGACAAAGTCACCATGCGTGTGTACGTACAGATTACAGTCTCCACGTCATGGTACGGTTTGTTATTAAAACACTTTATCATTTGGATGGGTATAATAATGAGTATAAATGATTTAAATAATAAATAAAAAATGATAATTATTTTTTATATATGATATACCATCCAATTATAGACAATTTTAATATCAAATGATTGATATTTTTTCTCATGCAAACGTACGGATTATAGTATTCTCGAACGCGAGGAGATTCATTCCCCATCGTATCCATTCAAGACTAATTTTCAATTGATGATAAAAATAAATAATTTTTAAAGACTAAATAACATTCTGCATATTAATAAGATACATCCTATCCTTAACAAATATTACTTACGTAACAAAGCATATAAAGGAAAATTAATCAATTAAAACCCAAAACGATGATACTACTAAAATATTATTAACAAAGCAATATTATAAGATCATATATGATATCATATTTATGTATATAGTTCATGAATAATTTAATAACAATGTTTTAACTATTATATAGGAGGTTAACATACCATCGACTACAGAAAAGTACAAGGTAAGGGTTAATTTCACAATCTCTTTATTATCCGAGGTTGTTTTTACGTAAGAATCTACTAGGACCTCTTTATCATCCACATCCATGTTTCTTAAAAATGTATTCCAAAACATTTTTATTATTTACTAGATTATGGGTTAAATTCATTTATACTCTTGTTTGACTTTTTAAAAATGGTTTGAAATGAATCTTTCTATCATTTTCCAAACAAGGTACCTTATGACCTTTTCAACAAAATTAAGGTAAGAATGTTTTTTAACTTATATGGCGGGTGCTGCTATTTTCCTCCATTATAAAATCATAAAACCTTCCCTTACAATCTTTTATGAATATTTTCAAAATAAATGATTTCTTTTATATATATATGACATTTAAAATATTTAAAAATAGAAAGAGATATTTCACTAATGCTTTTTGATTTCATCTATATCAATATCTTTTTATGGATTATAAGATTATTTGAATTTGATTTATTATGATACAAAACTTCATTGTTATATTTAAGGTTTTTTGATATGTTTGACCATGTATGTGTTATTTTTAAACCATTCATGGTTTATAGATAATGTATTGACATTTTGTATTCTAGTTTCAATATAAATTTTTATGCTATGTTTAAACCATTTCATATGAAGAATGCATTGGACTTAGTAAGTGATAGGTGGAGCCCGATATAGCTCCTCGATGCATCGGTATGTCTAATGAGACAAACTAGTGTCTTGTCATAAGGCCTTGACAAAATCTTATCTGTAGTCTTTGCATAAGGCCTTGACTATGTGGTAATGAAGTCTAGAATTATGCATTCTATCATTATGAAAGTGGCTATTTATATTTCATCTGATTATTCTATTAGTATAATATCCTTGTGAATAAGTAAATATAATTATTTGATTTTATCTTTTCCATAATATTCTGAAGTTCAGGTTTAAAAGGCTTTTGTTTTAGTCTTACATTGCCATAAATGATCAATCTTATTTATGAAATTTTCCACTATATTGTTATCCTTATTGAGAAACTAAGCTCGCCTTTTTCTTTGTTTTATTTCTCCCAGGATGCGAAGAAGTATATTACGACCAACCTACAGGGATATTATAAGGGATATGAGTGTGGCCTATAGAGACTATGTTGTTGTAGTTTTTCATATTATAGTGTAATGTAAAAATTAGGAATGTATCTATTATTTCAAAGGCTACTAAACAAATCAGTAATTCAAGGCATGATCTCTTGTGATATTGCCAATTTAATGTAATAATGCACCGAATCTTGGTAACTAGGGTCTGGGCATTATAGTTTATGTGAAAAAATGGATGTGATGAATGTTTTGAATAATTGAATAGGATATTGGTGAATGATATGATTTTGGATCTACCATTAAGAATTTATAGGTTTTTATTTATATTTTTTTAATGAAGGGGTTTTTTTTAACTTATATAGAATGATAATGTAAAATATTATGCATCATGGTTGTTAATCATTCATCAACAAATCTATCTAATCCAGGATCTTGAGTTAGAAGTTGTAATCGTTTCATTGGAGATAACTATTCATTTTCCTTATGGTGAAATATATATATATATATCACTATAGTTTGAAATATATATTTTCATATAAAGAGATAAAGATTTGGAAAATTTCATCGCTCAATATACTCAATGAATCTGATTTCTTAGTAAAATACCTTTTATGGTAGGGAAATAAGGTATGAGGTTCATTAAACCTGAAATATTATTGAGCTTTGATGAAAATGAGGATAAATAGGGATACTATGTTAATGGATATAGTAAATATTGTTATGGAAATTATCATGTATGGAGAGGAATTGATCCTTTTTAAATTGGTAACCAAACAGTTTTTAATTGAAAAGATAGAAAATTCTCAACGTGATGATGAAAATGTAATGATAAAATTAAAGACATTAATGACAGAAAGATGAACAATTTCATGTTAAAAGATAGTGTTATGAAATATGGAAAGAGACTATGTTCCCCATCTATAATTCAGATGATTATGTAATTGTTTTATGATGACCATAAATTTAATTTCTCCCAAAAACCCTAGTTGAACAAAGATGTATAGAGATACGAATAATTTTTTTACAGGGATTAATATGAATAGGGAAAATAAAAATTATGTTTTAAGATGTTTGGGTTTTTAAAAAGTGAAGGATGAGAAACAACAATCTATAGGAGTCATTAAAACTCTTACAATTACTATATGAAAATTAAATTACATTACTACGGAATTTTTCACTAGATTACCAAAGAATCCTTGAAAGGAAAATGAAATATATGTTATTCATGATCTCCTAACCATGTTTGAACATAAATCCCTATAAGATAATATTTACTTCTTGATAACCTTGAAAAAACATGTATTAATGAAGATGTAAGACATTATGGGGTGCCTCTTTCAAATTGGTCAGATCATGATACAAAATTTTGATCTTGATTTTGGAAAATCCTTAAAAATAATCTTGATATTGAGCTTTATTTGAGTACAAAATATTACCCTCAAACCAATGGATATTAACAAATTAATTTTCAAATAATAGAAAACACATAGAGGTCATTATATCTTGACATTAATGGAATATGGGATCAATATTTACATTTTTTAGTGTTTTCAAATATCAATAGATTATATTCAAGTATAGAAATGGTGTCGTATGAAGTATTTTATGGAAATCAATTTCAAAATATATCTTTCTTGGATGAAGTTGGTGAAAGAAAGCCTTATGATCCTAAATGGTAGAGGATAAAATGAAGTAGTTAAAGTGTCTTCAGACTCATATAATATTTTCTTTAAGTCTAAAAATGTTTTGGTTGATAAGTGGAAGAAATATTTGTAATTTCATGTGTTTAATAACATTTTCATGGTTTCATCTCCTTTGAAGGGTGTTGTAATGTTTGATAATAAAGGGAGACTGATCCCTAGGTACATCTAACTTTTTGAAATCTTGAAATAATCAAGGATGTTGATCACCATTTATAAATGCCACCAATTCTCTCTAAACGACATGAAGTGTTCCATATATCAATATAAATTAAGTGCATTCCAAACCCAGGATAAGTTATAAACTCTTACAAAAAAATAATTATAACATGTTCTATCCTACTGTGAAGAGTCTATCTAGGTTAAAAATATAATAGAACAAGTGTTGAGGAATCAGATGACTCCAATGGTAATGGAACTTTTAATAAATCATATCATAGAAGAGGTGACATGGGAACCTGAAAAAAATTATAATCTATGAATACCCAAATATATTCCAAATGTGACATTATGAAAATTTTGAGAAATAAATTCTCTGAAGGGTGGGATAATGTAACACAATGATATTTTGTGATATATTTTATTTTAAATGTATTTAACCACCTTGATACCCTATGATACCAGCAATCCCGAATCTAAATAAACAATAAAATAGTATGCCATTATAACATAGATAATAAATTTGCGAGTATGAATCAAACTAACTAAATTTGGAAAATTATATGGTTTACACATGTATACAAAAAATCATGGGCAATCATTTTATTAGAGGAATAAATAAAAATCATTTGAATGTATACAAAATGTTTTTCTAAAATATTGTTTTTATTTCTACAAGATATTTTTTTCAAAAATTAAATTAATAAATATTTTTCAATTATTTGACATCAATTTATATATTATATTGTTAATAAATTTTTTTAACATAAAATGTTATTTCTAGGAATGGGATAAGAATAAATCCATTTTCATGCATAGAACTGTAATTTTTCGAAAATTACAAAGAGGGCTTGATGTTAAGTTTAAAATGTCGAAAATTATGCATTCAATCATTCTAGAAATAGTTATTATTTTCCATGTCATTATTTATGTTATTATGATATTGAAGGATTTAGTCCCCAATTTTATAGAATTATTTATATTTAATATTTTTTTATTTTATATCTCATCTATATTATTGATGTTTTATTTAATTTTTTCTATATTTTTTTTATAAACTTACCCTTATGGAGAATATGAGATCCCCCTTTCTTATGTTTTCTTTCCCCTGGATGTCAAAAAGTGTAGTTTGATTGACATATAGGGGATACGCTAAACGGAATAATTTCAATCTCATATAAAAACAATTTTTGAATTCCCCATTTCAAATATAATGTGAGATTCATATATATATATATATATATCTATTTTTACTAGACTGGTGAACTGTTCAATCCTTTGGATGAGATCAATTAAATTTAGTACCATTGTTAAAAAGTAACTACCGATCCGGGGATACTAGGGTCAGGGAATATATTCATTCATTAAGGTTTAATCTATATAATATAAATATTAAGTTAATTTTAATTAATTACAATTTAATTAAAACCAACTATGATAGTATTAATGAAAATTAAAAACTCATTATCTTTGGAGGAAGTGAACAGAGAAAGTATGAAAAATTGTTTCATTTTTAGAATAATATAATAATAGAAGTGGATGGATGATAGATATGCCATTAAAACTGTACAATTATTGTATATATATGTTACTAGAGTTATTATTCCATACTGGGTGAGTTAATTGAGGATAACGTACAAGAATAATAGATTCTAGAAGATGTAGTTTGAGTATTTCACCTATAGAATGTCATCTCCATGATAAAATCCATACAAAATTTGGAATTTGGAATTTTTTAATACTAGAAGAACTAGGATGTTAAAGAGTTTATTGAGAAGATAATTGGATATAAAGTTTTCAAACTCAAAGGCTTCAAATATGTGAGGAGAAGGGGACATGGGGATGGTATATATATAAGGGGCGGAGAGTGGTATTTTTTATGATTATATTGATTTGATTATTATTTTGGCATGTGAATACCAATTTTGTTAATTATAGTGATTATAAAAATTATAAAATTATTTTTATTTTGAACTAGTTGGGGATTATATAATCATTTGTTGAATTAATCATATATTTAACTTATAATGATTATACCATATTTTACTGTATATCACTATTAAAAAAATCAGCTATTTTAGAAAAATACCCAAAATTTACCGTAATTATTTATAGAATTTTATATTATAGAAATTAAATATATATTGTGAAAAATATTTTCAATGTATAAAAATTTTAAATATTTAATTCAATCCTAATTTATTTGAAAAATAAAAATATTGTTATTATGATCATTTTTCAAACCTTCTAAAAAATTTCTTTTAATCTTATAAAATTATATTATAACTATAATACATATTTATATTAATTTATATACATGTTTTATTAAAATAAATGTTCTTTTAAATTGTTATATTTTTTACATAAACTAAAATAAAACATATATCGATTTCCAAAATTTAGACACTTATTTTATCAAATTTTAAAAAATTTATTTACTTGTATTGGGATATAAATATTTCATATTTTTATTTTATAATATATTATATTATCTTATATAAGTGATGATATTATTATAATAATCAATTAATTATTCATAACGGTTATATTACTATTTAACGGTCATATAAATTCTGTAATTCCTACAAATACCTCATATTTTACTCACTATTCATTCACATCTATTTTCTCTTAAGATTTAATATATTTTATATTTCATGTTAAATTTAATATTATTATTATTATTCTTTATTTTTATTATGTTGCTAGTTTTTTTGGTTATTCCTGTGGATCAATAAAATCAAAAAATGTATATTTATATTTTCTTATATTCTATTTTTTACCACAACGTAATGTTTTCAATTCATATATCCATGTTTATTCTATAAATGAAAATTTCAAATTATTTTAATAAACTCTCATTTGTTGTATCATGTGGTTCATGTGCATTATATAATTGTACATTACTATGTATGAGAAAAATATATAATCCGAGGGGAAATTCTATTAATAAAATTATGGGATGTCACATTCTTCCACCACTATGAAATATTTCCATTGAAATTTTATTTTATATAATATGGTGAAAACAAGAGAGTGTATTTATAATTCATGGATTCTTATAGTTCCCATGTCACCTCCTCATAATTTGTTTTATATATTACCTTGACTATGTGAGTTATCTTGTTTCATAGAACATTATATCTACTATCCAAGATCCTCAAATGATGCTCCTCATAAGATAAAATATTTTTCTTATTATTCCACCACTAAATTCTATAACTATGAGGGTTTTATTATATACTTCCTTAATAAGGTTACATAGAATATGTCATGTACTTGAGACATAGTTTTTTTTGTTTTAGTTGATAAGTCATGACTCTGATGCGATCAAGAGCCCCAATGGGGCTTATGTACCTAAGATATAGCTTTCCCTTCCTCCAAAATCCAATAACCCTCTTCCATGATGATATGTAGAGGAAATTTATTTATCCAACCTCAATCTCTATGCCACATCAATTATTTTCATCATATCTACTCCATAAATACAAATAATCTCTGATGTGCTTCAAAATATTCATTAAATTTTTCTATAATTTCCATAACCATTTCTCGTCCCCAAATCGTACAAATGCTATATTTATTTCTGCAAGTGGATCCTCTATATCTCTTCAAAAAAAGTATTGAATATTGATTCATTCGAATTATTATGTGAATTATATTATTGTATACGATCTCATCTGGGGTATGATCCTAACCCTATAATCCTTTGAGGTCCATTGGGGATAATATCAATATTTAATCTATTGTATTGATATTATTCTTAGATTGGATTTCGTTTTGGGGGTTATAAGTCACCCTAATGTTAAATTCAAATTTTAAAGAATATTGGAAAATATTGAAGAACATGGAGTTAAATCACAGATATTGGTAATATATGATCGATAATTGGGTTCCAATGAGCGTCAGCACGTCTCAAATGTGTATCCTTGTCAGTTGTTTGTGTGAGAAGTACTATTGAATTGATATAAAGTGAGTAGACTCTATAGGATTATTCAATACAAAATTTATAAAAATATTTAAATTTAATGAACATGGATTACCTATGAAAACATTCCAAGTGATGTTCTCCCACTTTCATGTGTGTATGGGAAATAGTAGCATCATCCCCTTATAATTATTCTTTTATAACTGTGCCTACTCCTATAAAAAGAGAATTGATATATATTATAAAATCTATATCTTTATATTTTTCTATAAATAGTGTTATTGGGGACCTCAACACATCTTTATACATACTGTGTGGGTGAATAAGGTTAATCTATGTACAATATTCAACACCTCCTACTTTATCTCTAGAATCTATGAGATAAAAAATCATGCCCCAAATAATAAAAATACTCTATCAATTTGGATGTCAGAGGAGTTAACTTTTCATATAGATTCCACCATATTGTAATTTTCTACATCGTAACATTTAGAATCTGTTATATTCTCTTGAGGTGATGGTTAATCAATCATTTGAGGAAGTATTTATTTAGTTCCTCCTATTATGATTCCTTTTCCTATCAATTGAATGTATAAATGGTATAATCCCTCTCAATTATCATTATTTATAAGGTAATGGGATCCCATCAATATATAAAATCTATAACATTATTTTAATTCCTATGAAATTAGTGGACTGAGTGGTTAGAGACCTTGATCATCTCTAATCATCTTCACCGGAACATATTTAAATTCTTTTGAGTGAATATATATTTAAGTGCCTTATAATCTATATATATTTCACACAAATACCAATAGTGATAATACCACTATATATTAATGGAAAAGATGAATTCTTATAACATGATATCATCAGTTGGATTGTTTTTCTAATGAACTTTCAACTATATCGAGTTATAGGTTATCACTTTATCATTTGACATTATTATAAAACTCGCTCGATTATTTGAAGAATAAATATATACCATAATGTGTTCCCCTCTTTTGGGAAGTGTATATACTGGGCTAGTGATAATACTATATTTTAATTCCATGAAACTCTCTTAAAATTAATTATCCTAATCAGTCATTACCCACATCATAATCTTATTGGATAGAAAGATTAATAATCATGAGAAGTTGCACACAAATAATTGATTATACCCATTTTGTAAAAGAACCTACATATCGATGTTATATATTCTAGTCTAGGTCACTCCACAGTTTTCGTTGTCTTATAAGGGTATATATATATATATCCCTTTTATTATGATAACATGCCTCATGAATGATATTTCCTCTATGAAATACTCACATTTATAGTAAATTTTATATAAGTTCTCATTTTGTAGTGTCTTTAACAATGAATACAAATTCTCATACCTACTTTTTAATTATATGAATATATATTTTAAAAATATTTTCATGAATTTGTTGAGGTAATATATAATGACATTATTCATTAAGTCCATGAATATTGGCGGAGAATTAAGGAGTCTGAAATTCCTAATAATGATCATATAGTGTCCAAACATCATTCCAAAGGATGTATCAATAATATATTCTTTCTTAACCTTTAATTGGTGATAACTTGACCAAAGGTCCATCATATGGTGGTACTAGGACCTATATAGTTGATTGAATAAGTCATCAATCCATGGAAGGTGATACTTTTTCTTTATCAAGATTATAGTGAGTTTCTAATAATCAATGTTGAGGAACATTAACTTGTTTGTCTTCCAAATCAAGGGGACTAGCACCCCATATAGTGAATAAATTGATAATAAAAAACCATTTTCTAGATTCTATTGTAATTTATTTGTTCATTTTTATATCTTAATGGTGGCCATTCAAAAAAATCTTGGATAATGGATGACATGCAAGTTTAAGTTCATCTAAGATCGTCCTCTTGGTTTGGAGGAAGATTGGGCTACTCTTTATAGATTATATCCATTTAGTCCCTCAAAATAGTAATGTATTCAAATATTATTCTCTCCTTTCTCTCAATAATTTGAGTAAGATATGTTTTCTCCTTAGGTAGTAATATTGAAAATTCGGTAAAGGATTCCCAAGGAGATTCTTCCTCCTATTTACACATTAATTGAATTGGAGGACGGCCCAAGATGTGAAGAGTGATCTCCCTCTCATGTAATTTGATGTTGGATTTAAAAAAGGACATCCACTATATCCCTAATATAGAATAAAATTCCAATAATTTTTGTATGAGAATATTTTATAAGAGGTTCAGTCCAATAATATTAACCATGGAGGACTTATATACTTTGGATTCAATAATTGTGCAACTTTCTATTCCCAAAGATTATTCAACACCCATACTTTGAGGTAATGTTTTAATGGTTCAACCAAAATTTCAAGATATCAAATAAGGTGTAGAATTATAATCAAAACAAAAATTTACTATTCTTTAAATAATAACCACTATAAATATCACTAAATAATTTTCAGAAACTACCTTTGTAGTTGTGATAATATATGCCCTTCTATTTTATATAGGCTATAGATATTATTTTCATTTTTTTAGGTGAAACTCATCGGATTACAGAGTTAGATATCATAATTTTTATTTTTATTATAGTTTAAATACAATACCATAAGTTGTGTGTTTATATGATATTTATTTTATTCAATCATATTAGTGGGATTATTCATCTCTATTGTTTTTTGATTATCATGGTGCCCCTCTTTTCCAAATTTGAAAAATATTCTAGTACCCTTGAGATAGTTTTCAAGATGGTTCTTTACACATATTTAACACATTAAAAGATTGATTTTTCTTAATCCTTGGGATTTATCCATTAACACTCACAAATATGATCCCATTTAATTTTTTTTTCTTTATCCCTACGAGACTATTGTGAGTCATTGACATCTATATCACCCTTATAGGAACAACATAAAATATTATCATAGCTATCAAAGTCGTAATTCATAAAAGGTTCTTATGGAGTCATCTTTAATACAATTAAGAGTCATACGACCTTACTTTTGTGGTTGATAAATAAAATCCAGACATACCATTCATTACTTGTGATTTTTTCCTCAAATATCCCGATATAATCATCTTCCTTTTACATCAGTATAAGGAACTCCGTTTCTATTTTAATTAGTTTTTAGTGAATATATATACTAGGAAATGTTTTCTTAAATCATCCCCATTATAGGGAATAAATTTAATTATTAGTATTATTTTTCTTGATTAGTTTCCCCAAATAATAATCTTCCCGCACTATGTGATAAATAACTAGTATGATTTTGTCTTGTTATGAAAATCATAGGATATAGAATATATTCTCAATGGATTTGATCCAATATTAGGTGACGAGATGATGGAAAGTTCTCCTAAAGGCATTGCACCATAGCCTTATAATGTAATTGACCAAAACGTTATCTTTCTCAGATAAAGAGAGTGTCTCATATGATTCAACTTATTATTATTAACCGGAGTTAGTTGAGAGAGTACATCTATGAAGTTCTTAAATCATGCCCCCTTATATTAGGAATATGATTTGGTTAATCACAACATTTCTTATCAAATTGGTTTTTAGAAAAAAATATTCACATTAAAATTTATTAAAAAAATAATGTAAATCAATTTAGGGATGATAATAATCAAACTAAAAAGTTCTAAATATAGAAAATGTGAATATAGAATGAATAAATTTTAAATGATACATAAATAATGACTTATGAATAAATTAGACTCAATCTAGGTTAACCATTGTAATTTTAAATTTTTTTATAATCTAACAATAAATTAGTTTTCATTATATTAGTTTGTATAGAGATTGTGATTTTTCCAATGCATATCCCCTGAGAGTGTCAACCCAAGGAGAATTAAGGCCACTTTGTCCTGCAACAGGTGAAAATTTGGTTAATAACCAATCCTCCCTTAGAGGGTTTTCCCCTAGGTACATCATTTCATGACTTTTATCATGTTTTATTATCTAGGCAGGGTAGTGATTTTTAGGAAACATCCCTCTCTATACGTCACCAATAAATTTTGATATTCAAAATAAATATATTTATCTCCATCATTATAACTACAATATTATATCCATAATACCCAAAAAATACTAGGCCTTCCTCTAAGAACAACTATAGTGACACAAAATTTTTACACATATTATTACATGATTTTTAACATAAATATCCAATAAGTTAAAACTAAGGATAAAGATACCAAGTATATTTAGGAGAATAGGTACAAAAAACATGAAACTAAAATAAAAAATCTTTATTTTAGATTCTATTTGATCTCTTAAAACTACATAGAATATCCTTGAAAATACATAAAAAAAGTAGTGTTCTACAAGTCCCCCTATAGGAATACACATTATAATTAAGAATAACATTTGAGTAAAAAGGCATAACATTATATCATGAAAGACACAACTCATGAATATACATATTGTAGAATAACATAACGAAAATGGAATCATAACATCATGTACACATAGGTATGTATATATAAAATAAAACCAGACATAAGCATAAGTTTTGGTTAATTGTGAAGAAATCAATACTTGGTGGACAAATTCAAATAATGGATTAGGATTAATCAATAATCCCATACATATCATCTCATTAGTCATCAAAATTACCCAATTAATTCTAGAAATATATGGGTTCACCCATAAAAACATGTACATGAATATGTGTGCAACATAAAGAATCAAACATAAGGCATAAACTTAATGATTTTCCATGGAAATAAATAGTTTTCAAAATCATATGTTTTTGAATAACTAGAAGTAATATCACAATGGAATCTATGAAATCAGAGAACAAAAAATTATTATACATTCATAAATTAATAATAATAATTTTACAAACAATATGTCCATGTGAAGTGAATTTATGAAAAATAGTGGAAAGGTAAGATTAGCAATATACCTCTTAATCTGGGTTTTTGGGAGAATGGTAGAATATTTAAAAGAGGAAAGTGTATATAAATTTCTATAAATCAATAAATAAACTCCGAAGTGTTCCCTATAAAAAATGGTAAATTTTAGAAACCATTCTTGGTTTTAAAAAATTTATGGAGTCGTAGATGAAATTGGGTAAGAGATAGAGAATTACCCTTTAATGGTGTTTCCTTAATGAATGAAATTGGTAAGGGGACATTTAAAATATATATTACACTATCAAATAATGGTGAATTAAACTATTTATATATGTGGGGGACATTTATGTAGAATTTAGAATAAGTAACTAAGAAAAATAGATATATAAATTGAGGTAAAAAGAGATAAATAATAACCTAAATAAAATAGGTCAGTTCAAAGAGAACCCTTAACTTATGTTTGATAATCATTATACACCTTTACATAACATCCTAAATAATCAAATTATCATTATTAATTATGTAATATAGATCTTTTAAATTTATATTGTATTTATTATAGTCATATTTTATTCATTTATAACCATTTAAATAATATTTGATGTTTAATTTAGCCATTTCTAGGGCATTTATGTCATTGTCATAAGGTCAGATAAAATTTGGATAATTATAGAGATTATTTTTCTAGGGGGGATAAAAATCCAAAAGTGAAATGAAATAGTTTTCATGTCCTTACGAGAAATTATTTCATCACAAATATCCATACTTTTTCTGAATTATGGGAGGTTCATTTAGTAAAAACATTTATTTTATATGTTTTCTAAAAAATGGAAAATTTATTTTAAACCATTATAGGTGAATTTAAATTTTTCTAGAAGGTGGTAATATAAGATGAAAAATCATCATACATTAATGTAGTGAACCGATGTAATATGAAAAATAAATTCTTTTATATAATAAGTGGAGAAGAAAACTTGATGGGTGGTTGATATTCCATTTTCACTATAAAATTACAATATATATATATATATATATATATATATATATATATATGATACTAGAGTTTTTGTGACCTGTTTGATAAGGAACATGAGGATATGGTAGATAAAGAATATAATTTAGAATAATTTATTTAAAAATATTACCTCTTGAACATCGTATCCTTTAGAAACACTATAATGCACGAGGAATTATAAATTTTGTGACACCAAAAGCATCAGGACATGAGGGGTTGTATTGGGTAGATAATTGCCTAAAATTTATCAACCTACAGGGATTAACAATTACTAGGTTAATTGGATATGAGGGGTTCTTTTTATAAAGGGAGGATATGGTATTTTTTTAATATTATATCCATTTTTTGTTTTTTTTCAAGAATACCAATTATAGAATCCCAAAATAGGTACTCCATAATATGATAGAGTAGGGTTACTACTGGACCTCAATTGTGTCTCCTATTATGCCTTAGGAACAACAAGGGTGTAAGGAATATATTGGGAGAATATACCCTTTTTTACAAAGATACAATAACAACATAAATCAGATAAATAATAAAAATTGAAAGTATATCAGAATAAATTATATAACCGAAAGGATAAAAGATAATAAAAATTAACCATTTCATGCCATAATTTATGCCTATAAAAATGATTTTTTAAGTCATACATGTAAAATTATAACATTCTCCAAAGACCCCAATCCCAAACACCATACCTAATCCCATATCCATGCTCTAATAATATCAAATAAGAAATATTGTTAGGAATAAGGACCCTTTTTCTTTTCCAAAACTAAATCTATGAAATCTTACTCGGTTCCAAACAACCATTGAATGGAGTGTGAGTACAACTCAATATGCCGAAAACCATGGTGTATAAGCAATCTAGTATGAATAAATATTTTGTTAAATACTAAGATAAATAGGGAAAATAATTAATAAAATAAATTATCACATCAAGTAAACCTTCTAAAACTCATGGTCTGGGTTGAAATGTTGGGTTAACCAAACCTACTTCGGTATGATGCCATAAATCTATGTCCTTGAAAAATAATATATTAATTAAATGAAATTCCATACCAATCTCCTAATCTTATCCTGGAATGAATTTCACATCGAACACAATATCTAATATGGGAAGAAAGTCTATGTCAACTAAAATATCTCATATGAGATGGAACACCATGTCTAAACTATAATTTTATCCTTGAAGAAATTACATTTCCAAAATATATTTTTATCTAAGAAATAATTCCATGCATGTATTATATTTTCAACCAGGAAGAATGATCATAACCATCCTATATTTTATTCTAGGAAGGAACAACCTTCCCAATCTATAATTTCCACTATGATGGAATGAAATTTCCAACCCACAATTTCAACTGGGAAGGAACACCTTGTCCAACCCATAATTTCATCTACATGTATTAAGATTCTAAGTGTTTTTGAAAAGATGAAACTCAAATAAAGAAATTTGAAATAATGAAAAATGAAATTATGAACATGTTTTGAAAGGCCTTATTAGTCAATTCATCAAGGAACCAATTTTCATGACATTTACCCCATTTCCGAAATTCATTCCAATAACTAAATATAATTTAATTTTAAACTTAAGCTATCTTACAAAATGAGATTGTAAATGAAACAGTTTATTATTTCACTTGTCAATTAGGCACAATTACCATTTCATATTTGATCATATCTCTATTTTATAATTCTTTTATACCAATAGAAATTAAATGACTAAATAAAATTTTTATGAAGCTTAATTTATTCCCACCTTGTGACCAAAATTACCAGGAAAATCTATTTATAATTCAAGGAAGCTTCTCCATTCACATGGAAAAAATTATTATTATTAATAAAAAATAATTAATTTCCCAATTAATCATGTAGATATAGGTACATTACATTAAATTTCAAACCCATAGTTATCGTTTGTAACAAACTTTAGGGTTCCATAAATATTGACCTTAATGGAAAAGACCAAATGTGGTATGAGGGAGGTCAATGCATATGATTCCATCAAATAACTTGATTACCAACTGGTTTAGGTCTCATGTGTATAATTCCATTGTGATCACACTTATTGAATATACAAAAAAATATAACTTATATTTTCTAGATTTTCTAGACCACATATCTCAAAAGATTAAAAGATGATGAAATTACTCAATAACCAAGGTAGAACTAGGTTCCTCCTTCATTAACTTCAGAAAATACAAAAAAAACACAATCTACATAAGACACTAATCATAGATCCATTTTTTATGTCCAAAACTTGTTTTCTCACAAAGGTATAACAAATATAGAAATAAGGGTATGATGCAATTAGAGGATTACCTTCAATCATTATATCAAAACCACCAATGACCAACAGAGTCAACCTTTTTTCAATATAACTCCAAATGTCTTCTATGGGATAGATGAAATTTGAGAGAAATGGGAGAGCATAAAATGAGAAATATTGGTTTGATCACAACAACATAAATGAACTACATACCATTATAAAAATATAATTATGTGTTCTTGGGATACAATAGTACTAGGTTGAGTGACCATCTATAAAGTAATAATATTTCACCCTATTAAAATTTTCTTAACTCTTAGACCTCTTGGTTTCGATAGGAGAAATACAGCGAAAAATAATTAAAATAAAATGGTTGGGTCACCCTACTCATAACATGAGTTTAGAATTCATGTCATGAAATTGTAATTCACATTATGATTTTTTTTATTTGTACATATGAATAAAAACCAATTTCCATGGATCTAAAAATCTAAAAACCAATTCAATTCATTAATTACATCTCACTTCATTTGATTATAATTCATGGTGTATACAAATAACCATTCATGTCCATAATTATTTTTGTGGTGCTTTTGAAGAATGAATCAATTCATTAAATAAAAATTAACGACCTGAATAGTTCATGTTGAAAGAATTCATCTTATAACATATTTTCCACCTAGAGTCCTCTAAACACTAATTTTTTAGGTATAAGGGATCGATTACCATTGTGTAAACTATTTAACCAAACTCAAGGAGGGTTTATCCAAAAAGAAAATAGAATCATACCTGAAAAAATGGGATCTTACAACATCCCCACTATATAATGTGTCCTGCTTGATTTGTGCTCTAAACAACCACTAAGGGATATCAATGAAAAATTATTTCCATAGTTTTCCAAAATCAAAATCAATATCTATGTTCTACTCATTAACTAGAACATCCTACAATTACATTATCATTAATGGTGTGGTCTTCCCTTATAGATTATTTACACTATTTTATGTGATGCAAATGACTTTCTCCTCAAAAGACACATCATCACAATCTCAATGTCATCAGGGTCCAACACTTGAGAAGTCAGAAGATGAAATATCCGACGTTCTAACATGAGAAACATATTTTCCATGTAACTGTAGTGATTTTTAAGGGAAAAAAAATATTACACCAGAAAAAACCTATACATTAACTGCAACGGCCTGAAAACCCTTCATTATAGCTTCCCCTACTTCCAGATATGAAATCCTGTAGACCATAAGAAATTAGAAGAAAAAACCATTGACCAAACATGATCTCTAGAGGGAATATGTAATGGTCATTATAAGATTTAGGTCAACTCATTATGGTTACCAACTTCCCCAGGATCAATTGATCCTGATCAAACTCCTCACACACAAGATATGGTCCAATGAGAAAAAACTTTCCATCCTTTAACCAAAAAAATAGATGAATGATTTGAACATCCATATAAAGCTTTGAAAGGATCCATTTTAATTGATTCTTATAAAATATTATTATATGAAAACTTTGTGAGTGGAAAATCTGGATGCAATGAACCCCCAAAATATAAAACATAGGCTCATAACATATGACCCAAAATATAAATCATCCACTCAGATGATCCATTAGTTATAGGAAAGTAGGTTTACTTCTAAGAACTTGTCACCTAAGTACCTTATGAAGGCCTTATAAGAATTGAGATAAGAAATGGGGATCTCAATATTAAATGACAATATTTCATTATCAATATCATTCCTGGTGTTAACCACTTAATTTTTCATGTATGTTTTCATTCAGAAATTATAGTTCATGTACATTTATCATTGCTAAATAATATCCAAAATTATGATAAATATTTAAATATCTTATATATTATTTTTATAAATATTTATAATCATGGATCTGAAGCATTAATGAAAAATAAATTACCTCACTATGTGGAGATGGTAGTTGGTACGTATGAATGAGTGATGACTCAATTTTTTGATGGATGGAATGAAAGAAATTTGAATATTAATTCACCTATAGAGAGTAATTATTTTTACATATGTATCATATATTAGAAATAAATCTCCCATAATAATCATCCTTGAATTATTGTGATGGAAAATGAGTTGTACAACTACGTGAATGTGGTAGTCCACACCTATGCATTATAGATACTTTCATCTCACAACGGATTGAGTATATGTGGTAAATGGTTGATACATAATCATAAAAATATATCAGTATATTTATTACACTATATTCAACATTTTTTATGTATTCATCTTGTTTTATTGGATTTATAATAAGAAATAAAATACAAAAATATCAATAAACAATTATACCTCTTCTTTGTGAGATCTCATTTGGAACAATTTTTAATCAACAAAAGAGTGGCCATAAAAGAAGAATAAAATATCTAGGGTAAAGGAAAGGATTAAAGGATGGTTTCAATATAGGGATTTTAAAATATAGAAGGATCTAATGGTGTTAATAAGATAGGAAAAGAGGATCCCTTTTATAAGTGAGGGAAGGGACATACATGGAATTTCATAAAAGATTTCGATGATATAAAGTCATTTTCATCAGAAAGGGGATCCAAATGAACAAATATTTAATTTTAGGATATTATATGGTTGAAATGTATTTATAAAACAGGAATTAGATAAGTTTATATGGAAATACAAACCTTATCTTCTGGTTAAACCCTCATGATAAATCTACTTTTACTTTAACCGTAGTAAAACAATTTCACTGCTTTTAATCTTCATGACGAAAAAAATTAAGTCGAACCTATAATATAATATTTATAATGATCATTCCAAATATTTCATCCATTTAATAAGAATAAATTTCTATAATTGGTAGAATTTAAATTTATATAAGAATGCAATCAGTAAAAAACTAGTTCAGAAAAAAATAAATCTTTGAGCCTAAATAATAATTCACTTACATTAAATTCCTTGTAATGCCCATAAAATTAATGTAAAAATATAATATTTACTATATAATATATAAATATCATTAATACCATTAATAAATAGTGTATAATTAAATATTATTAGTTAAAAACACCATGTGTTGGTAAAGATAGTTTATATATATATATCTGTGTGTGTGTTTAATCCTAGAAACACTACTGGAAATTCAATAATTGCGATGGGTAATTTGCGACGGGGAGGGGTCCCCTCAAAAAAGGATTAGTGCACACCTCGCACCAATTCGTGGGAAGGGTTTTGGTGACGAGTTTTTACACCTGTTGTAAATACTATTTCGGGTGGAGGGCATTGATGATGGGACCCGTTGTAATTACTTTTTTAAACACCACCGACTAATTTATAGGGTTGTATCATTTGCAACGAGAGTTATCTCTGTCGCAACTATTATGTCGGAAGGTCGACATTTGGGATGAGACCTGTCACAAATAACTTTTTAACCACCGCCCCCAAAAAATAGAGGGTTTAATATGTGCAACGGGACTCATTGCAAATAATATTGTCATAAATAATCTAACATATAAATGCCCCCATCAGTTTTTTTTTCATTTTATACCTTTCTCAACTAATCTCTCTCTCTCTCTAAACTCTCATATTTCTCATCGAAATTTATCAATATTTAAAAGTTCAAATCAGAGCTATTTTGAAACCTTGCAGCATGTAAAATATTTTGTTTCAAGATATTTATATATTGGTTCGATTTTTAGTTAATTTATTTAATATTATATCAGTTATAATTATTGTTAATTACTGACAATTAAATTTAATTAAAAATAGATAGTTCTATTTTTTATTATTTATTATTACAAATATGATGTTTCAGTAGTAAAAATACTAATGAATTGTAATAATTAGGGCTAATAAGTAATAATTAGCGGTAATTAGTAATAAATAGAAAGAATTAGTAATAATCATCAATAATTAGGAATAACTAGGACTAAAAAGTATTGAATAGTAATAATATGGAATAAATCGAAATAATTTTGAACGATTCACAATAAATTGTAATAATTAAGAATAATTCATAATAATTAATAATAATTTGGAGTAATTAGAAATAATTAGTAATAGTTAGTAAACATTAGCAAAATTTAGCAATAATTAGGAATAATTTGGAATAATTAGCAACAATTAGGAATAATTAGAAATAAATAGGAGTAATTTGGAATAAATAGGAATAATTATGAAAAATTAAGAATAATTAATGGTAATTAGATGTAATCATGGATAATAAGTAATAAATAGTAATAAATAACAGTAATTAGTAATAAATAGTAATAAATAGCGGTAATTAGTAATAAATTAGAATTAATAGGAGTAATTAATAATAATTTGTAGTAAACAATACTAATGAATAATAATTTGTAAAAATGGGAATAATTAATAATAATTTGTAATAATTAGAAATAATTAATAATATTTAGAAATAATTAGCTGTAATTAGGAATAATTAGTAATAATTTGATGTAATTATGAATAATTAATAATAATTTGTAATAAATAAAAATAATTAAAAATAATTTGTAATTAATAGGAATAATTAATAATAATTTTAAATAAGTAGGAAAAATTAATAATAATTGGGATTAATTATCGATAATGAGGAATAATTGGTCATAATTACCCTTAATTAGTAATAAATAACAGTAAATAGTATTAAATAATAATAATTAGGAATAAATATAATAATTAGTAATGATTTGTAATAATTATTAATGATTAGTAATCATTAGCGGTAATTAGTAATAATTAGCAGTAATTAGTAATAAATTGTAATAAATCGTGGTAAATAGGAATAAATAGAAATAAATGCGAACAAATAAAAATAAATAGTAGTAAATTAGGATAAATAGTAATAATTAATAATAATTAGGAATAATTAGTAACAATTAGGAATAATTATTAGTAATTATTAATAATTAAGAATAATTTGGAATAATTAGGAATAATTCGTTATAATTAGTGATAATTAGTAATAATTAGTGATAATTGGTAATAATTAGCGATAACTAGTAATAATTAACCGTAATTAGTAATAATTAGTAGTAATTAGTAATAATTAGTGGAAATTAGTCATAATTAGATATGATTAGGAATAATTATTAATAATTAATAATAATTATTAATAATTAGCAATAATTATTTGTAATTAGTAATAATCAGTGGAAATTTGTAACAATTAACAGTAATTAGTAATAATTAGATGTAATTAGTAATAATTAGTGGGAATTAGTAATTAATAGCGGTAATTAGTAATAATTAGCCGTAATTAGTAATAATAAGTGGTAATTAGTAATAACTAGCAGTAATAAGTAATAATTAGTGGTAATTAGTAATAATTAGCAGTAATTAGTAATAATTTTTGAGAATTATTAATAATTACCGCTAATTAGGAACAATTATATGTTATTAGAAATAATTAGTAATAATTTGAGATAATAAGTTATAATTAGGTATAATTAGGAATAATTATTAAAAATGAGAAATTATTAGTAAAAATTAGGAATAATTTGTAATAATTCCCAATAATTAAGAATAATTAGTCATATTTGCTGGAAATTAGAAATTAATAGTGTTAAATAGAAATAATTAGTCACTAATAGTGGTAATTAGTAATAATTAGAAATAATTCTTAATAATTAGAAATAAATGGTCATAAATAGTCATAAATAGTAAGTAATAATCTACTTTTATTTGCAATAGAAGACACAAATACTAATAATTAGTGACAATTACCTGTAATTAAGGATAATTATGAATAATTAGTAATAATTACTAATAATTAGTGATAATTATTAATAATAATTCATAATTACTAATAAGTAGTCCTAAATAGAAATAATTAGTCATAAATAGAAATAAATATTTATAAATAGATATAAATAGTAATAAATAGAAATAAATAATAATAAACTGTAATAAATGGTAGTAATTACAACTAAATGGTATTAAGTTCCAATAAATGGTAATAAATATTAATAAATAGTAATAACTATTAATTACTGTTAATAAATAGAAATAAATAGAAATAATTTGTAACAAATTGTAATAATCATTAATAACTAACTATAATTTGTAAAAAAATAGTAACAATTAGTAATACATAGTAATATTTAGTAGTAAATAATAATAATTAGTAATAAATATCAACAATTATTTATAACTAGTACTCACCCATGCTATTTCACAACGTCATTGATAAATGGGTTTTTAATAAGAGATTAATATTTATAAAAGTTGAGAAGAAAGAGTAACGTTGACTAAAAAATGGTACATAACAATGGAATATAGGATGAGAAAATTATTGGGACATTATAAACATAGAAAAAAATATTTAATAAAATTATTTAGGAATAAAAGTTAATATTGAACATTAAAGGGGAAATTAAATACATCAATGCAAAACAAATTGAAACAAATAATTCAAATTCTGGAAAAAAAAATCCAAGTTCTGAATATGGATACCTTCAAGATTAAAAAAGTTTTATAGAAAACATTTGACGAAAAAGATGAATAATTTCATAGGTGGAATATCAAGACAGAAATAATATCCTGATAGATCACTCCAACAAATTGTAAATCATACCAATTTAAAAAGAATGAATGTTTGAGTCTCCCGACATCTTACATATGAATGTTGCATGTTTTATTTGAAGCTTTATAATTCCTCCTCCCAAACCATTTGTAATATACATTGTATTGAATGTGAAAAACACCGAAATGGATTTTCATCTTGTAGTACTATTATCATCATTGTTCCAATATTTTCCAACTCACCCAACATCTTCGAAAACAAATGAAATCGGTGTAAATAAATTTATGTTGATGTAAATAGAATAAAAAAATCTTGTTATGTGGCATTATAAATGACAATAAGAAATGATATGTGTAACCCATTAATTGAGAATTAATAATAAATAATAGATAATTATAAAAAGTTTACAGATTTTATACTATTTTATTTGTGTGAATTTTGTCATATAGATTTCAAATTTGGGACACTTTATAACCATATATTACATATAATAATTTATATAATTCATAGACAATGGTTTTAGATTCCATAATATTGATTATAATACAAATTATATAATTTCAATAATATTAAAGATATTTCAGAATGTTAAAACATACATTTTATATTATACTTTAATTTCAAATTAGAGAACATCATATAAAACAATAGTTATAAATGAATAGAACATTATAAAATAAGAATTCCACAACCAATAAAAGTAGAGCTTGTTAAACCCCAAATCATAAACTATCTAAAATAGGGTTTTTTGTTTCCTTCATCCTTTTTCTAGCTTTGGAAGATAAAATAATGCTAGTTCCTTGATCATGGGTTTCATTGAAAAAAGATCAAATTAATTCATAATTGAAAGAAAAAAATGAAGCATTCAAATATGCACGCTAACAGCCACTCTTTGGCTATGCGCATTTAAAATCTATTTGTTTTATTCCCTTATTTGGGTGATAAGATCAATGTCTATATGAGAAGGTGGCATATATATATAAAATTGTAGTCAAATCTCAACCGCCCAAAACAACATACATAAAAAATCAGAATCCACTGCCAGCTTTGAGAAAGTACACAATTATACTTATGGTTTTAGTCAGCCTCTAGGAATTGAGGACTGACCTCCACTGGACTTGAAAGGTGAGAGTTCAGACAAAAAGGTTGATAGAGATAGTATGATAATCATACCTATAAAACATTGACTATTGATCTTATGTGCTGTTGGAAACTACTTATAGATCCTCTTAGGCTAGAAACCTGCAATTCGACATGAAAAAGAAATAAGAATAAATGATTATATTCTCAATCCTCAAGCCATGTAACAAAAATAGAAAACCTAAAATTCATTCAATAATGAAAAATGATAACATGTGGAAAAAATTCTATTCAGACAGGAAATATTCATGTAAGTGAATAGTTTGGAAAATTTTATCAGTAAAATACTCAAAATGTCTTCTTTCCTCTGTGTAATTTCTCTATGTGATGTGCAATATATTCATTTTGATTTACCATTCGATAACATTAAATGATAGGATTCACATAAAACGCCAATCCAATTATCACAAGGTAAAAATTAGAAGTAATTTCTTGTAGAAAGGGAGACCTAAATATCCATACCTCATAAGTGAGGTATGGTTGTCTTATTTGTAAATGAATATACAATCGTGAGATAGTGGGAGAATTAAAATTCAAAATACAAAGATTATATTGACCTAGTGTAACACAATTTCTTAAATATATATATACTCTAATACCCCCCTCCTGTAAGATAGGTTTACCTAACTCGGATAAAATAAGACAAAGTAAAAAAATCACCCACTTGTTTGGCTCTGATCTCCCCTGCATGGAATATCTCCCACAATAAAAATGATTAGATAAATTAAAAATAATTGTTTATACTACTAAAGAATATATGAAAATTAAAGAACTCTTGTATTGAAGATGACCAGTGTAAGCCTAATTAAATGGAAATTGAAGAGATGCCTCAAAATAGTCAAGTGAAATATATCATGTAATGCAGACCAACATTCAGGTGAAACAACATCTTTATTGTAGACCCAAAGGAAAGAAAACATAAAAACTGGATGGTTGGGAAAACATAAAAACTTTCTAAACATAATACAAAATAACAAATGAACATATTGAGTGGGTTCTGGAAAATTAATAATGTTGTTGTGCATGTCACATTTGAATAAAGACATTATGATTTCCAATATGATTATAAACCTTGTAACATATTTCATCATCAGTTTCTCTACAAAATTCACTTCACTAGAATTTTAATACCTGGAGGAATCACAGGTAGTGGAGTCCACAAATTTTTTGTTACTTTCCTGGCTCGGAATAAAATGCATAAATTGCAATAAACAGGCTGGGAAAAAGATGAAACTTAACTTTTAATTTCATTAAATAAATCCATTTGTTACTTTGTTTTCTTCCTTTTTCACATAAAGAAATAAAATACCTATAATAACACGTCTCCAATGATGGATCCTCTTCTTGATGCCATAATCCCAACACTGTATCAGCTGTAATACCACAACACTACAACATCTGCTTAATAGAATAAACATAAGCTATTAGTATCAGAGTTGGAAGCTTTAGTCAGTTATGGATCCAATAAAAATGTATGTGTTAGTTTGATATATGCTCATGAGGAAACATTTTAGAATAAAAAATTGAAAATTTCTAAATGAATACAACAACTGATTATTAAGTCATTAATTTTGGGATCATTTTTCAAGGTCAAGGTTCGAACTCCATCGAATGGAGTGGAGTAGAAACATTATTATTGTAATTATTATCCTCAGGTTACTAACACCAAAAAGCTTCATAAACCTCTAGTTGTTAGATTATATTAGGTTTCAATATGCTTCTATACTAAGTACTGGGGGTCGTTGCTTGCGACCACCCACTCCTGACCATCTAGAAACTACACCCCATCTCCCATCTTCATGTGTACTTTATTCAATATTAAATCATTTAAATAAATAGTAAAAAAACACATCTTCAATTATAAATTCATAAAATAAAATTTTATGGAAGCACTTATTATAAATTTGAAGTACAATAAGAGTTTCTCGCTTAGTTTTCTAAAATGGAACAACAATAGTAGTGGATTGCACCATCCAAGGAGCTATTTACCTAAATAGTCTCACAAATGTCCATTAAAAAAGAACTAAATCACATCTTGGATTATAGTTACCTGAAACCTTCACATTAATTGTCTTTTAGAGAAACCTGCGCATTAAATTTCTTTTAGAGAAACCCGCACACATGTATCCTGGAAAAATACAATATGCAAGAACTAAAAATCAAATTGATTGGAGGCTTGAATGCCTATACTCAAATTGGTTTCTCCAATCATATAACTTGTTTACATGAAACAATAGTCAATCACATGAAATATTTTATGTAGAAGTAACAAATCTTGTAGCAATGATTTAACTTGATTGAGAAGACCTACCAACCAACTCACATATGAGCTTGCATGATAATGCATGCTTACAGAAGGAAATTGCATTCTGCATAAGGAAACAACAGGCATGATAATATAATATACAAGAGAAATGAAATCCTAGTACATGATAATGAAATATAATTTCAATATAAATTGCTATATAAAGATATATTGAAACAACAATAAAAACAGGAATCTAAACTACAATTTCAGTGCAACAAGAACTAGTCTAAAGTTAAATATAAAATGCAATATAAATGATTGTATAATGAAATATAAAATGCAGTTACAATTCAAGTAATAATCATTAAAAAACTATGAAACTATTGGTATTAAAGAACCAATATGTTCTTATGTATTGTAGGTTGCCTCATGTTCCATAATTTGACCAGAATGGATTTAAGATAATCATGCATTCATTCTGACCAGAATGGATTTAAAAAGGTGAATACAATAACCTATGAATTTCATTGAGAATTATACACTATTATATTTCCTCTATTACTAGTATTCAAGTGTATAGGAGGATAAGATTACAATAAAACATGTTGATGAAAAGGGATAAAAATCACCTTTTTATGAATAGGTTTTAATGGATCATTTCGAGCACAAAATATCCCAGTCACATAAATGGACTTCTATAATAGAAAATAATATATATATATAATTACATCAATTCATAGAAAAGTACATAACAATATCAAATAAGAATGATAAAAAAGAAAATGAGAAAAGACATTAAAACATACTAGCAGGAAGACTAATATCATCACCTGAAATCAAACACACTAAATAGGTAAGTAAATTTTTTGAAAACTATTTGATAACTGCAATCAAATAAACTATTTCCAAATAAAATTGAAATAAACTGTAGCCAATGAGAAATTAAAAACAAGGGAAAATTGGATAAACAATGAGAATAAAAATTGATACCATCAAATCATAGACCATGGAGCGGGCGCCAATGTGTACCTCAATGGAATTTCTAATGATGTAAGGAGTTTTCCGCTAATGGAGTTTCTATTTCCAATCCAATTTTAATAAGGTCAAAAGTGGAAGTAATCTCTTATAGAAAGAGATACATAAAAATCCATACCTCATAAGTGAGGTCATGTTGTATTATTTTTATATGAATATACAATGGTGAGATATCTAGAGATTTCAAATTCAAAATACAAAGATCAGATTGACATAGTGAAAGACAATTTCATAAATATCTAAATACTCTTATACCCCTGTAAGATAGGTGTAACTCGCCTATATAAAAGAAGACAAAGTAAAAAAACTCTCCCTCTTATTTGGATCTGGTCTCCCCTGCATGGAATACCTATTTTCTTTAAGGATGCGAGGAAATTCAGATCCTGGATGTAGTAGTATTCCACATGACTTCCTTGTTTCAATATAGGTCAATGGAATTTCCTCTATTCAAAATAGAAAGATGACCGGTTTCCCTACTAAATAGAAGATATATATTCATTAATATACCAATAATTAGGTACACCAATCATTAACTAAAAATAGATGTATTATAATAACATATGAAAAAATTATAATAAAAGGAAAATAAAAAATATTTTAGAGAAGAGACAAAATTAATTCAGAAGGTATGAAGAACATAACATATGCAGTGCACAAAAATGTTACTTCAAAGGCCTTCATTGACATGCTATGTAGAAAAATATAGAGAAGTCATTGGGTAAATAGGCATATCCAATACAGTAGGTTCCCCTGAAATTCATTCCTTGACAGATGATTTTTTAGGAAAAGATTCGTATTTCCCAGTACATTATTGTTGGAAGCCCCAAAATGCCCAGAATATCCACCCTTACTAAAATAGAAATCAATTTCTGGATAGAATGACAGCTCACTAACTCCTAGAGTCAGGATGCAGTACAACAAAATGAAAATATTAACATAATTAAACATCATTCATTACCAAAATCACAAAACCATAATTGATAAATCAAAATTTTTTGATGTATTATAATAACATAAGATAAAAATTATAAGACATGCTAAATAAGAAATATTTTAGAGAATAAAAATAATTAATTCTGAAGGTATTAAGAATCGAACTTATGCAGTATAGAGTACATTTAGGGTCAATGTAGCCACATAGAGGTAATCATGAAATTGTTGGAACAGTATTTACATTGGGTAAAATTAAAAATGCGATACAGACAAATATACTTAACCAGGGTACCTTTACTGCTTAATATTTACTGCATTACCAATGGATAATTTCTTAACTCAGTATAGGATGAAAGAAAACCAACATCACTCTAACCAAAGCATTGCTAATTGTAGGTGCAGTGAAACACCAAGAAAAAAACTCCAGTAGAATACTACCATACTGACTAAAAATGAAGGCATTGACAAACAACATAACCAAAAATATCCATCCATGCCAAAAATCTCTCCAGTTGTAATCTAGTGGACTTCTGTAATAGACCCACCTGCAACATGAGGGTAACTGTAAAATACCGAGCATGTTTTTCTACATTATAAAAAAAACAACCATGAATAAATCATAGAAAAAAATGAAAACTAATCAACAGTGCAGTAGACAATAGTGGAAAATAAATAATATATTGAATGTATGATATCAAATATATAATGTGAAGTTATTAACAATGTGAAATTAATAATAGATTAATCACGAGGGATTACCTGATTGGCAAAGAGAGTTGGTCTATCTTCTCAGACTATATTTTCTGTAAAATAGAGGAAGATGCTACTTATATTTGACCGTCATTGAATGAGAAAAGTCAATTCTATACTGGTCACAAGGAATGATACTAGAATATTAGCCAAATAAATGAGAGTATAAAACATTTAAACGTTCACAGTTCAATGAGTTTCATGAGGTTTTAATAGAGAATCTTGATTTCTCATGCATTATTACTTACTTAATAAGAAGTATCACATAATATTCTCATAATATATTCACTGAAATTTAGCTTATTTCACCAATATCTACTTACATTCACTATTTATATGTCATCTCTATGGAGATGATTTATTGTAGAATTCAATTTAATCAGGAAAACATATATCGAAGATCTTCTATTCTGAAAATAATGTTATGGGACCAGTACTTAAAAACAAGTTAGACATTTGATTTTTTACATTAATAAGATGTAAAGAATACCATTCAAGACCTGAAAAATTTACAAATAAAGGGATACTAATTACAATATAAAGAGAGTCCATACCCTTCATGTTAACATTGAAAACCAATTTACCTATTTCCAAGTCAATTAATTGAAATAGATTATTTTTTTTAACCGAAACAATAATGAAAATATAGTGAAGTGTAATAGAAATGCAACCGAGTAATTTTTCAAAAGCCTTCAGGGTCTCAAAATACCGCTGCAAATTCTTTTCAAGCGGTATAAACTTTACAGAAGGTAAATAAACAATGTTAAAAAGGAAGAAGAAACATTGAATAATCCAAATTCCCAAGATTCTCGGTCCACTAACTGAAATAGTATGCATTCTAACCTGTTGAAGGAAAGTGATGAATACCTGTAGTGGAATACACCCACAAGAAATGAATATCTTTAATGAATATACAATATATGGATGAGGAAAGATGATGAGAGATTGTTAGTAAACATAATTCCCAAAGATAGATTTATTATGAAACCAAAAATTTAATGCATAGAGAAAAAATGATATAATGGATTATATAATTTATAAATTTAAATAGTGCAGATTGTGGAAAAATTCAAATAAAGAGAAAAATTACTGAAACTGAAAAGAAAACAACAGGGATTGGAGAATATAATATACATAGAAGTTGAAAATAATAATTTTTATTCTATATTTGGAGTATTCAAATAAATAAAGAACAATCTTTTATTCATAATATAATATTTATTAAAAGAACATACAAAAAAATCATAAGATAACTTAAATATTGAATATTGTAGAGTAGAGAAAAAATTCCATCAGGGGGTACGTATAACACACCTTATGTAGCGCAGTGGAAATTTAGGGTCGGTGAATGCACATAGAGGTAAACAAATATGAAACCATGAAATGCATTACTTTCCCTTATTGCTGATAGAAACTGAAGGAAGTGGGTCCCTAATTCTAGATTCCAGAATGCAGGTAGTTTAAAAATTTATTGAAATTTTTTATGAATATACTGAGATGAAATAGTAAAAGTCCAAGATTAATGTTGCAGGGATGATTGTAAGAGAAAATTACCTTAGTCAGGATATGGATGAGTCTGTGGTTGATCTTGGGTGTCGTGAGATGACAAGTTGTCGTAGTGAGAGGATTGGTTTGTTATTGTAATTTCATTAACCCAATAAGCTTGGGTTTCGAGAACAGAGACAACATTTTAGATGAAAGGGAATTTAGGGTAGGGATTAGAGATTTTGGTGGAGTATTTGGGTTCATGTGAGGTAATAGAGATTCTAAATAAATTTCCTATGGCGGTGGAGGGAGGAAAAAACACGAGTGTCGGATGGAGAAAACGAGCGACAGAGAAACTGTGAACAAAAATATTACGAAGAGATTAAACATGATGGAGAGGTATGTTGAAACTGGGAGGAGGAGGAAGACAATCTGCGAGCATGACAGACTACAAGAAATATGGGAGGAGGACGACGCTAGCATGAGGAGTTTATGGGAACACTAGTTCTCAAAGAACTTAATCCCGACCACGAATGGGAAAATGAAATATGTAGAGATTGTAGTGGAAACCAAGAGAAGAAGGTGGTCGGAGACATCGAGCTATGAACAGCTGGTAGACCGAGTGAGGGAGGATGAGAGATGGGGGAGTCTGAGGGTAATTTAGGTAATACCCGTGATAATCTCAGTGGGAGTAGAAGATGGAGGCGAAGAAGAAATGAGATCTCTAAGGGTGTTGTGATGGGGAGATAGGGAGGAGTGACACATGTGAAAAAACTGACATGGATGAATAGGGTTTGGACACATGGATGTTTGAAAGCAAGGATTATTATATATAGTAGACTAATAATCACTCCTGTTATTGCATGATGTCATCGATTAATGGTTATTCTTTTAATAAAAGATTAATATTTATAAAATTTGAGAAGAAAGAGTAATGTTGACAAAAAATGGTATATAACATTGGAATATAGGTTTATAAAATTCGTGGGACATCATAAACATATTAAAAAATATTTAATAAAATTATTTAGGAATAAAAGTTAATATTGAACATTGAAGGGGAAATTAAATGCATCAATGGAAAACTGATTGAAATGAATAATTCAAATTAATGAAAAGAATAAATCAAAGGTTTGAATATGGATACCTTCAAGATTAAAATTATTTACAGATAACATTTAATGCAAAAGATTAATAATTTCATAGGAGGAATATCAATATATAAACAATTTCATGATAGATCACTCCAAAAAATGGTAAAACATACCAATTGAAAAAGAATGAAAGTTCAGGTCTCATAATATCTTGCATATGTATGTTGAATGTTTCATTTATAGCTTTATAATTCCTCCTCCCTAACCATTTTCAATTTAATTTGTATTGAATGTGAAAAACACGAAAATAGATTTTCATCTTATAGTACTATTATCATCATTATTCCAATATTTTCTAACTCACCCCACATCTTGGAAAACTCATGAAATCGTTGTAAATAAATTGATGTGAATGTAAATGGAATGAATAAAAAATATAGTTACGTGGAATTATAACAGACCATAAGAAATGATTTGTGTGACCCATTAATTGAGAACTAATAATAAATAATAGATAATTATAAAAAGTTTATGGATTTTATACTTTGTTATTTGTGTTAATTTTGTCACATAGATTTCAAATTTGAGACACATTATATCCAAATAATACACAAAAAAATTATATGATGCATAAAAAAGATTTTAGATTCCATAATATTGATTACAATACAAATTATTTAATTTCAATGATATTAAAGATATTGCAGAATGTCAAAACATATATCTTATGTTATTCTATTCATGCATATTAGAGAAAATTGTATAAAATAGTGGTTATAAATGGATAGAATATTATAAAATAAGAATCTCTCAATCAATAAAAGAAGAGCTAATTAAAACCAAAATCTGAAACTATTCGAAATGGTTTTTCTATTTACTATATCCTTTTTCCATCATTGGAAGATAAAATAAAGGGAGGTCCTTGATCATGGGTTTCATTGAAAAAAGATCAAATTAATTCATAATTAAAATAAAAAATGAAGCATTCAATTATGCATGCTAATAGCCACTCCTAGGCTGTGATCCTTTAAAATATATTTGTTGATTACCCTTATATGGGTGTTAAGATCAATGTTTATAGGTAAAAGGTGTAATATATATAAAACATTGAAGTTAAATACCAACCACCCAAAATAAAAAACATAAAAAATAAGAGGCCACTTCCATCTTTGAGAAAGTACACATTTATATTTTTGTTTTTAGTCAGCCTCTAGGAATTGAGGACGGACCTCCATTGGACATGAAAGATGGGAGTTCAAAAATAAATGTTGATAGAGATGGTATGATAATTGTACAGATGAAACATTGACTTTTGAGCTTACTTGGTTTTGGAAACTACTTATAGATCCTCTTAGGCTAGCAACCTACCATTAAACATGAAAAAAAGAAATAAGAATCAATGATTTGATTCTCAATCCACAAGTCATGTAACCGCAATGGAAAACCTAAAATTCAAGGATTAATGCAAAATGATAACTCGTTGCACAAATTCTATTTTTGGACAGGATATATTCATGTATGTGAATTGTTTGTCCAATTTTATCAATAAACTAACTCAAAAAATCCTATTTCATGTGTGTTATTTCTCAATGTGATGTGTCATGTATTAAATTTTATTTACTAGTCAATAACATTAATCTTTATAATTCAAAGAAAATGCCAATCCAATTATCCCAATGTCCAAATTGGATGTAATTTCTCATAGAAAGGGAGACATAAATATCCATACCACATAAGTGAGGTTAGGTTGTCTAATTTGTAGATGAATATACAATGGTGAGATAGTGAGAGATTTCAAATTCAAAAAACAAAGATCAGATTGACCTAGTGAAACCCAATTTCTTAAATATCTAAATACTATAATACCCCCTCCCATAAGATAGGTTTACCTAGCCTAGATAAAAGAATAAAAAGTAAAAAACTCACCTGGTTGTTTGCCTCTAGTCTCCCCCTTTCATGGAATACCTCTCACGATAAAATGGTTAGATAAATTAAAAATAATTGTTGCTACTATTAAAGAATATGTGACAATTGATGAACTCTTTTATTGAAGATGACCAGTGCAGACCTAATGAAAATAAAATTGAAGAGGAGCCTGAAAATGGTCGAGTGAAACGACTCCTATAATGCGAGCCGATATTTGGGTGAAATAACGTCGGTATTTCGGACCCAAAAGAAAGAAAACATAAAAACATGATGGTTGAGAAAACATAAAAACATGATAAACATAATGAAAAATAACAAATGAACAGATCAAGTGGGATCTTGAAAATTAATAATGTTATTGTGGATGTTACATTTGAATAAAGATGTTACCATTTCCAAGATGATTATATACCTTGTAACAGATTTCATCAACAGTTTCTCTACAAAATTCACATCAACAGAATATTAATACATGGAGGAATCATAGGTAGAGCAGTCCACAACTTTATGGTTAATTTAATGGTTCAGAATAAAATGCATAAATTGTAATAAATAGGATGGGAAAAATAATATACATAACTTTTAATTTTATTGAATAAATCCCTTGGTTGTTTCTTTTTCCTCCTCGGTCACATAAATAAAGAAAATACATGCAATAAAATGTCTCCAATGATGGATAATCTACTTGATTCCATAATCCCTAGGCTATATCTTCTGCAACTTAGCAACACTACAATATCTGCTTAATATAATAAACAAAAGCTATTTGTATCAGAGTTGGCAGCTTGAGTCAGATTAGGATCCAATCAAAATGTATATGTTAGCTTGATATATTCTCATAAGGGGACTTGTTAGAATCAAAAATTGAAAATTTATAAAAGAATACAACACTTGATTATTGATTCATTCATGTTGGGATCGTTTTTCGAGGTCAAGGTTCTAACACCATTGCATGGAGTGGAGTTACTACATTATTATTTTAATTATTATCATTATGTTACTAAAACACAAAAGCATCATTAACCTCATTTTTTAGAGTATATGAAGTTTCAGTACGCTTCCATACTATGTACTGTTGGTTATTGCTTGCGACCACCCACTCTAAACCATCTAGACACAACGCCCCATCTCCCATCTTCATGTGAACCATATTCAGATTAAAATCATTTAAATAAATGGTAAAAACACACATCTTCAATTAGAAATTCTGAAATTAAAATTTTATAGAATCACTTATTATAAATTTCATGTTCAATAAGAGTTTTTCAATTAGTTTTCTAAAATGGATCAACAATAGTAGTGGAGTGCACCAACCAAGGAGAAATTTACCCAAATAGTCTCACAAATATCTATTACAAATATCACTAAATAACATCTTGGATAAAAGTGACCTGAAACCTTCACATTAATTGTCATTTAGAGAAACTTTCTCATTAAATGTCTTTTAGAGAAACTTGCACACATGAATCCTAAAAAAATATTAATGAAAGAACCATAAAACAAATTAGTTTGAGGCTTGAATGCCTAAAATCAAATTAGTTTCTACAATCACGTAACATGGTTACATGAAACAAGAGTTGATGACTTGACATATTTGAGGTAGAATTGTCAAATCTTGTGGCAATGTTTGAACTTGATAGAGAATACCTACCAACCAACTCACATATGACCATACATGATAATACATGCTTGAACAAGGAAATTTCATTATGCATAAGGAAACAACATGCAAGATAATATAATATACAAGAGAAATTAAATACTAGTACATGATAATGCAATATAATTTCAATATAAACTGCAATATGATATTATATTAAAACGGCTATAAAAACAGAAATCTAAATTTCAGTTTTAGTGCAACATGAACTAATATAAAGTGAAATATAAAATTCAATATAAATGGAATTAAAATGAAATATAAAATGTAGTTCCATTTCAAGTTAGAATTGATCAAAAATTATAAATGTCGTGGTATTCAAGAACCACAATGTTTTCATGTATTGTAGGATTTTTCATGACCCATAATTTGACCTGAATGGGTTTGAGATAATCATGCATGAATTCTGACCAGAATGGCTGTAAAAAGGTGAATAAAATAACCTATGAATTTCATTGTGATTTATACACTATTATATTTCCTTTATTTCTATCATTCAACTGTTTAAGAGAACAGGATTGATACAACACATGTTGATGAAAAATGGAGAACAATCACCTTTTTATGAACATGTTTTCATGGATAATTCCCAGCGAAAAATAACCTAGTCCCATAAATGGACTTCTATAATAGAAAATAGTGCAGAGACAATTTCATCAATTCTTCCAAAAATAGAGAACCATATAAAATAAGAATGATAAAAAAAGAGAACATGTAAAAACATTAAAACATACCAACATGAAGACTAATATCATCCCTTGAAATCAAACACAATAAATATGGAAGTTAGTTTTTAAAAAATTGGTCGTGAACTGCAATCAAATAAACTGTTTCCAAAGGAAATTGAAATAAACCATAGCGAATGAGAAATTAAAAACAAAGGAAAATTCATTAAAAAATGAGAATAGAAATTGATACCATCAAATTATAGACCATGGAGCAGCCACCAATGTGTACCTCAATAGAGTTGCTAACTATGTAAGGAGTCAGTCGCTAAAGGAGTTCCTAATGTAAATCCAATTTTCACAAGGTCAAAAGTGGATGTAATCTATTGTATAAAGAGAGACCTAAAACTCCATACCTCATAAGTGAGGTCATGATGTCTTATTTGTAGATGAATATACAATGGTGAGATAATGGTAGATTTCGAATTCAAAATAAAAAGATCAGATTGACCTAGTGAAACAAAATTTCTTAAATATCTAAACACTCTAACAATCGTTTGTAAGATAGGTTTACCTAGCCTGTATAAAATAAGGCAAAGTAAAAAACTCACCTTCTTGTTTGGATATGGTGTCCCCTGCATGGAATACCTCTTTGCTTCAAGGATGTGAGGAAATTTAGCCCCTTGAAACAGTACTATTCCACATGAATTCTTTGTTTCAATATTGGTTAGTGGAATTTCTTCTGCTCAAAATAGCAACATCATCAGTTTCCCTGCTAAACTAAAGATATATATTCATTAATATACCAATCATTAGGTATACCAATAGTGAACTAAAATTAGATGTATTTTAATAACATTTGAAAAAATTATAAGAAAAGGTAAATAAAATATATTTTAGAGAAGTGAATAAATTAATTTAGAAGGTATGAAGAATGGGCCTTATGTAGTTCACAAACATGTTTCTTTCTAGACCTTCATTGGCATGCTATGTAGAAAAATATAGAGAAGTCAGTGGGGATAGATACATATCTAATACAGTAAGTTCCCCTGAAAGACATTCCTAGACAGATGATATTTTAGGATAAGATTCTTATTTCCCAATGCAGTAAAGTTGGCATCCCCACAATGCCCATAATATCTACCATTACTAAAAGAGAAATCAATTTATGGATAGAATGACAGCTCACAAACACCTAAGGCCGGGATGGGTTACAACAACATGAAAATATTAACATAATTGAACATCATTTATTACCAAAAGCACAGAACCATAATTAATAAATCAAAAAATTATATGTATTTTAATAACCAATGAAAAATTATAAGACAAGGTAAATAAAAAATATTTTAGAGAAGAAAAAACATTAATTCTGAAGGTATGAATAATGGACCTTATGTAGTGTAGAAAAACATTTAGGGTCAATGTAGCCACACAGAGGTAATATAGAAATTTGTATAACGAAATTTATGTTTGGTAAAATTAAAAACATGATTTTTACAAATCTACTTAACCACGGTACCTTGACAGCTTCAAATTGAATGAATTTCCCTTGGAAAATTTCTTAACATAGTATGGGATGAAAGAAAATAGAAGCACTTTAACAAAAAAATTTCTAATTGTAGGAGCACTGAAACACCAAGAAAATGATTCCATTACAAAACTCCAGGACTGACTAAAACTTAAGGCAATGACAAACAACTTTACCAAAAATACCCATCCAAGCACGAAATATCTTCAGTTGCAATCCAGGGGGCTTCTGCAATGGACCCACCTGCAACAGGAGTGTAACTGTAAAATACCCAGGATGTTTTGCTACATTATAACAAAACAACCATTAATAAATCATAGAACAACAAAATGAAAACACAATCAACAGTGCGGTAGACAGAAGTAGAAAAAAAAAATATTTTGAATGTATGATATCAGATATATAATGTGAAGTTATTATGAATGTGAAATTAATGGTAGATTTCTCTAAATGCATTGCCTGAATGGGAAAGAGAGTTTTTCTATCTTCTCATACCTTATTTTCCTTGAAATGGAAGAAGATGCTACTTATAATTGATCATCATGGAATTGGAAAAGACAATTTTATATTGGTCACCAAGAAGGATACTAGGATATTATCCCAATAAATGATATTAGGAAACACTTAATAGTTCACATTTCAATGAGTTTTTTGAGGGTTTCATAGAGAATCATGATTACTCATGCATTATTACATAATTAATAAGAAGTATCACATAATATTCTCATAATATATTCATAGTCATTCAGCTTATTTCACCAATATCTACTAACATTCCCTAATTGTATATCATCTCAATAGTGATGTTATTTTTGATTAATTAAATTCAATTACGAAAACATATATTAAATCTCTTCCATTCTAAAAATAATTTTATGGGACCATTACATAATGACATGTTAGACATTCCCTTTTTTACATTAAGAAGTAATAAAGAATACCATTCAAGATATTAAAAATTTACAAATAAAGGGATACTAATTACAATATAAATAGATTCCATACCATTCATATAAATATTGAAAAACAATTGGCCTATTTCCAAATCAATAAAAGGAATAAAATTATTTTTTTAACTGAAATAATGAAGATACTATTGTGAAGAGTAATATACACGAAACAAATAATTTTTATAAAGCCTGTATGGTCTCAAACTACCCCTTCAACTTCTTTTCGAGAAGAATAATCCTAATAGAAAATGTTAAAAATGATTAAGAAACATAGAATAATGAAAATTCCAAAGATTCCTAGTCCCCTAACTGAAATTGTATTCTTTCTACCCGGTTTATGGAAAGTGAATAATACCTATAGTGAAATGCACTCACAAGGTACAAATATCATTAATTAATATATAGTATATGGATAAGTGAAGTTGATGAGAGATATTTAGTAAACATAATGGAAAATGATATATTTTTAAAGAAACTAAAAATTTAATTCATATAGAAAAAAATTAGATATACTGGATTATATAAGTTATAAATTTGAATAGTTTAGATTGTGAAAAAAATCCAAATAAAGAGAAAAAAGTACTGAAATTGATAAGAAAACTGCATGGATTGGAGAATATAATACACATAGAATTTGAAAAGAATAGTTGTTATTATAGATTTGGTGTATTAATATACACAAATAACAATTTTTTATTCATAATAAAAGATTTATTAAAAGATCTTATGAAAAAATTGTAAGAGAACCTAAATACTGAATATTGTAGAGTAGTGAGAATATTCTGTCAGGGGGTACATATAATACACCTTATGCAACGAAGTGGAAATTTAGGGTCGGTGAAGGCACATAGAGGTAAAGAAATATGTGACCATGAAATGCATTAGATCCCCTTATTGTTGATAGATATTGAAGGAAGTGGGTCCCTAATTCCAGATTCTGGAATTCTGATAGTTTAATACTATATTGAAATTTTGTATGAATGTACTGAGATGAAATAGTTAAAGGCATAGATTAATGTAGTGGGGATGATTGGAAATGAAAATTACCTTATTCGGGAGATGGATGAGTCTATGGTTGATCTTGGGTGTTACAAGATGACATGTTTTCATAGCGAGAGGATTGGTTTTTTATATGAATTTCATTAACCCATTGTTCTAGTGTTTCAAGAATAGATATGATTGTTCAGATGATAGGGGATTCAGGGTTGGGATTAGAGATTTTGGTGGAGTTTATAGGTTTACTTAAGTCAATGACAGTTCTGAATAAATTTCCTATGGTAGTGGAGGGATGATAAAACGCATGTGTCAGATGGAGAACACAAGCGGTGGATAAATTGTGAATGGAAATATTAAGGCAATATTGAACATGATGGAGAAGTATGCTGAAACCGGGAGGAGAAGTAAGATGACCTGTAAGCATGATGGACTACAAGAAATCTTGAAGGAGGATGACGCTGACATGAGTAGTATTCGGGAACCCTATGTCTCGAAGAACATAATCCCAACCACGACCGGGAAAAAGAAAAATGCAGAGATTGTAGTAGAAATAGGGTGAAGAAGGAGGTCGAACACAGCGGGCTACAGATGACTGGTAGACTGAGAGATGGAGGATGAAAGAGGGGGTGCGTCTATGGGTAATTTAGCTGAATACATGAGATAATCTTAGCAGGAGCAGAAAAGGGATCCAGAGAATAAATGAGATCCTGCGTGGTGGAGAGATGTGGAGATTAGGAGGAGAGACACATGTGAAAAAACTGACGTAAAAGAATAGGGTTTGGACATGTTGATGTTTGAAATCACGGATTAGTATATACAGTAGATTAGGAATAATTGATAATAATTAATAATAAATTTTAAAAAATAGTAATAGTTAATAATAATTTGTAATAAATAGGAATAATTATGAATAATTACTAATAATTGGTAATAAATTGTAAGAAATAGGAATAATTACTAATAATTTTAAATAAATAGGAATAAATATTAATAATTATTTATAAATAGTTATAAATTGTAATATAGCCTTAAAATATGAATAATTATAAATAAATAGCATTAATTAGTAACAATTAGCAGTAATTTGTAATAAATTACAGTAATTTGGAATACTTAGAAGAAATTAACAATTCTTTTTAATGGTTTTTTTCATATATAAAATTATTAATAAATATATTTAATTTATATTTTTTAAGGAAATATGGAACAAGGAAGTCAACCATAGTCATTATTAGATGATGAAACTTGGAATAATCAGCGTCTGAATCCAAACAGTTCTAGTGTAAATCCTATGTATATTAAGGGTGTTGAAACTTTCTTATCATTTGAATCCTCAAAACCAATTTTTTAGAAGGGATAATTATGTGTTCATGTAAAAAATGATCTCTCGGTACATTTGACACATTTAACAATGTTGGGAGTCTTCTATTGAATTTTGGTTTTCAAATAGATAATTATTTTGGTATCAACATGGTGAATGATATTCCGAAGATGATACAAATAATTTCGTTCCATATCTACCACATTTTCAAAATTTAGTACATGATGTGGTAGGTCCATATTTTTAATAAACTAAAACTCATGATGATATTGATTTAAATCATGAGTTAGAAACATCTCAATTTTATGAGTGGTTTAGGTTTGTGGAGGATGCCTTATTTCTTAGTTATAAGATAAGAAAATTTGAAGTGGTTGCAAAATTTATGGCAATTAAATCAGATAATGGAATATCAAATAGCTTTTTTGATCAGATATTCTCTTTGGTTAAAAAACTGTTACCTAATGGAAATGTGTTGCCAAAAAATTTCTATAAGAGAAAGAGGTCGATTCATAATATGGATATCGGTTATTAGAAGATTCATTCATGTTCAAATGATTTAATCCTATATTATGGGGAAAATGAATCACTAGATACTTGTAACACATGTGGACAATAGAGGTATAAAGAGGCTCAACTAGCGAAGTCTATATGGATTCCTATAAAGGAGTTGAGATATTTCCCACTTACAACCAGATTGCAGTGTTTATATATATCTCAGAACATAGTGGCATTGATGTCATGGATCCAAACAAATATTTCTATCGGTAAAAGACAAAATCATTCCTCTGATGGTGATTCATGGAAACATTTTGACCAAGTGCATCTTCATTTTACATTAGAAGCCCAAAACATGTGATTCGGTCTTTCTACTAATGTTTTCTGTCCATTTTTTACTTGTTATAGTCAGTATTCATGTTGGATTGTTATTTTTACTCCATACAATTTACCTAATTAGAAATTGATAAAGGGGGAATATATTATTTTGACCTTATTAATACCATGAAATCCGAAAATGATTACTAATTTCTAATTGAAACCATTGATTTATGAGTTAAATTCAGTATGGAGTGATGTTTTTAGTTTATATGATGTTTCTACGAAAGAAGATTTCATACTGAAAGGTGCATTGGTGTGCACAATTAGGGACTTATTAGCATATGACATGTTCTCTAGCTAGTTATACATGCTCCAAAATCATGTTCGTACTATATGAGAGACAACAAAGCATTTATGCTTGTCAATGGAAAAAAACCTTTTTTCAACTGTCATTACAGATTCCTTCCAATCGATCATCCTTTTCGGTGGAAAAGATATCATTTCAAAAAAAATCACAATTTAATGAGATGGACCTCCAAAAATGATATCAATAATAGATTTAAAATAAATCCTATCTTCATTACCTCCCATTATATTAGGACCTATAGAAAACAAATTGAAATTTGTTGGCTTTGGGAAAGAACACAATTAGATAAAAGGGAGCATTTTTTGGGATCTTCAATATTCTTTTGATTTGTTTCTCCATCATATGTTGGATGTCATGCGTATATAGAAGAACAACGTTGATAATTTATTTCATACAGTTTTGGGCACAACAGGTAAGACCAAATATAATTTAAAGGCATAATTTGATATTATCCAAATTTATAGGCGACCAAAACATGAACTACTTAAAAATGTCAGATAATAGAAGATAGTGAATCCAAAAGCATCTTATAGACTTTATAAGGGAAATTTATTATAATTTTTTCAGTGGATTACAAATTTGAGACTTTCAAATGGTTATGATTCTAATTTGGGAAGATGTGTCAAAAATGGTCCTATTATCAGATTAAAATTTCATAACTATATGGTTATAATGGAATGAATACTTCCAATTGGATTAAAATGGTTGTTGAATTATATTATTTGGGATGAAAAAACAAAAATATCATATTTTTTCAAAAAATTTATGTGGGGACAAAAAATTATGATGCACCAAGAAGACTATAAGAAAATATTGTATTAATTTTGTGTAAACTAAAAATAAATATTCTCACCCGCTTTCTTGGACTCATTATAACATTTGATATTTAGTTTTCCACATGAAGAAAAATGTGGAGGTCAATTATTGTTTTGATGGATGTACCCATTTGATAGATGAAATCAGAAATTAAAGAAAAAAGTACGTAGCAATGCATCAGTTGAAGGGTCAATTGAAAAAGCTCATTTGTAGGAGGAAATTTCTTTTTTCTACTGTAATTATTTTTAATAGAATTATAACTCAAAACACAACTGCTTGGGTCATAACAATGGAAATGTTAATGATGAAATGTGAAATCATTTATCAGTTTTTTAATAAACCTTAACTTGGTTTCAGTTGAGTTCATGAACAATAGATTTTAGATGTCAACATCACATAGATCATACAAATGTTTTTCTCAACTATGAAGAAGTGAAACCATTTATACTTTGAGTGATCCTATCACTTACTCTATAATAATTGATAAATTAAATTAATATTATTTTATCTATTGGAAATATGATAATCATATCAAGAAATAGCTTCCACAATTTACAGCTGCTGCTATTGAAGAAATTGGAAAAATAATTTTTCCTATTGGTTTCAAAAACTGGTAACATAAATTATTTAAGGTTTTACATATAAAATCAATTTGTTACTTGTTATATTGATAATTTTTTTACAAATTTTCAAGTATCTAAAAATGAAAATAAAATTGATAATTGATTTTGTGTATTGATAAACCCACTATCCAAAATGGTTGAATATTATAATGCATATGTGGTGAATGTTTTTTGATTTCATACACGTGTATATGGGGAAAAACAATGAATAGTTCTGTTTTTTTAAGAGGATATCTTCGTAGAGAAACTAATGATAACTTTTACGATATGATAGAAGTAATTATTGAGTTTTTTATCTATGAAAAAATTACATAATGATGTTTAAATGTCAGTGGTTGGATATTGAGAGAGGCTTTCATGTTCATCTAAGCCATGAAATCATTAATATTAAATATAAAAGTCTTCTCACAATAAAAGAAACATTTTTATTGGATAATCAGGCATTTAATGTTTATTATAAAAATTATAGTGATACATCAAGACAGTTGGGGGATTTGTGGAGCATAATAAAATTGAAATCTTGAAAAAATCAATTTACCCAATATGAAGGTGGTTTCGCTGAAGTGCATAGAATTGAATTTTTTTAAGACTACACCAAACCCATATTTTTTATAAAGAGACATGAATATCTCTAATGAAACCCAAAAATTAAGGTTCAATAGTGATGATGACATTAATGATACTAGAAATGAATTTGAAATTTGGATACATAATGAAACTTAAACTCATATATTTATTGATGAGGCTGACTTTTAATATAAAGGCATTGACACCATCAGATATGAAGATCGGGATTAAGATTCATATGGACATAATTAAATTATGGTTATAATAATAAAATATATATATATATAATAGTTTTCAACTATTTTCTAATAATAGTAATTTCTTTTTTTAGATGGATGAAGATATGTTTTATTAGTCACATGAGGATAATATACCTTTTTATTAGAAGGATGTTGGATCATCTAACCCTCAAACTATTGGAAATTCTGGGAGGACTTAGAGTGGGTGTGGTCTTACACCATTGATGAAACCATACCCTATCCCCGAGCGATGTAAACATCTTAGCTTCAATCCATTCATGCAAAAGTACATTTAGTTTTATATTTTAGTTAGTTTTCATTAATTATCTTTAATTTATTTATATACTACTTAGTTGATTATTTGTCCTTTTTTAACATAGATTTAGCAATATATCTATTGGAAAAGGGAGTGATATATTATGAAATTATTTTTTTGAGGCATGGTATTATATTGGATCAGATTAAAATAGATGTTCAGCACCGAATGTTCGATCATTTGATGGAATCTAAATAAATAATATTTATTTTGAAATTTATTTAATGAATAAATAGATATTACTATTTTTGTAGGGTTTATGGTATCCTATCAATGAGATTATTCATAAATCTACCTAGATGGCATGTCAGGATTGTATGTGTTAGAGTTGCCAACATTTTTTGTAAAATTTGAGGAAAACAATGAAGAAAGTATGAGTCAAAAAATTTGATAAGACTTTTTGTGCACACCGAGATGATTACATTTCATCTCATGTTTGGGATGGATTATATTCACACTGGACGAGTGGTTGTTTTCAAAGGAGATCCTCATTAGGTCAAAAAATGGAGGGAGAAGGGAGGGGACACACCAAGCTAGTAGTCGTACATTCAGTATGCATAGGGAACATATGGTAAGTAAATTTTTTAATTAATTTATATAACTTTAAATCTAAACTATTTTTTATATATTTACATTGGAAGTAGAATAGCCTAATATCATGGAATTAAACATTTATAGGAGGATGTACAATGATCCTATCACTGGATAGATTAGAGGTGATCTCTATTGTCAGATTTTGTTCAATATAATTATTTTTTGAGTTTTAAAATTAACATTAAATAATATTTTAACTATTTAAATTTTAAATGAAATTGAAGGATTCATATGTGGCCACGACATCTCAAACGTAGAATGAGAGTTATGTTGTGACTGATGATCTGACCAGTGTAGCCAGATTTGATGAGACAGAATGGATGCAGGCAACCCATTATGCCTCTGAGAGAGGTCAAGTTGTTGGTATCAGCTCCTCATTGACGTTTGAGAGTTATTATGGTTCCACTGTGATATCAGTCCTTAGCTTGAGAGGAGAAAAAGAAGATTAATCATCATATAATACACAGTATTAATAGTAGGTGTGAGATCCGGGTGAGAAAATAGAGAGTATGTGTAAGGAGGAGGAAGAGATCTGACCACAATAACAACAACATGAGGAGATACGTCGATGGAAGTAGTAGTAACACAAGAAAAATATTGATTACATGCGACGTCTGACTCAGGGATTAAGGATGGAGTTCCCTCTATTATCTCCTCTAGCTTATTCAGCTCCCCCAGAAGATCCTCCCCCTTAGTGACATATTTATTTATGATAAAACATTTGAATTTAATTTTTTTGGTAATTTTAACTATTTAACTTTATATATAGTATTTTTTTTATTGTTGTGAATATTTCATTTTTTATTATATAATTATTTATTTAATTTTTAATTATTTTATTTAATTTTTTATTATTTTATTATTTTATTATTTTATTTATTAATTTTTTGAACTTATAATTTTTCTATACTTTTTCAAATATTGATATTTTTATTATTTTATAATTTTTAATTATTTTAATAATATTAATATTACTATTTTATTAATAATAATAGTAATAATAATAATATATTATTATTAATATTATTATTTAAATATTATTATTATATAAATATTTTTTATATTAATAATAATAATAATATTGTAATTATTTATAATTTTTTATTATTGTTCTAATAATAATAACATTATTTCATTATTAGTAATAATAATATTTTTATATTAATAATAATAATAATATTACTATTATTACTATTAATATTATTAATAGTTTCTAATCGTATTTTATAATTATTAATTATATTATATTATTTAATTTGTTTTAATTTTTTTAAGTTATTTGCGACCGTCCCATGAAAAATACTTTTTTTGATAGGTCATCGCAATATGGTTTTTTAAAAAATTATGAAATACTCTTTTTGACAGACCATCTTAATAGGTTTTTTAAAAATACACGGGGAATCTATTTACGACGGCATTTTCTACAATGGGGCATTTTCAAGAGGTCCCCGTCACAAATGACCCTTTACAAATAAACCAATTTCCAGTAGTAAAATTAACTTATTAAAAAACAAAGTATAGTAAGGATTAATATTTCATTAATTTGATTATTATAATTAAATGAGAATTAGTTTAATTTAAAATAAAATTTCAAGATGAATGGGTCTTTTACTTGAAAATGAATGATAATTTCTATAAAATTCATTATTTTTCAGCATTCATTGTAAAATAAATAATTTTAGAAAAATAAATAAAAATCACACAAATATAATATGGATAAGATGAATTAAAAAAATGATATTAATTTACAAAAATAAAATTTATAAAAAATTTAGAAATTAATTATAATTTTTCCTCTAAAATTATATAAAAATAATATTTTGAAGAAAACATATTTTTCATACATAAAACCCGTTTGTGTATTCATTGATTTTTGAGCTATGATATTCTTCCCTATAGTATTTATCATTATCATTATTATTTAATAAATATTATATTTTTAGTATTCAAAACATTTGTATATTTTTTTTATAATGCAGATGTTGGTATTTATAACTTCCAATATAATGGTTAGGATATAAATGTTTCCTATATCTTGGTTTCTATAGACTTAGGGTTGCGTGTAATCCATGATATCAAATAATTCAATATTATTTCAAAGTAAATACATATAAAATATTTTGGTGTTAAATCTTACCCCCCATAAAATAAATTTTCCCCAAAATATTATAACTCTGATATAAACAAATGGGGATATCTCTACTTCATCAAATCCTTAGTTACAATGTTTCTTCTTAAAATTAATGATTTTTTCTAAGAACATTTAAAGAGTGATTTGTATTATTCCATATAATATTATCCCTACAATTATGATCTATCCTAGATTTTATTCATATAAAATTATATTTTCAAGTGGTAAAACCTCTATGTTTTTATATGTGATGGTTATTGAATGTTTTTCATCTGGGAAGTTAAATGTAACACATCATGAAATTGAAAAATGATTAGTTGGAGTTCCCAGTGTTAATCAAATGTATTCATCTAATCAAGAATCTTGAAAGGGTCAATATAATTGATAAAATCATTGGAATTTCATCACACAAGCATTGAATTCCAGATATCATTGATCATTGTAAGAATAACTCTATTATCGAATCTATTATGTATTGATGTTCTATTTAATGGATCTATCCTTGTCTTTCATTTCCTTAGATATATCATTTTCAAATAGATTTTTTTAAATATTAATCCCAACATGTTGGATTTTCCACTTCTTCACATTATGGGATTCATAGTGACATATCATAATTGTCTAGTAAATCTTATTGATATATGAAAAAAATATGAAGGTGTTGAACCTAAAAAACATTGAAATATAGAGAATAAAATCTTAATATATCATCAAGGTTTTCAATGGTTCTCTTAGATAGACCATCTATCTGTAAATAATATACAGTATTGAAACACAACTTAGTATCTAAAGAATACAAAAGGTTTATCTTAAATATGGAGGTATTCCTTGGATCTCAATTTGATATAAGAGAATATGATACTCCATTGAAACCTGAACACATATTTATTGTATATCCAAGAAATATTATCAAAATATAAATCTCCCCTGATAGTAAAGATCTCATCATAAAGTTATCAACTATAACCCCAATATCATCATGGACTTTAGACATTTTGTGAAGTTCAATAACAAAATACATGGTTATGTTTTCCTATTTTCATTATAGTATGGGTAATGTTTGTAACATCCCCTTAGAATTATACATCATATTATTAACGTGTTGACATTACATCTAATAAGATACATATCCCACAATATCTGTCCTACCATTTTCCCACAAGAAATACTCTTTGAAATCACAATACAATATCATACTTCCCGGATAAATCAATAACACTGAGCTATAAGGTTCTTGCAATAGATCGTTCTTTAATTTAGTTATTGTCAAGACACATTACTATTTCCTAAACTATATTATTCTATCATGATCAAGGTTTAACTCAGGAACATTTCCCATTTTTTTTATAGCTCTACATCCTCTTTTTTACATATCTTTATTCATCGGATGGATATATAGTTAATTCTCATTTTTTTGGGATAATATTTATCTGTGTCCTTATATATTTAATGATATATAGTTTTTGTATCCATAATTATTGTATATTGTTTTATTCTTATCATATATAAACTAGCATGATCCTTTCGACTCAAAGAACCATCCATCTTATTCACCTTCCTAGGGTTGTTATTAATTAATCAATCATAATTTTAAAGTAAATCTAACCATATCCTATTGAACATATTCAACCTCTTCTGGGTGAATATATAATTTATGTTTTTTAATTATATATTCCACATATTTCTACATATTTATAGTGTTTCCATATCATTAATGAAAAGTTTAACACTGCTAAATCTAAATCATATGTTGGGTAATTTAAATCCTGACTCTAAAATTAGCATGAGTTTTTATATATCTCTACATAACTCATCATGAGAACACGTACCAACCATTTCTCTAATGAATCACTTAAAATCACCAACCCTTTATTTTATATAGTAGTGTCAAAGCATGTTTACTAAAAAACCTTATAATGTGATTGTTTTTTTCAATGTCATGTATTTGAATATATCTTGTTACATTTTTGTGAACATTCATAGATATAGATTGTGATTTGGAGGCCCAATGAGCATAAAAATTATTTTTGAAATATATTAAATATATTAATTTCATGTGTTCATAGTTTTCTTAAATGATTAGAATAACTCCCAAAGAGGGACTCAAAAAAAATCTTCTGATTTCATTGATTTTAGATAAAGAGTTTTACCCTAGGTGTAACCTAACCTTGAAGAGATCTATACATTCAGGTTGATCATAGTCATGGGAGGATTAATAAATAAATAAAATAATTTATTTATTTTATTAAAATTATTGTCGTGACATAATATTTTTCAATAAATGCACTACTATAACAAAATCACACGGCTAGCTCCATAGCAATACATATTCCAGAGAGAGCATTGAAGGACTGTTCTCAGAAAAAGAAAAATGGGTCATCGATCATCGATCAGTGTGTAAAGAATCTCAAGGATCACAAAAAAGACTATGATGAAGATTTATTTTTCAACAGTGATTGATCCATATTGACATTGGATGTTTTTCTATGTGAATTTATCCTCATTTTCTTTTTCTTGAGATGAATGAGAATGAATAAACTAATTAATTGAACCGTAGATCAAGTGTGTTTCTGGTACGAGTTAGATTTATGTAGGTTTAAGGGTTTCTATTGAGGATAATATTATATATATTAATTATTATTGATTACTAAAATGAATCGATGCCAACATGAACATTGGCCAAGGCATATTCCTCATATTTTTGTTTTTTCAATTTTATCCCCCATTATTTGAAAATTCATTACAAGACATTTTATTGGCCCATGGAGTGATGAATACTCAGTAATTGATTGGTGAGTAATCATTCTTCAGAAAAATTAATTAATACTATAGGTACAAATGTAATCGAGGTTGTTTTGTAGGTCATAAAGACAACAGATGATTGATCGGGGAGGTATTGGATACCCTCCGTTTGAGTGTGGTTTATGATGGTGATGAGAAATTATTGTGTTTGTTTCATGAGTGGCTAAATTGGATGGAATCTATCTGATGAAAAGGATGTGTTGGATTGATTGAGATCCATGTTATTTAGTGAAGATGGCGGTAGATCTATGAAAATTGGGATGTGTCGGTGATGCCGCGTGAAGGAATTTAGATTCCTAAAAAACATTTATACCCACATACTTTACCTAAAGAACACACATTGTCTTTATTCATCATATTGGAAGTTTTATTTTTTCATAAGTAGTTAGGGATCACAAGCCGTGTAGTCCCTACCAGACACTAAGTGAACCCTATAAATCCAGAACGGTGTGTACTAGAGGTACACTCCAAGGAAGATTAGTGGAATTACACCACATAGGATCCATAACAAATGTTATATAAATAGTAATAGGTGTATTGGAATGTATAGGTGTAGATGATACAATAATCGTGTGGCCCTACATGTTGTGTGTGGTGGGACACACACTATGTACATGGAAATAGAAAATAGCACGGGTCTTGATAAAATTGTATACCCTATGCTGAAGAGACACATAATGTACTCATAGTACATATCATGTAACTTCTCAATGAAGGCTTTAATACCTCTCTCTCTTCATCATATACAAGATTCATTATGGTATGTTCCCTTGATCCCTTACATAGGGCTTTATTATAGAATCATGTCATGTTTATTGGTTGGTGATCCCATCTAAGTAACTTGAATCACGAATAGAGTTTTTCAATCCATCATTGATGCCAAAATTGAGATCCAATATAACTATCATCCTAAGGTGGGGTTCTTGAAATAATCATGAATAACACTATGCATGCAGTGGTCCCTTACATAGGGGGTTAATCCATTTTGGGTTGCTAGTATACACCTTGTCTTTGAGACCATTGTATAATTTTATTTAAAATACATGTTCATACTTCTTATGGTGAGACCCAATGATCACCACTTCTCAAATGGATGCCATCAATGTTATCTGACTCAGGGAGTGGGTTATCTTGAATTACTATTATGTGGAACCTTCGAGTAGGAATCCTAGTTTGGGATTATGGAAGTGAAATTACCTTGAGACTGCCAGTCTAAATTGAGTATACTTGAATGTTCTTGTTATATATGTTACTAAAATATCTTGTGATGAGCTACAAATTATTCTTGATGTTATGTACTTATTGATTTTTGTGTGTCTTGATGGTTATTGTTATACTCAACTATATGGGATTTTTTCATGCTTTTCAGGTCTTATGCCAAGGACCATCCTTTTAACGGATGCCTAAAGGGGCCAAGACTAGCTAGAGTATAGTGATCCAGATAGACCGAGGTATTTTCTAGTTATTTAATAAAACTATTCTTCCCATACTTCCTAGGATGGAATTTTTTTTTAGTTTCTCGTAGTGGGATTGTATTTGGATATTGAATTTTAATAGTATATTTTCATACTTTGATTGTGATATTTTTTATGTATGCATGAATTTTTATTTTTATTTTCACATTAGTATTGTATGGGATAGGAGATGTGTGTGTGTGTATACAGTTACATTAAGATAAGGTCTCCCATGTGTGGGATATTCCTAATAGGTAATGGTCTCCAGCCCCTGGTCTATTAGAGTTGGGATTGGGGTAGTCATGGATTAGGAACCATTGGGACTGGTCATGATAGAGTGATATCATAGGATTCGGTTCTACCTTAGGACCAGATTCTATGAGATTGGTTTTTGTTTTATGGAACCAATGTTATGTGTTTCGAGTTTGGTTCTCATAAAAGGGACTCTAGTGTTGGTATGACAACCAACTTATCCATACATGAGGACTCATATCACCTCCCTTTCATCATGGTACATGTAGAGATTTCATATAGTGAAAACATTGGTACATGCATCATATATGAACAGGTTGTGGTTTACATGTCCTTCTAGATTCATCTCTCAATATATAATAATGATTGTGACACATATTTTTTATTAACGTATTCCTCCATTATGTATTACAACAATGATTCTATAGTAGGATCATGAGGATGATCCCATGAGTGATGAGGCTTTGAAACATGGGTCTATTCAGGAGGCATTACTTCCAGGAGGTGCACCAGCATTACCACCACCTATTGAGTAGTAAATGGATCCAAATTTACTAGAAGATGAGGTATATAGGCTGAGAATGATTCATGAGTTTCATCTATAGTAAACCCTCTAGTTTTTAGGTGATCTAGACCATCAAGAATATTTGTATTATCTTGAGGCAGTGAAATGAGTCTCACATATTGTCAAGACACCAATAGACCAGATAGTGTTCTTTGAATCTAACCATTCACCATGGATTTATAGGATAATGGTGGGACTTAGTGACACATTCATATGATAAGATGACTCATTCATGATGAGGAACTGATATCCTTTTTATAAAGTAGTTTTTTCCCTCAATGATGAAGGATGTGTGCATCTGGGTTCTTCTACAGATTTAGTAGGATAGTAAGATTGTGGGTGAGTGTTCTTTGAGTTTCATTAAACTCTCTTGGAACTTGATGAACATGGTGTGTGATTAATTATTTTGGGCTTTGAACTTTGAAAAAGTTCAATGTAGATATATATTAGTGAATAGTTCTTTTGGTCTTGAACAATTTATAATGGTCATCGTTGATACATATGATCCAAAATGATAGATATATGTATTCTTACCTATGTTAGGGTAACAAATCATACTTTATGGGTTAAGAGTATATTGGATGAGAAGGCACCAACAATGTTTTCTTGTAGTGGGGACACTGGAGCTGAGACTTCAACAATAAGGATTCAATGATAGACATAAGGTCCTCTATATAAGTAAAATTTCAAGTTAATATACAAGGAAATTGGATCTATGGTTTCGGGATTACAATATGGATCTTGTCATCCTAGATAAAGGTGGTGTTACTTTTACAATGGTAGTATAAACCTCACTTGTGTTTTTATGACATGTCGTATGGAAGATATATAGATAGTGGATGATTCACCAAGGAGGAGTAAGTGGAAGGATAATGTAGTTGTGTAGGGAGGAATATGTGAAAGAGGAGTTTGGAGAGCAGCTTTAGGTGATTTTTTTGACATGTTATCACTACCACCCCTAGTGAAACTAAACTCAGGGAGCATGGGGATAGGTATGCGGAAAACTACAAGTGTTTTAGGATTATGATCCAAAGGATCTAGGGATGATGTGAGGTAAAATTTCTGTCTACTCTATTTTATTTTAGTATTTTTAGAAAAACTTGAAATCCACACCTTTCATACCACTACCTCTATTAATGATGATCTGGTTGAGCCCTTACCTCAACCATTTCTCTTGGAGAATACTAGTAGAGGTGAATCAGCGATCACAATCCTCTACTGATTGTGTGACCTAGCTCTTAGAGGTCAGAGTCTATTATGGAATCTATTTGTAGAAGTGATGATTATTTATGATATCATATTAGGATTGTACTGATTATCTACAGTTCATTCCTAGATAGACTATTTATGGAAGATGATTTAATATACCCGCAACAATGGGGTGAGATTTTAATTTATAGATCCAAAGGACACCTAGGCATAGATGTATGGGATCCTGCATCGGAGGTTAATGCCAATTACACCCGCGTTGGCTAGAATGACTCTTAGTGTAATGGATTCTATGAGCTTTCAGTTTCCTAAATTAGTGGAGGAGTACAAGGACTCATTCTCAAGGATGTGCTAAGATTACCTCCCAACTGATAGACAGACTTCTATATTGATCTAAGCCTCTAGGTTGCCTTTATATCATCACTATCATATTAGATGGCACCAGCAGAGCTTCATGAGCTGGGAGTGAAGTAGATGGACTTATAGAGGAAGGGATTTGTCTAAAAAAATGGTTCTCCATAGGAATACCCTACTATGTATGCCAAAAAGGGGGATTGGAACATGAATTTTTGTGTCTATTATTATCTCTTAAATTAGGTAACTACATAGAATAAACATCCACTGCTGATGATCAATAATCTCTTCAATTAGTTGAGTGGGGTGGGATGGTTATCAAAGATTGAACTCAGATTAAGCTATCACCAACTATGAGTACATGACTAGTATATAGAGAAGATTTATTTTTTGGTGTAATTACATTCACAATGAGTACTTGGTGACGTTTTTTGGTAGCAAAAAGTCTACAGAAGTGTTCATAGGACTCCTAAACCAGATCATTAATCCTTTATTATACTAGTTCATGTTAGTCACAATCAATAATATCCTAGTTTACTTAGTGTATGAGTAGGATAACGAGATACACTTTATGATGGTCCTAGATGTACCTTGAGAGATCTATCTTGATAAGAGTCTCTTGATGTTCCAGTTTTGGATTTAGGAGGCCTTGTTCTTGGGACATGTTATCTTCATAGATAGTGTAGTAGTTTAAAATTCCTGGATTTTCTCAATGGAATAGAACATTTTTTCTATTTTAAATCCTTGGTTCAGAAATTTTAATTTTACCTAATGGTGTCACAGTGGTCACAAGGTTGTATTAGGATAGTAGAAAAAGAATATTCTACATGGTTAGAATAAACTATGCATACCATCCCACATGGTTACTCATAACCATGAGGGGAGTGGTAGAAGGGAGCGGTGGGGGGGATGGTTTTCTGTATCTATTTGAGAAAAGGAGAAAACTTGTGTTGGATGTGTTTTATTTTTGATAGTGGATTCCACATTTTTTGTGCATAGTTAGCGAAATAGTCCACCTAGCCAGTATGGGGGACCTCCTTGAGTAGAACTGGGTTCATGGTTGGTGCAAAATTTGGCCAAATATGTGGCCAGACCACACAAACCATTAGTTAAAGGGGAAATTAAATTTTCCATTATAATAGTTTACTACCCTTTATCATCATCCTCCACTCTTGTTCCAGCAGACCGTATTCCTAGAAAGCCTTATCCTCTCCCCTTTTAGGGATTTTCATATCTCCCTCATCCGTCATCCAAATCATTGACCATCGAGTGTGTTGGATAGCATAAGGTAATATTTACACTAATCATCATTATGCCCTTTATTTATCTTATTCTATGTTTCACTATTTCATTAGGATTTAATTTTCCCCATTTTCCAAGAATTTTATGATTGTTTCAATAATTTCATTTCTATATCAATTCAAGAATATATAACGGATGACTGGTCTTCTATGAACCTAAGGTAGGTGGTCTAGTTAGTTTCCACATGTTTGATCACATTTATATCATGCACCATTAATTTTTGTGTCAGACCCTTCTGACAACACCTCTAATTTTTTAAATAAATCAAATTTAACTCCTTTCCACGATCATTATGACTCTATTAAGAAGTGATTCACCCCTTTGGTTGATTTTGTTGACCTATGACACCCCAGTGGGGGAAATTTCCCTTTGAGGCTATGTACCCTTTTCATATCAATTTATACACACCCTTTTTTGTGTTACACTTTCGATAATTTACATTAATTAATTAATTGAGTTAAGGTGAATGGTAGTCCATGGTTTAAACCCATTATGCCCTATTTCTTTAAGGAATATGCATATAACTATTCCATATTCTTTAATATTATTTTCTATTTTGGATGCCCTGTGATCTATGAGTTATTCCATAGATTTTTGTATTCAATAAAATGAATTTGGATATCATCAATATCTTATTGTACACATGATGCCTTATTGATGATATATGATCTTAATTACAATACCTTACCTGTTTATAAACCAGGAGTGAACATGGGTCCCAACATAAGGAAGTTATAGAGAGAGTTAATGTGTTTTATTGGGGTTTGGTGGACACACTAAGAGTAACCCAGGGATTTCCTTGGATGGTCTCTTCAGGCATATACCCATGAGTGAAACTGGATCCTGAGGGGAGGAATCATGGATGGGCTCATTGGCAAGATTTTTATATCATGAATTACGTGATACATACTCCCCTATATGAGTTACATAGAATGGTATCATAGGTTAATTATATCACCGTGACGAGAGTGATATGAGGGATTCCATTTATAGGTCACCTTGGATGGGCTATATGGTATTGGGTATTTTGAGATCTCCTGTAGAAAAAATTGGGAATCCATTATGGATCTCCTTGTATGGGATCCAGATTCCACATTGGATTTGATGGTTTCCTTTTCTTGGATTATATGTTATGCCTTTTTAATAAATTTTTAGGATTCTAGATTGATTTTATAGGGATTCATATGACAAGATTATCACATTATTAGGGTCGATCTATACTTGATTTTGTATTATAATGACCAATGTACACACCTTATCACTTTTTTACATACACCTTGGTTCAAATAAATATGGATTAGGACGAAGCAGGTAGTGGTGGTTGTGCATCTGAGTGGAACTTGAGGCATCATGTTTTTACTTATTTGTTAGATTCCATTTATAATATTGAAACATGATTTATTTTATAATGAATGAACTGGAATGATTTATACACCTTTAATGGCTTTCAATAGAGTATATCTCACTATTTATGAACATGATTTTTCACTCTGGTATGGATCCTTTAAAATTTATTCTAAATATTAAATTTGGACCTAATAAGGATTTATATTGCGTTATAAATGGTCTCAAGGGTGTACGAGACATGTTCGGATCCCGAAACCTATATATCTGGGGAAACTAAACAAGTCACACTATTAGCACACAGTTTGGACAACCGTGCTGATAGAAATGTTTAAACAGAACCATATCAAAGGGATTGCGCACAGCCATGTGGGATAACCATGAATGATTCCCTTCTACCTTGGTAACAATGATTATTTTTTTCATGGGTTTTCAAAACATGCACCAGCTAATTTTTTGGGTAATTTTAAAAAATTTCCCATATTGATTTATTAACACTGCTTCATCCTATTAAATATGTGAACCATTAGGATTTACCTCCATGGCTCTCATTTTAAACATTTTTGAATTATAATTACAGGGATTGAAAGATCTCCACAATCCATTATCCAATCGATCTTTTGTTCATCATGTTGGATGCACAATAGTATGTACTTGAGTTCGTTTAAGTCGTTCTACATATCTCTTTCTCTCAACGTAGTTATCAAGGTTTGATCATTTTTATCATTTTCTTATTTATACTCCTATCTGATCCACTTCCAGGGCCAATAATGGATGATTAGAATCTTATAACCCTAATAAGGGTGTTCTATAACTCATCCCTAAATTATGTTGATTTTGGAATATTTGTGTGGGGCCCACCAATTTCCTCGGGTGCCGTTTATAGAATTTATATTCCATGATTATAATCATTAAACCATATGGATATTCTCTTTCCATATATGTTATTAATTATTGGTGGTTATTCCCCCCAAATTCATTCATCCCATGTATGATGTTGTACCATAATTGTCATTTTAGTGTTTTTACAAGTTTGAGGCACCATTCGGGTATGCATTTTCCTGAACCTTATAAGGGTAAGGTTCTCAATATTATATGGATTAATTTATATTTTTAATTTAATAATGTAATGTTCCATTTATTCTATCCACTTAACCCACCTAAGGTATGTGCTTCTATTGATAATTAAATGTGAAATGGAAATAAGAAAGTATACTAAGTATATGACCTGACCAGAATAATTGTGAATGATTAATAGAGTACATGTCTATAGCACCCATTACCACATTAATGGAAGGTATGGGAATGAACCTTAATTATTGAATATTCTTTGGATGTAATTAGTAATGTTTTCATACTAATTGTCAATATCATAATAATTAAAGGAAAGGGTTGGACCCAATGGATTTATAGATTAATTATGAATTGTTTAAAATGTTTCATGATACTTGACATTATCACACTAATGATAGGAAAGGACGGAACCAAATTAAATATTACATGAATTCATAATCAAATAGGAATGGACTAAGTCAACTCACCTTGGATTCTAATCAGAGAATTCCATAAACCCTCGAGAACCTCATTCTGATTCAAGGATATAGCTTTCTTTGGTTGAGACCCACCTAGATCCCAATTCTTGTCTATAATTTGGATTCTTGGTATAACACTGTAGGATCTCTTGAATATCATTACAATATTCCTTGGATACACTCATTGGATCAAACATTGATAAGTACGTTCCATGTTTAAAGCCCATTGGGCCCAGTCATTACATATCCTTGTTTTACTATGGATGAAATATTTAGACTTAGTAGGAATATAATTGTTGAATTCCTTGGAATATGATCCTTGGATTACATTTTTACCCCATTCAAGGATACATTTATTACTAATTTGGAAACCTTTTTGGTCTATGTAACCTTGGTTATTACCTTGGGACTTCGCTATAAAATATCATTACAGGTCACCTTGTTATATTTGGGAATATTACTATTATTAACATGTGACATATTATAGACTAGTAAAAATAAAATAATGAATTGATAACATGTTCAAAAACTAGCTTAGGTCTGAAGTATGTACATGGATATTTAGTTACATTGTACTGATTTACATTATATATTCATTCTTTAACACTATTATATTTCCATTACACTAGATAGATGTTATTGACATCGTTGGTGATGGCACATTGAGATATATCTCACACCCTATCCAGGTGTTGTTTGGTACCCGTAATAGATTACATTGTCATAGGTGTTGATAAAGGGAAGAATATAGCCTCAAACACTTGATTGATTACTGTTTAATATAGATCTTGATAGCAGATGACTGAGCCAGAGCTAGTGATTCATGGGACAGTATTTTGACTTACTTTATAATTTTGTGGAACATGTTATTCATGTTATCTTTTATCTGTGTTTTCTAGTTTACTCATGGAATAACATATCATCTATTGTTTAATTCTATTCCAGTTGTTCATTTATTCATACTATTGTCTATATTTTCTATTGTCACTTCTATTTACTTATATTGATTCGATTTTTACCTCTATTTATATTCATCCGTTAGGATACACTTTGGTAATGAGGTAATAGTCTCCCCATTGAAAAACCCTTGTCCTTCGCAGCTAGTCCATAGCCTCTAGCATTTAGGGAGATACATTTGAGGCCATGTGGCCCACAGGGCTTGGGGAACAATTAAGTGCAACCTAGGTCCATGATGTCAGAAAGTTGTATTAGAGGATGTTACTTTCTGGATTTACTATCTGGATGCAATAGATTACAGATTAAGAATTCTTTTGACTTGGTTTTAATTTTTTCTTGGGTGTCATGAACCCATGTTCGGGGTAAAAACCTTATTTTTTAAATTATAATTATTGATCTGATTTTTCCTATAATAGTTGATATTATTTCACCATTTGTTGAGACACATGTTGTGTGGAGTTATTGATTGTTACTATGATTGCATATTTTCTTTCATCCTTAGCCAGATGATATGAGGGAATAGAGCATTGTTACATGCATCATTATAGGCACCAAGAATTTGCATGGAATGCATATTGGCATGCCATATATGGGAATCTCAATTATTTGAATTTCTTTATATGCATGTGATTGTTGAGTTATGTCATGATAGTTATATTATAATTATATTACTCTTTCCTATGATTGAGTGATTTACTATCATAATTCATTAAGTGTATGGGCCCTCATGGGAATGGATGAGTAATTTACTGAGTTGATCCATTATGCTATAAATAAATGGGGAGCGTTTCAAGCGATAATGTGTATAGGAACTGATAACCCTAAAATAGCTATCCATTATATAGTTAAACATGAATTCTAAAATGAATTGGTTGCACATTTGTGTCCCATTTTGTCATGTTTATCAAAGGTAAAGGAGTGTTCCTATAAATTTAATGTAAAAAGAAATGAAACATATACTTCATCACATACCGATACCTAGCCAACAAAGTGGGTAGTTGGGGTAGTAAGACTTGGGTAGAGAGTTTTCCTACATTCATTTTCTAATAGTGATGTTATCTTTCTTATTAATTTGGTTCTTAGGTGTGCGCATGGAATTCGAAGACCAATGCTACCACGACATCATCATATCATGCATGAGGAAGGGAGATACGACCATTCTTCAAACATGGTGGGTCCTGAGCAACCCATCCAACCTCTAAGAGTGCAACTTGAGGCACTACCTTTTGTACTTTACCTTGGAACTGATGCCAAAGTTTGTGATAGTTTTTTTAGTTCTGATTCCTTCCATGCATGGTGCTCTACAACTTGCACCAACGATGGATGATCTGACTCATGAGTTCCAGTAGCATAATCCTTCTATTTTTTCAAGGGATGTTGCTCCCCATACTATCGAGTGTTGGATAGAAACCATCCAATCTATCTTTGAGCATTTGGAAACACCTCCAGAGTGTAGAGTCAAGATTTCCACATACATGATTCGGGATTCCACCAAGCGTTGGTGGGATGTGAATTCCTCAACTGTGCATCATAAAATCATTTTATGGGTTCATTATTAGACTACCTTCTCTGATCAGTTATTTCTTCAGGTCCTTTTCAGTATGCTTAACCTGATGAATGACAATTGTATCGGTTAGAGAATATCAGTGCCATGATTGTCCGGTAGATCTTCTAGTGGTAGGAAAATTTTCCTCAAGGTTTCCCGTCGGGGTAGTGACAACCATAGTTCCCATTTTGATAGCTCTATAGTGTGTCATTGGTGTAACTTATGGGTGAATTTGATTCCTCAGTGTGATAGAGACCCACTGGAGTTCATAGATTAGGTCTATATGGGGAATCATTAATGTTTCTGTTGGAAATTTCCACCAACTTTGAGTGGAAATGAATCTGCATCTATTCCACCTTCATTAGTGAGTTCTTTTATGCCACATTAGGAGGGGAGTTGGAAAAACATAGGTAAGTCTGGACAACAAGGAGGTCAAGGTCATGGTATCTAGGCCCATTATTACAAATAGGTCCATCAGAGTAGTTATGATAATGATAGTCCATCTCTTGTATAGGGTTGTGGATTATGTCAGTTGCATGCACTAAAACTAATACCCAAGGATAAGGCTATGGGACCATCTTCATTATTAGGTAATATTATTGTGGAATCTACCATAGTATCTTCTTTATTTGGTAAAGGTGATTCAAACTATTTAATTTCTATATCTATCATGGAAGGTGTCAAATAAGATATAAAATATTAATATGTTTTAATGACCCTAGATATACTATTATGGGTACAAGCTGTGGGTATACACTAGTGTAGGGACTATACCCTTGAGGTAGGTAGTTACACTTTATTATGGAATCACATAATTCTTGAGATGATAGGATTCGATGCCATTCTTGGGATGGATTGGTTCGTTCAGTATCATTCTTTTTTCGACTGTTATCACCATAGGTTGTTGTTTACGTCACCAGAGGGAAGAAGTTATCTACATAAGGGTGATTGGGATGTCTGAGCAGGTAGATATGGACACGAGCATCGTGGGATAGATCGAGTGACCTCCCAAATTGCAAATATATTTATGGGAGATTAGGGATTAGGTCAAACTGATTTCCCTCCAGTAGTGGATCTTTTCAGGGATGTATTTCCCAATAATGATTTTGGATTACCTCCCAAGGGAAAGGTATAATTTAAAATCAATATTGTACCAAGAGTATTACCAGTGTATATTCCTCCATAAATAATGAGACAAATATAGATTGAAGATCTCAAGTGAAAGTTAAAGGATTTAGAGGCCAAAGGTTTTATACGGACCAGTAAATCCTCTAGGGGTTCACCTATCCTTTTTTCAAGAAGGTGGATGAAAAAATACATCTATGTGTGTATTATAGATGGTTGAACCAAATTATAGTCAGGAATCGATATCCACTTCATTGAATTAATAATATTTTTGACCAGCTCTGAGGATAAAAGGTCTTCTCCAAGATCGATTTGAGATCGGCTAATCATCATGTTTGAGTCATTCCATTAGACATAACTTGTGCATATTTCCATATAAGGTATGGTCTATATGAGTACCATGTTATATCCTATGGTCTTATGAATGCACCCACCATTTTAATGGCTCTCATGAATAGGTTTTTCTATTACTATTTGGACTCTTTTGTTGTAGTCTTTGTGGAAAAAATATTAGAGTATTCTCATACTTGTATAGACCATGATAAATATCATGATATCATTCTGAATAAACTAAGAGAAAATCATCTTTACACCAATATTTCTCAGTGCCACATTAATGTGGAAAAAGTTCTTTTCTTGGGTCATATAATATCAGAATCATGAGTATTTGTTAACACTAAAAGTTTAGTTTTGTAGTCTCTTTGGAGTAGTCCAAGAACGTGTTCGATATATCTGGTTAATTGGGGATGGCTGGATCATTCAAGAATTTCATACAAGACTTTTCCCAACTTGAATCAAGCTTCACTAATCTTATAAAGAAGGGTTTCATGTTCATATTGTCAAAAGCTTGTGAGAAATACGTTTAGGAGATGAAAGAGAGGCTTGTATCATAACCAATTCCAACTCTTCCAGAGCCAGGTATAAGTTATACCGTCTTCTGTGATGCATCAGGCATTGGCCTCAGAGAAGTGCTGATGTAGTAGGACATAGTTGTTGTGCATGGATATCGATAGTTGAGTCCTCATGAGATAAATTACCTAACACTAAACCTTGAGCTAACTTCAGTTGTCCACGCCTTACATTGTTGGAGACAATATCTATTAGGTGAGTGTTTTGTGGTGTACATAGTCCAAAATAGCCTCAAATATATATTTTCTCAGTGTGAAATGATCCTATGATAGTGTAGATGGGTAAAATATCTAAAATCTTTTATTTTTATCTTTCCTATACATCTAGGAAGAGAAATTTGGTTGTAGATCCACTGAGTCAGAAAACCAAAATGCATGACGTACAGGAAGCTAGTGATTGATGGAAGTTAATGGCCCTATTTTCAGAGATGAATCTAGAGTTTCATGGAAATCAGGTTTTTTCATACCTCTCATCCTTGATAGTTACCTCTTCACTCATTGAGAAGTTGAAGGGTACATAGCATTCATATCCTGAAGGCTCGGTTCCCTATGACAGTATATATGGATATAACCCACCTCCAGATTTGTCTGTCGAAAGAGATGACATCCTGTGTCTACATAGAAATAAATAAGTTCCCACCAAAATGATAGAGGATTTGATGAATGAGTCCCACACTACTATGTTAACAGTTCATCCAGGCATCTCCAAAACGTATCGAGATATGAAACACCATTATTGGTGGCATTGGGCGAAATGTAGGATAATAGGTTTTATCATTAGGTGTTCCACCTATCAGCAGGTGAAAGTAGAGAACCAAAGACCTACAGGCTTGCTATAACCACTTATACTCCCATAATGAAATGGAAATATGTTTCCATGGATTTTTCATTCGGATTACCTATGTCTTTGAGGGGTAGAGATGCAATATGGTTTGTCGTTGTATAAATAATGAAATCATCCCACTTCATTCCTATTTGGGATACTTTATTAGTTCATGATCTAAGAAGATTGTATGTCTGTGAGATCATACAAGTACATATGGTTTCACATACTATCATTTCAGATAGGGATTCTCATTTCACACCATGGCTCTTGTAATGATAAAAAATTTCTATGAGAACACATGTTCTTATAAGCATATATTTTATCTTTTAGACTAATAGAAAACCAGAATGAACAATACAGGTTCTAGAGGATATGATTTAAGAATATGTCCTTGATTTTGGTGGTTAATGGGAAAAGAATATCCCTCTCATTGAATTCACCTATAATAATAGCTTCTCATAGACAATTCTAATGGATCCTTTTGTGGACTCGTATGGTATGTAATTTAGTTCACTCTAGTATTGGATAGAGGTAAGTGAGGCAGCCCTACTAGGTCCTCATCTCATTCAGTAGACATCAGAGAACATTCTTCTAATCATAGAGCATATGACTACTACTCATCCTAGACAAAAATATCATACTGATGGACGTTGATTACCAGTTGAGTTTGAGGTTGAGGATCACATTTTTCTTCAGGTATCTCCTAGGCTAGGGCATATATAGTTATGAAATCCTGGAAAATTATATCTTTGTTATGTAGTATAATTTGAAATTTTGGATAGAGTCTGCTGGTAGCATATCGTTTTCTACAACCTTAGAGGAACTGTTCCTTGCAATAAATCTTCCACATCTCACAGCTTCTATAGAATCATGTTGATCTGTCATATACTTTTGATCCATAGGAAGTTGAGTTAGATGTTGATGATGCCTTTGAGGGGTATACATTATTCATTATTGCATGAATCATGAAGGATCTCTAAGGCCAGCATGTACCTCTAGTACGAGTGCTATGGGAGCATGACCACATACAAGCCATGTATTGGGAGTGGGAGGCCGACATATATGTCGAAGGGATAGATTTGTTTTTATAATGTATTTATCCACCCTTGGAAGGTGAACATGGGGACAAATTCTTTTAAGGGAGAAGACTATAAGAACATGTTTTTTTTAACTTAGGTATGGATTCATTAAAATTCATTATAAACCTACATAATATGGATGCCTAATAAGTTAGAAAATGTATTAGGGTGTTGGAGGAATGTTTAGAGCTTGGAGCACATCATTTTTGGGAAACTGGCCATGCCTCTTGGTTAGCACACAGTTTGAATAACTGTGCGGATGAAAGTTTTCAGATATAACCATATCACACAGTTTTTTGCAAGTTTGTTTTTCCTAACTGTGCATGTCACCCTTTTGCAAAGGCAACCATGAACTATTTTCACATGTTTTTTCAATCAATTTAGTCAAACCATGCACAAGATAATTTTATAGGTAATTATACATATTTTCCCTCATTGGTCTATTAACCCTCCTTCTTCCTCCTAATAGAAGAACCACTGGGATTTACCTCAATGGATCACATTTTAGAACTTTTTTAGGGAAGAATCTTGGTATTAAAATATATCTTATGTATGGGATCTGATCGAGCTTTCGTTCATCACATTGGATGTGCAACAGTATGTACTTGAGTCCGTTTAAGCCTTTCTCCTTCTCTCTTTCTCTCAACCTAGTTATTAGGATATGACTGTTTTTCTCATTTTATAAGATATAATTTGAACTGAACCAAATAAATGTCCAATACCAGTGGAGGATAATTTTATAACCCTAAGGTGGGTAGTCTATAGTTCATCCCTAATGTTCATTGATTTCTAAATATTTGTATGGGGCCTACCTATTTCATCATGTTCCATTTATAGAATTTATATATCAATCATATATTCATTAGAACAGCATGGATATTATCATTCTAAATATGTGATTAATTGTTGGTGGTTATCCCCCACAACTTCATTCATCCCATGTAGTATGTTATGCCAAAAAAATTCATTTTAGTCTTTTGACATGTTTGAGCCACTGTTCGGGTGTTCCTTTTCTTGATCCTTCTAAGGGTAAATATTCTATATTAAATTGATTAATTTATATTTTGAATTTCATAATATAATGTACCTTGTATTCTCACCACTTGACCCACCTATGGTAAGTGAATTAATTGATAATTAATTGTGAAATGGAAATTGGATAGTATACCAAGTATATGACTTGTCCGGATTAATTTTGAATGATTAAGAGGATGCATGACTATTGAACCCCTTACCACTTTAATAGAAGGTAATGGAATGAATCCTAATTGTTGAATATTATTTTAATGGAATTAATAATGATTACATGCTAATTGGCCTTGTCACACTAATGAAAGCCATGTCTTGGACCAAATAGAATTATTAATTAATTATGACTTGATTAAACAGATGCAAGTTACTTGAAATTATCACAATAATGATATGAAATTCTTGAACCAAATGACATATTACATACTTAATAATCAAATAGGAATGTCTAGACTTGATCTCACCATATATTTTGATCGGATAATGCCATGATCACTCCAGAACCCCATTCCGATTCAAGGATACCGATTTCTTAGGTGGAGACCCACCTAGATACTGATTCTTATATATTCTTTGGTTGATTGGTATGACACCATAGCATCCCTTCAATATAATTTCTTGATTCCCTAGATACACTCCTTAGATCCATTGTTAACAAGTTGGTTCCACGGTAAAATCCCATAGGGAACGGTTATTTCATAACCCCATTCTACCTTGGATGAACTCCTTAGACATAGTAGGCATCTCATTGTGGAATACCTTGGACTATGATCCTTTTATTACACTCTTACTCCATTCTGGACTATAATTATTTTTGAGTTAGTGACCCTTGAGGTCTATGTCACCTTAGTCATTACATTGGGACATCACTAATAAATATTATTATAGTTTTCTTTGTTACATATTGAAACCTTCACTATTATTAACATGTGACATATTATAGACTAGTAACCATAAAATAATGAATTTATTACAAGCTCAGACACCAGTTTAGGGAACAATCATTTACTTGGGTATTTAGTTACATTGTATTTCTTTACATTATATATACATTCATGCACACTATTACATTTACATTAAATGTTCCAGAAGATATAGACACAATAGTGGTGGCAAACATAGATTTATCTCACACCCTCTCCGAGCACCATTTGGTAGCTAGAATTGATTAAATGGTTGAAAGTGTTGAAAAATGTATGTATAAAACTTCAAACACATGATTTCAAAAAGAATAGTATGCATATTTATAGAAGATTATTGAGTTGGATCTCAATATTCGAGGGATAGTATTTTGGTTTTTTTATAATTTAGTTGGACATTTTATGTTTGATTTGTTGTAAAAATGTTTTTATGTTTTCTAGTGACATGACATATCATCAGTTGTTGATTGTTATTCCAATTTTTTAGTATTGTTACTACTATCTCTATTTTAAATTGTTCATTTATTTTACTTATATTTATTCTACTATTTCCTTCTGTTTATATTCATCCATAGTGATACACATTGGTAATGAGGTCATAGACTCCCTACAGACACACCCTAGGACCTCACTGCTAGTCTCCAGCCTCTAGGATTCGAGGATATGCATTTGAGGCCATGTGGCCTATAATTCTTGGGCACTAGTTAAGTGGTATCTAAGTCCAGGACTTCACACACACCCTTCTTGGGATAGACTTTTATACCCAAGAATACATTATGACAACATGTATAGATAAAAGAAAGTGTTTTACTTCTGATTCATTGATGAAATAATTAAGATGGAGTGTAGTAGTAAGAGATATATCATTTATTCATACAGCTAGTAGTAGATACTTTATTCGAATTTTTATTTTTTAATAGTATGCGGTACGTTCTTATTCCATTTTACCCTAAAGTAAAAAATTATATATAGTTATATTATCAATATAATTATCATTTTGAATCTAGTTTTGGTATATCTTCCACATGATTATTTTATTTAATAGTTTATTATTAGTGTTTGGTAATATTTTTTATTATTAATTCTTCTTCTATTTTTTTATTTATCATATACCATCGCGATTCACTCTAATCTATGAGATAATAGTCTCCCCACAAACACAAACTTGTCCCTTGATTCTAGTCAGGATCCTATGACTTATGTGGAGCCACGCATGCGGTCTTATTACCCACCATCTCGGGGTACCACTAAGTAGATTCTATAGTGGGATGTTAAAATGTAGTATTAGATGTATTTTCCTTTTGTATCGCAATTTGGGTATTATACAAGAGACTTGGACGTAATGGTGTTTTGTAATGAGCTTGTTCTTGGAAGTAAATAACCTACATACTAGTGAAACCCAAATTACATTAGATTGATTAGTGTCGTTATTGGATTCACTTGTTACAGTTTTCTATATTTCACCATTAGGTGATGTTATTTTCTTATTCCATTAATATTTTTGATATAATTAGGATCTAATTTTTTCCATTAGCCAATGGATATGAGGGAGTATTAAATAATTCATCATTCGAGGAACCATAGGATGTAAATTCCAAACATTATTCCATAAAATTTCGTTTTTTTTTCAATGAATTTATTACATTTCATGTAATTGTTTCTTGTTCTAGGTCATCATTTACTTGTTATGTGATGTAGTGTCCTGTTGTTTCTTATATGGATAAAATAATTGATTTAATTAAAGGTCCTACATCAATTTAAATGGTGTTTTCCCACATGTATTTTCATTTAAACCTTAATTAACAAATTAGTCCATGTTGAGTCATGAACCATGGTTTTTATGCACTTGGATATTGGTTGGTTGATTGACTAATTGAAATAAAAATTTAATAGAAAAGTACTACTGTAAATTGTAAATGGATGTTCATTTAATGAAATCACTATACATGACATGGTACATCTTGATGCCCGATGTGAATTTCATATAACAATTACTTAAAATACCAATTGAAACTCATAAAGAGTGTGGGAATTTATAAATTTGGAATTAGGGACCTTATTAAATGGATTGAGACGTCTATTTCTAAAAAAATATTAATGAACGTCAATAAATTATTGTTTTAAAATAAAATGGTTATTTTTAAATGGAATTCAAATTAAAAAATAATGGGTGTTTTCCTCTATAACTTTTAGTTGAAATTACATATACCAAAACCTTCTATGTGTTTGACAAGACCTTGACCATGACCCTAATTGAGTAGTGGGTGTAGGATATGTCTCTTGTGATGTTTATATGACACTTTATTGCCACCTAGAGGTAGATTAAGGGGAATTGAGAGATTTTTGACTCATTATATAAAGGCTATATACATATACTTTATTATTATTGCATTATCTCTATCTAATTTAAGATCTTATATGAGGAGTGTTATTGGAACATTTTATAGTTATGCCACCATGAAGTCCTCAAATCATATGCTAATAAATATGCGATGAGCATGCTTGGAAGGGTTGGATGTTGAGCCACCTGTGGTTCCTCCTATGGAGACACCTAAGGGACCTCCAATTGATCATCCATTTGGTGTCTATTCTTAGTTCAATGATATATTATTCTATTTCATGTGTTCTATATAGGATGTTACCTGACATATTTTGAGTTGGTAGAGTTGACAATGGAGTTTCATTAGCAGCATCCTCCCTCCTTGGGGGATGGAAGACCACCCGTTGAGTCAAGAATGAAGGCTATACAATTTATCTTTGAACATATTCAGACACCTCTTGAGTTGTGTATCAAACATTATAACTACATTCTGTGTGACTCTACAAAGAATTGGTAGGACTTCATCTATCAGGTTGATCGTCGTCGAGTTATAGTCTGGGCACACATCAAGAAAATGTTTAACAATATCTTCTTTCTATAGAAGATGAGAGAGGACCTCTCCAGTGATATTATATATATATTAGTATGTTATGATATTTTTAGAGTATTATACTTTATTTATAGATATTACACATTTTCTACCAACTCTGACCAGAGACGACTTGAGGACAGTGAAATTATTTGAGGACGGTATTGTATATATCATCTGATTAATGGTAAATGTTTTCTAGATGACCACCATTTTATAATATAGTGAACCTAGATCTTAATAATTAAAAAAACACAAGGAATCCTGCAATTTGATCCCGGGAGGCTCATTTTTAAGGTAGGTTGATGCTTTTTCTTGCAGCAAGAAGTGTAGTTTCGAGGTTCCATGTGAGGGAAGTACTAGCCATGTGACATACACCGACAACTATGTGTATCATAACTATTTTGGTAGGTGAGGACATAAAAATACCTAGTGCATGAGGAATATGATTGAGTGTTGAGATTAGGGTGGGATGGGTCTCCATTAGGGATTTTGTATATCTTTTCCTCTGGTGTGTAGTGAGAGGGGATTTGTACTGTCACCACTTTCAGGTATAGGATCATTAACACTGAGTTAGGCTAGAAGCTGTTCTTCAACCAACTGATTTGGATGGAGAGGATCTCATGGTCATTGAAATTAGGCCTAATAGTTTCATCTTCAAAAGATAAAACCTTCCTTGGCTTGTCATGTAGCATCTTAGGGACATGTTTCATGATATATAAATACAACAACTTTCAAGGACCAGAGTCTAGGTAGTTCTACTATACGATGTAGTATCTTGGTATCCTCTAATTTAGTGTCTTCCCGATTTTATACTGATGGAATTCACTCCTATATATCTATTGCACTTATGCAGATACTAGGAAAAGTAATATAAGGATTTTGTGGCATGATGACACTTGATACACTACTAGGGGAAAAATCATAGAATATATATAAGTTTAAGGATTTCCCCCTTGATATAGGTGGTGTTAGTTTCTTATGAACATTATTTTTCATCTAGATGACAGGTTTTGACGTCAATGTCAGTATAGACTAGCTTATTTCTAATCACAATCATGTTTATTTCTACTATCAGTGGGTTTCATTTACATCACCTCTAGGAAACTTGTATGTTCATAAGGTAAAATTTTATATCTAGGGTGGTTGAGTTAAACCAGAGTGTTTGGGGGTAGGGAGAGTGGAAAATGAGATAGCGAGTCTATTTATAAGTGAACATGGTATGGAACATATATATTTCCCTCCCAATGTTGATCATTTTTGGGATGTTTTCCTTGCCTATTTCTCTTGCTAACCACATATGATAGAGGTGGAGTTCTCTATCAAGATATTTCCTTGTTTGGAACCATTTTATATTCCTCCCTATAGGATGGTACCTAAAATCTCTAGGAAGATAAGAAGTAGTTAGAGGATCTATAGTTGAAGGGTTTTATGTGACTCAACACTTTTCGTTGGAGTTACCCCTCCATTTGGCCAAGAAGGAATACACTGAACATGATTAGTGTGAGGATTACCTCCAATTGAACCAACTTATAGTAAATAACTGATATCCACTACCTCTTATATACAAAATCTTTGACCAATGCCATGAATTAACTATTTTCTATATGATCTTTTTGAGTTTAGATTACCATAAGTTTCATGTGAGGAAACAATACATACCACATATAGAATTCTGGTGTAGGAACATCTTTTGAGAGTATCTCGTTATGTCATTTGGACATAAGAACATGCTATAATTATTTATTTCTCTTGTGAATTGGGTTTCCCGCCATACATGGATTCATTTGTTGTGGCCTTCATAGATGAAATCTTAGTGTATTCTCACACCGGACATGACCATGAAAATCACATTAAGATCATGATGAATATACTAAGAGAGCACTAGCATTATGTAAATCTTGGTAAATTCCACTTTTAGATTAGTCAGGTTCACATCATGGGTAATATAATTTCTAAGAGAATCAAATATACCGACCCTAACAAGGTGAGCGTCATGTTTTCCTGGGAACATCTAAAGAATGTGTTTGAAATAAACAATATCATGGTGCTAGATGGCTAATATAGGAAATTTATTCATGATTTATCAAGATTATTAGTTCCACTTATAGGACTGATTAATAAGGGGTGAAATTCATCTATTCTGAAGCTTGTGAGACATAATTTTAGGAGTTGAAAAGGAGGCTTACATTAGTACCAATCCTAATTATGCTGGATCTAGGTAGAGGATATTCTATTTACTGTGATTCTTTATGGATTAGGCTAGGAGTCATTATGATATATGGTGATTGAGTTGTAGTGTACGAGTAATGATAGATGGGGCTACATTAGGGGAATTACCCTATGTATCAACTTGAGATAGAATTCTTGGTTCATACTTTGTATTTTTAGACACAATTATCTGTTGGGAGGGTGTTTCATTGTTTACAAGGATTATAAAAGCCTCAGAGACATATTCACATAGTTTGACTTCAATATTAGGAAACAGAGGTTGGTGGAATAACTATAGTTCTTTGATTTTGAGTTTCTTATACACTTTAAAAGGGTAATTATATAGTTGACAACATATATTGAAATACTCAAACATAACCCATACAAGAGACCAAAAATGAGTGGATGTTGTAGGGTTTGTTTTATGAAATTCATCTAGATGTTTAAGAAAAGTAGGGGCAATATGACTCAGCAACTATAATAGTGAAATCCTTTCTTATAGAGAAGGTACAGATGAAACTACTCTTAGACACAAAGAACCTTATCTTGGGGGAGAGAATTTCAGGCAAGAACCCACCTCATGGTTAGGTTGATAGAGGGAATGAGATCCTTATCAACTATGACCATGTGTGGGTACCATAAGATATATATGAAGATGTTATGAGGTAATCTCATGCCTCTTATTGGGATGTTCACCATGGTCTTACCAAGATTTATCAAGATGTACGCTGATAGAATTGGTAGATGGGTATTAGGAGGAAGATAGCAGGTTTTATCACACTATGATCCACCTATTTGTAGGTACAGGCTATGAATCAATGAAATATTGGATTTTCAAGGCCTTTATACATTCCTAATTGGAAGTGGAATAATTTCAACATTGATGTTGTGACATGCTTTCTGAGATCCCCTCAAGGTATCAATGTAGTATGGTTGATCATCAAAAGGTTAACCAAGCTCACACTTTTCCTACCGATATTAGAGACCTTCTTAGTTTATGAGCTTGGGAGGGTTTATATTCAGGAGATAGTCTAACTTCAAGGTTTCACCTATTCTATTATATCATAATGAGGTGTTGAGTTTACATTGTTGTTTTAGCAATGACTACGGAAGGAACTAGGTTTATAGGTGCTCTTATGTACACGTTATCACCATAGGACCGAAGATCAGTCCAACCAAACAATATGTTTCTTAGAGAGTAAATGCTATAGGAATGTTTCCTAAACATTTTAGATTTGGGTGGAAATATATACCTCTTTTGGAGAATTCCTATAGTAACAATTTTCCATAAATCATTCAGATGGATATTTTGGAGGCACAATATGGTAGACTGTTCTATTCTCCCCTATACTGGTTGGTGGCAGGCGAGGCAACACCACTAGGTCTTTGTCTCATTTAAGAGACATAAAAGAAAGTAAAAATTATTTAGAAACATATTTATATACCACAATTTAGGAATATGTATTATAATAATCATTTTTATAGACCTCTGGAGTTCATGGTGGGATGCCAAGTCTTTCTACTTGTTTTTCTAGATTGGTTCATAAATAAATTTTATGGTAGAGAATGTTATCACCCAGATATGTAGGGACTTTAGTGATAGTGGAGAGAGTCGAGTCGGTATCCTATTGATTGTAGCTACAACAAATTTATCATCCCATGCTTGGTGTATTCCACATATCATATCTTTGATGGTATTATCCTGACCCATATCATTCGTTTAACCCCAATGATATTGAGATGGAAGCTAATGCATCCTTTTAGGAGTATCTGATTAGTATTGTTGATTGGTCCATGAAGACTCTTCGATGATGGTTAGTTCCATTAGTCCAAGGTTTATTCTATAAATACGATGTATAGGATGTGAAATAAGATTGGGTGGCCGATGCATGTGCACAGGGGAAAGAAGTTTTCTCCAATGACATTTTACCGTCCCCATAAGGGAAACTCGAGTATGAGTTATCTTAAGAAGAGGAGGTTGTAACATCCTAAAATACCTCAAAGATAAAAACTGATATTTTTTAGTTTTAAATACTTGACTTGGCCCATATAATTTTAGTTAATGGAGTCATGAAGGCCATGAGGGTCTTCAGGGCTTGATCAGATCCTGGAACCCTGGGAATTTGAGTAGTAGACTAGTTTTCATAGTTAGAAAAAATTGCTACACCCATCCCGCATGGTTACTCCTAACTATGTAGGGTGTGATAGAAGAGAGTAGGGTGTCACATGGGTTTCTAAAACCATGAAATCCAAGTCATAAACCCATGTGGTGAAGGACCCGGAATACCCTAAGAGGGGAGGGTTGAATTAGGGTTTCGATATTTTCTTCTAAACTAATTGGTCATGTTCCCATATTGGTAAGAACCAGTTAAACCTGTCTTAAGATGAATTATATAAAATAAACAATTAAATAGAAATCAATGACACAAATATTTTACTTCATTCATCACTAAGGACTAAATCCATTGAGCATACATAGACAGTGTGTCGATCATACCAAAAACCATTAATGTTCATGAGTTATGGATTACATGAGTTAAACACATTCACTATGTGCTAGACACACTTCCATTTCATGGTTTTAGGGTTAGTACACTATGTCCCATGGATCAATTCTGATGACTCCCCCTTTCTCAATGCACATAAAGAATCTTCACTCATTTTAATGAATTGAAGGTCACTTCAATGATTTGTCATTAGATCATGCATCCTCAACTGTAAATGGATTCTCTTTTGAAGCCCAATAATCACCCAAATATTAAATTTGTTTTTCCCGTACAAAAACGTGTTATGGAAATTAATTTTACAAATTGATTTGGTAAATTTTCTGGTTTCCTTGGGTGTTCTATGTACTATTTTTGTTTTGGTGTACCACTACTATTTCCATGTACTGTATCTGTTTCTACATACCATCCAGCTCCTTTGCAAATTGTGTTGCTCCATATTCCGCCCTACATCGCATAATTCTCCACACCTATGTGTATAATCTGCCTTCGTGAATCGCCTTGCACCACCATGTATTTTGAGATCTTTTTATGAGAACAACACACTCTTCCACAGACTGTTTTCCTTACACGAATGATTCTCTCAGTGTACTATCTTCTCCTCGGCAAATCACTTCGGACTTCACTGGATTTATTCCCAAGATTTTAATCACCAATATCCTCAATTAAAAAAAGGGATTATTGTTCCTTAAAAAAGGAACGTAACTCCTCAAATTTTGGTAATCTATTTTACCTGAATTTTCAATGTGGGACAATATTCACTGAAAACTGACCTCCAACTGCGTACAGTTTGCTTCCACCGCGTACCGCTCCAGTTTTGCTAACTGCAGCAATCCCAACAACCATCATCACTCCTCATACCACATGTCTTCTCTATGTACCAAAATTGTGAACTGTTTTTCATTTCAAGGTATAGAATATTGCATACCACATGCCTCCACCACATACCGTTGCTGCGAACTGTTCCCGGTTCTGTGCACCACTCCACGTACCATTCCCGCTACCTAGAATGAGACTGCAAACCATTCCTAGAACATGGTATGGGGTCTATGTTCTGAGGTATGAAGTTCTTTATTTTTTCCAATTTTTCATGCTATTTTTCATACCATTAACTCCTATCTGAAAGACATTTTTTTTCCAACACCAAACTCCCGATTTTGAAGCCCAAAAATTTGGAAAACATTTGGAAATTACCCCACCATCAATACTGCTTTCAGCCTCAAATGTATGACCACATTCCCTGCAAATTCCCTAGTCATCCATGTGAATATTGAAAGAAAACACAAACCACAATGCATTATTAGAAAAAAATATCCTTGGTTCTAACATGTGGGTGGTGATACTTTTTTATAATGGATTTTTTCCAGTTTTTCCATGGTTTTCCAAGCCGTCCACCAAGCTCGTGCGACGTCACTCCTCGAGAAGAACTAGGATTATGTTTGGTGAATGATTTTGAAAACCGTTTGGCATAGTAATTATATGGGAAATGATATTTTTTCCTTATAAATGTTTTAATACCTTAATTATTCTTCCTCTTCTCTTATTCCGGTGCACCTCTTGTCTAGGAAGCTTTCTCATCTCCTCCATTATAGATTTTGATAACTCCCTCATTCATTATCCAAATTATTCATTGTCGAGTACATTAGAAAGAATATGGTAAGATCTACACTACTTTTCCTTCCATTAGTTATTTATCATCCTTTTCTATTTTTTTATTTTGGTGAGAGATCAATTTACCCATTTTCAATAAATTTGATGATTCATCTTATAAATTAATTTATATATCAATTAAATTGCTGACAATGGACTAGTGGACTTTTATGAACGTAAGGTAGGTGGTCCAATTCATTCTGACTTGTTTCATATAATTTAAATCATTTTTTATTATGCAACAGACCCTTCTAGAAATACCACGAATTTGGTAAATAAAACAAATTAAATATCTTTCCATACATGTTACAACACCAGTGAACAATTGATCACCCATTAGATTGAATTAATTACCCTAGACCTCCCCAAGGGGTGGTATTTTACCCATGAGGATTACTGACACTGGTTCTCTACGGGAGGAACCATGGATGGGATCATTATTGAGATGGTTATACCATACCTCGAGTGATACTCAATCCCCTTTGTGAGATACCTAGTATGGGCATAGAAGATTATGTTTACACCATGTTGAGGTTAATACAAGGGATTCCTTTTATGGGTTTCCCAAGAAGTGATTTATGTTATTGGGTATTTTGGTAGATCCTATAGAAATAATTGAGACCTCTCTCTAGATCCCCTTTTTCAGGCTCAAGATTCCACACTGGGTTTCATAGTTTCCATTACATGTAATATAAGTTATGCCTTTTGTAACACCCCAAGATTTTCTGAAAAATATTCTTTTAATTTCATTAATGTCTTGTGTTGTATGCTACACCAAGATAACCTTGTGCTATACGCAACACCATATTAGCTTGCAGTATACAAAACACTATTCGTGGATCGTGTTACACAGAATTTTGATAATAGTTATTCTACGCAACATTGAGTATATATATATATATATATTCAATGTATAAAAGAAATATGGTTGGATTATGTTATATGAAACAATGAAGGATTCTTGCACAACACGCAACCCTGACTTGCCTTGCATTACCTGCAATCGCGACCTTCCTCGATAGCGTGTGTTGTACGCAATACCGGGTTTTACTAAACAACGATATATAATTATAATATTATTATGAACTAGCCGTTATGAATAGTATTAACTAAATTTTGAATCTTATAACATTATTATTCATCTTTCACATTTTATAAAACATGGAATTAGAAAAAAATAAATATTTCAGGTAAAATAAGTATTTTTCAAAAAAAAATGCAGTTTTGTCACCTTTTGATGGCGCACCCACTTTAAATATAGTTTTTGACATGTTTATAAGTTCAATTTGACAAAATAAAATTCTTTTTTGGAATCATGAAATAAAAATTTACTTTGGATAAATTTTCATATCATTCTGGTAACTTTCATATTTTGATTAATAGTAAAAACACACTATATTTTAATTAAAAACAACTTTTTCAATCGAAATAATTAATAGTGATAAATTATTAATTTGAGTGGTTTTAAAGTATATTTAGAATATATTTTTACAATTTAATACAATGTTGGTCATTTGATGCAATTTCACATTTAAACCAGACATAAACAAGTGTTAATCTTTTGATAGTTATTATCTCTTAAGAACACGCTATTTGTTTTGACGTCAGGAATTAATTTTTAAATTAATTAATGAAACTGATCTATTTTGAATTTTTCAAAATAGACATCATTTTTGAGTTCATAATATCAAATATAGATTAGGCCTAAGTTTTGGTATTTTTCTGGAAACTTTCATTTTTTGATGAATAGTGAAACCACTAAGTGGTAGTTAAAAAAAATTAATTTATCATAAAACATAATTTTACCACTTCTGTGAGTGGAATTTCAAAAATACAAGAGACACGGTTGATGTTAGTAAGTAAAATTTGGTTTAATGAGATGAAAAATATTTTTTGGTGAATAGTAACTTTTTACTTTTTTTACCACGGTTAAAAGTAAATATGGTAATTAAGGGTAAAAATGATATTATTATTACCCTAACACATGTCCTAATTCTATTTGATAAGTGTAATTAGACCAAAAACAACCTTAGGAATAAAATATGACCATTTAGGCCCACTTGGATTAGATTAGGACATTTATTATTATTTAATTCAAAGAAGAGTTAAAAGAGTTAAAATCAAAGTTTATTTACTAAAACATTTTTAATATAGGGTTATACATAATATAAATATGATTGTAAATATTAATTAGAAATATAATAAGATTTCCTACATAATGATATTTTATTTATAATTTTTATACATTAAATAATTTAATTTATTTATGACACAAAGATGATGCAGTATGATCTTATTAATGAAATATTGACAAAATTGATGTTATAAATACCCAAATAAATGTAATTTGAGACTTTTTATGAATTACACTAATTTTATAGGTTAATATGACATGTTAGTATTGATTTAATTAACTTTTTTTGAACTAATCATTCTGTTATGATTTTTACAAAAATCAATTACTAAATAGTGTCATAATTGACATAAAATAGTTTTTAAAAGAAATATTATATTATTAATTGTTATTTTATTCCTAAAAATCTTAGGTTCATAAAAATGACTTATATAAGGTTATATATATTAATAATAAACAATTTGGGGTTATTTTGGCTTGTTATAGTATGTTTATTAACCTTATAGTATAAGAACACAAGAAGACACGGTAAAAGTAAAATTATTTAACTTAATGTTAAATCTAAATGATAAGGTTAAAATAGGAACCTAAACTTGTCTAGATTATATTATATGAGAGTATTTCGACCCATACCCACCTTATATTTTAACAAAATCAATTTTGAGATATGTAAAACCGAACTTGACTTTATAATAAAATAATATTTTTAGTTTTTCCAAAGGAGCCCCTCTCCTCCCTTATAAAAGGGCACCTCCTCCCCCTCTTCCTCACACCACATTGAGCCTTCAAGATCGGCCAACCCCTGCCAATTTCTCCTCTCCACTTCCCTAGAAACCTCCTAGAGGTTCTGGTCTTCTTCAAAGACCTATTTTAGTGCCCTAAAAGGAGGTCTCAAAGAAGCACTTCAAAGAAGAGGTAATGTCTGTTACCGATTCTTTCATCTTTATTTCTTCTTCCACTTCTTCTTCTTTAGTTGTTTCATTATGAAGTAATAACATCAGTATCACTCATATACTGATATGTTATTATAAGTATGAAACAATTCTATTTCACCATCTATCCATCCTACGGAAAAAGAAATCACCGCGCGTGCGTACGTACGAAATACCATCTCCACGCCGTGGTGTAATCTATTTTCCACCACCACCTTACTTGGATGGGTATAATGGTGTAAATAATGACTATATTTGACTATTATAAAGTGATATTGATTCTGAAATAGTATACATACACTCTAATACAATTCCACAATTATAGGAACGATATCATCACTCGGGCGTACGTACGGAATACCGTCTCCACGAAGTGATGCGACTCGTTCTACATGATCTTCATTTCATAATGATTGTATAAATGAATTAATATGATATATCATACACTAATACCATTATTTAAATTAGGTATCTATAACCTAAAGATAAGAATAAGAATTTATTCGACAAAACGCGCATAAGAACAAAAAGTAATAAACACCCGAATAACAAGTAGTAATGAAATATTACTAATAAGAAGCTATGAATATGACCATATATGATATAATAACAATAAGTATGATTCTGGAATAAGTCAATAACATTATTTAAATCATTATACAGTAGGTTCAGACACTTACGAAGCAAATCGGAACTAAGGTAAGGAAAATATCACAATCTCATTTTTATCCGAGATTGTTTATACTTTGGCATTTACTGGGGTGTATTTTATCATCCACATCCATGTTTCTTCAATATGTAATATTTATATCCTTCTACAAAAGTTTATATCCAATTTTACCCTTCGGTGAGTTTTTAGTAAAAGATATGAAAGGAATCTTTTGTCGTTTTTCGTACGAGGTACTTTTTTACTTTTCTGACAAAGGTACGAGAAGAATGTTTTTTTATACGGCATGAATGGATTTTTAAAACAATATTTCCAAGAATATTCCTTTACAAGTTTTCAAGTTTATTTTTAATAAACTTCTTTTAATTTAGAATTGTATGACATATTAAGAAAGGAAAAGTGTTTTTGAAGTAGAAAGGATATTTTCATCAAGAATGGAGTTCAAGAGTTTTATCAAAATTATTTTCCATCTAAGATAATATAGGGTTCTGTTTCTATCCCTATTATTACATGGATTTGATTATGTTGTGATGGAAATATTTTTATAAATTCCTTTATCTTATATGAATTTTTTTATGATGTCATGTTTTTTAAGAATCCCATTTTTACTACATGGGTTATGCAATGATGTATGATTTATGATTTTGTGGCACACATAAGAATGGTATCATTATGATATTGGTGAGACCTATATCTCCCTCCAATTCATTGGGTAAAAATTTTATATCTCATGAGATAGACTTGGCTGGAACGGTAGGTTATACCGGTTCAGTGAAACAGGACTGAAACGAGGAGTGAACTCGGTTCAGAAAGGGACTTTGTCCACTAAGATAGTCTTGGAAATGAGTCTTGACTAATAAGAAATGATTCCCTGTGATTATGTGTGTATGCCACAAAGTTTCATGTTTTATGTTATGATTATTGGGATTACATTTCACTACTATGATTTATCCCATGTTATGAAATTATGATCTCTTTTGCAGGTTAAGATTTCTAAAAGATATGTTCTTATGAATATGACGTGATTGATATTTCTTTTGTTTACCCTTACTGAGCATTTGAGCTCACCCTTTTATGTTTTTTTCCCTGGACATAAAGAAAGGATTTAGGTTTAAAAAAATAAAAAGAAGATCTTTATGGGAGATGTTGAAGATCTTTCACCACGATTAGAAGATTATATTCTGAGTTTCCAAAGACACTAAACTATTATGGTCCTTATGTGTGTTTTTTTGTTATGTACTATGTATTCTGAAAAAGTAATGTAATGTCAATGTATGTCAAGCTTCGGGTCTCTACAGTTGGTATCAGAGGAAAAGTTTAGTCAACCTTTGGAAACTAGGATGTGAAAACGTTAGTAAGATCCCTAGAGATATTTCTAAGGTATGTCTAGGGATGTCCCTAAGGATAAGTATACATATAGGATATAGTCCTAGAACTATGGTAACGATATTAGATTAAACCAAAGATGTTAGATATTGAAGTTACTCCCCCTTTATTATGATTTTTGCCTCTCACACTATTCTTTTTGGGTTTTAAAAAATGGCTGGAAACAAGATGATTCACGATAATGGAAGATATGATGGACAATGGAATGATATTCTTCATGAGAAACCAAATGAAATGGGATTTGGAAGTCCAAACATCATTATTATGTTGAATCATCAATCTCATAATATGATCAATAATGTAAAATTTGTTAAGTTTCCTGACTCGACTAATAAGAGAAAGATGGAGTTTCATGATGATCATAGAGGAAAGAAAGTTCAATTTCCCCTATGTAAATCATGTGGGAAGAGGCATCAAGGAGAATGTTTCAAAGGAACTGGAAGATGCTTTGGGAGTGGAAAAGAAGGACACAAAGCCAGTAAGTGCAAAGGAAAAGGTTCAGTTAACACCAGGGATGAGGATAATGGTATTGCTATGACATTAACAATGGTTAAATGTTTTAAATGTGGAATGTACGGGCATTATGAAAACCAATGCCCTAAGGTAAAGTCTCATAAAGAGAATCAGTATGGTTGTATGGGTAGTATTTATGTTGATGATGAGGAAGAGACTACAAATGATATGTGAGATGAAAGAATTGTTGAATCTCGGTCAATGGTTTAAGAATGTAGTGGAATGATTACATGTTTATCATGTGTAATGTTGTATAAGTAATCTCATGGTACTATGGAATAAAGAGACATCTAAGGATTGTTACATTGTTGTAGTTCCTTGAGTTTTGAAAGTGTATCATTAATGGTACCAGTATCCATGAAAGGTTATTCAGATATTTTTGGAATGTAGATGATATGCGCATAATGAAGGGATAAGGAGAAAATTAAATGTTTGATAGTGTTCATGAGCTCATGACTGATATAAGGAGAAGGTTATATCATGGTTTGAGTATATAGAATTTTTGGATTTTGGTATGTGGAAAGAGTTAACTTTTGACTGCATTCATGTTTTCACTAAGGTTCAATGGGTATTCATTCTTTAAGAGAATACATGATTAAGTTATTCACATGTTTGTAATTTTACCAACAAGATATATATTATGATATATGGGGGATAAATGATGGCATTCACGTGATCATTTTATTTATACTATGAGCTTGCACAGAAGTATTTTAGGTAAGCCTAAAGATTGGAATGGATTATGTTGGACATAAGTTAGTATTGTTTAAGGATAAAAATGTTTTTGATATTGTTGATGGGATGTTATAGTAATATAGCTTTAGAAAAAGGATAACCTGCAGGACGGGCGACAGCCCATCGCGTTGGACAAGGCTGTGGGAATCGAACCCACAACCGAAGTGAGACTGGCCTTTATCACCTACCACTAGCCTATAGGAAGTCCCTGTTTAGTAGAAACTAGTTTTATTATATTAAGCAGTATGATATATGAATTATAAGTCCATTTTAGGAACCATATATGATTAATCTCACTATAGATGGGCTTATGTATTTTTTTGATAACTTTTCTAACCTTTTGTTTAAGACAGATGGAATGACCCATCATTCTATCACATTATCTGTTAACACATCACGAATGACAAATTCAACTTCATTTCTTTAAGAGATGAAGTGTAAATTTTCCAAAGAACGACCAATGGTGAGACTATACCAAAATCATGAAAGTATTTCTTCTAATTCCAATTTCATCAACTTTAGGGAAATGATCTTGAAAACCAAAATTGTTGTCCTAGTGCTCTTATATCTGATGAATTAGATGGTACCTTAGATCGTCACAAATTTATTGCTTTGTGATTGCTGGCTTTTCCATAGCCATGTTCTCTACCACTCTCCATCAGAACATGATGGTTAGATTTCTCTTCCATATCCATATTTTCACCTATGTGGAAACCCAGTGATTAGTTTATTTGGGTAACTATTATGTTTCATACTTTTGTTTTTAAAGATTGGTTTTGGTATTCCTTTTTTTGATGTGGGTTTCTATTAAAGAAACTTTCGAATAGTAAACCATTTATAACCCCGACGAATTTCGAGGGCGAAATTCATTTTAAGGGGGGTAGAATGTAACACCCCAAGATTTTATGAAAAATATTCTTTTAATTTCATTAATGTCTTGTGTTTTATGCTACACCAAGATCACCTTGCGCTATACGCAACACCGTATTAGCTTGCAGTATACGCAACACTATTCTTGGATCGTGTTACACACAATTTTGATAATAGTTATTCTATGCAACATTGAGTATATATATATATATATTCAATGTATAAATGAAATATGGTTGGATTATGTTATACTAAACAACGAAGGATTCTTGCACAACACGCAACCCTAACTTGGCTTGCATTACACGCAATCGTGACCTTCCTCGATAGCGTGTGTTGTACGCAATACCGGGTTTTACTAAACAACGATATATTATTATAATATTATTATGAACTAGACGTTATGAATAGTATTAACTAAATTTTGAATCTTATAACATTATTATTCGTCTTGCACATTTTATAAAACATGGTATAAGAACAAAATAAATTTTTCGGGTAAAATAAGTATTTTTCAAAAAATGCAGTTTTGCCACCTTTTGATGGCGCACCCACTTTAAATCTATTTTTGACATGTTTATAAGTTCAATTTGACAAAATAAAATTCTACTTTGGAATCAAGAAATAAAAATTTACTTTGGATAAATTTTCATATCATTCTGGTAACTTTCATATTTTGATGAATAGTAAAAACACGCTATATTTTAATTAAAAACAACTTTTTCAATCGAAATAATTAATAGTGATAAATTATTAATTTGAGTGGTTTTAAAGTATATTAAGAATATATTTTTACAATTTAATACAATGTTGGTCATTGGATGTAATTTCACATTTAAACCAGACATAAACAAGTGTCAATCTTTTGATAGTTATTATCTCTTAAGAATACGCTATTTGTTTTGACGATGGGAATTAATTTTTAAATTAATTAATGCAACTGATATGTTTTTAATTTGGTAAAATAGACATCATTTTTGAGTTCATAATATCAAATATAGCTTAGGCCTAATTTTTGGTATTTTTCTGGAAACTTTCATTTTTTGATGAATAGTGAAACCACTAAGTGGTAGTTAAAAAAAATAAATTTTTCATATAACTTAATTTTATCACTTATGTGAGTGGAATTTCAAAAATCCGAGAGACACGGTTGATGTCAGTAAGTAAAATGTGGTTTAATGAGATGAAAATAATTTTTGGTGAATTGTAACTTTTTACTTTTTTTACCACGGTTAAAAGTAAATACGGTAATTAAGGGTAAAAATGATATTATTATTACCCTAACACATGTCCTAATTCTATTGGATAAGTGTAATTCGACCAAAAACAACCTTAGGAATAAAATATGACCATTTAGGCCCACTTGGATTAGATTAGGACATTTATTATTATTTAATTCAAAGAAGAGTTAAAAGAGTTAAAATCGAATTTTATTTACTAAAACATTTTTAATATGTGGTTATACATAATATAAATACGATTGTAAATATTCATTAGAAAGATAATAATATTTCCTACATAATGATATTTTATTTATAATTTTTAGACATTAAATAATCTAATTTATTTTTGACACAAAGATGATGCAGTAATTATCTTATTAATGAAATATTGACATAATTGATGTTATAAATACCCAAATAAATGTAATTTGGAGCTATGTAAAACCAAACTTGACTTTATAATAAAATAATATTTTTAGTTTTTCCAAAGGAGCCCCTCTCCTCCCTTATAAAAGGGCACCTCCTCCCCCTCTTCCTCACACCACTTTGAGCCTTCAAGCTCGGCCAACCCCTGCCAATTTCTCCTCTCCACTTCCCTAGAAACATTCTAGAGGTTCTGGTCTTCTTCAAAGACCTATTTTAGTGCCCTAAAAGGAGGTCTCAAAGAAGCACTTCAAAGAACAGGTAATGTCCGTTACCGATTCTTTCATCTTTATTTCTTCTTCCACTTCTTCTTCTTTAGTTGTTTCATTATGAAGTAATAACATCAGTATCACTCATATAATGATATGTTATTATAAGTATGAAACAACCCTATTTCACCATCTATCCATCCTATGGAAAAAGAAATCATCGCGCGTGCGTACGTACGGAATACCGTCTCCATGTTGTGGTGTAATCTATTTTCCACCACCACCTTACTTGGATGGGTATAATGGTGTAAATAATGACTATATATGACTATTATAAAGTGATATTGATTCTGAAATAGTATACATACACTCCAATACAATTCCATGATCATAGGAATGATATCATCACTCGGGCGTACATACGGAATATCATCTCCACGATGTGATGCGACTCGTTCTACATGATCTTCATTTCATAATGATTGTAAAAAAGAATTTAATGAATTAATATGATATATAATACACTAATACCATTTTGGAAATGAGGTATCTATAACCTAAAGATAAGAATAATAATTTATTCGACAAAACGTGCATAAGAACAAAAAGTAATAAACACTCAAATAACAAGTAGTAATGAAATATTACTAATAAGAAGCTGAGAATATGACCATATATGATATCATAACAATACGTATGACTCTGGAATAAGTCAATAACATTATTTAAATCATTATACAGGAGGTTCGGACACTTACGAAGCAAATCAGACCTAAGGTAAGGGAAATATCACAATCTCATTTTTATCTGAGATTGTTTATACTTTGGCATTTACTGGGGTGTATTTTATCATCCACATCCATGTTTCCTCAATATGTAATATTTATATCCTTCTACAATAGTTTATATCCAATTTTACCCTTCGGTGAGTTTTTAGTAAAATATATGAAAGGAATCTTTTGTCGTTTTTCGTACGAGGTACTTTTTGACTTTGCCGACAAAAGTACGAGAAGAATGTTTTTTTATACGGCATGAATGGATTTTTAAAACAATATTTCCAAGAATCTTACTTTACAAGTTTTCAAGTTTATTTTTAATCAACTTCTTTTAATTTAGAATTGTATGACATATTACGAAAGGAAAAGTGTTTTTGAAGTAGAAAGGATATTTTTATCAAGAATGGAGTTCAAGTGTTTTATCAAAATTATTTTCCATCTAAGATAATATAGGGTTCTGTTTCTATCCCTATTATTACATGGATTTTATTATGTTGTGATGGAAATATTTTTAGGAATTCCTTTATCTTATATGAATTGTTTTATGATGTCATGTTGTTTAAGAATCCCATTTTTACTACATGGGTTATGCAATGATGTATGATTTATGATTTTGTGGAACACATAAGAATGGTATCATTATGAGATGGGTGGGACCTATATCTCCCTCCAATGCATTGGGTAAAGATTTTATATCTCATGAGATAGACATGGCTGGAACGGTAGGTTATACCGGTTCAGTGAAACAGGACTGAAACGAGGAGTGAACTCGGTTCAGAAAGGGACTTTGTCCACTAAGATAGTCTTGGCAATGAGTCTTGACTAATAAGAAATGATTCTCTATGATTATGTGTGTATGCCACAAAGTTTCATGTTTTAAGTTATGATTATTGGGGTTACATTTCACTACTATGATTTATCCCATGTTATGAAATTATGATCTCTTTTGCAGGTTAAGATTTCCAAAAGATATGTTCTTATGAATATGACGTGATTGATATTTGTTTTGTTTACCCTTACTGAGCATTTGAGCTCACCCTTTTATGTTTTTTTCCCAGAACATAAAGAAAGGATTTAGGTTTAAAAAAATAAAAAGAAGATCTTTATGGGAGATGTTTATGATCTTTCACCATGATTAGAAGATTATATTCCGAGTTTCCAAAGACACTAAACTATTACGGTCCTTGTGTGTGTGTTTTTATTATGTACTCAGTATTCAGCAAAAGTAATGTAATGTCAATGTACGTCAAGATTCGGGTCTCCAAACGTTTTCAATAAATTATGGTTATGATTGATTGATGTCATAGGGACACGTCTACCAAGAAAAATCACATTCTTTGGGTCATTCTAAACTTGATTCTCTGTTATAATGAACCATGTACACACCTTTTCACTTTTATATATATTGCTTTGTTTGTAGACATCCATATTATGTCGAAGTAGGTAGTGGATGTCAAGAATCTGAGTGGTTCCGAGCCATCATATTTTTTATTTATTTCTAAAATTGAATTACTAATACTGGCACACCATTAATTTTATAATTAATGAACTGGATGGATCTAGACACTATTCGTGTTGGCCTACTGAGGATATCTAATTCCCTGCTTAAGGAACCTTTGTTACCAAAGTTGGAATTATAATTTTATTTTTGGATAATGGGAAGTATCCAACTTGGGATGATTAGATGACCTTAATCGATTGTAGTGAATTAGAAATGGGATAATAACATGCTCTTGATTCTAGTTTTAGCTATTTTTTGGGAATTTTTTTATATAAAATATGTCTTATTCATGTACTCCCTATCTCCCCGTGTACTCATTTTGCATAGTTAAATGATCAAAATAAAAATTATTTTTTATATATTTATGATATATCATAGAAATATTTTTTATATTTCATGGTACATTAATATTTTTCAGATATTGTCTATCTATTATTATTGCTTCTACTATTTATTTTTTATTATATACCTCTGTGCTCCACTCTGGTCTATTTGTAGAATAGTCTCCCCATGGACACACTATAGGCCCTCACATCGAGTCTCAAGCCTCTCACATGTATGGAGTAATGTTTATGGTCATGTGGACCACCATATTAGGGAACACCTAAGTGGATTATAGGGCAGGAGACTAAAAATTTGAACTTGTAATGGTTTAAGTAGTGTTATCTTCGTAGCTACCCAAGAGAGTGATAGAGGTGTATAGTTTACATGGGTTAATAGGATATTTTCAGTGATTTGTACCATATTTATACAAGATATTATATCCGAAAAAATTTGACTCAATGGGAAGCCTTTTGTGCAGACAAATAAGTTCCAATTAGTTTACAAGAGTTACATCAAAGACCAATAAGTAGTCAAATTTTATGATTGTTGGAGGAGGGTGTCAAGTATGTAGTATTATGTGATTAATTGGGGAATGGGCTTGATTTTTTTGATTTAGAGTAATGTAGTGATTGCCTATGTTTTAGGTTAGTTCGGACCACATGTGTAGAACTATGTAACCCAAAATATTGAGCTAACATCGGTAGTCTTCTCACTAAATGTGTGGAGACACTACATTAGGAGTGACTGATTTATCATCTCTTCTAACAACAAAATTCATAAGTATATCTTCAGTTAGAGGGATCATGCCCTATAATAGAGGTGAAGGATAGACTTCCTCTAGGACTATGAATTATAGATTTTCTATACTCTTGGGATGGGGGAAAGGGTATCATATTATCTCTACAATAAATCTTTCTCCTAGTTACTGAGTAAGGTGTTGGAGTAGTTGGACTCATTATAGTTGACCTTGATGGAAGGAGATGATGTGTATTACCTCATGTAAATGGTTGATACCTCACTGATTTTACAATTATTTTGCGATTCTCATTAGGGAGATACCAACTATGAAACCCTATGTACTCATATATCCACTGGACATGTTCCTAATAGATTTTCCCATTTGTTGGGACCGCATTGTCATTTTAAGAGGACAAATTATGGTGCAAGTGATTTTACAGGATGAAGTTCTAAATGAGTTTCATACATCTCATTTGGATGTACATAAACATGTTTTAATTATGTTCCATGACCTAATATGTTAGTTTCGTGGATATGGATGAATAATGGAGTTCCATATTTCATATCACAATTCCTTATTTGTTAGAAAGTGATGGAGGAACACTAGGTTTCATTGGGTTTAAATCATCCCATTAAGGTGCCTAATTGGATATGGGATGGTATATCCATGGACTTCATGACAGGGTTACAACATAATTATATAGGAAATGATGCCATCTGGGTGATCATATACTGACTCAATATGTCATCCCAATTCTAAACTATCCAAGTGCTGAGTACCATTGGGAATATAGTATGCCTCTACATGTAGTTGATTTTATGTTTCCATGGAGTTCCCTCAATGATCTCTTCTGATCCTGATGATCTCTTTGTATATCATTCATGGAATGGGTAATAGGAAACCATCAGAAATCAATTGCGTTTGAGCATGTATTTTCACCCTAGAATAAGAACCAAACTGATTATGCCACTCACTTCCTCTAGGATATAAAACATGATTACATGTTGTACTCTATCCATATTTAGGAGGATCACCTAACATTGGTGGATTTTTTATAAGACAATAATTACCATTCTACCATCGAAATGGCAGCATTTGAGGCCTCATACGGGTGACTCAATGGGTCCCCACTGTACATGACCATAATATGAGAGTAATTACTCATAGGTAATGAGTTAGTGAGATCCACAATAGACAAGGTGTAGATCTTCCAAGAGTGGACGAATACGACACAAAGACATCAGATGTATTCTATGGAATGATGATAGGAGAGTTTGGAGATAGAAGATAGAGGTCATGTGTTCATGATGGTACTCCTTGATGGGGATTATGGTGATTGGGTCGGGGTAGAAATCTATCTTTGAGATTAGTTGGGACTTTCCAGATACTATGTAGCGTATGTGATGTGGTGTGTTGTATAGATCTACCCCCTTAGTTAGATTGAAAACATGACTTCTTTCATGTGTTTTGGTTGAGGAGATACATGTATGACCCATTGCATGTCATCAATTGGGGTGATTGGTACATGAAGGATGTAGCTACATTGTCCGAGTACCATATAGAGTGTGTAGGTCAATAGGGCAGAGTCCTCAATATATGAGTGATTCCATTAGTGTGTGTATTTTGGCCATATAAGAATCATCATGAGTATATGTGGGAGAAGACCTAGATTCATTTTCAGTACCCACATATATTTTTTTAGTATTTCATTTTTAGTTTAGGTACATAAATAAAAAAGGTGGGGACAAATTGTTATATATTTTTTCATGTAATATATTTTAATATAGCTAGTAAAAATTTTTAGAACAATTGCTAAGAAGATGCATTATTCAAAGGCCCGGTGATCCCATAATTGAGGTTTGAAATATAATAAATATATTAATTTAAATCATGGTAATTTTTCATAATAAATTGAAATAAATCCCAAATGTGGACTCTAATTGAGAATTTGAGTCCTCTGTTTAGTTTAAAGCAAGGAATTTATCATAGGCGTGTCAAAATCATAGAGCGCATTAGATGTTCAGATTGAGGGTAGCCATGGGTGGATTAATAAATAAATAAAATATTTTATTTATTTTATTAAAAAATATATGTGACCTAATCCTTGTCAAGATATATTCTATTACAGACAAATCCTCAGGTTATCCATATATCCATGGATATTTTAGAGAGAGCATTGGAGGATCATTCTCAGAAAGAAAATAATTGGATCATTGATCATCAATCCGTGGGAAATGATTCTTGAAGATCTTGAAAATGACTATAATGTGAATTCATTATTCATCATTAATCAATCCATATTGAGTCAGGTTGTTTATTTTATATGAATTTATCCCAATTTTATTTTTATTATGATAAATGTCAATCAATAAAAAAAATGATTCATAGATCGGGTGTATTATTAATATGGGTTATATTTATCTAGTATTGGGGATTTTTATTGCTAATTATATTATATGTTATTATTCAACATTTAAATTTAATGATTTGAGGCCAAAATTAACATTGGATGAGGTCTATTACTCATGTTTTTGTTTTGTTCATTTCATCCCCTACTCTTTACACATACACCACAAGAAATTCCTTTGGACTATGGTTCAATAAATACCTTGTAATTGATTTTTTATTGATTATTCTTATGTGAATTGAATAAATTCCATATATACAAATAGGATCAAGGCCAAATTTTATTTCCATGATGATTACTAGTGATAAATCGAGGGTGGATTGGAGACCCCAAGTTCGATGGTGGTGTGTGGATGTGATGAGACGTGATGGTGATTGTTTCACAAGTATTTAGATTTTCCTGAATCTCATTGATGATGGTGAAAGTCTCAAATGGATATAGATTCATATTCTTCAATGACCATGGAATTAGATCAAAATAAATTAGTATATGTAGTCGTATTCACATTACAGAATTGATATTTTTGTAAAATTCAAATTTACATGGCACGTATCTGAAGAACACACACTATGTTTTATCATCACATTGGAAACAAGAGTTTCCATAGAGAGTTATGGATAATAGGTCATGTGGTCCCTAACAAACACCATGTGAGCACTGGCTGGCCAGATCGTCATGAATAAGAGGTACACAACCTAGAAGATGGGTGGCATTACATGTCATGTGAAGCATGTTTCATGTCATATACACCTTAGAAGGTGACTCATCATATACATGGGGTGGTACACTTCCAAGAGATCGCGTAGACCCAAACATCATGTTTGGTGGGCCAAAAGACATGTACATGGAAATGTACATGGTCACAGTCCGTCATATATGGGTAGAACTAGTTCCAAAAACACATTTCGTGTACTTATAGTACAGATTGTGTACCTCCTTAAAGAACTCTTGGTCCCCATTCATATTCATAAGAGGAATGAATAATTAGGGTATTTTCCCCCTTATTTAAAGATTTATTATGAAATAAATTCCTCTTCATATGATGGTGATCCATTCTATGGAACATCAGTCCCAGATAGAGTTGTTGCAATCCCTCTATGAGGCTTGGAGTGAGATCCTCTTTCACCATCAACCCTAGGTGGGGTTTTTAGAATCATTCTAAACAACACTACGTAAGATAAAATCACCTACATAGCGTGTTAATCCATTTTTGGTTGTTGGTAAACACCATGGACTTTTTTTTTATCCCTATATATGTATCATTCTCTTTTGGATTCCAGTGCATACAACTTATGGTGAAACCCAACTAGCATGACATATCAAAAGGACACCATCAATAATATCAGAATCATGGATTTTTCTATCCTAGAAGTGTGTTATGTGGAACCATCAAGAAAGAATCCTATGTGGGGTTATGGTTATGACCTTACCTTAAGATAATGTTTCTAATATGATTATACCTATATTTTCTTATTATATATGTGGTTGACATATCCCTATGATGAGATGACTATTATTATTGATGCTATATTTTTAGTTTTTTTTTCAGTGTATGAGAAGGTATTTTTATAATCATACCTACATGAACATTTACTATGAGTTTCATTTCATATAAAGATGATTGAACCTTTGAAGAAGTCCTATATGGACTTCAACTAGATAGATCATAGTTAACATGAAAGATCAAGGTGCATTCTTGTGGTTTAAATGACACCAGTTCCCTCCTACATAACAAGTTAGACTTATTTTAAGATTTATTTGGTGGTTTTGTATTTGGACCTAGGTTTCTAATAGTAGTATTCCATACTCTAATGATGGTATTTTAGAAGTATGAATGAATTTTTATATGTTGTTTTACATTTCATAATTTAATGGGCTAAATGATGTGTGCATGTGTACATTTACATTAGTCTAAGTCCTCTCATGTGTGTGATATACCTACTCAGTGCTGGTCATTATCTACTAGCCTACTAGAGGTGGCTTTAGGGTAGTCACATAACATCCACTGTTGGACTGGGTTATGAAATACAATCCATTCAATTCCTATATTTTTATTCCACATACATCAGTATGAACGAAATTTAATCCATTATATGTTAAATTGGTTATTGGATTAGATAACCATGATAAATCTATTACATGGAACTAATAATATCAAAAAAAATACAAGAAAACTATGGATTTTTGTTATAGTGGATGGTCTGGTCCAATGTTCAATAACTTCTATCTTTTATGGATCCACTGATATATCCTTTCTTGAGATTATGTGACCAAAAGATGAATCATTCTTTTGACAATATTCATACTTAGAAATTTTTTCATACAATATCTATTTTCTTAGAGTATTCTGTAAAATATTAATGTGATATTCATGGATATAATTAATATTAGAATATATTAGAATATCATCTATAAAAACAACCATTGAATGAACAAGTTAATCTCTAATGAAACAATTCAAAAAATCCATAAAGATAGTAGGGAGTTATAAAGCCCAAATAGAACCACTATATGTTCTTAGTGTCTGATCATTGATCCAAAGGCTATCTTGGGTAGGTTTTCACATATAACCATCATTTGATATTATCATGATAAAATATCAATAATGTAAAAATATTGATCCATGTGTAATTGAACATAAAAATCATCAATATGGCGAAGAGGTTTCTGATTCTTAATCATGATCCTATTATATTCATGATAATAAATGAAAAGTTGCATTGATAAATCACTCTTATTAACAATATGAATAGGTGATACCTATATTTATACATTTGGATATATTAATCCCTTATGAATACTCTCCTATATTTTCCTCTTCAATTCCATCAACTCAATTAGGGCTATTGTATAAGGTTTTATTGAAATAGATGTAATATTAGTTGTGAGTTCCATTAAAATAGCATCTTTATAATTTATATAAAGGTTGGGAAACACTTCCATAAAAAAATAAACAAAATACCATTCAATAGGAATATCATTTATTTTGACTTTCAAGCCAACCATATTTCATAAAAATTTCCTTTGAATCAAAATCAAGGCCTATACAATAGATATAATTTCCATTGGTTGTTCACATTAATCCTTGCACTGAGAGACAATAAGAAATTGTTTCAATAAATCATGTGTGATATCATTACACTAAAAATCTACAGTGGAAAATTTTAGAGGATTCCAATATGTGATAAAAATCACATCAAATTACACTAAAGGTTGTACACAAGGGTTATATAGGGTAAATTCTAACAAAAACAAACATGAAACATCAAACTCTACTGTGTGCCTTATTTATCCTAGTTTACATAACAGATAAAAATATATATTCTATCACTTGTACAAGGAGTTATCCCAAGGATTAGGGAATCCTATTTGATAATAGAAATGTTCCCCACCCATAATATATTGAACAAATAGTGTTTCCCTATGATAAACTTCATTTCTTTCAATTAAACCATTAATATTTCATAAGTATTTAATTTTAATATTCCCTTCTATTCCAAACATAAAACAAAGTTCTAATCCTTTGATACATTTACCTGGGAGATTCATCTAACATTATAAGCATGTAGAAATATGAATCTTCTTTCCTCTATAGTGTTCATAAATTTATATATTTATCTTATTATATGTCTCAAAAAACTCACCAATTATAAAACTTTTAATCATATAACATGATAGAAAATTATGAAAAGTCACAAGGTTTCTTATTGAAGATGACATTTTAATTGGTTTCTTATGAGTATGATAATTCAATTTTCTATCATATTAAACATAAAAATTGATCATTCTAGTTACAACAATTTAACAAAACCAAACATTAGAGTATGAGAAAAAATAATCATAGAGGGAAATAATATAATCATGAAAATATGTATATATAAATATTAAAACCTTATTTCCAATATATATCACCTTATTAATAACTAATGTTGACCTTGGTTATCATCTAATTAAATAATTTTTAATGTTTCAAGATTTAAATTTAAATTTACCAAACTATATACCCTAGGAGTGTCTAGCTAGGTGTGCGGCTATGCCTCTTTTTCACGTACTAGGTCATGGCTGAGTTAATCACCAGAAATATATCATTGTGGTTATTTCTCCTAGTTATAACTATGATAAAGCCTATATAAACATTCTAGTATCCATATAGGGTTTTATTTTCCAAGAAACCCACACCTCTTACTTTTCCAAAACATAGGAGATTCTCCTATACGTATGCTTATCCTAAGGGTTCATACTAACATTTTTTCATCCTAGTTTCCAAAGGTTAATAAACCAACCTCTAGAACAAAATATAGTGACCCAATAATTACTTATATAAATATTACAATATTTTAAATAAATATTCAATACATTTTACAAAATTACATTCCTGAGTACCATAAAGGTTTAGTGTCTTGGAAAAAATGGATAAACAATCATATGGTATATAAAATATATACATAATTTACTATTAATATTTTTACAACTGGAAACCTTCTTAGAGATTTCATATTCAAAACCCTTCTTCATAACCTAGGTTTGGGAAATAAAGGAAAGGGCGAGCTCATATGTTCAGTATGCGTAAACATAAGAGATATCAATCAGTGATCATAAGTGAGTACAAGATAATAACAATGTTATGGCATCATGATCACAACTTACAGTAATCATACTCGATCATTTAATGATATATAATCATAAAACCCAATGTATGATTTCTGAAAATAAATTAAATAACATATAAGAGAGGGGAATTACAAATAATCAATCATGTATCATAAGATACAAATTAATAATTATTAACATTTTTATATACATAAAAACAAAACATAATTTCTGTAGTCATTACTAACTTCCATGACCATCATAATGGATTGGGTTTACTCCATATTACATCATTCCCTTGGTCATGGATTACTCCTAAGACCATGTCATTAGAAAAATTCTTTTACTGACATGTCAGTACTTACTATCTAATGAAATATCCATCATTAGCCAATGTATTGGAGGGTTATATCGTTCTGGTACCACCCATCATTTAATATAAAAGATACCTATATGTTCCATAAGTTTATAAAACATTTATCATGTAATCTTATAATAAACAATTGAAAAGAGTTTTGTTTTATACACATTTCATCATAAAAAATAATCCATCCAAATAATGAATAAATATTTCAATAATATTATATTATTTATATAAAAACATAGGAAAAATCTAAGGATGTTGATAACGATTAAACCATATATAAAATATCAATGGAGGTTTACTTAAGAAAAATACCCAATTCAATTTGAATAAACATATTTATAAAATAAAAAATATATAGAATTTTTTTTGAAAATAACCATATAGTCATTAAAATGAATAATCAGGTAAATTGATGTCATTATGATAGTCTATTATATTAATGGTGTGTATGATTAAATAATTAATATTTTTAAATTTTTGGAAAAAATTAATGGCAACTAATTAGAAAATAATTATAAGAATATGTTAAAACTTTTATATATAAATTAAAAAAAAATTTAAAATGTAATTTATAAATATTTGAAGAATAGTAAAAATATATTGATTTTTTATGAAAACATGGATATGGATGAAAAATTATTTTCAATCAAAGAGATAAATAGTTCCTATTTTATTTAAGAAACACTTTTAGACTCATGGGTAATTAAAGAGAGGAAAATGACAGACAAATTTGAAATATACTGAATTAAATATGGGATAAAAATTTAATAATAATTTGGATATATGTGTTATATAATTTCATGATCAGAAATTTTAGTATAGCCAATGCTGGTAAAAGTGAGATCATAACATAAAACCCTTACCTCTTGTCTGTATTACATCATCAATATACAAAACACCCTAAAAATAAATTTTGATTTAATAAAAATGTTTTCCATAACCATACTCATAAATAAAATACCCTAATTGTTTTCACTTATAACATATTATCACCCATTCAAAAACATACATTCTCTATATTCATTATTCTAGGTGTTAACTACACCATTTTATATGCACATTTTGTTTCTGTAATTATAGTCCATGGACATGTATCATGGTTAAATAATCTCCATAATGTAAGTAAGTACATAAATATCATATATATTCATTTTATAAAAATTTATAACCATTCAAATTTAGTGGTTATGAAAAATGAATTATATCACTATGTGGAGATGGTAGTTCATATGTAGGTGTGAGTGGAATTTCAATTTTTCAATGGATGGAATGAATGAAAGGTTAATATATATTCAAAATTGTAAAATAAGTATTATAAAATAAATATAATATATAAACATTAAATATATGATAATAACAAACCATGAATGTTGGTGGTGGAAAATGATTCATAATACCACGTGGAGACGGTAGTGTGCACATACGCAGTAGTAAAACATTCATCTCTACACTATTTGAGAAGAGGAGGTAAATGATCAGGAAATTATTATAATGAAATAACATTAAATTTATAAATATTATCAATCATATTTGAATGTATATAAAATTAATTTAGGATGTATAATAATAAATAATAATATTAATGATCTGGATTAGGATTTATACTTATTCTTTAATATAGCTCATTTTGCATACTCCTTAATCCTGGAAGGATTGGTGAAAGTAGAAGAAAGGATGATCTATGATAAAGTGATGGATTATAGGATTTTTCTTAATTAATTATTCTTATAACTATAAATATAAAATTGTTTGGATAAGAGAGGATAATAGGTGACCTTTATAATTTAGGGAAGGGACATACAAGGAATTTGATTAATGTTTTCAATGATATAAGGATACATTCAAGGGAACATGGAACCAAATTCCTATGTATTGGAAAATAAGATAATATATAGTTAAAATATCTTAAAAACATTATAATTATATAGGTTTCTATGGAAGTAATACCCTTATATCATTATTTAATCCCTAATAAAATCATTTTTACATTAACCATGGTAAAAAATTTAATCATTTTTATTATTAAATATGATGAAAAATTAAGTTTACCCCATTATATTTTATTAAAAACCATTATTACTATGTTTGAATTTACTTTACCTTATTGCAATTTTATTTGTGATGGAATTTTATTTTTAATTACCAGGAAACCTGCGACCAATACCCATTTTAGAAAAATGAATCTTTAAGCATAAAAAGTTATTCAATTAAATTAAATTCGTTATAAGAACCAAAAAATGAATGATAAAATATTATTTTAATATATAATACTAAAATTTTACTATAAAAATTAATAAATATTGTTTAATTAAATTTATTTATAAATAATACATTTCACATATAAAAACAGTTGTTAGAAATACATTTTTTATCTAAGATATTACCAAATAATAAAGTATAATGATGATTTTAGGTAATTATAAAGATTATTTATAATTAAAATATATTTTATTTAAATTAAAATATAATTAAAACCATAATGGAAATTCTACTTTAAATTAAATCATAATCGTAAAAAAATTATATTCAACTAATCACAAAATACCATTTTAGAAAAAATACAAAAAAATTACAGAAACCTAATATTGAAATTATGAATTATGAATTAAAAAATAATATTAATTTTATAGGTTAAAATTTATATAATGTTATAAATTAATTATAACAAATCTTCCTAGAAAATTCTAAAAGAAACACACATAGAAGAAAATATATTTTTGAAGCATAAGACAACATTACTAAAATTTGAGTATTTATTTGTTATGAATCAATATATTTTTTCATTATATAATACCTTTATACATATTTTTATATAAAATATTTATTATTATTTAAACCATCAAAGATTCTCAATAGGTTAAAACTATTTAAAATATCACATTACATACAGATTTGGGGTTATATGAAAGTGAAGTTGTCAAATACCTCATGTTTATTGAAAAAAAAATGTATTGGGGTGTTACAAAATTAACATAATTATTTGAGTAAAATATCAATAAATAAAATATGATTTTTTTTAAATGAGAAATTTTAAAATCAAATACATATAAAACCATGTGTTAGTAGTCAATTATTACCAATAATTCCAATAATTTTCCCTTTGTCAATAAAAAAATTACATGGTCATAACCCATCTTGAGAATAAAGGTGGATGGTAAAGCCTTATATATTCAACATAACAAAAAACATCTATATTATAATATGAGTATAAAAATCCTAAAACAATTTAATGTCTCAATAGGATGACAATCATTCTGGTTGATCATCATCCAATCCGAATTATATACAATGTGATGTTCACATCATGTAGGGAAATGATTGTATGACAAAGTCAATACATGAAATACGTTATCATAAGCCATCCATAGGAAGGAGGGGAATTGTATAAAAATGATATTTATCCCTTTTAACAAAGTAAAATTAGATTAATGTTGACATAAATAAAAAACATCATCCCAAAAGAATGCTTCAACTATACCACCTGAGAAGAGATTATTATTCACATTGTTGTTGTCATGAGTTAATTTATAGTAAAACAATATATATATATATATATATATTAGAGTTTAAATCTTGAAAAATAAACACTATAATTTAAAATAATATTTTAAAATATAATTGGAAATTAATGTGATAACAAAAAATAGATTCTAGAAAACATTTTTAATATTGACTTAAAAGAGGAAGTTATGGGTTTCATCCAATAGTATTTTTGAAAATATGAAAAAAAAACTCATTTAAATATTTTAAGTTTAAAATATTTTCTATTAATGGATACTTGAGAACTAAGTATACTTTTTTATAGGATAGGTGGATCTAAAACATTTGAATACTAAAGAGACATTTTTAATACTTGAAATTTCCTTTATCGAAAACATGCATTGTAAAAAGTGTTATATGAAATTGTTTGTATTAAAACATCATTTACATAAATATGATTATTAAATTTTGTGTAGTATATTATTATGGTGGGAGAACCTGAGCACGGAATATCAATGTTCAATATAAAATATTATAACTCAAAATGGGGATTTGTGTTACAAAAATTACATACCACCGGGGAAAAAACTATATAAATAGACACTTTAATAAGAGAACATGTTTTTTATAGTAAATTAAAAATAAATAAAGATATTTTTTGAATATATATATATATATATAACCATGGGGGTGTATACACCATGAAAGGGAAACATGATTCCTCCAATATAACATGTCTCAAAGAATCAAAATTGTGACCAAGAAAAATATCATGGATTAAGTGATAGTTAATAAAAAACCATTGAAATATAGGGCTTGTAACTGAACATAATATACCAATATTAATAAATAAATAATTATTTTATATATAAAAATCCAATATATACACAACATAATTGAATTTAGGTTCATAATGTCAATTGTGTCTTAAACAGAAGAATTTCATATGAAAACCCATATATATTTTTTCTGAATCCCACATACATACATGAAAATATTAATTTAAAAACATATTTATATTAATCACTAAATAAATATCATTATTCAACTATATTTTAATTCATATTCTCTCAAGATTGTAATTCTCTACAGGAATTCTCTCCATATTTCAAATCAGGTGTTCATTATTTTTATAATTTGTACCAGCTTCTTAACATTGATTTTTATATATGTTTTTTCATTAAAATTTAATCAATACTAGGTAATTATAGATACATTTAGGGATTAATTATAATAAATTATGATGTTTCAAATCCATTTAATTTTTGATTTAGTTTTTATATTTATTTTTTAAATCGATCATAATAATATTTCATTGATTCATGACAATGGGAGTGTATTTTCTTAATTAAATAATTAAATAATAATTTTATTTTTCTATCCCCAAATTAAAATATATCTACACATTTATAAATTATCGAGTTATTAATTAGTTTTTCTATATTCATTCATAATAAAATTCACATTATTTTTCAGGTGGGTGGGTAAACCGACCCAAACATGAACATACCCTAATTACATGAAAACTTATTAGGTGATTTTATTGTATTATCATTATACAATGAGATAGATGATATTATTTAGTGTATATTTTTCTGATACATCATAATTATTTGGATTTATTGGAATAATTAATGGATATGGAAATATTACACATTTTGAATAAAAAAGTATCCTCTTATTACAGTTAATTTAAATGATCAAATTAATAATGATTGATTATTGATCATATCATTAATAGGAATTATAATAATCCATCTCATTACCACAATGATATCATAAATATAATATTTAAAATTAAATACCAACCATTTATCCATGATTTTAATAAATTGAAAGAAAATGAAACATGTTATGTATTGGAGTCATTAGCCTGCACAATGCATGTCCAATGGTTTTTTTCAAAATGTATGGGATATATGAATAAATAGTGATAACAACCAAAATATAGTAATATATCTATATAAAAATCACAATAATATCACCATATTATTATTTATAGAATATATTCTCATCATCCTAATTAATAAGAAAACTGAGTTTGTGATAATACTCACATCTAGTTTTTGGATTGTCCTTGGAAGTATAATTGAATTTGATGGGATAAGGATAAGAATGAGTGACCATGGGATTATTTTAAATTTACAATAATCAATTTAGAGTAAAATTTAAGATCCAAAATTAATAATTATAAAGAGATGATGTAGTGAGAGGGTTTGGATGTGTCCATTTTTGTAAGTGAAGGGAGGGGTAGATTTTGAAATTCCCTTTACCCATTTACATATATCATTATAGTATTCTATATAAAAGACTAAAAAATAATTTTAATTTATAGAGTTTCGGACATTTTGAGATCTAAAATTCCCCCCCTACATCATTTTTTTGTCACCCTAAATAATTTACGCATTTTTAATTTCACTTCATCACATCCCAATGTACTTTTACCAAGGTAACTTTTTTTTAGCATTTGTATTCAATTAAAATGATGACAATTAAAATTAATTTTATAAAATAATATTATAATTATATTAATAAATTTGAAAATAATTTTATCATATAAAATTTGATGGGTAAGAGAATTTATTTTCAAAATAAAAGTTCTTAACACATAAAACAGTTTTTTGGGAAATTGTGTTTTTAAGTTAAAACTCATGTGTGAGATAAAATTATCAATGTAAATAATTTTTATGGAATATATTAATTTATCATAAACAAAAATATGTCTATGTAACTTTTTAATCATTTAATAATCCAATTTTTAATATAATATCACTTAATTAAAAGAAAATTACAAAAACATGTCTTATATTAAAGTAATATTCTACTTTACCTATAATAAAGTTTCTTATAGGTTTTCTATATACAAAGTATATTTCAAATTGTATAATGTTATTCATTAATTTCATATTTGGTAATAGTAATTTATTTTAATACTTTAACATAACATACTTATATAATTTGGTAAATAATAATTTTCATAAATCCCATAAATTTTTTTAAAAAAGTAATATTTTTATAAAATACTCAAAATTTTATACTATATAAATTTTTAAATGAGGAATTAAAAAATTAATTTTATTTCATTATATTTAAATTATAATATTTATAAAAGAAATTTTTGAATGAAATCATAAAATATAATAAAAAGTCATTTGTATTCGAAATTGAAATTTTCAAATATTAATTGTTATTATTATTATTACAAAATAAAAGGATGTTAACAAATAATTAATATCAACTGAAAACTTATCATTATTAATATATTTATATGAAAATATATCTTCCTATCCCATAATGGAAAATTTTATTTAACTAATTTTCTTATAATGAAATTATGTTACTAGTCAATTTAGGTAAACTAGATGAATTTCATTCATATTAAAAGTAGACTTTATTTTAATTAAAAACATATTTAATAAAGTTTTCATTCATATTTATTTCTTCGAATTCAACTATATTATCATTTTTTTCCTTTGAGGTAAAGATATTTTTTAATTTGTGTTTAACTCCGTGTTTTCTTTCGACCTAATGTGAGTACATAATGAGATCGTGGGAGTTTGGGTGGTGTCGGTGATTGTTTGCAGCCTAGAGGCCTAGTTTTTTGTAAAGGACGATGTGCTACTTGGTTTGTAGAAACTTTGCCTCCCAACCTGAATGGTTTGATGAAACTTTTTAATGTGCCCCAGACCTCCATCTAGGACAATATAGTTTGAGGGTATTCATACATGAGAGGTCTCACACCCATGCAGGGTTGGACATATGGTAGAATAGGTTGAACGGTTTGAGGAAACCATGCCTCCAGGGGGACACACCCATGTGAGGGATATTTATTTTTTAGTAGAGGCATATATCAACATTTTGGAATGTTTTCCAAAACTATGGACATGAACCATGTGCGGTCACCCTTGAGGTAGAGGAGGGTGAAAGATTGGTGCATGCCTTTCCCAACCACACAACCAAACCATGTGACCCGTTATTTTAAAGAAAAATGTACCTTTTTACCATAATGATTTAAAAGATTAACCCCTATCATATATCCTTGTTTCTATATAAATGGACACCTCCTCCTCATTGTGTATTCTATGGAAGAATAAATCAATGCTTTGATGTTTCTTTTTCATTCAAAATCCTATTAATTCATTAAATTTATCATTGGATAAATCTCAATATATGCCTAAATCCATCATCTCATTTCACTATTTTCCATTTAATATGAAATACTTCTAAGAATCTCATCCATTTATCATTTCTCTCTCAATATGAACAAAATTAATCGTTAATATAGGATTAGTTTTCTACCAGAGTATTACAGTAGTTTTTTTATACCTTTCTATCAAGGTTTTTTTTATATACCTTTTGTATTCATGACATATTCCTTAATTTATATCATTACACTTAATATTAATTAATTTTCATGAAACAATTGTTGGAACCTTGTTTGGTTGACCATATTATTCCATTTTATTTTTGGAGGTTGTTATCTCCATCTTAGGCCCCACATTTGGTGTGTCCATGCATCATACCTATGTCATACCATCTCATTGGGGGAGTGTGAGCAAGCCAATTTTAATGGGAGCCTTAATGTGAATTTAATGAATTGTTTATGGTTTTTAGAACCTTTTTTACATAATAAATTTGAAATTAAAGTAATGAATTGAATTAAATTGATAAGGGAATGTCATTGCCTCCTTTTAATGTTATAAAATATGATTATAATAGATAAATGTCATTTTTTGGGGAAAATGATCAATGTATTGGAGGAAATCAGTGGTTCTAAATTATTAATTAATTTATTGATGATTTGATAATGGAATTGGATTCCTTGGACTCATTCCTTAGATCTTAGTCATAGAAGATACCATGGACATTTCTACTCTGTGGATTCTTAAGGATTATAGTAGTGGATACCTTGAGAATTTAAAATCTGTGGATCTTAATTCAATAGGATACTAATGGAGTTTCCACCCCTTGGATATGGATTTCATACACTCACATTAGACATGATCTATTGAAATTCTCCTTGTACTCTCCGTAAGTCTCTACCGAGTCTCCATATATTTTTTATGGGAATAAATGAGGATTATTTTGTCTTCTATACCCTGGATCTGGACATTTGTGGTCTGAATCTAGATTACACATCATCGTCTTTGTATATTTTACGTGATTTATTACCTGACATAGAAGTTGAGGTTATATTGTTTATGCCTACCGATAGACCTGGTATTGGTATTTAATTCTAGTTGTTAGACTGGATATTATCACACCAACTTGTTATGATTCATGTTATACCATGATTAGAGATACATGGTTATTATTCATATGGATTCATGTTTTTTTAGGTAGGAAATTTTAAGTTTTGATAATTAATTTACCTTATTATTAAACCTTTGATATATTTCACACCACTTTTGTTTTATTACACAGGTTGGGCTTGTTATGGAAATCATTATTTGTGGCCTACTATGTCTTATCTCACAACCTATTTGGGCCACTGTTGGGTACCCTAATAGTCTTCAGGGGTGTAAGTAGGGACTGGGGAAGCACCCACAATATGATGCTTATTTTGATTATCTCTTAGTTGTAGTGGAGAACAAAACTGATATAAGCATGTGATACTAGGTGGGTATATTACTTTTTGGTCGTTTATATTTTTATATATTTATTGTACTCATTACTCATTTCCATTTATGTCCAACTATTTTATATAAAGACATGACAAGATCATCATATTGTATTAAATTTATTTTGGATTTATTATTATTACAATATTCAGGTTTTTTATCTTCTATATGTTGTTCATTGATTTATATTATCTTTATTCTATTCAATGATATTCTTACAAAACATAATTAAAATATAAATTGAGGTAATAGTCTCCCCAAAAATAAATCCAAGGTCCTCACTATTTGTCGGTATCCTTTCATGTATAGGGAAGCGAGCTTGAGCCCACGTGACCCCCGAATCAGGGAACCATTTAGTGGCTTCCAGATCGGGGTTTTTCAGAGTGGTATAAGAGGGGTTTTGTTTATTGTTTTAGTATTTTGAGAAAATAGATACTATATTAAAAAGGTATTATAAGTTTTTAATGAGTTGTTCTTTGGTGTTTCTAATGCACATACATGAAAAATTCAAACTGTTCAGAATGGACAATTTAGTTTTCTAGATAATTCTTATTAAAATTGGTTTGATTACACCATTGTGTGACACACATGTTATTTGTTATTTAATATGTTTTTATATTTTTTATAATTATCTTTGTTAGATGAGGGTATTCCATCTCATGAATCATTTTATGAACATGTTAGAATTCACATGTCATGGATTATTCGACACTATATAGGATGCATTTTTTGACTAGATGAAATAATTATTTTTCCCTAGAATGATATACCTATTATTTAATAAATGATTTATAATGAAAATTTATAAACATAATTTTTACTCAGTATGAATGTGATAACATAAATATTTTTTTCCAACATAGGTTGCAGTAAACACACTAAGAAGCCAATTATAGAATACTGAGTCATGGACCATTGGTTTTAGGGACTAGAACATGTTATGGTTTGTATTATGTGAATGTCACTATTTGATTCAATAGGTTTATCTGACCTTATAAATCAGAAGTGGTGACCCATTTGTATCAAGCATTCAAATAGAACTTTAAAATGAATAATAATTTAAATGAAATTGAAAATTTTAAGAATATGGAATTTGACCTAGACCCAGTTTTAGAGTGGGTAGTAGGTAGTTCATCTGGTGCTTTTTATGGTTGTTTCTATTACCTAATTGGGGATCTAGGAGTTGGAATATGGGAATTTCTTTTTTATAGGAAATATTTTTTTGTCCTATCCTTCTATATAGGATCTTCCTATAATCGATATTTTTTGAGGTGTCTGTTTGTATTTATAGATATATGCCACCATAACGACCCTTATTCGTGCTCTAGGAGAGTGGTGATGACCATGCATGAGAGGTGGTAGACTCTAGGATTCTTGTAGAACCTCCTGCAGCACCACTTGTTGGACCAACAATTATTATTGATATGGGTGATGATTCCTAGTTTCAAGATAGTTTTTTATTTATGTAGACCATTTAGGGATCCACACAACCTTCCTTTTCATTTGTAGAGCTAGAACATGTGTTCCAATACTAGAATCCACTAAAATTTTCAAGGGATGGTGGCCTAGGGATATTGAGATGTGCCTAGAGACTATTGTTTCTATCCTCAATCATCTAGAGACACCTTCTAATAGTAGAGTGCATCTCATGACATAAATTCATCCGGGAGAAGCTAAGAATTGGGGAATGTTTTGAACTAGGATAATTAGATTTTATATTTTGTTTGAAAGGATTTAAAATAAATATTTTATGATTATAAATTTCCTAATACATTAAGAGTTGAAATAGATAGGGAGTTTATGAATTTTTAGAAGAGATCTATAACCATTATAGAGTAATCAACATGATTTACAGAGAATAAAAAATTTGTATTGATTTTTATTATTGAAGATCCATTGAGGGTGATATTCTTTTTGGAAGGTAGCAATCATGATGACCGATAATAGGTTCATGTGTTTCGGTAGACTATTATTATAGATATATTGAATCATGCACTTATTACTATGTGGGACATGAGGGATTTTTGGGGTGCAAAGTAGGTAAAATCAGCTAGTCAAGTTATTGGTTAAATTAAATCTATGTCGAAGTTTAATTTTGATGCTTATCATGGGGGGGAGTACCATTAATGTTGTCATTGTTGGTTATTCTATATAATTTAATCATTTTTGGATATGTGGAAATATGAGGAATCATTATGACAAAGACTTAATATAGTGATAGTATTTTGGTAGAATATGCCATGTATACAATTTCTACAAGGCTTTCCCTCCAGAATTCATTAGAAGGGGGTAAAATCTGACTCCATGTTTAGGAGTACGATTCATAGCTCTATGTACGTTTTGGAGATGGGGTAGTGTTGGTCGTTCAGACCATGGTGGTGGTCATGGCGGAGGAAGTCAGGTACTAGTTGTTCCTAGACAGCAGAGTGTGCCTCCTCTTGGAAGTGATGTTGTTTTATAGGGTTTTGATTTAGCCCAGATATATTCTATATAGCATAAACTTGAGGATCAAAGGGTTGGTCCATCTATGGTGAGAGGTACAATCTATGTAGCATCTAATCTAGTATTTTCTCAATAAAATATATGCAATTCTCATATCCTAATATCAGTACATGATTTGGAGAGACTTGAGATCAGTTTTTAGGTTAATGAGGAAATTATGATACTAGATACTACTTTGGGGATCAGATCATAGAGTGTATTCTAGTGTAGGGAGTTCCGCTTGAGGTAGGTGGGTGTCCCTTTGTATGGATTTTTTTCCCTCAAGATGAATGTGTTGGATGTCATACTTTGGGTAAACTAGATAGCTTCTTATTGAGGCAATGTTGTCTATTATTATAGAGAGGTTACCTTCAAATAAATAGAGGGATTCATTTTTTCTTCAATATAGTGAATGGGATATCCATTCAGGTGGATCTAGACCTGAGCATTGGGGGATGGGTGGGATGATAGCACATATTTTTTGCTTATATCTTGATGATCATGGAATGTGTCAAGTGGATTTCCCAATAGTGGTTTATTGTTTCAAGGCTATTTTCATGTATGAATTTTTTAGTTCACCTCTTGAGAGAGAGGTGAAGTTCCTCATAGATCTAGTTCTATGAGCTACTCCCATATCAATTTCTCTTTACATATATCTACTACTGATTTATAGGAGATGAAGATTCATCTATATGAGTTGAATGAAAAGGGTATTATATTACCCATAACTTCTTTATGGGGTTCACCAGTCCTTTTTGTGAAAAAAGAAAGATAAGACCCTCATGATATATGGGGATTACCAAAAATTAAACCAATTGATGGTGAAGAAATAGTATCATTTACTGAAGATTGATGACCTATTCAACAATCTCTGAGGATCTTGGGTTTTATTAAAGATTTATTTGATGTCGGGATATCATTAGTTGTGTTTCTGACCATCAGACATACATTATAAAAAATTTCATAGAAGATGTATTCTAAATGAGTATCTCATTATACCGTTCAGTCTTAGGAACACACAAGAATTATTCATGGAACTAATGAACATGGTTTTAAATAATTATTTGGAGTTGTTTTGTGTGGTATTTATAGGCAATATATTCATATATTCTCGTAATTGACATGAGAATTCCAAATATCATGAGATTAGTTCAGATAAACTAAGATAGCATGACTTACATGGTAAGATCACAAAGTACCACTTTTGGATGGATAAGATTCACTTATGTGGTCATATTATCTCGTAGACATGAGTATCTGCTGACCTAGAGAAGGTGAGAGCTATAGTTACCTTGAAGAAACCCAAGAAGGTTTTTTACATATAGAGTTTCATGGGGCTATATAGATATTACTTTTGTTTCATACAAGACTTATCACACTTATCATCACCTATTATGGCACGATCATGAAGGGTGTGTTGTTTTCATGGTCAGATACCTATGAGACAACATTTAGGGAGATGAAACAGAGACTGAATTTTATATTGGTCCTCATTCTATAGATCAAGGAAAGAGATACATTGTATTTTTTGATGCATCAGGTATCTAGAAAGGAGTATATTTTATGAATGGGAAGAAATTCATAGAGTATTGGTCTTAACAGTTGAGGACACATGATAGGAACTACCCCATTCATGATCTCAAGTTATCTGTTGTTGGACATGTACTGTACTATTGGAGGCATTAGTTACTTTGAGAACATTTTTGGGTGTACACGGACTAAAAAATCCTCAATTATATATTTAGTCATCATGAATTTAATATGATGTAGTGGATATGGGTTGAATACCTATAGTATTTTGACTACGAGCCTGCCATATTTCTAGTAAAGAAAATGTAGTTGTCGATGCTATGGGAAATATGCAAATATATAGGTAGTTCAAGAGGACAATAATGAGTGGAATCTTATGAAATTATTCTTAGATATTCACATAGAGGTGTAGGATTTCCATGTCTAGAATCTTCCCTTATCGTTAGCAGTGGTATCCATTATACTAGATAGAGTTATGATGAGATATTTATTTATTGTCGAGGGATTAATCCTATGGGAGAGTATGGTAGGTGAGGACCCACCTCTAGGATGGAATGTTGGTGAGGGTAAAATTATATATTTTCAAGGTGATATTTATGTTCCCATATATATGTATATTAGGAGTTGATGTAAAATTTTCATGCCTCACTTTGGGAAGTGCATCCCAACATTACTAAGATGTATCAAGAATGGCACTATCAATACAGGTGGACGACATTAAAATTTTAGGTAGATGGAATTTTTATGAGGTGTTCCAACACTCAAAAAGTGAAGGAATAAAACCCATGAAAATAAAGGATCTTATAGTAGTAACACATTCCCACATGTTAATGGGAAGGCATTGTGATGGATTTCATGACCAGGTTGCTGAGGTCACCTGATGGAAGTGATGTAGTATAAGTTATTGTGTATAGGATCATGAATGTCACCCATTTATATCTGATCAAGGAGACCTTATTAGTAGATGATCATGGGAGACTTTCTATCTATGAGATAATACACCTTCACAGGGTTCCTCATTCCATTATATCAGTTAGGGACAACTGATTTACATCTTGATTATGGCATAGTTCGTAGAGGGAATTGAGTAAAAAAGTGATTCTAGGCACATCTTATCACCCTCCTACTAACTCTAGTTAGAGAAAATGATACATGTTTTATAGGAAATTTAGACTGCGTGTATATTGATTTCGAGTGATCTTGGCAGATGTATATACCCCTGGTTGAGCACACATATAATAGTAGCTATGAGGTGCCTATATAGATTACACCTTGTAAGGATTTGTATGGTAGTCCATGATGATCACCCATATAAAGTTTAAAGGTAGGAGAGAAAGTGGTACTCAAGACACGTCTCATTTAAGAGACTTCAGAGTAGGTACAATTGATTCAGAAATGGATGGATGCTAAACAGTCTACACAAAAATCTAACCCTGATTATCATTAACAATTTCTATAGTTAAATGTTGAGGATCTTGTCTCTTTTACATATCTCACCGAGTCATGGAGATAGTTGGATTAGGAGATAGGTTAAGCTTTCATCATGATATCTCAGGTCATTCTATATTTTATAGAGAGTTATGCTGGTAGCTTATTGGTTGCAATTACCTCAGAGGTATTGATCAATGTAGAATGTCTTTATTATATCTTAGATGTGTTTTTATCATTTAGACATGTCTCATACTATACATGCAGATGATGTTGATCTATAGGTATATGAATTATTTCAGGAGTATCCTATTAATATCATTTCAAGGAGCATGAATTCAATTCAAGGCTGGTCAGTTCCTATAGTATGGGTGATATGAAAGAAAATCCATTTATAGGAAGAGACAGGGGTGTAAGAGGCCGACATATAATCTCAGTGCCAAGAGTTATTTTTAGAAAATTCATGACCAACCTTGGAAGGGAAATTTAGGATGAATTGTTTTAATGTGAGGATATTGTATGATTTTTTGTTTTCATATGAGGTATGAATAATATTAAAGTTAAATTTAAATACTATTTTATTATGTAATGTTAGTAACTAATGATATCACTAATGTTTTTGGGGTTTTTTGGGACTTGTTCAAATCCTTGAGGCTCGGGGTTTTGGAAATGAAAGAAAAATCAGATGGTTAGTATAAACTATGAGTCCCACACAAATTGGTTTGATGAAATTGGGGGGAGGTAGTTTAGTCCTCTTTCTAGGGCCACACAGTTTGTGAAAATCCATGTAGAAGAGGTTTCATGCCCATGTGGGGTTGGAAAAAGTGCAGTAGGAGGCCACACAATTTCAGGAAACCATACCACTAGGGTCGTACACCCCCATGGGTTCTCTGCAGTTTATATCAGTGGAAAGTATCATGGTTTGTACAAGGTTTTCTAAATCGTGTGAATGAACCATGTGAGTTCCCACTTGAGGAAGAAGAGGGTTCATGAATGGAACCTGATTTATCCAAATGTTAGGCCAAACCATGTGACATGTTGTTTTGAGAAAAATTACTATTTTTCCCTTAATGACATCAATGAATAATCCTACTTTCTTATTTCTATTCTTCTCCAGTTGTGGAAAAGCCTCTCATCCCACTGTCTTCTTGCAATGATAAATCATGGATTTGATGTTTCTTTACCATCAAGACTCTGATTACATTGCGGAACATATCATTGGATATCTCTCAAAATTACTTCACTCCTTTGGATTATTTCATCATTTTTCTTCCTATCGATTATGATATTTATTTACATGATAAAATTCAATTTTTCATGGATTTTCATCCATTATTCATTTTCCTCTTGATATGGACTAATTCATAGGTTGATACTAGATATGTTATACTATGATTATACGGTAGGTGGTAAAAAAAATTCCCTTAAGGATTCATATTTGATATACATTTTTGTCATTAGGATACACTCTATAATGTTTTTTGGCCCTAAAATTATTTAATTTTCATGAAAAATTATATGAACCAAAATAGGTTCCCCACATAGTATTGTTTAATCATTGGAGGTTAGTATCCAAACAAGGTCCACCCATGGGGTGTGTCCTTCTCTCTGACCTATATTGTACAACCATTTTGGGTTCATGTGAGATCACAAATTTTAGTGAGAGCCTTAATGAGAATTTCATTAATTGCTTAAGGTTGTTAGCACCTTATTTTTACTATTCATATTTAAATGAATGGAATGAATTTAATTGATAGGAAATGGTTGTTTCCTCTATTTCATGATTTGGAATAAACTTTGAATCGATAAATTGTATTTTAGAAATGAAGAAATTGTTATAAAAACTCATTGTCCATGAATGATTAAATAAATGATCAATGAAATTATAATTGTAGTGGATTCATTGGATGAGTTCATTTCATCCTGATTCAATTGGATTCCATGGAAATTTCTACTAGGTATATTTATATTGATTATGGTAGTGGATTTCATGTAAATTTATACTCAATGGATCTGGATTCTATAGGATTCCCAAGGAATTACTACCCCTTGGATCCTCCTTTCCTATACTCGCACTATAGATGTTCTATTGATATTCTCCTTGGACTCCACCCATGTATTTACTAAGTTTCCATCGAGATAATTCTAGGTATTAATGATTATTTCATGGTATTTTACACCATGGATTCTTCCCTTCATGGTTTGAAATTATATTACACTCTATTTTCATTTTAGATGTTATTTAATTCATTACCTAGCATGACCATTGTGTATATTTTTTTATTCTTACAGAGAACCCTGGTATGGGTATTCTATTTCAATTGTTAATCTGGATAGTATCTTAACAGCTTGTTATGCTTTATAATATCCCTTGATTATTGATATTCAATTGTTTTTCATAGGGATCAATTGTTATCTAGACATGATCTTTTCTTATATGTATCATTATTAACATTAATTTTATACCTATGATATATTTCACACAACTTTTGTTTATATTACACAAACAATACTTGTTATAAACACTATTGGTGGTGTCCTACTGAATGTTATCTCACACTATGTTCAGTCCATCATTTTATATCTGGACAGAATTCCTAGATAAAATTAGGAACCAGGGAAAGTTCTCACTGTATGATTTATTATTTTATCATTTCAATAGATTAGGGGTGTACAAGACCAAGATATGCTCATAATGCTGGCTAGAGATAATCCTTTTTGGTGTATTTGTATTTTGAAATATTTATTTTACCGGTTTTATGACTGCAATTATTGACAACAATTTTTTATAGAAACATGACAAGATCACCATATTTCATATAACTAACTTTGAATTTATTATTGTTAAAATAGTTTGTATTTTTGTCTTCTGTATTGTATTTAGTGATTTATATTATGCTTTATCTATTGATCGTTATGTTAACAATACTATGTTACACTCGTACATGATGTAATAGTATCCCTATAGACTCACCCAAATCTATCGCTACTAGTCAAAAACCACTATCTTATGGGGAGCCGTTCTTGAACAAAAGTGACCCACCAGAATAGGGCATCAGTTTGTGGCTCTTGAGTTAGGTTGTTAAATTGACTACTTGGTTTTAATGGAAATACTTAAACATTTATAATTTAACCTAATATATCATGATTAAATTAATTTTTAGTGTATTGCATTGAGACTAAAATCAAATAAATTGTTTTATTTTATTGTAAAAATATATTTGAATTTCAACTTGTTACAAAAAATCAATATTTAGAAAAACTCTCTCAAAACTGAATCCAATAAAAACATATAATTAATTTTAAAAAAAAATTGAAAAAACATTGAAGGGTTTTAATTTTAATAATGGATCTATAATAATAGGGACTTTATTAGTATATAATGTTTTTAGTGGAAATTTGGAGTTATGGATAAAATAAATGATACTAAAATAGAAACCATTTTTCCATTTCATAATGACATTATTGAAATCCCACATCCTAAAAACTTTTTACAAAATAAAATTAGGAAAACAAGAGAAGATAAATATGATTTTAATTTTATATAACACATAATTTGGTTTCCATATATAAATGATAACTTGGGAGATAATGAAAAATGTAGACATTGAAGAAAAATATTCACTAAAGAGAATAAGAATAATTATTAAAAATTAAAAAATTTACGGGGAAGGAATTCATTGAGGATAAATATTTGAATCAAAAGTTTAATTTTTCCTAGGGAGAATGAAAATACAAAATGTAAAATATTAGGGTGGTAGAAATAAAGAATATAATTAAAAACTTTAGGATGAATCACTATAACTCAATGAAAAGTTTTTTTATTTTTCAAAAAATCATTACATCATTATTACCTTTCAAACTGAAAACCCATTAACGGAAAAACATTAGATAGATTTGAATATCCTTTATATTATATGAGAAATTATGATAAAATAAATTAATGGCCACTACATACACTATAAAGAGGAAAAATTGGTGAATACACATCATATTTTAATGATGGAAAATTGAGATAAAAAACCCTTATGTTAGTTTGTGATTCATTCATCAGGTGCACCTAACATCATTCAAAATTAAATTACATTTATTAAAAACATTCATAAAATAAATTTTCTTCTATATTTAACTATATATATTATATACTTATAATCATTTTTAATTTATTTAATAGAGTTTTTTCTTATTACTGTTACTTAAGTTGGTCCGGTATATTTTTATAAAACATCATCAAATATATACTATTATCCAATAAGTTATAAATGTAACACCTCGATATTTTCATATTTTTTAAATTTTTTGAAAATATATTTAAATTTTTTCAATTTTTTCCATTACATTCAACATAATGTTTTTCATTCCTTACAAAAAAACTATGTTTATTTTTTGTTACATGCAACCCAAATATTAGCTTGTATTACACACCACATTGACTTTAAGTAAAATGTGACATATTATTGAGATATTATTATTTTATATGATAGTGATCTCCAAGTTGTTATAATGGAGGTTACAGAATAGAATTAACTAAATTATGAACATTTACTGGTAAAATAAATATAAAATGAACCCTAAGGTTAAAAATGAATTATAAATTAAATTAAATAACCATTTTCAAATTAAGGGATCTATTTTCAAGAATATTATTTTCATGCGCACAAATGAGTTTTATCTCAAAAATGGAATAAATTACTTTAATTTAATAATTTTAATGATATATATATATATATATTATAAAAAGTAAAATGTTTTAGCATTAATTTTATGTGTTTTCTAGTCATGATATAAGAATAAATCCATCCTTAAACTTAAAACCTGTATTTTTCTAAAAAATAGTTTTACCGCATTTTACGAACTTATTATCTAAAAAATAACTTTTAAAATTTAATAAAATATATTTTTAAAAATTAAATTTATTTTTGAAAATATAATTTCAAAATTAACTTAAGGTTATTTTTTGAGGATTTTATTTGGAGATAAATTTTTCAATGAATAGTGAAAAAATTGGTTCATAGTAATTACTATCATTTATTTTAAAGAAATTTAAAAAATGGAAAAATTATGATGGTTTTAAAAGTAAAATTATCCCATTAATATTATAAATAATCTATATTAGTTCATTAGATTCAATTTCACATATAATTTTGATATAAAAATCACTTCGATGTTTTGAACATTTTATCTTTGGAAAACTGCTTTTTCATCGAGGTTGAATGTTTATTTTTAAACTAAATTTTTCCACTTATATTAATTTAATTCAGAAAAAAATATTTAGTATTCATAATCATAATAATTAATATTATTTAATCATGTATACTTAATTATTTACCATAATGAATAATAAAACCATAAAATTTAATTATCATTTTTAAGGTTTAAATGGTTTAACAAGGGTTAAAATAAAATCAATAAGTGGTAAAATGACCTATAAACACTTACAATAACAATTTTATTGAAATATTTTGATCTTATCCCCAGTATTATTCTATAATTACCCATTTTTTTATGCATTTTTCAAGTAAAAAACATGGGTACACTATTCTTTTGAAAAACACTAGGTGTGTCCTCTCACCAAGTTATAAAAGGCCACCCCCTCTCCTCACTACATAACAATTCCAAACCCATTTAGTTAATCTAATATATAAAATAAATACTTCTTTAATTCCCTCCCAAAATACTGTAGGGATTATTTTTATTATAAAATCATCCTAAGAAGGCTTTGGGAATAAACCTAAAGAGGTTCTCTGGAGAAGAGGTAAAATTATTAAGCATGTGTTTATGTTTTATTTCATATTCCATTAAATTAAAATAAAAATAAAAAATTATAATATAATTACACTATTATCTCCCATATATGTAGAAAATATTATTTTAATGGAATTATCAACATCAATATCCTCTGACATCAAATTCAAAATGAAACCGTTGATCATGTCTATGGTGGAATACTTCCTCATGAACTGATGGTATTTTATTTCCATCACGACCTCTATCAGATATATATAATGATGTATATAATATTTATATATGATATTTATGATATAATTTTAATTCCTTAATTATAATATCTCATATACCTTCTAAATTTCAATTACGATGGAGTACGATAACATTGCTCATGTTATGGTGCATTACAGAGTCACGAAGCACTGTGATTCTTCTTTCACTGAAACTTTACATGGAAGGTAATAAGTGTAAATTTAACCAGTATATGTTATCTTAATGAATGAAAATTTTTCTTCAAAGGTAATATGTTATTTACCTTCCTTTATTTTCACACTTTGAGAAAATAGAAACAACGTTCATGCGTAGATACGACCTACCATCTCCATGAATAGTGTAATTAATTTTCTCTCTATAACTTTAATATATTAATATAAATAATTATATAATGAATATATATTATATTTATAAAATTTTAAAAAGTCTGGATATTATTTAACCATTATAAAAATTAAAGGACTAAAGATACTAAAACAAAATATATAGGGAAAAACTTTTATTTCATGAAATGTGATTTTAGAAATGATTTGTAAGAAATGAGTAATAAATTATCATATGTAAATAATATATTGTATTATTTAAACAAATATTATTCTAGAGGATATGTATAATAAACATATATTTCTTATAAATGAGTATCAAACCTACATAATAGAGTTTGAGACTTACAGTAAGGGATTTCTAATCTAAATATTATTTCTGTGAGACTTAAACAAAATTCACCACACATTTCATTTATGTGGTGTATATAATGACCCCTTAAAAAGTTATATAATGAATCTCATTCTTTATATTATATTTAATTTTTCATTTTGTTTTATTCTTTAATGGGGATTTTGATTTAAAGGATTACCAAAGTGATAGGGGATATTTGTCTCAATTTCTCTTCTTTGGAAAATATATTATGTAGTTCACTAATCTTTATCATGCGATGTATGTACAAAAACATATACATATAATATTTGGAATTTATTTTTTGACAAATTTTTTTATGTTCATTTAATGTTATTATTTAAGGTCTCTTATGACTCAAATGTTACCAATGTTTAAGGGTTTCATGTTAAAATCTCGTTTTTTCATCAGTATAGTTTATGATTATGATTATGATAATGGAATATTATGATCCATATATTAAGAAACTAATTAATTTTATTCTATGTTGGTAATTTCATGAGAATATATATTTTCCCATCATTTTACTCTCTTTGTGTAGTTGAACGTTCAAAATAATTTTTTTTAATAAAAAAAATTATTTCTATCCTTTGATGAAAACCTTTTTTCGTCCATAATAATTTTTAAAAACAAATTTAATTAATGTTTTTAATACTCTTAAATGATTTATTAAATTAATTTTTACCATTATTTTTTATGAAAAAATTTAGAGGAATCATCCAATCATATTTCAAACAAGGCCCATTTTCATTTTATTGGAAATGTGAAAGGAATCATTATTTCAACGTGTACTACATGAGATGAATATCCCAACATCATTAAAACACTATGTTTTATAGAATTAATTATAATTTTACAATGTTTTATTCAATGAAATTTATTTTTAAAATGTTTTATAAATTTTTATGTTTTAAAATGTGATTTTAAATAAGGAAAAGGTATTTTCCTGACGAAATGTTACAAGTGATATATCAAAATCATTTTCCATAAATAATGACATCTTTAATGTTATTTATGATCTAATGGGGATATTATCCAAGAATACCATTCTTATTAATTATTTTAATTTTTTATTCTTATAATGACAAGATGTTTATGAAACTCTTTTCTTTTCCACATGTTATACCTTGTTAAAAGTCTTATGAACCCTATTTCTTTTTCCATGGTCGATGATTTGATAATATGATGATATGATTATATGTCCTGTTTCTTTTCCCCATGTTATATTATTATGAAAATTTCATGAAACCCATTTGTTTAAATTGGTTTTTATATAATTCTGGTTTTATAATCTTGTTGAATATGTTTTTATGATTTTTATTATGTGACTGGTGGAACCAATATCTTCATCCAATGCATTCGGTGAATATTGATATCTCATGAGATGAATAGTAATTAATTGGGATTGATCTTATTTAATAATGTAAATTTTCTACTATGATAGTCTTGGGAGTGTACCATGACCAGTATGATTGTTTTGGGTATTGAACCCATTCCTCTATGACAGAAATAGAAATAAGTGAATAATACACCAAAAATGAATTTATATTAATATGTGTCTCCATTAATAGATTTTCTTATTATAATGTTATGCTATTATGGATCATGTTATTTGATTTCATTTTGATTCATATCTTATAATTTATCAATCTTAATTCAATGACTCAATATTATGATATTTTATATGCATGGTATAGTTTTTTAATTGTTATGTTAATGTTCACATAACCTTATGCTCATGTTATGATTATATATCTTTCTTGTTTACCCTTATTGATCATATGATATCACCCTTTCTTATGTGTCCATTTCCTAGGTTATTAAAAAATATATTATACTTGATATATCTAATTAGGATTCTAATTATGAATAAAATAGTTGGATATGATGTACTTCACATATGAACTAGTTGTTTATGTTACCATGTTCTCAAAGGCATTATACCTTTATGATCTTCATGTGTTTGTTTGTGTAATGTAATGAATGTTCATTTAAAAATATATAACATCTATTCATGGTAATCAAACATCACTATAGTTCATATCTGATGATATGTTTAGTTAACCATTGGAAACAAGGATAGAATGACCTTAGTGAGATCCCTACGGATAGGTCTAAAAATAAGTATAAGGATAATAATATATATAGGAAAATATCATGGAATATTGGTGAAGGATAGAGTTATATGATTCATAAAAATATATCCCTATTAAGATACAATGTGTGGATGAGATTCTGGAATATATATACCTAGGGTTACTAACCCCAAAAAAGGTTCATCGGGCATGAATTCAACATTACCTGGTACATGACAACCAGAATTTTTTCACACCTGGTGTAACACTCCCAAGGGATTTTCATTGGAGAGCCATAAAATAATTATGAAAAATTACGTAGGATTCAAATAATGACCATGAATAATAGAGGATAATCCTAAGGATTCATAGAATGAAAATATGTTTTAATTATTTAGACACCATATAAGTGATTTTCCCTAAATATTTGGTTCCCCAAAATAATTATTGTATCCCACACTATGCTTTTTGGGGTTTTTGAAATTGTGAGAAGTAGAATGAACTAAGATAACAATTAATGTGACTAGAAATTTGTTTATGAGGATCTAAATGTGATGATTATTGGACTAATTAATATTAGGATTATGCATATTTATTTATCACAATATATAATTAACATATTTCACCTTAACCAACTTGTAGACATAGAAAATAATAGAACGAAATAATTCAATGAGAGCGTGGGTGGTGTAGAACATGGATGAAAGAAGATTCAGTTTCCTAGTGATGATAATGTAGGAAGAAACACTCAATAGATTGAATAATAAGAGAGATAAGATGCTTTGAGTGAGAAAAATAATCACACAGAGCATGTAATTTTTGAGGAATTATGAAATGTTTAGTTAATTAAATTATTAGGAATGTTCGAATCCCTATGGTATTATAAAAATAAATATTCTTTAAATGTGTTATTTAGAGGAATTATGAAAAACGAGGGACTAGGGGTAATAATCTTAAAGAGAGTCTACAATATTTTATGAGTAATAGTTATGTTGCTGATGATGAGGAGACTATGGATCATGTATGAAAATAAATAAGTGTTAAGTAATAGAAGACAAATCCCAGTTATTAGAGTATGATGAAGATAAAGTGATTGTTGTTTTTATGTATTGGGATTTAAGTAATTATGTTTTGGGATAATTTTATCTGTGGATTTTTGGTTATTAGAATCAGGATATATCAATGGATTATTCCTCAGTAGTTCTACCATAATGATTTTCAAGAATATGTTGAATAGTATGAATGAAATAAAAAATTAATTTAATTTTCATGGTGATATTTTTTGGAAAATATGTGGTTGAGGTAATACAACCCTTAATATAGTCCTAATGTTGGAATAATGGTTCTTAATTCAGATAAAAATATGCTTGGTTCGTTTAATTTAATTGGATAGTATTGATGTCCATGGAACTGATAAATGATTTTTTTGAAAGAGTGGTTTGTGTTATAATTTTTTGACTTTCAATTAATATTGTATTTATGAGATATATTCAATAATATGTAGTTTTAATTAACGAATGGGGAAGCATGTATATTTTCATTGACATTTTATGGTAATTCTTGTTATTAACATGTTTTAAGAGAACTCAAGACCAAAGTATTCACATATTTTGTATATCACCATTAATAGAAAATTCAATATATTTATCTGATTAATGATATGTTGATTTTGAAAATAGAGTGACCTCTATTCTATATTTTTTATATTCCAATTTTAGTAAGACTTGGAGGATCATAAAGCCTAACTATTCATGGAATGGATTAAGATGAACATTTGATGTTATTGGATAGCTTGTGCCAAAAAAATTGTTTTTCTAAAGATTTCGAGGCTACATGAATGAATTATAGATATTACTATGATTTTAGTGATTTATGCATGAAATTTTCTTATCATGAATATTGACCCCACAGATGAAGTGAAAATAGTTCGAAGCAAAAATAACAGATGAAACTGTATGGATTATATAAAATATTGTTGATCCCTATATATTTGGGACTATTCAAAATTATTAATTATATCGAGATGGTAGATTATCATTTGGAACATCTAAAAAATCTCTCTCAAGTTCACATTGTGTCATATATATCTCTCATGAACATGTACATACCTGATATTTTATATGCACAGAACTCAGAGGCCATACCACTAGGGCATGATATTTCATATAAGTAACAATGAGTGAAGATTATAGATCATGGGAAAAAATTTCTATAAAACAATACCACTCACTCGGTCAACATTTTTTGTAGAAACTTATAACACCCTAATAGTTTATGAAATATTTCTCTTGAAATAATTTTATGGCTTGCATTACATAAAACAATAAGTTTAGACGGACCACATATCATTATTAAAACATTTTGATTATTTTATCACATAGTGGTTGGATTGATGGGTGAATAGTAATAAATAAATTATGAAAATATTATGGTATAAATGTTTTTAAAATTAATTTATTAGTTATAAAATTAATATAATTAAGAAAATAATTTAAAATAAAAGTGACTTTTTTCTAAACAATTGGTTTTATCCACATGATGTATTTTCATATTAAAAAAATAAAATTAATCACTTTTTTTAATTTATTTTAATTAAATATAAATATTATTTATCTTATTAATTATTTTCAATATTTAAAAAATATATTTCTGGGCATAGGATAATAATAAATACATGTTTATGATTAAAAATTATTTTTTAAAAAGTGATCATTGCAACATTTTTCACACTTCCTGTAAAATTAAGTTATTCTATTTATATAAATTCAATTAAAAAAAATTAATTACATATTTTGAATAAGGATGTTTATATTTTGTAGTTTTCACACTTTAAGTTTGGTCAATATAAATAGTAATTGTGGTAAAATTTATCACCTTGTCAAATGGTAAATCAGATGAATCTAGAATAAAAATAAGTGATAAGGTCACGATTTTCAACATAATTATTATTTTATTAATATAATTGTACTATATAAACCTTTTATATTTTATTTAGTTTTTTAATGAAAACATTACTATGAAAATGACTTATATATTATTTAAATCAATGAAAGTTACAAAGATTTACTCTCTTAATTTTAATATATTTTTTGTTTCCACATAGGGAAAAAATGTTTTAAATGAATATATGTTTCTATATTTATCCTTATAAATTTATGTACATTATTGAAATTTATTTTTAATTATTAGTAATTATATGATTATGTAAATTTCTTATGAAAAACCAATGCAATATTTCCCCAATTAATAAAAAATAAAAGAAATTAGTTTAAAAATATTAAAAGTTATATAATTTTAATAATTTAATATGAACCAAGAATTTAATAGGTATATATCACATATTATTGAGGTTTTATACCATTATATATGACTCCCACTTTTTTACTAATGTATTTAATGTTAAATTAAATGAATAGTATCAAAATTGAGAATACATATTTTTTATCAAAATAATATTTTATTAAATTATCTAAAAATAATAAAAATATTTATGTAATACAAGGTGGTTATTAAATGTTATAAAATTTCATAAATGTTTCATCTATGGTCCAATTTACACCTTATAATTAAATATTACAACTTGTTAAAATTAAAAAAAGTGGTTACTGTAGTTAAAATTAATTTTTTTTAACCACTGGTTAATAAAAAAGATAAGGCTTAAAATTACAAAACAAAACATGTCTAAATTATATTGGATGATATTATTACAAACCTATCCTACTATATCTTATATTGTGTTACTATTTAGAGTCATTTTGAAAGATAATGATTTCATTTTAACTTAGTCTTATGAAAAATTCCAAAAGTACACCTCATATAAATTATAAAATGGTGCCTCCCACCTCACTTATTTACATCACATTGACCCTCCTATGTTGAGAAAAATCTGACAACATAGCTTCCGAATATCTCCTGAGACATCCTTTTTTGTTTTCCCTTCCCAAAATACAATCTCTATAGACATTTATTGGATATCTAAAGGAGTCGTTTCAAAGCATAGGTAATCACCTTAACCGATAACTTCCGTTTCTACTATTCGTACCTCCTCTAAATCTACTGTGTTTATCATAAAATAATAAAATATATATCCATAATTTAGGAAATGTTTTTATTTTTATTAAAACAACATTATACGCTATCTTTCCAATCACATTAAATGTAAATTTATTACCTAGGAATACATACATCTTGGCGTCTACATATTAGAATACAATTCATTTTCCATCACCATATTTTACGGATGGGTATTATAATGGGTTTAATATTTTTAAATTATATTCATCAAATAATTTTTAATTTTTAATTTTAATATAACATCTACCATATTAATATCCAATACATAGGGAAACAATAAGGTCATTCATGTGTATGTGTTGACTGCCACATCCACGAAGAGTTAGGATTTATTTATCATTAATATTATACATATATGGTAATTAGGATGAATTTTATGAATATATATATATATATATATATATATAATAATAATAATAATTGTTATTTATTTTTAAATTATTTTTTAAATTTATTTCATTCCATCTGTTGAAAAATGGAAAAATAGTTTAAGAATATGAACCAACTACCGTCTCCATTAATGATGAAATTCATTGGTCTATCATTAATTTTTATGAATGGTTATAAATATGTAAATAATTATTATATAATATTTTTATACCATTATTATAATTATTTAAATTATGTAACCATGATCAAATTATAAGTAAATGTACTATAAAACCAAAAAATGCTTCTCAAATGAAGCAGTTTTCACCTAGAATAATGATTTTAATTACAAATTATGCATAAATGTGTGATAATATTTCATAAATAAATAATAAATCATATGATAGATATGAATATAATTATGAAATAATCTATAATATATCCATATTTATTAAATATGAGGTTTGAATATGATCGAGGAAAGGTGATACTTGAGATTATGAATATTCATCTCACTTTTATTTCAGTGGGACAAATTCTATATTCACCACTTTATGATTTTATATGGTCTATATACTGTTAGTGAATGTATTTTATGATAATTATCATGATAATTATGAAATTTACATAATAATATAATGATATTTCTTTTATGGGGATTATGATTCCAAATTTAACAATGTGGTAAGGGTTTTATTTCACAATCTCTCAAAAATTAATGTTTTTAATATTTAAATATACACTAGGAAATATTTATATCCCACATATAGGTTTTATAAAAAAATTATATAAGTTGATTTTAAAATTATCCTCTGGTTTTTTAAATTAATTTTCCCCCATTTATGAAATTTTATAAATTTTTAGAATAGAATATTTTTGTCGTTCTATGAATCTGTCACTTAGTGAAATTTTCAAAAAAACTATAGAAGTAATGTTTTTTTAAACTTAATTAGAATGAATGGTATTTCCCACCATAATTTATGGGGAACAAGTCAATGTAAATTATCTGTTATGGGAAACATATATTAATTTCAAATCTTAATGTCTTTGTAGCTAACCTTAACAAATGAAATTATTTATATATTTATGATGGTTCCATGCTTATTTATGACATGAACATGATGTTCATGATTAAGTTATGATGAGTTCTCATTCTTGTGATTTATTTATTTTGAAGTGCTAATGTATTATTCTGTAACTCATCTTTATAATATTTGTCTAATTGGGTTTGAATTTTGTAATTTATGGTCATGATATCATACCTTTATACTTATCACATTCATTCTCATGTTCATCAGTTGATATCTCCCTTGTTTACCATTTCTAATAATTTATTCTCACCCTTTTCTTATGTTTTATTTTTCTGGGTTATGAAGAACATTTGTGGTAGGATATCCATATTAATATTACTATGAGGAATGATCTTTTGGAGAGATGTTGAAGATATTTCATAAAATAAGAAGATTTTATATCAAGTTTCCAAATACTCTAAACCCTCGAGGTTATGGAATGTATCATATTGTTATGTTTTGAATATTCCTCTCAATATATTTAATATGTAATCATGAAAGTCTCATGCCATTAAAATTTCTATCAGATAAGGGTCTATAAAATATTTAGAGAGAATGTTGATAAAAATTTTATGAAAATCCTAGGGTAAGTATATGTATTGGTAATATCTTAATGTTCTGGTAATGATCATCGATGGTTGAGATTAAACCTAAGGTGAAATATATTTTAAATAATTTTTCTTTATTTTGACTTACTATAAATTATTTTTCATGTTTGATCACTATTTCTAATATACATGATAACCATTTTGGTTCTACTAAGTATTGAGTATATAATGAAGACACTGAGTTGGTAATAGGTAATCTCAAATATTGATAAACCCAATTTTATCACAGTTATAACAATATTGGTATGTCATGAAAAGATTCAAGGAATTATAATTCATATACACAATTATTATATGTTGAATTATTATTGAAAACCCCAAATGGTATGATGATACCATCCCAAGTCTATGACTATTCTTATGGTTAAGTTTGTGTGAAAGTGTTTCCTTCAAATCATGTCATTATCCATTTAGTTTATTTGTTTGTGAATCTGGGAATGTATTGAACTTCTAAAAATATATCCCATATAAATTTCAAAATAAGGGAATTCATATTTAAAATTCTAAATGAATCTATGATCATTTATCAATGTGAGGATGAATATGAACAAGCAATGGAAATTACATCAATCATGTCTTTATTAATTCCAATACATGAGGATTATCTATCGTAGATAGATGAGGATAAACTTATCATTAAGGATTAATCTTTTGTACATGATTTTTTTGATGTCTTTCCAATAGAATTTTCTGGTCTTCAACCAAATTCGGATGATGAGTCCTTAGTAGAAATTATACATGACTCTATGCCTATTTTAATGAATTCTTATAAAATGTTCTCAATTGATTTGTAATAATAAAAGCAGATACTCTCGTAGAATCTGGAAAAGGAATTCTTTCATCCATTTATATCACCTTATGATGAACATGTTCTCTATGTTTAGAATAATGATTGATTAATATGAATCTACATTGATTATAAAGAACATAACAAGGTCATTATCAAGGAAAAGTATACTCTACCCCATATTAATGAATATTCGATCAGCTATGTGGAGATAAATACTTTTTCAATATTGAACTTTGATTTGAATATCATAAATTAAGATTCAATAAAGATGATAATCCTAAGACATTATTCCATATACGGTATGGAATCTATGGATTTATATTGATTCCTTTTGATCTTACCAATTACACTACTATATTCATGTATTTGATGAATAGATTATTTACAGAATACCTTGATTAGTTTGTGGTAGTCATTATATATTATATTATTATCTATTCAAAGAGAAATGAAGAGCATGAAGATCACTTGTGTATCATGTTTATGGCCTTAACAAAGGATATGTCATATGAAATTTTTTCCAAGTGTAAATTTTGGTTTCAGAAATTTTCATTATTGGTTATTATAATTTCAAGTGATGGTATACCAGTAGATCCTCCAAAGATAAGAGTTATTGAGAAATTTCCAAGATCGACCATGGTAAATTAAATCCATAGTTTTCTTTGGTTGGAAATATATTTTTATTTTTTTGATAGATTTTTCTCATAATTATTTACTCCAATCAAGGATTTTCCTTAAAGAAGAGTTAAGTTAATATGGATGAAGAGATGTGAATAGAAATTTATAGAGCAAAAAATATATTGGTTAAGGGAACCTATTCTAATAAAACCCTATAGTTTAAATTTTTTTATACATATTTATGAATTAAATAATAGGCTAGAATATATTCACATGAATAATGATATGGTAATAAATTATGAAGGCTCATGAGGAAAATTATCCAACTCATGGTTATAAGTTAATTGTGGTAATGTTTTTCAATAAGGATATAGATGAATTATCTCTATAGAGAAAGTTGTGACATGTATAGTAATAACAAATTTTTATAGTATATTTTCTGTCAAAAATAACTGAACATTCCCCAAATAAGATAGATGAAGATAATTAAATATTTTGACTACTCAAAACATTTACACCCTAGGAAGGAGAACAATGTGGTAGATTCTATGAGTTGAGAGGATCTTGATACCTGATATATAATGAGGATCACAAAACATATTATATTTATATATTTATAAAGGATATGTTACGAAATATTGAAATATGGGGATAAATATTATCTTTTTCAAATAATGTTTGAACTATTTATTTATGTGAGTAATAGGGAGGTGCCAAAGAAAGATGTGGAGACATAAAAGAAGGTGAGAAATTTTCATGAGTTCAACCTTGGATGTGAGGGAATAATAAGGTTCAATAACCATGTATGTGGCCCACCAATACTATATTTGAAGAAGGATCTTCTGGATTATGCTCATAGTTCATTATTCACTATATATCATTGAAGCACGAAGCTGTATAGAGAATTGAAGTGGTATCTCTGGTGGGATGACACCAAAAGATATATTTTTTAACATGTTTATTAGTGCATAGTTTTTCAACAAGTTAAGGATTAGAGAAAGAAGTCTATGGGGATGTAACAACCACTAACCATACCAGAATGGAAATGGTAAAACATCACAATAGATTTTTTCATCGAAGTCCCCAAAACATTTAAAGGTCATAATGCTATATTTTTTATAGTCAATCTATTTAAAAGGTCTGGTAACTTAATTATTATCAAATAATACTTTTCTCTTGATCAACATTATATAATATATTTTAAGGTAGTGATATGATTTTATAGAGTACCACTTTACATCGTATTTGATCTAGACCTAAGGATTACCTTGATTTTATGAACAAGCTTCAGAAGCCATTGTATACAGTGATAATATAAGCAATTTGTATCATCCTTAACAAAATGGTTTGTTTTATATAACCATTAAAACCCTATAGAATATGATAATATCTTTTTTCTATGGATTTAAAAGTTGTTTTGGATCAACACCATCCTCTAGTCAAGTTTTCTTACAACAATATCTTTCACTCAAGAATTCAGTTTGATACTTATAAATCCATATACGGTAGGAAGTGTAGAAATACATCATATGGGAATGAATTTATATAAAAAAATATATTGGTACATAATATATCTTAGTGATGAGAATATAAGGTTATAATCATTCAACATCTCATAAAATAATCACAGAGTCGACAACAAAAAGTTGTGTTGACAATCATTGAAAAGATATAGAGATAAAAGATGATGAAAATATATTCATACAAACATATAACTAGAAGAGGTTGATGATATCTTGAATTTATGGAAATCTAAGAACAATTTGTATCAGTCTTTTATAAATTCTTGATCGTATCAGGATAATAGCTAATTGATTACTGCTTCCACCGAATCTCTATCGGGTTCACGATGAGTTTTGTGTGTATTTCCTGATGAAGTGAATACCTTATCCTTAACATGTAATAAACTCAGAGTTATTAGCACATGAAAAAGATCATTATTAGAAATAAAAACTTTTGGACAACTTGAATCATAGGGATGAAGTACTACAGAATAAAACACGCCCGGTTAATGTTCTCTTGAGATACCCCAAATTTGAAGAGGATACTTGGGAACATGGGGATGTAATGAAACAAGTGTATACTCATTTGTTTGTACCATAGTTTTTAAATTCTATGGATAAATTAATTTTAGTGGGGATAGAATCTAACACCCTTATATTCTAAAAATGATTTCTCTTTAAATAATTTGATGGCATGCGTTACAAGCAACAACATGATTAGATGGAGCATGTAATGTTATTAATAAAATTATATGTTCATTATTTAATAGCCATTGAATAAGATACATTGAATTTAAATAAAAAAAATATGAAAAATTTTTGTCCTACAAATTTATAAAATGAATTCCTTTGTAATAAAATCTTTATAATTAAAATAAAAAAATTATTTGAAAATAAAATTGATATTTTTTCAAAAAACATTTATCAATGTAATTAATATTCATCATAATAAATTACATTAATCGCTATTTTAGAATTATTTTAAATAAATTTATTTACCATTTAATTTAATATATATTCTAAATATTCAAAAAAAAATCTACGCATAAGATAAGAATAAATCTTGTTTTATGCTTATTTAAAAAAAATTCTAAAAATAAGTTTTAACACATTTTGCACACAAATATTAAAATTAAATTCATCTATATATAGGTATTGAATAATTTAAAATTAATTACATATTTAGAATCATGTGGTTAAAATTTTGTAATTAGGCCTCTTTTATATTGGAAAACATGAATAGTAACCGTGTTATAATTTATCACCTTGGTAAAGGGTAAATTAGATTAATTAGGATTAATAATAAGTGATAAGGACATAAGGTCCATCCTAATTATTATTGAATGAATTATATTCATAACATTACATTTTAGGTTCTAAATGGAGTTTTTTAATGGATACATGTCCATGAAAATGAATTTTATATTATATTAATCAAGAAAAAGTTACAAAATTTCACTCTTTTTTTAATATCTAGTATGTATTGACATAGGGAAAAAGTATATTATGAATGAATATAGGTGTCTATATAGAGTTTAATAAAAATATTTTAATAATATAAATTTATTTTTAATTTTTATGAATTATATAGTTACCATAATTTCTTTTGAAATACGGATGAAATATTTCTCCAACTAAAAAATATATATGAAAAATGATTTTAAAAATAAAATAGTGATATATATTTTTTATTTAATGTTACCTCATAATTTTATATTATCTATATAACATATTTAGGGAGTTTTGGAATATTAAATTTAAATTCACCTTTTTTCATGATGTATTTAATGTTAAATTTAATGAATAGAGTCAAAATAGACAACAATAATATTTTATCAAAATAATATTTTATTAAATTATTTAAAATTCATTAAAATATTTAAATTTGAAAATTTGGTTATTAAATGGTCTAAAATATAATTAATTTACCATTTATGATTCAATTTTTAACTTATATTTAAAAAATACAACACTTTAATATTAATAGTTTTTACCATAGTTAAATGAATTATTTATATTTTTCTCTTTTAAAGAATTCCAAAAGTACCCCCACCTTAATTATAAATGGGAATCTTGTCACTTATTTACATCACTTTGTGCCATAAATATTGAACAAAATATGAAAATTTTCTATATAAAATTCCTTATAAACATTCAAGTATATTTTTCCTTCCCAAAATTAATAACCTATATCCCATTAGAGGAGATCAAAAAGAGTAATTTAAAAGAAAAAGGTAATCATTGTAACTAATCCGTTGATTTTCTACTCTTCCTTACCTCTTCAAAATAAATGGTGTTATTAATAACATAATAAATTTAATATAATAAATATTTTTAGATGTTATAGTATTATTAAAACACTATTATATACCCTCTTTCCCACCAAGTGAAATGTGACTATATTTCCCATTTGTAAGTATGGCTTACCCTCTGCACATAACAATTCAATATATTTTTCACCAATATCTTTTTTTGATGGGTATTATAAGGGGTTTAATTATAAAATATGATAACTAATAGATAATTAAAATTTTATAATTTAAATATAACATCTACCATCTTAACATCCAAACCTTTTAGAAATGATAATATCATCCATGCATACGTTTGAACTACCACCTCCATGAATCGAAGTGATTCGTTTTTCATTTACATTTTACATAAATGGACATGAGGATTAATTTGATGAATAAATATGAGATATATAAAATATTAATGACATTTTGAAATTTAAATTTTTATTTACAATTATTTCATTCTAACTATTTAAAAATTTAAATAGTGTTTATGCATACGTATCACCTACCATCACCATCAATGGTGTAATTCATTTTGTTATCTTCAATTTTTATGAATGATTGTAAATATGTATATAATGAGTATATATAATGTTTAAAATTTATTATAAAAAATTAAATAATGTAAAAATTATAAAGTTATAATGATGGGACTGTCGAACTGAAAAATGATTCAAAAACTAAGTAGTTGTCACTTAAAATTGTGGTTTTAATAAAAAAAATTAATAAAAAAGTGATAAGATGTCAAAAATAAATCATAAAAGGAATGATGTATTTGAATATTTTTATTTACTACATGTATAATAAACCCATATTTATTATAAATTAGTTTTTAATGTGAACAAGAAAATGAGATACATGAGGTAAAGTATTTTCATCTCCCTTTTATTTTAGTTGGGGTACTTAAAGTATTCACCACTTGTTTATTTTGTGTGGTGTATATACATACAATGAATTTATTTAAAGATTATTCCCATGAAAATTATGATATATAGATATCCTTTTTTTTCTTTCATGGGGAATATGACTCAAAATTTCCCAAAGTGGTCCATTTTTTTATTTCACTATGGCACCAAAATTAGAGATTATTTATGTTTAAGTCATCATTGGGGAATATATATCTTACATATCCTTGTTTTCTAATTTTTTCCAATAATTTTTTTTAATATTATCCTATTAATTATATTAGTCATTTTACACATGTTTTATATTTTAGAATATTGTTTGAAAGGATTCTTTTTTTACATTTTCTAAATGATGTACTTTTTTACTTTTCTGAAAAAAGTAATAAAGAAATATTTTTTAATTTTATAAAGTATGAATGAAATTTACCATACTCATGACACCTCAACTATTTGAACCTTACATTAATTTTCTAAAATATTCTTTTAAAATAAAGTGTTTTCTTTATTATGTCAACAATTTTTAGATTCAAACAATTGATTTTTAAATTTCAAAGTGTATTTTCTTCAAGAACATTTCTGTGATATTTTAGTGGTATATTGATTCATCAAAAATAATATATATTGATTCTAATTATGATTTTATATATTTATTATATAGGTCTAAAATAATTACTCTTTATATAAATATATTATGATTATGATGAAAATTATATATAAAAACAATTCCACATGTTTTTCATTGATTAATTAATGATGAAAATGATTTCTTTCCATTCGTTTTGATAGTATGAATGTTTTAAATTCCCATTTCACTAATATGTATGATTTTTATGTGATTATTTGGACTTATATCTCCATTTAATTTATTTGGTAAAGTATTATATCCCCTGAGATAGTTATGGGAAACAAGATGATATGATTGATCAATTACGGGAAACAAGTCAAATTGGTTGACCCATTATGGGAAATAAGTAGATGTTCTTGATATATAATGGAAAATATTATTTAATTTATAATATGATGAAATTTTTAGCTAACCTTGACATATGAAATGGTTTATATACTATTTCTGGTTTTACACACATTTTTGATAGGAACTTTTGTTTCAGGATTTAGTTATAATGAGTTTTCAGTCATATGATTCATGTCTTTTTAATGGATAATGTTTTATACCATAAATCATTATTATGATAATTTTTATATTGGTTATTAATTTTTTATGTTATGGTCCTGATTTAATTCCATTATTATTATCACATACTTTTCACATGATCTTCGATTGATGTCTCCAATGTTTACCATTATCGGGCATCTGAGCTCACACATTTTTTATGATTCATTTCCCCATGTTATGAAGAACTTTTTTCGGAGGGTATTCCAATAAATAATAACATGAGGTAATATATTTATGTTATATTTTGAAGATATTTCATAAAAGAAGAATATTTTTTATCTAGTATTTAATGACAGTAAGTTATTATGGTTTTGGTGAGGATCATATTAATATGTATTCAATATTCATCTAAATAGATGTAATATTTTTGTTTAAAATATTTAAGATACTAAAAAAAATATTTAGGAATATAAATGTGAACTTTAGGATTAAATTTAGATGAATTATTCTCTTATTGTTTTTTACAATGTTATGGAATTCATAGGGATAAATTACTTTCAAGGGGGGTAGAATGCAACACCTTAGGATTTCGTGAAATGTTTTATTCATTTTCAAATATTTTTTGTCAACAGAATGAATTAAATTTAAAATAAATATTATATTTAATTACATGAAACACTGATTTTACCATTCATTACATGAAACATGGATTTTATCTTGTATTACACACATCACCCAATTAAAACGAAATAATTTATACAACTAACTTATTATTATTTAATGTGATATTTATCACTAAGATGTTGGAATGGAGGGTATGAGTTGGACTAACAAAATTATGAAAATACATGATTTATACATATATATATATATATAATTATCAATATTTCATTTATTTATAAAAAAATAATTTGAAAATAAAGAAATCATTTTCTGAGATATAATTTTTATGTGCCAAAACATGTTTTATCAAAATAAATTAAATAAATAATATTTCATAAATAATTATATTGAAATTTATATATATTATATTTTTAATAAAAATTGTTAAAATTAAAAATATGTTTTTTCTAGGAATGAGACAGGAATAAATCAAATTTTACACTTAAAACATTATTTTTCAATAAATTTTTTTATTACATTTTCCGTAGTAGATTTTTTTACAATTAAATTTTAAAGATTTTTAAAAATATATTGGAAAAAATTATTTAATTTTTAAATTAAATATTACAAAATTATCTTATTCTGAATTATTTAGAATTTTTTATGAAAATAATTTTTTCAATGAATATTGAAAAATACTGGTTTTTATTTAGAATTGACATTTTGTTTAAATATTTTAAAAACATAAAAAATTTATTATGGTTTAAAAAGTAATATAAGCTCAATTATATTATAATTAATATAATTTATGTCATTATAATCAATTTAATATTAAATTTTCATATAAATCATTTTTTAACTTTTGAGTATTTTCTATTTGGAATATCGAATTTTCATCACATCTATAGGTATATTTTTAAATTAAAATTTCTCAATTATGTTAATATAATTTAGAAAAATGAATTAATTATTTGGAATCACATCAATTTAAAATATCTAATTTGGTTAACGTATTTTTTGACCATAATCAAGAGTAAAAACCACAAAAAATAATTGTCATTGCTAAGGTTAAAACGAGTCTATCTAGGGTTAAACCAAAATGATATTTGGTGAAATGGCCAAAAAAACATGTCCAAATTTTTTTTCTAAACATATATATAAATTATAACATATAAGGTTTGAGATTGACCCATTTTGGATTCGTTTGTCTTGTAGAAAACGTGGGTACACTTTATACTTTTCAAAAAATCCAAGTGTGTCCTCTCCCCCACTTATAAAAGGCCACCCACTCTCCTCTCATCTCCACACTTCCAAAACCATTTGGTTCATGAATGTACCTGCCCAAATACCTTCCTTAAATCACTAACCACATCTTACATTCCTTTATTATTACGAAACCCTAAAAATAATACTTTAGGTATTAACATAAAAAGGTTCTCTAAAGAAGAGGTAAAATTTATAAACATGGGTTCTTGTTTTAAATCTTCTTTCACATCCTTTAAATCATTTTAAAAAATTATAATATAATAAAAATAATATATAAAATACAGTGAAGTTTTTTTATGTAATTTAATTAACTGTATATATCTCATATTCCATCAAATGAGAAATAAAACTATAGATCATGTGTATGGTGGAATACAGCCTCACGAACCGTTGTTATTCAATTTCCACAACCACCTGTAACAGATCAAAATAATGATAGATTACGTATTTATATATGATATTTAATATATATTTATACATATTAAATTAAAATATATCTTATACAGTCTTAAATTCTATTCCATGGGAATATGATAATGTCTCTTATGTGTATAGAGGACTACCGCCCCACACAGCGATGTGATTCATTTTTCAATTAAGATTTACATGGAATTTAATAAGGGAAATTTTAATTATTATATGTGAAAAATATAACATAAAAAATTACTCATTATGTATAATTTATTAATTTTATTCTTCTATTTTCATCCATCGTGAAACTAGAGACAACATTCAAGCTAATGTACGAACTACTGCCTCCATGAGCGGTGTAATTAATTTTGTACTGTAATGTATTACTCTAAATGATTATATTATGAATATATATTATCTTTATATTATGGTTAAAAAAATTAGATTATGTAACCTTGATCAATATTAATGTACCGAACATAACAAATCAAAACATATGTGAAAAACATATTTTTTATTACTTAGAACGTGATTTCAACAAGGAATTGTTAATAAAAGGGGAATAAAAGAAAATAAGTAAATCATATATGGTATGATATGTATAAGAATTATTATATAATTTATTTATATTAAACACATATTTATTATATATGATGTTATAATGTGTATGGATAAATTCTAGACTTAATGGAATGGACTTCTAGTCTCACTTTTTTTCTGGGAGACTTATGAAAAATTCACCACTCATTTATTTTGTTTGGTATATATACTATCCCTTTGAAATTTTATATAATAAATATAATTAATTACATGATATTTGAAGTTTAAATGTTTTTATTCATTAATGGGTATTATGATTCATATGATTAATAAAGAGGTAAGGGATTTTGGATCAATTTTTATTCATTGGGACATTAGTTATGTTATGAACCTATAATATTTTATGAGGTGTATATAAAACTATTGAGACAAATAATATCAGGAATTTATATATTCTCACGATATATTAATTTGAATTAATATTATTATTTCTTGGGGATTATTATTTAAATGTATCAAAAGTTGTAAGGGTTTCATGTGACTATCTAATTCGTTATTAGGACTGTTCATGATTATGGTTTTGATGATAAAATACTATGAAACATTTATCAATAAACTCATGAATTTTCATATCCCAAAGCTATGTCAAGAGAATACATGTCATACCTTTATTTTCCTATCTTTATATACATATGAGTTCAATATAATTTGTCTAATAAAAATCAACTTTATTTCTCTCTTCTGTTGAAAACCATTTTTCGTCCATATCTATATTTCAAAAAAATATTTTAAAGAAAGTTTTTTCAAATCTCTATGATTTTTTAAATATTTTTTTCCATTGTTTTAATTTTTTTTTAAATTAGTATTTATTTACTTTTCTAAAAAATTATTATTTATATTTTACGACTAATGTGAAAGGATTTTTTGTTGTAATGTGTACAAAATGAATATAATTTCTTACCATCATGACCATGAAATATTTTAAATAATACTTTCCTTGTTTCAGAGGTTATTTTTGAAGAAAATGATAATGAAAATGTTTTATACATTTTTCTGATTTAAAATTTTATTTTTAATGTGGAAAACTAATTTCCTCTTGAAATGTTCCAAGTAATCATTAAAACTGATTTTTTTATACAAGATGATATCCTTTGATGATAATTATTCATTACTAGTATTATAATCCCCAGTTACCACTAATATTCTCTATATAAATTATTTATTTTTATGATAAAAAATATGTTTATAAAACTTGTTTCTCTTCCATTTTTTGGTACATGATAAAATGATTTTGAACACAACTTATTTTTTCAAAGGGTTTTCTATGAAGAACTGATGAAACGATTATGAAACTTGTTTCTTTTCCATAGGTTATGCTATGATGGAAAGTTTATAAAACCCATTTCTTTTTGGCGGTTCTAATTTGATGAATGTTTTATGATATTTTGTTACATTTATGTATTATTTTATTTATGTTATGGGTGTGGTAAATATATCCCTCTAATGAATTGGGTACCAATTTATATATAATGAGATAAACATTACTAGAATGAAGAGAAAACCAAGCTCAATAACAGGCATTTTTCACTATGATAGTCTTGGTAGTAAAACTTGAACACTGCAATAGTTAGGGGACTGAACCCATTCCTCTTCTATGGACTCATAAATTGGCCTTGAATATTAATGAAATGAATATCTATACTTATGTATATTACAATACTTTATGTATTATGTCAATTTTAAGCTCTCTTAACTCTTGTAATTTTATTTCTTTGTCATTTATGTCTTATCAAATAATAATATTTTGGAAATGACTAAATATTATAATATTTTATAGGCATGTTATGTTTTTTAAATATTTTTCTCTTGTTCTCATACCTTTATTCTTATGTTATGCATAATTATCTCCCTTTTTAACTCTTACTAAGCATTTGAGCTCACACTTTCTTTTATTTCCATTCCCCATATTATGATGAAAGATATTATGTATGATATGTATATATAGGGTGATAATTATGAAGAACATAGTAGGAGATGATGTAGCACTAGTGCAGAAAACGTTTTTTACGTTAGTTATTTTTAATTTTTTACGTCACTTTTTAGCCGACGTTAATACGACCGACGTTATAAATAATTTTTTTTACTTTGTTTATTTTAAAACCAATGTAAAAATAATAATATCACTGTTTTTCACGTCGGTTATTAAATAACCGACGTGAAAAACGCGCGGCAGGCTTCATTTTTCACATCGGTTATTAAAAAACCGACGTGAAAAAATGATGGGGCAGGCATTTATAATGTCGGTTATTTGAATAACCGACGTGATAAACCCCTGGGTTATCATTTATAATGTCGGTTATTAAATAACCGACGTGAAAAATGAGGCCTGTCGCGCGTTTTTCACGTCGATTATTTAATAACCGACGTGAAAAATCATTTCCCATGTCTTTATCATGTCGGTTATTAAATAACCGACATGAAAAATTAATTCCAACTTGTATATAATTTCCTGAGCTTCGATTTGGAAGGTCGTGGCGCTCAAATGGAGTTACGGATCAAAAGTTATGACTATCAGAAGTTTGATAAATGTTTTTGAGGAAAGATTCATTGTGAAAATTATTACTTCATCTTGGAAGGAATTTTATATTCCAAAGGAGTATTTATAGTTTTTCGATGATATGAAGAATTATTCATCATCATAATAATGTAAGAATCATTAAAAGGTATATAAATTATGAAAACCACTCATATAAAATATAAATCATGGAAAATTGATTACACATACCATGAAGAGATCACAAAAAGAAGAAATAGTGGATTCATGTGGAAGATCAAACAAGAAAATTCAGTGGAAAGATGATTGTTGAATGAAATTATCATTAAATGGTAAATCAATTTAGAAAAAGAATCATAAAAAATATAAATCATGGACAAATGATTACAAATACCTTGACAAGATCGCGAAAATAAAAAATAGTTGATTCACGTTGAAGATCAAACGAGTCCAGTCGGTGGATTGATAATGGTTGAAATAAATGATCGATATGTTATTATATGCATATAATGAAACATTATAATTGATATGTTAAAAGAAAACGATGTATTAAAATTTTTAGGTGGCAAATGAAAATTTCGATGTTGCGATATAAAAAATTGAAATACCATGAGGGTGGGATATAAAAATTATATTTCACGTCGGTTTTATAATAACCGTCATGAAAAGGGATTAAAATTTATTCACATTTTTCACGTCAGTTATATAATAACTGACGTGAAAATCAAATTTAATAACCGATGTGAAAAATGAGGCCTGCTGCACGTTTTTCACGTCGGTTATTTAATAACCGGCGTGAAAAATCATTTCTCAGGTCTTTATCATGTCGGTTATTAAATAACCGATGTGAAAAATCAATTCCATCTTGTAGATAATTTCCTCATCTTTAATTTTGAAGGTTGTGGTGCTCAAATGGAGTTACGGATCAAAATATATGACCATCAGAAGTTGATCGTCTCTTAACGAAGTCTTAGGGAAGACCAACTTCCGAGGGGCATAACTTTTAATCTGTAACTCCTTTTGGGCTCCGAGACCTATCAAATCTAAGCTTGGGAAATTTTCTACATGTTTGATCACATTTTTCACGTCGGTTATTCAATAACTGACGTGAAATATTCCTTTTTAACATCGGTTATTAAATAACCGACGTAAAAAAGGCATGAAAATCAGATTTTTCACTTCGGTTATTTAATAACCGACGTTAAAAATGCATTTTTAACGTCGTTTATTAAATAACCGACGTGAAAAATGTTAACACACATGTAGAAAATTTCCAGAGCTTCGATTTGATAGGTATCGGAGCCCAAACGGAGTTACGGATTAAAAGTTATGCCCCTCGAAAGTTGGTCTTCCCAAAGACTTTATTTAGTGACGATCAACTTCTGATGGCTATAAATTTTGATCCGAAACTCCGTTTGGGCTCTGAGACCTATCAAATCGAAGATCGGAAATATTATACATGTAGGTTATAATTTTTAACGTCAGTTATTTAATAACCGACGTGAAAAATGAAGTCTTCCGCGTGTTTTTCACGTCAGTTATTTAATAACTAACGTGAAAAATAGTGATATTATTTTTTTGACGTCGGTTATTTAAAAACCGACATGAAAAATGAATCATGTCATGCATTTTTCACGTCGGATATTTAATAACCGATGTGAAAACCAATGATATTATTATTTTTACGTCGGTTATTAAATAACCGACTTGAAAAGTCATGAAAACTAGATTTTTCACGTCGGTTCTAATATAACCGACGTGAAAAGGTCATGAAATATGAATTTTTACATCGGTTATTATATAACCGATGTAAAATATAATTTTAATTTCCCTCGAATTCGGAATTTAATTTTTTTTACATCGCCGCGTCGAAATTTTCAATTGCCGCCTAAAATTTTCAATACCATATTTTTTTTACATCACAGAATTTATTTTTCACATCGGTTCTTATATAACCGACGTGAAAAAGTCATCAAATATTATTTTTCACGTCAGTTCTTAAATAACCAATGTGAAAAGTTCGACACAAATGGATTTTCATGTCGGTTATATAATAACCGATGTGAAAAAATGTGACGTTAAAAACAGTTTTTGTACTAGTGTAGTTTACATAATAACTGTTTGTTTAAGTTTCTTTGTTCTTAGAGGCATTACACCGCAATGATCCTCAAGCATGTGTGATTTTTGTAATGAAATTAATGTTCATCTAAAATAATTAATATATATGTATAAAAATCCTAGAAATCTAAAATAAAATATCTCAATAATATCTTAAATTTTATAGGTTAATTTTAACTATTATATCACCAACATTAAATTTATATTGTTTGATAGGTTTCTTAGATGAATTCAAATTAAGAAATGCTCATCGACATGTTGATTGTTTTCAGTTGTGTTTTATATTATTTTTTATTATTAATATCACATATATAATTTACAATATTAATTTTCAATAATGTTAATAGTTTTGTATATATTGTTTTCACACATTAAATAATGATCTATACATGTTAGGAAGTAATGGAAAATGAAATGCATTATTCTGTGGAGGTGGCTTTCAACAACTTTTCATAAAATACAATCTCATTTTTTATAGAAAGGAAATGAGGAAGAAAATATTATATGTTATCATTTAAAAATATAAATAATGTTATAATTATGATTTAAATTTATTAAATAAATATTTTTAACTATCTACATATGGAGGATATGAAATATTTAATGTGTAGTTGATGGAGGAGGTAGCCTGCACATATAGATGACACCATCATGTTTTGAAATTTTTGGAGGAAGGTGTAGATATTCTATTATTAAAACAACATTTAATAATATTAATTACACTTATTTAATAATAATTTAATTAATAAGTACGATTTTATGATGTATAATAAGGAAATAATTAAGATATCTCAGTTGAAAACATTGTCTCTCCCTTTGGATGTTCTGTATTGGGTAACACTTTAAAGTTAATTATATCTACCTTTTGGAATTAAAAAAAACTCTTAATTATTAAATATAGTGTTAATGAGATTCGAGGTAAGAGTTTTGGTTATGTTAAATCTTTGATATGGGTGGATAAAGGAATATGAGTTAATATCTCTCAATAAGCAATGAAAATAGAATTTTTTGTAAAAACCCATTACATTTTTAATGATGGATTAAAACTATTCCAAGATCAATATCTCCAGTAGTCAGAAATATTTAATTTTTTGGTGAGATGTGGTAACAAATTCCTGAAAAATTAATTTTCATTCATTTTAAACATATTTCAAGTTTATTACCACAATATTTTTTGTGTTAACATTTCCATGGTTTACGTTGATAACTAGTCTTTACAAAAAAAACTATATTTTATTAAAATTATAAGGTAACCATCATAAATAATTAAAATTCTTGGAAAAAAAAAATTTTATCCATATAATCTAATTCAATTTTTATAATATTGGATAATTAAATATGAAATTATAATGATTAATATATTGAAAAAACATGTTTTTTGGAAAAATAATGTTTTAAACATTAAGTATTTTTATTCTTATATAACATTAATTTTCAATTAAATTATAGATAAAATATATTTATACAAGTGTATATATAATATTTGATCCATTATAGAAAATAGATCTGATTAATTTATTAGGTAAAAACTCACATCAATTATGAAACAATATTTGAAGATAAACCCTTTCAAAATTATTATGATGATTAACATTAATCCTATAATCATATATCAAGGAAAAGAAAACTGAAAATGAACTTATTACATAATAAAAATAAGTTAATCTAAAATATAAAATCCATTTTTAGAATTATTTTATATAAGTGAGTGTAACTAATTATTTATTACAAAAAAAATATTTTTTTAGAGAAATATTAATTATGTTTCCTAAAAGTTATACATGAATTGTATAAATTTAAATTTTTTTGTTTTAACTATTTATTTATCTTTTTAAATAATTAAATTTTATAATAAATGTTTTTTTAAAAAAACACCATTATTTTTTCATGATAATATCATAATAGTCATTTAATTATAAAAATATGTATTTTTTAAGTATTCTACTAAAAATCAATTATATAAGAAAATCTAAAAAATTCACCCAAAACTAATTTTTACATTTTGAATTTAAAATTTATCTTAATATTGAAAAATTAATAATCCATAATTTATTATTATTTCTTTTAAATAGATATAAAATATAAAATTAAAAACTACTTTTAATGAAAAGTTTCCCTTTACAACATTTAATATTGTTAATCATATTTTATAGAAATATCTAAATGATTACCATATTTATATATACTAGAGGCTTTATTAATATTAATTTTTCTTAATTATATTCATCTAATTTTCAAGGATTATTTTATTTTGGTTTTTCATGTGGAGAAAATGATCATATATTTTATTAATTTAGATAAAAATATTTTCCAAATTATTAGGGTGTATCATTCTTCCCCTATGAGTAAATATAATTCGAAAAATTAAAATTATCCTTCACTATGTGAAGAATTTTCTTATTCTATAAAAAACCCTTGATATCTTTTATAATGGGATATCATGCATGCAATATCATATAATAAGATACTAAAAATTTAATACATAATATGAATGTATTGATATTTTTACATCATTTAAATTTATTTTTACGACATATGATTCCTTATTTGGTTATAGGAGTTCGTAGTGTCATACCATTCACATATTAATTTTCATGATCTAATTTACAACACAAATACGTAAATAAGTGAGTCTATAATAATATATAATAAAAATTGAGTATCTTCTTATAAGAATATGAAAAATCCTTCGTAATATCTATTATCTAATTACAAAATCTTTTAATTAAATAATAATATTGGTTTTACTATTATATAAATTGGTCAAGCTGTAAATACATCAGTTTAACCTATGTTTTCAATGGTCGTACTCCAATTAGGATCTCTAAACATAACATAAATATGTGATCTAACCCTTTATAACTCTTTGTGAGGAGAATATGATCATCCAAAGAATATCTCTTAGGAGTCTTCAGCTGGGTTTGGAGATAGAGGATCACGTATCATTAAACAAGTGAAGATCGCATTGACTTTGAGTCATTATCATTATGGGTGTTGACCTCTAGTAGGTTATATGTCATAGTCAAATTTTTATTCTAATATCCATACATGAATTAAATTATAAATAGAATCACATAATATCTATTTGTTTTAAAAAAATATTGATGTTATACTATATTTAAACTTGTCTCAATGATTTTCTATAACAAGTCCCAGTTCTTAAGTATAACTAGACCAATCCTAAAAAACAACTAAACCCTCCTATAATACCAATAATATATACCATTAACTAAACTCCATTATCTAGTGTTAAATACACATTCATTAGACGTTATTTTCAATACAATGTGATACCTCACAATTGAAATATATGAGTATTTAAATAATTTAAAAATTATATATAATCATAAAAACATAATCCCAATAAAAATGGTTTAATGTCTCTAAGGATCACCTATATAGTAATTTCACTTAATGATACTTCTAAAGATTACCATATAATCAAAAAATAGAACACTCCCTTTTAGATTTCATAGAATTTATAATCATCTTTATAATGTTGAGAATGGAATCAAAAGTAAGGTGTGATCTCAAATACCCAGTGATTAAAAAACACATAAAAAAGTTATCAACTATTAGGTAATAATCATATTAGAAAACATTATTAGTAGAGAATTATCCTATTAAAAATAAAATATAAAAATACATGGTTTCTTTATCATATGATATATGTTCATATAAATTCAAATGAAAAAAACTTGTATCAGGTCATATGGGTATGTTATAACAAAAATGTTCCATAGAATATAAAATATGAATATAACATAGAATTATCGCTTAGTAATAAGCATTAAAATAACAAAATTGTCAATATATCTATCCTCGTCAAGTTCACACTCAATCTTATGAATTTAGATAATCTATATTAAGTTCACACTCAATCATGTGAATATGTTTATTCTATATCATGTACATGTTCAATCAATTTAGTGTAGTAATCCAAAATCATGTTCATGCTCAATATTTTAAATATAGTTAATTATGATTGTGTTCATAAATTTCTAATTTGAAATATGTTCATGTTCACCATCTCTATATGAATATGTACAGAACATTATCCAATTTACTAAAGAATAATATGGGACCCTGATAATTGATTTTTAATTTATATTTGGTCCACTTAGAATCAATAATTTATCATATCATAAGGAAACCAGGGATAGAAAAACCAATTTCATAACATTTCCATATATTATTACATTATATGGCTTCAAGATATAGATATATGGATATAAAAAAATTCAATCACAAAAAAAAGAGTATTTCATAAAATCAATTATAAGGTAATTCCTAAAACATAATAACATTTTTGTTATGTAATTAAAAAAGATAGTGGAAGATAAAAAAAATAACAGTTATTCAAAATTTATTTACATTAACTAAATGAATAATTTTTACCCTTTTGGAATGATCTATTTTTTTTATGTTGAAAAATGTAATCTATAAGTCATTATTTTGAATGAAATCTCAATAATAATTTTTTTAATAAGAAATAAATTTTTCAAATATGTGAAGTGGAATAATTTTGATGACTAATACTTATAAAAATGGGTCTTTAATAATTTTTACTTGAATGTAACATAATTATATTCTTAGTAAATGTTTATTTGGAGATAAAAAATAATCATTAAAGGGAAAAAATTTAATATTTTAAAATACCTTTACTAAAATATTTCTCAGGAAAAGGGTCAATTAATCAAATAATCAAAAAATGATGTGGTATGTATGAATGACCCATTATTTAAAACATAATTTGTTATGAAAATATAATGGTGAACATATGTATGTAAGGTAAAATATGATAATGGATGTAAAATAATCCATGAAAATAGTGGTAATTATTGTTAACAAGTTCATACTCTTACGTGGATGAAATTAATCAATAAGGATGATTTGAATTAAAAGTTTATTTTTCCAAAGAGAAAATTATATTGTACAATATTAAATCTTATCATGGAAGTATTTATTGATAAAATTAATATTCAATAGATAATACTATATATTTCAATGAAAGGGGTTCTAAGATAACTAAAAACCTCCCATCAACATTATCAAAAAATTTGAATAACAATCACGGGTAAAAAATGTGTTAGATTACTAATTATATAATTATTCATGACAAATTATGATAAAAATATATCCATGTCAAAAATATACCCAAAAAAATGAAAAAGTGGTTAATTCAAATCATATCTCATAAAAGCTATATTAATATCTGAAGAGTCATTACATGGGTCCGGATTTTTTCTTCAATTGTACCAAAAATCCTTGAAAAATAATTATTTTAAAAAATATTCCAAAAAATAAATCTGTATTTCACATTTTAAGGAACATTAATTGTCATATTTTATTTATTTATAAAATATTTTTCATTTATGGGGCTAAATTGAGGTTATTCAGTCAATTCATCTGAAGCATTCTCAGTATAATGACCAAAGTCAAATTTATTTTGTAATTTCTTCCTAATATCCATATTTTTAGTGGTTTAGGTATTTTATTTTTGCATTAATAAAAAATATAATCTTCTATATGATTTTAATAATTGATTTAATTTAATAATTTTTCATTAATAAGTGCATTTTTGTGGTTCATTATACAATTACCCTTTATTATTAATATCATATAAAGAATTTACATTAATATCTTTATAGAATATTAATAGTTCCATAAATATAATTATTATATATTAAATAAATTTATAATATCATCTATGTTTTTTGTAAAGGAAATAAATAACATGTCATTCTGTGGAGGTGTTATTCTATAAACACACACACACACTCAAACGGCGTTGTCATTTTTCATAGAATGGGATATAGTTAGAAAACAAAATAATTTATCATTCAAGAATATTTATAATTTTATATTTAATATATTTAATTAATTAAAACCCCTTTTTAACCATTCGTGTAAGGATTGTATGAAAAATAGAACATGTTAATCTTGGATGTTGTGCTATGTAAGTACACATGGGGATGTCTTCATTTATTGAATGGTTTTAGAGGGAGGTAGAATATAGGTTTTACATTAGTATTATTTAAATTTATAATAGTAATAATACTTATAAAATTATACATTCCATGAAATTAATGATTTTATGTGGTAAAATAAGGACTGAATAAAGAGACCTCAATTGATAACATTAAGTATCTCATTAGATATTATCGCTTGGCTGACACCTTAAGGAACCTTATCATTGTATATTTCCTTGACCATCACTTATCGGAATTGGGATACAGGTTAAAAGATACTAGATTTTCTTTGTTCAATATAATTCTTTAGAAGTTGTGGATAATGGTTTTGGATGTGATATTCTTTTATAAGTAAAGAATGTTTTATTTCTGAAAATGCTCAATACTTTTTCAATGATGGATTTATATTTTCCATGGGTCAATGGATCCTAAATTGGTAATTAAATATGTTTAGGATTTTCTATTGATGATATACACAACATCCCTCATTTTCAGACATTTGGTATACTTTTTAAATTTTTTACAAGAAGATTATTTCATGTTAATATTTTGGTTTTGTAGCATTGTAACTTATTTTTACCCATATAGTGTATATTTAATTAAAATTTTATTTTAATATCTCTTATAAAAAATTTTTATGTTCTAAACATACATTTTAAAACCAAGTAGCATAATCAATATTTTAAATTTAAGAAAATTAATTTTTAAATTAAAACATAAAATATATAAAAACCGTTATTAAAAAAATAATGATTTAACCATTAAGTGTTATCAATCCAATTTAGCATTATTGAAAAATTAAAGGAGTGATATTATTTTAATATATTTGGTAAAATAATATAATATTCATAATATAATGTATGTCAATATAATATATTGGAAAAAATTACATTAAATTAATAAATATTTATTTGAAAATAAAATTTTCCCCATTATCATGGTCATTAACTTTGTTCCGGGTAATGATAAATTTATGCCTACATTGTAAATTAACATTATTAAAAAATATGAACATATTTATAAAAATTATTAATTCCATTTTTTAGATTTAATTTTTACAAGTGATTGATACTAATTTTTAATATAAGAAAATAAAAATACTTTTTTGGGTAAATTATCACTTGATTCTCGAAAATGATAAACATGGGTTTTATAAACTCAAAATTTTATAATTAAATAATTAATATTACTTTATTGATATATAATTTAGATTTAAAATTTTTTAAAATTTATTTACTCATTTTAATATTATGATAATGTCAAAAAATTTAGAATATTAATTAAATCTGTATTTTTGACACAATTCACTTGAAAATAAATTATTTATAAAAAATCTAAAAAAACATAAAATAAGAATTCCATGGTAAATTTATGAATGAGTATCATTTTTAAATATTAAACATATATAATTTTTATCATTGTATTTTATATAATATTAATGTATAAGAAGAAGAAAATCCTTTGTTGAAAAATTCATATTTTGAAAAAATGATTTATTTTAATCATTTTTGGTAGGCATTTCTAATTTATTACAATATTTTTATTTCTAAAAGAAATTAATATTCTTAAACTATATTAATAATATTCCTCTAATATTTAATGAATCAATTTAGATTAGTTTTGTGTGTATAGAATGCTATCGAACATAATATTAATTTATAGAAAAATATATTCTAAAATATTAGGGTGTTACATTAATCCACAATAAATAAATTCATCATTTAAATTTTAATTACCATTGAATAATAAAATAAGCTAAGATATTAATGTGAATCTCATGATATATCTTCTACTGTGATATCAATCTCACCATTATAGATATTATGAAACTCATAATTTCTTTCATAATAAGTATGTATTGATATTTCTTCCATTATGTGAACAATCATTACAAAGTATGAATCCTTAGTTGGTTATAAGTGATTATATGGATTCATAATTTAGTGATTCATTTTCATGGCCCTATTTTAGTCAAAAAACTAAAACCAAAATGGTTATGACAATATCCTATAATATCACATAGAAATCTCATATAAATATGAAAAGATAATCATATGTTATCATATATAATGAAACCTTCATTTGAACCTATAATTATTTCAAATTTACATTGATATAATTATATTATCCTACTTCACATTATTTTTAACCTCAGTTTTCAATATTCATATTTCTATTAGATTCTTTAACCATACCATTGTGGTGTTCTAAAATCCACTATAATGGTTCTTAAAGTGCATATGATTTACCAAATAATATCCCTGAGGAGTTTTTATAAATATGTGTAGACTTAGTCCTACCCATTTTGTACTAAGAAAAGATCAAGTTGATAGTCACCCATGTTTTTTATGGATAGTATCCCTAGGTCCATCTTTTCAACAACCACATCTTTAATCTTGTATCTAAAAAGTATTTAATTTCTAGTATAACCCCCCAAATAATTATTTTAAACAAAAATAAAGATATTATCCAATATTTATAATTATCTTTAGGGTTTTTTATAACTAGTAATCAATAAAAAAGTTTCAAGATTGATATTAGTAAATAACTAAACCCTACTCCAATAGAAACTATAGTTCCCCACACACACACGCTCCTATATCCGTTTTAAATACATATTATTTAAACACTAGCTTTGATACCAAGTTATATATACCAAAAAAATATACTTGTATTTAAATTACTCAATCTTTAAATATAACAATAGTAATACAATATCAAGAGCATAATTCATAGTGTCATTTTTAACCAGATATATTGGAAACTTAATTTATGTAACATTTAATATCATCCCAACAAGAAAATTGGAATTAATAATTTTATAGACTCTTCATGATTTATATTAACTATCATATCCTAGTAAATGGATATAAAAGGAATTAGTGAGGTCATAAAATAAGGAAAAAATGCATCAATATTCCATCAATGGTTTAGTTATATGTACATGAGGAAACATGAGAAGAGGTTACTTAACATACTTAAAATGACATGGGATAATAATATTTATCTATAATTCCTAATAAGAGTCCATATAAACTACAATTATGAAAATATGTTCCATATATTATGGGTGTGTGATAATGACCATGATCAATGGAATGTGACAAAACAATATAACCTATAATTATGGAATAACCATTATCATTGGAAATCATAAAATTATGAACATATCTAAATATATATATTTTATTCTTTATCTTGTGACCATATGCAATCTTCATCAATGTTATGTTCTATCTTGTAAATATAGATGATATGAATAATTTTTATGATCAGTATTTTGAATAGAGATAATATCCAACATCTCCACTCTTAGCCTTATTAATGTATCAAATTGGCATCATTTTTACACTAAATCTTTTTTAAAATATCTAATATATATCATGTTCACTCTCAAAATCATTATACAATGTTTTATAAAATGTAAACCAAGGATTTTCAGCATGTTATATAACTCCACCGATCAACAATCTATATATATGTGTGCCACCAAAAAAACAATCATTCATTAAAATATAAGTAAACCATGGAATGAAATTTTTTTTCTTAGAATTTTTATTTATTATCACATAAAATGACTTCAGCACATGGATCAATTGATACCAAAATCTCAAAAAAACCCAATATATATTATTATATGAATACTTTTAGAAGGTGATTCAAAAAATAGAAACCTTCAAGTGTATGTTATTTAATATGAAAATTAAATTGAAACAAAAAAGATAATTTATAAACCATTTCTAATAATTTATCTAAAAGAATAATATCTACACCAATTTTGAAAATATATCATATGAGAAATTTAAAAAAATGAATTTTTAAACACATTATTTGAAAATAAATCTCAACTACTTTTCTAAAAAAATTCTAAAATTTTAAAAAACCTAATATAAAATACTTTTTAAAAACATTACACATAAAATTGATCTCTATTAACTGAAACATGAAAATTATACAATAGTTTTTAGAGGAATTTTGTTGTGGAAGATAAGAAAATTTATCAAGGAATGAAAGACATTTTTATATTTTAAATTAAATTTGTTAAATTCCCACATCATAATAAGGGATAATAAAAATAACACTAGTAAATAGGAGAAGGAGTATATTATGGTCACATGAGATTACCAAAATGTATGTTTCACAATCTTACATAGAGAAATTGTCGGAATGAAAAAAATGGACACTAATGAAATTAATTGTTAATGATAATTGAAGTTTTTTATAACAAGGCCATAATTCTACGAGGAATAAATTCATCAATGAGGGATATTTAATTCCAAAGACTCATTTTATAAAGAGATTAAGATAATGTTAAACATTAGATATTAGGGTGGTAAAATATAGGAATTGAATTAATATGTTCTAGAAGAAATGTAATAACTCTATGAAAGAGTCATTGAGTTAAGAAAACACCAATAAATCACCATTATATATAGAATTAAGAAAACATAAAATTTAAAACTTGAAATGGATTTGTATATTGATTATATTTCATTCAGAATCATTGCCTATGGTCATGAAATATTAAACTAACAATATTATAAGCATTATTAGGAACCTTTTTCATCTATATTTCATTTTTATGGTCAATTATTTTTTATATGTGATTTATTTATTAGATAGTTTTCACTAATGAACATTATGTGAGGTAGTTTGGTCAATTTTGAGGAAACATCATCAGTATATTTACTACGATGATTTTTTTATAAAATAGACCCATAATAATATGAAATTTATATTTAGAGTAATTATATTATTTAATTAAAACGAAAAACAATAATTTTCATATGGTTTTATAAAATTGATTCGAATTAAGAAATGACTATTGATATTTTCAGTTTTTGGAAGCTATGTATACCATGATCGTTTATTGATAATATCACTTGTATGATGGCCAATATTATCACACCATAATATTAATAGTGAATTAAATATAAAATATTACGCATTCAATATATTTTTAACATTATTCATGTTAGTTGGTTATGGAGAAAAATAAGTCACTCCATGGCATTGATATTCTGCAAATATACAAGGAAGACACAATCATTTTTTATAGAATATAAGGGTGGTATAAAATTATATAATTTATCATTTATGAGTTATAATCCTCTATTACGAATTATATTTATTTATTGAAATGGTATATTTTAACATTAATTTATGGATATAAGAAAATAGAACATACTGTCAATGGAGGTTGTATTCCATAAGTATGTATGATAAAAAATGCATTTTTTAAATGGTTTTTTAGGAACTTATAAAATGGATGTTTCATTAATATAATAAAATTTAAGAATATTTATAACTATAATGTTATCATAAATTTATTAATAATGTTTATTTTAAGGGGTAAAATAATAAATGAATAAATATAGCTCAATTTAGAATATTACCTCTCCCTTAGGATGATCTTGGTTATGAACCACTTTATAAACCAGTAGACTGAATGATTGGATAGGCAATATTTTATTTCATATGGGTAGTGATTTTAAGATATTTTAGGGAAGGGGTTTTATTGAGATAATGATTTTTAATTAATGGATAACTATGATGGGTGTAAGGGTCAGGATATTTCTAGCTTGTTTCTTTGCATGTTTCAAAAGAAAAAATTTATTGGTGGGAAATATAGATTATTCTAGGTAAATTATTGAAGATAAATTATAGTAGTATGATTAATTCACAACATGAACGAAATTTTACTACTTTATTGAGTAATTATTGGTTGAAATAGTGATTTTTTGAAAGGTTAAGGGTGGTTTTCATGTTATAATTCATGAAGAGAACCATCGGTTCATGATGTGAAAGGATAAGGGTTCATATTTGGTGAATATATCTTAAAAATCCATGATGAAAAAATTTAGTTTACAATGTGAATTAATCCTTGTTTTTATAGATCTAGATGTTTCATTTTTTGGTGGGTCATAAACTAGATCCATTCATGACATGAATAAAGTATTCATGTTGTGAATGTCTTTCTAAAAAAATTCTTATATATCCTATCACACATTTTAATTTTCTAAATCACACTAAATCCTCAAAAACACTAGTCCATTAGAAGTTCAAAATAAATGTATTTTGAATCCCCATTCATTGGGTATGATCATTTTCTTTCCCATGTTCGATATGTACTTATCCGAGGTGATTTACCTCTCTCTATTATAGTTTCTTCTATATTCGGTTTATTTTTTCCATGTTATCCCTCCATGATATGGTTGTTTTATCCTTTATTCCCATGGATTTGATTTTATATTTAGTGTGTTGATGTTTTGTCACCCAGAAGGACTTTCATTAACTTACGGGAAAGGTGATCAGAGATTCAAGGTTTTTATTCCATTCCCATAGATCCATGAAATCCAGGAGGTTGGGGATTTATTACTCCTCTCTTTTATATGTGAAATCATAAATTTTTCTGGTATTGTATCACTGCATATTGGGTTAATTAGAATTTATAAATATTAAACCAAATTAATGAAAGAATGAGTTTTGGTTATAGTGATCGCATGTTTTTTTCATTCTTATATGTTATCTATTCATTTATATAGAGTGTTTTATCCATTTTTATGTAGTTATTTACCATGTTGGGTATGATTTGAATTTTTATAAAGAAAAAAATATAGTAATCCTGTTGGATAATTAAATAACGAGTCTTTATTAATTTTTATTTTTCTTCCATATATTTGGTGTAAGTGTAATATATACCTAAAGAATGTTTAAATAACATATATATATTGAATGTTGATGTATTGGGTGTTATGTGGTAATAAACTATGATAAATTATTCAGTTAATTCAATAAGATAACAAATTTATTATTTTTAAAAATAATTATTTATAGAATATTAGCCACATTTCACTATAAAGGATGAATTTTGTGGTTTTATAGACTAGATTCCATGTTTAATATTTATTATTTGGTTACTAACTTATGCATGTTTTGATTAAGTGGCCCTTCATATGAGATATGATGTGATACAAGGATGGTTGATCATTTTGGATATACTTTGAAGAAGATTCCCATGATTATGGAAATAGTTGGAACCATTGATGGAGGGATAAATGTTGTTATAGATAATGGATTCGAGGATGGAATTGAGATTGATAGAATAGGCTAAATATAGGGTTGAACAATATTTTTTATTCAATGTCCACAAATTATTGTTTGTTAATAGATCTTTATAAATGGATGTATGGTTGACTTTTTTTCATTCCTTTCCCCATAGTTTTCAACAAAGGGTTGGATATGTTATATGAATATTTTATGAATTGTATGATTATTAAATGAGTATATGGAATTATTAAATGATCAAAAAAATGTTAAATAATTTAACACCTGGGGTCATTGGATTGAAATAATGCTAAAATGATATTAATTTCTTAGGAACCCTGATTTTTTTTGGAATATTCGTAGATGTCAATGTAATTCAGTTGGTAATCAATATAATTTTGAAATATTTATTATAATGAATTAAATGAATGTATCTTGAAAATTTTATTTTTCATATGAGATATATTGTATTTATTATTAATAATATGGTTTTCAAGTGGTGATTGGTAAAGTTAATGAATTAAAAGAATGTATCTTGAAACAAGACCTCTTCTACAACACCCCATATATATGAGATATATTGTATTTATTATAATGAATTAAATGAATGTATCTTGAAACAAGACCTCTTCTACAACACCCCATATATATAAGAGGCAATAGACAAGAGGAATTGTTCTAAATTCTATAAATGGTGAGACAATACCATCAACATCATAGTCATAAACATTGAAATATAAAAATTTTATAAAACATAGTGTAATCAATGTGGAAGATAAAGAAACATAATATAATAAAAGATACACACATGTCAATAAAATAATTAAACTAGTATCCCAGTGTAGAAAGATAGATGGGAGTATAAGAGAAGAAGAAGATAAATAAACACAACTCTACTGATAACCTTTTAATTCTAGACCATTCCTACTACAAGGCCCTTTCTCTAAAACTCAGCTATCTATAACATGCCCCTTTCCCATTCCAGGATCCATATATATGATGGTTGTATGTTCATCTAGATTCAAGTGAATTATTTGTGTAATAAAACCTAGTAGGACGCCAAAAATGCATCATTAACATGTGGTCTCAAGTATTATAGGTATTTTAAATTTTAATTATATAAGCACATTTGGGATTAAATTGTATGATCTTGGGTTTTCATGGATCCTTACATTTTTAGTTTAAAATCTTGTTTGTAAACTAATGTTAATACCCTTTGAGTTCATGGGGGTCTCGGGGTTGTTTGGGGCTTGTTCGGAGCATAGAACCCACCTCTTTGAGGAAAATAGCCAAGGTACATGGTTTGTAGTAAATGAGCACCCCAAGCCACATGGTGTGATCAAACTATGAACGACTATAGAATGTGGAGCTACAACCCGCATAGTTTAAGGAACCCATGTTAGTGGAGGTGCACTCTAATGTAGGGAACATATTGTTTTTAGAGGTGCTGAAATGCATGGTTTACACATGGTTAGTCAAACCATGCACAATGACTATGCATGTTCCCATTAACACCACACTGTTTTCATGGGTGGCAAATAATTTCAATAAATTGTGGAACCAAACCATAAGACCTAGGAATTTTTTAGGGAAATTACTATTTTCCCCTTAAAAAACAATTAATACTAGTTTCTATTTCACCATCCTCCTTCATTAAACAACATCACCATTAAATCACCTTTGAAATCCAAATTGTAGGTTTCACTACCATTTCATCATCCATACTCCGAATCAAGAGTCATTCATTACATTGGATCCATGACGATGAGTACTCAATTTCTATTTTCCATTATTCATTCTTCTCAGTATTAGCTATTCTATTTAGGTTCATGCTAAAATGACCTATTTTCAGCTTCTGTGCCAGTTCATGGTTTTTCTTCTAATATGAGTTGAATCAAAAGATGATACTAGATGAGCACTCTTATATAGAGATATAATAGTTTGTCTATACATTTATTAAAGGGTTTGGTGCTTTATTAAGATAGTTTCCATTGTGACACCTGATATACATTCCAGTGTGGCCCCAAAATAAAATTGTGAAATTGAAAAAAAAAAAGAAATCAAACATATTAGGGTTGTCCTTTAGTAACATTAAACCTTATTGGAGGTTGTTTCCCCAACAAAGGTCACAAACGTGGTGTGCCTATAATAGTTATTTTGTTAAGGAACCCATGGGGTGAGTTTTTTTATTTACTAGATAGAATAATCCCATATATAAATCATTTTAAATGAATATCTTAATTAGAAGATGTTCTGCAACATTTTACAAGTGATACATGATGTTGAATTGATAATTATTGAATTTTCATTTATTATATGGGTTGTTAAACACATGGATTGACTACTAAATGTGAATTATTAAATGAGTCAGTAAATTCATGGAATTAGAGGGTATGAAATGATAAATGGAGAAAATAATAAATGATTCTATTAGATATTGTGGATGTTATTCCATGGATCTTGATAGTAGTAGTGGATTCCTTGGATGAGATTGCTCTTTGGGTCTTGATTCCATGGGATGCCTATGGACATGCCACCCCATGGATCCAGTTTTTTTTGGGTTCCTAGTGAATATGGTCATTAGTCATGCTGCATGGACCCCAATTCATGAAAATCAATGTTTCCATCATAATGATCCTGGGACTTGATGAGGATTCCTTGGTCCACTCTACCTTGGATACGACATTGTGGGTTTTGACATATTTTTTATACGGAACAACCCCTGTAAATATGGCATGATTAAATATACGGCCCAACCATGCATGTTATGACACTTATGGTTATACTTATCATCTATGGATGATTTGATTTACATGCACTACTCTAAAATATTCATTTAATGGTAGTTTAAACAGCCTCTAAATCATTCTATGATAGTTTTGGAAAACTACCGCTAAATCATGTGTTAGTAGTAAATTAACGTTGGTTGTTTAAATCCATCGTAGAAGGATTTAGCGGTGGTTTTTTGTGGTAGTTTAAACCATTTTTAAATCATTTTTTTCATTATTATTTTAATTTTAATTATCTTTAATTTTTTGATTTTTGTAATTAATTAATTAATTAATTAATTAATTAACATTATTTATTTTTTGTAATTTATTTATTTATATATTATTTATTTATTTATTTTCATAATTTATTTATTATTTATTATTTCATATTTCTTATTATCATGCTCATCTTCATGCACAAGCCTATGTCTATGCACATGCCCATGTCATTTATAGAAATTCTATGTTGGAGGATATTTTAACACCTTACCTCTTACTTATTCTCTGAAGACTTTACCACTCCAGCAGACTCTTCATGTGGTCAATAAATCGAATTTAATATACTTATATATATATAATAATTGGAAAAAAATAATACATAACAACTAAATACACACTAATTAATTGTTAATAAATAATTATAAATCAATAATAATTTATCAAAAATCAAAAATCAAAAATCAAGGATCAATAATTAATTATAAATAATTAATATGTACTTTTTAATATTTAATAATTAGTAATTAGTAATTAGTAATTAATAAATAGAATATAAACGAATAATAAAAAAAGAAACAAATAAAGAAATATATATTATGTAAATAAATAGTAAAAAATGGTAAATAATAAATAGTAAATAGTAAATAATAACTTGTCAATAGAAAATAGTAAAAACTAAAAACTAAATACAAAGTAATATATAATATATAATATATAATATATAATATATAATATATAATATATAATATATAATATATAATATATAATATATAATATATAATATATAATAGATAATAGATAATAGATAATAGATAATAGATAATAGATAATAGATAATAGATAATATATATTATATAATATATATTATCTATTATCTATTACATATTACATAATATTTAATATCTAATACATAATCTATATTATATAATATATAATACATAATATATAATATGTATATGTAATATATAATATATAATATATAACATATTATATATAACTTATAATATATAAGTAATGTATAAATAATAAACTAATTAAAAATTAAAATAATATTTGATGAAAAAATAATAAATAATAAATAAATAATAAATAATAAACTAAGAATAAATAAATAATAAATATATATTGAATATATATTAAATATATATTTAATATATTCTGAATATATAATAAATAAGTAACTAATATTTTCCATAATAATAAATTAATAATAAAAATAAATAAATTAAATAAATAAATAAATAAATAAATTTTATATGAATAATAAAATGATCATAAATAATTAATTAATAAATTATGAATAAAATAAAAACTAATGAAAAATATAAAATAAATAATGAATAAATAAATAATTTATAATTTATAATTTATCATTAATAATTTATAATTAACGATTTATAATTAATAATTAATAATGTATAAATTATTAATAAATTTCTGATAAATAATTAATCAATAATTAACAAATATATAATTAATTAAAAATGAATAGTAAACTACTAATAAATAAATATATAATAAATTAAACACAAATTAATAAATAATAAATAATAAATGATAAATAATAAAAGTGATCATGAATAATTATTAAACAAATAATTAATTGATTAAATAAATAGATAAGTAAATAAATACCACATAATAACTTATAATTAATTAATAATTAATAATTAATATTAGACAATTACTAATAATAAAATATTAATAATTAATAATTAAAAATAATTAAAAATTTATAATTAATATTTAATATTTAACATTTAATATTTAATATTTAATATTTAATATATTACCAATATAAAAAAATAATTAATAAAGAAAAAAATACGAAATAAATTATTAATAAATAAATAATAAACTATTAAAATATATATAATTAATAAATTAAAAATAAATTAATAATCAATGTGTATGTAAGAATTAAATAATAAATAATTAAAATAAATCAATAAAAATATTAAATATTAAATAAATAACTAAGTAAATAAGTAATTTATAATTAATTAATAAATTAATAAAATGAAAATAAATAAATAAATTAACAAATAAAAAAGAAATAAAATAATAAATAATCAATCATAAAGAACTTCTGAAAACCCTAAAAACCCTGAAATGAATAAAAAAAATTTGATTTGGGGCTACTTTTTCAGCACCACAACAGGTCCACACAAAGATCATGAAATGAGCTTTAATATAGTATGTGGTACAGGTTGATCGGACACATGGATCGAAAGTTATAGTCGTTGGAATTTTATGAAATTGAGGTCGGTGACTAAAAACACTATTTTGGAGGCCTTGTAGTCCATTTTGGGGAACAAAAAAGGTGAAATTTTAAAATAGCTAGTCTTAGAGGAACACGACATAGATCTTGTTGCATGCTTCGATTTGATATGTGGTAGAGCCCAAATGAATGCCCATAAAAAAAGTTATGTGCATTTGAAGTTCGAGTTTGATTTCTGACTTTTTTGAAACTGAAATAACATTTACTCCATCTGTTTTCACCCAATTTGAATGTAACTTTGTTTTATCTCATTTTGAAATCTTCTATTTGACTGGTTGTGGAGCTAAAGCTAACATCAATGTCTATTTTCCAACTTATTAAAAATTTATTTCAGTTTAAAAATAGTATTAACTAATTATTTAAAATATTTAGTAATTGACACATTATAAATAATTAAAATTATAAATAATAAACTACATTTGATTATAAATAATAAATAAAAAATGATAATTAATTAATAAATAGTGTTATAAAAAAATTATTCATTTTTTTGGAGGTTTTAAAAAAACCATTGTGAAAAATATTTATAATTTTTTTTTATTTTTTAAAAAATTTTATAAAAAATTTTTTAAGAAAATATATTGATTGTTTTTAAAAACATAGCTAAAAACCCAAATCTAATTTTTTTTATCAAAAATAAATTTAGTGACGGTTTTGAAAACTACTCCGAAGAAACCACCATTAAAACATTGTTTCATGTACTAAGGTTATACTACATGGTTACAAGTAGTATGATATACTATTCATATAGAATGGTCATGGTGTTTAATTATATTTTTTCAATTTCCTTGTTATAACAGCTTGAAACTTATTTTGGATGGAGACTTGTGTGTCTTGAAATTTTCAATTGAAGCTTTACTTTTTACATGTCCATTACACTTGTATTACTATCATATGTTTTATATACCTTAGACTTTACTTAGCTTGTTTTTCACAACCAAAATTTGTTATAGGCCTTCATATGTTTACCTACAATGATGTTATCTCACACCTTGTTTGGTATTTTTTTGGGTACCCAGAAATACTTTATGTATATTGGTAGGGACTATAGAAAGCACCCATTGTTCGATGCATGATTTTCTACCATGCATAAGTGTAGCAGAGCATGAGACAGGGTTGAGGCTCCGGATGCTTATTAGGATAGTCACTTTGGGATTTTTTGTATATTGTAACATTTATTGTAGTGATTCCATGTATACTGCTTTTTTCTACTTTGTAGACACATGACATGATCATCATTATATATGATATTCCTTCTATCATAGTTTGTATATTCCAATCTCTATTAACATCTGTTTTCTAAATGTTATTTTACTTATTTTATTGACTATTATTGATATTTTATTGACTATTATTGATATTATATTGTGCAAGGCTATGGTAATGAGATCATAGCCTCTACGTGGACATTCCCTAGGCCCTTTCTGTTTGTACGAATACTCTGGCTTTTGATGATATGTGATAGAGGCCATGTAGCCAATTGGTCCCATAACACTATTTAGTGGAATTCAAGTTCAAGTTATTACAATGATGTATCACTGGTTTTTTATTTTTATGGTTTATTATATATAGATAATATGGACGTATATGATGGAATTGGAAATTGGTAATGAGCCATGCCTAGGTGTAGTTAACCCATTTATAAGAAAAAGAAAATTTTCCTCGATGGGAAATTTGGTTTTCCAGATTTTGGCTATTACAGTTGAATTGATTCAAGCATTGGGTGGTGTACTAGAATTGTGATGTTATTATTGATATGATTGTGTGTTATATTTTGTTTCAAACTGATGATATGAACGTATGAAATCTAATTAATCATGTTAGGCATGTGCTTGAGATCACATTTCATGCATTATGCCATGCCATATGGGATGCATTGTTTGTTTTCATGGTGTTGTCATAGGTTCTATGATATATATATCTGTTGTTTTGAATGACTCCAATGAAGGGAATTGAGACACATAGTTGGTACTCATAGTGTCTGTCATAACCTATATAGTTTTTTCATGATTAGGCTACAGATGACACCCTGAGCATCAAATTATGGCACATTGAGTAATTGACTGTGAGACACAGGCACTAAAACATGTTTTTTTGTTGATTAGGTGGATTCTATATTTTATTTCATAAGAAGTATAGTACCTTATGGATCAAAAGTGGTTAACCGTTTGGTTAAACCATTAAAATGTAATGTGAAAATAATATGAATTTAAAATTGAAAATGGTAATTTCAGATAAAGAACTCAACCTTGACCTGGATTTTGACTGGGAAAGTTACAGTGGATCTATTGAATTTTATGACTTTATTTTTAGAGTCTTGGATTTAGGACGACACTATTTTATATTACCTGATTATAAGATTGTTTTGACCCATCCTACCATTTTTATCTATTAACTTTGATATCATTCTTTTATATGAATGTGTTTAGAATTATTGAGGAATTCCACCATGATGACATCATGTGGTACGTTAGGAGGGTGGTGATGACCACTCTGCATTGGTGGTGGTTCATAGGCTACCAGTGTTCCCTCTATTAGTTCAACCTATGGAACCTATAGTTTAAATGGACATAGGTGTTGAGGAACAATTATGTGAGGTGTTTTATCAATTTATACATACTTTGCAGAGGTCAGACCATCCTATAATTTCTGTGGATGAGATTGTGTCTTCTAGTAGTAGAATCATCTCGATTTTTTAGTGGATGGAAGTCCACCGGCTATTGTGTTGTTGCTTGAGACTACACTATTTTTATTCAATCATCTTGAGACACAACCCGAGAGGTGAGTGAAGCTCTTTACTTATATTCATTGGGATGTAGAAAAGAGATATTGGCATATTTTGAACTAGGCTATCATGATGGATTATATCGTTTGGATTGATTTTCATTCAAGGTTCTATGACAACTTTTAACCTACAACTCTGAGGGAAGAGTGGGCCAGTGAGTTTATGGGTCAAGAGTGGGGCACTATGAAAATTATGAAGTACTAAACATGATTTATGGAGATATATAATTTTTCACTAACATACCTTTATGATGAGTTTTTGAGGGTGAAATGCTTCACAGAAGGTCTTTGACATGTAGTTTGATCTTGGGTAAAACTGTTTAGATTTACCTCTATTACTAGCGTTATAAATCGTGCATTTATTATAGAGTGGAACCTTAGGTAAGCTGGGGGTGCAGAGCATAACTATATGGTATCTCAACCTAGTGGATTGGCTTCTAGTGGTAGTAAGTTCTATCTTGAGGCTTATTGTGAGATGATTACTAGACATGATGATAGAAATGATATTTTATTTTTCTATCATTAGTGTGGAGGATGGGGACACATTATGAGTTATTGCAATCTTAACATAGTAGAGTGCTGAGTTTTCATCTAGATAGGTCATGTGAAACTTTTTTACATGTCTTTCCCACCAGTAGTGATTGGTTGGCGTTTAGCTCCAAAAAAGATTTGGGATATAGATTTATGGACCCTTGTTTGGCAGGGATCCTAAGAAATATTGTTCGATTAGGTTGTGGTGTTGATCATTATGGCCAAGGCATCCAAATACTAGTTGAACCAAGGAAACATAGTGGGCCTAATTCAGGTAGTGAGGTTGTGTCAAAGGTTTGAAGGTCAAAACATGTATATTATTTTCAACCCACCCCTAAGGAGAAGGGTGATGGACTATCTTTGGTAATAGATACAATCTTAGTAGTGAAAACTTTTAAATTTTCCCTTTTTGACAGAGGTGCATCACATTATTTTAGATCTGTACATATTAAAAAGATCATTGGAATCTTAATTTAGTATTTTGAGGGAATTATGACACTATACACTGTATTGGGGTTCAAAATGTATAATGTTCATCAGTGCAGGGAGTTCCCCTTGAGTTTGGTGGGTTTCACATCATCTGGAATCTTTTATCCCTTGAGATAAACTAGTTTTATGTCATACTATGGATAGTATAGATAGTGGCTTATCACGCCTATGTTGGTTTCTCTAACTAGAGGGTGACTTTCACATCACCATGGGGTTTCGTTTGTACTCAGAAGGGTGAATGGGATGTCTAAGAAACCTGAGATGGACCCCATCATCGTGGGATTGGTAGGATGATAACACAAATTTCTAGTTTTTATCTAGATGATCTGAGAGTGTGTCAGGAATAATTTATTCCAGTGGTTGATATTTTCAGAGATGTTTTCCCTGAATAATTTTTTAGGTTTCCTCTTATGAGAGAGGTAGAGTTATCCATTGAGATAATTATAATAGATACACCAATAACCATTACTACTTACATGATGGATACTATTGAGTAGCAAGAGCTTAAGAGGAAGATAGAGTATTTGGAGGAAAATTGGTTTTTATGACCCAATAATTATTTGTGGGGTTCTCCATTCCATTTTTAGAAAAAGTAAGATGGTTACCTAAGGGTATGCATGGATTATAGAAAATTGAGCTGGATGGTGGTTAAGAATTGATATACCTTGGAACATATAGATGACTTGTTTGATCAGCTTCAAGGATCTTGGGTTTTTAAGAAAATTGGTTTCAGATCTAGATATATCCAAGTGCATGTTCGACCTACATAAATATTGTGTATTGATTTTGGTAGCAAGTATAGTCCGGATGAATATCCTGCTATCATGTTCGGTCTCACAAACATACCAGCAGTATTCATGGTGATGATGAAACGGGTTTTTCATCCTTATATGGATTCATTTATGGTGATTTTGATGTAAAATATCATTTTTTTTCTAAAAATGCACACATCCCTGTCAAAAATCATAATATCAATTTTGATACACTGAGAGAGAATTATTCATATGCTAATCTCACAAAGTTCCACTTCTATATGGATCAGATTCACTTCTTGGGTTATATAATATTAGATACATGACTTTCTGTTTGATCTAGAGTAGGGGAAAGATTTATTTTCTAGTGATAATTCCATGAACATTTTTAGCATAAAAAGATTCTTGGGGATGACAAGATATTATAGGTGTATCATACGAACTTCTCATTCATAGTATCACCACATATTGTATTGACTAAGAAGTGTGTGATGTTTGTATGGACATATACCTACAAGCCAACCATTCAAGAGATAAAAGAGATATTGGCTTCCACACCACCAAAGATTCTTCCAAAGTATTGTAGAAGATACACTATGTATTGTAACACATCAATTATTGGGCTAGGAGTAGTTCTGATTCTAGGGTATAGAGTCATGGTATTCGTGCCTCGATATCTAAGGCCACACAAGATGAATCAATCGACACACGACCTAGAGTTAGTAGTAGTTGTACATGATTTGAACTATTGGAGACTCTATTTACATGGAAATAATTTTACGATGTACATAGTCCACAATAATCACAAGTACATATTTACATAGCATGATCTAAATTTGAGGATGTGAAAGTGGGATGAATACCTATAGTATTTCAACTTCGAGCTTGCCTATATGCCTGAGAAGGGAAATGCATTAGCTAATTAATTAATTAAGAGGAGACATATATAGGTCATTTATGAGGCCAGTAGAACTAGGTAGCTTATGGATTTATTCTATAAGATGCACTTGGAGGTGTATAATGGTGAGGGATGGACTTATCATTCATCCTTAGTTGTGACCTCTATCCTATAGTATATAGTGAGGATGAGGCAGCAATCAAATTATAAGGGAATAGTTTTATGGGAGAGTATGTATAGTGAGTTCTCATATCCATGTTGGACGATATCCAAGGATTAGATATTGGATATCTAGGGTCACATTTGGGTTTCAGTGGAAAAATAGGAGGAGATGATGTGGGAGTTTCATTATTTAGTTTTTGAGGAGCGTCCCAGTGTCACCAAGATGTACCTTGACATAAACTTTTAGTACTATTATCTTGTTATAAATCAATAGGTATCTAGTTTTGTTGCACGAGTTTCCACATGTCATTAAGTGAATGAAAAACATCAGTAACCATCTGTAATTCTATAGCAGTTGTCAATTACAAGGTGGAAATGGGATGATAATTTGATGAATTTCATGACTGATTTTCCAAGGTTTCATTAAGGTAGTGATACTCTTTGGGTTATTATGGAGATGCTCATAATGGTTTCTCATTTCTTACCAATCAAGGATACCATCAGTATAGATGAGATTTGTGGCATTGAATATCAAGGAGATAGTATGACTTCACGGGGTATCACACACTATCATTTCATACTAGGACGCCCAATTTACATATCATTTCTGGAAGAGTTTATAGAGGTAATTTGTAACATGTGTGCTTCTAAGAATAACATACCAACCCCATACCATTGTCCAGTTAGAGTGTACAATTAAGGATCTTGAAGAAATTCTATGAGAATGCCGCTTGGGTTTTTAGGGATCTTGGGAGAGGCATATACCCCTGGTTGAGTTCACCTACAATAATAGTTATCTAGAGACTATATAGATGGAACCTTATGTCATTTCATAATGTAGGACATGCCAATAACCCCTATTCTAGTTAGAGTAAGGAGATGAATCTTTTGTAGCAATGAATATCATACAAGAGACTTCTAAACATGTCCAGTTGATCAGAAAGAGAATGGCTATTATAAAGAAATAATGGAAATCTTATGTTGATTTCCACATAAAACTTCTAGAGTTCATGGTTGAGGATTGGGCCTTCTTATATTTTTTCTTAGGCTAGAATATAGAAAAATGAAGAGGTAGGGTAAAATTACATCATGATATGTTAAAAAATTTGAGACTCTCAAGGGATTCGGTCCGATATCCTATTATTTAGAGTTACCTCAAAGGTACTAGGCCTTTCATGATGTCTTACAAGTATCTCGACTACACTATTTTCTTTCAGACCCTTCTCATGATTTTCATCCTAAGGAGCATGAGTTAAAGGTAGATTCATCCTTTGAGTATTATCCAATTTTTATAATTGATAAGAGCATGAAGGCTCTCTGAGGATGATCAGTTACTCTAGTTTGGGTGATGTGGTAGCATGACTATTTACTGGATGAGACTTGGTAGAAAGAGACTGATGTACATGCTTAGTGGCGGGATTTATTATCAGACGAATCTTGACCACCTGTGATAGGGAAATTAAAGGACGAATTTATTTAAGGCAATAAGATTGTATGTTCTGAAGATTTAATATGAGGTACTCTAGTAGCTCATGTTTTAAGAAAGAATCATTATGTTTGAAATAGTACATGATACACCACACCGAGCTTAAAGAAACAAATAAATATTGTTAATTAAATGTTTAGATTTCAACCTAGTCATTATAATGACATGAATTAAAATTATTAACTGAATTATGAAACTATTATTTACACATGTTTATATAATTATTTATTTTAGGAATAATTAATTATAAATTATTGTGAATTTGTATTTTAAAAATAAAAGGAAATGTCTTACAGAATAGTTATTTATATATAAATAAGTGTGTTTTATACTAATAATTTAATAAATCAAAATTTTTGGATTTTATTTATAAAAATATATATAATATAATCTACCTAAAATTTAAAATTCGTCTTCTTTTTTTCTAAACATTATATAAGAACAAATTCAATTTATGGATAAAAAGTGTTTTTTTCTAAAAATAAAGTTTTAAAACATTTTGTTGGTGAACCCATTTTAAATCTAAATTTTGAAACTTTTATAAGTAATATTTGAGAAAATAAAAATATTATTTGAAAAAGTGACCTAAAAAATTACTTTTGTTGAATTTTTGATATTTTTCAGATAGAATCCATATTTCAATGTATTGTGAAAAATAATATGTTTTAATTCCAAATAGTTTTTTTATGTTATTTATGTATATTGTTAGAATATCATTTTAATTTGTCTAAAAGTATTTTTAGTTTATTTTTTTCCATTTAATCAAATTTAGGTCATATTAATCAATATTAAATTGAATTTGGATATAAAAACTTTGTGAATATTTGGATTCTTTTACTTTAAAAACACATTTCGTCGATCCATTTATGGGATTAATTTTAAATTAATTTTAGTCACTTTTGGGTATTTAATTTTGAGAAATTGAAATATTGTTTTAATCAATAGAAAAAAAAATTATCTAATAGGATCAACAAAATTTTTGGTGAATTGTATCATTAGTATTTTATTTACTATGATAAAGTGTAAATCAGGTAAGTAAAGGTAAATATAAAATTATAATATTTTAAAATTATCCTAACACTTTTTCTAATTTAATTTTATGTGTTATTGTCAAAAATGAAATTTTTGTGAATAAATTTTGACCTTTGGAATCTATTTGGATGTGATTATGACATTGACAACATTTTATTTAATGTAAAGAGTAAGATGTGATAAACATGCCTCTTATTACTAAAAAAACATTAATATGTGGATATATAAGAGATATCTTAAACTATAAATATTAAATATAATTATCCAAATAGTAATTACATCATTGTAATTTATTTATAATTTTTAGGAAATAAATAATTAAATTAAATTGTAACACAATGATGATGCAATAAATGATTTATTAAAAGAAGAATCAAATAAATGATATTAATAATTTTGAAATAGATTTAATATGAATTATTTTTTTCCATTCACAAATTTTATATATGATTTTGACATTTTAGGGATGACATAATGTTGTTTTTTAGAAGGAATCATGTTTCTTTGATAGTTCTAAATAACCAATTAGTGAATAGTGTCAAAATTAAAACTTATGATATTTCAAAATAATTTCTATTTGATTAAATGATATAATTTTTTTAAAATAAAATATTTATCCAAATAGTTGGGATACATCATATCATTTCATGAATGACTCATTTATGGGTATTTTTACATTTTATAGTTATTATTTTAACCTTCAAATGTGTAAATTACTTTATAAAACTGTTAGAATTTAAAAAGATAAATAGAGGTTAAAAAAATACAGATTAAAAGTAAACCAATACAATTAAAAAAAATGGTTGGGAGGATATCATAACATGATTATCTTACCTTCCAAATAACACAGATCTATGTCATTTATAGTTTTAAATTAATTTTTATTAATTTAATATTTTATGGGTTTCAAAGTGTTTCCCACCCCTCTCCTATAAAAGGAACACATTCCTCTATATAATTTATACTTGAAAACCCATTTGGTTTTGACATGATTTGTAAAAAACCCTACTTATAATACCTCCCCACATTATTGATGCCATATTTTAGGCATAACACCCTCTTTAGAGGTGTTATGATGTTAAGAATGGTGATCATCTAAAGGAAATTTAGTGTTTTTATTTTAAGTGTTTCCATATTATGTCTTATTTAAATTATTCAAATATTTTTCATAAAACATGAAATTAAAACTATAGTATCCTCAATATAATGAGATTTTATTATCTAAATATAATCACCTCAATCCATCTCCATTTCCATTAAATGGTAATGGAGTTAATCTTTCGTACGTACGTGTGAATAATCACCTCCCCAAATAGATCTATTTTTTTCATAACCATCTCTCATGACTATTTATAATAATTTAATTAATGTTTATATATAATATTAATGACATATTATTCATTATAAGATAATAATATATCAATTATGTTCTTTCGTTCAATGTGCAAAAAAATGATAACGATGTTGGCGAATACGTGTAGACTATCACCTCCATGAAGCATTGTGACTCATTTTTATTAGTTATGTCAATTGTATGATATATATATAAAAGTATATTTAAATTATTAATATGATATTAACAATTTTATGATCATTCTGTAATGATTAAATAATACTGAACTTCTTTCCATTATGATTAATGGAAAATGGAAAACGTCACTCATGTGTACATACGACCTACCATCTCTATGATTATAACATTTTTTATTTTTCCTAACCATGCTTAATAGATTGATATAAAAGTAAAATTTATTTATAAAAATAAAAATAATTTCATTAATATTATTCTAAAGATTAATGGATATATGACCACATGGACTATTGACATCATACCATGTTCATTTTCGACTCAAGTAACGAATATTGACAAAACATCCAACATGAACACAAATAATAAACTAATTATTATAACATGGAAATTAATGATATAAAAGGAATAATAAAATTTAAAACGTTCTTAAACAAGTATAAATTAAACTAAGTTTATTATTCAGTATGAAAAAGGAATATACGCGGTGAATTGAACTCAAGGTAAGGGACTTCATATTATTCTCCTTCCATTGAATATTTTCTTGATAATATGTACCTTTATTCTTTTTTAAGGTGTATATACAACAACTATGACATTTTATATCATTATTATATCTATAGTAATGTTATTTAATATTTTTTTAATATATAAATTAATTGAGATTAATATTTTAATGTTTAATGTGGTATGGGACACCTTGATTGTTTAAAAATTTAATTATGAGATATTTTTATTCATTATATTAATTAAAATATTTATTATATGGATATAAAATGATTTTAAATAGAATTTTTATATATTTTTAATTTAATTAAATGTTTTTGAAAATTTATTGTTTGGCATGTTTTATATGGATTATTTTGAAAAATGACAAAATCAATGATCATTTTAACGTATACAACGACAAAAACATCTCTGTCGTCGAGACCATTATTTGATATTTTTCTCCCCCTACAAACCTTAATGTTTTTTAAAAAAAGTAAGAAATTATTTCCTTTTATGATTAAATTTGTATTGAAATTTTTTTTGATAATGGGATTAATATTTTAATATCATGACATAATTTCTTTTGATTGCAAAGGAAATTGTGTGAGGGAAATGTAGATAATTGTAATATTTTATATGTTATGATTGTATAATGGTATATAGTTGTTTGAAGGGTTGTTACAAGATAAACAGAATATGGGTGCTTCCACGATAATCCAAGGATGAGTGGTTATGTTATAACCTCTATTGCATTTGGTTTGGTAGTCAGTCATGTGGCTATTCTATTTGTAAAAGTGACATGTATGGAAGTCGACCACAAGGTTATTATATTTAAGTGAAATTATGTCCCAAGTAACCTTTATATGTTATATATGATTTGTTTGGGTTTTATATTATTCTCTGGATTAAAAAAATGGTAATAAATGAGGTTATATTGAAGTTAGATTATTCACTACTCCATAGAGGGGAAAAGTATTACTTTATGATAATGTTTTCTTGGATTACATGTTTTCTAAAGAATAATAGTTTTCCTTATTTATGTATCCTTTACTAAGATTTTTATGCTCATCCAACATTTTAAAATATTTTTCATAGGTCTATATATTTCTAAGGATAGATAAGATGTCACGATGAAGGAATTTAGGATGTGTCTCAAAATCATGTTTTATTTTAAAAAGGTTTCATTTGGTAGAAAAAGTGGTTACTGGGTGTAACTTTCCACATGTAATGTATGGCTCAACATTGTAATATTTTTTCCTGATTCTCTAAAACTATAAAAGTAAATGATCCTATAATGTAAATTCTAGATCAAGACCAGTATACTAAGTTATTTTTATGGTAGGGGCCTTATAGTTGGTGTTAGAGGTCTATTTAGATAACTTTAGAAGATATAGTGTTATTCAAGAAAAAGTGACAAGTTGTATATAGCCACAATGGTTAGAATATTATAAACAATTATAGTTATTTTAGATAAATTAAATGAGTTTGAGAAAACATAAATATGAATATCTTAGTGTTTACCATCCTCATAAGATTTTATATGATATTTTTTGATTTATTTACTCACACTAACCATTTTTGTTTTTGTAAATGACTGAATCTAGCAAGCACCAAAGTAATAAAGGATATGAAGAAAGACATGTTGGTTCTCTAAATAAGAATGAAAATGAAATGGGAGATTCAATGAGAACACGAACTGTTATTCTAAACTAACTACCAGGAGTACTGATTAACTTCTAAAACCTAAGTGATTTTTTTGATGCATCATATACAATATAAATGAATCGTTTTAGAAGTTTAGGTAATAATGACAACAAAGGTTTGCATATTCAATGAAATATGTGTCAAGGATGTATAAAAAAGAAACATGGATATATTTTTAAAGGGATGAGAATATGTTATAGATGTGGTAATTAAGGTTATAAATCAAAATGTTGTTAAGGAAAATGGAAGTGTCCAGTTGACTCTAGGAGAAGGAAAGTGGTTCTCCCTAAGTTATTAGTAGAATGATTTAAATGTGGTGAGTTTGGCAATTATGAAAATAGATTCCATATGAAGATGTTTTGGTAATGAGATCATCATGACCATAAAAATATATGTTTGTTAATACTTAATTCCATCCCAATTGAATATAAGGAGACTGAAAATGACATATGAAAGGTATGGATTATATCTTGAATCATGTTTTGACATTATTGAATCCTAGTACATGATGCATTTTTTTTTTGTATGAAATAAGTATTAAGGAATAAGAATAAAAATCATGGCTATGGTGTCGTGAAGAATTATGGATAGTTAACATGTTTACATTTTAGAAATTCAAGAGTTATGTTAGATATATAGATGATGAGATATTTAAAATTATTAATGCTCTTTTGATACTGGGATTACATTGGAAGTATTTTTTTAATTATTGTAACCCTAATGTAGGTTATGTGAAAAATTTATTCATGTAATAAATATATTTTCTTGTATAGGCATAATTATAATCATATAAATAACAATTAATGTTTATATGATCTTTGATTTTGAGATAATTATGTGGTATTAAATTTTAGGAGTAAAAACGAATGGCATGAGATAAACATTGAGTTTAAGATATGTTAGGTTTTTTTCGTATTTTATAAAATTTTAGGAATGTTATATGAATTGTATAATATTTTCTGAAAAAATTACAATCAGATGGATGGGTGACATGCTATCGTGTCAAACAAGGTTGTGAGAATCGAACCCACAACCAATCGGCTAAAAGGGTGCATTACCAACCACTGTCCTACATGTAGTCCCTCGTACAGATGAATTTTCCCTTTTAGTTAATAATTTTCATATAATAAGAATATTTTTATTTTGGGAACATTTATTTTATCAAAACTATATCATCGATAATGGAAAATGATTTGGGGATTATGTAAAAATTGTTATTTTGGATGACGTTCACTATTTTGGGAACTTTATATGATCAAGCTAAATAGAATACTATGGTATATTATTTTTTATTTAATGGTTGGATTATATTTTTGAATAGAATATGATATTATTACGGACTTATGGTGATTCAGGTTATTTATGGAAATAATTAGTAAATATTGGAGATTAGGTGATTTAGGGAAATTACTTTTTGTTATGAGACTTAAAGAGAAATTGATGTTATTTGGAGATAAATGTTAGAATTTATCTATGTAGACTACGTGATTATGTCCTTATTATTTTTGGGTTTTACTATTAAGGAAATTAATTTGTTGAATGGTCTATGCTGAACATTACGGGTCACTATTGAATTTTTGGATATTAAAATTAGTTTTTCATCATACTATGGTTTATTAATTTTAGAGAATTATGTTACCTTGTACTATCTATTTTTGTTTTTTAATGATTAAAAATAAGATAAATATATATTTAGTTGTTTTTTCATTATATGATTCTCTATATGGTTATTATAATTCTTCAAGCATGAAAAAAATCATCTTTAAAACTCATCGTTTTGAGAAATGTATGATTTTATGGTACAAATTCACGAAAGGATGAAACTACACTTCTCATGTAAGTATAATTGTTTATGTTCTTATTCAAGGATTTAAATGAATTAAACAACTCTATGAAAATGATATTAGGACAAAAATGTTATCTTTTTACATTTCATTCTAAGAAATAAACGACCTTTTAACGGATCAAAAATTTATAGTCTTTTGATTGTTAACTTTCTCCAAACCATGTTCTCTATCACCCTCAATCAGAATATGATAGTTAGTTTTTTTCTATGATATCCATGTTTCCTTATATGGAACCCTAGAATATGACATCTCAGGGGAACTTATTACATCACTTTCATTCTTTAAATGTGGAGGTTATATTGACTCTTTTTTAATGTGGGATTTAAATGATGTAATTTTTAAAAGTGAAACCGTAGTTACCGTGCAAAAATTTAAAATTTAGAGTATTTCCAAAAGGGGGGAGGATGTAACATCAGTAATTTTAATAAGGAAAAAAATACATTCAATATTGTACATGATACGCCACACCGAGCTTAAACAAACAACTAAATATTATTATTTAAATGTTACTAATATACCCTAGATGTTACAATGTCGGAAATAAACAATATAAACTTTATTATGATACTATAGTTTAAAAAAGGATATTTTTTGTGAATAATTAATTATAAATTAATGTAGAACATTTTTTAAAATAAAAGGAAATGTTTTAATAAAAATCTATTTAAATGTAAATAAGTGTGTCCTATAAAAATAAATTAATAAATAAACATTATTGAATTATATTTATGAAAAAAATATATTTAATATATTCAACCTAATTCTTAAAACATATCATATGTGTTTTCTGGATGTTAAATAAGAATAAATTAAATTTTACGGATAAAAGGAATATTTTCTTAAAAATGAAGTTTTATTGTATTTTGATGGAGAATCCATTTTAAATATAGTTATTGACACATTTATAAGTTATATTTGAGAAAATAAACTTATTATTTAGAACTGGGACATCAAAATTAACTTTTTATGACTTTTTTTATTTTTCATATAAAAATCATGTTTTAATGAATACAGAAAATCACTGTGTTTTAATTCAAAAATTCTTCTTTGTATAGTATATTCTTATTGTTTGAGTATCATTTTAATTGTTTTTAAAGTATATTTATTTTATTTTTTATCATTTAATCTAATATAGGTCATTGTAATCAGTTTTTAAATTGAAATTGGATATAAAAACTTCGTAAACTTTTGGACACTTTTACTTTAAAAACATGTGTCCTCTATCCACCAATGAGATTAATTTTATATTACTTTTACTCACATATATAAATTGAATATTGAAAAATATACATACATGGTTTTATTAATTATGAAAAATTTTATATAATAAGATCAAGTTAATATATTGTGAATAGTAACTATAGTATTTTATTTACCACAGTTATGGGTAAATCAAGAAATAAAAGGTAGAAATAAAATTTTAATATTCTGAAACTACCCTAAAAATTGTTATAATTTCATTGGATGAGTTATTTTTGACTATTAAAATACATGGGCCAAATTTTTTTCAATTGTAAGCCATTTGGGTGTTAGTATGACATTTATAGAATTTTATATAAAGAATGTCCAAGGGGTTATAAAAATGTATCTTATTACATAAATAATTTTAATATGGGGCCATATAAGAGTCATCTTAGACTATAAATAGTTCTTAGAAAGATAAAAATATTACCAACATAATTTTAATTTATTTTTTTGTTTTATTAAATAAATATTTAAATTAAAGTGTGAAATAATGATGATGCATAAATTTATTTATTAAAAGAAGAATAAAATAATTAGTAGTAATAATTTTAAAATAAATCTAATTTTAAATTTTTTATGGAATAAATAAATTTTTTGCAATATTTTTACATTTTAGGGATGACTTAATGTAATTTTTTTCAAACAAATCATGTTGATATGATATTTCTAAAATTTCAAATAGTAAATAGTATCAAAATTGTCAATTATGAGATAATAAAATAATTGATAATTTATTAAATGATATAAAATTTTTAAAAATACAATATTAAACAAAATAATTTTTATAAGGAACATAATATTATTAATGACTCATTTATGGGTAGTTTTTCATGCTGTGGTAATTATTATAACCATTAAAGTGTGTATTACTTTTTAAAAATGGTTTGAATTTAAAAGGTTAAATAAGGTTTAAAACAGAATGATAATGTTTAAAATAAAATCTTTACATGTAAAAAAATTATTGATTAGGAGTATTTATAACCATCCATATATTATATTATAACTATAATAAATTGGAGTCCTTTTTAGTAAAAAATTATTATTTATTAGTTTAATATATTAAGGGTTTCTAAGGGTTCCCCTCCCCTCTCCTATAAAAAGAAACTCATTTAACTATATAAATAACAGTTAAAAAACCATTTGGTTCACCCAATCTCTACCCAAAACCATTAATATAATAACTACCCAAAATCTTGAAGCCTTATTTTAGGCATAAAATGCTTAATACAGGTGGTATGGTGTTAAGAAAGGTGATCATCCGAAGGAATGGTAATGTTTTTATATAAGAGTTTCCATTTTATGTCTTCTTCCACATCCTTAAAATCTTCTTCATCCAAGATGAAATAATAAATCCAATATCTTCAACATAACTAGATATTATTATGTTAATATCAACCCCTAAATATATCTACATTTATATTAAATAAAAAAGGAATTAATCATTGTTGCGCATGTGTCAACTATGACCTCCACGAACCGATCAAATTCATTTTTCATAACTATCTCTCAAGATTATTTATAATAATATAATTAAAATTAATATGTTATATTAATTACATATTAATAATTATAATAAAATAATATGTCAATTATGTTCTTACTCTCAATGTGCATAAAAATGATAACGTAATTTTTTTGTACCTGTGAACTATCACCACCATGAAGCGATGTGACTCTTTTTTTTCATGACATATGGTTAATGATATATATAATTATATTTCAAATTATTAATATGATATTAATGATTTTATTATCATTATGTAAAGATAAATTAATACTTACCTTCTTTCCATAACGATCAATGAAAAATGGAAAATGTTACCCATTCGTACGTACGACCTACCGTCTCCAGGATTATAATATTGTTCATTTTTCATAACCATAATATTAATTTGATTTAAAAGTATAATTTATGTATAAAAATAATAATAATTTATGATATTAATCTTTATTTGATGGAATTAAGACCATATGGACTATTGACATCATACCCTATTCATTTTCGACTGAAGTACCGAATATCGACAAAATGTATGACATGAACTTAAATAATAAACTAATTATTATAACATATTAATTAATGATATAAATGGAATATTAAACATTAAAAGGTTATTATTTAAGTATAAATTAACCTAAGATTATTATTTAGTTAGAACATGGAACATACATGGCGAATCGAACTCATGGTAAGGGACTTCAACTCAATCTTCATTCATTGAGGAATTTCTTTATAATATGCACATTTATTCCATAATAAGGTGTATATACAGACACTATGACATTATATTTCCATATTTTATATATAATAATGTTATTTAATGTTTCTATAAATGTATTAATTCATGGATATTATGATTTAAAAGTTTAAAGTGGTGTGGCACACCTAGAACTTTTGAAGATTTATTATAAAATATTTTTTTATGATATTAATTTACATATTTTTATATGGATATGAAAGGATATTAAAAGAAATTTTTGATATATTTTTAATTTTATTCAATGATTTAAAAATGGATTATTTTTACATGTTTTATAATGAATGTTTTGAAAATGTTAAACCGAATGTTCTTTTTAATATGTACGATGACTACAACTACTCTACTGATGTGACCATTTTTTGATATTTAGATTCCTATAGAAGCCATAATTATTTGGGAAAAAAATAATCACTTATTCCCTTTTATGTGTAATTTGGTACGCAAAATGGTTTTGAGAATGGAATGATTATTTCAATATCATGAAATTATTTCTATGGATTTCAAATAAAATTTTATGTTTGAAATGTTGATAATTTTAATATTTTATGTGTTATGATTGTATAATGGTACTTGAAAATTTGATGGGTGGATACGTCATAAACCAAAGATGGGGGGTTCCAGGATAAACCATGTATGGTTGGTTATGTTATAACCTCCAATGCATTGTGTTTGGAAGTCGATCATTTAGTTATTCTATTTATCAGAGTGACATATAGGGAAGTCATTTACATAGTTATTCCATTTAAGTATGATTATGTCCCAAGTTACCTTTTTATGTTATATGTAATTTATTTGGGTTATATGGTAATCTTTTTATTTCAAAAAATGTATGAAATGAGCTTATATTCAGGGAAGAGTATTCACTTCTCCTTAGAGGTGAATAGTATTACTCTATGATAAAGTATTAATGGATTACATGTTTTCATAAAACTAATAGTATTATTTTATTATTTATCCCTTACTGATAATTTTATGTTCATCCAAAGTTTTAATATGTATTTCACTGGTCTTATGATTTGATAAGGAAGAAATAATATTTCATGATGAAATAATTGAGGATGTGTCTCGAAATCATGTTTAATTTTAAAAGGGTTTTCATCAGTGGAAAAAGTGGAAATTGACTATAATTGTACTCATGTAATCTATGGGTCCACATTTTAAGAGTTTTTACTAATTCTCTAAGACTCTAAACTGAAAATATCCTCTAATGTTAATTATAGTTCAAAAACACTGAAATAAGTTATGTTTAATGATAATCCCATATAAGTATAAATAAATTTTTAGTTTAAATTATTTTTTATGGTTTAATGTTAATATCCATTGAGTTCATGAGGGTATCAGGTTTGTACAAGGCTTGTTCTGAGCCTGAAACCTAACAATTTGAGGAAAATAGCTGGGTTGTATGGTTATTAGTAACCACGAAACCCATTCCAAATGGTTTGATGACCTTGTAGGGGGCTAGACTGTGGGGTGCTACAGGTCATAAGGTTTGGAGGAAACTATTTGGATGGAGATGCATACCAGTGTGGGGAACCTATAGTTTTTAGAAGAAAACATGAATAGTGTGAGAATGGGTAGTCAAACCCTATGCAATGACCATGTGGGTTCCCCCTTAGCAAATTTGTAGACTCCCGGTTTGAGCACGGTTTGGGGAATCATGTAGCCAAAACATGTATCCCAAGAATATTTTGGGGAAGTTTCAATTTTTCATAAAAATATATTCCGCATATTTTATATTTCATTCTCCTCCTTCATTAAGTATATGCACCATTGTAGATCTTTTGAAAGAAAAATTGTAGTATTTTATAATGTTCCATCATCCGAGATCGGAATTGAGAACAATTCATCTCATTGGATTTGGATATGTGAGTACTGAATTAATTTTCTGAATTTTTTGTTTTCTAGGGTTTTAGATGTGATATTTAGGTGAAATAAAAAATTCCAATTTTTCATGTTATTTGTTCGTTCTTAACTTTTATTATGATCTTTGTTGAATGAGATGCTGATACAGGATGATCACTCTTCTATAGACATATGGTAGGTGGTCAATAATTTTCTGGAATACTTTGGTTCTTTATTATTCTAGTTGTCATTGTACCACTTGATGAACAATCTAGAGTGGCCTGAGAATTAACTTGAATAATTGAATAAATTAAAATAAAACTTTTTATATATTCCCTATATTTTCCTTGATAATTATAAGAGTTTAGTTCCCCAAACAATGTCATCTATGTAGTGTTCCCTTGATATATTATTTTTTAAAACCCCCGAGAGGTATGTTTTTTCTTTCTTAGTTAGAGGAAGCCACTATTAAAATTATTTGAGTTGAATTTTTTGAATAGAAGGTGTTATTTATCATTTATATGTAATACTTATTGTGGAATTATTAATTATTTAATTGTGACTTTTTATATTGCTGGGTAAACTCTTGGATTGACTGCATAATGTGAATTTTTATATGAGTGGGTAATATAATGGAATTTAATGGTATGAATTGATAAATAGAATTTCTGGTGAATTATAACATTCAATTCCTTGGATGTTATTCCGAATATATCAATATAGGTAGTGGATTACTTGGATGAGATCTCTCTTTGGGTCTTGATTACATGGTATTACTTGGTTATTTCTACCCCATGGATATGGTTTATATTGGATCATAATGGATATGGTCGGTAGAAATTATCCTTGGACCACAATTCAATCCTAACCTAGTTTCCATCAAGATTTTATCGAGACTCGATGAGGATGAATTGATTCGCAATAACTTAGATACAACCAGGTAGGATTTGAAATATAGTATATATTGAATGAACTTGGTAAATTTGACATGGTTGATTATAGGCCTCAACTTTCAATTTTATGACACTTCTGTTTATACTGGTTATCCATGTTTTAAATGATGTATTGGTTGTATACCAATTTCCTAGGTGGTATGATATACATTGTATACTACATAGATGTGGTGTTTACTTCTTTTAGTTTTATTTATTCCAGGTTATAAGAGCATTACAATTATTTTGTATGGAGCCTTGTATGGATTAATTGAATCACATAAAACTTTAATTCTTCTATGGGAATTACACATGTATTACTATAATATCTATTATATACCTTGAAATTTCATTAGCTTGTGTTTCATATCCAAGACTTGTTATAGATATTTGGGTTGTTACCAACATGGATTGTATATTTCACCCCATTCGGGATGTCATTGGGTTTCTAAGAAAACTATTTGCATACAGGTAGGTACTGAGGAAAGAACCCATAGTGAATTTGTAGTTTTTTTCATGCTTTAGAGAACAACGGAATGAGATCAGGATGAGGCTTGTGATTATTGTTGGGATCACATATTTTTCTATTGTTGGTATTTTGTTTCATGTATTGAACTAATTTTATACATAATTATTTTTGGAATCTTATTAGACAGATGAAATGATCATCATTTTATATGAGGTTCCTTCTAGCATAGTTTATATACTCCTATATTGGTTATTATATGTTTTCTAACTATTAATCTTCTTTTATTGACTATTATTGATATATTACTATGAAACTCTCTAGTAATGTGGTCATAGTATCCCAAATGACACACCCTAGAACCTTTGTGCTAGTCATAAGACTCTAGTGTTTCGTAATATTTGTCTGAATCCATGTAGCCAACTATGATCGCGGAACTGTTAAGTGTCATCCGGGTTCGAGACGTTACGTAAATAATCATCTTCCATGTTTTCATGTGTTAACCAAGTCACCACAATTTCCATCCATATCTACATTAGATCTATTCTAAAAGGGTGATTAATGATGTTGGAAATGATCATGAAGTTTCCGTATGGTTGGATTACAAGTTACACAACATCGTCATGGAATCGAGAGAATATGATACTAAGAATGTATAAGACATCATGTGAAAATAATACTTGAAATCTACAAGACATCATGAGAACATGCTGTGTAGAATCCCCTAGGCATAATGTGAACCTACTTGTTAGAATACACAGGGGATCGAGTGAACATATTACATGTAACCCACTAAGAATATAATGAAAATTTTACATAATAATCAGCAGGATTCACGATTCACTTATCTTGTGTTTAGGTCTTTTAATATCATCATCGCATGTCATGAGTACACCCCCACTAGTGGATTATCATATCATGATGGTACACCAATTATTGTACCAAAGAGATAACTCCATATCCAAGAAAGGACTTATGAAATAATAGTTCATAAAAAGTAAGAGTATAGAATGGAATCATAAGAATCAGTAGAAACCTGAACATAAATGTGACCAACATCAATAATGAAAATAAACTATATATGATTACTCATAGAATCAAGTATCATAAACATGTCTCATGGGTTACACACACCCATACACACAAGTAATCATTACCAAGAAAAGTGAACAAACAAATAAAATATAAGAATCATACCAGGAAGAAAGGTGTATAAAAGATACACAAATAATTAGGTGAGTCATGCATGATGGACATAGACAAAACATTAAAATGTTTTATAAAAGATAAATTCCTAAATCTTTTCACACACCCACAAAAAAAATTCTAGCACAGAAAGTATTCCTTCTCTTGTTGTGGATAATCCATGAATCAGTTTTAAAAAAATATACTAGAGGATAATCCATGTCAAAAAGGGTGTTTTAAGAATTATAAAACTCAAAAATTCCTTCAACTGATTTAGATATGATATTTTTCAAAGGAGAGCTTTCCTATTACTTTGATCCATATTTGATTCAAGAATAGATTGTGAATTCCTAAAAAATTATAAAAGTTATGCATGGTCATTGTCAATAAACCTAAATCCACCAACAAATCATCATCATAAAAGTGATCCAATAAGATATTTGAGAAGAATATAGTGTTAATGTGATTCATCTACAATTAATTACTCAGAAATGTCAACCATTAATGAGAGTTCAAGCTATGGTTATGGGTATTTCATTTTTATGGGGAATCCTCTACCATTATAAATAGTAATTATCAATGGATTCAATCACAATCATCAATTAACAGTCTTAAATCATCTATAGACTATTATCAATAGATACATACCCATATAAGATCAATAATAAATGGTATATATCAATTTAATAAATTGGAGTTATCAACTATCTAGATCAATCATTGATTTAGGTTGAAGGGAATAATGAATCATTATATCATCATATATACCGAAACCCTATCATATATTCATGGAAATTTCTCAAGAAGAAGGAGGACATTGCTTTACCACTAGAGATAATATACTATTCTAGAATAACCAGGTTGATCCAACCATGATAACCAATGATTGATGAATGAGAGGGGCCAAGAGTTAAGGGAAGAGGTCTCAAATATGAAATAGGGTGACTAGGGCTGATTGTTTTTTAAATAATGTAAAAATGAGTGCAATTTTAAAATAAGTAGGTTTAATATATAAACCCAAGAAAAAAATTAATAATACATTGATATATGGTATAATTATTATATCCAAAAAATGTCTCAAAACCGTAGTACATAATAGATTAGTGTCTTGGAGGCCTGAAATATAAATACACTTATTTCACATAATAAAAAATATCCCCATAAAATAAATCCATTTTTAGATATTATATTTGAAAAAATCCTCTTCAAATACAAGGGACATAAAAATATCAATGGGGTGATGTAAAATGATCAATAATTGATAGAGTATAAAATACCATAATGGTATGTTCTTAAACTTTTATAAAATCATAAATATGTAAAATCATCTAATTTAAAATAACATAAAATAATGAGAGTTATCCCTAAGAATGAAATATACACATAACATCACAAATGATAATACATTTACTATGGATTGAGAAAAATCAAAAATGAACCACACAAAATGGTCCATATAATGTCGTAATGACACTGGATTAATTAGAAACAAGGGATTTTTTTATCTTTGTGAACACGGATCCATGCCTATTACATCACTCAAAAAATTGTTGTTAGAGATAAATTCTATCAAACTCACACTTTTAGAACCTAGTAACTTACTAACACATTCACTAAAAAATTCAATCTCATGAGATATAAACTTTTACCTAATTCATTTTAGGTATATATTGGTAACAAAAAATCTCTTTATCCATAATTTTGTGTTCTACTTACAAAAAATCATCCCATCATAAGATAACCCATAGAAATAAAAATGGGTTTCATGAAATTTCTAAATATTTAGAAAATAATCCTACAGTAATACAATAGGTTTCATATAATATCCAAATTAAATCATTCCATAATCATAAGCAACCCATGAAATAATTTGAGTTTCATAAATTATCAAAATCATGTCATAAATTAAATTTCTTGATACTGAATACTTGAGCACCCAAAATAATCACATAATAAATGAATATAATAGGGTGAAATAGGGAACAAAACTCTACTTAAGGTAGATATATTTTTATGTTAATTGAAATAAATTCACAAAATATCCCTTTGAACCAAAATTGTATTTATCATTGTAAAAATTATATTTATGACTCGATTTTCAAAAGTCTCTATTTTTCTTAAGAAAAAAGAAAATGAAAATTTTATTTGAAATTTAATTGGTTTAAATAAATGTATCCATTTAGTTAAATAAATTTCAAAATTTAAAATGGATGGTTTGGAAAAAACTATGTTTAGATAAATTGATTTATAACGAGGATAAATGAGTTTAAGTTATTAAATCCCTTACCTTTATCCTTGATTCCTAAGAAACTACTTTAAACTCATGTATCATAAATATAAACATCATAATTTCCCATTTCATAACTTTATTCATATTAATTTTTATTATTAATATTCATTAATAAAAACTCTATTCATTTATTAGATTATCGTAATCTGTTTTCAACATTAAGTGTTAATAATGTGGGCCATTTAGAATTTGGTTAATAAAGGTGGTGTTGGTCTATATTTTTAGCCCAAATATAATAATTCCCCAACCATATATAGTATTATAATTTATTCTTTATAAATAATTACAATGTTATAATACCATTACATGAGAGTTTTAGTTGTTTTTTATGAAAACAAGAATGATAATGAACTAGTTTTGGGTTATTTACTGATATTTACATATTACCTTAAAATTATTATTATTTTTTATACCAAAAAATGAATATTAATTATACATATCAATTATATATATCATATAAACTCATCCAATATATACTAAAACCATCCACGTTTGGATGAGAAGGAAAAAACACATTTATTCATGGAGGTGATAGTCCGCACAATGCAAGATTAGCATTTTAGTTTCCTAAAAATGAGATAGATGATGGTATATACTAAATTTTATTTCCAAAATTATAAATAAATAATATCTATACATCAATACTATTATTTATATCATCCATGAGGTGTAGTGGTGAAAAATTAAAATAATTTTTACGTTGAGGTGGTAATCCGTACACACACACACTAACTATGATTCTTGTTAAGCATAATAGATTGAAGAGATTAAAGCATAAATATTTTAATAACATCTCAAGAAACTAATTATACTAGTTTTTTTATTATAATATGGTTATTTTGGTCATAGAAAAGTAATAATCAGATCAAAATGTTTCAAAAGATTTGACACCTATGTTGTCACCTTCGACATCCTCTTGATGGAGACCATAAATTTGAAGGAAATTGGTTGATTTTCACTGATAAGGGAATTAGTTAATATAAATGGATTAAATTAATGTAAATTTTAAAGGGATTGAGGAAATTTTAAAATGGGAGTGGATAATTGAATAACTAGAAGTGTTCATCTTTTATAATATAATAATAATGAACTTATGAAATACTCATCAACTTTTTAATTATTCCATGACATTATTAAAGGGTTAATGGATCAAAATATAAAAATGTGGAGTGTGGAAAAATATAAAATCTAAAATCATCTCAAATAATTATTTCAAAAAAATTATAAACATGTTTTTCCAATTTTACTATAGAAAAAAATTCTTATATTTTTTATGTTTTATCTTGGTAACTATTTTATAACCATGGTAAATAATTTTTTTAATGAAAAATAAAATAGACCTCATTACCAAAATTAAAAATTCTAATGTTAACTTATAATATTATCTTATCACATCAAATTTCTAAATGTTTGAAATGTGAATCTTAATTTTAACACACTTAATCACGTAAATTATTTTTTATAAAAATGATTTTGTTTATTTGTAATTATATAAATAAGATAATGTTATCATTATTAATAGATTTGATGAAATAAATTATTTTTTAATAAATATGATTAATGATATGTGGCTTCAATGAAATTCCAAAACCAAGACTCAACATTAAAATAAATCATTTAAAGAGAAGACATGAAATAGTTTTTATTAAACAATTTTTTTGTTCAATAAATTTTGGGCATAGTTTTTATAAGAACAATGAGTATACTAAAGTTCCTAATGTTATTAAGTAAATATACATTTTATAACATAAAACGTTTTTTAAAATGTCATGGATATTACCACATAGTGATAAAATCATAAAAATTATAATATTCACAAGAAATTATTTTTCAACTAAAAAATAAATAATTTGATAGATAATTCTAAAATATATCCTAAGTAAAGGTTTTTGAGAGGAGTTCAAAAATAATTTTATTATAAAATATTCATTTTATTATTTTTATATTTAGTTATTAAATGAAATTGAAATATAAATAAAATTTATTTATTGAGATTAACCTTTTTCAATACTAACTATTATTAATTATTATTTTTTTAAATATAATATATTTTTATAGTTTATTATCATAGTGTTTATTAAAAATATCTTAATAAAGTAAAAAAAATATGTTTTTGTACAATTATTTTTTATGTAGTGTGTGATGAATGGTATCAAACATGGTATTTATTTATGAGGGAAAATGTGTGTTGTTACATTCAACCAACTTAAAAGAATTTCATCCATGTGATTTTATTACAAGAAATAAAAAAAATTGAGGGTAATTTTCCCTCATCACATCCTTGGGTTCCCATGTTTCATCCTCAAGCTTATGATTTCTCTATATAAATTTAACTATATGATTGGTATTATTCCACAACACCATTTCTCTTTGATTAATGATTTATATAGGTTGTTTGTCCAAGGAGATGTCACGTTCTAGTTTCTTATCTTATGAGTATAGTATGCAGTATATGTACTTCCTCAAAAATTATACATATAATACAACATTAACTTAAGATATGTGAGGATGGGGAACTAATATATAATATATAAACATGAAAAGTTCAAGGATATTAAAATATTTGATGTGTCTAGTGCTTAGCTTCCCTTTCGTCCCAAATCTTATGTCCCATTTCTACGGTGATATTCAGAGAAATACCTTATCACTAACTTCAATATATATACCTTGTATGACCCTATTTTTTCATATGAGATACCATTACCTTTCCATTTAGTTTAATTTCCTTATTTTTTCCTTATGTGAATGCTTAAATTGGTTGTGGGTGTCTTGGAGGTGTTCAGGGCTTGTTCAATGGCCAAAACCATGTTTTGGGACGAAAATGACCTGGCAAATGGTTTGTGTATTGTTAGTCTAAACCGTGTGAGATGTATGAAACGTTGTAGGTTCTTAATAGATGGTTTTTCATGGTTACCACACGGTTAGTAATACTTTGTAGGGTAACCATACGAAGTGCACCTTCTAGGCAGTGAGGTGTGTACGGTTTTCGCAAAGTTTGGGAAAATGTGTGTGTATGTCGGGTGACCCAGCTGTGTTTTTTTTGAAATTTTAAATAAAAAAGATATTTTGATTTTCAAACCCAATTGGGGGTTCTCCTCCTTCACAAAGTAGCTCTATGGAGCTCTCCCTTTGGTACCTAACCTAGGTATTTAGCTCGAGTCTTCATACGACCACCATTTTGATAATCGATTGTCTCATTGAATCTAGAATGGTATGTCATAGATTATTTTTTAGTCATTATTGATACTTCAAAACAACTACGACCCTATTTAAATTTATGATCATATGCACTAATATCCAATTCTTCATATGTTCTTCATATTTCTTCCTAACCATGATGAATCAATACTGGATATTGGATGACCTATCTACTACCGAGGCGATATAGGTGGTGTATACTTTCTTTAGGATTTTATTTTGTGTTTTGCAGGCATTTGAACTTTATACCATCTATCAGACATTTCTTCTAGGTATCAATTTTGAGAAAGTTTCATTAGTAGCTATAGTTGAACCTAGTATGGTTGACTATCGGTTCCACATAGAAGTGTTGTCACCTATTTCACGTTTCGAGGTCACCTGAGGGGTGAGCCTTATGAAAATAACAAGTTTATACTTGTTTAGAACACCCAAGGGTTGCGTGCTTTTGATTTCTTAGTTAGTGTAATCTTTTATATGCCTTGATAGCTTGAGTATCTTGTTTAAGAGTTGTAAAACCTCCTTCATTAATGAATATCAAGTTATTCAATTCCAATTTTGATAGTTTTTTATTTTAAATGGATAATATGTGTGGGTATACCAATATATAAATGACTAATGTAATGTTTAAATGGATTATATTGGAGGGTAGGCTAGTCTTCTTGTTTTGATAAATGGTTGGCATGAGTGGGTATACTCATGGACTGTGTAGGATGATGTGAGTGGGAGTAATCACATGGAATGTTTGTTTAAATTGAATGTTTTAATGATTTGATATGGAACATGGTAGTGGGCACCATAGTTTGACTCTACCCCTAGGGTCTTGATTCTGTGGGATTCATCAGGCCTTGCTACCCCTTAGATTTGTATTGCTTAGGCTCGTGTAGGACTTGATATTTCCATGATCTTAGGACCCCAACCAGTGTCTAACCAATTTTTCACCAGGGACGCCCATGGGACTCGAAGGGATGCCTTGGACAAGCTCCTTAGATCTTGACCTCGATGCTCTATGTTTTTTACATGGATTACATGGCCTGGAGTCACCTTGGATCTGGCCCTTGTGATCTACTTTTCACAATACAGAGTGGCCAGTAAATATTTGGATTTATTATACCATGTAGCTATGGGACCTGTTACTTCTCTATACAGCGTTTTTATGGGTTACAGGATACAGATGGATGTATGTTGTGGCGCTATGACTAGCTAGTTTTCTTGGTAATAGCTTCCATGTTATCAACGGACTCTCTTTTAAAGGTATCCATGAAGGATTTTTGGTTTTTCTTACTACAGTAAACTTATTCCATGAGCATACACACTTACTTACTGGGTGTTTACACTTTCTATCAATTTTCTAAAATTATTGTTATAACTATACAGACCATGGTGGTTGCCTACTAGGATGATTATCTGACACCTTGTTTGGGAATTTTTAGGGACGCAAATAGATTATATGGTTGTAGTTGATGATAAGGGCAAGCACCCTAGTACAAGTCATTGATTGTGTCTTTGGAGTAGGGGAACAAAGGACCAAGTTGAGGCTTTCTATGATGGGATATCTTTTTGGTATTTTGTTCTTTTTGAGATAATTGTATTGAATTTTATTGTTATGTACTATTTCGACTGCTTTCTAGATACTTGTACCTTCAACATCATTTTGTATATGAGACACTTATGGTTATTGATTTGTATTCGTGTCTGGTCCTACTCTTAATTTTCTACTGAATATTTTTATTCTACTATTTATTGTATGTTTTACTCCAAATTTATTACTCTGGTAATGAGGGAATAGTCTCCCCACTAACTCACCTTGGACCTCATTTCTAATCGGCAGCCTCTGGCGTTTGAGGAGATGCACATGAGGCCATGTGACCAAACTAGATCGAGGCATGGATTTTGGTGACATCCAGGTCTGAGACGTTACAATGTGGTATCCGAGGATTTTATATTCTGGTTTGACTTAATGTTTGGTGACATTATACTGGGATAAGAATGAAATGGAGTTTGTTAATAAACTATGCTCGGGATTAGCTATCCCATGTATAGGGAAAAACCAAATTTCCTTGAATTGAGTTATGATATTCTAGACATTGACTATTACATAAAATTTGATTTCACCTTTTGGTGAAACAATTTATTTCCTATACTACTATTGATGAATTTTTGGGTTCTATTTTAGTTTCAACCTGATGAGATGAGGGTGTGACATCTGATGAATCATATATACATTTTTTAGAATCACATTCCATGCATTATTCCATGCCATCTATGATGCATTAGATATTTCATGCTATTGTAATAGTTGAGGTGATATTTGTGCCTACTATTGTGTTAGTTGGGTGAAGTATATAAAGGTGTGATGTTATCTTTCAATCCTTAAGGAGTATAGGCCCATATGAATTGGGAAATAATGCACTAGTAAAATGTAAATGTTGAATGAACTTATTACTTGTATTTTTTGAATGGGATCCATGTTTGGGGTCATAAGGTGTTATGGTCCCTCAAGGATTTAGAAATTGGTAAACCCATGGTGGAATTTCCTGAATAAATGAATGTGAAATGGAATGGGAAATGTGAACTGATGGATATAAACCTCACCTAGACCTGGATTTTGAGAGGGCAAGAGGAATAGTTTCAAGTGGTTCGTTGGCTATTCTTATACAGTTCTATATTTAGGAGTAGGTTGTGGGTTGGCTTGGTTTTAAGAGGTTTTTGACCTATTTTGTGTTTTTGGATTTATGCTCTGATGTTGTTACTTCCTAAGGCGAGCATTTGGAATTGTAGATACAAGCCACCACGATGACCTCTAGGGGTATGCCGTGATGGAGGTGATGAACGTACTTTGGAGATGGAGGTACATGGGCTACTGGTTGATCCTCCTATAGTTCTAGTTGTGTCCGCTGTGGATAATATAGAAATAGTTGATGAGGAACAGTTACATGAGGGTTTATTTCCATATTTTCAGATGATACATGAAGCATAGCAGCCATCCTAGACTATCGTTGAGCTAACATGAGTATTCCAGCTGTGGTATCCTCCTACAATTTTAGGGGGTAGTGGACCATTGGATATAGATTTTTGTATAGAGACCACATTAGATATTTTTTATCATCTCAAGTTGCCTTTGGGGAGGAGGGTCATGCTCATGACTTACATGTTACGTGGAGTGGAAAAAAACTAGTGCAACATCTTGAACCAGGTTGGTGGGTTGTGGAATATGGGTTGGGATAAATTCCAAACTTGTTCTATGACTACTTTTACCCTACAACTCTACGACCATGGTGGGATAGTGAGTTCATGCGTCTGGAGAAATTCATAATGACAGTTATGGAATAGTCGTCATGATTTTCAGAGATGCAGTGTTTTGCGCCGATGTATCTTACAGATTAGCTGTAGAGGGAGAGATGCTTCGTGGAAAATCATAGACATGCTATTAGATATCAGTTTAACATGTTTAGGTTGCCTTATATCACTGATATAGTGAATCAAGCACTAATTATAGAGCGTAACCTGATATAAGTTGGGGGTAAATAACATGGGAGTGTTGTTTCTCTCCTCATTGGATCTATGTCTACTGGTAGGAAGTGCCGTTTTGAGGCTTCCTATGACATGAGTGCTACTCAGGTTGTGGGTGCATGAAGCATGGTATATTTACATCTATGTGGTAGGTTATTCCATGTGAAAAATTAGTGTGATTACATCCTCGTTGAGTGTTGATCTTGAGACAGGATGGGGAACATGAAACCATTTTGTAGGACATTCTCCTCAACTGTGAGTGGTAGGGGGTCATCTCTGACATCAGGTTGAGGAGAAGGTTCATCAACTCCACATCAAGCTGGGAGATGAAGCAGTGCATGACAGTATATCCAGGAATTTGTGGTTGTGTTTGTGGTAGTTAGACACTGATTTATTAGAGACCGCTAGGCAGATCAGCTCAGGGTAGCCATGCCTAGTCAAAGGGATGTGGTACAGGATAGACTTATGCAGTGCAATATACCCAATATGAGAAGGATCCCAGACCATCTACATTGAGAGTTTCAATCATTATAGATTCAAATATTATGTCTGCTCTTTTTTCTCTAGGTTTCTCTCATAGTTTTATCTCTGAACGAGTGGTAAAAAGCCTTGGTCTTGTAGTTTTTTCTTTATGAGGGTGTTTTGACGCTAGAAACACAATTGGGAGTTATAAAGGGTGACATGTGAAAGTGTATGGTGTGTCCCTTTGAGGTAGGAGGGTGTCACTTCTTCGAGAATATTTATTTCTTGAGATGACGAGCTTTGACGTCATTCTTAGAATGGACTATCTCATAGATTATCAAGCATACGATGATTGCTTTCTCTATTGGGTGACTTTCGCATCACCAGAGGGTGAAGTGTTTATTCACCGGGGTGAATGGGATGTACAGGTGAGTAGGTATAAACCTGAGCAGCATTGGTTGGTTGGGATGACAACCCATATTGAAGGTTTCGCATCACCAGAGGGTGAAGTGTTTATTCCCTCCAGTGGTTGAGTTTGTTAGAGACCAATTTCTTGACAATTTTTCTAGTTTACCTACTGATAGACAGGTGGATTTCATCATTGAACTAGTTCCATGAGATGGATGGATATCTATTCCTCTGTACAGGATGGCTACAATGGATTTGTATGGGAAAAAATGCAACTAGAGTATTTGGAGGAAAATTGGTTTATCAGAACCAATATTTTTTCGTGGGGTTCTCCAGTCCTTTTTGTGAAAAAGGTGGACAGAACACTCTTACTATTCATAGATTATCAGAAACTAAATCATCTAACTGTTTAAAACTGATATCCATTTCCATGGATAGATGACATGTATGATCACCTTCATGGAGCTCAATTGTTATAAAAGATCAAATAGAGTTCATAATATCACTAGGTTCATGTTCGACCAGTAGACATGCCTCGTACAACCTTTCATTGCATGTATGTGTTATACGAGTGCCTAGTTGTGCCATTTGGTATCAAAAAAATACCTGTAGATTTCATGGATTTAATGAACCAACTGTTTAATCCTTACATGGATTCTTATCTAGTGGTTATAGTGGATGATATCTTGGTATATTATCACAATCAAAGAAACCATGCCAACCATCTTAAGATAATTTTTGAATAAATTGATAGTGAATCAGTTATATGATAAGTTGGAAATGTACCACTTTTAGATGTATTAGATTCACTTCCTGGGTCACATCATCTTGGAGACAGGAGTATTAGTGGACCCAAAGAAGGTGAGAGTAGTAGTTTTCTGGGAACTGCCCAAGAATGATTTTTAAATATGGAGATTCTTGGGTGTAGCTTGCTACTATAGGAGTTTTATACAAGACATATCATGCTTAGAAATTTTTTTGGTGTGATTGACTTGTAACACCCAGAGCTTCCACGGTACGCTTCTCTTTGAATAATACAGTAGCGTGTGTTTTACGCAACTTCGAGTTCTAACAGACACTACAACCAATCAAACTAGCTGTTATGAATTGTAATACCCACTTTTTGAAATTTTATAAATTTTATCTTTAAAAATGGACATCATTTTAGGATTCGGAATATCGAAATTAGCATAGGATTAATTTTTGGTATTTTTCTGAAAACATTCAATTTTTGATGAATAGTGAAAAAACACTGAGTTATAATTTAAATCTGAATTTTTATTTAAATAATTAATTGTTTTATTTAAATTTAATTAAGGCCAAAATAGATACATAATACCTATATATGCTCAATTTAGTTCATCGGAGTTAGTTTAGAATAATTATAAATATATAAAAAATTTATTGATCTTTTCACCGTCTTTTACCCACCTCCTAAGAGAATTTTCAAATTCACATAAAAATTAATTTTACTTCTTCTGAGAGTGGAATATCAAAATTCCGAGAGACACAGTTAATATCAAGGAGTAAAATGTGGCTCAATAAGATAAAAATAATTTTTTTGTAAATAGTAACTTTTTACTTGTATTTACCACGGTTAAAATTAAATAGGGTAATTAAGGGTAAAAATGATATTAATATTACCATAACACATGTCCTAATTATATTTTACAAGTGTATCTCAAGCAAAAAAAATACCTTAGGAATAAAATATTATCATTTAGGTCCACTTGGATTAGATTATGACATTTATTATTATTTAATTCAAACAGAGTTAAAAGAGTTAAAATGAAAGTTTAATAACTAAAACAATTTTAATATAGGGGTATACATAAGATAAATTAGATTATAAATATTCATTAGAAAGATCAAAAATATTTCCTACATAATTGGATTTTATTTATAATTTTTAGACATAAAAAAAATTAATTTATTTATGGCATAATGTTGATGCTGTAATTACCTAATTAATGAAATATTAAAATAATTGGTAATATAAATACCCAAATAAATAAAATATGAGACTTTTTATGAATTAAACTAATTTTATAGGTTAATATGACATGTAATTATTGATTTAATTATGATTTTTCTATGTAATCATGTTGTTATGATTTTCAGAAAAATCAAATACCAAATAGTGTCAAAATTGACATAAAAGAGTTTTTAAAACAAATATTATATAATCAATTGATATTCAATTCTTAAAAATCTAAGGTCCTTCCATGTGACTTATATAATTATATTTGTATCATTAATGAACAACTTGGGGTTCTCTTGGATGTATATTGTATGTTTATTAACCATATAATATAAAAATACAAAGAGACTTGGTAGATGTCAAACTATTTTACTAAGAGTTAAATATAAATGATAAAGTTAATATATGACCCAAACCTATCTAAAATCTATTGGTTGAAAGGATTTAGACCCATACACACCTTAAACTCTAAATAATCCACTTTTTATCCATTATAAACCGAATATGAATTTATTATAAAATAATATTTCTATCTTTTCCAAAGGTGCCCCTCACCCCTCTTATAAAAGGTAACTCCACATTCTCTCTAATTAACACATTAAAAGCCTTTTGGCTCGACCAACCCCTGCCCAAATATTCTCTCAACTTCCCTCACTTCAACCTAGAGGCCTTAGTTTGATCAGAAAGCCAACCTATGGGTCCCTTTTGATCAAATCAAAAGGAAGAACCCGAAGAAGAGGTAATGTTTTCACCACCCTCTTTCAAGTTCCTTTCTTCTCCAACTTCATATTTCTTTGTTATTTCCATTCTAAAATAATAACTCCATTATATTATATATACTATGATGTTATTATAAATATGGTAAAACCATATTCAGTATTCTATCCATCCTTTGAATGACATGTCACCATACGTGCGTACGTACGGCTTACCGTCTCCACATCGTGGTGTAATTGTTATTCAAAACATTATTATTTGGATGGGTATGATAGTGATGTGTAATTCATGTAAATAATAAATATAACATGATAATTATTATTTATATATGATATAACATCCAATTATATATTATTTTAATATCAAAAGAATGATATTGTCCCTCATACGTACGTACGGACCACCGTCTCCACGAACGTGATGAGATTCATTCCTCATCGTATCCATTCAAGTATAATTTTAATTTGATGACTAAAAGTAATTTATATGGACTTGATATCATTCTGTATACTAATAATATACAACTTATCCATAACAAACACTACTTACATAACAAAATATATAAAAGAAAACGAGTAAGTTAACACCCGAAACGATGATAATACTAAGATATTATTAACAAATCAATGTTAAAAGATAATATATGATATCATATTAATGTATATGATTCTTTTATAATTTAATAAAAATTATTTCACCATTATACAGGAGGTTAACCTACCCTCAACCAAGGAAAAGTACAAGTTAAGGATTTATTTCACAATCACTTCATTATCTGAGGTTGTCTATACGTAATTATCTACTGGGACCTCTTTATCATCCACATCTATGATTCATAAAAATGTATTTAAAATCATTATTTTTATTTTACAGAATATGGGTTAAATTAATTTATACCCTTGTTGACTTTTTATAAGAAGTTTATAAAGGAATCTTTCTGTCATTTTCCAATCAAGGTTCTTTCTAACCTTTTTGATAAAATAAATGTAAGAATGTATTTTTTAACTTATATGGTGGGTGTGGTTGTTTTCCACCCTTATAAAATCATCGAAGCTTCCCTTACAAACTTATAAGAATATTTTCAAATTAAATGTTTTATTTTATAATTATGTGACTTTTAAATTATTTCAGTAAAGAGATATTTCTCTCAAATAGTTTTGATTTCATCTATGTCAACATCCTTTGATGGATTTTAATATTATTTGAAGATTATTTATTATGATACAAAACATCCATATTGTATTGAAATTTTTGTGATATGTTTGATTGTGGATGTTTTATTTTTATACCGTTCATTCTTTATGGAGAATGTATGGACATTACGTATGCTAGTTTTAATTTGAATTTTTATGTTATGTTTAAACCTATTCATATGAGGAATTAATTGGACTTAATAAGTGACGGGTGGAGCCCACTATAGCTCCTCAGTACATAGGTGGGTCTCAGGAGACAAACTAGTGTCTTGGTACAAGGCCTTGAAAAAATCTTATTTGTAGTCTTGGCACAAGGCCTTGACTATGTGGTTATGATAGTCTGGGATTATGCATTCCATCATTATGAAAGTGGTTATTAATATTGCATGTGATTATTCGATTAGTAGAATATCTATGTGAATAAGTAAATGGAATTATATCATTTTATTTCTACAATATTATGTTGAAGTTCAAGTTTAAAAGTCTTTTGTTTTAGTTATGCGTTTCCTTAAATGTTTACGACTATTTATGAATGTTTCTGTTATATTGTTATCCTTACTGGGCATCTGAGCTCACCACTTTCTATGTTATATTTTTCCTAGGATGTGAAGAAGTATTTCATGAATGACCTGTAGGTATAGTATAAGGGGATATGAGTGTGGAGACAAGATGTGATTGTAGTTTTCATTTTATGATGTAATGTACACTTTATTAATGTATCTTGTGATTTGAAGGATACTAAACTAATTGGTCTTTCGAGACTTGATCTTTTGTTAGCATGCCAATGTTATGCAATAATGCACCGACATTGGGTAACTAGGGTCTGGGAGTTACAGTTGGTATCAGAAGAAGTTTAGTACAAACCATGGGAGCTAGATTTAGATAAACTCTAATTAGAGCACGTAGACCTAATATGGAATTTGAGGATTAGAATAGAAGAACTTCCTAGAATTTTTGTATTGTAGAGATTTTGTGAGTTTTCCAAGAGATACATCTCTGTCTGGATACGAGAAGGTAGAGGCTTCTCTAGCACAGATGTACCTAGGCGTAAAACCCAAAAACACCGCTTTGAGATATACTCGAATGGGAACTGGTGCACGACAACAGGCCTTACTTCACTCTTGGTTACGACACTCCCAATGGATATGCATAGGATAATTGTCATTTTATATAAAACCCATTATGAAGGGTTTATGAGTATATACTTCCTCGAAGAAAACATTTTTATGGTTATGGATTATATCCATAAACTGTTCAATTTATGTTAAGTGTTTTACAAGTTTGGATTTATGTATTGTGATTCATAAACTAATCTAGTGTATTCCATTGTTAAGAAATGGCGCCTAGTGGAAGAAATGGAATCCGTATCAATGCACACACTTCATCTAGGGATTTCCTACCTGCTCAAGATAATTATAGTGGAGCTGGTGATGCAACTGGTGTTGATCAGCTAATCACCATACTGGGAAAACTCACTGAGGTTATGAATAATAACTTTACCCATATGGAGCACCCAGATCCACAGCGTGGAGGATCAATGTTAGATTGCTTCATGAGGCAAAAACCACCAACATTCAATGGGAGTAAAAATCCACTAGTAGCTGTGAAATGGATAAATTCCGTAGAGAAAATATTCCATTCCTTGGGGAGTAGTGAAAGGGAAAAAGTTATCATAGCAGTTTACCACCTCATTGGAGATGCTGATCAATGGTGGTCATTGATTCAAAACACTAAGTAAGATGATGAAGTATCAAATGTGGAATGGAGGGAGTTCAAAGAGCTGTTCTTAGAAAAATACTTTCCTCGTGACCATCGAGCAGATATGGAAAGGAAATTTCTGAGCCTAAGAAAAAAGTAGGATGAGAATGTCGCAAAGTATGAAGCTAACATTACAAGGTTAGCGAGGCATGCAACATATTATATACGTAACCCGAGGACTAAGATTGATCATTTCATTGATGGGTTAAAACAATTTCTTCGTTGAGCATTAGTCTCACAATCCTTATCATCGTACGAAGACATTGTCTCATGTGCTATCAAGACAGAAAAGGAATTCTCTAAGTCTTATGACTTTAATGAAAAGAAAGAGAAGAAGAGATCAGCTGATCACTCTAGAAATGGAAATAAGGGGAATAAGGGAAAAGTTGAATATCCATCCTGCAGTAAATGTGGGAAGAAACACCCTGGTACTTTCTTAAAGGGAATGGGGTCTATTACAAGTGTGTTGAAAAAGGAAACCAATATCGTGATTATAAGGGGAAGAAAGAAGCTACAGATGTTCAATGATATAACTACAGGGATATAGGACATTATGAAAATGAATGTCCTAAGCATCTGGGGAACTTACCTCAGAAAAGGCCAAGGGATTAAGGCCCAACATATGCTATCACTACTGCTGAGGTAGAAGCTCCTAAAGACGTGGTGGCAGGTAATTTAATGGTTTCCTCAAGTTTAGAAAATGCATTATTTGATTCTGGATCATCACATTATTTCATATCTTCCCAGTTTTCTAAGAAAATTAGATATTTTAAATTTGATTTAACTTGAGAGTATTCAGTTAAAACTCTTAAGGGAAATATCATTGCAACAAATTTTTGTGGATCTGTTCCCATTAGGGCATATAAATGTTCTTTATCTGTTGATATCATCGTCATACCCATGAATTAATTTGATATAATCCTCGTTATGGGTTTTCTTTTAGACCATGATGTGAAAATTTATTATAATAAGAAGGAGGTTATGATTTTTGAGGATGATGATAAAGAACACCTTATCTTTAGAGTAGAATCGTCACCACCTGATTCATATCTAGATACACCCCCAGTAGCTTAACTAAATTCAATTATCGTGGAGGAAGATAATGTAATAACTTTAGGTGAGGAAATGAATGTTCAAATAGAGTATGTACCTATTGTGAAAGAATATGTTGATGTGTTTTTAGAAGATTTACATGGACATCCTCCAGAATGAGAAGTTGAGTTTTCCTTTGATTTAATTCCTGAATCAAGGCCCATACCGAAGACCCTTTATAGAATGGCCACTGTGGAAATAGTTGAACTAAAGAAACAACTAGAGGAATTGAGTAATAATGGATTTATTCGCCATAGTGTTTCTCCATATGGATCCCCTATTCTATTTGTTAAGAAGAAAGATGGATCTATGAGGTTATGTATCGACTACAGGGTACTCAATGCTATAACAATAAAGAACAAGTATCCCCTACCTCGCATTGATGATTTATTTGACCAACATCATGGAGCACATAACTTTTCAATGATTGAACTTCGATATGGATACCATCAATTGTGTGTGAAGAAGGAAGAAATTCCAAAGACAACATTTCAAACTAGGTATGGGAATTACGAGTTTACAGTAATGCCTTTGGGATGACTAATGCACCCTATGTTTTCATGGATCTAATGAGTAGATTTTTCAAGTAATATCTTGATGGTTTTGTAGTGGTATTTATTGATGATATCTCGGTATATTCCAAAAGCTACTAGGACCATGAAAATCACTTTCCCATTATCCAGAAGACTCTTAGAAGACATGAATTATATGAGAAGTTTAGCAAGTGTGAATTTTGGATTCAAGAGATCTCTTTTTTTTTCCATATTGTCTCCAAAGATGGAATCGTTGTTGATCCTTCTAAGACCAAGGAAATCCATGAATGGACAATACCGAAAAGTATAACTGAGGTACGCAGCTTTATTGGTTTATCTGGTTATTATCGGCATTTCGTCTATAATTTTACTCGATTGGGTATCCCATTAACAAAGATCACATGTAAAGGGGTTAAATTTTGTTGTACAAAACAATGTGAAGAATGTTTTGAAGAACTAAAGAGAATATTATTCAATTCCCCTATATTGACTCTACCATCGAGGAATGATGGGTTCGTTTTTTATAGTGATGCATCGAAGAAAGGACTTGGTTGTTTCCTTATGATGAATGATAGAGTTATGGCCTATGCATCACGACAGCTAAAAATTCCTAAGAAAAACTATCCTAATCATGATCTTGAGTTAGCTGCTATGATTTTTTTCTTTGAAGATATAGAGACATTATCTATATGGTGAAAAATGTGAGATTTATACAGATCACAAGAGCTTCAAGTGTATTTTCTCACAGAAAGAACTCAACATGAGGCAAATGAGATGGCTTGAACTACTCAGGGATTATGATTTCATGATACACTACCACTCGAGGAAGGAAAATAAGGTGGAAGATGATTTGAGTAGAAATTATCATGGAGTTTTGAAAAAGATGAGAATTTAAAGGGATCCTATTTTCATGGATCTAGTAAAGATGGATATGGTAGTCACCATAGAAGGAGAAACATCAAAACTTTTTCAAATGGTTACCAAACCATCTTTACTAGAAAGGACCAAGAGTTCTCAGACTGATGATGAAGAATTTTAAAAGAAATTAAAGATGTGAATGATGGGAGATTGAATGATTTTGTGTTTGAATATGGAATTTTGAAATTTGGGAAGATACTTTGTGTTCCCGATATACCTTATCAAAAAATGGAATTATTGGACGATGCTCATAGTTCCAATTACTCTATTCACCCTGGGAGCACAAAAATGTATAAAGATTTGAAGGAACATTTTTGGTGGGACAACATGAAGAGAGAGATTTCTGATTTTGTGTCAAGATATACGGTTTTTCAACAAGTGAAAGCTAGAAGGGAATAGCCTGGCGGAGTCATGCAACATCTTCCCATACATTTTTGGAAATGGGATAATATCACGATGGACTTTGTCATGGGACTACCAAAACTCCTAGAAGGAACAATGTAATATGGGTCATTGTTGATTGTCTTACCAAGTCAGAACATTTCCTTACTATAAAATAAGATCTACCACTTGAACGTCTAGAAAGACTATATATTAATGAAGTTTTGAGACTTTATGGAGTACCCCAATAGATTGTTTCTGATTGTGATCCCCATTTTACTTCAATATTATGGAAGAGTCTTCAGAAAGCCTTGGATGATGAACTTCGTTTGAGCACTTCCTAGAACCCTAAAAAAGATGGACAATCAGAATGAACTATTCAAACATTAGAAGACATGTTGAGATCATCATCACATGACTTTCAGGGTATGTGGGATCAATATTCACCTCTGGTAGAATTTTCCTATAACAATATCCTCTATTCAAGTATTCGGATGGCACCATATGAGGTGTTATATGGAAAGAGATTTCTCACACCAACCTGTTGGGATGACGTTGGTGAAAAAAAGACATGTAGGCCTAGAACTAGTGGAAGAAATGATGGAAAAAAGTGAAGGTAATCCAAAACCACATCAAAGCAGCTCAAAGTAGGAAGAAGAGCTATGCTGAAAACCGAAGGAAGGATTTGGATTTTCAGGTAGGAGATCATGTTTTCTTGAAGGTATCTCTATAGAAGGGTGTTATATTTTTCGGTAAGAAGGATAAATTGAGTCCCAGGTACATTGGACCATTCGAAATTCTAGAACAAATTGGGGCTTCAGCTTACCATTTAGCAATGCCGCCAAGTCTCTCCAAAGTCACGATGTGTTCCACATATCACTGTTGAGAAAATACATGCCTGACCCAACACATGTACATACTTACGGGGAATTAGAACTGGAACCTGATCCGTCTTATTGTGAAGAGAACTTCATGATTCTTGATTCAAGAGAACAATTGCTGAGAAACTGGACGACTCGTCTGGTAAATGTTCTATGGAGAAACCATAAGATGGAAGAGGAAACGTGGGAACCCGAGGAACTTATGATGAAGAACCACCCGAGTCTTTTCATGCGGTAGTATTCTAGAAATTTTGTAAATGAAATTATTTGAAGGAGGGGAGAATGTAACACCCCAATCGTCCAAGATACGCTTCCGTTTGAATAAAACAGTAGCATGTGTTGTACGCAACTTCGAGTTCTATCACACACCACAACCAATCAAACTAGCTGTTATGAATTGTAATACCTACTCTTTGAAATTTTATAAATTTTATCCTTCAAAATGGACATCATTTTTGGATTCGGAATATCAAAATTATCTTAGGGTGAATTTTTGGTATTTTTCTGAAAACATTCAATTTTTGATTAATAGTGAAAAAACACTGAGTTATAGTTTAAATCCAAATTTTTATTTAAATAATTATTTATTTTATTTAACATTAATTAAGGTAAAAATAGATACACAATACCTATATAAGTTAAATGTAGTTCCTTGGAGTCAGTTTATAATAATTTTAGATATTTAAAAAATTTATTGAACTTTTCACCGTCTTTTACCCACCTCCTAAGAGAATTTTAAAATTCACATTAAACATAATTTTACCGCTTATATGAGTGGAATTTCAAAAATCCTAGAGACATTGTTAATAAAAAAGAGTAAAATGTGGTTCAATAAGATAAAAATAATTTTTGGTGAATATTATCTTTGTACTTTTATTTACCACGGTTAAAAGTAAACAGGGTAATTAAGGGTAAAAATGATATTTATATTCTCATACACATGTCCAAATTCTATTGGACAAGTTTATATCAACCAAAAACAACCTTAAGAATATAATTTTATCATTTCGGTCCACTTGAATTAGATTAGGACATTTATTATTACGTAATTCAAAGAAGAGTTAAAAGAGTTAAAATCAATGTTTAATAACGAAAACATTTTTAATATAGGGTTATACATAAGATATATTTGATTATAAATATTAATTAGAAAGATAAAACGATTTCCTACATAATGGTATTTTATTTATAATTTTTAGATATTAAAAAAATTTAATTTATTTATGACACAATGGTGATGCAGTAATTACCTAATTAATGAAATATTAAAATAATTGATAATATAAATACCCAAAGAAATGCAATTTAAAACTTTTTATGAATTCAAATTATTTTATAGGTTAATATGACAAGTTATTATTGATTTAATTATGTTTTTTATAAGTAATAATGCTGTTATGATTTTCACAAAAACCAAATACCAAATAGTGTCAAAATAGACATAAAAGAGTTTTAAAAACAAATATTATATTATTAATTGATATTCAATACCTAAAAATCTAGAGTTCAGCCAAGAGACATATATAAGGATATTTGTATCATTAATGAACAACTTGGGGTTCTATTGGATGTATATGGTAAATTTATTAACAATATATCATAAAAATACAAATAGACATGGTAGATGTCAAACTATTTAACTAAGAGTTAAATATAAATGATAAGGTTAATATAGTGACACAAACCTGTCTAAAATCTATTGGTGGAAAGGATTTTGACCCCTCCCCGCATTAAACTTTAAATAATCCACTTTTTATCCATTAGAAACCGAATATGAATTTGATATAAAATAATATTTCTATCTTTTCCAAAGGTTCCCCTCACCCCTCTTATAAAAGGGCACTCCCCCTTGTCTCTAATTCACACCTTCAAATCCTTTTTTCTCGGCCAAAACCTGACCAAATATTATCTCAACTTTCCTCACTTCAACTTAGAGGCCTTATTTTGATCATAAATCCAACCTATGGAGCCCTTTTGATCAAATCAAAAGGAATAACCCGAAGAAGAGGTAATGTTTTCACCAGCCACTTTCAAGTTCCTTCCTTCTTCAACTTCTTCTTTTTTTGTTATTTCCATTCTAAAATAATAACTCCAATATCTTATATATACTATGATGTTATTATAAATATGGTACTACCATATTCAGTATTCTATCCATCCTTTGAATAACATGTCACCATACGCGTGTACGTACGGCTTACCGTCTCCACTTCGTGGTGTAGTTGTTATTCAAAACATTATTATTTGGATGGGGATTATAGTGATGTGTAATTAATGTAATTAATAAATATAAAATGATAATGATTCTGTATATATGATATACCATCCAATTATATATTATTTTAATATCAAAATAATGATATTTTCACTCGTGCGTACGTACGGACTACCGTCTCCACGAACGTGATGAGATTCATTCCCCATCGTATCCATTCAAGTATAATTGTCATTTAATGATTAAAAATTATATATATGGACTTGATATCATTTTTTATATGAATAATATACAAATTATACATAACAAACATGACTTACATAACAAAACTTATAAAATAAAACAAGTAAGTTAACACCTGGAACGATGATAATACTAAGATATTATTAACAAATCAATGTTAAAAGATCATATATGATATCATATTAATGTATATGATTCTTGTATAATTTAATAACAATTATTTCACCACTATACTATAGGTTTGCCTACCCTTAACCAATGAAAAGTACAAGGGTAGGGTTTATTTCACAATCTCTTCATTATCCAAGGTTGTTTATACATAATTATATACTGGGACCTCTTTATCATCCACATCCATGTTTCTTAAAAATGTATTTCAAATCATTATTACTATTTTACAGACTATGGGTTAATGTAATTTATACCATTTTTAATTTTTATAAGAGGTTTATAAAGGAATCTTTCTGTCGTTTTCCAAACAAGGTTCTTTTTAACCTTTTCGATAGAATTACGGTAAGAATTTCTTTTTTAACTTATACAGTGGGTGCGGCTATTTTCTGCTGTTATAAAATTTTCGAAGCTTCCCTTAAAATATTATAAGAATATCTTCAATGTAAATCATTTCTTTTATAATTATTTCACTTTTAAATGATTTCAAAAAAGAGATATTTCACTCAAATAGTTTTGATTTCATCTATGTCAACATCCTTTGATGGATTTTAAGATTATTTGATGTTTATTTATTATGATACAAAACATCCATATTTTATTGAAATTTTTGTGATATGTTTGATTGTGGATGTGTTATTTTTATACCACTCATGGTTTATGGAGAAAGTATTGACATTTTGTATGCTATTTTTAATGCGAATGTTTATGTTATGTTTAAACCTGTTCATATGGGGAATTCCTTGGACTTAATAAGTGATGGGTAGAGCCCTCTATATCTCCTCGATGCATCGGTAGGTCTCATGAGACAAACTAGTGGCTTGGCACAAGGCCTTGAAAAAATCTTATTTGTAGTCTTCACAAGGCCTTGACTATGGGGTTATGATAGTTTGGAATTATGCATTCCATCATTATGAAAGTGGTTATTGATATTGCATGTGGTTATTCTATTAGTATAATATCAATGTGAATAAGTAAATGGCATTATTTCATTTTATTTCTACCATATTATGCTGATGTTCAAGTTTAAAAGGCTTTTGTTTTAGTTATTCATTGCCTTAAATGTTTATGCCTATTTATGAATGTTTTCGCTATATTGTTATCCTTATTGGGAATCTGAGCTCACCCCTTTATATGTTTTATTTTTCCCAGGATGTGAAGAATTATTTTATGAATGACCAGTAGGGATAGTATAAGGGGATATGAGTGTGGAGACAAGATGTTGTTTTAGTTTTCATTTTATGAGGTAATGTAAACTTTATGAATGTATATATTGATTCCAAGGCTACTAAACTAATTGGTCTTTCAAGACTTATTCTTTTGTGATCATGCCAATGTTATGTAATAATGCACCGACTCTAGGTAACTGAGGTTGGGGTGTTACATGACTGAGTAGGGTGTGAAGTTTGTGTGGTCAGAATCTTTTGGGTATACCTTTTAGAAGCTTAATGAGTGGTTGTAATCAGAACTTGTACTGATACTAATAGAGCATGGAATGAACTACACGGTGTACTGGGATACTTCAGGTATTGGGCTTGGAGAATTGCTGATGCAGAGAGATTGAGTTATGTCATATGGGTCTTGGTAGTTCAGGCCCCATGAGAACAACTACCCTATGAATGTTCTCGAGTTACCTACAGATGTTCATGCATTGCACTGTTGGAGGCACTATATAATTGGAGAACATTTTGTAGAGTAAAAAGATAAAAAAATCCTCAAGTATATCTTGACATAGTGTGATCTGAATTTGAGGTAGTAAAGGTGGGTGGATTACCTAAAATCCTTTCAATTCAATCATGCCCACATTCCTGGAAGGGGTAATGTAGTAGCCGATGCGCTGAGCAAGAGTACTCAGATACAGGTAGTGATGTAGGCCAGTAGTGAGGGGAAGCTTAAGGGGTTGTTTTCTGAGATGCTTCTAGAGGTTCACGATATAGAGGGGTTGATTTTTTCTATCATCTTTAGCTATGACCACTACCCTACTGGACAGATTTAGGATAAGGTAGCTATCAGATTTAGAAGGCCTAGTTATACATGAAGGTGTGGCTGGTGAGGACCCTCCTCTTCGTTGTATGATAGAAAGTAATGCTCTCTTGTATATCCATGGATGTGTCTAGTTTACAATGGAAATATGTGGGTAGTTGATGTGGAATTTTCATGATTTAGCTTGGGTAGTGCATCTCTGGGACACCAAAATGTATCGTGACTTGTGATGTCAATACAGGTGGCCTTGAATGAAGATAGAGGTGACTAGTTTTGTTACTAGGTGTTCCATATGTCAATAGGTGAATGTGTAACATCATTAGAAAGTTAAGATTTTATAGAATTTAACTATCCTAGAGTGGAAATGGGATGATGTTGCGATTGATTTCATGATAGGGTTGACGAGGTCTCCTCAAGGCAACGATGATGTGTGGGTTGTTTTTGTATGAAGATCTCACATTTGTTTCCGATCAAGGAGACCTTCAGTGTTGATGATCTTGGAATTTTGTACATCTGAGAGGTGGTACGACTAGATGGGGTCCCACACACTTTCATTTCCAATAGGGATTCTCACTTTAAATCTCATTTCTGGAAGAGTTTTCAAAGGGTGCTCGGTACAATAGTGCTTTTGTTCATAACATACCACCCTCAGACTGATGTAAAATCAGAGTGTACGATACTGGTGATAGAGGATATTCTTTGAACATGTGTCCTAAATTTTTGGGGGATCTTTGGAGAATCACATTTTCCTAGTTGTGTTTTCTTAAAATAATACTAATCAGGCGATGATACAGATGGAACCTTACGAGGCCTTATATGTAAGGATTGTTTGTTCTCTCATGTGCTGGTCAGAGACAAGAAAGGAAACTCTAGTAGGACTGCATCTCAGGTAGGATACTTATGTGCGGGTCCATTTGATTCAGAAGTGGACAGTTTCTAAATAGTCTCATAAAAAATAATACCCCGATTATAGTAGATGGCCTTTAGAGTTCATGTTTGGGGATTGGGTGTTCTTACAAGTTTCACTGAGGTTGGGGCATAGGTGGATCATGATACATGGTAAAATTTCACTAAGATACATCAGTTCGTTTGAGATTATTGAGAGAGTTGGGTCGGTTTCCTATCGGTTGCATTTACCTTAGAGGTACCAAGCCATGGACGACGTATTCCTTTTATCTTAGTTGTGCCACTGTCACCCAGACCCATCTCACATTTTTCATCTAGAGGAGTTTTATTTGTTGGTTGAGGCGTCCTTTGAGGAGTATATGATTCATATAGTTGACAATAGCATGAAGGTTCTCTAAGAGAAGCCAGTTCCTATAGTGTGGGTGATATTCCAACATGACCGTTTGTTAGATGAGACTTGGGAGAGGAAGTATGATGTACATGCTCAGTGGCCAGAGTTGTTTTTAGAATAATCTCGACCTCCTTTATAGAGAAATTTGAGGACGAATTTCTAAAAGGGAGAAGATTGTTAGACCCTAGGTTTTCATATGAGGTAATTTTCCTTTTCTTTTTGGTTTAATTGCATTGTTATTTCCTTATGTGAAAGATTAACTTGGTCACAAGTGTTCTGTATGTGTCTGTGTTTTATTCGGAGGCTGGAACCATGTTTTGTGTTGAAAATGACCTGGAAAACGATTTGTGAATGATTTGTGCATGGTTAGTCTAAACTGTGAGAGATATTTAAAAAGTAGAAATCATTTTATAGATGGATTCACATGGATACTGCACAGTTAGTAAGACCATGTGGGGTAATTTTACAAAGTTTCTCTTCCAGAAAGTGAGGTGCGCATGGTTTCTGAATAGTTTGGGAAGCCGGGTGGGTAAACCATGCGACCCTGTAGTGTTGTTTTTAAAAAAAATTAAAAACCTCCTTTTCTTTTCAAACCCAATTGGGTTTTTCTCTTCATATGAATAGAAGCTCTATGGAGCTCTCCCTTTAGTGCCTAACCTAGCATTTGATCTCGAGTCTCTGTCTGACCTTTTTTTCAATCGTCGATTGTCTCCTCGGATCCACAACAGTAAGTCCTCAATTTCTTTTTAGACGTTATTGATTCTTTAGAATAACAACTTTTCTATTTGGATTTTTCCTCACAAGCCCTAATATCCTATTATTCATATGTTCTTCATATTTCTTCCAAACTAGGAAGAATCAGTACTCGATACTGGATGAGTTGTCTACTACCGAGGCAAGGTAGGTGGTCTATACCTTCTTTTATATTTTCTTTGGTGTTTATTAGGAATTAGTCCTTTACATCAATTGTCAGACTTTATGAAGAGGTATTTTTTTGAGAATGTTTCTTTACTAGCTATATTTTGACCTATTGAGGTTGACCATAGTATTTGTTTAGGTGTGTTGGCACTTATTTCCCATTTCGAGGAAACCTGAGGGGTCCGACTTAAAGAAATAACATGTTTATGCCAATTTAAACCACCCAAGGGGTGTGTGATTTTTCGTTCCAAGTAAGAGGAATCCCTTTTATGCCTTAATAGCTTGAGTATCTTTTTTAATATTTTTAATGCCTCCTTGGTTAATGAATATCATGTGATTCCTTCTCTATTTTGATATTTTGGCATGTTAAGTGGATAATATGGGTGGGTATACCAATATGTAAATGAATAATAGAATTTTTAAATGGTTTATATGAGAGGGTAGGACCATCTTCATGTTTTGATAAATGGTTTTCTTGAGTGGGTATAGTCATGGATTGTGTGGGTTGATGTGAATGGGTGTACTAACATGAAATGTTTGTTTAAATTGAATTATTAAATTGAATGTTTGAATGAATGGAAATGGAATGTTGTAGTGAACTCCTTTGGTTGACTTTGTCCATTTGTTCTTGATTCTATGTGATGCCACAGGCCTTTCTACCCCTTGGATCCGGCTTGCTTAGGCTCATGTAGGGCTTACTATTTCCATGCTCATAGGACCCCAACCAATGCCTAACTGAGTTTCCACCAAGGACACCCATGGGACATCATGGGATTCCTTGGACAACCTACATGGATCTGGCCCTACATGGGCTAGATGTTTTACATGGATTATGGGGCTTGCTGACACCTTGGATCTCGCCCTTACAGTCTACTGTTCATAATAAAACATGGTTGTGGAATATTTGACTTCACTATATGATGTGGCCTTAGGACACTTGACTTTTCTATATAGTGTGGATGTGGGTTACAGAAAAAAAAAATTGATCAATGGAATAGTCACGAGACTAGATTTTTTACATGGTTATAGATTCCTTGTTTCGCAATGACTCTTTTTTTCTAGTAGCCTTGAGGTTTGGTTGGTTTTTCTGATTGAAGTAGGCTTATGCCACAATAATACACACTTAATTACTAGTTGTTTACAATTTATAGAACTATTTTATAATTGTGGTTAGAACTGTATAGGACATGGTGTTTTTTACACAGAAGTTTATTTACCACCCTATTTGGGCCTCCTCAGGGACTCAAATAGATTATATGGTTGCATGTGATGATAGGGGAAAGCGCCCTAGTACAGGTTGGTGATTTTGGCTTTGGAGCAGGGGAGAAGAAGACTCATTTGAGGCTTGTAATGCTGGGATACCTTTTTTATCTTTTATTATTTTTTAATATACTTTTATTATATTATTTTTTCATGTACAATTTTGGATATTTCTATATACTTTTATCATCTGCGTCGTTTTTTATACGAGACACATCTGGTTATTAATATGAATTCTTGTCTTGTCTTACTCTCAGTTGTCGGATGACTATTTCGCTTTTACTATTTATTGAATGTTTTATGTCCACTGTAATACTCTAGTAATGAGGGAATATTCTCCCCACTGACTCACGCAGTCCCTCACTATTAGTTAGAAACCATTGGCATTCGGAGAGATGCATTATAAGCCATGTGGCCAACCAGGCACATAGAACCATTTCAGGTGGCCACCAGGACCGTGACGTTACAAATCTCATAGGTGATTATCTACACAATTCTTGTATAATTTTTATACTAATTTTATATTCCATTGAATGGTTTGATCCTTCTCCATAATTTCGTGAACATCATCAAGAAACATCTTCTCCTAATCTCAAAATTCAACCCAGAATGTTGCAGTCCTACATATATTTCTATATAGATCCTCATATGAATGTATATGAATGATATAATGGAAATTATGATTATATATGAAAATTAATGAGGGAGGTGTTGATCCCAATATCGATGTAAATTCATTGAACATGATTTTAATATATCATATTGTGTTCGAATAGTTCCAAAAGACCAAAAATTTGTCATAGGGAGATATTCCATGCTAAAATTCATCTCTATCTCGAAAAAATTCTAATGAGTAATCCATATCCTCATAGTAATCCTTAAATGTTGATTATATTCAATGGGTAGTTTCACTACATGAATCCTTGCCACATCATTTTTATATATCATGGATAGTTTTCCATGGTTGAAATCTTCATTAATGGAAGTAAAATGTGATGAATTTGTAATTTGATCAGCTATAACCCATATAGAATTATGAAATTTATATTTTTTGGGAGCCCATTGATGATGTCAATGGTGATATTTTCCCATTTCCATACATGTTTTAGTAATGGTTTCATCATACCTTAGTATTCATTTATTCTTCCTAAACATAATACCATGTAAAACATCATGATATATACTCTTTGATTCCCACTTTAGTTTTCCCCACTAGAATTTTTTCCTTGAGATCTCTATTAATCTGTGTTTCTCCAAGAGATATAGATATGGATGATGTAAAAAATCATACAAAACCTCATCATTTAGATTTTATATATAAGACAAACGTATCCATGTTATAAACCTTATTACTCTATTAATATCAAAGATGTACCTTAGAATATTATCTACCCTTTTTGTATCTTTGTATAATCTTTCTATGATTATTTGATGTTCACATGAAAGGATGGTTTATATGTCACTTATGTATGATAGGATTAATCTCCTCCCATTATGACTTCATGATTCATCCTCTAAAAATTAATGGGTATTGGGTCCATTCCAATTCTCATAATGGATTGGGTAGTATGGCCTTTTTTACTCATATCATCTACCACCCTAATTTCAATTCCATGTTAATAATTTAGAAGGCCTTAATAATCTTTTTTAAACACTAAATATCTCCTTTGGAACATTTTTATCTCATTTTATGTGAATATATATTTTAAGATGATCATATTTTTGTATCTATCACACTTCTCCATATAAAGGTAATTCAAAAACGAAATTCAATGCTACAATCACCACTCATAATACCAAAATGTGCATCAGGTTCTTTTTTCCATGAGTTCTTAATTGGAGGGAGGAATAACCAAATATATTTTTATTTTTCTTTATGACAAGTACCATACCTTTTAATGATTTGTAAAAATAAATTACAAAATTGTCACCATTAAAATGTAATGTATGAATAGTTTCATTGTCCATCCATTACTTGACCTCCATGATGCTTTCCTCACATATGTCATCCAAAGGAACATGAATCTTTTCCATGTTAAATTGGATAAAAATGGTCAAGGAGGGGGAGTTATAAAGATATAAATAATCATGCAAAAACAAAAATACATGAAGTTAGGAAGACTCAAACCTAAATCCTCCCCAACACCCTACATGTCCCTTTTCCACAATGATAGGCCCTGGAGGAATTTTCCATGTTTACTTTGTTAATGGGTTTTTTATGAAGGATAAATTCCTCACAAACAGTCTACAATAACAAGATAACATATGAAAACTATAGATTTTTCTTATAATAGTTCGTCTATCCAATTTATTAATAACCTCAATCTTTGATAGTCCTACAAATATACCCTCAGTTTTGATGACATGTCCAAAGGAAGATTATTTTTGTACTCATAATTAAAATTAGTCGTGTCACTACAAAAAAATAATTAATAAAAAAATTTCATTATGGACATTTAAAAATGTCGGTAATTCATTTACTAACAATTCTAAAAAATATTAGCAAACAAGATGTCACTAACTTAGTGAAGTTTATAAATGTTTCTAATTATTGACTTTTTAAATGATGGTAATTAGCAGTATTTGTATATGTCATTAATTAACAATGTTTGTAAACATCCCTAAATAGTTATGACTCATTTACCATCTTTTTTTAAAAAAATTTGAAATTCACATTCATTTACCAAAATTCTAGAAAATGATGGTAGTCTTTTTTGGGAAATTTGTAAATATATGAAAATTAAAAACATTTGTAAATTTCACTAATTAATTTGACCTTGTTTACCAATATTTTTTATAAAAATCAGTAAATTTCAAGGAAATTGTCGACATTTCTAAAAACCAACAGTATTTTTTTTAAATCCATAATTTTTCATATTTTTTATTGACGAAAGTAGAAACATTGGTAAATAACGCATCATTTACCGACATTTCTAGAAAATGTCGGTATGTTTTTATTGATCTTTTTAAATGTCACCAAATTAAAGCTGTTTATAAATGTCTCTAATTAAATTCACCTCATTTACTAATGTTTTTGTAATTTTTTCTGACAATTCATAATTTCTCATTTTTTTACAACATTCAAGAATTTCATAAATTTTCATTTTTGTTAATGATGAAACTAACCATTTGTTTTGAAATACTATCATTTTTTTGGTCAGACAAGTCCCTCCACTCCAGTACTAACTACCCTCTCCCTCACCAATTACCCCTCCAGTACCCCCCTCACCGCATCACCTATACCATCACCCTACCTCCTGTACCCCCTACCTCATCTCATGTACCCCTCATTCCCCCCCATGCCCATACCCCTTTATTTCCCACCTCATGTACACATGTTTCCCCACCTCTCATTCCCCCTCAATTTCCCACACCTCCAGTACCCATGTTTTCTCCAATGCCCATGCCCTTGCATTCCCACCTCAGGTACCATGTTTTCCCCTTGTTCCCACGATACATCCTTCCATAAAATAATAAATACCACCTCTATAGGGGTTGATCTATTCACCTCTTTCTTACAAATAAGAAAGATAACCAACCAACATCTTCATAATTATAAGAAATAATTACATTATGTATTATATATATATATCAATATTTATGAAATTAATTATATATATCTATATATGTTTATATTTTATATTTTATATGTTTATATTTTAAATTTATATTTTATATTTTATATTTTATATTTTATATTTCAATTTTCTATTTTATATTTTCTATTTTCTATTTTATGTTCATAAATATATATATATATATATATATGTTTTTATTATATGATATATATATAAATATATATATATATCTATGTGTGTGTGTTTATATTTTTTGTTTATTTATATGTTTATATTATGTATATAGATATATATATATATATTATATAAATATGTGTGTGTGTGTTTATAATATATATATATATATATATATGTTTACATATATATATACATATATATAATTATAATTATAAATTCATATATATATATATATATATATAATTATTCATGCTTTAAAAGATTTGTAAAAATATCACTAAAATAGACAGTTTACTTAATAACATAACTAAGTATAAAATATTTAATTATATTATGTTATATTTATATTTATATAAATAAATTTTATTTTTTTAAAATTAATATTATATATTTTTATTTATATATTAACATATATATATTAATATATATTGTTTTATATGTTTATATTTTATATTTTATGTTAAGACAAATATATATGTTTATATTATATATATATGTTTATATTGTACATATATATATATGTTTATATTAAAATGTATATGTTTATATATATATATATAAGTTTATATATATATATATGTGTGTGTGTGTGTAAATATATATTTGTATGTATATATATATATATAATTATAACACACATATATATATATATGTATATATAATTTCCCATGTTTTAAAACATAGATAAAAATGTTACTAAAATAGACTCATCTTCTTAAAAAATAGTCTAAATTTAAAATTTAAATGTCTTATATATATGTGTGTGTGTGTGTGTGTGTGCGTATATATATTTATATATTTTTTATATATGCGTGTGTGTTTTTTGTATATATAAATATTTATGTTTATATATATATATATATATATATATGTTTATATATATGTGTGTGTGTGTCTATGTTTATATATATATATATATATATCAAAATATATATTTACATCTATGTGTGGAAACAAGATATATAAATAAATATATTATTAGTGACGTTTACTGAAAACAACACTATTTTAGCAATGTTTTCTTTAGGAGACATCCCAAATTAACCATCTTTTTTAGGAAATGTCGCTAATTTATAGACGATTTTTAGGAAATGTTTCTAATTCAGCAACATTTTTTGGAAAACTTCGCTAATAGAAATAATTTTTTGGGAAACATTGCTATTTTAGAAAAAAAAATTCTTCAAGAATAACTATATTAGTGATATTTTTTTTAGAAATGTCATTAATTTAGAGATGATTTTTGGGAAATGTTACTAATTTATGACGTTTTCACAAAATTCCACTAATTTATTGATATTTTTCATGAATTGTTTATAATTTATAGTTTTTTTGTATTTTTTTAGGAATGAAGTCTCTCAGTCATCATTGTGTTCAACAAATCCCTTATGTGATCTTCACACTCTTCTTATATTTTGGAATATATAAGGATATCATCTATAAAAACTCCCACAAATTGATTTTGGTAATCTCTAAGCACTATATTCTTAAGATCCACAATGATAATAGTGTCATTGGTAAGTCCAAATGGAATCAATATAAACTCATAGTGTTTATACCATGTCAGGATTACTATATTTGGAATATCCTACCTTTTCACTTGATGTTGATGATATCTAAACTAGAAGATATTATTTTTGTATAATTGATATCCTCTGATTTGATCGAATAGGTCATGAAAATTAGGAAAAGGATAATTAATTTTTATTGTGATTTTTAGAGCTCATGATAATCGACCCAAAGCCACATTGATCTATCCTTTTTCATTATAAAGAGGTTTTGTGTAGCCCTTGGTGAATCAAGAAGGAATCTAAAATCATTTTCAAGATTCAAATGTTATTGATTCCTAAATTCATCTAATTTAGATGATCCCATTCTAGAGGGGTTCATTAATATATAAAATTATTTGAGGATGATTTTTATTGAGATCTCAACCTCAAATTATAAGGGATGACCATAAAATAATTCAAAAAGTACATTAGCATATTCCTTCACAATATGTATGTTAAAAATATTGAAAACAACCTTGATAATATGAGAAATAAACACCTTCTTTTTTGATTTCAGGACCCATATTAAAATATCTTCATCTGAATAATATGCATGATCATCCATGCATTGGTACTTGATAACCAAAAGATCTGGGATATGAATGGAGACCTTCCTTTCTAAAAAAATTATTATAATATTTATGTAAGGAATGTGATTCCATACCCAAAATTATTTCAAACTCAAATACTTGGATAATAACCATTTTTATGGATGTATCTTTCGAATGATATTTATTATAAATTTTTATTATTCCATAGTTTCATTTATCATACTAGTATATGATTTCACAGATATCTCAAAATTCAATGATTTAGGTGGTGAAACCAAGTTACCTAGAATCTTATCAGATATAAAATAATGAAAACAACCAGAATCAAATAATTTATTCATGGTTCTAGACTACATAATGAGTGTAACATTCAACACTTTTTTATTATGGTGCAAATTTTCTATAGTGATTTTATATTACATTCCATGCTCCCTTTATTTAGGATATTGTTGTTACCTATTCCCTTCAATAAATATAGTGTCATGGAATTGATTCCCATAATGTTCATACTTATAGAATTTGAAGTATTATATTACATATATAGAATAACATAGAGCCTCCTAATATTGAGTTGTGTTATTAAACCACTTTTATTTTCTTGTATTGTCATAAGTTTGGTGGGATTATTTACCACACTTGTATCACTACCCATATCCTTTAAGAAAATATCCTGAATTTTTTCTCTTGGATCATTTACATGTGGGTAATTAAACTTTCTAACCCACATGATACTATTTATTAGAGATTTTTTGACACTATTTCATTCATTTCTTTTTCCTAAATCAGAAGGGTCTACATCTTGGATTGTAACCTTAAGAGCACACTAGAAAACCTCCTCATGTCATAAAAACTCTCTTACAACCAATGATGTTTGAAGAAAGGGTTGTGATCCACCTAATAAAAAATCAATATTATTATATGATCTAGATATATTATAAGGAATACCTTGTATGTATCATGAGTTTTTTCTTATCAGATCCAATATAGTCATCTTTGTTTTGTTTTATTTTTTGTAATTCTCCATGAATCTTAGTGTGAGAAGCCAATTGGAAATAATTATTAAATAATTTACTATTTAAATCATCCTTAGTATATAATAAAATCACACCCTTATAGTTATATTCATAATGAGATTCTCCACTAATTATCCTCACCATCCATAAAATAGAATATCAAAATGGCCTTCTCATTATCTAAGAATTGATGGGAAAAATATCTTTTACATTGAATTATTCCATTGCTAAAAAACCAATGGGTTTTAAGGCCCATTAAATTATGGTGGATATTGATACATAAAATATATTATTGAAAACAATTACCTTCATGTAGAATTTGGGAGCTCCACATTATTCATGTTATTATTCATAACATGAGAATGTTGAGTGAGAATTTCCAAGTGATTTTGAACTCCAGTTCCGATATCATTTAGGAAATTTTCACATTTTATACTGCATCAATTATTATCTTGGTTTAATTATGTTCTAGTCAAATAATTGATAGATGAAATTTTATTTTGAGGTAACTGATATTTTTAAACATATAGAGGAAAAAAAGTTTTCATGAATTTGATAAATTCAAAATAATGAGTTTATTATTCCTTTAAAATCCCCTAGATTAAATCTAGGTTACCCATTGTTATTTACTTAATAGATTTTTCTTAACCATTCTTGTTATCATGATAACAAAATACATCCAAATTTTTCATAAAGTAAATTCGAATTAGCCTAAGCATACCCCCTGAGTGTATCATCCAAGGTGAATTATTAACACTCATTAACCAAGAACTAGAATGATAGAATAGATATACTCAACTACTATTCTAATGTTTATCACCCATAGATGTATCGGTTTAAAAATAATGTCCACTTGTGGTATCCATTTTAGGATATCTTTATAGGATAACTACACCCCTTAATTTAGCATAACATTTGATGTTATAATATATTATGATTATACAAAGGTTTATCACTATTAGTTTCTCATCCTTGTCTCCAATATAAGTAAAAAATAGTTAATAACATATAATGAGACCCTAGATAAATATACATAAACAAAAAAATGATTAAATAATTTAATTATTACATCCAAAAATATTTCCAGAACATATGGACATAAAGTCTTACAATCATGTAGACTAGAGACATAAAAACACTTATTTCACTTGTTGTGAATATATATCCATAAACTAAATATATTATTAGATATTATATGAGACATAATCTTCTTCAAATCCTAGAAAAGGGAAAAATAAAAAATTGATGTGATCAAAGGATTGGTAATAGAATACATATCAAAGACCATAATGGTTATATCATAAACATATGGAATATAAAAAATAACGAAAATTATAAGATTTAAAAGAAGATACAATAATAGGAGATAAACACATGTATAAAATATTGACATAACATCTCAAACAATACCACTAGTACATTGGGATTAGATAAATAAAAATTAATCATATAACATGGGCCATGGAACATATTAAAGAAAGTTGAATATTCATAAAACTTGGATTTTCTATCACAGTAAACCAGGCTTCTGCCTAACCCATTCACACTTAAAATTATGATTCAAGCTAAACACCATCGAAGTCGTCCATTTTAAATATTATAACTTCTTAAAACAATCGCATAAAATTTCTCTCTAATTAGGAATATTCCTTCTACTAATTCATTTTTTGGAGATATTGGTCCCACTCTTCTCATAATTCACACATTTTTTGTGCCACCAGATAAAATTAAACGACAAATAATAAAATAATTGATATAAAAAACATGTTTCATAAAATATATAGTAATCATATAAATATCCCCTGAAAATAAAATGGATTTAATAGAATATCAAAATGGAAATCATAAAATTTTATTATAAAACCAATGATATATTATGTGTTACTTAAAATATATTATAACATAATAAATTATGTTTCCCCATACTAATAACATGCCCGTACAAAATAATCACATAATAAAATAATAACATATGGTTAAACATAAAACATAACTACAATGGAGGTAGATCACTTTTATATATGATGGAAACCAAATCATGGACATCTATTTTTGGAAACATTTTATATTCATCATTCTAAAAGTCAAAGTTATGATTTTATTTTCAAAAAGCCTTAATTTTTTTATCAAAAATGAGTTGAAAAAACATTAATAGAAATATAATTTGTAATGAAAAACTTTTTCCTAGAAGTATAAAATATAAAATCATTTAAAAGGTAAATTCATGGAAAAAATATGTTTAAATAAGAAATTTCATAACTCAAATTAATGGGTTTAGGTTACCAAGTCATTTACTGTTTACCTTGATTCCCATGAGTGTGATTTAACCTTCTATATCATAAAGATAAAGATTCTAATTTAAAAAATTAGATCCAAATTCAAATAAATTTTCATTAATAAACATTATTAATAAAAATTCAATCCATGAATTGGACTTTCCTAATCTCCTTTCAATATTGGGTGTTAATAATTTTGATCATTTTAAACTAGGTTTTAAAAAGGGGTGTCAGTATTCCTATATATCCAAAATATTTTCATATACAAAGAATTTAATGGACATTTAATTTTTTTTATATAGAATTATATTTTTATAATACAATTAAATAGAGTTTTATTAATGTTTCATGAAAACTAGAATAATAATGAAGCAGTTTTGGGTTATTTTCTAATATTGATGAGTTAGCTTATAAAGATCATTAGATTTTATTTTATAGAAAAATAACCACATTAATGTCATATATCACTCGTTTATATCATATATACTCATCCTCTATAAACTAAAACCATCCATGTTTTGAAGTGAAGGTGAATGAAAAAATATTATTCATTGATGTGGTAGTTTTCACAATACACAGTTAACGTTTCTATAACAAAACAAATAAAGGGTGAAGGTGTAAAGTAAGTGATAATTGAAGAATCATTAATTAATAATTTTTCTTCATCAATAACATCATTAATACAATCCATTATTTTTTATGATAAAATATTGATATCATCGCTATGTGGAGGTGGTAATCTACACATACACACTAATGAAGATTCTTGTTTTCCTTAGTGAATAAGAGATAATAAATAATAATTATTATAATCAAATTTCAAAAAAATAATTATAATAAAGTTATTATTAATGTAAAGTAATCGTTTTTATATAAAAAATGAAGATAGAATTATTTTGGAATATATGATACATAATGTTAATACATTCAACTTCCTCTTGATGATGAACAAAGATTTGAGAGAAATATACTAATTTTTAGTGATCAGGGTAATTAGGGTGTGAAATAGAATTAAAGAATAAGAAATTTGAAAATGATTTCCAGAAAATATTTAAATGGGAGTTTATTTTTGGAATAGTGGAAGTGGAATCATTTTATTTGACAAGAAATTGAATATTTTAGAAACTCACATCTTTCTTTAAGATAATCACATGACACTATTCAAGGGCCAATGACTCAAATGGGGAAAAAGTGGACTGTGGGAAAATAAAAATTATAAATTAATTTCAATCACTTATTTAAAAATATTACTTAACATGTTTCGACTATTACCACATATTAAAATAAATTTATACTATTTCTACCTTTTATTGAGGTAACTAATATTTAATATTTGTAATTAATTATGTTAAATAAAATTAAAATTATCCTCATTACCTAATATAAACATTAAAATTTTATATGTAGATATCATTTTATAATATAGAATTTCTAAATGTGTGAAAATATAATATTAAATTAATCAAAACAAATTCAAAAAAATGTTTTTTAAAAAATATAGACTTTCAGAATTAAATTTATATTAAAGATAAAACTATCATTATTTATAAATTTATTTAAATAAATTGATTTATTAGATATTTAATGAAAGGTATGATGTTTTTTTGAATCCATTAGTGAATCTCACATTAAATATACATTATTCAGAATGACAACTGACAATAATTTTTATAAAAAAATAGAATTTTTATTTAGCTATATAAATTATTGAGATATTGTTTATAAGCTCCAAAAATATATTAAAATTCATATTGTTATTCCCAAAATAATTTTTTTACTTAATAAAATTATAAACAACTTCTTAACTTCCCCCAGGTAGTGATAAAATCATTAAAATTATAATTTTTTAAATAACTCTATTTTAGACTAAATATAAATGTTCTCATTAAAATTTATAATATGTTTACTACATAAATTTTCATGAGTGGAGTACAAAAATGATTTTTTTTATCAAATTTTCATTTTAATAATTATATATTTTTTTTAAAAATAATTATCAATATAAAAAATTTTCTTTAACTTAAAATAATCTTTTTCATTGTTTACACTTTAAAATTATTTATTAGATAAATGTAATATCTTTTCATGATTTAAGATATTATTTTGTATATAAAATTAATAATGTCCCTCTAAAATTTTGTTGTTGGTTTTTTTATCATTTTTTAACATGTTAATTTTTTGTCGAACATTTTTTTTGTTTAAGAAGAAAATACTCATGTCATTACCATGAATTTTATTCACATTGAATTTGGATTTACCGGCCGACCAGTGGGCCTCATTAGTCATACAATGGAATAATTAGTAGCAGGTTTTCTATCCCTCATAAATATGGTGTCCTTGAAAGAACCAATACATTATTCTTGCACCACCACTAGGCTAGTGGTGTCCCATCATCTTGTTAGTGGAACCCCACCAGTGAGTCAGTGGGGTCTGTAAAAATTTGAATACCTACAATAACTCCATGGGTGAGCCAGTGGAGTCCCTAGGCTTGTTGTTGGATATTTACTTCCACTACATGGCCAATCCTTTATATAAATTTATATCCACTGAATCCTAAACCATTTTAAAATTGGAACAAATATATTAAATACCCATATTTGATAAACTAAAAAAGGAACGAGGAAATTTATAAATTTACTAACTCATACATTCAATTAATGTGAGGATGTTACAAATATCCCCCTTTAATAAATAATTATCCTTGATAAGTACCTTCAAAGTTTCTGCACAAACTACTACATTATTTAAGCTCAAAAATATTCATCTAACTAATAAGTATCATCTTGGATATTTCGATAATGACATGGAATCAAATAACATTGTACCATACACCCTCGTAGAGGTATCTCAATGCTATTTATAATCTACATCGGTTGTTCTTTATATGTTTCATCAGGCTTCAGCTGGACATCCCCACATTCAATAACATGTGTATGATCATGTATGAACCCTCGAATATATGACACCTGGAAAAAATCATGCATACCTTGATAGTGAGAAATAATATCATTATGGTACACCACTACTCGAATCCACATAGTGATCTCGAAGGGTCCAATATAACTTGGCAATAGAATACCTTATTTCATCAAATATTGGTACATAATTGAGGAGATGTTATTAATAAACCTATTCACATTCAAAAAACTCAAAGGGGGGACTTTTCTGGTGGTAATAAGACCTCTAACTACTTTTAACTTTGATCAACCTCTTCAAAATATTCTCTACTTTCTCAGAGGACTTCATTACCACACTAGGACCCACAACTACTACCTCATTGTCACTATGTAAACAAAGTGATGAATAAAATGGCCTACCAAAAAAATCCTCATATGATTATATCTAAATCTATTAATGATAACTATTGTTTAAAATAAACTTAACAATGTCTAGGTGGTAATCCCATACTCATCCACAATCTAAAAGATAAGCTGGAAGTATATCCTTCAATATGTGGATTGTTCCATTGGACAATCCCTATGTCAAGGCATGGTACATTTTTCTCAATCATAGATGAGTACAGAAAAACATCTATAATCCCTACCATAATGGTGACATAAAATAGTCATCTATTTTAGATAAAATTATAAAGACAATTTTTTTCAATTTTACAATTACACATACATAAAACTCTATTCACTCAATCTACTAATTGAGTCTCATTAATCTCTAAAAATTGAACAAAATTTGATATCTCGTCAACTATCAACCAGTAAACATCATGTCTCTAACGGTTTTGGGGTATTCTTGTAAAAACTTCCATTATAAAATCCTCCCACATCCACATGGGCACAATAAGTGGTTGGAAAAAACCACAAGAAATTGGTGTTCACCCTTTATCCTCTTATAGTTAAGGCATTGGGAACCAAATCTAGTAATTTTTTTATTAATTATTAGACATTAGAACTTTCATCTAAATTAATAGAACATCTATAAAACTCTATTAAATATCTTACACATTGGGGTTTGGAATTATCTAATCAGATCATTCCTGGGGGATGTTTGGAAAACAAATATCCCATGTACTAGGATCACATCATAACAATCCAAAAATAAAAATCTATCATTTCAGCACCTTCATGTTGTTACCTCATCATAAAACACTATGGGTCATTTTTAGAACTAACTTTTACCTAATTTAATATATAGTATTTGACTAAAAATTGGGCACATTTCATCAATTATTGATCATCAGAATCATTCATCCTTCAATCAACCAAATGGATCATCTGGAACTACTATTATTCTAAAGGTCATTATGTAATCTCACGAGTTACAACAAGTTAATGGATAAGAGAATATATAATGAAATTTTCATTAATTATTTTATTTCCCAACTTAAATTTATACATTTTCGGGTACACTAATTATCTCTTATGCCTCAAATTTAGGTCTCATTGTTTGAAGATATGATAGAGGATGTTGATGTTTGTGTATAAAAATACATCTTATAAAATATAGAACTCTCTAACACAACATAGTATAGAATAATAAACTTACATATCAATGATATTCATAATATATTTACTCTCATGCAGTTATAGATAACATAGTTGATAAGCTAAAACCAAATTTTTTCACATCAATATTGTCCCAATCCCACTTCTGATTGTTTGTAATTAATGAAATAAATATCCCCTAACATGAGATGAATCAATAGTATATATATTCTCAACCTCCAATTCAACTGAAGAAAATCCACCTCACACTTTCTTAACCACAAGAACATCCACCCTTTATTCTTTATTGTTGTCATTGGAGTCAATAAATGGGATAAATAAAGGTGAAAATAGAAATATTACATCGTAGAACCCAGAAATATCCTAGTTTCAAACACATTCGAAGGATATCACAATGACATCATAACCTCTACTTTATATTCATTTATGAATATATCTATCCTTAAACCATTATTATATAATAATATTACATCCTAAATTTAAAAACGACTGTTTAATAGCATGAAATAATGTTTAGGTGCTAAAGTTGTACTCAGTATTGTCATTATATATCAGACATACTGATATATGGTCAATAAAAAATGAGAATGTATTCAAAGAACACCACGTAGAACATATCACGATATGGATCAGAGAATTTCATAACTTTTATGTGCTTAATTTTCACATAGTATCTAGTAAAAATAGTATTCCGAATTACATATATGGACCATACATTCTCCAAAATACCATAATCAAGATTCTCTCCTCTCTAACCTAAAACTAGTGAAAACTGAATTGGATATTGATCTTAGAGAACAAACAATCTCCCAAAAACTAATAAAATATATCATAAATCCATAGAAAATGGTATATATTCATCATGTTTACTTAATTCAGTTATATATAATAAATGAAGAGTTTAAAAATACTTTCTTCTTAATCGTTGAAAATAATAGGTGATCCCCGTACTGATGTACTCATCCTGATAAGGACCTTCCTTTCGAATAGTTACCTTGAGTTCAAAAACATGACCATTTATATATGATAAGTGAGTATTAGAATCATTTGTGGACATGGAATGAGTTCCAACTTGAGATCAACCCCACTAACAGGGGGATACTTCTAAAGCCTTTTTGAAAGACCCCTAGTTAGAGATCAAAAACTGGAAAGAAATAAAAGGGGATACCACTAGTATTACATAAAGTGTAAAGCCTTAAATCTTCACCAAAATCATCCAAAGTTGTCTCATGTTAGGAACCATTATACATGGTCCCTACTCTAATTCACAGATCCATAAGAATTTATATACCTTGAGATATGTAAATGATACATGTCCCTGATAACAATCATCATGGGCTCGGAAGTTGGTCATCCTGTATTTGAGAGCAATCAAATTAAATCTCATAAAATCCAAAATCATGAAGCCCCAATGATTTCTCAAACCTAAAATGGATATAGTAAACTCCAAACATCACTAAATATGGTCTACTTTCTTGTCTAATGGTGTATTGTGGAAAAAATCAAAAAACTAATGTGATTGATAAATCCAATCCATTAATAACATGTATAGATTTAAATGAACAGAAATCACTGATATAAAAAAATAAATATATAGAATAGAAGTGATTTAGGCTATACCTCTAATAGTATTCAATCCATCACTACCATCCATTGGAGTCTCGTCCACTGTATATACAGGGTCTACCTATGCTCTAAGACCCTATCCCTATGGTACATGGATCATTTGTGTCATCATCATCAGAGCCAATTTCGGAGGACCCAGGATGGATCCCTAGTTTATTAACTATGCCTACCTTGATATGCTATTAGAATACTTGCCTCAAGGATCTAGAGAATAACTATAGAATCCTCCCCATATTTCCACACTATTGACACATTCTTTATGGTGTTGTATAGACACCACAGTAATATATGGAACTTCTATGGTTGGAGCATTGTGGAACTCCTCTTAAATCAGCTAAACTATACTCCACCTACTTTCAACTACTCTGCTACATGTCTTCAGTCTTATTATTCACAGTACAAGAAGTGATACTCATCACTATAGTAGATGTTCCACCCACTTGGGAACTGAATGGTGGAAGAGGATCAATTGAACAATCCACCTCCATGGAGTCTTCAATAGTCGAGGCCTTTCATAGAACCACTTGGTATATCATTAGTTTGGAAGTCCTATCAAATTTCATGAAGTAGTTGCAATGACTGATCTCAATGTTCATGGCCTTAGGTGACTCATTTCTGTCTAAGAGTGGAGTTAAATGGATTAGTTTAGTGAAATGATTGGAGTACGTGGATACCATCATGAATGCCTAATAATAATCCATTAACTCAAATTCTCTTCCCAACTATAATATTTTGATAATTATTTCCTCACGGAATTTTTTTAATGTCCTCTAAGATGAGACCCTCGTGTATTCAAGATTATCCAATCATGCCCCACCATCTTTAATGGTCCCAATAGCATGATCAATTCCATATTTACAATTTTTTTATGTTTTTTCAATATGGTAAAAGATACCATTGATGATATCAATCCAGTCCTTAATATATTTTGGTCCCCATGTGCCCAACAATTGAACCGGATGCTATAAATAAAATTCATTAAAATAATAAACCAATGACCTTAGTCCTCCTTCACCATCTACAGGAATAGAGGGATGGACTCCAGAATATTTCTTGTACCACAGATGCAGTTACATGAATATGATCTGCTTCACCCTCCTACATAGTTGGAATGGATATAAGAGAATTCAAACTAGGATTAGCATCCCAACAATGTATGTGGGTGGAACAATAATCATTCATTGAGGAAGTATCTTTTGAATTTTGGAAGAATAATGTATAATGTTTGAAGTAGTTAGGAAAGATCTTAATCCTTATATGGGATCGTAGAATTATTCTCCCAGGAGGCTACCAAAATAAATGTATAAACATAGAAGAACCATCCATGGTTCTATATCCCGACACGTTTTTCATAGTAAAAAATACATACCAAAAAAATAAGATAAGTTTAATCTATATAATTTAATCATAGATATATTAAAATAGTAAAGAAAATAGATATATCAGTAAATAGAGAATATATGTCCATCCTAAACGGACATCAAAATTCATTGAATTAAATTTATGAGACACTATGAAGAAAATATATATATTACATGTGATCCTATATGCATACTAATAATGCATGAAAACACCCATAACCCATATAAAAGTTATATAAATCTCAATAATGGTAAACCAATGTTTCATTACACATTTGCTAACTAAGAAAATTGAAATCCACCTATCCGAGTTCTAAATAATATATATCCATTCCACCATGTCCATGAATATCAAAGGAAAAGAAAAAAAAATCTATGATCCCATTTTATTACTCCCTTACTTGAACCAACCAATCTGAGTTAGATATCCACAAGACCTCATGCACGCCACCCCATATTAAAGAGGATACTAACAAGAAGGGAGGGTCTTAATGCCATCAATAGAACATAGATACCATTAATATTTTATTAACATGTCAATAAATATAAATAAAATTAAAAATAACACTGATTAATCAAGTATAAATATAAATCATCGTACTGTAATGTCATATAGAACAAATTTCATAAAAATGAAATAAATTGGGCTCCCAGTGTGTTAAGATAAACTAGATTATAATAGTGAGAGATGATAAATAAATAAGACTCTATGGAAATACTTTGGAGTTTTTCATTGACCCACTAAAAACCCCATTATCCATAACTCATTTTTCATCCATGAGACCATTTCTATAAAACCCAAATATTTTATGGTTTTTGTCACATTAAATTAATTCAGTCTATTTGATAGCTTATGTTGCACAAAACACTGAAGATAACTAAATCGTGATATTCTATTAAATATAAAAATTATTATTGGAATAGGGGATGGTGCCTTGGCCAGAAAACAAAAGAAATAGATTACAAAAGTCTAAATGACAAAAACATAATACAATACTTATTATAAAGGGGGAGTAAATCAGTAGGATGATCTTCTAGAAAAATTATATTTTGATTAATCCACTAGTTGGCAAGGCCATATGTAACCATGTTGGCTTCACAATAAATATGAGTGATGATGAAGTTGATGTCGAGAAGTGTGAGAGTTAAGTCCTTCCAACGTGTGGTGATCGACCACACAAGGTGTATCACACCATTCCATATCTCCTAAATGATGGTTGTCGAGTCACTCTTGATCTATATGTTATTCCAACCATGGTTCTGGGAAAAAGTAATGACATGAATCATACTCATTATCTCTTCCTCCAACGAAGAAGCAAAGCAACAGCTATCATAAAAGCAGCCGAGGATCTGACCAAGATTGTTCTTGAAGAGGGAACCATAGCCTGCAGGTCCTGAATTTCCATTGTATGTTCCATCCACATTGACCATAATCCATCAAGGGAAATGATCATGCTAGCAAACATCAAAGGTATGTTGGGGTTGGAAGATGATTCTATAAACACGAAGACGCTTCATAATTCTAAAATCGTTCACTGTGTTGTTGCAATGGCGCTTTCATATCGAATTAGCTTCACTTATGGCAATGACTATCCACATTCGGCCTGAATTATGAATATATGAGAAATTGTTATGAATAATATCATTTTAATCATACCATATAACATGAAGAATATCAGAAACAGCAGCCATAAAAAGGTTTTTAATCAATTGAGATATATCCATATATGCACATCTCTTTAGTTGAGATTTTAAAGAGTCATAAGTAAACCATCTACAGTCAAATATTTAAAATAGATTGTTCCAATGAGAAGAAGTAGTGGAACTAGAAACAATGAGTTGGTTTGTATCTTCTCTGTGTTTATTACAAATTCAACCTTTTGAGTAGATTTTAATGCCCTGTAAATAGAGGCAATCAGGCATGGAGATCTTATTGTGTGGTAGACGCAAATTAAGAGTTTGTATGGAAGGTTTGATCCATGGTTTATCAATGTTTTTAAGCCAACCAAAATCTCTTTCCGAGTTACAAAAATAGATGTTGTAAAAGTTTCTAATATTGAGTATAACAATTTTAGAAAGTTCCCAAATTAAGAAATCATCATTATTAGATAAAGCGTAGTTGTAAATGGAATTCGTTATGGTTTTAGGGAGCTAATAATTTTGGGAATTAAGAAAATATCTGATAGAAAGGGTGGCATTGATAGGTCTTTATTCTAGAGGGACCATAGAGATTGGAGATGAATTAGTCCAATTATCCAATCAGAAGTTCATAAAAGTGTTTATAAATGCAATACATCTATCTTTGTTCATAATTAAGAAAAGGTATTGCTTTATGGATTTTCAAATAGAGTAGGAATGAAAATTCGAGTTTCATTTCTTTTGTTTTTTAAGGAATCTATTTTCTAGAAAATCCATAGAGTCAGATTTATTGTAGAGAAGATTCCAAGTGATCCTGTCTTGAAGAGCCTCATTGAAGTACTTATTATTTTTATGCTTATACCACCTTTGTCGATGGGTTTGCAATAGGTCAACCAAGGGATGGTTATATGCTTCATTTCCATAGTGCTTCCAATACAAAAAAAAATTGATTGAGATATAAATCTTTTTTATAAGACTAGCAGGCCATTTGTAGACCCTTATAGAGTAAACCAATTGAGAAATACTATTTTATTTGATAAGGTATATTCTACATACCATGAATATATATTTTCCTTTCATAGAGGTTAACTGGTTAATAAATTGGTCAACACTAGTAGATAAATGAGAAGATTTGGGTCACCCCCAAAAGATTCATACACCATGGTATGTAAAAGTGAGAGATCCAGATTTAATACCTAGGCCATTTATAATATTTCACTTCTTGTTTGGGGGAATGTTTTTTCCAAAGAAGATAGAAGATTTGATCCCGCTAACAGATTACGAAAAAATATCCTCACAGTGTGAGTGAGTAGTTTTCAGGTTTCAAATTTATCTTTTATCACCATGATGAAAAAGAATAATGTCATTACAAAAAAAGAGGTGGGTGGGGGCATTTACATTTCATGAGACAAGAATGGTCCTGAGTTTGTTTTGATCAACAAGGAAAGTGAGAAAGTTGTTGAGATAGTCTTCAACAATGAAGAAAAGGATGGAAAAGAGGGGGTCACCTTGTCCAACACCTTTGGTTCATTTGAAGTATCCCCTGGGGGAGCTGTTGATCAGAATGGAAATGGAGGCTATGTTGAAAAATGTTTGGATAGTAGTGATAGAGGTGTAATTAATACCAAATTAATGAAGCACCTTGAAAATAAAACTATAATCCATGGTACCAAAATATTTTTTAATGTCCAATTTAATGGAAATATTATCAACTTTGGTAGATTTGTTTCAAGTATTAATACACTATGAAGCAAGAAAGGTAAAATATTGAATGGATCTACCCTTAATAAATCCAAATTGATTCTAGAAGACAATTTTGTCTGTGATAGGTTAATATATGTTCGCATTGATATTTGTGATAATTTTATAAAGTATGTTAATGAGAGAAATGGACCTTAACAAGTGAATTTATGAAGTATTGTCAACATTATGAATTAAATTGAGTAATTGTGCATTTAGGCCATGAGGGAGAAAACCATTAGAGAAAAATGATTTAACAAGTTTGAAAACATCAAATTGGATAATTTCCCAGTACTGTGGAATGAATCCATTGTTGAATCCATCCGAACTAGGAGAACTATCAGTTTTAAGACAAAAGATAGTATCCCTAATTTCATGATCAAGAGGAATGTTATGAAGAAAGGTGTGGTCATAATTTTTGACCAACATAGGTAGGATCTCTGGTAAGAGGCCCTTGTTATTATCAGCTCCATTAAAGAATGATGAAAAATAAGAGACAATATGATTTGCAATATCATAATCACTTTATAAAAGTATAACTCGATCCTTTATAGAGGTTAGTGGTCTATATGATTTTATAGCTCTTTGAATAGAGTTATATATTTTAGTTTTTCTATCAGAGTTAGATAACCATTTAACTTTAAAGGATTGTTTCTTCATAATCTCATGAAAAGTGGGTAATTAATTGAGCTTAACAAAGATATTGACTTCATGGTTCAGATCAGTGATGATGTTAGATCTAGTATTAATTTTTTGAATTTGATTAAGCTCATTCTCAAGAAGAAGGATGTCATTGTTAATTTGTTTTTCTTTAGAGCTACACCAACTTTTAAAAATATGTTTATGATATTTTAATTTGATATTACAAGTATAGGCATCATTGTAGTGTGTCCTAGAAATCCAAAAATTGTTGATGATGTCAGTGCATTCAGTGTTATAGAACTAGACATTATTAAACCTGAAATGAAGAGAGAGTTTCACAATTTTGGTGGAGACATTATCCAAAATAGGGTGATAGTCAGGGTGAAGCTTGTGGAGGGTGGTGCTGGAGATAGTATCCCATTTATCTAAAGCATATATGTTCATGAAATATCTATACAATTTGGAAGAAACCACCCTATTGATGTGTTTTCTTTACCATGTGTATTTTGAACTCCAGAGGTTTATTTCAATAATTTTTTTGTCTTCAATCGAGGTTTCAAATTTTCTCATGGAGATCGTGGCATGTGAGGGAATTATTTTCACACTTGAATTGAGAATTGCATTGAAGTCCCTAGTTACAAAACAAGGTGTGCTAATACAAGAAGCTAAGTAGGAAGGGTCATCCCAGAGGGGCCTCAAATCTTGATATCTATTAATGGCATAAATAAAGGAGAAGAAGATATGAGTGCCATAAAAAAATCACATGTGATAGCTTAAAAATGTTAAATTAAGTGTTGTTATATTTGGGAAACATTAATAATTTTTTAATATTTTATAATTAATATAATGGATTAAAATAAAATTTATTTAAATAAAATGGATTCATTAAATGATATTTTTTTAATAATAATTAGAAGATAATTTTATGAGTCCATAAATAAATTTAATTTTTTTTATAAAATCGGTTATAATATTAAATTTTTCATTTTTCAAATAAATTATGATTTCATTTGAAAACTAAATTTATCTTATTCATAAAATCTTCTTCATAAAATGGATTGCATTTTGGAAATATAAAATTCATGAAATGGTTAAGGTGAATTTTTGATATTTTTCTAAAATAGTTGATTTTTTATGAATAGGGAAATACATTAATTTATAGTATTTAACATTATAAGTTTAATACATGAATTGTTAAGTCATTGATGATGTAATAACTCATTTGTTATAAATATAATGAACTATTTACTATAAGTAGTAACAATAATCAACACTATTTATGGTCTTGATCCAAAATAAAAAATAAATGAATAAAATATTCCAAAAACACCCATCTCCCCTATAAATACCACCCCTCAAAATCCCTTATAATCACTCCATATAAGCCATTAATTATGACTTAATTCTTCCAAATTACCTTTAAAATATTCTTCCACATGTCCAAGACGTTTTGTTGCTACCAAAATACCAAATCCAAGTGTCATAAGGAGGTTCCAAAGGTGACAATATTAAAGTGGTAAAATCCTCCTTCTTCCCCTGTTGATTTATTTTCTTTTATTATCCCATAATCATCTCCCTAATCCAAAGAAACATGGTATACCAAATATCAAAAATATACTATAATTTTATTTTGATAATGTATCATCCATCATCAAATCCATTCTTATCTCATTTTATTTTAAAAATGATTACATCTTCTCTGATGTGTTGATTCACCACCATCGTGGATGATGAGATTTCATTTTCAATTACTGCATTCTTGGATGGACATAAAACCATTATTATTGTTAAATATTATTTTAATATATATATATTATATGTTATATAATGTTTTTTAACCAACATTTAAAAATAATATTAAATAAAATTACACAACTTCATGATGGACTTAAAAACGGAAAAAATATATTAAGGCATTTTCATCAACATTTTATCTAACGAATCATCTTCATACTGTATAACCAAATGACATATGTTACCATTAAAAATCCAGAATATCATTATTTATAAATAATTTCACTTCCAAAATATTAAAAATGTTTGATAATAACTCTCATATTTATACTCAAGTGAACCAACCATAAAACCTTGAAACAAACTCTCCCAAAATAATGAAATTAATATTATTAAATTATCAAAATAACCATAAATTAACTTAATAAAATTATTATAAATCAAATATATTTTTAAACGGTTAAAAATTATGTCATTAATGAATCTATTTGATTATCCAGGATATTAAATACAAGTGCAAAATGCTTTTGAATATAAGGTAAGGCTTTTTTGTCTCAGTTTCATTTCTGTAAGATATATTACTTATTGAACCATTATTAATTTTCTGTGCTGTATATAATTACCGTTCATATATAATATCATGGATATATTTTTATTCATGGAACTCAATATTTCATTTGATGGTTATTAATTTTATGGGGCATGTAGTTCAATTGTTTAAAAAGAGGTAAGGGAATTCCTAACCCAAATATCCATTATTTGGGCTAAACTTTTACTCAATTGATTATATGAATCTATATTATGTATGAAATGAATTTTTATTATCTTATTTTCTATTTAAAATAGTTTTATATTGAATTAACTCAGATACACATAATCAATTAATTTGGTTAACAACCACACATTCTTTTAAAAATACTCTTTTAAATGTATATTTATTAAAAATTAAAAGGAGTGTGTTTTTAATTTTTACGACATGAGAATATTTTCCCACCTTCACAGAAACATTATATAATGTGGAATGTTTTACATTTTTATAAGGATATTTTTAAGGAAAAAACATTCATTTATAATTGCACGTATATTTTTAAAAAATATTTCAAAATAAAGTGGCATTTCTCTCAAGAATTTCTCCACGATTTTATTAGAGTATTTTCATCTATGTCAACACCCTTTGTTGGATCTTATTTTTTGATACATAACATATGTTCATAATAATAAAATAATCATTGTAAAAAAAATATATCTTAGTTTTTATGCATAATACACATCATCTCATGTGATACATCACATTAACAAATCCATTGGAGGGCTATATATTCCTGAGACCATCCTTCATATCATAATATTTACATAATCATGCATGCCACATAGAATGTAAAACAAACATACTTATGAAATATAACCAAGGAAGATAATGTATTTGATAATGTTTCCATAAAGAATACCTTTATTAATAAAATTTTGATTCCCAAATGAATATGTTAAATCCAACTGGGTCATAAAACATCATTATTCTTTAGTAGACAAAAATCATTCAAGAGGAGTAAAATACTATGTTTTAAAGACACATAAAAAAATAGGACTTTAATAGATTTTTTTGACATGGTGGGAACATTTATATAATTGAAGGAAAAGGTAAAGGACAATTTAATGATATTATATGAACTATTGTACTATAAAGGGATAATAACCAAAAGAAATGAATTGGGTTTTAGAATCCCCTTACTTTAATTCCTAACACCCTTCTTCATTTTTCCACCTCCTAAATAAAAAAATAGATTTATTAAAACATTGATATATAAGTGTATTATATTAATTTATTCAACTATTTATTAATTATAATTATTGGATCGTATTTTGTAATATCTATTGATTAAACTGAAGTGTTTTGATGACATGTTCTTCTAAAAAAAATCTTGTTTCGCATTAGTTTCTCTATTTTCAGAAATGTAATTTATAAATTGGTATAATTAAATCCAAAATATTATGATTCATATAATTATATGTTCATATATTAAAAATATTTTATAATATTCGTCCATGAAGGTGGTTATATGTGTTGACATGGAAATTTCATCGTAGGTGATTAACCAACCTTTGGCGGGACATTATCAAGAGAGCGGGAATGTGATGTTTAAAATTAATACTAGTGTGATACTTATAGTATGCTAGAACCATTAATATAATGTTTAATTAATTCCTAAATAATTACATATAAGGTTTTTTGTGAACGGGGTTGTAGAAAAAATAAATAGAACAAGAAGAATATATATAAAATATTGTGGAGTAGATAGGAGATAACATTATCAATGGTATAACTTACCTTGTATGACACTGTAAATCCATGGTGACTGGATTTTCATTTCAATATAATCTCCCTATGTATTCTATGGGGATTTATAGGGATCATTTCATCAGATATTTTTCTTATAATTGGTTGGGAGGAGTGGTTTCCAAATGAAGGAAGATGGGTTATTTATACTTGAAGAGATGACTATTTTTAGAATAAAATATTGAATAAATTAATTTATCATAGCTAAAACATGTAACAATGAATTTTTGAAATTACAAATCATGTCTAAATATAATAAAATTGGGATATTATTTTAAATCTACTTTATATTTCAAATTCATTAGTTCATTAAAAATTAATGTGGAAAGACATAAAAATTATTATTTTATGGAATCACTTTTTACTAGGTTTTGGGAAGTTAATTTTAGGTTTTGAAATTAATAATTTTTTATATTTTAATTTATGATTTATGAAATAAAATATATCATGACCGAAAATCAAGTTCTAGAAAGGATTATGTCACTATTACCTCAAGAATGGTGTAATTTTAGACACACCTATTATGTGAAAACAATATTTTTACTATTCAAATGAAAATTCATGTATTTCATAAAATTACATGAAAATAGACATTGGATAATTTCAATGTGATTCTTACAAAAATAACATTCAATTTATCAAAATAAATTTCTAAAATATGTTATTTCAATTATTAATATATAAATAATTATTTTTACAAAATACTTTAAAATATAGTTTATTATCAATGTGATCATATTTTCATTTAGTTTTTAATCATGATACTTATTTTTTGAAAATATAAATTTTATATTTACTTAAATTAATCATGGTAAAAATTAATTAACTCATAATTTAAAATTTTGAGGTGAAATAACAATTCCAACATCCAGGTTACTATTCCTAATAGTCAGGTTACTATTCCCAACTATTAGTTTACTATTACAACAATCACATTACTATTACAAAGGTCACATTACCTCCTATACATACCTCTACATTATTTTATTCATTATTGAACTCAATTCCTCTCATGGTTCTATATTTCAATTTTATATAATATTTGCTAGTGCAGTAACATTTTTTTCAATAATGTTGGTAGTGGGGGTGATGATTTAGTAGATTGAAATGATTCATATTCTCCAATTTCTGTTTTCTATTTTATATTTATTTATTGTTTTAATGTTTGTAATTTTTATTTTTTCAATTCTAGTTTATTTTAATGTGTTTATTAATGAAATAAAATCATTGTTAGTTTCTTTGTATTTTGTATGTGTCTTATATTATATTTCAAGATACACCACACATTTATTCAGAAAAAAAATATTACTAAACAAATATTACTAACAAACATTGGATTTTTTCATTTTTACACCCTTAATAAATTCCATCCCTAACATATAAAATCATATTATTGGTTGAGAATAATTGAGGCTATTTTTGTTTGTTTTTTTCTCTAGTTCCCAAGTTACTTCTTCATTATTACAGTTCCTACACAAAACATTGACATGGTGAGATGTCTTGTTTTATAGAACTTCGTCTCTACAGTCCATGATTTTCATCATCTACTCTTCATATGAGAGGCATTCTCCAATTATACCACCAATGGGGTTTTTACATGTGAGTGATCCGGTGTGTATTTCTTCTTGATTTATATGTAGAAAATTTCATTAACATGAGCTATAGTTTGTGGAGGTGAAAGATGATGGGCCACTTCTCCTATGTAATCAAGGATCTCGAAGGGGTCAATGTACCTTGGTATAGGAATCCCTTTCATTGAAAACCACATGAATCACTTCCATTGTTTCATTTAATGGAATACGTTATCTCCAACATTGAACTCTAACTCCCTTCGATGGATGTTAGCATAGATATTTTTTCATCTTTATGTATCTTATATATGTTATTGGATGTATTGAACCTTCTATGTCATATCAAGAACAAGATCACATATATATAGTTTTCATTCACCAACTTTATTGCTTCCCATAAAGGGATTCATATGGAGCCCTTTGAATTCTCATGTTGAGGTTGTATTTATAAGTGAAACCAACCAATGGGAGATGTTGATCCCATTAATCATTGAATTCCACTGAGTAATCTCTAATAATTTCATTGAGTGTCTAAATAGTCATTTCAGATTTGATATCAGTTTGGGAGTGATAATCATTGTTGAAATTCAATTTAGTAATCAATTCATGTTGAATAATTCTCTATAATTTATAAGCTAACCTTGTATCATGATCAAATAGGATTTAATTTAGATCCCCATGTAGTCTCAAAATATCATTTTCATATAGTGGAAAGGTGTTCAAGAAAGAAATTTTCCAGAATAGTGATAAAATGGACAGTCTTGGTGAGTCGATCCACTACAACCCGTATCAAACTCAATATATCAGATTTTTTTAGGATACCATTGAAAAATTACATAGTGACATTATCCCATTTCCACATGGGTATAAAAAATGGTTTCATAATATATTTGGACTTATGTCACAATGCTTTAAAATTTTAACTTACCAAACATTATAAAATGTAATAAGTAATCTTTGTATTCATATTATCCCACAATAAGTGTTCACAAAGTTCATGGTATATCTTGGTACTTACATTATGGATATAAAAAGATGATATATGTGTATTATCCAATAGATCATTTTTATCTCAGGTGAATAAAGAACAGAAATCCTCATTCCAAACCAAATCACACCTTCATCATCAATGTGAAACTCATGTAGCTTCCCTTATTTTACCACATTCACCATATTATATAGCTCTAGATCATCCCTTTATGTCTCCTTGATATTATATTGGATAGATGGTTGGTTTATAATTTGAAAATTTTAGGAGGAATTCCATTTTTCTATGATTTCAAGATCCATATTTTTCAAATAAAAAAAGATAGGGTGTTTCTCAATTAAAATCATGGATAGATTAGTGGTTTATATTATACTAACAGAATCAGATACCTTTTACTTCATTCCCAGATGCTAGTGAATATGTCAATCATTGTCCTTGATTAACTCTAACCATATTATTTGGAACATGTTGAGATCCATATACGTGAATATTTACTTTAAAATCTTATGATCAGAATATATGTCACACTTCTCTCGATTGAGATAGTTCCACCAAACCTTTATAATAAACATCAATTATTCAAAATCAAGATCATGGATTAGGAAGTTCTGCTTTTTGATCTTCAACTATCATGATACATAGGCTATCACTTTATCATTATTAATTAGTACACATCCAAATCGATTACATAAAGAATATATATATACCACAAAACCTTGTCCACTTGTTTGTAGTGTGAGTATATATTAAGTTATTATACTCTTCTTGAGATATTTAATTATTTCTTCACATTATTTCATTTATACTAACTTTACCCCTTTCTGTGTTATGTTGTCTAGATAGATAGAAAATCATGAATATGTTCCCACAAAATGAAGGTAGTTCCTAGTTATTTCAAGAAAATATCATATTTTTGTGATAGTAGTGGGTCTGCGCCATTCCTCAATTGCCTTTTTCTTTAAAGGGTCTACATTAATTCCCTCACATGGGATCACGTTGTATCAAAATGTTATTTTTTATATCCAAAAGTCACACTTTCTGAACATATCATACATTTCCTCTTTCCATAATGTCACTGGTACAATCCCTAGATGCTCTTTATGTTCTTCCTTCATCATAAATTATAATTATAATATCATCTATAAAAACTGCCAAAAATTATTCAAAGTGCTATCTAAAGAATCCTTTCAGCAAATGCATGATGATTGAAGGGGCATTAGTAAGTCTGAAGGGAATTAATAAGAACTCAATGTTCCCATATATTGAATGAAAATTAATATTTTGAATATATTATTATTTCACCTTTTGTTGATGATATCATGAATGAAGATTCACCTTAGTGAAGTACTATGACCCTAAAAGTTTATAGAAAAAGAAATAAATCCTTGTAATATGATACTTATTTATTATAGAGATCTTGTTGAGCAAATGATAATCAATACACATCAATATTGATCTATCTTTCATCATGGATAAGGAAACTATCACACCCCATGGTGGTACGCTAGATTGTATGAACCCTTTTTCAAAATTATCTTACAACTCCTCCTTTAAATCTTTATGTTTGATCAGGTACATCATATAGTGGAATTTAGAGGTATGAGTAGCTCGGGGTACGAGTTCTATTAATAACCATACCTCCAGATCTGGGGGAAGTATGGGTAACTCTTCAAGGAAACATCACTGTATTTCAATACATTGGGAATTTCTTCCAGGTTGATACCAACCTTTGACACAAACATTTGGGAAAGGTATGATTTTCACAGGTAAATAACAACCACAATGATGAGTCATTTTCCAAAGTAAATTCATGATATTCCTTTATTTTGTATAGGATCATTGGATGGATTGAGATATGAAAATAGATTTTATTTCCCAATGGTTGATATGTACTCAATATAATGGGATCCAATCCAGGCCCAGTATAGCATTGAAATACCCCAAGAGATGTATTACGATACTTTCTGTAAGAATATTCCCATAGATTCTTACAGGAAAAGAGTCCAACACTTAGGTTGCAACAATTTCAACACTAGGTGTTTTTAAAAACATCTCTACTTAAATTCATTGAGGATTTTATTAAATACTTATAGAAAAAATTTATTATATATAGGAATTCATAGAGACATAATCTAATAATAATTTTTCTATTCTTGAGTGAATCGAAAATGTTCTTTGTAGGACTTTATTTTATTACACCAAATTAGTAGTAGTGATGTCATATTTGTTCCCTTTATCCTTTTTCTTTTGTGGATACTAATGATGATTACCCTCAACGAATTGAGGTTTAGTGCACATGCTTGCATAGTTACCTTGTTCCTAATAATTGATGCATTGAACCATATATGGTTAATTAAGAGGATCTATCCTTTCCTATAACTTGTTGGTCACCATCTTTAGGTCTCTTCTGAATTCATGATCATGGTGGCCTTATCTACCACACATGATGGATTTTCTTATCCCTTTGAGAGAATTCCAACGATTCTTCTTTCAATATTTTTGATATTTGGGTAGTTGTTTTATCAATCATCCTTTTAATTTAAACTGTGATCTTGAAACTCCATTCTTTTATTCTTATCTCCAAAACCATGGGACCATTCTACGAACTCCATATCTAAATTTAGAACACATCAAGACACTTATTTATAACTCCCAAATCCATGTATATGTAGATCCTTAAAAAGGTGTAATTTTAACCAATTAAATAATCTATATATTTTTCTATCATTCCTTATAACCAAACCCATGGAATATCTTGAATTACTTGTGATGTTTTCCTCATAAGTTGTAAAATATTCACCTTTGTTTTTATTTATATATAGGAATTCTCTATCCAAATGTTTTTGAAGATTTCAAATGAAATACATGGTAAGAATTATTTTATTAATAATTTCCCACTACACCTCTTCTATTTCATCATTATTATTAGTTTTCTTTATCAATTATCACCATTGATAAACTTCTCTATCAAAAAGATAAAATGAATGAGTTGACTTCTATTTCTCAAAATAATGGGTCACCGAAATGATATTCTCCATTGAGTTAACCCACTATTATATGACAAGAGTATTGGATAATCAACTAAATATTAGTTTTCATTGTCACATAAATTAATAAAAGTCTATTTCATACTTCTTAGTTGAAGGAGGATGTTCCATGTGGTTTAGGTTATTATTCATTACTTGAGAAAAATGGGTATTAATTTCCATGAATCTTTAAAATCCACCTCCCATGGACCCATGGATGTCATCAGGTAAATGATACATTGTCCATCACATATTTTTTTTCATGGTTTCTCCTGGTTCGCACATTTTCAAAAATTAAAAAGTTTTTAGAAAAATGTATTTCAAAAAATAATGAATATTTTATTTTACTATTTAATTAATAGTAAAGGTATATCTTATGGGATACCCATATTTATCATTTCCTAAAAATATTCCTCTAACAATCTATACCTATAAGTATACTTATACTGTAACACCCCAGGTAAATAAGGAATATGACATTTTCATATTTATCCATATTTGTGAATAAAATATTAATATGACTTTAAAGGGGATGCTATGCTCGATGGCGTACCCAACATGCAACAACGAGTTTCTTGGGAATCTTACGTTGCACTCTAATAATAAAATAATATTATTTTAAATGGTAGTTGACATGTAGCCGTTGTAATGGTGGGAATGGATAGAAATAACTAAAATATGATTATATATGTTCTTAAATATTTTTACATTTATACAATAAAAGATAAAGGCTTAAAATACGGAAAGAATTCAATTTTAAGCGTATATGCCCTAGTTTTTCACTAAAGGTTCACTTATCACCTTTTGATGTTGAACCATCATTAAATATAGTTTTGTTCACTCTTAAACATTCTTTTAGACCAAATAAAACTCTTATTAAGAATTGGGACATCAAAATTTAATTTGTGTAAATTTTTGGTATCTTTCCAATAAAGTTCATTTTTTAATGAATAGTGTAAAATGTTGTATTTTATTTCAAAACCACTTTTTAATCTAATTTATTTATATGATTAGATTATTTTTTGAATTGGTTTTAAAGTGAAATTAGAAAATATTTTTACCATTAAATCCAATAGTGGTCGTTGGAATCAATTTCACTTTGAAATCAGACTTAAACTAGTGTCAATCTTTTGATACTTATTGTTTCATAAAACACGCTATTTGTCATGACAGCGGGAATTAATTATTAAATTAATTAATGTGACTTATATGTTTTGAATTTTGTAAAACGGACTTCATTTTTTAATTCAGAATATCAAATATAGGTTAGGGTGAATTTTTGAGATTTTTCTGAAAAACTTCAATTTTTAATGAATAGTGAAACCACTAAGTGGTACTTATAAAAACTGATTTTCCGTTTAAATGAAATTTTGCCATCATTTTGTTTTGATTTTCAAAAATCCGACATACATGGTTGTCATTAAGAAGTAAAATGTGGTTCAATGAGATTAAAATAATTTTTTTGGTGAATAGTAACTTATTAAGTTTTTAATCGCGATTAGAGGTAATTAGTGTATTTTAAGGTAAAAATGATATTATAAGAATGTGAGAACACCATGACACTTGTCCTACACCTATTGGTTGTATCATGGCCGACCAAGACAAGCCATGGGTCAACTTGGGGACCCCATGGATCCACTTTGGTTGGGAAATGACATAAATAACATTTTATTTAATGTAAAAGTAAAATTGACACAAACATGATATGTTTTACTAAAACAATTTTTAAGTGGGGTTATACAAGTCATATTTTTTATTATAAATATTCATTGGAAATCTAAAAAGATTTACTACATCATAGTAGTTTTTTTATAATTTTTAGACATTAAATAAATTAAATTATTTATGACATAATAATGATGCAGTGATGACATCATTATTTGACGATTTAAAAAAAATGGAAAGATAATGTAAAATCTATGAACTACACATGTCCAAAACTTATTGGATGAGTGGATTTCGAAGCCTTATCACCTTATCCACGAATTATATCAATGTGGGACCTTTTGAAACCGAAACACATTTTCAAATAAAGTAATATTTCTTTACTTTCCAAAAGTACCCCTCCTCTCCTCTTATAAAAGGCCCCCACCTCTACCACATTTAACACACTCCTCAAGCCTTTGGCTCGGCCAACCCCTGCCCATTTACTCTCTCCACATCCCTCTCCTCACCCTAGAGGATTCCATTTGGGAAGAATCCTTTAAAAGGAAGCCTTTAGGCTCAAATCAAAAGGAGTTACACTTTTAAAGGTAATTCATTCTCTCATGTTCATTTGTTTTATTTTGCTTCTCCAACCCCCTAAACTCTTTTTATTTACTTCTTTTGTAACAACACCAGTATATGAAATATAATAGGATGTTGTTATAAGATTTATTCGAGCTACACTCTCACACAACTACATCAAATGGTTAAAGAACATACGGTTTCCATGGATGGTGAAATTCTGCCTCCCGAAACGATGATTGTTCAATACTCATTTAACACCTTCAAAGGTGGCCATTATGATGTCACTATTTTTATATATGATATATAATATGTTTATGTTTTATTTATGCTTCTGTATTTTTCATTTTTTTCTTACCTTTATGGCTTCCATTATGGGTATACGCGATATCTTCATTTAAGGAAGTGCGGACTACCGCCCCCTCAAAGTGATTTGATTCGTTAAATACCATATGTGGGATGTGTAAAGGATGGAAATATGATATTATATATGATATTATACTGGAATTATAATATACCCTTATATAATTATTATTCCATTCTATAAAATACGAAATAGAAATGAAAGTAGCGTTCATGCGTACGTACGGCTTACCGTCTCCATGAACGGTGCATTTCATTTCTTACCTCTAAATGATTATGTAATGTTATAAATGCATGCATGTACTGGATATATATGACATATATGATATCTACATAATGAATACAATTCTGGATATAATAAACATTTGGCCACACGAACAACATGTAATTGTAAGAAGTCCACTTTCGACTTAAGAACCAAATATCGGCAAAACAAATATTATTAACTTAAATGATTACATAATGTTTATGACATGGTAATAAGTGGTATAAAAGTAATAATGAACTTGAAAAAGGTTCTTAAGGAATTATAAATTAACTCAAGTTTATTATTCAGGAGATTAAAGAACGATCGAGTCAAGTCGGACCCGAGGTAAGGGATCCGACTCCTCTCTTTCTTTTTAAGTTCACACTTTTATGTCATTCCTTTTAAAGCTCATCTTTCTTGTTATTGGGATGATATTTTATATTACTCCTACTGTAATTTTTATGTTCATGTGATGAGATACCATATTCTCTCTCATCAATCCATTTTGGAAGTTTTGAGTGGCGCCGTTAGGCTGCCGAACTTTCGTAAGAAATCTAACCTCTCTCTTTCTTTTTAAGTACTCTCCTTTATGTCACTTATTTTAGGCTCATCTTTGTAATGTTGGGGGATGTTCTTTTATATTCCTATTTCTGTAAATTTTATTGTAATGTTATGAGATACCCTATTTGATCTCATCAATCCATATTCAGAAGTTTTATGTCGCACCGTTAGGCTGCCGAGTTTTCATAAGGGATTTTTTCATCTCACTTTTATTCCCGTGAGATTTATGCTACGTTCGCCACAAATTCCATTGAGTGGTGTATGTACTGACCATTTTTATACTCTTTGTGAAATATAATTTCGTTTATGAGTATTTACATCAATGACCTATTGTCTTTATTTCCTGGGGTGTATGTTTTGAAAGATACCCAAATCGGTAAGGGAACCTTTCACAATCCTCTTTTTTAAAAGACTTCTTTTATTGGGTCTTTTAATTTACATATTTTTATGTTGGGATATGTTCTCATACATCCTTATTGATGTAAATTTTATGTCCACGTGATGAGATACACTTTTTATCTCTCATCAACTCATTTTGATGTGATGCCGTTAGGCTGTCAAGGGAACTTTTAAACCCAATTTCGATTTCTTTGGGTTCAACTTGTAGTCATTGAATATGTGATCCATTGAATATGTGTGATTGAACTTTTATTGTTTTACACTTAATATCCACTTATATTGGGTGTATTTATATTTGTCACACATATTTTTGAGATTTATTTGTCCTTAATTTAAGGATACATTCTTTATAAGGGATTTCATCACTTTTGACATTTCTATTGAGGGTTCATTGTTGTTATGCACCAATTCACTCTTATATAGTGTATATACTATCCTTTGGAGTATTATAGCATGAATACATTTATTCTCATGATATTATAAGGGTCTGAATAAATGTTATTCCTCAATTATTGTATTCAAGTGTCACTAATTTTGGTAAAACCCCTTTAACCAAAATATCACTTTAAATGTTTTAATTATTTGTTCTTATTAATATCCATGTTTTCAAAATGGTTTTAAGGATTTATTTATATGGATATTAATTGTTTAAAATGTTAAAAGCTTCAAGGTGGTATGGGATACTTTGATTCAAAAATCTCTTTATTAAATGTTTTAAATGGTTTTGAAAATGGTTTTTAATGGATTCGTTATTTCAATATCCTAAAATGTTATATTGTGATTGAAATGTGGAAATGTTATGTTTCCTTTATTCATGTTTTATGTGATTCGATTATGTTATGTTTCTTGGGAATTGTTATGAAGAACGGGTGGTTCCGTGATAAACTAAGGGGGGGTGATCCCGATATAGCTCTCCAATGCATTGGGTAACGCGAAGGAGTGAAACGTTAAGGTTTCTCCGAAGAGATTTAGGGAATATACTATGATGGGTATTCCAAACGTAACCAAGAGGGTTACTCCCTACATAAGAATGTTATGAATTCCTCAAGTTACCTTTTATGTCTTATGATTTCTATGATTTATTCATGATTTTATATGCCTATGTTTTATGGGTAAAGTATGATTTCATTCTTATGTATACATGTACTCATGTTTCCTTTCCATATTTTTATATCCCTTACTGAGCTTTTTATGATCATCCCAAGTTTTTGAAATGTTTTTCACAGGACAAGGGAAGGGTACATGATGTGATGATAGTGTCAAGGATGTGTTAAGAAAGAATCCATGTTTTATTTTAAATATGTTTCCATTGATGGGAAGAATGAATACTGTCTTTTATGTAACCACTTTGATTAAATGTGGAATCTAATGCAAGTTTCATGATCTAATTCTCTAAAACTCTAAACCTGAAAAGATCCTCAATGTGAATTTTTCATTTAATTCAATTTTAAGTAAGGTTTAAGGCTGGGGCCTTATAGTTGGTATCAAAGGTCGGTTTAGATAACTTTAGAGGTTAGGGTATTCTTTAAGCATAATTGACAATTACCATAATGGTTAGGATTTCAGAAAGAGTCTTAGTTTTAGATAAAGTGAATGAGTAAGTATATCTTATTTTCTATATTACTCATTAGTACATGATGGTTTTTTTGATATACTCACACTGACCTTTTTGGTTTTAGTAAATGGCTGGATCTAGCAGGCACCAAAGTAACAGTGGATGTGAAGGAAACTGTGACAGTTTTTTGAGCAAGAAACTGAATGATATGGGAGATGCAATGAGAACTCTTTTGATTATCCTCAACCAACTATATGGAGTCATTATTGACCACCTAAACATTGGACATTTCTCTAAGGCATCATATATGCAAGAAACAAATCCCTACGGAATTACAGGTAATAATCATAAAGGTAAGTGTGTTAAAAAACCTATGTGTCAAAGATGTGGAAAGAAACACCTAGGAAAATGTTTCAAAGGGACATAAATATGCTATAGATGTGAAAATGAAGGTCATAAAGCAAGAACCTGCCATGGAAAAAGGAAGCATCCAGTTGACTCGAGGAAAGGGAAAGAAGTTCTTTCTGAGGGATCAATTGAATGTTTTAAATGTGGTGTGCATGGTCATTATGCAAACACATGTCCTATGAAGAAGTTTCGTGAATGGGGTCACCAAGAGCGTACCAATATTCGTTTACCAATACCTAATGCCATTCCGATTGAGGATGAAGAAACTGACAATGACCAATCAAAGGTATGTACTATTTCATGACTATTGTTTTCTTATTTTGGAATCTTAGGATATGATTCATGATTTTTTTTGTAGGAAAGAGGTATTTCGGAATAAGTTGGAAAGGAATGGATAATGGGTCATGAAGAATGTTGAATGAGTAAGATGTCAACATATAAGGGCTTCAAGAGTTAGGGTGAAATTATTAAGAGTATTAAGTCTCTTTTGATGATGGGGTTACATTAGAAGACTTTTTATATTATGTGTAACCCTGATGTTTAATATAGGCAAATTTTATTCAAGTAATAGTTATCTTTACTTTTGTGGACATAGTTATAAAGAACCATTTGGGTTTATATGATCCTTACTTTTGAGGTAATTATGGGTTACCATATGTTATGATTGAAGTGAAAGGCATGAGATAAAATTGAGGTTAAATTATGTTATGGTTATTTTTGATGATTTTATCCCCTTTTGGGTAATGATTTGAGAATTATATAGTTTTGGAAAAAGGACAACACGCAGACTGTGTGACAACCCGTCGCGTCGGACAATGCTGCGGGAATCGAACCCACAACCAAAGTGCGACTGGTATTTATCGCCTACCACTGGACTACGTGAAGTCCCTGGTTAGTTTGACTGATTCTTTTTAGTTATATGATTTTATGAACTAAGAGTAAGTTGATTTTGGAGGATATGTGATTAGGATAATTACTTTTCAATGTGAGACATTAGGAGAAAATGATGTTGTTTGGAGATAAATGTTACGATTTAACTTGGAAGACTATGTGACTAAATCCTTAAAATATTTGGGTTTCAATCTTATATTGGTTTACTTTGAAGAATTTTATGGACAAATTTTTTATCGGATGGTCCTCGTTGAACTTTGGGTTTTGTTGGACAAATTTTGGAGATTAAGAATAGATTTTCTTTTTATAAGGGGTTATCCTTTTCTGGATTATCTGATCTTGTACTAACCTTTTTGGTTTTTGTTTTGGTTAAAGCCTAAATACATGGGATGTATATAGTTATCTTTTGGGGATTAGGTGATTCTATAGAAGTTGATTATAGTACTCTTAATGAGAAAAAGTCTCCCTAAATACTCGTCATTTGGAAAAAAATATGAGTTTCACTAAGGAATCTAGTAAAAGTTGAAAGTCAACATGATAAGTGATTATGCTTCCTTATGAATAAATTCCTCAATAAAAAGTAACTTAAAACAAAAATGTTGTCTATTAACTTTTCCTACTGGGGAACCCAACACCATTTAACCCATCACAAGTTTGTGATTTTCTTATTGTTAACTTTCTCCTAAACATGTTTTCTATCACTCTCCATCAGAACATGACCCTATGTTTTCTCCTCCATGTCCATATTTTCATACTTAGAATCCTAGTATGGGTTAACTTGGGTGACCACTGTTCTTATCTTTCTTTATTTTAAAGTTATTGTTTTACCGACTCTTGTTCCGATGTGGGACGTTCAAGGATGTTTCCAAGCGCAATTTTAAAGTTGCGAGGACGCAATTCCCAAAAGGGGGGAAGGATGTAACACCCCAGGTAAATAAGGAATATGACATTTTCATATTTATCCATATTTGTGAATAAAATATTAATATGACTTTAAAGGGGACGCTATGCTCGATGGCGTACCCAACACGCAACAACGAGTTTCTTGGGAATCTTACGTTGCACTCTAATAATAAAATAATATTATTTTAAATGGTAGTTGACATGTAGTCATTGTAATGGCGGGAATGGATTGAAATAACTAAAATATGATTATATATGTTCTTAAATATTTTTACATTTATACAATAAAAGATAAAGGCTTAAAATACGGAAAGAATTCAATTTTAAGCGTATATGCCCTAGTTTTTCACTAAAGGTTCACTTATCACCTTTTGATGTTGAACCATCATTAAATATAGTTTTGTTGACTCTAAAACATTATTTTAGACCAAATAAAACTCTTATTAAGAATTGGGACATCAAAATTTACTTTGTGTAAATTTTTGGTATCTTTCCAATAAAGTTCATTTTTTAATGAATAGTGTAAAATGTTGTATTTTATTTCAAAACCACTTTTTAATCTAATTTATTTATATGATTAGATTATTTTTTGAATTGGTTTTAAAGTTAAATTAGAAAATATTTTTACCATTAAATCCAATAGTGGTCGTTGGAATCAATTTCACTTTGAAATCAGACTTAAACTAGTGTCAATCTTTTGATACTTATTGTTTCATAAAACACGCTATTTGTCATGACAGCGGAAATTAATTATTAAATTAATTAATGTGACTTATATGTTTTGAATTTTGTAAAACGGACTTCATTTTTGAATTCAGAATATCAAATATAGGTTAGGGTGAATTTTTGGGATTTTTCTGAAAAACTTCAATTTTTGATGAATAGTGAAACCACTAAGTGGTACTTATAAAAACTGATTTTCCGTTTAAATGAAATTTTGTCATCATTGTGTTTTGATTTTCAAAAATCCGACATACATGGTTGTCATTAAGAAGTAAAATGTGGTTCAATGAGATTAAAATAATTTTTTTGGTGAATAGTAACTTATTAAGTTTTTAATCGCGATTAGAGGTAATTAGTGTAGTTTAAGGTAAAAATGATATTATAAGAATGTGAGAACACCATGACACTTGTCCTAAACCTATTGGTTGTATCATGTCCGACCAAGACAAGCCATGTGTCAACTTGGGGACCCCATGGATCCACTTTGGTTGGTAAATGACATAAATAACATTTTATTTAATGTAAAAGTAAAATTGACACAAACATGATATGTTTTACTAAAACAATTTTTAAGTGGGGTTATACAAGTCATATTTTTTATTATAAATATTCATTGGAAAGATAAAAAGATTTACTACATAATAGTAGTTTTTTTATAATTTTTATACATTAAATAAATTAAATTACTTATGACATAATAATGACGCAGTGATGACATCATTATTTGACGATTTAAATAAAATGGAAAGATAATGTAAAATCTATGAGCTACACATGTCCAAAACTTATTGGATGAGTGGATTTAGAAGCCTTATCACCTTATCCACGAATTATATCAATGTGGGAACTTTTGAAACCGAAACACATTTTCAAATAAAGTAATATTTCTTTACTTTCCAAAAGTACCCCTCCTCTCCTCTTATAAAAGGCCCCCACCTCTACCACATTTAACACACTCCTCAAGACTTTGGCTCGGCCAACCCCTGCCCATTTACTCTCTCCACATCCCTATCCTCACCCTAGAGGATTCCCTTTGGGCATAATCCTTTCAAAGGAAGCCTTTAGGCTCAAATCAAAAGGAGTTACACTTTTAAAGGTAATTCATTCTCTCATGTTCATTTGTTTTATTTTGCTTCTCCAACCCCCTAAACTCTTTTTATTTACTTCTTTTGTAACAACACCAGTATCTTAAATATAATAGGATGTTGTTATAAGATTTATTCGAGCTACACTCTCACACAACTACATCAAATGGTTAAGGAACATACGGTTTCCGTGGATGGTGAAATTCTGCCTCCCGAAACGATGATTGTTCAATACTCATTTAACACCTTCAAAGGTGGACATTATGATGTCACTATTTTTATATATGATATATAATATGTTTATGTTTTATTTATTCTTCTGTATTTTTCATTTTTGTCTTACCTTTATGGCTTCCATTATGGGTATACGCGATATCTTCATTTAAGGAAGTGCGGACTACCGCCCCCTCAAAGTGATTTGATTCGTTAAATACCATATGTGGGATGTGTAAAGGATGGAAATATGATATTATATATGATATTATACTGGAATTATAATATACCCTTATATCATTATTATTCTATTCTATAAAATACGAAATAGAAATGAAAGTAGCGTTCATGCGTACGTACGGCTTACCGTCTCCATGAACGGTGCATTTCATTTCTTACCTCTAAATGATTATGTAATGTTATAAATGCATGAATGTAATGGATATATATGACATATATGATATCTACATAATGAATACAATTCTGGATATAATAAACATTTGGCCACACGAACAACATGTAATTGTAAGAAGTCCACTTTCGACTTAAGAACCAAATATCGGCAAAACAAATATTATTAACTTAAATGATTACATAATGTTTATGACATGGTAATAAGTGGTATAAAAGTAATAATGAACTTGAAAAAGGTTATTAAGGAATTATGAATTAACTCAAGTTTATTATTCAGGAGATTAAAGAACGATCGAGTCAAGTCGGACCCGAGGTAAGGGATCCTACTCCTCTCTTTCTTTTTAAGTTCACACTTTTATGTCATTCCTTTTAAAGCTCATCTTTCTTGTTATTGGGATGATATTTTATATTACTCCTACTGTAATTTTTATGTTCATGTGATGAGATACCATATTCTCTCTCATCAATCCATTTTGGAAGTTTTGAGTGGCGCCGTTAGGCTGCTGAACTTTCGTAAGAAATCTAACCTCTCTCTTTCTTTTTAAGTACTCTCCTTTATATCACTTCTTTTAGGATCATCTTTGTAATGTTGGGGGATGTTGTTTTATATTACTCTTGCTGTACATTTTATTTTAATGTGATGAGATACCCTATTTGATCTCATCAATCCATATTTGGAAGTTTTATGTCGCACCGTTAGGCTGCCGAGTTTTCATAAGGGATTTTTTCATCTCACTTTTATTCCCGTGAGATTTATGCTACGTTCGCCAAAAATTCCATTGAGTGGTGTATGTACTGACCATTTTTCTACTCTTTGTGAAATATAATTTCGTTTATGAGTATTTACATCAATGACCTATTGTCTTTATTTCGTGGGGTGTATGTTTTGAAAGATACCCAAGTCGGTAAGGGAACCTTTCACAATCCTCTTTTTTAAAAGACTTCTTTTATTGGGTCTTTTAATTTACATATTTTTATGTTGGGATATGTTCTCATACATCCTTATTGATGTAAATTTTATGTCCAAGTGATGAGATACACTTTTTATCTCTCATCAACTCATTTTGATGTGATGTCGTTAGGCTGTCAAGGGAACTTTTAAACCCAATTTCGATTTCTTTGGGTTCAACTTGTAGTCATTGAATATGTGATCCATTGAATATGTGTGATTGACCTTTTATTGTTTTACAATTAATATCCACTTATATTGGGTGTATTTATATTTGTCACACATATTTTTGAGATTTATTTATCCTTAATTTAAGGATACATTCTTTATAAGGGATTTCATCACTTTTGACATTTCTATTGAGGGTTCATTGTTGTTATGCACCAATTCACTCTTATATAGTGTATATACTATCCTTTGGAGTATTATATCATGAATACATTTATTCTCATGATATTATAAGGGTCTGAATAAATGTTATTCCTCAATTATTGTATTCAAGTGTCACTAATTTTGGTAAAACCCCTTTAACCAAAATATCACCTTAAATGTTTTAATTATTTGTTCTTATTAATATCCATGTTTTCAAAATGGTTTTAAGGATTTATTTATATGGATATTAATTGTTTAAAATGTTAAAAGCTTCAAGGTGGTATGGGACACTTTGATTCAAAAATCTCTTTATTAAATGTTTTAAATGGTTTTGAAAATGGTTTTTAATGGATTCGTTATTTCAATATCCTAAAATGTTATATTGTGATTGAAATTTGGAAATGTTATGTTTCCTTTATTCATGTTGTATGTGATTCGATTATGTTATGTTTCTTGTGCATTGTTATGAAGAACGGGTGGTTCCGTGATAAACTAAGGGCGGGTGAGCCCGATATAGCTCTCCAATGCATTGGGTAACGCGAAGGAGTGAAACGTTAAGGTTTCTCCGAAGAGATTTAGGGAATATACTGTGATGGGTATTCCAAACGTAACCAAGAGGGTTACTCCCTACATAAGAATGTTATGAATTCCTCAAGTTACCTTTTATGTCTTATGATTTCTATGATTTATTCATGATTTTATATGCCTATGTTTTATGGGTAAAGTATGATTTCATTCTTATGTATACATGTACTCATGTTTCCTTTCCATATTTTTATATCCCTTACTGAGCTTTTTATGATCATCCCAAGTTTTTGAAATGTTTTTCACAGGAAAAGGGAAGGGTACATGATGTGATGATAGTGTCAAGGATGTGTCAAGAAAGAATCCATGTTTTATTTTAAATATGTTTCCATTGATGGGAAGAATGAATACTGTCTTTTATGTAACCACTTTGATTAAATGTGGAATATAATGCAAGTTTCATGATCTAATTCTCTAAAAATCTAAACCTGAAAAGATCCTCAATGTGAATTTTTCATTTAATTCAATTTTAAGTAAGGTTTAAGGCTGGGGCCTTATAGTTGGTATCAAAGGTCGGTTTAGATAACTTTAGAGGTTAGGGTATTCTTTAAGCATAATTGACAATTACCATAATGGTTAGGATTTCAGAAAGAGTCTTAGTTTTTGATAAAGTGAATGAGTAAGTATATCTTATTGTCTATCTTACTCATTAGTACATGATGGTTTTTTTGATATACTCACACTGACCTTTTTGGTTTTAGTAAATGGATGGATCTAGCAGGCACCAAAGTAACAGTGGATGTGAAGGAAACTGTGACCGTTTTTTGAGCAAGAAACTGAATGATATGGGAGCTGCAATGAGAACTCTATTGATTATCCTCAACCAACTATATGGAGTCATGATTGACCACCTAAACATTGGACATTTCTCTAAGGCATCATATATGCAAGAAACAAATCCCTACGGAATTACAGGTAATAATCATAAAGGTAAGTGTGTTCAAAAACCTATGTGTCAAAGATGTGGAAAGAAACACCTAGGAAAATGTTTCAAAGGGACAGAAATATGCTATAGATGTGAAAATGAAGGTCATAAAGCAAGAACCTGCCATGGAAAAAGGAAGCATCCAGTTGACTCGAGGAAAGGGAAAGAAGTTCTTTCTGAGGGATCAATTGAATATTTTAAATGTGGTGTGCATGGTCATTATGCAAACACATGTCCTATGAAGAAGTTTCGTGAATGGGGTCACCAAGAGCGTACCAATATTCGTTTACCAATACATAATGCCATTCCGATTGAGGATGAAGAAACTGACAATGACCAATCAAAGGTATGTACTATTTCATGACTATTGTTTTCTTATTTTGGAATCTTAGGATATGATTCATGATTTTTTTTGTAGGAAAGAGGTATTTCGGAATAAGTTGGAAAGGAATGGATAATGGGTCATGAAGAATGTTGAATGAGTAAGATGTCAACATATAAGGGCTTCAAGAGTTAGGGTGAAATTCTTAAGAGTATTAAGTCTCTTTTGATGATGGGGTTACATTAGAAGACATTTTATATTATGTGTAACCCTGATGTTTAATATAGGCAAAATTTATTCAAGTAATAGTTATCTTTACTTTTGTGGACATAGTTATAAAGAACCATTTGGGTTTATATGATCCTTACTTTTGAGGTAATTATGGGTTACCATATGTTATGATTGAAGTGAAAGGCATGAGATAAAATTGAGGATAAATTATGTTATGGTTATTTTTGATGATTTTATCCCCTTTTGGGTAATGATTTGAGAATTATATAGTTTTGGAAAAAGGACAACACGCAGACTGTGTGACAACCCGTCGCGTCGGACAATGCTGCGAGAATCGAACCCACAACCAAAGTGCGACTGGTATTTATCGCCTACCACTGGACTACGTGAAGTCCCTGGTTAGTTTGACTGATTCTTTTTAGTTATATGATTTTATGAATTAAGAGTAATTTGATTTTGGAGGATATGTGATTAGGATAATTACTTTTCAATGTGAGACATTAGGAGAAACTGATGTTGTTTGGAGATAAATGTTACGATTTAACTTGGAAGACTATGTGACTAAATCCTTAAAATATTTGGGTTTCAATCTTATATTGGTTTACTTTGAAGAATTTTATGGACAAATTTTTTATCGGATGGTCCTCGTTGAACTTTGGGTTTTGTTGGACAAATTTTGGAGATTAAGAATAGATTTTCTTTTTATAAGGGGTTATCCTTTTCTGGATTATCTGATCTTGTACTAACCTTTTTGGTTTTTGTTTTGGTTAAAGCCTAAATACATGGGATGTATATAGTTCTCTTTTGGGGATTATGTGATTCTATAGAAGTTGATTATAGTACTCTTAATGCGAAAAAGTCTCCCTAAATACTCGTCATTTGGAAAAAAATATGAGTTTCACTAAGGAATCTAGTAAAAGTTGAAAGTCAACATGATAAGTGATTATGCTTCCTTCTGAATAAATTCCTCAATAAAAAGTAACTTAAAACAAAAATGTTGTCTATTAACTTTTCCTACTGGGGAACCCAACACCGTTTAACCCATCACAAGTTTGTGATTTTCTTATTGTTAACTTTCTCCTAAACATGTTTTCTATCACTCTCCATCAGAACATGACCCTATGTTTTCTCCTCCATGTCCATATTTTCATACTTAGAATCCTAGTATGGGTTAACTCAGGTGACCTCTGTGCTTATCTTTCTTTATTTTAAAGTGATTGTTTTACCGACTCTTGTTCCGATGTGGGACGTTCAAGGATGTTTCCAAGCGCAATTTTAAAATTGCGAGAACGCAATTCCCAAAAGGGGGGAAGGATGTAACACCCCAGGTAAATAAGGAATATGACATTTTCATATTTATCCATATTTGTGAATAAAATATTAATATGACTTTAAAGGGGACGCTATGCTCGATGGCGTACCCAACACGCAACAACGAGTTTCTTGGGAATCTTACGTTGCACTCTAATAATAAAATAATATTATTTTAAATGGTAGTTGACATGTAGCCGTTGTAATGGCGGGAATGGATAGAAATAACTAAAATATGATTATATATGTTCTTAAATATTTTTACATTTATACAATAAAAGATAAATGCTTAAAATACGGAAAGAATTCAATTTTAAGCGTATATGCCCTAGTTTTTCACTAAAGGTTCACTTATCACCTTTTGATGTTGAACCATCATTAAATATAGTTTTGTTCACTCTTAAACATTCTTTTAGACCAAATAAAACTCTTATTAAGAATTGGGACATCAAAATTTACTTTGTGTAAATTTTTGGTATCTTTCCAATAAAGTTCATTTTTTAATGAATAGTGTAAAATGTTGTATTTTATTTCAAAACCACTTATTAATCTAATTTATTTATATGATTAGATTATTTTTTGAATTGGTTTTAAAGTGAAATTAGAAAATATTTTTACCATTAAATCCAATAGTGGTCGTTGGAATCAATTTCACTTTGAAATCAGACTTAAACTAGTGTCAATCTTTTGATACTTATTGTTTCATAAAACACGCTATTTGTCATGACAGCGGGAATTAATTATTAAATTAATTAATGTGACTTATATGTTTTGAATTTTGTAAAACGGACTTCATTTTCGAATTCAGAATATCAAATATAGGTTAGGGTGAATTTTTGGGATTTTTCTGAAAAACTTCAATTTTTGATGAATAGTGAAACCACTAAGTGGTACTTATAAAAACTGATTTTCCGTTTAAATGAAATTTTGTCATCATTGTGTTTTGATTTTCAAAAATCCGACATACATGGTTGTCATTAAGAAGTAAAATGTGGTTCAATGAGATTAAAATAATTTTTTTGGTGAATAGTAACTTATTATGTTTTTAATCGCAATTAGAGGTAATTAGTGTAGTTTAAGGTAAAAATGATATTATAAGAATGTGAGAACACCATGACACTTGTCCTAAACCTATTGGTTGTATCATGGCCGACCAAGACAAGCCATGGGTCAACTTGGGGACCCCATGGATCCACTTTGGTTGGGAAATGACATAAATAACATTTTATTTAATGTAAAAGTAAAATTGACACAAACATGATATGTTTTACTAAAACAATTTTTAAGTGGGGTTATACAAGTCATATTTTTTATTATAAATATTCATTGGAAAGCTAAAAAGATTTAATACATCATAGTAGTTTTTTTTTTAATTTTTAGACATTAAATAAATTAAATTATTTATGACATAATAATGATGCAGTGATGACATCATTATTTGATGATGTAAATAAAATGGAAAGATAATGTAAAATCTATGAACTACACATGTCCAAAACTTATTGGATGAGTGGATTTAGAAGCCTTATCACCTTATCCACGAATTATATCAATGTGGGACCTTTTGAAACCGAAACACATTTTCAAATAAAGTAATATTTCTTTACTTTCCAAAAGTACCCCTCCTCTCCTCTTATAAAAGGCCCCCACCTCTACCACATTTAACACACTCCTCAAGACTTTGGCTCGGCCAACCCCCGACCATTTACTCTCTCCACATCCCTCTCCTCACCCTAGAGGATTCCCTTTGGGCATAATCCTTTCAAAAGAAGCCTTTAGGCTCAAATCAAAAAGAGTTACACTTTTAAAGGTAATTCATTCTCTCATGTTCATTTGTTTTATTTTGCTTCTCCAACCCCCTAAACTCTTTTTATTTACTTCTTTTGTAACAACACCAGTATCTTAAATATAATAGGATGTTGTTATAATATTTATTCGAGCTACACTCTCACACAACTACATCAAATGGTTAAAGAACATACGGTTTCCGTGGATGGTGAAATTCTGCCTCCCGAAACGATGATTGTTCAATACTCATTTAACACCTTCAAAGGTGGCCATTATGATGTCACTATTTTTATATATGATATATAATATGTTTATGTTTTATTTATGCTTCTGTATTTTTCATTTTTGTCTTACCTTTATGGCTTCCATTATGGGTATACGCGATATCTTCATTTAAGGAAGTGCGGACTACCGCCCCCTCAAAGTGATTTGATTCGTTAAATACCATATGTGGGATGTGTAAAGGATGGAAATATGATATTATATATGATATTATACTGGAATTATAATATACCCTTATATCATTATTATTCAATTCTATAAAATACGAAATAGAAATGAAAGTAGCGTTCATGCGTACGTACGGCTTACCGTCTCCATGAACGGTGCATTTCATTTCTTACCTCTAAATGATTATGTAATGTTATAAATGCATGCATGTAATGGATATATATGACATATATGATATCTACATAATGAATACAATTCTGGATATAATAAACATTTGGCCACACGAACAACATGTAATTGTAAGAAGTCCACTTTCGACTTAAGAACCAAATATCGGCAAAACAAATATTATTAACTTAAATGATTACATAATGTTTATGACATGGTAATAAGTGGTATAAAAGTAATAATGAACTTGAAAAAGGTTCTTAAGGAATTATAAATTAAATCAAGTTTATTATTCAGGATATTAAAGAACGATCGAGTCAAGTCGGACCCGAGGTAAGGGATCCTACTCCTCTCTTTCTTTTTAAGTTCACACTTTTATGTCATTCCTTTTAAAGCTCATATTTCTTGTTATTGGGATGATATTTTATATTACTCCTACTGTAATTTTTATGTTCATGTGATGAGATACCATATTCTCTCTCATCAATCCATTTTGGAAGTTTTGAGTGGCGCTGTTAGGCTGCCGAACTTTCGTAAGAAATCTAACCTCTCTCTTTCTTTTTAAGTACTCTCCTTTATGTCACTTCTTTTAGGCTCATCTTTGTAATGTTGGGGGATGTTATTTTATATTCCTCTTGCTGTACATTTTATTGTAATGTGATGAGATACCCTATTTGATTTCATCAATCCATATTCGGAAGTTTTATGTCGCACCGTTAGGCTGCCGAGTTTTCATAAGGGATTTTTTCATCTCACTTTTATTCCCGTTAGATTTATGCTACGTTCGCCACAAATTCCATTGAGTGGTGTATGTACTGAACATTTTTCTACTCTTTATGAAATATAATTTCGTTTATGAGTATTTACATCAATGACCTATTGTCTTTCTTTCATGGGGTGTATGTTTTGAAAGATACCCAAGTTGGTAAGGGAACCTTTCACAATCCTCTTTTTTAAAAGACTTCTTTTATTGGGTCTTTTAATTTACATATTTTTATGTTGGGATATGTTATCATACATCCTTATTGATTTAAATTTATGTCCAAGTGATGAGATACACTTTTTATCTCTCATCAACTCATTTTGATGTGATGCCGTTAGGCTGTCAAGGGAACTTTTAAACCCAATTTTGATTTCTTTGGGTTCAACATGTAGTCATTGAATATGTGATCCATTGAATATGTGTGATTGACCTTTTATTGTTTTACACTTAATATCCACTTATATTGGGTTTATTTATATTTGTCACACATATTTTTGAGATTTATTTGTCCTTAATTTAAGGATACATTCTTTATAAGGGATTTCATCACTTTTGACATTTCTATTGAGGGTTCATTGTTGTTATGCACCAATTCACTCTTATATAGTGTATATAATATCCTTTGGAGTATTATATCATGAATACATTTATTCTCATGATATTATAAGGGTCTGAATAAATTTTATTCCTCAATTATTGTATTCAAGTGTCACTAATTTTGGTAAAACCCCTTTAACCAAAATATCACTTTAAATGTTTTAATTATTTGTTCTTATTAATATCCATGTTTTCAAAATGGTTTTAAGGATTTATTTATATGGATATTAATTGTTTAAAATGTTAAAAGCTTCAAGGTGGTATGGGACACTTTGATTCAAAAATCTCTTTATTAAATGTTTTAAATGGTTTTGAAAATGGTTTTTAATGGATTCGTTATTTCAATATCCTAAAATGTTATATTGTGATTGAAATGTGGAAATGTTATGTTTCCTTTATTCATGTTTTATGTGATTCGATTATGTTATGTTTCTTGGGTATTGTTATGAAGAACGGGTGGTTCCGTGATAAACTAAGGGCGGGTGAGCCCGATATAGATCTCTAATGCATTGGGTAACGCGAAGGAGTGAAACGTTAAGGTTTCTCCGAAGAGATTTAGGGAATATACTGTGATGGGTATTCCAAACGTAACCAAGAGGGTTACTCCCTACATAAGAATGTTATGAATTCCTCAAGTTACCTTTTATGTCTTATGATTTCTATGATTTATTCATGATTTGATATACCTATGTTTTATGGGTAAAGTATGATTTCATTCTTATGTATACATGTACTCATGTTTCCTTTCCATATTTTTATATCCCTTACTGAGCTTTTTATGCTCATCCCAAGTTTTTGAAATGTTTTTCACAGGACAAGGGAAGGGTACATGATGTGATGATAGTGTTAAGGATGTGTCAAGAAATAATCCATGTTTTATTTTAAATATGTTTCCGTTTATGGGAAGAATGAATACTGTCTTTTATGTAACCACTTTGCTTAAATGTGGAATGTAATGCAAGTTTCATGATCTAATTCTCTAAAACTCTAAACCTGAAAAGATCCTCAATGTGAATTTTTCATTTAATTCAATTTTTTAAGTAAGGTTTAAGGCTGGGGCCTTATATATACTTATGGTTTTCACTACTATTTTCTAATCCAAATTCATAGAATAACTAATCCATTATTTGAAATAAAACTATAGTGACCCTAATTTTTCTTTCATAACTATTTCATCATTTAAACGATGAACAGTAAACACTGTTACAAATACAAGATCAAAAAGGATTATTATCATAGGAAAATTAGGATCAATTATAACTATTAAATAATAAATCATTAAAATTATTTAATTCCTTATTCTCTGTATTCTTAATGGCCAATACATTCTCCATAGTAAAAATAATAAATGGATGATATTCAACAATGGAAGGGGTGGGCTAAATTCCCACTAAGAGGATGAATAAGGGAAATAAATCAATATAACATTAGTGGTAATAATAATAATCTTATAATCATAAGAATATGATCATCATAAACATCCTGAAGGAGACATGTTATAAAGGTAGGGAATGTGGGAATGCATAAAAATGAAACCCCATGTCATAGTGGTCAAAAACCATGCATAGTTGTGAATAAAGGTAGCATCATGTTCGTGCATAAAATATGTTCATAATCATAACCTAATCATTATTAAAAATGATATCATCATATTGAAGCATAATAAGAATCATATCATGAGATACATCACATTACTCAATTCATTGGAGGTCTATATAATTACGATCCAACCCCCACATCATAATATTTACTTAACCATGAATGCCACATAGAATGTATAGCAATCAAAGTCAGAAATAAAACCATGTAATAGTATGGGTTTCAAAATGATTTAATAGAAAAAAATTTAACGAATAATATTATAGTTCCAAAATTAATAAGTTAAATCATTATTGGGAATTATAATTAATTATTCTTGAGTTGAAAAGAAGCATTTCAAAAAGACTAAAATACGTGGTTTTGAAGTCTCTTTGAAAAAAAGTGGCCTTTGATATAATTATTGTTTGAAATGGAAGGAACACGTATATCCCATATGGGAAATTTAAAGTAATTTTGAAGAATATAATATGAATAATCATATTATAGAAGAGTGAATAACCTAAATAATGTTTTTGTGTTTTGAAGATTCCCTTACCTTAATACCCTCCTTTCATTTTTTTCTCCCTCCTGAATAATAAACATAGAATTATTGAAACATTGACCCATAAGATTGTTATATTCATCTATAAAAATATTTATCTATTATAATTTTTGGATTATATTTCATTATTTTTTTTATAAAATTGAAGTGTTTTGATATCACGTTTCTATAAAAAACCAAATTTCTCATTGATTTCCTTATTTTCATAAATATGACTTATAAGTTGGTATAATTAATTAAAGAAGCATATAATTCATATAATTAAATGTTAATATATTACATATATTTTATAATATACATATATTATGATATTTATATGTGTTTCTTGGTAAATATTTCTATAGGTGGTAAACCGACCTTTGATGGGTCATTACCGGAAGAGTAGGATGGAGATGTTTAAAACATATAGTAGTATGATTCATAATATTTTTTAACATAATTAATATAACGTTACATTACTAGATAATTAATTATTTTAATGTTTTTATGTTAAATGGTTTGTGTAAAAAAGAAATAAAAAATGAAGGATAAATAAAAAAGAGGGTAGTGGATCAGAACTTACTCAATCCTCAGTGCATCCTCTCTTGTACGACACTATAACTCCTCGGTGATTGGAATTGGATTTCTATATAATTTCCCTATGTTTTATGATGGATTTAGAGGGATGATTTTGGAATATCTTTTTCTTTTTAATAGGTGTGAGGAGTGGTTTTCCAAGGCAAGGGAGAGGGGGGTTTTATACACGAGGAGAGGAGTATTATTAAAATTAAATATTTAATAAAATAATATATCAAGGTAAAACTTGTATTTGTGGATTTTTGACATTATAAATCATATTTTAATTTAAAATAATGGGTTTAAGACATTAAATCCCCTTTATAATTATAATTAATTTATTCATTGAAAAGAAAAGTGGAGAGAAATAAAAATTTTATTTTAAAGAATCACTTTTGACATTAGGTTTATGAAAGTTCATTTTAGGTATGGAAATTATATTTATTATATTTTAATGAAAAAATTATAAAATAAAATATATCATAGCCTAAAATCAAGTAAAATTAATTATTATGTCACCATTACCCCATGAATTATATAATTTAAGATACATTGATTAAATGAAAACATTATTTTTAATATTCACCCAAAAATTGAAGTATTTCAAAAATTACTAAAAAATAAATCTTGTATAATTAAAAATTTCTTATTTAAAAAATGATATTCATTTTATGAAAATAGTTTTCTAATATCATAAATTTAAATTTTCAATATAAAATTAATTGTTTTTATAAAATACATTAAAATATTAGGCCACGAATATATGTTTTATTTCAAAAGATCCTCTATGGAAAAAGTGGGAAAAAATGTTCAAATTAAAAAAATAATCAAACCTGATAAGAAATTATAAATCCATTCCAAAAAAATGAAATTATAATTCTTGAATTAATGATGTTATCATTCAATAGATGTAACCTCTATTTTTAGATTTACATTAATGATATACTCAAAGGGAAAATCAATTTTTTACCAAGTATACACATTCTCCACCATTTTATTTCTCCTCAGTGAGGCCACACATAAATACCATATTCTATTTTACAATAAATGAGGAATGTTCTTCATTCAAATAAACTCTCAATGGACATTAAATCATTATGTGTGAATCCACCTTTGATATCTTAATATAGAAGAAAACCTCTAATATTTCATCATTTGAGCACATCATAAGATCATGTGTGTTTTCATATTCAATATAATCTTTATATATAGTCACTAGACTAGGGTTAGATGGTGCCTCTTCTCATTTTTTAGTCACCTCATGAGCTCTGAGATCCACATGTACAATGGTATCCTCACAATTATTCTATAGGTTATCAACAACTGCTCTCAATATTTCATGTGGGTTTACCATTTCTTGATGACGAAGTAACAGGGGGCTAGGAAGTTTAAAGTAGTACTTCTATCTCTATAGCCTCCACATATAATGAAAAAATCCATCTAAATCTATGAGGGTTTTCTATCATTTCTTTGAAGAGGGTCGAAGGTACTCTTCCTCAACCTATGATTACTTGTGCTCCAAGGATCAAGATTCGGAGGCAGAATGGATATCCACACCTATTTCAAATATCAAACTTCATGGAGGATAATTATATTTATAACCATCCTCTGAATAAATCCATTCTTCAGATGGGGGACGTTTACATTCTCCAAGAACCACAAAATGATTCTAAAAACCATTATAAAAATTGTAGATTTTCTTAAAACAACTTGAGAGGAATTCTATTTTGCCGCACTTATAGCCTATACTTCAGGATCCCTTATTAGTCTTGACCAATGTACTGGTCTCCATTCAGATTCTTATCCCAATAAATACCCGTACCATGAATGTTCCTGACTATTGAAAAAAAAAGATCAATAATTAACTTTTTCATATATCATGACCTGTTGATAAGAATTAGAATCTGATCATAGAAAATATGTAAATGTAGAAGATTTCCTTGAGAATCTTATCGATACTACACACACCCCCTCATCATCTAATGAATCTCTATGGAGTTCCCTTGACGTTGAGATTACACTAAAATCATGACTAAAATGAGAAAAAACACAGTTAACCCATGGTTTAGAAACTATAAGACTTTTCACCTTCTGGAAAGTTGGATGATTCTAGAATTCCCCTAAACCTAGATGATCCACTTCATGGACATTTCATGCAAAACTAGCATTCATGTTAGGACCATCCTTCCTTACATAATTAATTTGAAGATCATCACCCACTGAGAGAGGGATCTCTTGATAATTACCAATCTCCTTCCCATTGAAATACTCCTTCAGAACCGATCTACACAAATTAATCAAATTCAAAACTGGCATAGTTATACCTATACAATGATATCACCAGGCAGAGTGACCTTGGAGTAAGAAGGAGGAACAGTAATAAGTCCCTGACATATAGAAAACTGTCTGTTTGAGTATGTGTTCTCCTTAAATCTCAATCCAAATGAAATACAAAGGATGTTTAGAATTGTCCACCTCAGCACAAATTTAGGGTTAAATAGGATGTCATACCTTTTTTATCATAGTATTTTCAACATATAAAAGTCCCACAAGATTTCCAAGCATCTGAAAGATTGAATAATTTTGGATGGAGAACGAAAAACCTGGAAGACCAACCAATATTTTCATTATCTTTGGGTCACGATTAAAATTCATATCAAAGGACCACCAAAAGATAAATAAATCTTTTTACTGAGTGAGATCGACTTCACCATGTGAGGTATAGATATTCATCAGTGAAAATAATAGATTATCATTTTTTGTGGAATATTGTAACATTTTTGAGTAATGAAATATTGTCTTTGTTGTTTTTTTATATTTTGTATGTGTGTAATGTTATATAATATGATTCAAAAAACATTTATTATGGAAAAAATATTAATAGTAAACATTGTGTCATTACATATTATACTTATTTTATTATTGAAATTCTGAAAATTATGGATACATGATCTATGTACAAGGGACGAAACTACCAACCAAAAACAAATAAGAAAAAATAAATAGTTATTATATAAAACAATGATTTAAAAAAAATATTTTCTAATAAATGGGTGATAAAATAATATAAGTGAATAATATATGGTATAATATATATGAGTATGGTCATTTAATTGAAATATAATATTTCAATATTTATTATACATGTGGTACAAAATGGTATAGAAGAATTCAAACTTGATGTAAGGATTTATTTCACAATCTCATCAATATTCAAGATTTCTGGTGCTTATATCTCAAGTTTGAGAAATTATATTTTATTTATATCATAGAATTAATGTAATTTATTATCATATTTTATTTTTATAAAATAATTTATTTCATTTCAATTTAATCTCATTAAGTAACAAATATACTAAAATAATGTTTTTATAGAAAAGCTTATTTTTTCAACGTGGATTGGGATATTTCTCTAATGTGTCAATATTTTCATTAAAATGACTACAAGAATGATTTAAAATTATACATTTATCTATGAAATAAAATTTTCCATGAAATAATTTTCAAAAAATGGCTTGAAATTAATTTTTTCCCTCATCTAAATGAGGTACTTTTGGACATTTTTACAATAGTGGGAAAGGAATTTTTCTTTTACGTATACAACATGTACATAATAAACCCCAATATTGACCACTCATTTATTTTTAGCCTATTTTATATTCAAATATGGTTTTTTTCAATGAAAATATTTTCCTAAATATTTTTGATATCATTAGGAATTTAATTAAGTGATTTCAAAGTAAAAATGTTGTTTTCTAGAAGGGAGTTTCCAACAATATTTTTAAGTATATTCATCTATATCAAAATTATTTGGGGAATTTTATTCTTTACTAGGGTTTTAATATTTTGATACTATTATCCATATTACTATTGATGGGTTTTGAATATGTTTATTTATTATGGATATTATTAACATTTCATTTTCTAGTTTTCAATACAAATGTTTGCATTGATTATGTTTCACCCCTTTCAAACGATGAATGAATAAGACATAGTAAGGGTGTATAGGGATTGATATAGCCTCTTAATTCAATATTAAGTCTCTTGATACAAACTAATTTGGGTATTTTTATTAGTCCTTACCCATTTATGTATGATATCTTAGCACGATGCAGTGATGGTAATTTTATGATATCTGAAATTATACATGCAATCTTTATGAAAATAGTTGTTATTATCAATGTGATTATTTATGTTGTTATGTTAATTTTCGGATTTACTCCCCTATTTTGTGGTATTAGTTTTATGTTGTGTTTTATTATTTTATATCACAACCATATTATTTATGTTTTATTTACATTGTGCTAGCTTCCACCGTGCACATACCCTTACTAAGCATCTACGATCACCCCTTACTTATGTCTTTTTTCCCTAGGATTCTAGGAAGTTTATTAATATTTATATAAAGGGGATATTATAATAATTAAAATGGTTTTATCAATGACTATGTTGTAATTTATGTTATCAAATGTAATGTGGTATCAATGTATATATCTAGTTTTTGAAGACTATGAAACTATTTAATCCTTTTGAATGAAATCGAATATATATAGTATCAATGTATCAAAGTAACATCTAAACCTAGGCTACTAAACTTAGGGTATTTATAGTTGGTATCATAGATTTTTTAGTCAAAACATTGAGAAATGGTTTTATTTAAACATATATTGGGTGATATGATTAGGCTCATTCAAATTTTTATTACAAACCATTTATAATGGATTTGAAAAAAAAATTAAGACTTCAAAATAGACAATGGCACCACACTCTCTAGGTCTTCACTCTATTATAAAGCTATGGATTTTTCAAAGTTCCTCCTCTACTCCCTCCCTCTCATTACTCTCCATGTGGTGATGGTGCTTCTCTCGCATTCTTCCTCTTCTCTCATTCTCGTTCCCCTAATCTCCTCCTAGTCTCATTTCCCTCATGCCATTCTCTCTCTCGGTGATTAGGTTTTCTCCTCTTCCACTTTAGTTCCCCTACATGGTGACACTCTTCTTTTCCCTTGCCTCTTTACTGATTCCACTTCATCTACCTTCTCTTCTTATTGCATTTGAGATCCCTTGTTTATCATTCCCCATTCCTCGTTTTCCCTGTGAGTCAAAGCCTTTTACCCCTCCATTTCCACTCTTTCCATCATCCCCATCATGAATAGACCCTTCTTAGCTGTACTCAACGGATCTTTTGTGGCATGGGGATATTATGGAGGAGTATTTCTTGGGTTATTCTGTCTTTATCTCGGATTTCTAGTGTTCCATCCTTTTCATCAATAATTTTTGTAGGTTTTTTTTCTCTCGGTGTTTCATAAAAGTGGAAATGTTTTGATGCTTCTAGCTATGGCGATGATTCAAAGGTTGTAGCCCACTAATAAGTCATCTCTACATCAAACTATACTCTAGATTCCTTTTCCTTAATCCTAAGATATGTCATTCTATTTTGATGGTTCGTGTGGAGGCTTTGGGATGGTGTAGTTTGAGTTTTATTTGGCGTTATAAGAGGCCCAACATTATGTAGGTGTTCATGTGGGTATTGGATTGTTGGATTTTGTGTTTCCCATCATCATTGTAGTCGATTCCTCTTTTATCAGTCGATCATAATGATGATGAATCTTGTTGGATGGGATCTTGGAAGCTCGTTTATTTTTCCTTGATGGTGATGGTGGTTTCCAATTAATGTGGTTCATTGTAGAGTTCAAATTTTCTATGTTCTAATGAATCTGTATAGTGATTTCGACGATAGGGATTACTATATTTGGTATGATGTCTCTTGGTTTATTTAGGAAGTTTGAAATTGTTTATTAGGTGTTGTTTCCTGTTTTTGGCGTTATTTAGGTTATTTAAATTGGTATCCAGTATTTTGTGAGGTTCCCACTAATCCAAAAAGTGTTTTATTCAGAAAATGAGAAAAATTGATTCGGACAGATTGATTTGAGAATATTTCTAAAGAACCCATGTTTATGATTATAAAATTTATTATACAAAATATTTCAGTTTTTGTTAAATGATTCCTGGGTTTATAAATTATAATTTAGGATTACTGATGTTTTGGTCTAGTTTAGTTTATTCCATTGTTTTTATATGGTTCATATTGGAGGGAATAGAAACCGTACTAATATATGTGATAGATGAAGAGACATCCCTCAAGGAAAATATAATGAATATGGAACTAGAGATATAGCTAGATATGATGAAAATATATATATATTATGATATATGACTTAGGTTATGAGAAATAAACATTCCCGTATGGAGAATCCTACTGATCCATAATACAATGTAACCATTTTATACAACTTTATACATCAATAACCATCACCCTTAAGTGGAACTATGAATCCATTTTTAGCAGAGTAATGGATCTGTTCCTTAGTGTATATATTTATCTCTTCAAGAAGTTATGAAAGGTATATAGTTGTCATGTAAGTTTATAATCTCTCATGTATTTTGGATAAATGGTTGTCATTGATTAAAAAATTAAGTTTTAGGAGGAAATAATGGGAATCTAATGGATGAATTTTAAAGAAAACATAATAGATAAATGTTATCATCCTAAATAATGAGTGGATATAGAGAGACAATTCTTGACTGTGAGTAAAAAGAAAAAAGAAAATTTTTCTATATATAAAGACAATAGTACAAGGGTAGGAAGTCCTGATATGGACTGCACCCGTTATCAAAATATGAACATTAAACATTTATTTTATTGGGTAAAATCAATCCTTATAATGATACTAGTCTCCTAAAAATTTTCAACACATTAGGATATAGTATCTTGTTCCATCAACATATAATAATAATTTTCCATGTCCTATGAATTTTATAGAGTAAAAGATAGGAAGAGGATAATTGAGAACTCTAGAAAAGGAAATATGGAAAATGGAGTGAAGGGAAGGGTGAAATTTCAAATATTTAATAAAAATAGAGATAAAAAATATGTAAAATGATTTAAATCAATGTAAGTATGCTTTAAGTGTGGAGAGAAAGGCCAAAAATCTCTTGACTGAAAGGGAACAAAAGATGCTTCAAATGTTCAATAAATTAAATTTAGAGCCATATGGAAAATATTTTCCCATGCATAAATGGGGTTATACCTAGAAAATTTTGTAGAGAAAATCCAAGATTATGTGATCACAAAAGATAAAGTTGACGTTCTAAGTATGTGGTTCCATGTATGTTACCCATATCTTCAAATTTATCTAATTCATTATATGGTTATGGATCTTCACACTATTTTATATCTTCCATGTTTTCCAAAAATATTAGATATTTTTATAGAACCATACGAATTGAGTTATCAGTCAATACTCTTAGTGGAAGTGACATGGTAATAATTATATGTCTGTGAGTTCTCATTTTGACACATAAACATTCCTACTTTATTGAATTCATTATTATATCAATGGTTGATATTGATATAATACTTAATAAAAAAAATATTTCAAAATATAAAACAAAATTTTTTTGTAAGGATATGGAAATTATGATTCATAGTGAATATGTTGAATTCCAAATCTATAAATGGGACACTTCGTCATCTAGGTAATGTCTATATCCAACCCAATATCTTTTCTAAATGAGATGTTTGGGGAAGAAGAGAGGTCACAATCTTTAGATGGAAAAGGAAACCTTAAAATTGATTATGTACCTATTCTATATGAATACGTTGGTTTATTTTATAATGATGTACCTATAAATCCTCTAGATTGTTAGTATTGCATATTTATTGATCTAATCATTTATACAAGATATATATCAAAGACTCCCCAGAGAATGGACACTATGGAATTGGGGAAATTGGAGAAAAAACTATAGGATTTGTGCAATTTAGGTATTTATACACCCTATAGTTTCAAAATTTGGTAGAACCAATTCTTTTTTAAAAATATTTATATATCTATGAGGATGTGCATTGATTATAGGTAAATAAATTTTGTTATAATAATGAACATGTATCCTCAACCTTTTCTAGATATCTAATTTGATCAATGTCAGGGAGTATGATATTTTTCAATTATTGACCTTTTTCTTGGTATCATTAATTATGATTAATGGAAAAATATATTCCTATTCAATAATTTCAAATAAGTTATAGAAATTAAATGTTTATTGTAATTCCATTTATATTGACTTACCTTTTTTATGGATCTATTAAACAATGCATAGAATGAATATCTTGATAAATATTTCTCTCAATTTATTATTGATATATTTATGTATTTTATATGATATTATAACCATGATAATAACTTGAGGATAATTAATGAGACACTTAAAATAAAATAATTTTTTGGGAAACATATAAAGTTAAAATTTTGGTTTCATAAATTTTATTTTGTTGGACACATTATCTCCAAGGATATAATATTTTTTGATCCAATGAATAAAATTTTAGTCCAAGAATATCCTACACCAATGAACGTATTCTAGTTTTATAATTTATTTAGTCTGGGTGGTTAGTATCAATGATATGTTCAAAATTTTACCTTATTTCCTAACATGTTAGAGAAAATTACTTATAAAGGGGTTATGTTTATATGGATAAAGTTATGTGATAAATGTATTGAATAATTGAATAGGATATTGGTGAATGATTTGATTTTTGAACTACCATTTAGTATTTATTGGTTTGTGATTTATATTTTATCTTCAATGAAAATTATTGTTTTTTTCTTATATAAAATGATAAAGTAATTTCTTATACATCAAGGTTATTAATAAATCATCAATAGAACTATCCAATCCATGATCTTGAGTTAAAATCCGTAATAATTTCATTCAGGATATAGATATAATATTTCTATAGATAAAATAAGATATATATATATATATATATATATATATTAACCACTAGAGTTTGAAATATATCATTTCATATGAAGAGATAAACTTTTGGAAATATTGATAGCACAAGCTACTCAATGAATATGATTTCTCATTAAAAAACTTACCACGGTAGGATAATAAGGTAGAAGATGCATTATGAAATAAATATTAAGGTGTTATGACCAAATGATGATCGATAGGGATCCTATGTTAGTAGATCTAGTAAATATGGTTATGGTAATTATTAAGTATGAATAGGAATAAATTATTTTTCAAATAATAACCAAATAATTTATTTTAAAAGATAACTACTTCTCAACAAGATGATGAACTTTTTATGAAGAAAATTAATGTTTTGAATGATATAATGTTGAACGAATTTGTTTATGAATATGGTGTTATAAAATTTGTAAAGAGACTTTGAGTCCCATCTATATTTGAGCTGAATATGGAATTGAAGGATGATGATCATAAATTGAATTTCTCTATTCACCCTAGTATAACTAAGATGTATAGTGATTTTAAGGAACATTTTTGGTGGATTACTATGAAGAGGAAAAATTAAAATTATGTTTTCATATGTATGGTTTGTCGAAAAGTGAATGAGGAGAAAAAAAACCTAGAGGAGTTATGAAAACTATTCCAATTACTATATATAAATTTAATGACATTACTAAGGATTTTTCCACTAGAATACCACTCAATCAATGAAATGATAACAAAATATATGTTATTCATGATATCTTTACTAATAACTCTTATACATCTCTATAAAAGAATATTTACCTCTTTCACAGCATGAAAAAATATATATTAATGAATTTGTAAGACATTATGGAATGCTTCTTTAAATTGGGTCATATCGTGATACACAATTTAGATAGAGATTTTGAAAAATCCTTCAAAATGAACTTGATATTTAGCTTCATTTGAGCACCACATATTACCCTAAACTAATGAAGAATTTAAAAGTACTTTTCAAACATTAAAAGTCATGTGGATGTCATTGTCTTTTAACATTAAAGGTATGTTTGAATGGTATTTACCTTTCTTTAGTGTTTTACTATATCAATAACATCTATTAAAGTATGAAAATGGTGTTTTTGGAAGTATTATATAGAAATATATTTCATAGTATATCTTATTGTGATGAAGTTGGTGAAAAGAATCCTCTATGCCCAGAACTTGTTTCAGAGACAATGAAATGGGTATAGAGTCTTCAGAATCATATTAAAGAATCTCCAAGGTTGGAAAATGTTTTGGTTGATAACTAAAAAAAATATTTTGAATCTCATATTTTGAATCACATTTTCATGGTTAAATATCTATGGGAGGGTTTTTTAAGGTTTGAAAATAAAGCGAAATTGATTCCCAAGTACATCTGACCTTTTGAAATCTTCATTGAATTAATGATGTGGATCAACATTTTGAAATGCCACCAAATCTCTCTAAACTACATGAAGTGTTTCATATATCAATATAAATTAAGTGAATTCCAATCCAAACATAGGTTATGACCCTTTAAGGAAAATAATTATAACATGTTCTATCTAATATTGGAAGAGTTTATCAAGGTTATGAATTTAATTGACCAGGTGATGAGGAATCAGGAAACTCGAATGATAAAGGAACTTTTTAGAAATCATATCAGAGAAGAGGAGACATGGGAACCTGAGAAAATTATAATATTTAAATACCCAAATATATTCAAATGGTGACATTATGACAATTTATAGAATAAAATTTTTTGAATGAGGGAATAGTGTAACACAATGATATTTTATGATATATTTTATTTTAAATGTATTTAACCATCTTGATAACCTATGATACATGCAATCCAAATATAAATGAACTATAAAATTTTATACCATTATAGCATAGATAATAAATTAGTTGGTATGAATAAAAACCACTAAATTATGAAAATTATATAGTTTACACATGTATACAAAAATTCATTCTTTATCAATTGATTATAAATATAAATAAAAATCATTTTAATGTATATAAAATGTTTTTTTTGAAACATTGTTTTTTTGTGTGCAAGTTATTTTTATCGTAACAAATTAAATTAGTCACTATTTTTTAATTATTTTACTTTAATTATTATAAAATATAACCAGTAAAATTTTTTATCAAGTAATATTTTTATAGGAATGGGATAAGAATAAATCGAATTTTATTCTTAAAAAATATAATTTTTCTAAAAGTGGTTTGATGATGTTATACATAAATTAAAATAAATTTTTACACCATTAAGAAAATTTATTTAATATAATTAACATAATTCTCTTAATAAACATATCAAAATTATATTTGAGTGAATTTTATATAATTTTCTAAAAATAATAATTTTTCGATGAATTGTGAAAAAATTTAAGTTTTAGTAAAAAATGTCTTTTTTTAAATCATTTAAAAAAATCAGAATGGTTTTTATAGATAAATAAGTTCAATTATATTACTATTAATCCAATTTCAGACATTGGGGTCAATTTTATGTTGATTATTAATATAAACAAAATTACTAAGGAAAACCTTTTCATTTAAAATTGTTTTTCATCGTACTTGTGAGATTTATTTTAAATAAAATTATTCTTCTTCTCTGTATTAAAGTGGATAAAATTGATTCCATATTTTTAATAATAATAAATATTATTTAGTAAGGACAACTTAATTTTTTTCATAATGAGTTGCATAAATAGTGAAGATTAATTACCAATTTTAAAGATAAAATGGGTTTTCCATGGGGTTAACCCAAAATATAAGCCTAGAATTAGAAAATAAACAGGTATAAATCTAAATGTAAAGCCATATATTAAAAAATATTTATCTTAAATTAGAATCTATGTCCATTTAGAATCATCTTTCTTGAGAATAAATATATTATTATTTATCCTTTTCAAAAAAAATTATGTGGGTCACCTCCACCACTTATAAAAGTACATCTCATATTTTATCCTCTCCACACCAAAAACTAATTTTAGTTCAGCTAGTCCATTCTCAAAAACTTCCTCAAATTACTCATCAAAACCTAGGGTCCTTGGATTGAACAAAAAACCATCCTGGGAAAGCTTTTGGTATAATTCTAAAGAGGATGTTTGAAAAATAGGTATAGTTATTTAACATGAATTTTCATGTTATTTATTTTTATAACTCCTTAAAATATTATTAAACCATATAGAAATAATAAAACAAGTACCTATAATATAATGATATAATTTTTTATGTTACTGGAATACCCTATATTCACCTCATCTTTGATCTAATAAGAAATAAAACTATCGAGCGTGTTTATAGTGGACTTCCCCCACTTGAACTAATGTAGTAAAATTTCAATCACAGTCTATCAATACTGGATATAATGATGTATTTAATGTAAATATATATGAAATTTAGGACATAATTATACTACTATAATTATAATATCACATCTACTTTCATACCTTCCAATCTATTAGATAACCATACTGCTTCTCAATCATATGTGTGGAAAACCTCCTCCACGAAGCAATGTGGTACGCTTTTCATTTTTTAATAGATTTTTATAATGATAGATTTAATATATATATATATATATATATGATATAAAAATGATTCATAAATGGTGAATTACTATTTTCCATTCTTTCCTTCTATTTTGAAAAAAAAGAATTACATTCTTGCATATATATGACATACTTTCTCCATAAATGGTGTTATTCTTTTATCAATATCTAATTTTTTTTATGATTATAAATAAAAATATAATAAAAATATATGAATTTTACATAATAATGTATATTAATATATTTGAATGGTGCGATCTATTTCTACATCATGTTTTAATATTATAATTTAATTTTTATTAAATAATTTCTAGGGGTGCTGGTTGGGTTCTCAAGACACAACTGAGCCTCTTCATTTATGTATAACATAAATTAAAATATATAGATTTTGTAACTATTATAAAATTTCAATTATTGAAACTATAAAACTAAAACATATTTGAAAAATTAGGTATTTATTACGTTAAATAATGATTTTAATAATGAATTGTTACTAAATTATTGATAATGGATTACAAGTAAATTATATGTGATATGATATATATGATTATGGTTCAATAGTAGAAATATTATATGTAAAAATTAATTATAGAGAAGGATTAAACATATATGAAGGAAGTTGGACTTGAGGTAAGGGTTTATTTCATAGTCTCATCATTATTCAGGACTGTGTATATGTAGGTCTCCACTGGGGGAACTTTTTTTATATTACTATTTTAAGATAAATCTATTTTATTCAAAAAATTTATTATTATAAACTACATGGTTTAATTTTAATTTTTTATCCTTAAGTATTAAAGATATAAAAATAATATTTTTTATAGAAACTGTATTATTTTTCTACATGGTTAAGAATATTTTTCTTTCTTGTCCATAATTTCTATAAAATGTGTTAAAAAATGTTGTTAACATTATGAAATGATTTGTTAAATAAATTTTTACTAATTTTTATCTTTAAAAAAAATTAAAGGGAATCATCTTATCCTTTTCCGAATAAGGTATTTTATGATATTTTTTACAATAATTTAGATGGAATTTTTTTTACTTATATAGCTCATAACCCCTCATTGATTTTATTCTTACGTTACAATTTTAAAAATTTATTTTAAAATAAAATACTTTGCTTAATATTTGGGGTGTATTTTAGACATTAAATTGTGTTATTTAAAACTGAAAAGGGTGTTTTCCATCTAAAGTATTATAGTGATATTTTTAACGAATATTCATTTCTGTCATAATTATTTGTGGAATATTATTATTTTATAGCGATGTAATATTTCGATATGATAATACATTTTTACAATAGTTGGTTTATAATTATGCTTATTTATTGGGTAAATTATTAACATTTCCCCATATGGTTCTTCAATATTAATTTTTATCTATATTATGTTTCACCCCTTTCATATGGTGAATGCTTTGGACTTATTAAGTGATGGGGGAATATATAGCCTCTTGAGGCATCAATAGTTATTGTGAGACAAAATATTTTGGGTATTTGGATGATTCATTACAGATTTATATATCATTTATTATAAATAAGACTTGATTTTATGTTTATAATGTTTGAAATTATTCAATCAATCATTCTGAAACAAGTTATTATTTTCTATGTCATTATTTAAGTTATTATGATATCAAAGGATTCAGTCACCTATTTTATTGAATTAGTTATATTTAAAAATTGATTCTTTAATATCTCATATATATTATAAATTTTTTATTTACATATTTCTAGATTTTTTTATACACATATACTTACTGAGTATATGAGATCCCACCTTTCTTATGTTTTCTTTCCCAAGGATTTCATGAAGTGCAGTTTGATTGACATGTAGAAGATATGCTAAATAGAATAATTGTATTCTCATATAAGATAATAATTTTAATTTACCCTTTCAAATGGAATGTGAGATCCATATATCTATATATTTTTCCAAGAAGATAAAACTCTTCAATCCTTTGGGATGTTATCGATTAAATCTTGTACCAATGTAATAAAGTTACTACCGAACATGGGATACTAGGGTCAAAGAATATATTAATTTAATAGTGTTTAAAAAAATATAACATAAATATTTAGTTAATATTAAATAATTAAAATTTAATTCAAACCTCTTATGATGGAAGTAATGGAAAATGAAACCTCATTATACATGGAGGCAGTGATCAGAAAAAGTATGGAAAAAGGATTTATTTTTAAAATAAAAGAATAATATAATGGGATATATGATATATATACCATTAGAAATATAACATTATAGTATATATATGATTCTGGAGTTATTATTCCATTTTGGGTGAGTTATGTGATGAGAAATTATAAGAAGAATAGATTTTAAAAGTGGTGGTTTGGGTATTTTACCTCTTGGATGTCATATCCCTGACAAAAATCCGTACAACATTTGGAATTTGAAAATTTTTATGACTAGTGGCATTAGAAAGTGGAAGAGAGTATTGGGAATATAATTGGATATAAAATTTTCAATATAAAAGGAATGAAATATGTGAGGAGAAGGGTAGTTGAAGGATTATATATATAATGGCAGGAGAGGTGTGATTCTTTAAGATTGTATTCATTATATTTTTATTTTGGCTCATGAATTTGAATATTGTGAATTATTGTGATTATATACAGTAAAATATTCTTGTGATTTTGAACTAGTAATTTATTATATCATAAGTTCTGGAACTAATCATGTATTTCACTTATAATGATAATACCATATTTTGCGGTGTATCACTATTCACAAACAAATAAACATTTTTAGAAAAGTTCTGAAAAATTACCATGATTTTTATAGAATTTTTTATTATAAAAATTTAATATATTTTGTAAAAATGATTTTCTATATATATTTAATTTAATTTTTTAATTAAATCTGTATTTATTTAATAAATACTAATTTTATTATTATGATAATTTTTCAGGCCATCTAAAATTTACTTTGGATCTGGTAAAATTATATTATCATTATAATACATATTTATATTAATTTATATACATGGTTTATTAAAATAAATTTTCTTTTAAATTATTATATTTTTCATTTAAATTAAAATAAAACATATTTTGGTATCCGAAATTTAAACACTTATTTTATCAATTTTAAAAATTTTATTTACTTATGTTGGGAAATAAATATTTTATATTTTTATTTTATAAGATATTATCTTCTCTTATATAAGTTATGATACTATTCTAATAGTCATTTAGTTATTCTTAATGATTAAGTTACTATTTAACGGTCGTTTTTTTAATGGTCACATGAGTTCCGCACATCATATAAATACCTCATATTTCATTCTTTATTCATTCACATCTATTTACTCCCACTATATTAAATATTTTATATTTCAAGATAAATGTAATAGTATTAATATTATTCTTTATTTCTACAGTGTCATTCGTGTGCTTGGTTATTCTACTGGATTGAGAAAATATTAATTTTTATATTTTTAATTTATCATAATCAATTTTTTATCACATTGGAATGTTTTCAATTAATATATTCTTATTTATTATGTAAAAACAATGTTCAAATTATTATAATAAAATCTTCGTGGTTATATCATGTGGTTTATGTGAATTATATAATTTCACATTACTATGTATGAGAAAAATATATAATGTGGGGCGAAATTTTGTTAATAAAATTGTTGACTGTTACATTCGTCCACCATTATTAAATATTTCCATTTAAATTTTATTCTATATAATATTGTGAAAACAAGATATTGTAAATATAATTAAAGGATTCCTCTAGTTCACATTTCACCTCCTCATACTTAATTTTTCCATAGTACCTTGACGATGTGAGTTGTCCTGTTCCGTAGAACTTTATATCTACTATTCAATATCTTCACATGATTGCCCTCATAAGATATACTATTTTCCTATTGTTCCACAAATAAATATCATACTTGTGATGGTTCTACTATTTAAATCATTCATTGGGTTTCATAGAATATGGAATGAACTTGAGACATAGTTGGTTGGTGTATTAGTTGATAATTAATGACTCCAATACGATCAAGAGCCTCAATGGGTATAATGTACTTGAGACAAAGCTTTACCTTATTCCAAAATCTCAAAACTATCTTCCATAAAGATATGAAAAATAAACATCTTTCTATAACCTAAAAATCTAGTTCACTTCAATTATTATCATCATAGATACTTATTCAATACTAATAATCCATTATGTTTTTTTGAATATCATGAAATTTTATATGATTTCCACAATCATTCCATGTCCTAAAATCGTACAAATTCTAGATTTATCCCAGCACGTTGGTGCTCTATATCTCTTCCCAAAAATTTTTGAATATTGATTTATTTGGATTCTTCAGTGAATTATATTATTATATAATATCTAATATAGAGGATGATACAAACCCAATAAACCTTTTAAGTCCACTAAGGATAATCTCAAAATTTCTTCCATTATATGGATAGTCTTCTTAGATTGGTCTTTGGATTGGGGTTATAATTCATCCTAATGTTAAATTCATTTTTAAAGAATGTTCAAAACCCTTGAAGTACATGGAGTTAAATCTCAAAACTTGATCATATATGATCAATTTTGGTGTTTCATGGGGCCTCACCACTTTCAAATGTGTATCCTTGTATGTTTTTTGTGTGAGAAGTACTCTTGATTTAAAATAAATTCAGAAGTATTTATGAGATGATCCACCACAAGATTTATAATATTATTTACTATTGATGAACTTTGATATCCAATGAATAAATTCATATTGATTTTCTCCAACATTCAAGTGTGTATGGGTAATAGTTGCATCATACCCTTGTAATTTTTCCATTATAACCATACCTAGTAATATAATAGGAACATTGATATATATTATTCAATATCAATCTTTATATTTTTTTTATAAATAGAGTTGTTGGAGATCTAGATACATCTTTATGCACACTATGTGGATGGAGAAGGTTAATCTATGAGCAGTATTAAACACCTTCTACTTTATCTATAGAATTGATAAGACAAAAAATCCTGGACAAAATATTACAAACCCTCCATCAATTTTGAAGTCTAAGGATTTAACTTTTCTCATAGCATAGACCATATTCCAAATTTCCACATCATAACATTCAGAAAATGCTATAATCTTATGAAGGTATGGTTAATAAATCATTTAATAAAGTATTCATTAAGTTCCTACCATTATGATTCCCATGTCTGACCGTTGAATGTCTAAATGGTATGATCCCTCTCAATTATCAGTATTTATAAGTTCATGGGATCCATTCAACATATAGAATCTATCACATTATATGAATTCCATATAAATTAGTGGATTGAGTTGTTATTGACCTTTATCATCTCTAACCATATTCACTCAAACATATTTAAATTCTTTTTAGTGAATATATATTTAAGGAAATAATAATCTATTTATATTTCACAAAACTCCCAACAGTGATAATACCTCTACATCTTCCTGGAAAATATTAATTATTCCAACTCGAAATCATGTGTTGGATATTTTTTCTGATGAAATTTAAACTTTATTGAGGTTTAGGCTATCATATTATCATTTGACATCAATATAAAACTCAATCATTTATTTAAGGCATCAATATATACTGTGAATAGTTCCCCTCTTTTGTTTAGTGTACGTATTGGAGTTGTGATAAGCCTATATTTTAATTCGAGGAAACTCTCTTAAAATCCTTTATCCTAGAAAATATTTAACCACTTAATAGTCATATTGGTTAGAAATTCTAACAATCATGAGAATTTTTACACAAATAATTGATTATACCCATCATATTAAAGAACCTATATATCTATTTTATAGATACTGGTCTTGGTCACTCAACAATTTCAATTTTCTTATAAGGTTATACATATATATCCCTTTTATTATTATAATATGCCTCTTGAATGATACATCATCCACAAAATACTCATATTTACAGTATATTGTATATACGTTCTTCCTATGTTGTGTCTTTACCACAAAATTAGAATTCTCATACATACTTTTAAATTATATGAAAATATCATTTATAAATATTTCCCTGAATTTTTTGACATAAAATATAATTACTCTATTCATTAAGTCCAAGAATATTTGTGGAGAATTACTAAATTTGAAATGAATCATAATGTTCATCTATTTTCCATACCACATTCAAAAGGATGTCTTTAGAATATATTCTTTTTTCACTATTAATTGGTGACAACTTGACCAATGGAACATCTTGTAGAGGTAATAGGACTCACATACTTGATTAAATAAGTCATAAATCCATGGAATGGGGTACTTTTTCTTTATCAATAATTTAGTGAGTTTATAATAATTAATGTATAGGTACATTAACTAATATGTATTCCAAATGAAGAGTACTGTCACACCATATGGTTAAGAAATTGATCATATAAAACCATTTTCTATATTTCATTGTAATTTATTAGTTTGTTTTTATAACTAAATGGTATAAATTATAAAAGGATTCTTGGATATTGGAATATATGCAGGTGTAAATTCAACTAATATCATCCCCTCGGTCAGGAGGAAGATCGCGATACTCCTTATAGATTACATCATTTTAGTCCCTCAAAATAGGAATGAATTATAAAATTATTCTATACTTTCTCTCAAACATTTGTGCGAGATATGTTTTATCATTAGGTAGTAATATACAAAATTGGGAAACGTATTTCCAACAATCTTCTTCATCTTTTTACACTTTTATTGAATTAGAGGATGTCCCAAGATGTGATGAGTGATCTCCCTCTCATGGAAGATGATATTGTATTTGTATAAGTACATCCACTACATCCCTAGTATAGAATAAAATTCACTTAATGTTTGTATGGAAATGTTTTATAAGAGGTTTATCCCACAAACATTAACTGTGGTGGACTTATATACTAGGGATGTAAATAGTGCTCTATTTTCAATTCTCAAAGATTATTCGACCCCAATATTTTAAGGTATTGTTTGAATGATTGTACTAAAATTTCAATATTTTAAAGAATGTGATGAATTATAATCAAAAAGTAAATTTACTATTCTTGAATGTATAACAAGTTTTCCTATCACTACAAAATTTTCTGAAACCACCTTCGTAGTAGTGATAACATATTCCATTCTGTTCTAAATAGTCCGTATAGGTTGTTTTCATTGTTTTTTTTGAAACCCATTGGATTAGGGAGGTGTATATCATAATTTTCATTCTTCTTGTTGATGAAATATAATACCATAGGTAATGTGTTTATATGAGCCTTCTTTTCTTATATCTTATTAGAGGGATTATTTGTCTTTCTTTAGTATTAATTATCATGATTCCCCTCTTTTACATATTTGAGTCTTCTCCTAGTTCCCTTAATATAGTTTTAAATATGGTTATTCCCACATTTTTGTCACATAGGGTGTTTTTTTTCCTTCATCCTTAGGATTTATCCATTAACCCTCCCAAATATAATCCCATTTTTTTATCTCAAGACTTGTGAGACCATTGTGAGTCCCTGATCTCCATCTAACCCTTATAGGAATGACATAAAATATCATCATATATATCAAAGTCATAGTTCTCAAAAGGTTTTTGTAGAGTTATATTTAATACACAAAAGAATCATCCCACCTTACTATTGGTGTTGATAAAAAATCCCAACATACTATTCATGACTTGTAATATTTTCCTCTTAAGCCTCGGTAGAATCATCTTCCTTATACATCATTCCAAGGAACTAACTCCATATTTTAAGTAGATTTTATTGAAAATATTTACTGAAAATAATTTCTTAAATAATCCCCATTATAAGAAATAAATTTCCTCATCGGTATTCTTGTTCTTTATTAGTTTCCCACACTAATAATCTTCCCCCACCATCTGATAAATAACATGTATGATGTTTTCTTTTTCTAAGCAATGGAGGATATGGAATATATTCTCAATGGAGTTGATCCAATATTTTGTGATGAGATGATGGAAGGATACTCCAATTGTAGAAGGACATTGTCTTATAAAGTACTTTAACAAAACATTATCTTTCTAGGATAAAGAGGGTGTTCTATATGAATCCAATTATTATTATTGACCTATGTTAGTGGAGCCAATATATCTGTGAAGCTCTCAACTCATTTCCAATTTGGTTAGGAATATCATTTGGTTAATCATCATATTTCTTATCACATTTTTTGTTAGAACATTTACTAAAATTTCCCTTTATTCAAAAAATAACAGAAATCAAATTAGGAATAAGAATAATTAAACTAAAAAGATATAAAAAGGGAAAATATAAACATCGAATACAAAAAATATAAATTATACATAAATACTAACTTATAAGTTAATAGGTTTCAATCTACGTTATCCATGGTAATTTTCCTATTATTTTTTCTAACATAACAATCAATTAATTTTCTTGTTATTGGATTGTATATAGATTATAAATTTTTCAATGCATATACCATGAGTTTGTCAACCAAGGGTGAAGCAAGGCCTCATTTTCCTGAAACATGTGATAATTTAGTTAATATAGAATCCACCATTAGAGGGTTTTTACCCCGAGGTACATATTTTCCTGATCTATATCATTTTTTAGTATCTACATAGGGAATAAATTCTTTGGAAACCACCATATCTATACATCACTAATAAAATTTGATATTTGAAAATTAATATACTTATCCTCATCATTATCACAATAATATTTTATCCCTAATTCCCAAAAATTAATATACCTTTATCTAAGGTTAACTATTGTGACACAAGTTTTTTACAAATATTATTACATGAATTTTAACATAAATATACAATAGGTATAGACTAAGGATTGATATGACTAGAAAATTTGGGATAATAGGTATCTAAAAAACATGAATATAAAATAAACGTTCTTTATTTTAGTTTCCATTTGATACAATAAAACTAAATATCATAACTGGGATAATACATAAACCAAAAGAGTGATATAGAAGTCCCTCTAAAGGAATAAAAATGATTACAGAGTATAACACATTATTCAAAAGGCATAACATGATGTAATTAATGAGACAACTTAGGAATATTCATATTGTAGAATACCATAATGAACATGGAAACATAACATCTTGTAAACATAGGTATGTATCCTAAAATAAAACATGACATGAGCATAAGTTATGGCTAACTATCAAGAAATTATTGTATGGTTGAAAAATTCGAATAATGTATTAGTATTAATCCATAATCCCATACATATCATCTCATTAGTCATAAACATTACCCAATTTATTTAATAACTATATGGTTTCACCCATCACAACATGTACATGAATATGTGTGCCACATAAGGAATCAAAATAAGGCCTAAACATAATGATTTTCCATGGAAATAAATGGGTTGCAAAATCATATGTTTTAGAATAACCAAAAAGAATATCATAATAGAATCTACAAAATTTTGAAATAAAACATTATTAAAAATTCAGAAATTATCAATAATAATCTTTCATGAAAACGTATGTCCATGTGAAGTGAATTAATGAAAAATAGAGGATATGTAACATTAGAAATATACCACTAAATCTGGGTTTTGGGAAAATGGTAGTATATTTAAAAGGGTAAAGTGAATATTAATTTATATAAATCAATAAATTAACTCAAAAGTGTTCCCTATAATAAAATGTAAAATTATAGAAAACATTTTTGGTTTAAGAAAATATGGAGTGGTAGATGAAATTTGTCCATAAATATATAAGTACCCTTTAATGGGGATTTCTTAATGAATGAAATTTGTAAAGGGGCCATTAAAAAATATATATATAACCATAATATAATGATGGATTAAACTATTTATATATTTGGAAGACATATATATAGTATATGGAAGAAGTAACATAGAAAAATAGAGATACAAATTAAGGTAAAAAAGATTAATCATATCCTATATAAAATAGGGTAGTTCATAGAGAACCCTAAAATTATGTTCGACAATAATTATGCACCATTACTTAACATCCAAAATAGTAATATTATCTTTATTAATTATGTAATTTAGAACTTCTTTAATTTATATTTTCATTATTTTAATCATATTTTATACATTTACAACCACTTAAATGATATTTAAGGTATAATTTAAATATATTGAGGGTATTCTTATAATGGTTCCATGGTTAAATACCTTTATGATAATTATATATATTCTTTTAAAAAGGGACTAAAAATATAGAAGTGAAATTAAATAATTTTTCTGTACTTCCAATAAAATATTTATTCCCAAATATCCATAGTTTTTCTGAATTACGGGAAATCCATTTTGTGAAAAAATTTATTTTATATATTTTTTGAACTATGAAAAAATTCATTTTAAACCATTATATATGAAATTAATTTTTTCGAGAAGGTGGTAATAGAAGAAGAAAACTCATCATACACGAAAGTAGTGAGCCAAATTAATATGGAAAATACTTTCTTTTATAAAATAAGATGATAAGGGAACATGATGGGTGGTTGATATTCAAGTGTCTCTATAAAATTCCAACATATATATGATATTCTAGTTGTTATTCTATATTTGATAAGTATTGTGAAGATATGGTAGATGAAAAATATAATTTAAAATTGTTTTTTGTGAATATTAACACTTGAACATCGGCTCCTTTTGAAGCTCCATAATGCACAAGGAATTAGACATTTGGTGAAAACAAAAAAAACTAGGACTTGAGGGGGATTATTGGGAAGAGAATATTCTAAAATTAGGATAGCTACAAGATTAAAAAGTGTGAGGTTAAGAGGACATGAGGGGTGTTATTTATAAGGGTATGATAGGGGTGTTTTCTTAATATTATATTCATTACTTCTTATTTTTTTCTCAATAATAACAATTGTTAAATCCCCATCTTGTAATTCCTTCACATGACTGAGTTGGGTCACTACTGGGCCTCAGTTGTGTATCCTCTTATTTCTTAGGATTCTGTTTATGAATGAGGGTGAAAATAATATAAGGGGAGACTATAACCTTTGATACATAAATATAATAACAAAAAATCAGATGAATAATAAACCATGAATGTATAACATAATAATGTTTATAAACAAAATGATAAAATATATTAAAAATAAACCATGTCTGGCCATAATGTATGTCTATAAAAATTATGTGTTGAAGTCAAACATGTAATCTTAAAATAATCTCCATAGACCCCAGTCCCATAAACAATGTATAGTCCCTCCTCAAAACATTAATAAAATCTAACAAGAAATAAAATCAAGAAAAAATCCCCTTTTCCTAGTAAAAATAAAAATCTTTGGTATCTTCCTTGGAACCAAACGACTCTTGAATAGATTTTGAGTACAACTCAATAGGACAAAAACCACGGTGTCTAAACAATCCTGTATGAATAAATAGTGAATTAAATACTATGATAAATAGGGATAATAATTTCTAAAATAATAGAGAACATCAAGTAAACCGTTTAAACCTCACGCGCATGGGTTGATATTATGGGTCAGGAAAACCTACTTCGATATGATTCCTGAAATCTCTATCCATGAAAAATAATATAATAATCAGATGGAATTCCATGCCAAACTCATAATCTTATCCAGGAAGGAATTTCACATCCAACGCAATATCTCATATGGGATAGAATTCTATGTCAGAACCAATATCTCATCTGAGAAGGAAGACCATAAATAACCAATAATTTTATTAATGACATAATTCCATTCCAAAAATATATTTTTATCTAGGAAATAATTCCATTCCCATCTTATATTTTCTTCCTTGAAGAATGATCATACCCATACTATATTTTCATCTTTGAAGAAACATCATTCCCAACCTTTAATTTCAACCGGGATAAAATGAAATGTCCATCCCATAATTTCATCAGGGAAGAAACTCCATGTCCAACCCTTAATTTCAACTGCATGTATTAAGAGTCCAAGGATTTATGATCATACGAAATTCCCAGAAAGGCATTTGAAATACAATAAAAAATGATATTCTGAACACGTAATGAAAATCTTTATTGGTCAATTCATCAATTAACCTATTTTCATGCAATTTAACCTATTTACCAAATTCATTCCAATAACCAAATAAAAGGAAATTCTCAACATAAACAATGTTACAAAATAACTCAACAAAAAAACAATTTCTGATTTCACTTTTCAATTAGGCACAATTACCATGTGATGTTTGATCATATCACTATTTCATCATTCCCTTATACCAATACCAATTAAATGACTAAATAACACTCTTATGAAATTTAATTTATTCCCACATAGTGACCAAAAATAACCATGCTAAGACATATCCAATTCATGGAAACCTAACCATTCACATGGAAAACAAATTTTTTATTTTTAATAAAATATAATAAAAAAATTTCTAATTAATAATGTGGATCTAGGTACAGACCATTAAATTTCAAACCAATTGTTAAGGTTTAGAATTGACCTTAGGGTTTTATCAGTCTCAACCTTAATGGAAAAAAACCTAATGTTGTATGAGGTAGGTCCATGCATATGGTTCCATCAAATAACATGGTTACCAATTGGTTTAGGTCCCATGAGTGGTATTACATTATGACCATAATTATTGCATATACAAAAAAATGTAACATATATTTTTAAGATTTTCTAGGCTACATATCTCAAAAAAATAAGATGAAAAAATTACTCAATGAACAAGGTATAAAATGGTTCCTCCTTCATTGCCTTCAATAAATACTGAAAATTAAAAATCAGAACAAGATGAAAATAAAAAATTTAGGGTTTGAAATCCCGAATTTTTTTCTCACCATGGTAAAACTAATAATGAAACAAGGGTATGATTTAATGAGAGGCTTACATGAAATCTATATATCCAAAGAACAAAGGTCCAACAGAGTCTACCTTCTATTTGAAGATAACTCCCAATGTCTCCTAAAGGAAGGAAGGAATTTGATAAAAAAGGGAGAGACTAAAATGAGAAATATTGTTTTATCACACTAGCATTAATGGACTACATTCCATTACAAAAATTTAATTATGTGCTCTTGGGATATAGTAGTACTTGGATGAGTGACCGTCTAGAAATTACTCATGTTTCACCCTTTTTAAATTTCAATGACTCCTAAACCACTTTGTTTTGAAATGTGAAATATAGGGAAAAATAATTAAAATAAAATGGTCGGTCCATCCAATTCATGACATGAGTTTAGAATTAAATTCATGAAATGGTAATTCACATCATATTTTTTTTGATTTCTACATATACTTATTAACCCATTGCCTTGTCTTTAAAACCTTAAAAACCAATTCACTTATTGAATTACATGTTACTTCCTTGATTATAACTAATGGGTTATACCAAAAACTATTCATGTCTATACTAATTTTTCATGGTTCTTTACAAGAATGATTCATGTCATTAAAAAAATTCACGATGTTAATATTCAATGTAGTAATAATTCATATTCTCATATCTTTTCTACATATAAACATCTAAAAACTAATATAGTTTGGTACAATGTATAAATTACCAAGGTCTAAATTTTTTTCCAAACTCAAGGAGGGTTCAACCAAAAACCTTATAGGAATATACCTATAAATAATAGGATCTTAAAACATCCCCACTATAAAATGTGTCATCTCTGAGCTCTTCTCCAAACCATTACTACAGTTTATCGATGAAAAAGAATTTCAATAATCTTCCAAAATAAAAATCCTTCTTCTTAGTTATACTCTTAAATAGAACATGATACCATCACATTCTCATTAAAGGTTTTATCATCCCTCATAGATTCTTTACATTGTTGTCTAATATATGGATCAGTACATTCTCAAAGGAAACATCAACACTAGATCAATGTCATCAATGTATATCAAATGAGAAGGGATAAGATGATATATATGATGTTATAACATGAAGAACTCATTTTCCATGTATCTATAGTGGTTTTTAAGTCATAAAAAGTATTACACTAGAGAAACCCTCTCCATTAACTCAAATGGAATGAAAAAACCTTTCTTATAGGTTTCCCTGTTTCCTGATACGACATCTCCCAAGCCTAAGAGAAACCAAAATAATAAAACATTGACCAAATAGGATCTCCATAAAAAATATTTATTGGTCATTGTAATATTTATGTTAGATTAGTGTGCTTACTAACTGCTTCTGGATCAATTTAATCTCATTAAATTCATCACACAAGAGACATAGTCTAAAGAGTACTATCTCACCTACATTTAACCAAAAAATAGATGAATAATTTGATATTCCTTACGGGGTCTTGAAAGGGTATATTTGGATTGAATCCTACAACATATTGTTATATAAAAACTTCATGAGTGGAAAATATGGATCCCAATAACCATAATAATCTAAAAAACAAGCTTGTAACATATTCTCTAAAATCTGAATCATCCACTCAGATGATCCATTAGTCAGAGGAAAGTAGGTTTACTCATGTAAAATTTTATTAGGCACTAAAAGTGGCTAATATTAATTATTAATATCTTAATATAAATGTTTTTCAATTTGAATAAACATCAATTTTAGTCCAATTCAGAAATTGAACTTCATTTCCCATCATAGTGCAATTCATGCTTAAAGATTCAATTTGGGCCCACTCAATAAATTGTTTGTGAAAAATACATTTTTCATCATTTTAATTTTATATTTTTGTATATGATTCATAAAAATATTTGGAACATTTTATCTTTTAGGTTTAATAAATGAATCCCAAGGGAATATGGATATTTTTGCACCTGAATGCAGAAATTTTCTTGAAAAAACATAATGGGCCTAAGGCCAATGAAAAAAATGTGGGGCCCACAAACCAAGCACAACGAAGCTAAAATTTGTATAGTAGAACTAAAAAAATATGAGGATCATTTTATTCAACTGTTTCCGAGATAATTATAATTTTTTCATGATGATAAAGGGATCTGAAGTTGAGATTTAAATGGTGGGCCCGACATAAATGCACATAAAGTCATCCCACCATTTAGACCATAATATCCAAAAGGCTATGCCAAATTTCATGAAATTATTACATATCATAGAGGAAATTTGGTCAAGAAAATTTCTCCACTAAGACCCCTCCGGATTCGGCCTTCTTCAATTACAAATCTACACGTGAAAATGGTAGATGAATCTGGATGGTTTTGTAGTCAACTTTGTAAAGTCAATTTCCTTTTGATTCTTCACCATCCTTTTGACCCTATTAATTTTTGGGGGTAAATTTATTGATGGGGGGTGGACCTAAGGCTTCTAATATTCCTATATAAGGAGCTTGTGGTTATGGGAATAGGCCTTGCATATTTTTCATAGCATCTTTTGTTGCTTGTTTCATTGTAAGATTATGCTTCCAAAGTTCCTTTGTAATGTTTTCCATTTCCATGTAAGTTTTTTTATATGTTTATGTTCTTAATCAACTTAATTCTATTATATATTTTCCATATATTTTAATAAACCTTCATTATCACAAATCATAGTGATATCTCTGTGTTGTGGTGAATTAGATCACATATAGGTGTGAAATTCATTCAAGCACACGGACGAGTGCTCGTTATTTCCACAGTTTTAATTTTTTCTTCAATACAATTCTTTTAAGACATATTCTGCACACCATTGAGAGAATAGAATCAATTGAGGGCTATCCCTTTAATGGGATGATTGTAAGAGGATGAAAAGGTTGGATTTAATGTTATTTTATGAATGAATTGTTGTTAAATGGCTAATTAATTTAAGACTTCCATTCTTCAGTTATTTATACTCTTCATCTTCACTGTGTTTGAGCAAGCTAAATTAAACAACTAAAAGACCATATACCTTGGATAGATCATGAATTTGGATCTCTAATTGTGTAGGAGATTGGTAATTGTGTTTAGTAAGCACCAAACGAGAAAATGGTGAAAGTAGTGTTATTTTTGAAGAATGGATTCATCAAGAATTAATAAAACCAAAATTATCTAAAGAAGTAAAATTCATTCAATCCACCTTGATCATAATCCTAAGATCAATCCATTTTCATTGAATTGAATTCACTTAGGTTTATTAGTTATCTTTATAACTATCAAAAATCAAAACCAAAGTTGGCCACTTCACAGCCGAATCCATCATCAAATTTCAGTGTCTCAAGGTTTCTTCTTTGGTCCTTGTGGATTCAATCCCTACTTGTACTTCAATGATTGCTTTTACCAGTTGGGTAAATTTGGTCGCAACCATATTTTGGCACCATTTCTAGGGACCCAAGTAAGTACCTTAGAACCACGTCTTCTTTTCTCACCCCAAATTCTCTATTCTCACCATAATTTCTCTTCTCTTTTCCCCTTTCTGTTTCTGTGTATCCAAAAAAAATCCCAAAACCAATTTTCAATCAACTCCAATGGATTATCCTCCAAAAAATCCCTTCATAAACCAATTCTGTAATCAAGTCAGAAATTAATATTGGAAAACACCTCACATAGGGAATTTCATTGACCAAACCTTAATCGAATACACTACACCATATGAGATGTACAATCAATGGGATGCTGATTGTTTAAAGGATCAATTTCCATACCTCCCGAAGATGATTTAAGAGATAAAACTTAATAAAGTTAATGATTTCCAAAAATCTATCAATAATAATTCTGAAAAAAATTCTTGAACATTTGTGTGAAGAAATGGTTAAAATGAATTTAGAATTTTCATCACTGAGATTAGAAATAAAAATCATTGAGACTTATGAAAAACCCATTCCCACTCCGGATGTCCTTTCCTCATCACTGATAGAAGAATCTTTTATCCCAAAAACCACTCAAGAATTCGAATAGGAACTAACCTTTGGATATGTGATAACTGAAAAAGATCAACAAAATGTTGAAGGGTCTTTAAATCAGAAGGAAACTGATTTTTTGTATTCACAAGAGCGAAAATTGACATTGTGGATGGAGAGTCCTAAATATTTCTCTATTGATGATTTTTCAAAAACACCAATCACTAAAAAATTGGGAAAAATACCAAACATTGATCCCATACACACTCTTAAAATTTAACTAGGCACTTTTGGGGATGAATCATATTTTCAAACGGAACCAATTATTTCTAAATTTTTTGGAGAAGAAACCGACATTCATTCAAATTCTCAATATTAATTAGGAAATTGCAATTGAACAAAACTCAAAATCATTATCCTTCCTTCCCCACATAATAATTCCATCATAGGTGATACCCACAACCATACTTTAGTCATTAATTCTTCTTATGAAAGTAATAAAGTTAGATTGAACCTTGACATCTTAGGCAAGACCAAAAATGCAACTATATCAACCATTTTTGACATTCCTTTTATCTTCGTATTTATTTTAGAACATGGATTTATACAAGGAAAAGATACTAAAAAACAATCAATCTCAATCAAGTACAAGTGGAGAAATATTGGTTCATTAAAATTTTGAAAGTTGGAATTGGATAAGTTGGGGGGGTTCAAGTCGAGCTAAGAACGTTAAAAAAAGAGATGCATGGGAGGAAACACATGGTTTTCATGTTTCTAGTCATTGTCAATAATCATTATTTTTTTAATTTTTTCATATAATAAATTACCATGGATTATAGAACTTTTATTCTTTTATGAGTAAGGATGGGTATTAAAGGGGATCTCCATATTCATCTGTGTCACATGGCATGATCTCTAAGTAATACCTTACCCAAAAAATTTAAAAGAAGACAATTTATCATCAGTATATTTTATATTTATGTTTTTATATGTTAAAAGGACATGTCTCATGATGTAGGGAAAATCCATTCACAACCGTCCAAGCTGCGGAGACTCGATCCCAAGATTAAAGGGAGTTTGTGGCATGATCTTTCATCATCAACCACCATGTGACATCATTCCATGATTATTATTTTCAATTCAATCTTTGAAAACCTCTCCCATACCTCCCTCTATGTTTTTCTTTAAACACTAGGGATTGTGTTATTCTATGTTGGGGGAGATGAAATAAAAAATGATTTTTTTAATAAGAACATTCATGGAAAGAAAAATTCAATTAACCTTGAACTTGATAACACACATTGCAAACTCTTAAATTGGATATCAAATAATTTTTCATGCCTTTATTCTGATTTTAATGCATGTTTAAGTTCATGAGCATAGTATTTGGAAAGTGCGGTTATCAGATGTGATTTTTCAAATTGTACATGTTCATCCTCTTAATAAAAATTCCACAAAGAACATCTTCTAGATCTTGGGTGTAAATTTGAGTTCATTGATGACTTTAATTATAGCATAGGGTTCTGGGGTCACTTTTAGTTTAATTTGATTATCCAAAATAATAATAATAATAATTGAAAAAAATAATGACCACATAGAGCAATGTTTTTTCCAAATGCACGACGTTCGACACTTGGGGATCGTGACTCCATAATTTTGTTTCCCAGATTTAGGCTTTATATCTCTATTTTAGAGCATGTAATTGGCAAAATGTGTGGCGTCCGACACTTGCGGACCATGACTCCATAGTTGTCTTGCCCAGAGTTAGTCTTTTATATCTATTTTGGTTAAAAAAACAACATAAAAAATAAAAAAAAGGATACTCATATTAAGGTTTAATGTGATTCCCACCTATCACTACCATTTTTTCCCTTGAACAATAAAATGGGCCCCATATATTTTGTGATGCAAAAAACATTATCATTCTTAATTAAAATTGGATGAAATGTGGTGATTAATTTGAACAAAGGAATGGGATGGGGCTTGAGATATTTTTATGGACCTAGCTTATTTTAAATAATTTTTTATGTATTTCATTATTCTTTTTGTATGTGGTCTTGGGGTGAGCAATGTGTATTCAAATGCTTTTGGAAAAGGGGATTCGAATTTTATATTTGTAATATATTTTGCTCGAGACTGAAAAAACTAAAGTTGGGGGTGTGATTAGTCACTGGAAGTGGCTAATATTCATTGTTAATATCCTAATATTAACGTGTTTCAAAGTGCATAAACATCAATTTTAGTCCAATTCAGAAATTGAACTTCATTTCCCATCATTGTGCAATTCATGATTAAAGTGACAATTTGGGCCCACTCAATAAATTTCTTGTGAAAAATACATTGTTCATCATTTTAATTTTATATTTGGGTACATTATTCATAATTTTATTTGGAACGTTTTATCTTTTAGGTGCGATAGATGATTTCAAAGAAAAAATGCTGATTTTTGCGCCTCAATGAAAAAATTTGCTGGAGAAAGCATAATGGGCCTAAGGCCCTACCAAACATATGTGGGACCCAAAAACCAAGCCCCATTAAGCTAAAATTTATTCAGAAGAATGATAAAAATGTTAGTATAAATTTATTCAACTGTGGCAGGAGCTAATTCAGAATTTTTCATGATGATAAAGGGATCTGAAGTTGAGATTTAAATGGTGGGCCCGACATGAATGCACATAAAGTCATCCCATCATTTCTACCATAACATCCATACGGTTGCGCCAATGTTCCTAAAAGTTTTACAAATCATAGAGGACAGATGAAAGAGAATATTCATCTTCTACGACCCCTCAACATTCGGCCTTCTTCAATTTCAAATTAACACGTCCAAACAGTGGAAGAATATGGATGGTATTGTGGTCAACTTTGTAACGCCAATTTTATTTTTGATTATTCACCCTCCTTTAGACCCTCTTAATTATTGGGGGGGTAATTTTATTGATGGGGGGTGGACCTAAGGCTCCTAATATGCCTATATAAGGAGATGGTGGTGAAGGTAATAGGCATCTCATATTTTTCTTATCATCTTTTGTTTCTTGTTTCATTGTAAGGTTATGCTTCCAAAGATCCTTTGTAATATTTTCCATTTCCATGTAAGTTTTTTTGTATCTTTATGTTTTTAATAAACTTATTTATCTTATAAATTTTCCATTTAATTTATTAAAACTTCATTATCATAGAGCACAATGATATCTCTTTGTTGTGGTGAATTAGTTCACACATAGGTGTGAATTTCATTCACTCACATGGAGGAGTGCTTGTTATTTCCACAGTTTTAATTCTTTCAATCCAATTCTTATAAGCCATATTCTGCCCACCATTGAGAGAATAGAATCAATGGATGGCTAACACTTTAATGGGATGATTGTAGGAGGATGAAAAGGCTGGATTGAATGTTATTTTATGAACAAATTGTTGTTAATTGGCTAATTAATTTAAGACGTCCATTCTTTAGTTATTTCTACTCTTCATCTTCAATGTGTTTGAGAAAGATAAATTCAACTACTAAATGACCATATACCTTGGAGAGATCATTAATTTGGTTCTCTAAGTGTGTATGGGATTATTAATTGTGTTTAGTAATCACCAAACCAGAAAATGATGAAGGTAGGGTTATTTTTGAAGAATGAATTCAACAAGAATTAATAAAACCAAAATTTTCTAAAGAAGTAAAATTCATTCAATACACCCCGAGCATAATCCTAAGAACAACCCATTTTCATTGAATTGAATTTACTTAGGTTTATTGGTGTTATTTAAAACCATATAAAATCAAAACCAAAGTTGACCACTTCACATCCCAATCCATCAATAAATTCAAGTGTCTCAAGGTTTCTTCTTTAGTCCCTGTGGATGTGATCCCCACTTGTACTTCAACGACCACTTTTACTAGTAGGGTAATTTTGGGTGCAACCAAACGTGTTATCATAGAACCTTTTAAATTCCTTATAAGAATCGATAAATGAAATGGTGATCTCAATATTAAATGATACTCCTTAGAACACCATGATGTTGAACTGTCTCATACACATAATGATTACCCAAATCATTGATAGTGAAGGTATCACTATTTAGAATGATTTGGTATACCATATTCAGTAGTTCCATAATCACCCAAGCTACATTATTTTTATGGGGTGTCATGGTTAATCCAATAATTAATTCCATGGTGACATCATCCCACTTCCATTATAGAATTATAAAATTCTTCAACAACCCATAAAGACAATAATATTGGGCCTTCACCTACTGATTCTTGAAGAACTATGACAAAAATCCCAAAAAACCATCTTTAAACTTTTATATGAGTACTTCCCATTGAGTTTATGATACATCATTGTTAGACCAAGATGTACTACCCATTTAGTATCTTGATACTCCCTCATCCTTTCCTCATGAAACACTAGGAAAACCAATAAGTATACATGGATAAGATGAACATCATTACTATGAAGATATCATCATGATAGTGTCTCACCAATATATAATATTTCCCTCCTTGTTATATACTTCATATCAAATTACTATTATCTCCTGATCCATTCCATAAGAATGAGAATTACATATGTTGACATATGAGTCACTCTCCCTTGGGACTCCCAAAAATCTAGATTCATATCTACAATTATTTTTACTAGTCACTACACCTCACAATACTTTCAAACTACCTCTATTTGTATCTTCCTACTCATGGCATAAAAAATTATCTTCCTCATTCCAATAGTGTATTCAATTTAGATGTTTAAGGATGGATGATACTCGATCCACCTACTCTACCGATGTTTCATGTCTCAATATGAAAATATATACATGAGGCTCTTATGGTTCATTTAGATAACAAATCTCTTGAATAAGAGATATTACCTCCTACATCTTAGGGAATACACCACTGTATCCAACTCTATATTGGGAGTATGATAATTTTACTCATGTGGCCTCATCTTTGAGGAGCCATAAGCAACCAATAAATATTCCTATATCAAAACTACTCCAATTCTGACTTTGGATGCATCAATATACACAATGTATTATTTACCTAAAACAGGTAAGGTGAGGATTAATGATATTGTTTGTATGTTCTATAATACCATGAAACCACACTCATATTCATATGTCCAAAAAAATTCACATCATTCATATTCATCCTTGAAATATATGCTTACAGATGGGAAATTTGTTACATTAAAAACTAATAATATTCTTCTTGACCTAGACATCTTGGAATGAAAATGAGCCCTGGGATACAATATCTGCAACCTTCCCCATGCCCAATAAAACTCTATCCACTAAGATAACATTATCTAAGAAGTTCATTTTTCAATATAGAGGTTTCATTCAGATAATGTATCCTAAATCAAATTCTCTCTCTATATACTTAAAACTATTTAAAGATGTTAGACATGATTTTATTTATATTGGGAGTATGCCAAGATTTTATTGATTCAAACCACAATAAATTGATTTGGGAATAGATGTATGATCTGATCCACCAAGTCCATGAACATTTCTGGTGAATTTGAAAATCCAAAATAAGTCAACATGAACTCATATAGGCCATGCCCCCTATTAAAAATAGTCTAGGGTATGTATGATTGTAAAAATATCAATAGATGGTACCCAAACCACAATATTATCTTTTAAAAAAGTTGGGCACCTATCATCTAGTAAATGATATTGTCCATACAGGAATGGGATACTGGTTCTTGACCATTATTGGGTTCAATCATTGATAATCTACAAAAAAGAAGATAGTTAAATCTTAATTCTTGAAAAAAAGAATTAGGAGAACCCCGTAGTGATTTATTAGTTTTTGTGGATCCCTCTTATTCTAGATCTTCCTATTGAAAGTATAATACATGAATATCCACTAGTTTTATCAAGTAAGTTGGGATAAAGACTGGTTCTAATCTCGACACTAACTCGATAGTTAAGGAGATCACCCATTTAGGTGGTAAGATAAAAAATTCATCGATAAAGAATCCTAAAAATGGTCCACTATTATAGGAAAATTTCAATGATGAAACTCACAATAATTAAATAAAAATACTACTATCTAATCCATAAAACAATCCTACCTACACTAAATTGGTCTGGCATAACTATCCTGAAGATCCCATTAAATCTGTTGAACATAGCTACACCCTTTTGATATATGTAAGACACTCTCCAAAAAATATAACCATTATTATATTAGTACAATATTTTCCAATACATACCTACGATCAGGTTTAATACTTCCATTTCTAGTACAAAAAACACCCAAAAGAAACAAAATCACTCAATATGAAGAGAACACATCATGTGGTAAGTTCCCAGTCAGGATGGTTGTATCATTGAGTTGGGGAGGGGTCAATCAAAGATAAATTTTCTTTTATGATTCTTTTCAATTGAAAAAACAATGAACTATTGTTAAATATTTGATTCCCTAATTTAAAAAATTCAAACACACATCCACAAGAACACATGTATTTATAAGGGTCAAAATTTAGTAAGAATAACTACATCCTTGATATGGTATGGAAATGATCCACTACCACAAAATCCACTAGAAAAAATTCTGTGGATTATAATGAATATAATACACCATTTCACTCGTATAGAAATATTTAAAAAATACAATAGTGAATGTGCACCCTCTTATCACAAATAGTGTAATACTATATTTATGTAACAGATCATGTCACCTACACTTCTATTTACTTAAAAAAATGTATTCAATTGAAAACACATCTTCAATTTCCTCCATAGAAGAAGGTAAAAACCTCTTGGATTTTGTTAACTAAAAACTGTGTCCTATTTTTTCAGTATGATTCCTCTTTGTATGATTCTCACTGATTTGATTCTTCCTAGTTAGGTTGTCCTAGATATGATTTTACTCTATATGTGTCTTTCTTGGAACAATTGTTCCTTAGTCTATAAATTCTAGTAAAAAAATCAGAATCCAATGAATCCCACCCAATATGATGATCTGTGAAATTTCATATATCTTTTCCTTCATAAATTCAATTAACCACCAATCTCATATGGATTATGATTGTCAATTTTATGGTCTTTCTGAGTATGACTATCCTGGGTATGATCATCTTAATAATGGTCATTTTAAATATGATAATTCTGGGTACAATAACTTTGGGTACGATAATTTTCATCCTGATCATTAATACGATCATCATATTTATGAATGTTTTTTATTCATATGATGGATGATCAAATGCTATAGCTCCGAACTTACAATTGAATGAATTTAAACTTTCTAATCTTCAGGAAAAAATTTCTTTCCTTCTCAACCATAATTTGATTTTACTATGTATGATTCTTTTTCGATCGGCAATATCTATTTATTCTCTTCCACCTAAATACGATAAATTTATATACGATTTGGAATTCCTCTTTTCCCTTTTCTTCCATCCATATTGCATCATATTTTCTCCAAACAACTTATGATTTATGTGAAATACTAATCAGTAAATCATATTCACATTTTATTTTATCATATTCTTAAAGTCTCTGATACTCCATCAAAATAGTCACTAATTTCATAAAAAATTCAGAGTGAATTTATTGACAATAAATTCCTCATTACAATTATCTCCCATTCCAGGCCCATGTTGTGTCCGATTCTTTTAAAAATAATGGTTAGTAAGATTTACCAAATACAATGTGAGGTTGTTTTCTTCCTTCCAAAACATTCCTTGATAATAAAAACAACATTTGAAAATAACCACCTTCATCATCATCTTAGTCCTCAAAGACTCCCTATTTGGATTTTTTTGTCAAGCATGTTACATAATTCACTGAAATTTGTATCATAATTCAATGGATTACTTATCAATAATTCTAATCATATGTGAGATAACTCATTTTATGAAACAAGAATCATTGAAAACAAAACCATGTCTTCCAAAAGTAGTGATTATGACAACCCTTTATTTTTTTCCTTCCTCGGTTCTTCTTCTACATCATATTTCCTTTATCCTCTAAACAATAAAAAACAATTTATTTTCCTACAATCAATCCAATAACCAGTTATAATTGTTCACACAAAATACAATTCTGAATTCATAGCTTACCCATGGATCTCTCTTTTTACAAGAAACATATTGATTTATGAAACAATTCCACTCCATGACATAACAATAAAAATGAATGATAATTGAGGGGATAGAAACAAATACTTAATCCATTATGAGAAACTTTTTGGACATCCATGTTCAACCTCATATTAAAAAATGATTCCATAGGCAATAGTTTTTTGAATATGTCAGCAACATATTCTGATGTTAAAACATACTCTATCTTCAATTTATTTTTCTCTACATGATCTATGATCAAATGATATTTTATATCAATATGTTTTTAATAAGAATGTTGAATAGGATTCCGGGTGATATTGATTGTTATTTTATTTTCACAACCCGAGGGAAATGATAACTTCACTTTAAAAAGTAAATATTCCAATTGATTCTTCATCCACATAAGATGAGTAGTGGTTTGGTTGGCCGAAATAGGTTCAAAATTAGCTGTAATGAGAGTTACTAAATTACATTTATTTGAATTCCAACTAGCACAATTATATATGATAAATAATACATCTCCAGATGTGAATCTTATATCATTAACATTTCATTCCCAATCATCATCAGAATACCCAAACAATTCAATACTAACTGAGTTGCCACATTGCATTCTTAATTTTTATGTGACATTGATTTATCTGAGAATTATTTTTCTAGTAGTAAAATGTAATTCTTTTGGAGCACTCTAAAATCTTGCATATATGGTAACAACATAAACAATTTCTGGTATTCAAGAAATCAAATACAACAAACATCCAATCAAATTTTTAAATTCATTCTAATCAACATATTTTCTTCCTCTATCTTTAGTAAACCTTTTTCCCATTGATATAGGTATTGAAATAGGTTCCTATTTTTCAATGCTAAAATTATTAAGAAGTTCCATAGTATAATTTTCTTCAGAATGAAAACTGTATTCCTTCCATTGATATATTTGTAACCCAAGAAAGTATTTCATTTTCTCCATCATATATATTTCAAAAACCTTTTTTATTTCTTCAACAAACCATTCACAACATCCTTCATCATTCCATGAAAAGATAATGTCATCAACATAAATAGTCACAAGGAGGGAATACTCTTGACTTTCTATGATATATATATATTATTATCCACTATTCCTTTTTAAAAATTCATCTTCTTTAAGCATGTGTCCAATTTGGAATACCATTCCCTCAAATATTGTTTAGGCCATATAATGTCTTTTTCAATATTCAAACATAAATTTCATCTTTTAAATTAAAAAATCCACCCAGTTTTTCAATATAAGATACCTCTTCAGTATCACCATTCAAAAATATTTATTTAACGCCCATTGGAAAGATCTTGTAGACTAGTTGTGCAATAATAAGAAGAAATATTATGATTGTTTCAAGTATTTCCACCGAAGTAGAGGTTTCATCAAAATCAATACCCTCAATCTGTGAATACCCTTAGCACATCAATCATGCTATGTTTCTTATCACTTAACCTTCATCATTTATCATGTTTCTGAAAACCCACTTTATGCCAATAAGATTTTTCTTTTCTGGATTGGGTATGTGTTCCCATATATCATCCTTTTTAATTTGATCCAAATATTAATTCATGACATAAACCCATTCAAGATGCTTAATGGACTATTTGACATCATTCGGCTCCACTGTTGAATAAAAATAAGTATGTGTAATATCATTTTTTTCTTCTAGTTTTAAACTTTTACTATTGATCAACAATAATATTCTGAGCTTCCACTTGCTTCCTTATCCATGTATGATATTTTCGAGTGTCTTCCTCATCACTATAAATAGCCGAGACCCATTATTCTTCTTTATTATGAAAAACATTCTCTGTATCCCTATTAGAATTTTTTTCTTCAACATTATCAACTTCTATTTCTACCAGGATATGTTTTTCTTTCTCTCTTATTTTAATTACATTCACATCAACTGAATGAAAAATTATTTTTGTCTCTTTTTTTAAGAATCCATATCCTCTTCCTTCTAGATTATAGCTAAGAAATATTTCATCTTCACCATTTTTTCAAACATTCAATAGTTCATACTATTGTAATTTGTAACACTTTGACTCCTGAAAACTCAAAATTGTTTCAAACATTGTGTTTTTTCATAAAACAATTCTTATGGAGCCATATCTAAATGATCCCTCGCTTTCCTCCAAATGTAATGAGAGAGTCTATGTTCATGTTAAATTTTTCTTCCCATTTCCACCATATTTCTATTATTTATTTCAGAAACCACTTTTTGTTGAAGAGTGTGTGGGGAACAATACTCATGCCAAATTTCATTCGTATCTAGATAAAATTCAAATTATTTACTTCTTTATTCAGCATTATTATTTTTTATCTACTTCTTCACTGAATTCTCACATTCATTCTCAGCTTTCCTTCTTAAACTTTTAAACATTTTCAAATAATGTGACTTATGTTTCATAAACATAATAAAGTTAATTCAACTAAAATCATCAATTAAGGTGAGGAAGCACATTCTCCATTTCTATATTGTTTTCTTATTGTCCTTTAGATATCAGAATGAATCAGGTCCAGGGGTTATTTTGAAAAAATCAGAACATTCTTTCCCACATAATTTGTAATCATTAATTTTTGAAAAATAGTGCAACATCAATATCTTCTTCATAGAAAATTATAAATTCAATGAAAAATATCTTGTTCAGATAACATTCTCATGATTCTTTTACACATTTGTCCCATCCTTTTATTCAAAAATTGATTCTCTTACACCATACTCATGTAACAAGAGTTGCATATTTCACCAATATAAAATAAATTTCCTTTTTTTAGTTGGACACTTCTAACAATTTCTTCATCTAATATATTTTTCAAAACAAACCCATCTTTTATGAAGATAAAATTGACACCCTCATTACTCAAATTGGAAACACTTAACAGATTCTGTTTTAGCCTATCAACATACATGGCTTTCATGTATTTGAACTCTTCTTTTCCAATGATGGTTGAAAAAACCCCTTTGATATTCAAGGATTCATCATTAAAAAATTTCATTATTCATTATTTGAATTCCTCCACATTCCTCAACTAATTTAAATCTCCAATCATATAAGAATAACATATGAAATCAATAATCCATGGTCATTCTATATTTTTAGCTTTCTATTTTGTTTCAACAACAATATATTTTACTTCTTCCCTTCCTTTAATCATATTCATATTTTGAGAATTTTTATTAATATTTTGTTATGATGATAACAAAAAATGAAATCCCTTTTTAAGGTACATAGGTTATTCACATCTTCCAAAAATAGTTTCCAAAGTTTGGAACCAACTTCAAAATTTTAGTCCACCTTTATCAATATTCTCATACATCTTTTTTGAGGGAATTGACACCCCCTTAACCTCTTCCTTTCACAACCTTGGGAATAATAGTAAAGTTATATATTAAACCAAAATATATTTTTGTATGATTGAATCCACCACAATACCATAAATAGACATAAAATGAGTATTTACCTCTAAAAATTCCATATTGATTAGAAATATGAATATGTTTCTCAAACACCTTCTTCACATTCTTTTCTGAGCCACCAACCATTCAATTAGCAATCAATGACTTTATTTTATTTTCTTCATTATCAGAACTAGAAGTTTTTGAAACTTTTACAAACTCATATATTTTCTAAAAAATTTCTCACTCTGGGTTCTTTGAGACATCGGAATTACCAAACTTGTTGGTCCTTTCCACATACATAACTTTCCCATCGTTCTTTAATTCAGAAACAATTCCATATTTCTTCTCACACTTTGAAGTTAACTTTTATTGAACCATATCTAGTTTCTCATTTCGAGAACTTTCACCATCATCAAAAAATGATTTTGGAAACCTGTACTCATGAATTCAGTTGTTGAGATTTTTTGTTGGACAGGTTCCAATACTTCTTCTTTTTTATTCAGCTTCACCTCCATATGATTATTAATATTCATTTCTTAATCAAGATATTTATTCAAATCATCAATCTATTTTATTATATTCTCTTTCTCATTTTCAAAACACTGTTGATTTCTTGTGATGGAGAATTCATCTTCCAACTTTTTTTTAATTTTCAATCCTGTTAATATTTCTAAAAAATTATTTCAACTCTTTTTCAAATGATTTATATGTAGAGATTCTTCTTCTTCCGAACAACTGTTTACAAATTATACATCATTTACTATTGTAATAATTTTATTTTCAATACCACACTCAACTGATTTTTAGGAATAACATCACTTCCTTCTTCTACATCATCATTTGATAAGAGGATTATTCTTTTAGAATTGATTAATTTCTTATCTTTCCTTATGGAATAAAAATTTCTGTTTTCACTCTATTTGTTCCCGGATCTACTTGGCCTTCTTTTTTTTCTTCATTATCTATTTCATTCTTTCATTTAGGACAATTGGAAACAAATTTCCCCACTCATCTATATTCAAAACAATTCAAAGGAAGATTACCATTTTACTTCCCTTTACCTCTTTTCACATTTTTAAAAAACAAAGATAAAATAATATCAATATTTTTACATACCTCATCTTTAGAATCAGATTCTCCAACATCATCTTCAATAATAATCTTATTTGACTTTTCATTCTTTACTTTATTGAAATTCATTTCTCTATAAACCTATTTTTTTCATTTCAAAGATTTTTCCCTACTCATTTCATATATAATGAGAGTGCTATGAAAATAATCAAGATAATATTTTGTAAGAACTAGGTCTTCCAATAAAGAATATTTTCCATCAAACTTTTCAGGAATGATTCAAAAAAATATTTTCAATAACTGTAAAATCCTCCAACTATTCACCAAGACATCAGATAGTACTCACAATTTCATTTACCATGTTAAAGGTTCCCCTAATTTATTCATGCTCACCCATCTTTACATATTAATATTTAAGTATCTAAATTTTTAACTTTTCCTTCTTCACTTTTGTATTGCCTTCATATCTTATTTTTTAATTTATCTAGTATACCATTGGTTGTGGAAACACCTTTCACCCTTAGGAATAAACTTTCAGAAAGTGATGATAATATATAATTCATGTACCTTCTAACATTATCCATATTCTTCTTTCCAACATATGTAAGATGAGTTCTATAATCAATATGAGGATATCCATTTGTTTCAGTTTCAGGAATATCATATCAAACAGACATAAGATAAGGAAAAATTATATATTTATGGAAATGAAAATTCTTTCCATTAAAAACATAAATAACTTTATTATTCTCACAATTCAAAATCTATTTCAGGAAAGAATAAACGAATGGAACCTACCCTCTGATACCAGTTGTAAGTGCCATGCTAGAATGATGTATCACTAAGAGTGGGATGGGTGAATCAGTGATACTATTTGTTTAATGATTCATTTCAATTGAAGTAACCTTCCCTGCCTGTTAAATATTTTATCCCCCATTGAAAATAATTTAATCATGCATCCATAAGAAAACATGTATTTATAAGATTCACTATTCAGTAAGAATGTCTATATCCTAAGTATGGAATAGAAATGATCCATTAACACAAAACCCACTAGAAAATAATCATTGGATTTGAATGTGTATGATACACCATTACAATCATGTAGCACTATGTAAAGATTCCAATAGTGTGTGTCCAACCTCTTAACATAAATAGGGTAATAATAATCTGATGTAACAACTCATGTTACCTATTCTTATTTTTTATTTCACAAATGCATTCAATTAAAAAAATGTCTTCAATTTTTTTTCCCAAAATTAAGTAAAACCTCTTAGACTTTGTTAATTAAAAAATAAGAATGATTTTATCATCCTGATTCCTTTGAGTAAATTTCTCCCTAATACGATTGTTTCCAATACAATTCTCCCTGATAAAATTCTACCTAGGATGATTTCTCCTTAGTGTGATTATTCCCTGGTCTTGAAATATCTATATGAAAATCCTGTATCTGATTAATCTAGCCTGATATGATGATCATCCAAATACAATTGACAGGAAGAATATGGTAATCATTTGAGTATGATAATCACTGAGTATGATGATCATATGAATACAAATTTTTGATCTTGTATCTTCTCTTTTACTTCTCCATCAAAATATTCTTCAATTAAAGTGAATGAGAAACCTATTATTCTTTCCAATAACTTGAAGCTTCTCTATTATGAATAGTACATATGTCAGCTATAAAGTAAAACGTACATTTCACCTTTTAAAGGTGACTCTTTAGTGGCTTTGGTGGGAATCCCAAAATATTTATAGCTTAATCAAATTCACCCTAATCATAATTTTCCTCAAAATCTTGGGTGTTTTTTCAATTCATCAACTCTTATCGAATATTCTAAAATATTGTATAATTATCACTTCTTCTTCAGACATACATATCAAATTTAATTTGGATTTAAAATCATGAGTCTTATTTTTTAAATCTGATTTATTCAAAACAAACCCTTGTATCAATTGAATATAAATGAAGAAATGGATACCACTTAGAATGATAAATATAATCATTCTACTGAATGTCAATATCCCCCTTGACAACACATCTATAAAAATCCACATTCAATCAAATTTTACTTCTACACTTCTTATATATTTCTAGTTGGAAATATAATGAAATTTAATTTAATACAAAGGCTATAGATCCATATAAAATACACATCACCTTCATCATTTATTCAGTTTTTCTCTTGACCTAGTTGAGGTACCAAACTTCTTTTTCTCATATTTTCTTGATGCATTTGAAACATAAATTGTAATTCAACTCTTGACCCAAATAGTGATGAAATTTGAAAAAAAATGTTCATTTATCACTTCGTTCACCATTAAATCAACAATCGATATCAATTTGATTACCATTTTCTATATAATTATTAATATGAGTGGCCTAGGTACGATCATCTTGATAACGATCATTCTAGATATTATCATTCTGGGTATGATCATTCTAGGAAGGATCTTTTTCTTACTGACCCTGAGTTTTATAAACCTAAGTATGAATGTTTTTTATGCATAAGATGAATTATAAGATGATATTGTTCATGACATAAATTTGAAAGAATTCAAACATTCCCATCTTCTAGAAACTAATTTCTTTTCTTCTCATTCTGAATCTGATTTTACTATGTATGATTCCTTTTTGACCGGTATCATCTCTTTTGTATCATCCACCCATATATGATAACTCTAGGTATGATTTGGAATACCTCTTTTCCCTTTTCTTCCATCAAACTTACATCATATGTTCTCTAAAAAACTTATTATTTATGTGAAAAAAAATCAAAAAAGCATCGTCCGATTTAATTTTATCATAGTCATGCAGACTCTGATACTTCATAAAAATAATCACTTCTTTAATATCTCATTTAAATTAATCCTATGACAATAAATTCCACATTACAAGCTTCTCCCATTCATAACCCAAGGTGAGTCAGATTATTTTGTAAACAATGGTCAGTATGATTTTAACCAAAAACAAAGTGAGATGATAACTTCTTTCAAAAATATTCCTAGACAAAAAAGATATCATTTGAAAACAACCACCTTCATCATCAACATGGTCATAACACATGTAGTGTTGGATACCCTTTGATTTAACCCCTAGAGGCATGTTAATGGTAATGACACCATCCAAGAAATCTAAAAAAACCAAAACTAATTTCCGATTGACCATGTAGAAATTAATGTGAAATTATGATGTCAAACAAAAAATAGTCAAGGGAAGATCATACTAGATTCATAATTATGATGGTGGAATTATACAGCTTCTAGACAACTCAATGTAGAATGTATAATTGGTAGCTGAATCACCCCTCTTCACCATGTTCCAATGTGACTCTCGTTTATGCTCACTTCGTATGATAATGTTTCTATTGTGATAGTGTTCCACATACCCTACCTCAACCCGAGTGTCTGGTGGAACTCCAGATACCATTCTACTAAGGTGTAATAGATTCCTTACAATAATATTTTTCTTATCATGATACTTTGTTCCCACACTATTATTGAGGTCTTGAGAAACCATCTTCATTTTTTTCACCCTACCTCAATCAAATCCCTCAAGTTTATGGTACGAACTATGAGGGAACTTTTGGACAACCAGTACACACTAATAGTACTATACCAAACAATAGTCCTAAAATGTATTCTCACTATAGTTGTTTCTATGTCTAACACTACCCTATAGGAAACTGTTTAAGAGGAACTTCTTGATGCCTAAATAAGAGCTTTGTGGTTTCCGTACTAAGACAATATGTTACCCCCTTGAAGACTTGTTCAATTTTCCCTTTTATAATGAGTTTTTAATTCATCACATATGGGATGATTCAAAGGACATGGACATGAACCTATAAAATTATCTCACAATTATTACCTTCTTATAAATTATTTTCCCAAAAATTCATATCTATTACCGTGGATAGAGAAAAACATTTTAGGTTGGTAAAGCATCCAATAAAGTCCATCACTTATGTGATCCCCTAGATTAGGTGTATGAACATTTGATCCCTCTAATCCATTAATGTATCTTGATATAAGTGTATCAAAAAATTCATCTTGAATTACTTCATTTTTAGGTCCTATTGATCCCCATCATACTCTAGTATAGTAAAATAGCACATGGATAGTCATCTTATCATATATGCAGTAGGCTTCACCATCATTTTTGTGGGGTTTTCAAGGTTCTTACAGTCTATCTTAACTAACTCAATCCATAACATAGCTACCTAGGGTCCTACCTCTACAGGGAATATAATGATGTGTTATTATTGAAACTCACTCATCAGTTCATACATCGATGTAACAGAGTAAGTAATATCCCACTCCATGGATAACATGAAAAATGGGAAATTATCATGAAGCTAATCATCCATCATGTTTCCTAGATCTATAGTATGTTTATGCTAAAATTCATTTAGAGTTTTCATATTACAACACTCGATATGATTAACATATATAATATGGGGAGGTATTTTCTCTACAATTTTTAATACACTCATTTTAACAAATGATACACAACAAGTTCTACCTTAAGATGTGAAAACTATAATAGATAACCACTAGATCAAGGTTACTCTAAACATGGATTAACATTTTTCATAGTATATTATAACATTTCAATTATTTTATCCAATTAAATTAGGAATTAAATTTTAAAAATCAGTAGGAATATATATCACACTCAATAAATTAGTCTTAATCGTAAACATTGAATATTAACATATATCCCTACACACCTACTATAGTACACACATAATAATCTTAGTACATACTATCTTATGAGTAAAACTGAAATAATTAGTAACATGATACTATTATTTATTCACTGAATCTAAAATAACATCATGTATATAAAAAAATTATGTACATGAAAAATAATCCAATCCCATGAAACTTAGGTTTTCCCCTGAACACGGGTTAGCTACTACCATGAACGAGTTCCTTAATATTCCCAAAAAACATCCATGTCTCTTATATACCTTCCATAAATTGTAAACTAATTTAAAAAACACTCCTATGATATTTAATTTTAATTCCCATGTGTGGTACTCCCTCACATGACTGTGTCGGGTCACCACTGGACCCCAAGCATAACTCAACATGAGCTAGAGGAAGCCAAATAATAGCAAATGTTTAAGGAATATATTTTGGAGCTTGTAAAAACTATTAAATATTTGAATTAATAGTGGAAATAATGTGAATAATCAACCATGAAACTCATGTATAATAAAGGATATAACCAAAATGATTCAAATAATAAAAATTAATAAGTTATGTAAGACCATGATGCAAGCCAATAAAAATTATGCATTGAAGTCATAAATGTTTATTAAAAATAGAATCCACTGACCATTTTCTAAAAAACTATTATTATTACCATATCCAATATAACACCACAATATTTTAAAATAACACTATATTTGATAACATATTCTTCACAAAATACTATGTTTAATCAAAATGTGATATAATATTAAAATAATTTATTTGAAAGTGACCGTTATAACCTTGGAATTAAATTAACGGGTGTGAATAATATTAAATTATTTATATATAATATATAAATTTCCTACCTAATGTAAATTTATTTGATAATTCTTAATAAATATTCACTCAACATTAATAAAGATATTTTTCTATAAAAAACATCTTTTCCTTCAAAAAATATTTTCATTTGTTCTTTTCAGAAAAATATTATAGTTAATTTTTTGAACATTTATAAATACTATTTCATAAATTGATAATAAATTTTTACCTAATCATATTTATATTATAATGGGGTTAAATTTATTTTATTTTATAGAAAATAGATTTTTTTCTATGAATAGTGAAAAACACATGTTTTTTTTATAAAACTATTATATCATTTTAAGAAATAAATTATTTTACAAGTATCATTATTATTTTAATTTTATTTTAAATTAAAATATTTAATAATTCATTATAGTTAATCCAATTGATTATATTTAAATAATTTTTATACTAAATTTTTATATAAGTTACTTTTGATGATTTAAAACAGATTTTTCTGGGAACTTTTTTAAAGTGCGTAATTTATTTCGATTTTATATAATAAAATAACCCATAATATTGAATTATATAAATTAAATTTATATATTATATAATTATTTATTAATTAAAATTTATTAAATTTTTTTAGTTTTCATATATTTATTATTAGATAATGTTTTTCTTGAAAAATGGATTTATTGAAAAACAATTTTCTCAACATGTCTGTGGGTTTAATTTTAAATTATATTTATCCAATCCCTTGAATTGAGTTTGATAAAATAGATTCTTTATTTTTAGAAATAATATTTTATTTTATATAATTTCTTCAACCTTTTTTTTAAATTATTAATAAAAAAAGAAAATATTGTTTCCATTTTTAATGATAAAATTGTTTTACTATGGGTTAAACTAATGAGTTGAATAGAATAATAATTTTAAAAAATTATTTTGAATGTTATAGGTTTTATATTCCATATCTCTCCTCCGATGATTTTTTTTATTTTTCAGCAATTAGATCGTGACTGACTTTCCATTATTAAATAGTTCTGGGTATTTATAAGATTTCCACTTCCCCTTTATTATAAAAGTGACCACTCTATTCTATTCATTAAAAACATAAAAAAAATCTATTTTTTAGATAATAATATCTTGAAACCATTCAATATTTCCCTGAACACGTCCTAGAGGACTTTTTTATATATAAATCCAATCTTGGAAGTCTTCAGGTATACTCATAAAGTGGTGGTCCAAAGAATATATGTCATTCTTAATCGAGCATCTTTGTTTTATTTCTTAATCTAAAACCATAAAATATTTATTACTTGTTATTATATAGTAAAATAAATATAATCCATATATTATTAATTTATTCTTTTAATTTAATAACCTAAATCCATCTCCACTTTCATAAAATGGGAATGAAACCATCATTAATTTATATGGTGGACTACTGCCTCACAAAATAATGTAAATTTTTTTCCATTATTACCTCAAAAATCTTTTTATGAGGATGGATTTAATTTTTATATATGTTATTTATTGTTTGGTCCACTAGGTTAGATACCCTGAGTGGGGGGTGTGAATCAGGGTATGACATATTAAATCAAATGCCCCTTTTGATCTTGTCTCGTTGTTAGGAAAGACTCTCTTCTCTCTCGTTCCTACAGCAATGTATAAACAAAGACTAAAGCATGCACAGGACACAATGATTTTTACTTGGTTCACCCTCACTAGGATACGTCCAAGGAGCATACACTGGCGATGTGCTGATGTACCTAATCCACTAAAATCACACTGCTATTTACAAAGTTCGGGATAGTTCACTTCTAATCTCAGTATCACTACCTATACAATTTTTTGGGTCAGCTCACTGCTTTCCCAAGGTTCACTCTCGGTTTCTCTTACCCTGGGTCAGTACCGTTGGAGAGGATCACCTTCTTCCTCTTCCTTTGCTCACTGCTCTGGAATGGATCCACTCACAGTTTATAGACCTATAGGTCTCTTCATTATCACAAATTAATACATCGTCTATTGTATGTAGATGCTTTATTGATGTCCTAATTTTACCCTTATATGAATCTCACTTTGCACAGAAGGTATCAGGCAATCTTCGAGCTTTCACGTAGCCCTGAATCATTGTCATGCTTCAACCGTACCTGGCGCCCTTCTCAAAGCTGGCACACAAGTCTTGGCATGCAAGTTAAAACTAGGACGCAAGTTTACCTAAACCACTTGTGTGACACTAGCTTCTTAAACTACAAAATTGGGCAAATCACACCCTTTTATTCCAAAAAAAAATTTGGTGTGCAACAATCAACTATCATGCTTCTTCAAAACTTGGAGCGCAAGTGTCACCAAACCAGTTGCGCGACACCCCCTTATTCATCTAAAATCATGGGAGACTCCCTTCCTTTATCGCCCAATCCACTCTAGATGCACAACAATCAACTGTAATGCAACTTCTACTTGTGCGACCACACCACCACTTGCGCGACGTTCTTGAATAAAACATGGATTGTTAACCACAAACCATTAACTCAAAATGCCACCATGAAATCCCCTTTATCAACAAAATTGTACATCATGGTTTGCATTGTCATCAATCACAACATAGATGTCAACTTTGTCAACAAACACAATCACCTCCAAAATTCTTTAGTGATGCCTTGGGGTATTTGTTCCCAATAATATCCCCCTTTGTGTTTTTTGACAACTCTTCTATAAAAAGACACATCATTAATTATTCAGCCACCATTCTCCTATTGCAATTTTGATAGCGATCAAGGATTTAATAAACACATACTCTAAGCCCACATGAGCAATGCTCGGCATGAGAAACAAGAGTAAGTGAAAAGTTCATCAATGAATCACTTCAACTCTGACACCCACTGTTGACACCAAAATGATACTATTTTTTGGAAATATTCTTACCAAATTCCAACACCACTCTCCTGATTTTGTCATGATCCTAAGTTGTCGTGATATCTATTCTTTAATCGATCACTTCTAGCATCATTATATTTAAAACACTCCCCCTATCTTCTCACAGCTTTAACTCTTGTCATCTGCAAATCCCCTTTAGAACTATATCCTGTGTTTTCCAAGCTAAGCACTGGATAAAAACATTCAACTAGCTTCAAAACCCCCTATCTGGCTACTCCACCTGTCAGTTTCTCCCCATATCTCTCTTGATTTCTCAAATAGCCATGTTGTCTACTGTAATGTCTCAGATTTTAGGTTTATTATTTTTTAATATTATATGGAATTATTTCGAGACTGGGCATGAAGATGGCACATCATTCCGAGTTCCAGTGAGCCTAGAATGGTGATTTGAACTTTTTTTAAAATGAGTCGGCACTTGTGCGTGGTTGTGGAAGTTTCCAAACGGATTCCTGGATTAAAAATCTGAGCACACCATTGTGTCTGGGACAATGAATTTACATAATAATGAGGCTAACCTCAACCATCACGAGTCGCGGGAAGAAGATAATTTTTGGACGTTTTAATTAAAAAATAAAATATAATAAAAATCTAAATGTTTATTTTATTTTATGGAAACAAACGCTGCAGCTTGGTAAAAGGGAAGTTGTTTCCTTAATTAAATGTTGTGTCATAATGAAAAAAAAATCGAAAGTTGGACTCTTTAATACACAGTGATGGGATGTTTGTTTCCTTAACTAATGGTGCGCCATAATGACTCAAGATTTGGAAAGTAGGAGTCATTAATATCACTACGTAATTAAGTACCAATCTTGTTTCTCTTTTTAAAGGGGTGGACAATTGTTGATCATTGGTGATGTTTGAGAAGAACCTCTACCAAATCCATTGGGAATTGGAGAAATTTCTCGGCGACAAACGGTGACGGATCGAGGCTACGAATCATTGCGCCAATGACATTGAAGGATCTCGACGATAACGACAACGTGACACCTTCATCAACAAGCGATCCTTACTAAAGGTAGGGGTTTTTTATTTCAATTCCCTTTCCCCATTTTTGAGTTTAAACCAAGAATGCGGATCACCCATGAACAAGTTGATCAGCAGATTCATGCGTTTTTGCAGGAGGGATTTTCTTTGGGATGATTTTGGGTAATTGATCCATGCTTTATGTTGTTGTTGATTCATGCTCCGTTTAAGCCTACTAACGGGAGTGGATCAACATCGTGACGAACGATGGCAGAGGCTCGTTCCTCAATTTGTTTATTTGTATTTCTTCCCCCTTCTCTCCTCGTGCATTATTTACGTTCTTCATGGGGTGACAGACAACAGATCATTGCGCATCCATTCTACGACGCAACGATGCCAAATCGAAGGTTTGACACCGAAATAACCATGTGGAGGTGCGGAGATGATGGCGGATGACGAATCAGACCAGATCGGAAAGGGCGTTTTTCGAGCATTCTTCGAGCATTCTTCATGCAGGAAGATCAAAACATGTTTTTGGAGCCGATCGGAGGTCCAAAAACACCGGAAGCGGCTTCATGGAGTCAGGGCGAGAAAAACCTGAAGGTTTCATGGCGATCGGATGGCTGGATGAACATTCAGAGCAGCACGGGAGGCGCACCGGCGAAGAGCGCCGTTTCTAGAAATTTCCAGAATACACGGGGTGCAATTCCGAAGAACATGCCATGTAGTACTAGAGGCGGTGGCTATGGTTTCAGGGTTTGAGAACAATCACATGGCATGTGACCCTGGTCACACGGCGTATTGGACCTTCCCCGAAACTTGTTGTGTACTTTGGGTAGTACACGGACAAGGGATGATCTACATGGCTTCAGGTGACATGACATGTACAACTTGAAAAAAGTGGCTACGCAGGACTTGGAGTGCATATCGAGGATACATAGACATGGGATGGAGTGCACGACCGTGTACTCCATCACACGGCTAGGTGAGGCCAGCAGCGCGGGTCACCCCGTGTGCGGATTACACGGGTTGGAGTACACGGGTTGATGTCCATGTACGGGCGCATGGCCAGAGTACACGGAGCCAACCCAAACACACAGTGTACACATTACTACATGCCGTGTACATAGTTTTTCCTACATGACCAGCCAATCACACGGGCCATTGTACATCAGCAATACCCGTGGCCAGACAACATGGCGTGTATGTTTTCTACACGTCGTGTACTTTTCGGAAAACGACATGGTCCCTTCGTTCACCGTACCATTGACATATTTTGTTTGGGTTAGTGACCCTTCTTCTTGTTCCCTTGAAGGTTATGCATCATTTCCCACTAAGGAGTATGATCCCTTCAGCAAGACTTTCTATCATAGAGTCATGCATCCATCCAAGAGGCCCGGATCGAGACCCTCTATCATTCTTGACCCTAGGTAGAGTCAGGTATCGACGTGACCAACCTTACCGGGCGTTGATCCTCTACCTATCTGGTGTATCACCTAACTAGTGAATCTAGATGAGTCACGGTATCCTCCATGGCCCTGGCAGTGATCCTCATCTGTCTATCATGATCTTTCCCACTCAGGCGTGTGTCTCCCGTAATGAGTGCTTCTATCTATCGTAACCTTTTCACAAAAGAGTGTGTCTCCTGTAATTATTGTAGCTATATCTCGTGATGGTTCCCGACGAACAACACTTCTTGGACAGATGACTTCAGAGCTATAAGACTCGTGGAGTGTGTTCTCTCGGAACGAGTGCATCACAGAATCTTTGAACAGAATCCCTTACGGGGGTATGCGGTTGTGTGAATTGTCTCTAGACCACGGGTCTGGGTTTTGAGTACATCTGTATTGTTTTATATGTTCTGTAGACATATACTGTGCATAGATGATGGTACCTTTACTTTGTATTTCTTTGTGGTTTTCGGGGTCATCTACTGAGTATTGTTATACTCACCCCTGCACAGGCTTTGCCAGCACGTCTGGTGTCTTGTGGAGATGAGCAGCCTTTTGACAGAGTCCAGGGAGGACTAGGGCGGGACCGAGCTTTCTGAGTTCCCTACAGGCCGAGGCATTCCTACGGCTATGAGCAGCAGTCCCAGTACCCTTTTTTTATAGGTTGGAATTTGTAGTTTTCAGACTCTTGTTTTTTTGTTTTTGGTGGGATTGTATTTTGGCCCAGTTTACTTTTACAATACTATACCTTTCATCATACTCTGTTGGTTGGGTTTAGTTGTATGCATGCATCCTTTTTCTTTAGTGTTTTATTTACATTTTAGCATTTGTGGGCTTGGAGATGTGTGTGTGTGTGTATAGGTACTTAGTAAATGCCTCCCATGTTAGTGATATGCCTACTCGGTGCTAGTCACCAGCCCCCAGCCTATTGGAGACCGTCTTGGGGAGTCACGGCGCGGGCCCCACTGGGACGGTTCATGACAAAGTGGTATCTGAGGTGTTCGGTTCTACCTTAGGACCAAGAGTTTGTGTGTTGGTTTGGGGAAACCATGTTAGGTGTTTCGGGTTTGGATTTCAGCCAGAGACTCCAGTGTTGGTGTGGCGGCCGACGTATCCATACACCTGGACTCTGATAACCTTCTTTTCGACTCGGTACACTAAAACACTGGTTGTGGGGAAATAAAAGGTACATGCATCATATAAGAATGGGTTGGGTTTTCCATGTCCTTTGTGTCAGCTATCCAGATATACTCATTGACCATAGTACATCTTGTTTGTTTACAGGATGCCTCCGCAATGCATACCCGCTAGGATTTAGCAGCACGATCATGAGTATGACCCCCTCAGTGACGAGGCTTCGATACAGGGACCAACTCCCCAGGCGATACCACCAGGTGGTGCACCTGCTATACCACCACCAGTGGAGCAGCCAGTGGAAACCATGTTAGGTGTTTCAGGTTCGGATTTCAGGCCAGAGACTCCAGTGTTGGTGCGGCGGACGACGTATCCATACACCTGGACTCTGATAACCTGCTTTTCGACTCGGTACATGAAAACACTGGTTGCGGGGAAATAAAAGGTACATGCATAATATAAGAATGGGTTGGGTTTTCTATGTCCTTTGTGTCATCTATCCAGATATACTCATTGACCATAGTATAACTTGTTTGTTTACAGGATGCCTCCGCGACGCATACCCGCTAGGATTCAGCAGCACGATCATGAGGATGACCCCCTCAGTGATGAGGCTTCCATACAGGGACCCGCTCCCCAGGCGATACCACCAGGTGGTGCACCTGCTATACCACCACCAGTGGAGCAGCCAGTGGTACCTACAGTACTGACCAGTGAGGAGTGCAGGTTTAGTGTGCTCCATGAGTTCCAGATACAGAGACCCCTCAGGTTCCGAGGTGAGCCCGAACCTCAAGTAGCTGAGGACTGGCTTGAGGCGGTGACCAGATTTTTCCATCTAGTGAGGACACCATCAGACCAGATGGTGATCCTAAGAGCTAGCCTTCTTAAGGGTTCAGTGGGACGATGGTGGAGTCTGACTACCCAGACTCATGATGAGGAGACTCTTTCATGGATGGAGTTTGAGAGACTCTTCCGGGAGGAGTTCTCTCCGGTTACGCTGAGAGTTGTACACATCTAGGAGCTTCTTCAGCTCCAACAGGGCAGTATGACAGTAGCTGACTATTCATCTAGGTTCACCAACCTCGCCAAGTACTCGATGGATATAGTCAGGGATCAGTACTTCAGAGATCAGACCTTTGAACGAGGTCTACGACGTGACATCCGAGCTAGTGTCGTGCCTCTATGAATTTCCACTTATGATGGAGTACTCGAGCGGGCCTTGGTTATTGAGAGCTTCTTGGCGGAGTAGAGACAGTCGCCGGTAGTCAGCAGCAGGTAGACAGGTGTAGAGACCCCAGCAGCTGGGAGCCAATGTCATGAATAGGGATGTAGACGTGGAAAATGTCATAGGAGGACCCATGACAGGGGATTGACAGTCCAGGGCTCTCAGGCTGGATCTAGTCTGCCTAAGGAGAAGCGATGTTATGCATGCGACGGTAGGGGACATCTTGCTAGAGATTTCCCGACCCGTCGAGCTGCTGACAGGGAAGCGGTGGATGGACCACTGAGGCAGAGGCAGAGAACAGAGCAGGCAGACCCGCCAGGAGGCGGTCATGGAAACGGAGCAGGGAGAGCTGCAGGTGGTGGCAGACGCTTCGACTTACTTCCACCACCACCCCCAGAAGGTCTGCACCAGGCTCAGGGAGCTGGGGGATAGGGGCGGGGACAACTGCATGCGGTCGAGGCATACGACCCAGGGGCTCTAGGGATTATTTGAGGTACGATCTGTATATTTTCTACCTTAGCTTCCATACACATAGACACAGGTGCCAGTCATTCCCTTATAGCCACATGTCTTGTACAAAACCTCGAGATTCCGGTAGAACCGTTGACACGATCCTTATGCTTGGATACACCTACGAGAGGAGACTTGATGGTCACACACCATTTTAGATAGTGTGATCTTACCCTTGGAGGTGAGATTTTCAGTTGGAACCTCTTGGTGGTAGCGTCGAGGCCTTACGAAGTCATTCTCGGTATGGATTGGTTACCTTCGGTCCATGCCCAGATTGACAGTTTTAGGCGAAGGTGTGGTGTGTCTGCTGTGATGGAATGAGGTTTTCCTTTCTCAGAGAAAGGGAAACCCAGGAAACACAGAATGGGCTCATGAGTAGGAGGGTGTAGACAATCACACTTGAGTTGTCTAGCCATACCCTCAGTGCAGTAGATGTTGTGAGATCTCAGTTTCCAGCAGTGGTGGTGGAGTATGAGGACGTCTTTCCTAAAGATGTTACAGGACTACCTCCCCACTGGGAAACTGACTTCTTCATCGACTTAAACCATGGGACAACACCGATTTCCTCGTCGGCATATCGGATTGCTCCCGCAGAGCTTCGTGAGGTGAGGGTGCAGTTGGAGGATTTGTAGAGAAAGGGTTTCGTGAGACCCATCATTTCACCCTGGGCGGCCCCAGTCTTGTCTGGAAAGTTGGTCGACGTGAGTTTGAGACTATGAGTGGATTACCGACGCCCGAACCAGGTGACGGTGAAGAACAAGTATCCACTGCCGAGAATTGATGACCTCTTCGATCAGCTAAGAGGGGAACAATGGTTCTCGAAGGTTAAACTTCGATCAGGCAATCACCAGCTATGAGTGCGGGATGAGGATATATTGAAGACGGCTTTCAGATGCAGCTACGGTCACTATGAGGACTTGGTGATGCCTTTTGGAATGAGGAACGCCCCCGTAGTGTTCATGGGGATGATGAACTGGATCTTCTAGCCATACATGGACCGGTTCGTGGTGGTCATCATCGACGACATCCTTGTGTACTCGGCGTCAGAGGAGGAGCACACGAGACACCTGCGGATGGTTCTAGACATAATCCGGGAGCACCATCTTTATGGAAAGCTCTCGAAGTGTCAGTTCTAGTTTCAGGAGGTCCACTTTCTGGGACATGTCATCTTAGTAGATGGAGTGGTTGTGGACCCAACCATGGTGGAGGCTGTTTTAGCATGGGATCCACCTCGGAGCGTGACATAGGTGTAGAGCTTCCTTGGGTTGGAAAGGTATTACCGAATGTTCATTCCGGACTTCTCCTGGATATCAACACTGATGAAAACCTTGACCAGGATGGGGCAACCCTTCATATGGATGGAGAATTGCCAGCAGGCTTTCGAGAATTTGAGACAGAGTTTTACGAGCACCCTAGTCTTGATATTTCCTGAGGAGGGTGTCGAGTACGTAGTTTTCTGTGACGAATCAGGGACTAGGCTCAGCTGCGTCCTAATTTAGCGGCATGTAGTGATTGCATATGGTTCGCCCCAGTTTAGGTCACATGAGCAGAACTATGCGACCCATGATCTCGAAATGGCAGTGGTAGTCTTCACATTGAAGATGTGGCGACACTACCTTATGGGAGAGCGGTTTAATGTCTACTCTGGCCACAAGAGCCTCAAGTACATCTTCTCACATAAGGATCTAAATGTGAGGCAGAGGCATTGGATAGAGTTCCTCTAGGACTATGATTTTGAGATTATCTATACTCCTGGAAAGGGGAACAAAGTGGTAGATGCTCTTAGCATAAGGTCGAGCTCCTAGCTGTTGAGTGAGGCGACACAACAGTTAGCCGCGTTACAGTTATCCTTCGTGGATGGAGAGGTTATAGCTTACCTACAGTCGATGGTTGTCACCCCTCCACTCTTATAACAAGTTAGGGAGGCACAACTTGGGGATGTCGACTGTGTGGATTTACCTGCTCAGTTATCCATAGGACATGATCCTGATGAATATTCACAAGGTGGGGTGCATGTACTTCTTTTCAGAGGACGCACTGTTGTACCAGTGGAGTTGCAGGAGGAGGTCATGAGGGAGTTTCATACATCCCCTTTGGCGGTACATCCTAGAATGGAAAATATGTACCAGGACCTCTGATGGTAGTTCTGGTGGTCAGGCATGAAGAAGTCAGTAGCAAAGTTCATTTCTCGATGCCTCACATGCCAGCAGGTGAAGGCTGAGCACCAGGTTCCAGCAGGATTAGCTCACCCCTGGAAGTCCCAAAGTGGAAGTGGGATGGAATATCGATGGACTTTGTGAAGGGCTTACCGCGGACATCCAAGGGGCATGATTCCATCTGGGTGATCATTGACCGACTCACCAAGTCGGCCCACTTCTTAGAAATCAGGGAGTAGAGTCTCGTAGAGAGCTTGGGACACCTCTACATGTAGGATATAGTTCGGCTTCATGGATTTCCCTCAACTATAGTCTCAGACCGAGATGCCCGCTTCACATCCCAGTTTTGGAAGGTATTGCAGGAGGATTTTGGGACTCATCTACGCTTGAGCACAGCATTTCATCCCTAGAAGGATGGTTAGATGGAGAGGACCATTAAGGTTATCGAAGATATGTTGTGAGCCTGTATCATGGACTTTGGTCGCAGTTGGGAGGACCACCTACCACTGGTGGAATTTGCGTACAACAACAGCTACCACTCCACCATCGGTATGGAACCATTCAAGGCCTTGTATGGGAGACCCTGCTGATCACCGCTTTGCTGGACCGACCCCGGAGAGTCAGTACTCATGGGTCCATAGTTAGTACAAGCTACCATAGAGAAGGTGTAGGTCATCCGATAGTGGATGAAGACTGCCTAGATCTGGAAGAAGTCTTGTTCTAACAGGTGATAGAGACCTCTGGAGTTCGAAGAGGGAGACCACGTCTTTCTTCGGGTCTCACCTCGACGAGGGTTGCAGTGATTTGGATGAGGAGGCAAGATATCTCCGAGGTTCATCGGACCACTCCAGATTCTGTGAAGAGTTGGCGAGGGGGCGTACCGCCTAGCTCTACTACCACAGTTGCATCGGTTACATGATATATTCCACGTGTCACAGCTGAGGAGGTACGTGCATGACCCATTGCACGTCATTGATTGGGGCGAGCTGGACACCGAGGATGTAGTGACCTTTGATGAGTACCTGGTGGAGATCGAGGATCAGTATGAGAGGATCCTTCGTGGGTGATCAGTTCCCTTGGTGTGCATCAGGTGGAAGCATGGGAATATTCAGGAGAGCACGTGGGAGCGGGAGACTCAGATCCGTGCCCAGTACCCACATCTTTTTGAGTAGCCCTTGTTTTGGATTTTTGGGGAAGTAAAGCCCCAAGGTGGGGAGAATGTAGTGTCTCTGATTTTCCGTTTATTATTTTTAAATATTATATAGAATTATTTCGAGACTGGGCATGAAGACGACACATCATTCCGAGGTCCAGTGTGCCCGTAATGGTGGTTTGAACTTTTTTTTAAGTGAGTCGGCACTTGTGCGCGGTTGTGGCAATTTCCAAACAGATGCCCGGATTAAAAATATGAGCACACCGTTGCGTCCGCGAAAAATTATTTACCTAAGAATGAGGCTAACCTCGATCGGCGTGGGTCGAGGGAAAAAGTTATTTTTTAGACGTTTTAATAAAAAAATAAAATAAAATAATAATCTAAATGTTTATTTTATTTTATGGAAACAACCGCTGCAGCGTGGTAAAAGGGAAGCTATTTCCTTAAATAAATGTTGTGTCATAATGACAAATAAATGGAAAGTTGGACTCTTTAATACGCAGCAACGAGACGTTTGTTTCCTTAACTAATGGTGTATCATAATGACTCAAGATTTGGAATGTAGGAGTCCTTAATATCACTGCCTAATTAAGTTCCAATCTTGTTTCCCATTTTAAAGGGGTGAACAATTTTTGATCGTTGGCGATGTTTGAGAGGAACCTCTGCTGAATCTGCGGGGCGTTGGAGAAATTTCTCGACGACAAATGACAACAGATCGAGGTTGCGAATCGCTGCGCCAACGACCTTGAAGGATCTCAATGACAATGGAAGCGTGACACCTTCGTCAACGATCGATCCTTACTAAATGTAGGGGTTTGTTTTTTCAATTCCCTTTCCCCGTTTTTGAGTTTAAATCGTGAACGCGGATCAACCAAGAAAAATTTGATCCGCAGATTCGTGCATTTTTTCGGGAGGGATTTTCTTTGGGATGGTTTGGGGAATTGATCCATACGCTATGTTGTTGTTGATTCTTTCTCCGTTTAAGCCTATTAATGGGAGTGGATCAACGCTATGACAAACAACGGTGGTGGTTCGTTCCTCAATTTGTTTATTTGTATTTCTTCCCCCTTATTTCCTCACGCATTCTTCACGTTCTTCATGGGGCGACGAACAACGGATCATTGCGCATCCGTTCTGCGACGCAACGACCCCAAATCGAAGGTTCGACACAGCAATGACCTTGTAGAGGTGCGAAAACGATGGAAAAAGGCAAATAGGACTAGATCGAAAAGGGCGTTCTTAGAGCATTATTTGTGTGGGAAGATCAAAACACGTTTTCGAAGCCGATCGGAGGTCCGAAAACACCGTAAGCGGCTTCGTGGTGTCAGGGCGACCCAAACCTAAAGGTTTCGTGGTGATCGTACAATTGGATCAATGTTCAGAGCAGCATGGGAGGTGCGCCGGCGAAGAGTGTCGTGTCTGGAAATTTCTAGAATACACGGCGTATACTTCCGAAGAACACGCCGTGTAGTACTGGAGGCGGCTAGGGTTTCGGGGTCAGAGAAGAATCACACGGCGTGTAACCCTGGTCACATGGCATGTTGGACCTTCCCCGAATCTCGGTGTATACTTTGGGTAGTACACGGACACGGGATGATCCTCATGGATTCAGGCATATGACGTGTACAACTTGGAAGAAGCGGCTACGCGGGACTCGGCGTGTATCTCGGGGATACACAGACACGGGATGGAGTGAACTACAATGTACTCCATCACACGGCCAAGCGAGGCCAGCAGCACGGGTCACCCTGTGTGTGGATTACATGGGTTGGAGTACACGGGTTGATGACCGTGTACGGGCACATGGCTAGAGTACACGGAGCCAACCCCAATTACCCAGAAATGGATTGTACACCGTACTACATGCCGTGTACTTAGTTTTTCCTACATGACCAGCCTATGACACGGGTCGTTGTACATGGGAAGTACCCGGGGTTAGACAACATGATGTGTATCTTATCTACACATCGTGTACTTTTTGGAAAAAGGCATGGTCCTTTCATTCACTGTACCTTGGAAATGTTTCGTTTGGGTTAGTTCCCCTTCTTCTTGTTCCCCTGACGGTCATGCATCATTTCCCACTCAGGAGTATGATCCCTTCAGCAGGACTTTCTGTGATAGAGTCATGAATCCATCCGAGAGGCCCGGATCGAGATCCTCTATCCATTATTGACCCTAGGTAGAGTTAGGAATCGATGTGACCAAAATTACTGGGTGTTGATCCTCTACCTAGCTGGTGTATCACCTAACTGGTGAATCCAGATGAGTCGTGGTTTCCTCCATGGCCCTGGCAGTGATCTTCATCTGTGTATCGTGATATTTCCCACTCAGGAGTCTGTCTCATGTAATGAGTGCTTCTATCTATCATACCCTTTCCACTCAGGAGTGTGTCTTCCATAATGAGTGTAGCTGTCTCTTGTGACGGTTCCCGATGAACAGCACTTCTCGGACAAATTTTGTCAGAGCAATAAGACTCATGGAGTGTGTTCTCCCGGAATGACTGCATCACAAAATCTTCGAAAAAAATCCCTTACGAGGGTATGCGATTGTGTGACTTGTATCTAGACCACGGGTCTAGGTTTTTATTATATCGGGTTTTTTCTATATTTTCTACAGACATATACGGTGCTTAGCTGACTGTACCTTTACTTTGTATTGCTTTGTGGTTTTCGGGGACCTCTAATGAGTATTGTTATACTCACCCTTGCACGGGCTTTGCCCGCACGTCTGGTGTCTTGTGTAGATGAGAAGCCTTTTGACAGAGTCCAGGTCGGACCTGGGTAGGACCAAGCTTTCTGAGTTCCCTATAGGCTGAGTCGTTCCTACGGCTACGAGCACCAGTCCCAGTACCTTTTGTTTTACAGGTTGGAATTTGTAGTTTTCAGACTCTTGTTTGTTTGTTTTTTGTGGGCTTGTATTTTGGCCTAGTTTACTTTTATAGTACTCTACCTTTCTTCATACTCTGTTTGTTGGTTTTAGTTGTATGCATGCATCCTTTTTCCTTAGTTTTTTTTTTACATTTCATCATTTGTGGGCTTGGAGATGTGTGCATGTGTACAAGTACTTAGGAAATGCCTCCCATGTTAGTGATATGCCTACTCGGTGCTAGTCGCCAGCCCCTGGCCTATTGGAGGCGGGCTTGGGGAGTCACGAAGCGGGCCCCACTGGGACGGGTCGTGACATCTACCCCTTGAACAATCACTATTTTCTCCCACTTGAACGATCACTATTTTCTCCCCCTTTGTCAACAAACCCAAAGGTTACTCGTATGTAGTCTGTAACAGAGTAGAGAACACATATCATCACATTAAGGAAAAACACATCATACCTCAGGGAGTGGGGGGTCCTCATCCACACTCTTTTAAGTGGGGGGAGTTGACTAAACTCCAAGATCCAGTAAATGCCTTTCAAACTTTTCCTAGGGTAAGGCCTTTGTCGGAATATCTGCAACCTGTAGATCTATAGGCACATACTCCAACTTCACAAGCCCTTGCTCCACCTTCTCCTTGATGAAATGTTATTTGATCTCAATGTTCTTTGTCCTTAAGTGATGAAATGTATTTTTGATAAGATTGATAGAACTTGAGTTATCAAACTGGATTCTGATCAGAGACTTCACTTCAACTCCCATATCTACAAGTTGTTGCTTCATCCACAATAACTATGTGCATGCTTGAGTGGAAAAAATATATTCAACATCCCTGGTGCTCAATGAAATGAAATATTTCTACTTGATTTTCCAAGAAATACACAATCCACCAAGATTGAATGCACCACCTGACGTTGATTTTCTATTATCCGCCGAACTGGCCCAGTCTGCATCAGTATATCCCAATAACTCTGTCTGTGATTTGTCATTATTTTTCAAGACGAATTCCATCGTGCCCTTGATATACCGAAGTATTCTTTTTAATGAAATCATGTGGATTTCCTTGGTACTACTCTGATATCTCGCTGCTTGGAATGTGGTGAAAACAATTTATGGCCTTGTTGTGCTCAAGTACAACAAACATCCAATAATTTTACTGTATTCTATGATATTAACTGCCTTTCCATCTTCATCTTTTTATAATTTCATCCGGGTAGCAACCAGAGTCTTCATATCTTTGGAATTCTCCTTTCCAAACCTTCTTAGAACCTCCTTGACATATTTGGATTGAGAAATTAATGTTCCATTCCTTCCTTGCATCACCTATAGACCAAGGAAAAACATTAGCTCTCCAATCATTGACATTTCAAACTCATTTTTCATGAATTCATAAAAATTTCTGCACTGAGATTCATCTGATCCTCTAAATATTATGTCACTGACATAAACAAACAACATCATCCTTTGATTAGTATCATTGCTGAAATAGAGATTGTAATAAACTCCTCGACGTTGGAATTCAAGCTTTTTAAAGTACTGATCATTCCTTGAGTACCATGCTCTTGGTGCTTGTTTCAGCACATACAACACCTTCTTCAGTCTAAAAACTTTGTTCTCATCCTCATGAATGTGAAAATCATCTAGATAATCAATACACACTTCCTCTTCTAGAACCCCATTCAAGAATGCATATTTGACATCCATCTAGAACACATTGAACTTCTGTTGCACTTCAATGGCTATGAATAATTTGATAGTCTGCAGCCTTGAAACTGGTGGAAATGTCTCCTCAACATCCATTCCCTCTATCTGGGAGTATCCTTTGAACACTATTTGTGCTTTGTTTCGAACCATTGTTCCATATTCATTTATCTTGTTTCAATAGACCCATTTAGTCCTGATGACATTCTTATCTGTTGGTCTTGAAATAATCTCCCATGCCTGTTTCTTCTCAATCTGATCAAGATCTTCATTCATAGCCTAAACCCAGTTTTCATCTTCATCTGCATCAGAAAATCATTTCGGCTCAACCTGTGGTAGTAAAGATTTCTTCTGTAGTGATTTAATTCTTCTTGTCTAAAATGGAGATGACTGATCGTCAATGATATTCTTCCTGTCAATTTCAGCTCGACTCTTTTGCTTCCTTATAGACATAGACTTGACACTTTCTTGTTCATCATCAGTATCTTCTTCTGAGTCAGCATATTCCACTTCTGCTCCTCTTGTGTTATTTTCCTCTTCATCACCTTCATCAAGAAACTGTTCATTGTGGTATTGAATATTATCTTCATTTTCAACAATAGTGACTTCATTTATCTCAATTACTTTTCCCATCCTCTTATTAAAGAATTTGTCTGCTTTGATTTTACCTGAGTATCCCAGAAATATTCTCTCATCTCCACATGATTCAAACATACTATGATTTTCTTTGTTGATAATAAAACACTAGATTCCATATATTCGAAAGTATTTCACTGTTGGCTTCTTTCCATACCACATTTAATATGGATTATTTCCTTCCTCCAGACACAACAGATCCCTATTAGAAATGTAGACTGATTTCAATACTTATTCCATCCAAAACATCTCTGGTAGGTATTTTTCTATAAGCATTGTTCTGGACATGTTGTTGATTATCTAATTTCTCATTCAACCACTCCTTTCTATTGGGGAGTTCTTACTGAATAATATTGATGCCTTTTCCCATGTTTCTCAAGATACTCATCCACCTGACTGTTTGTGAATTCCATACCACTGTCTGTACGAAACTTCAGAATTTTCTATCCAAGCAACCTTTCAGATTCCCTTCGGTACTGATTTAAGCAGCTAAACACATCGGAATTATGGGAAATAAAAAATACCCAAGCTATTCTGCTATAGTCATCAATGAAAAGAATTTAATACCTATACTCGTCAATGGTTCTTGGTGAAATAGCTCCATAGACATCAGCATGCACCAATTCAAGCACTTTGTCAGCTTATTTTCCTTTGCTTTGTACGTCTTTCAGATGATCTTCCCTTGTTGACAGGCGTCACACGTATGTGTACGATCACATGATATCTTAGAGAGGTCTCTTGCTCCTTCACACTTTACCAGATCTTCCAGGGATGGATGGAAAAGATGACCAAGTCATTTATACCATAACTTGTTTTCTTCTTCTCTAGACAGAAAAGGCATATCTTCTTCGCCACATACCAGGTAGATATTTCACTTTGTTCTTTTTCCCTGTAGAAAAACTTCTCCATCTCTTCCATTGACATCACACATCTTCTTAGTAAACCTTATAGAATGTCCTAAGTCACATAGTTGACTGACGCTAAGAAAATTGTAACCGAGGTCTTCTACTACTAGGACATCATCATGTCTCATCTCTTTGCCCCCAAACATGGTCTTTCCTGCACCAATAATCTTCAGGCCTTCATCATTTCCAAACATGAACACTCCTTTTTTATCATATTTTATGCCTATAATAAGATCCTTATTACCTGTCACGTGAGATTTGTAACCACTATCAAGGATCCACACACTAGAGCGATATGATTCTTTAAGAGAAATTTCTGACACCACGAACTTCTCATCCTTCTTCTTTTTGGTCCATATTTTTTCCTTCACACTTGTCATGGATTGAGACTTATGTTCTTCCTCAAAGTATGATGGACCAGCTTTATCTTGCAAAGATGCAAATCTATTCTACATCTTTAACTCACCTGTTGGTTTATTGATCTGCTTCTTGAGAACATTTTGATTCTTCTTTGGCACATTTCTATGTATGGTCGAAGTGTAGTACCTAGCTATGTTCCCAAATCCTCCGCACCAAAAATAGTGTCCTTCGAAATATTCTTTGATGAACTATTTTCTGTTTGGAATCCACCTTTGTTCTTGTTACCTTCGATATCTCTTGGCTATTGAACACATATACTGTGAATATCCAATCTTTCCACAATAATAACACCAGATATAAGGTGCATTTCTTCGTGTTAATTCTGCACTATGAGTTTCCCCTTGGGATCTTTGAATATTATCATTCTTCTTTGTGCCCAAATCAACTTTCAACCTCAGGATGGGTGCTTGCAGTCTGACCTCAATTTGTCTAGATTTTTGTTTCTGACCAAGCCCTGAATCAGCCTTAACGTTTGAGCTCAATTGTTGCTTCTTTCATTCTAAACTACTAGTCTTCTCTTTCATCTTTTAAATCATTAGAATGACCAGGTTTCCCAAGAATTTGTTGGGAATCAACAGTTTTTCATGGTATTTAACTTTTCTCTGTAGACTGATAACTTCCTATTCATGCCCATAGATACTCTTGACGTGATCTTTCCTTGTGTTTTTTCAGCCATTGATTTCCCTTTTTTGTTCTTCAATCATGATTTTATATTTAGTAACTGATTCTATTTTTTCTGGTGTTGATGACTTGAGTTTCTAAATTTCTTCCATCAAATCAAACTTCTCTTATTCTTATTGCTGTATATAGAGTTTGGAATCATGAACAACATTGTTATCTTTATTTTTTTTGGATCTCCAAACATCTATCTCCTCAAGAGCAGCCTCTAACTTAGCTTGCATATCTATGCTTACTTCAACATCTTCTTCATCATCACTTTCGGTTTCGTTCTTCTCCTGAGAACTGCTGACAACTAACACCATAGCATTTTCTCCTCGATCGTTGCAGTTCTCTATCACTTCAACCTCCTTGTCATCTGACTCATCTGAACTATCTCAACCTTTTGAAAAGATAATTTTCTTCTTAGAAAAATTTATATTGAACTTTTTCTTTCCATTTTCATTGGATGATGACTTCTTCTTGGGAATTTCAACTTCGTCGACATCCTCATATTCTTGGATCTTTTTGAGACACCTTTCTTCAAGATGACCAACCATTCCACATCGAAAATAGGCCAGTGGAAGTTTCCCTTTAATCTTTTCTTTTCCTCTTTGAATATTTGAGAAGAGGAATGACATCACCTCATCTATCTCTTCTTATTCTAGAGAATATTTAATGGTGAGCTTCTCTATGGCATTTAATGCCACTTCTTTAGATTTCCCCTTTTCCACAGCCTTTTTATCATCATTTCGAATTTCATATGAAACCAAGGTACTCTGAAAATTGTCGAATGTTAGTACCTTTGGATTTTTATCTTGCAGTACTAAAACCTTCAGATTGAACCGAGGTGGAAGTTTCCTCAAGATGCACTTTACGATTTTTATGTCTTTAATGACTTCTCTCAGTCCTCACATGTCTTCCACAATAACATTTACCCTGTCAAATAATCCATCAAAAGATTCATTCGGGTTCATTTTCAGATCTTCATACTTATTCCATAGAACCTGTTGCTTTGCCTCTCTGGCCTTTGTATCCCATTCATATATATTCAAAATATTTTCCCACATGTCATGTGATGTTTTACATGACATCAACTTTGTATAGATAGAATTTGATAGGGCTACCCCTAAAGAATTTATTGCCTTGGCGTCAGAATCCAATTCTCCTCGCTCGGCTTCCAATAAAGCCCCACTGTTGATGTCAGCTGTTATACCATGCATTGTTGTTGTGAACACATGCATTCCCAAAGATCAAAAGTAGTGTTGCATCCAATTCTTCCAAAGATAAAAATTGTTCCCGTCAAAGATTGGAATCCCTTTATGATTAGTGAACTCCATTTGAGAGATAATTACAGATATTTACTTTTCCCTCTAATACTAATTGTTAGGTATACTGGGTTTGATACCCTAATAGGGGGGGTGGTGAATCATGGTATGACCGATTAAAACAAATTCCCCTATTGATCTTGTCTCGCTATTAAGAAAGACTCTCTTCTATCTATTTCCTACATCAAATTATAAACAAAATCTAAATCCTGCACATGACACAACGATTTTTACTTGGTTTTCCCTCACTGGGCTACGTCCAAGGAGTATACACCAGCGATGTGCCAATGATCCAAATCCACTAAAAGCGCATTTCTTTTAACAAAGTTTAGGATATATCACTTCTAATCCCAATCTCACTGTCTTTAAAATGTTTAGGGCCAACTCACTACTTTCCCAAGGGTCACTCCCAGTTTCTCTTGATATGGCTCACTGCCGGTGGATTGGAGCAACTTCTACCTCTTCCTTTGCTCACTGCTCTGGAAAGGATCCAATTACAGTTTATATACCTATAGTTCCCTTCATTATCACAAATGAATACATCCTATATTGTATGTAGATTCTCTTTTGAAGTCCATCTTTCACTCGTAGATGAATCTCACTTTTCACCAAAGCTATCGGGAAATCTTCCAGCTTTTACACAGCCCTAAATCACTACCGTGCTTCAACCATACCTGGCGCCCTTCTCCAAGATAGTGCCCAAGTCTCAGAATACATGTTAAAACTGGTGTGAATTTTCACCTGAACCACTTGCATGACACTAGCTTCATCAACTCCAAACTTGCGTGACTCACACCCTTTTACGCCCAAACCAATTTTGGTACGCAACCATCAACTGTCGTTATTATTCAAAACATGGTGAAAAAGTGTCACCAAACCACTTGCGTGACACCCCCTTCTTCAACTCAAAACATGGGTGACTCCCTTCATTTCTCGCCCAAACCACTCTGGACGTCCAACAATGAACTGGCGCGCAACTTCTACTTGTGCGACCACACCACCACTTGCACGACCACCACACCTGCATGACGGGAGCTATGATTTTCTCTAAGTGTATAAATATTACTAAATAAGAATGTTTAGACTTCTATTCATAGGAATTTAGACACCCTCTTCGATGATGCACACGTATCCTCTCGGCGCACAAGTCTCACTGCGTAAGTCACTTGCATGACCAACCCTAAAACTTGGGCACCCCTTTTCCCTTTTCCATTTTTAACGTTATGATCTTGAAAAGAATATGTCGCACAAGTTTCCTCTCCATAAATACAACAGCACACAAGTCCCTTTACCAAAACCACTTTTCTCCATTTGTAGATTTTTAGGCCAAAAAATTTGGCAAAAAATGGAAAATGGAACCACCTTGTATCTGCTCTTTTTGTACTACCTCCAGATCATCCATTCCTTTGTTGAAGTTCTTGAATTAAACATGGATCGTTAAACACAACCCTTTAACTCGACATGGAACTATGAAATCTCCTTTTTCAACAAATCTGTATGTCATGGTTTGCTTTGTCAACAATCACTATACAGATGTCCACTTTGTCAACAAACACAATCACCTAAAAATACATTAATGATGCCTTCAGATATTTTTCCCCAAATTTATTAACTATTAATAATTCTATAAAATAATTATTTCATATATTATTTTAATTTACCTTCTATTTAAAATCATAATGTTATTCGTGTGAACGATGGAATACCCACATTACAAAGAGATGTGATTCATTTATATTACCATATCACATGGATTGTATATGTGTATGTATTTAAATAAATAATGTGATATTTTTTATATAATTATAATTTTTCAAATATAAAATAATAGTTAACTACTTTCCATCATGAACGTTGAAAAATGGAACTGTTACTCAATCATGTGTACGTCTTATCATCTCCACGATTGTATCGCAGTTATTTTTTCATAACCAGCCATCATAATCAGTGTTAAATGTATGATTTAAAAATTAAATGTTTATTATTTCATAATTATTAATTTCTAGTGATGGAAAAATGACTGATTTGTCCACGGTCAACATGCTGATGCTGTTTTGATATTATGAACCAAGTATCCTCAAAACACCCAATGAGGACATAACAAAATAATTAATTAAATATGAAATTAAAATAAACTAAGTAAATGGGTCAATTATAAGGTATCGAAAATTTAAAATTATTTATAAAAAGATTATATAAGTTTACAATATAGGATATAAAAGACATAAATGAAAAACACAGGACACAATATAATGATTTCGTCTCAAAAAATCCTTCTTTTGGAAGCATGTTATTTTATGAACATAATTTCTTTTAAATTGTATATAAAAGGCCCCATTACATATTATATCAGGAATAATTCATAAATAGTATATATTTTATGTAACATTTAATTTAAATCATTCATGGTAGTTAGGATTCCATTGTTACCAAAGCAGTGAAGCTTTATGTAACAATATCATTTTAATCAAGATTGACTATGCTTGAATTTACATTGATTGGAATTATTTGAGAATTGTGGAAGAAACCCATTTCATTTTCTTATCCTCTGTTTATTCATGAAACTTTCAAGGTATAATTCAATTTTCCTCTCATTGGTTTAAGAAAAAATGAATTTATTTCTCTATTTGGAGGAAAATTATTTTTTATCCATATCAATGTTTTCTAAAAATGTTTTCAAGAATATCATTAATATTATAAAAAAAATTATTTAATAAATTTTACGCATGTCTTAATTTTAAAAAATTGATTGACAGGAATAGTGTTTTCATTTTCCAAATGAAGAACTTCTTAAACCTTTTTACAACAGTTTCAATGTAATGTTTTTTTAACTTATACATCTAGTATAGAATTACCCACCATTATGTACGCTCAAATATTTGGATATTCATTTATAAAATCCCATTATTTAATTTAAAAAAAATTCCTTAATAATTTTTATAATTTAAAATTTTGAATAAGTGATTTCAAAGTTAATAGGTTATTTTTCTCAAGAAATGTTCCATGTAATCTTTAAATTTTTTTATCAATGATGAAAACATTTGATGTTATGAGTAGATTTTAATTAATTATATATTTCTCTCACATATATACCCAGATTATTATCCCTTAATTTTATGGGGTAATACATTCTTTAAGACCATCTCCCAAATTATTTCATTAATATAGTTTTTTTATTATGATATGAGACAATATTCCGTGACACGTTTATTTCCATGTATAATTCTTATATTTATGACTTATGATTGATTTCATTTTTGTGGAACACATATATCATGAACATGTTATGATGGTTTATCCTAGATAGATCTCTAATCTATTTAGTAAATTATTAGTCTCTTAAGGAATCATGTATGGGATTAGGTATTAAACCAAATTGATTATTGAAATTTAACCACAATGAGATATTGTTATAAAGCTTTCCATTAATCATGTTAATTTCAAGTTATATGTTGCTATAATATCTCATATGTTATTATAATCTTATGAAACCATTTTATTTATTTTAATCTTCCATGTTATTACTCATGACCCTTGTGTTTTATGATATCATGTTTTACCGTTGACTCACTTGTTATGTTTCCTTATCATACTTATTCTATTGCTTGGATTTTTAGATCAGAACTTTAATTATGTAATCATATGGTTATCCATGGCTGTTTTAAGATAAAAATAGAGTTAGGAAGTCAATATTGGGAATAAATTATGTTTTTATTTTTTTTCAGTTGATGTAGTATAAACATAGTCTTTCCAAGACACTAGGCCTCAGAGTGTTTTAAGTTTTATTTAATGGGATTTTATGTTAAAAAAATATAAAAATATGTACGAAAGGATTGGTTACTTATAGTTTCTATCAAAGTAAATTTTTAATTCACCTTTCGAAACTAAGATGTGAAAACATTAGATAAAACCCTTGGGGTAATAATAAAAATAATTTTGTGTATAGGTAAATATCGTGGAATATTGGAATGGTTAAGATAAACTAGTTTTCAAGAATTCACATCAACTGGGTTAAACATAAAGTATTTTGGGTTTATATTTCTAAGGTTCATCACATGTTTAAAGGACTAAATATAACATTATTATGTTCTATGCTATGTAAAACTTTGATGACTAAGATTATTTTGGGAGATATTTATGGTAATATGACCTTTGGGTTTAAAATTGGTTTTAGTAAAAAGGGGGTTATTTGAGGAACAATTCGATCATATATTGTGGACATAAGATTAAAGGAAATTTTAAACTTTAGGGTTTATCTTATTTTTGATGTTATGTTAATAATATCCAATTACGATTATCTATTTTTTGGTAAAAATATAATTATAGAAAACCATACTTGTTATAAGATGAATTAAATATTAATGTTATTTTTTGAATCTTAATCATATTTATGGTAGAGTAATAGAAATTATATTAATATTTTTTTAGAAAAATGACAAACTGTAAGACAAGAGACAATTTATTACATCTGAGAAGGCCATTGGTAATTTAACCCACAAATAAAGGGGGATATGGGTGCATCACCTACCACTGGATTGTGTGATGTAACAGCTGGTATGCCATTATTTTTTCATATACATTTCGCTGGATAAATATCAGGTTGATTTTGGGAAACATATTATAGGATATAATATTTTTTAATTATTTGATTTTTGGGTTGATCAATGATATTATGGGATATATTTTATTTGGTCGATATATATATAAACATTCGATTTAACATAAAGGATTATTTGGGAAGAATGCTATTATGTTTTTGGAGATGTAACGTGAAGGTTATGAGATAAAATTTGTGGTTAAAACCTTATATCACTTTTAGGATATATTGGATATAGGGTAACTTAGTTAAATAATGATATTTATAAATCCTTAGGTTTTATTTTTGATCATTAGAGAAAAATGTTTTCTTATTCATTTTAGTTATTATCTTACATTGTCCTAAAAATTTTGTCTTTAATAAATCTTGGAGTAATAACAAGATACTAATTTGTGGATCTTATGATCTATAAGAAAATAATTTTAGTGCTTCAGGCATAAAAAATTCATATTAGATATGAATTTCTTATAGTAATCGGTAAAGTGGAAATTAATCAAAGGACAGTGAAAGGATGAAACTGGTTTTATAAAATAAAATGATATCAAGTAAGTATATTTCTAGGTGTTCTCTATATTGATAGTAAAATAATCACTCAAATTTATGAAAAGGATCTAGGAACAAAAATTTTATCATATTACCTTTATATCTTATAAATCAATGATCATTTATATATTTATGGTTTTTATCATATTAAATTTATCTTGACCATTAACGTTATTTTGGTCAATGACCTTTATTACTATCTATAATTATTTATGTTTTTCTTTTATGTCCATATTTTTACTTCTCACAAATTTTCCATTACCTGGAAACTTATTCATTATTTATTTTAGTTGACCTTCGTATTTCTTATCCCACTTTTAAGAAGAAGTTTTTTTAACCCTTTATATAACGTGGTTGTTCCCCCAAAAGCTTTTTTGAATGTGAAACCCTTGATTAATAAGAACAATTTTAAATTTCAAGGACATAATTTATTTCAGGTCATATAATTTAACACACATATATTTTAAATGAACACTATAGTTTATATAGTATTCAATAAGTAACATTGAGTTTAAATGAATAACTATATAATATTAAGATATTATTATTTATATGTGACCAATATAACCTGACCATTAAATTAATGGGTACCAATAGTATTAACTACCTTATAAAATATACATAAAGGAAATAATCAATATAAATTTATTTGAAAATTCATAATAAATAATCACTCATCTGTAACGATAATATTTTATTCTAAAAAAATTATTTCCTTCAAAAATGTTTTTTTTCATTTTTTCAGAAAATGTTGTAAATTATTTTTGGATCTTATACGAATTTAATTTTATGAAATTAAATTAATTTTGAATCATCATTTCAATTTTAAATGAGGGTAAATTTTTAGTATTTTTTAGAAATTTTTTTTCTGTGAATAGTGAAAATTACATATTTTTTGTAAAACAATATTTTCTTTTTAATAAATTAATTTACATAATAGTACCATTAATAATTTCATCTTATTTAAAAGCAATATAATTATTTTTATCCCTATTTTATACTATTATTTACATTTAAATCATCTTTATAAAGGATTTTAATATAAGTTTATCTATATGATTTAATACACATTTCTCTGGAAACCGTTTTAATGTGCATCATGTTACTCTATTTCAATTAATTAAAATAACCCCAAATGGAAAATTATTTAAATGAAATTTATATATTATTTATAAAAAAATATTAATTTAAATTCCTTTAATTGTTGTTATTTTTCATATAGTTATTATTAGATCATCCTATGCTTGAAAAATATATTTCTTGAAAAACAAATTCGTAACATCTACAAATTTAATTTTAAATAAAATTCTTACCGTTATTTGAATTGAATTTGATAAAAAAAATTAATGTTTTTAATAAAAATAAATAACATTATATAATATGATCAACTTAATTTTTTATATATCAGTAGTAAAAATTGTAAAAACTGGTTACTATGATTACTGTTTAAACAAATTTACCAGGGGTTAAACTAAAGTGGTAAATGGATAATTTTTTTTAAAATATTTATTTTCAATTTTATATTTTTGGATTGAAAATATACCTCTAATAATACTTTATTTATTAATGTCATTAACACATGGTTTGAGTGTGTCTTCTCATTATTAATTTTTTGGTTCTTACAAGAATGTCACACGTCCTCCATCATAAAAGGGACCCTCTATAGTCTCTATAACACACTTCAAAAACTAATTGGATCCACGGATAATTTCCCAAATCCATTAATTACATACCTCATCACGTCTTATAGGCCTTGGATTATTCAAAAATAAAATCTATTAAGGCTTTAGTTATATTCCTAATGAGGTATCTAGAAGAAGAGTTACCATCCTTAACTGAGAATATTTATTTGGTTTCATATTCCACCTCACTAAAATAATTATTAATCATTAAATTATAATATATTTCGTATATAAAATATATTAATATGTAATAATGTTAATTTCATAACCTAAATCCATCTCTTTAACACCCTGAATTTTTTTGATGTGTATTTTTTAAATTTAGTTTCATCAATAGGATAGGTTTCGCCCAACAACATGCTTAAACAAATAATGATATACAATTAAATATCATTATTTTAAAATGAATATGATAAAGTTTTCATTAAACTGGTGGAAATGAATAGAAATAATGAAATCTAAATATTATAAGTTTAATGATTTTTTAAAATTCGAAAAAATAATTTTATAGGCATAGGATAAGAATAAATCCAATTTTATACATAAAAGGCTATATTTTCTTAAACACAGTTTTACCACATTATAATGAAAAACATGTTTGAAATTTATTTTTTGAAACCAATATAAAATATATTTTAAAAAATAATCATTATTTCTTAAATCATAATATCAAAATCAACATTGGTTAAATTTCTTGTATTTTTTTGAAAACTTTTATTTTTTTGATGAACAGTAATGTGACCTATAAAATAATAATTTGAATGTTAAGAATAATAATTTTTACATTAGAACAATAACCTAAACTATTAAATTATTAATAAAATTTATTCATTGATGTTAAAATTGGTTTAATGGGGGTTAAACTAAAGAGGTAAATGGAATAACATGTTTAAAAAAAGATTATTTTAAATGTTATAGGTTTTTCTCCACCATATCTCTCCACCAATACTTTATTTTTTCTAAATTTTTTAGGGAAGTGGATTCAGAGTGACTTTCCATTATAAAATAGTTTTGTGTATTTACAAAAATGCAACTTCTACCCTCTTATAAAAGTGAACTCTCTATTCTCTCCAGTATGCACATAAAAATCCCAATGGTTCAGAAAATAATATATTGAATCACTTAATTACTTCCCTCCACATGTCCTAGTGGCCATGGTTTATATATAAATCCAATCTAAGAAGTATTCAGGTATAATCTTAAAAAGGTGGTCCAATGAATATGTATCATTCTTAATCAAGCATCTTTGTGTTGATTTTTCTTCTGAAACCTTAAAATATTTATTAATCATTATTACATAATAGCATAAAGAGAATACATATATTATTAATTTATTATATTTAGTTAATAACCCAAATCCATATACACCTCCATAAAATGGTAATGAAACCGTCATTAATTTGTATGGTGGATTTTCGCCTCACAGACTAATGTAATTTATTTTCCATCATCGAATCACACAACTATTTATGATGATGGATTTAATTTTTATATATGATATTTATTTACAATTAATCATTCTATAAAATTATTATTTCATTTTATTTGTTACCATGGTATCCATTAAATATGATAATTTCATTCGTGTGCATGGTGGACTACCCGCCTTACAATGAGATGTGATTCATTTTTTATTATCACGTCAAAAGGATTGTATACATCTATGTATTTAAATAAATAATATGATATTTTTTATATAATTATAATTTTTCAATTATTAAATAAAACTTATCTTCTTTTCATCATGACCATTGAAAAATGGAATTGTTACTCATGCATTGGTATGGCTTACCATCTCCATGATTGTAACATGGTTTGTTTTTCATAACCATCCATCATAATTGGTTTTAAATGTATAATTAAAAAATAAAAATTATTATCATATCATAATTATTATTTTTATATTATTGATCAATGAACCATTTTACCACGGTCAATACACCAATGTTTTTTTTTGATATTATGACCCAAACATCATGAAGACACCTAATGTGGTTAGAATTGAATAATTTATAAAATATGAAATTAAAATAAATTTAGTAAATGTTTCAATTATAAGGTATTAAACCTATAAAATGGTCTATATAAAACTAATAAACTTTATAGCTTTATTATATAGGATATAAATTATATACATGAAAAATAAAGGACTCAAGATAGTGGTTTCTTCACCAAACTTACTTCTTTGAGACGCATGTTATTTATTGAACCTAATTTTTTTAAAATTGTATAAATACAACCCCTTTACATATTATATCATGAATAATTCAAACATAGTTATATTTTTTGTTACATTTCATTTAAATGATTCATGATTGTTATGATTCCAAAGTTACCAATGTGGCGAGGCTTTTTGTTAAATATCATTTTAATCAAGATTATTTATGCATGAATTTACCTTGATTGAAATTATATAATCATTATTGAATAAACCCATTTAATTTTTTTATATTCTATTTATTCATGAAAATATGAAGTTATATTTAAATTTTACTCTCCTAGGTTTAATAACATGAATTTATTTCTCTCTTAGGTGAAAAAATATTTTTCATACATATCCATGTTTTCTAAATATGTTTTCAAGAATATCATTAAAATTTTATAAATTGATTAATTTAAAAAAAAATCCATGTTTTAATTTAAAAAAATTGATTTAAAGGAATAGTCTGGTCATTTTCCAAATTAGGAACTTCTTAAATGTTTTTACAAAAGTGTCAAGGTAGCATTTTTTAATTTATAAATCACGTATGAAATTACCCACCATTATGACTGCCCATCTCTTTGAATTTTAATTTATAAAATTTGATGATTACATTTTAGGAATTTTTTTCCATAATAATTATTCAATATTAAAATTTTGAAGAAGTGATTTCAAAGTTAATAGGTTATTCTTCCAAGGATTTCTTGGATTTCATCATTTCTTTCCCAATGATGGTTGAACAGGCACCTTTGAATTTCAAGGATTCATCATTAACAAATTTCATTTTTCATTATTTTAATTCCTCCACATTCCTCAACAAATTCAAATCTCCTACCATATAAAAAGAACTTATGAAATCAAGAATCTAAGGTCATTCTCCATTTTAGCTTTTAATTTGGTTTTGACAGCAATATATTTTACTTCTTCCTATCCTTTAATCATCTTCAACTTTTGATAATTATTATGATTTTTTTATAATGGTAACAAAACAGGAAATCCTTTTATAAGTGACATAGTTTATTCACATCTTCCAAAAATTGTTTTAAATGGTTGGAACCTATTTTAAATTTTTAATCCACCTTTATCAACGTTCCCATACATCTTCTTTTGAGGGAATTGACATCCCCTCAACATCTTCCTTTCATAACATTTGGAATAATAGTAATGTTATAGATTAAACCAACATATATTTCTATATTCTTGAATCCACCACAATACCATAAATAGACATAAAATGATTATTTACCTATAAAACATACATATTGATTAAAACTGTGGATATGTTTCTCAGCTACCTTCTTCTCTTTCTTTTCTGAGCCCCCAACTATTCCATTGTCAATCGACGACATTTTTTTCTTTTCTTATTTATCAGAACCAGATGTTTTTGAAACTTTTACGAACTCATATATTTTCAAAAACATTTTCGGACTCTAGGTTATTTGAGACATCAGAATTACCAAATTTGTTGTTCTATTCCATATACAAAACCTTCCCATTATTCTTCAATTCCAAAACAATTCCATATTTTTCTAACCCTTTGAAGGTAACTTTTATTATACCATCTCTAGTTTCTCATTTTGAGAACATTCACCATCATTAGTAAATGATTTTCAAACTTTTACTTATGAATTCAGTTTGTTGAGAGTTTTTGTGGGACAATTTCTTAAACATCATCTTTTGTATTAAGTTTCACCTCTATATGCCCATTAATATTCTTTTCCTATTGATGATATTTATTCAAATCATCAATATCTTTTATAATCTTATCTTTCTCATCTGCAAGACATTTTTGATTTCTTGTTAAGGAGCATTCAACTTCTAACTTTTTTTTCTTTCCAAGCCTTCTAATATTTTTAAAAATTCTTTCAACACTTCTTTTAAATGATTTTTATGTTGAGATTCTTATTCTTCAGAACTACTTCTTCCAAATTATTCATTATTTACTATTGTAATAAAAGTATTTTCAAAACCATACTCAACTGAGTTTCTAGGAACAACATCACTTACTTCATCATCATCATCATTAGATATAAGGATTATTCTTTTAGAATAGATTAATTTCTTATCATTCCCTATGGAATAAAATTTTCCTTTGTCACTTTGTTTCTTCCAGGATATACTTGGCTTTCATACTTTTTCTTCACTATCTACTTCTTTCTCTCTTTGAGGAATATCAGAAGAAAAGTTCCCAACTGCTCCACATTCAAAACGATTCAAAGGAAGATTACCATTTTACTTACCTGTACCTCTTTTCAAAATTTTAGAAAAGAAATATATAATAATATCAAGATTATTACATACCTCATCTTTAGAATCATATTCTCCAACTTCATTCTCAATAATAATCTTATTTGACTTTTCTTTTGTTACATCTGGGAAATTATTTCTCTATCAACCAATTTTTTTAATTTCATAGATTTTTCCCTTCTCATTTTCTATATAATGAGAGTGCAATGAAAATCATCAGGATATAATGTTTTAGAATCTATGTCTTCCAATGAAGAAACTCTTCCATCAAACATTTCAGGAAGGATTCTAAAAAATATTTTCAATAACTATAAAATCATCCAACTTTTCACCAATACATCTGATAGTACTCACAATTATATTTACCCTGGTATATAATCCCCTAATTTATTCATGCTCACCCATCTTCACATATTCATATTTCAATCCCTATATTTGTAACATTTCTTTCTTCACTTTGGCATTTCCTTCATATCGTATTTTTCAATTTATCCCATACACCATTGGTTATGGAAAAACCTTTTACCCTTTGGAATTAACTTTCAAAAAGATAGGATAATATATAATTATTTCCCCTTCCATCATTATCCAAATTATTCTTATTAGCATATGTAATATGAGATTTATAATAAAAAAGGAGGATATCAATTTGTTGCAGTTTCAAGAATATCATATCAAATAGACATAAGATTAGGAAAAATTATATATTTATGTATAGGATAATTCATTCCATTGAATACATGAATACCTTTATTGTTCTCACAATTCAAAATCACTTTCAGCAAAGAATAAACAAAGGGAACTTGCCCTCTGAAACTAGTAGTAAGCACCCAGTCAGAATTATTGTATCATTGAGAGGGGGAGGGGTGAATCAGTGATACTTTTTATTTTATGTTTCATTTCAATTGATGTAACCTTCCCCTCATGTTAAATATTTTATTCCCCGTTGAAAATAATTCAAACATGCATCCACTGGAAAACCTATATTTATAAGGTTCTCTATTATTTAATAATTGATACATTTTTAGTATGGCATTGAAATGATCCATTAACATACAATCCATTGGAAAATAATACTTGGATTTGAATGTGTATGATATACCTTTACACTCATGTAGCACTATGTATAGAGTCTAATAGTGTGTGTCCAACCTCATAACATAAATACGGTAACACAAAGTCTAGGTAAAAACTCATGTTGCTTGTTCTTATTTATAATTTCAAAAAGGTATTCAATTAAAAAAACATCATCAATTTATTAACAAAAATATAGTAATATTTTTTGGACTTTTTTAAAAAAACAAGTATGATTTTATCATCTTGATTCCTTCGAGTATGATTCTTTCTAATAAGATTCTTCCCAGTAGAATTATCCCAGATATAATTCTTCCTAGAACAATTCTTCCTCAGTATAATTCTTCCCCGATCTAGAAATCTCAGTATAACAATACTGAATCTAATTAATCCATCCTGATACGATGATCATCCAAATACAATTGAAAAGAAAAATATGGTAATCATTTTTGTATGATAATCACTGAGTATGATGATCATCTGAATACCACTTTTTTATCTTGTATCTTCTCTTTTGCATATCCATCAAAAACTTCTTCAATTAATGTGAATAAGAAACCTATTCTTCTTTCTAATAACTTGGAGCTTCTCTCTCTTGAATAGTACTTCTATTAGCTATAAAGTACAATGTACATTTCACCTTTTCAAGGTGAGTCTTGAGTGGATTTGGTTGGAATCCAAAAATATTTATAGCTTAATCAAATTCACCCTAATCTTAATTTCCCCTAAAATCTTGGGTGTATTATCAATTCATCAACTCTTATTGAATATTCTAAAATATTGTATCATCATCACTTCTTCTTTAACATTCATATCAATTTTTATTTGGACTTCAAATCATGATCCTAATTTTCTGAATTTTATTTATTCAATACAGTGCCTTGTATCAATTTAATATAAACACAGAAATGGATACCCCTACAAATGATAAATATAAACATTCTATTTAATGTTAAGCTCCCCCTTGACAACACCTCTAGAAAAATAATCTTTCAAACCACTTATACTTCTTCACTTCTTATATTTTTACAGTTGGAAATATAATGAAATTTAATATTGATACAAAGGCTCTATACCCATAAAAAATAAACATATCTTTCTTCATTACTTCAATTTTTCTCTTGACCCAGTTGAGGAACAAAACTTCTTTTTCTCATGTTATCTGGATGCATTTAAAACATAAAATGTAAATCAACTATGAACCCAAATGGTGATGAAATTTGAAAAATACAATGTTCGTTTATCTCTTCCTTCCGCATTAAATCAACCATCCTTCTCAGAATGAGTACAGTTGTCCACATTATGTTAATTATTACTATAAGTGGCCTAGGAATGATTATCCTGAAAATGATCATTCTGGATATTATCATTCTGGGTATGATCATTCTAGGAAAGGTCTTTTTCTTCATGACCCTGAGTTTGATCATTAAGTATGAATTTTTTAAGCATAAGATGGATTAACGGATGCTATAGTTCCTGACATACAATTAAAAGAATTAAAACAATCCAATATTCTAGAATCCTATTTTCTTAATTCTCATTTTGAATCATATTTTACTATGTATGATTCCTTTTTGATCGGTAGCACCTATTTCTTATCTTCACTAAAAAATATTTAGCTTTTTCCAACAAGGAAATTTTTGTTTGTAAAAGTACATTTTTTGTTGGTAAAACGTTTTACCAACATATATATATCTGCCACTAAACTGTTGGTAAAAACTTTGTCGCTAATTATTTTTGTGACAGATAAAATTGTTATGTTACAATTATAATAATACCAACAGATAATATATATGTTGGTTAAAGTGTTTAGCAACAAATACTTGTGACGAATTTTTATGTTGGTAATATTATTACCAACATATAAAATCTATTTATAAATTACATTTAAATAAAAATTATAATTTTTTATTACTATTAAAATTTCATATTATATTTTTTAATTAATCATATATAGTAATCGTGCATATTCAAAGAAAAAAATTTAATTATATTAATAATGAAATTCAATACAAATTTAATAAATAGAAAAACACATAATCAACAAGATCCATTACATCACACCATAACCCCCAACGTCAACTGGATCCCACACCCACCCTGTGACCCATCAATGCTCATCCATGCCTCAATATCAGCAAACTCTAGCGCAGCCCGTCCATGCCCCAACTCCAGTGAGCATCTCATCCTTACCCCTCGTACTTTCCCCGACACCAGCTACCAGCTCATCCTTGTGAAAGAACAGATAGAGTGATCAACATATCCATGCCCTCAATGAACAACTCCATCCATGCCCCAGGAACAGCTCTAGCGAGCCGCCCATCCATACCCCAGTGAGCTGCCTATCTATGCCCTAGTGAGCAGCACTAGCTCCAGTATCAGCGTCACACCGTTTAGCTCCAATATCCACCTAAAAAACAACCAAAGAGCATACCCACAAATCAGCAAAAAAATATCTGCATGAATAGAAACCAAAATAGAAATAAATATAAGTATAAAAAAATGATTGGCATAGTGAACATTTTACATCAACCCAATTTACATCTCAAGAATCGATAGTCCAAATGACTCAAATCTGGGAATCATTTCTCTCTTTGAAACACTAAAAATACTAGCAATTTTTACTTCTGAGAAGCATTTTGAAGAAAAATGCAATGATATCTCTCACATCAACTATCACTGTCGTGGTTCACACTAGCAGTACAGTCCAAGAATTCAATTCACTCAATCAAAAAATGAACACGATGACATGAGTCATCTCGAATCATATATACAGGTGACTGGAAGCATCTCATCATTTGTACATGAATGATTCATAAATATAAAATTATATAAAAATAAAATCTAAAACAACTGGTTTCTCCAACTTCTTATCCAAATCTAATTAAATTAATAATTTTTCATATTCTAACAAAAAAATTGGAACATGAATGAGTACGTCATCAATTTTTGTAAGAGTATGTTAACTCCAACATTGTTTATCCAGTAATCGAATTCCAGTAATTTGTGAAAGCTTCCTTGTTGAGACTCCTTACGAGCATTTCATACATGTAAATTGTGGAGGATGCTTGTGAAATATGTGAAAGAGTCCAACTCAATACCTGAAAATTATAGAGGCTGCCTGTGGAATCCGTGAAGAGTCCATCAAATGCCACATTGTTTATCCATTAAACAAATTTCTTGTATGGGCCTTGATGCAAGTAGAAGCATAAGAACAAGATTTCGTTACTTCAAGTATAAAGGTTCATCTACAATAAAATCAAAGAACCAAATTATAGACTTCAAAGCTATGATATTTTAATGAAATAAATGTATATAAAAAAATTTAGAGAAAAAATGCACCCAAGGTAGTTTTCATGCATTTTGGAAACAAGATCAGTTGGTGTTTGTAATTTATTTTTCAAAGAATCAATGATCTCATCTCAAGTTCAAATACTAATCACATGATCTTTATTGTAGTTGAAGCAATTTATGACCAAAACAATTAAAAAATTGAACTTCAGACCTATCATTCTTTGCCAGAAGGGAAAAAAGATCCAACAGAGGCTCTCAAAGAAAATGCTTACAGGGACGATTAATCCTTTTTAGGAAGTGATGATTACAAAAACCATTGCAGATGAACTATCCATGATTTAAAATGATAAATTGGGAAAACCATTTCTCAAACAGCTCATTCGATGGAAATTGTTTCTGAATGCGTTCTTGAATGCTGAAAAAGTATGAAAGACCAAAACACAAAAATAAACATAAAAATGATTTCCTCAGTACAAACTTACACCAAAAGCTCTCCAGTAAAAGATGTGATAGAGAGTTTTTTATCATTGTTCTAATCTGTACATCAAATGACACTATAAAGATCTTACCCTAAAAACTACTTTTAATTATCCAAATTATAAAACCAAGCACCGGAAAATTATTGAGGTTAGCCTTCAATGTAAGATGTGTTCAGATATGTACTAGATATTGGAATAGCACTCCACATGAAAACCTAAAAAACACCAAATCAAATTGAAAAATCCTCCATTGCTATTAGTGAAACTAGATAAATAAGCTGAACATGGACTACCATCTATGGGGTAAAATACATTTTTTTAAATGATGATGGAAATTATTAATGCTTGCAATGAAAATATTTATGTTTTAGGAAGTTTTTCAAAAAAAAATATAAGCCTCTTATATGTCTGTACTCAATATCCACTTCTTACAATATAATAATTTGTTCATCCATGAGTTCAAAATACAAAAAGGGGAAAAGTAATGTAAAAAAGGATATGACCAACCTGCCAATTTGCTTGCTTCAACACTACCAAACTGAATGCAACTCTTAGAGTCAGATATGGCTGAAACTGAACTTTCTCTATTAGTTGTATCTTCATCTAGATACTTTTTCAAACCATAATCGTCATTGGGAATTGATTCCACTTTCACACTGTCATTGTGTTGCCTTATTTTAAGCAGTCTCACTTCTTTTTTCTTAATAGAAATGGTCTTCACTCTAGGAATAATGTAGGGATCAAATTTATCAGTTTCAAACCAAGCATGTATGGGTATGAAATTTACCAACATCCCATTTTTCCACCACCCATATCTACATTCATTTCACAATACTGACTTCTAGGGAGGCACATTACGCTAAAGATGGGTTCCAATTGGATTTGTTTATCATAAATTAGTACAGATAGTGAGCCTAGGAATAACTTAATTTGGTATATTTTCTCATCATGAGAAGGTGAAACCATAAAAATATGTAAATAAATTCAACCCAAAATGCTTGTGTAAAATGGGATCCTCTGCATGGTTTGAATGAAGAATGTTCAAGCACACAAATGGTTGCACTAATAATGATATCACTCATAATCAATTCATTCTCTGACTAGCCACCTCACCAATTCATGGTGAATTAACGCATGATATGATATTCAATCACAATGGAAATATGATTACATCAATGGAATCAATTATCAGAACAGATTCATCCAATTAACATTTTGACCTGATGAATGGGTATATGAGTGGGTATTAGAATTGGAAAAATAAATTGTATCGAATGGGAAAAAATCAATTTGATGACAAAGCGCATACAACACATGCAATTAAAATCCCATAATAGGGAATTCGTAAAGAAATTAACCTTTGAAAATAAATTATGTTCAGGGATAAAGAAAACGAAAGGAAAATCCAACCAAAAGACTACTGTCAAAGTTCTTTGAGGTGAAACCCGGAAAATATCAAAATATGTTAATAGGTAGTGTTCATGGTCTACTGATAAAAGCGTTTCTCTTTGATTCTTACACCACCTAAAAAACAAATACATACAATTAAAAGCCATTGGGCATTTACACCACAAATACATGACTATTAATGCAGAACAATATTAATACAATATTAATGCAGAACAGTTTACTATGATATTGAAAATACAAAACATTATACTATGCATAAAGTACCGCAATAATTGTTGCATGTCAACATCTAAAATAAGATAAATGTTTGGACCTTCAAAGTAAGTTTTACAGTAACAGAAGCTAAAACAATTAAACAATTGATTGAAATGTGTTTGTGTCTGTGTGGAGTCTAAGGAATTTATGTGTCATTCCCCAAAGAAAATATATAAAAATCAAATTATGTTCTACATCCAGTGGATCACATGTGGTGGTTTTCATTTAAGACAATCATTCTCTCCAGCTGAAGGATTATGTCAAAACCACAATGCAAATTATGGGATTCATGTTTGAGACCATTCAATTACAAAAGACACACCTCTTTGGACTTGCAGTCAATAGCTTGACACAGGTCAACACAACTCTCATGTGATGAGAACCAATGCATGATGAGCTTCCTAAGTTTGTCTCACTTAGAATAACCATTAAATCAGATCAAAATACTATAACATTAAAAATATAGTTTTCGTAGAGTATAATGAGCTACGAGGGAAATAAAAAACTGAAAAAATAAAATCAAGCAACAACACAACTATTTAATTAACAGGATGTTGGAAGTCATGGCCATACCGTTTTGATCTTGATATGTAATATCAACATCCTTCTGGAGATGTTTGCAGCTTTTCCAGTGATGCTCAACAACACCCAGCCAATCTTCAACTACATCGATGCTATTATACCATCAACATCATGTGGCTTTATTCAACATATCTATTTCAGACCAATTAGAGAAAAACCCTCTACAAAAATAATATGTCATTAGCACCATAACTCCACCAAAAAGAACTAGCAGAACCTAAAAAATGAATAAGCATGAACAAAACCTTTTTATAAACACAAGGGTTCGGACACATTACATTGGTTCCCAGAAGTGTGAAGGCAACAAAGGCATTTTGAAAGAGAATGAAATGAGATCTGTTTAAAATAAAACAACAGTAGTGTGATCAATTGATTAAAAAAATATTATTAAATTATGTGGTATCTGATAAATTGATATAGGGTTTCCACTGTACCTTACAGGACACCGAAATGATCGGGGTCGGGATGTGTTGGGGCTAGGATGGCTGCGTATACGGCAATATTGTTTGATGATGTCCGGCGGTGGAAATGGACACAACAAGCGGTGATTGGTTTTTCGGTGCAGGCGATGAGGACTTGAGGAAATCAGCGGTGATGTGTGTTCGTTGCAGGTGATCTGCAACGGCACTGGATGAAGATAGAGGATCCAGTCCAGGTGACTTCCGAGGGCCACAAGATTCTTCCCTGGCCATGTGACGATGGGAGAAGCAGTGATGCGGGTCGCATGAGACTTCGACGGAGGGCAGCAGTGTGGTAGGTGATAAATGAGGAGGAAAAAAATGGCGGTGATGTGTTCCGGTGGTTAAAATTGAAAAATACTAACAACTATTAACATTGGAATAAAATTGATATTTGAAATCAATTAATGATATTTTTTAATATAACCCCATGAAATAGATATTGATTTTGGTTATAAAAATAATAATTTGTATAAAAAATAGGTTTCCCTTAAATTGTTTACTAATAAAATATTTTTTATTTAATGGTTTGTTCTAACAATTTTTATTGATAGAAATTTATTTGTTGGTAATAGTTATTATTAATAGTAGATTCATTTTTTGGTAAAAAAAATATTGGTATTAGTATGATAAAAAAATAGATATATTTTTTGGTAAAAGATTTGTTGGTATTTAACCACTAATATCAATGGATATATATGTTGGTAAATACAACTGTTGGTAGTCAAAATTAATACCAATAGAACTTAATATTTGTTGGAATTACTCATTTTTACCAACAGATATAATATCTTTCATTATATTTCTGTTGGAAAAGAGTCAAATATTTTGTAGTGCTTCCACCTAGATATGGTAAATCTACGTATGATTTTGAGTACCTATTTTCCTTTTTCTTCCTCCAAAATTACATCATATGTTCTCCAAACAAATTATGATTTATGTTAAATTAAAATCAGCGAAGCATCATCATATTTAATTTTGTCATAGTCATGGAGTCTCTGATTCTTATTCAAAACAATCACTTATTTTATATCTTGTTTAGAGTGAATCCTATGACAATCAATTCCACATTGCAATCTTATCCCATTTGGGACCCAAGGTGAGTCTGATTATTTTGATAAAATGGTCCATGTGATTTTAACCAAATAGAAAGTGAGGTGATAACTTCCTTGAAAAATATTTCATGAAAAAAAAACAACATTTTAAAATGAACACCATCATCATCAACATGTTCCTAACACATGTAGTGTTTGATACCCTCTGATATCACCCATATAAGCATTTCAATGGTCATAACACCATCCTAGATCTCCAAAAAAACCTAAACTTATTTCCAATTGACCATATAGAAATTAATGTGATGTTCTGATGTCAAACAAAACATAGTCAAGGGAAGATCATACCGGATTCATAATTATAATTGTGGAAGGTCAAGCTTTTAGACAGCTCAATGTAGAATGTATAATTGGTAGCTAAATCACACCTCTTCATCGAGTTCCAATGTGACTCCCATTTATGCTTCCTTCATTTGATAATTTTACTATTTTGATAGTGTTCCACATCCCCTACATCAACGTGAGTGTCTAGTGGAAATCCAGATACCAGTCTAATAAGGTGTAACAGAGTCCTTAAAAAAATCATTTTCTTATTGTGATACTTCGATCCGACACTATTATTGAGGTCTCCAGAAACCCACTTCATTTTTTCACCTTACGTCAATCAAGTCCATCAAGATTATTATATAGACACTAAGTCAACTTTTGGACAACCCATACACACTCATAGTACTATACCTAACCATAGTCCTATAATGGATTCTCACTCCATTAGTTTCTCTATCAACAACTACTCTATATGAAACTATTTAAGAGAAACTTTTTTATGGATAAATAAGAGTTCTGGGGTCACCCTAATAAGACAACATGTTTTCCACTTGAGGCCTCCTTTAATTTCCCTTTTTTGATGAGTTAATACTTTATCACATATGGGAAGATTCTGAGGAGATGAACATTAACCTATGAAATTATATCACTATCACTACCTTCTTATAAATTATTTTCCAAAAAATTCTAATCAGTAATCGTGGATGGAGAAAAACATTTTATGTTGGTAAAGTATCTAATACAGTCCATCACATACATGATCCCCTAGATTAGGTGCATGACCATTTGATACCTCTCATACCTTAATGTATCTCAATATAAGTGTATCATAAAATTCCCCTTGAAGTACATCATTGTTAGGTCATATTGATTCCCATCATAATATAGGATATTAAAATAGAAATTGGCTAGTCTTCTTATTATATATGCAGTAGGCTTCATCATCCTGTCTGTGGGTGTTTCAACATTCTTATTGTCCACCATAACTGAATCAATCCATAACATAAATACCTAGGGTCCTACCTCTATAATGAATATAACGATGTGTTATTATTGAAACTCACTCATCGTTTTATACATCGATGTAACAATGCACGTAGTATCCCACTCCATGGATAACATGAACAATGGGAAATTATCATGAAGCTGATCGTCCATATAGTTTTCTAGATCTATAGTTTGTTACTTCTAAAATTCCCTTACATTTTAGAGATTACAACACTCGATATTCTTACCTCAGTGAATAAGGGGAAGCATTTTCCCTACAATTTTTAATAAACTCATTTTAACAAATGATACACAACAAGTTCAACTTTAATATGTGAAAACAATAACAGAGAACCACTAGGTCAAGGTTACTCTAAAATTTTATTATCATTTTTCTTAGTATATTATAACATTTAAATTTTTTTATCTAATTAAATAAGGAATCACATTTCAATATTCGGTAGGAAGATATATCACACTCAATAAATTATTCATAATCATAAACATTTCATATTAACATATATCCCTACACACCTACTATATTTCACACAAACTCATCGTAGGAAATAATATCCTATGAGTAAAATTAAAATAAATTGTAACATAATACAAATATTTAATAACTAATTTTGAAATAACATCATGTCAATAAAAAGATATGTACATGAAAATTAATCCCATCACAATCCACTTAGGTTTTCCCCTGCACATGGGTTAGCTAATACCATGCACGAGTTCATTATCATTCCCCCAAAACATCCTTGTCTCTTATATACCCTCAATAAATAGTAAACTAATTGAAAAAACATCTCTATGATATTTATTTTTATATTCCCTGTGTGGTACTCCCTTACTTGACTGAGTCGTTTCACTACTGCACATGTAGCATAACTCAACATGAGCTAGAGGAGGCTGAAAACTAACAATGGTGTAAGGAATATATTTGGGAGATTGTAACCTCTATTAAAGATGTGAATTAATAGTGGAAATACTATGAATAATCAACCATGAAACTCATTTAAAATAAAGGATACAACAAAAATGATTCAAATAAAAAAAATTAGTCATGTTATACTATGATGCAAGCCAATATAAATTATTCATTGAAGTCATATATATATAATAAAAATAGAATCCATTGAACATTTTCCGAAACCCTATGCCTATTCCCATATCCAAACTAACACCACTATCTTTTAAAATAACACTGTATTTGATAACATATTTTTCACACAATATTATGTTTAAACAAAATGTGATATCATATTAGAATATTTTTTTTGAAAGTGACTGATATAACCTTGAAATTAAATTAACGGGTGTGAATAAAAATAAATTCATTATATTGTACATATAAATGTCCTACTCAATTTAAATTATTTAATAATTCTTAATAAATATGCAGTCAACATTAATAAATATTTTTTTCTATAAGAAAACTTCTTTTCCTTCAAAAATGATTTTCATTTGTTTTTGTTGGAAAATATTTTAGTTTATTAATTGAAATTTTACAAATTCAATTTCAGAAATTGATAATAAATTTTTAACTCATAATATTAATATTATAATGTGGTTTATTTTTTTTATTTTATAGAAAATAGTTATTTTTCAGTGAATATGGAAGAATACATGTTTTTTGTAAAACAATTATATCATTTTAAAAAATAATTTAATTTACAAGTATCATTATTATTTTAATATTATTTAAAACTAAAATAATTATTAATTTTTTATATTTAATCCAACTAATTACATTTAAATAATCTTTAAAATAGATTTTAATATATGTTACTTTTTAAGATTTAAACCTCATTTTTCTAGGATCTTTTTTAAAGTGGATAATTTTTCTCGATTAACACAATAAAATAACCCCTGATATTGAATTATTTAAATTAAATTTATATATTATATAAACAATTATTAATTAATGTTTATTTAATTTTTTTAGTTTTCATATATTTATTATCATATCATGTTTTTTTGAAAACTGGATTTCTTGAAAACCAATTTTTTCAACACATCTATGGGTTTAATTTTAAATTAAATTTATCCAATCCTTTGAATTGAATTTGATAAAATGGATTCCTTATTTTTAGCAATCATATTTATTATTATATAATTTCCTCAACCTAATATTTTTTAATGATTAATAAACAAAGAAAATATTTGTTTCCACTATTAATGTAAAAATTGGTTTACAGGGGGTTAAATTGAAGAGGTAAATGGAATAACATTTTAAAAAAAATTATTTTTAATGTTATCGGTTTTATATTCCATATCTCTCCTCTGATGATTTTTTTAGGCAATTAGATTATGACTGACTTTCCATTGTTAAATAGTTCTGGGTATTAACAAGAATGCCAATTCCCCTCTCTTATAAAAGTGACCACTCTATTCCCTCCATTAAAAAAATAAGAAACCCAATTATTTGGAAAATAATAGCTTAAAACCATTCATTACTTTTCTCCACATGTCCTAGAGGTCTTTTTTATTTATAAATACAATCTAGGAAGACTATAGGTATATTAATAAAGTGGTTGTCCAAATAATATGTATCATTCTTAAGCGGCCATCTTTGTTTTATTTCATAATCTGAAACCAAAAAATATTTATTACATGTTCTAATATAATAAAATAAATATAATCTGTATATGATTAATTTATTATTTTAATTTAATAATTTAAATTCATCTCCACTTCCATAAAATGGAAATGAAACCATCATTAATTTATATGGTGAAATACTGTCTCACAAACTAATGTAATTTCCTCCCATAATTACCTCAAAAATAGTTTTATGATGAGAGATTTAATTTTTATATATGATATTTATTAACTAATAATAATTATATAAAATAATAATTTCATTTATTTTTTTATCATACCATTTATTTAAAATGATAACGTTATTTTTGTGCATGATGGACTACCCACATTGCAAACCGATGTGATTCATTTTTATTACCATATTAGATGGATTGTATATCTCTATGTGTTTAAAGAAAAAATGTGATATTTTAGATATAATTATAATTTTTCAAATATAAAATTACAGTTAACTACTTTCCATCATGGTCATTGTAAAATGGAATTGTTACCCATTCATGTGTATGGCTTACCATCTCCATAATTGTAACACAGATTGTTTTCCATAACCAGACATCATAATTGGTGTTAAATGTATAATTTAAGAATAAATTGATTATTATTTCATAATTATTAATTTTACGTGATGGAAAAATGACCCATTTTTCCACAGTCAACATGCTGATGTAGTTTTGAAATTATAAACCAAGTATCCTCAAAACACCCAATGTGGACATAACAAAATAATTAATTAAATATGATATTAAAATAAACTTAGTAAATGGGTCAATTTTAAGGTATTAAACCTATAAAAGCTTCTATAAAAAATTATATATGTTTATTATATAGGATATAAAATACATAAATGAAAAATACAGGACACAATATAATGGTTTCATCTCAAAGCATCCTTCTTTTAAATGCATGTTATTTTATGAATCTAATTTCTTTTAAATTATATATATAAATCCCCATTACATATTATATCATGAATAATTCTCACATAGTTATATTTTATGTTATCCTTGAATCATGTTAATTTCATGTTATATGTTACTATAATATTTCCTATGTTACAATAATCTTATGATACCATTTTATTTGTTTTACTCTTCTATATTATTACTCATGTCCCTTCTATTTTATGATATCATGTTTTACCTTTGACTCACATGTTATATTTCTTTATCATGCTTATTTTGTTGCTAGTATTTTTAGCTTAGAAATTTAATTATATAATCATAATGTTATACATGGGTGTTTTAAGATTAAAATAGAGTTTAGAGGTCAATATGGGGAATAAATTAAAGATTTATTATTTTAGTTTCAGTTGATGTAGTATAAACCTAGTCTCCCCAAGACACTAGGTCTCACAGTATTTTAGTTTTTATTTAATGGGGTTTTATGTTAAAAAACATATAAAAATATGTTTGAATGGATTGGGTTCCTATAGTTTGTATCAAAGTAATGGTTTTTCACCATTGGAAACTAGGATGTGAAAATATTAGTTATAACCCTAGGGATAATAATAAGGATAATTTTGTGTATAGGTAAATATCATGGAATATTGGAATGGATAAGATAAAGCAGTTTCCCAGAATTCACATGTCTTGGGTTAAACCTAATGTGTCTTAGGATGATATTTATATGGTTCATCACATGTTTAAAGGACTAAATATAATATTATTATGTTCTATGCTATGGAAAACTATGATGAATAAGAGTATTTTGAGAGATATTTATTGTAATATGTCCTTTGGGTTTAGAATTAGTTTTAGTAAAAATGTGGTTATTTGAGTAATAATGCCTTCATATATTGTGTTAATATGATTAAAGGAATTTTTAAACATTTGGGTTTATCTTATTTTTAATGTTATGCCAATAATATCCTATTATGATTATCTATTTTTTGGGAAAAAATAATTATAGAAAACCATACTTGTTACAAACTGAATTAAAGATTAATGTTATTTTTTGAATCTTATTCATATTTATGGTAGATTAATAAAAATTCTATTAATATTTTCTTTAAAAAATGACAAACTGTAAGCCAAGAGACAACCTATAACATCTGAAATGGCCATTGAGGATTGAACCCATAAATAAAGGGAAATAATGGGGCATCGCCTACCACTGGATTGTCTTATGTAATAGTTGGAATGAAATTATTTTTTCATAAACGTATAGGTGGATAAATATTAGGTTGATTTTGGGAAAACAATTATAGGATCTAATATTTTTTAATTTTGAGAATTTTGTGGGGATCAATGATATTTTAGGATATATTTTATTTGGTTGATATATATATATATAAACATTAGGTTTGACATAAAGTATTGTTTGAGGAGAATGCTATAACGATTTTAGAGATGTAACTTAAAGGTTATGAGATAAAACTCAAGGTTAAATCATTATATCACTTTTAAGATATATGTGATATCAGGTTAAATAGTTAAATAATGATCTTTGTAAAGCCTTATGTTTTATTTTGGAACGTTAGAGATAAATGTTTTCATATTAATTTTGGTTATTATCTTACATTGTCCTAAAAATTGTGCCATTAATAAATATAGGAGAAATAACATGTTACTCATTTTTGGATCTTATGATCTGTAAGAAGTTAATTTTACTGCTTCAGGCATAAAAGAATTCATATTGGATAATAATTCCTTATAGTAATAGGTAATGTGGAAATTTATCGAAGGAAAACTAATGGATAAAACTGATTTAATGAAATAAAATGATGTCATGTATTTATTTTTCTAGGGTTCCTCTATATTGATAGTAAAATAATCACTCAAATTTATGAAAAGGATCTAGGAATAAAATTTTGTCCTATTACCTGTATATCTTATAAATCAATGATCATTTAATTTATCATAGATTTATGGAATTTTTATTAATAAATTTATCTTGACCATTAACTTTCTTTTGATCAATGAACTTTTGTTACTATCTATAATTATTTATGATTTTATTTTATGTCCATATTTTGAATTCTCACCAATTTTACCCAACATGGAAACTTATTCATGTTTTATTCTGGATGACCTTTGTATTTTCTTATCCCACTTTTAAGAAGAAGTTTTATTAACCCTTCATAAAATGTGGGTTTTCCCCGAAAGATTTTTTGAATGTAAAACCCTTGATTAATGAGAGCAATTTCAAATTACAAGGATAAAAGTTATTTCTGGTGGTATAATGTAACACAATGATATTTTAAATGAAAACTATACTTGATAACTTATTCAATAAGTAACATTGAGTTTAAATTAACATCTATATAATATTAAGATATTATTATTTATATGTGGCCAGTATAACCTGACCATTAAATTAATGGGTATGAATAGTATTAACTACGATATAAAATATACATAAAGGAAATACTAAATATAAATTTATTTGAAAATTAATAATAAATAATCACTCATATGTAATGATAATATTTTATTCCAAAAAGATTTATTTCCTTCAAAAATTATTTTTATTTCATTTTGTCAGAAAATATTATAAATGATTTTTGATTCTTATAAAAATATTATTTTATGAAATTTAAATAATTTTTAATCCTAATTTTATTATTAACTATGGGTAAATTTTTGAGATTTTTTGGAAAATATTAATTTTTCAGTGAATAGTGAAAATTACTAATTTTCGGTAAAACTGTCATTACTTTTAAATAAATTAATTTACTAATTAGTCTCATTAATAATTTAATTTTATTTAAAAGTAACATAATTATATTTATCCATATTTTATTTTATTAGTTAAATTTAAAACATCATTCTAATGGATTTTAATATAAGTATATTTGTAGGATTTTATACACATTCTCTGGAAACCGTTTTAATGTGCATAATGTTACTCCATTTCAATAAATTAAAAAAACCCCAAATTGGAAATTATTTTAATTATATTTATATGTAATTTATATTTAAATATTTATTTAAATTCCTTTAATTGTTATTTTTTTCATACAGTTATTATTAGATCATCTTATTCTTGAAAAATATATTTCTTGAAAAATAATTCATAACATCAATAAATTTAATTTTAAATTAAATTATTACACTTATTTGAATTGAATTTGATAAAACTTATTTAATATTTATAGTTAAAATAAATAATGTTATATAATATGATCAACTTATTTTTCTCTAAATAAGTAGTAAAAATTGTAAAGATGGGTTACCGTGATTAATGTTAACACAAATTTGCAAGGGGTTAAACTAAAGTTGCAAATGGAAAAAAATTAAAAAAAAAATTATTTTTAATTTTATAGGTGTGCATTGAAAATATTACTCCTATAATATTGTATTTATCAATTTCATTAGAAGATGGTTTTATTGTGTCTTATCATTTTTAATTGTTTTGGTACTTACAAAAATGTCACACGTCTTCCACCATAAAAGGGACACCCTATACTCTCTGTCACACACATCAAAAACCCATTGGATCCACTGATACATTCCCAAATCCATTAATTACATACATACTCACATCTTATAATCCTTGGTTTATTCAAAAAGAAAATCTATTAAGGCTTTAGGTATAATCCTAATGAGGTACCGAGAAGAAGAGTCACCATAATTAACTGAGCATCTTCATTTTATTTCTTATTCCACCTCACTAAAATAATTATTAATCATTATGTTATAATATTTTAAGTAAATAAAATATACTAATATGTAATAATGTTAATTTAATAACCTAAATCCCTCTCTGTGACACCCTTAAATTTTTTGATGTGTATTTTTATAATTTAGTTTCTTCAATAGGATAGGTTTCACCGAACACCTTGCTTAAATGAATAATGATATACAATTAAATATCATTATTTTAAAATTTCTATAATAACCATGACGTTAAATTGGTTGGAATCAATAGTATTAATGAAATCTATATATTATATGTTTAATGAAATTTTTTACATTCATTTAAATCATTTTATAGACATAATATAAGAAAAAATCCTATTTTACACATAAAATGCTATAATTTTTTAAACACAGTTTTACCTTATTATAATAGAGAACATGTTATATATTTATTTTTTGACACCAATATAAATTATATTTAACAAAATAAATATTAATTTTGAAATCATAATATAAAAACTTACATTGGTTAATTTTTTTAAATTTTTTGATAACTTTTATTTTTGATGAACAACAATGTAACCATTAAAATAATAATGTGATTGTTAGGAATAGTAATGTTTACATTAGAACAATAACATAAACTATTAATGTATGAATAAAATTTCTTCATTATATAAATGGAAATATGATATAATTATATCATATTAAGAATAAATAAATGTTTTAGAAAATTTTAATTAAGTGTTAATTTATGTTTCCACAGTTAATGTTAAAATTGGTTTAATATGAGATAAACTAAAGAGGTAAATGGAATAACATGTTTAAAACATGTTTATTTTTAATGTTATAGGTTTTTCTTCGAGATATTTCTCGACCAATAATTTCTTTTTTTTAATTTTTTAGGGAAGTGTATTTTGAGTGACTTTCCATTATTAAATAGTTTTCGGTATTTTCAAAAATGCAACTTCTCTTCTCTTATAAAAGCAAACTCTCTATTATCTTCATTACACACATAAAAATCCAAATGGTTTAGAAAATAATAGACTGAATCCCTTAATTACTTCCCTCCACACGTACTAGAGGACATTGTTTATTTATAAATCCAATATAGGTAGTCTTCAGGTATAATCTTAATAAGGTGGTCCAAATAAGATATATCATTCTTAATCGAGAATCTTTTTTTATTTTTTCTTCTAAAACCTTAAAATATTTATTAATCATTATTATATAATATCAATAATATAATACAAATATTATTATATTATTATATTTATTTAACAATCCAAATCCATATCCACTTCCATAAAATGGTAATGAAACCGTCATTAATTTGTATGGTGGATTGTCACCTCACATACTGATGTAATTTATATTCCATCAATGCCTCAAACAACTATTTGTAATGATGGATTTAATTTTTAAAAATTATATGTATTAATAATTAATCATTCTATAAAATTATTATTTCATTTAATTTTTTACCTTGATATCTATTTAAAATGATAATGTCGTTCGTGTGCACCATGGACTACCCACCTTACAAAGCAATGTGATTCATTTTTTATTACCATGTTACATGGATTGTATATATATATGTATTTAAATAAATAATATGATATTTTTGATATAATTATAATTTTTCAATTATGAAATAACACTTAACTTCATTCCATCACAACCATTGGAAAATTGAATTTTTACTCATGCATGTGTACGACTTACCATCTCTATGATTGTAACATGGCGTGTTTTTCATAACCATCCGTCATAATAGATTTTGAATGTATAATTACAAAATAAAAATTATTATCATTTCATAATTATTATTTTTTGATGATGGAATAATGACCCATTTGACCATGGTCAACACACCAATGTTGTTTGGATATTATGAACCAAGTATCCTAAAAACACCTAATGTGGACAGAACTGAATAAGTTATTAAAAATGAAATTAAAATAAACATAGTAAATGGGTCAATTATAAGGTGTTAAACCTATAACATGTTCTATATTAAACTAAAAAAATAATATATATATATATATATATATATATTATAGGATATAAAATATATACATGAAACATACAGTACTCAATATAGTGGTTTCGTCACAAAACATCCTTCTTTGAGAGGCATGTTATTTTATGAACCTAATTTCATTAAAATTGTATAAATAATGACCATACACATATTATATCATAAATAATTCATACATAGTTATATTTTATGTTACATTTCATTTAACTGATTCATGATTGTTATGATTGCAAAGTTACCCAAGTGGCGAGGATTTATGTTAAAATATAATTTTAATCAAGATTGTTTATGCATGAATTTAAATTGATTGAAATTATATGATCATTGTTGAATAAACCAATTTAATTTTCTTATACTCTATTTATTCATGAAAATATGAAGGTTTATTTACATTTTACTCATGTAGGTTTAAGAAAATGAATTTGTTTCTTTATACGGTGGAAAGTTATTTTTCATCCATATCCATGATTTCTAAAATTCTTAAAAAGAATATCATTAAAATTAAAGAAATTATTTATTAAATGAAATTTTATAATGTTTTAATTTAAAAAATAGATTTAAAGGAATAGTCGAGTCATTTTCCAAAAAAGGAACTTCTTAATCCTTTTTAAAAAAGTTCCAAGGTAACATTTATTTTAAGGTATACATCATGTATGGAATTACCCACCATTATGACCTCTCAAATCTTTAAATTTTACTTTATAAATTTTCTGGATTACATTTTAAGAAATTTTTTTACATAATACTTATTAAATTTTAAAATTTTGAAGAAGTTATTTCAATGTGATTAGGGTATTTTTCTCAATAAATTTTCCATGTAATATTTAAAATAAATGTTTATCAATGATGAAAACATTTGATGTAATGGATAAATTTTAAATAATTATATTTTTCTCTCATATATATACCTAGATTATTACCCTTAATTTTATGGGGTAATACATTCCTTAAAATCATCTCTCAAATTATTTCATTAATAGAGTTTTTTATTATAACATGAGAGAAGATTCTGCAACCCATTTATTTCCATGTATAATTATTATATTTATGCCTTATGATTGATTTCATTTTTTTGGAACACATATATCATGAACATGTAATGATGGGTTTTCCTAGATATAACTCTAATCTGTTTAGTAAATCATTAGTATATTGAGGCATCATGTATGGGATTATGTTTTAAACTACATCATTTATTAGACCTTTTCCACTATTAGATATTGTTTATGAAGTTAGCCTTTAGTCATGTTTATGTTAGATTCTATTTTGCAGAAACATTTCCTATGTTACAATGATCTTATGATACCATTTTATTTATTTTATTATTCCATGTTATTACTCATGAGCCTTCTATTTTATGATATCATGTTTTACCATTGACTCAAATGTTATGTTTCATTATCATGCTTTTTCCCTTACTAGGATTTTTATATCAACACTTTCATTATGTAATCCCAAGGTTATCCTTGGGTGTTTTAAGATAAAAAATAGAGTTATGAGATTAATATGGGGAGGAAATTATTTATTTCTTATTTTAGTTTCATTTTATGTATAATAAATCTAGTTTTCCCAAGACACTAGGCCTCACGGTCTTTGAGGTTATATTTAATGATTATTTATGTCAAAAAACAAATAAAATATGTTTGAAAGGATTAGGTCCATATAGTTGGTATCAAAGTAAATGAATGATTGAAATTTGGAAACTAGGATAAGAAAACATTAGTGAGAACCCTAGGGATAATTATATGAATAATTATAATTATAGGTTTTTATCCTATAAGATTGAAATGGTTAAGCTAAAGCAGTTTCCAAGAATTCACATCACCTAGGTTAAAGCTAAAGTGTCTTGGGTTGAAATTTATAAGGCATATCACATGTTTAAAGGAATAAATAGAACTTTTTATGTTATAATTTATGGAAATATATGATGAATAAGAGTATTTTGGGAGCTATTTATGGTAACAAGACCTTTGGGGTTAGAATTATTTTAGTAAAAAAAGAGGTTATTTGAGGAATAATGCCTTTATATATTGTGGAAATTAGATTAAACAAATTTTTAATCTTTAGGGTTTATCTTATCTTTTATTGTATGTTTATAATATTAAGTTATGATTATTTAGTTTTTTTTTTGGAAAAAATGAATTATAGAAAACCATTGTTGTTATATACAGAATTGAAGGTCAATGTTATTTTTTGAATGTTATTCATATTTATGGTATATTAATAGGAATTATAATTATATTTTTTTAAAAAAAAGAAAAAACACTAAGAGATTATTCATCCTATAAAATCTAAGAATTCCATTGAGGATTGAACCCACAATTAAAGGACGATAAGATTGCACCACCTACCGCTTGATTGTTTGATGTAATGGTTTGTATGACATTGTTTTTTTATAAACATTTTGGTGGATAAATATTATGTTGATTTTGGTAAACTTATTAGAGGATCCTAAAATTATTAATTTTTAGAATTTTTAGGTGAGAAATCATATTTTGGGAAATATTTTATTTGGATGAGATATATATAATCTATATGTTTAACATAAAGGATTATTTTAGAATAATGATTTTATGTTTTTGGAGATATTAATTGAAGGTTATGAGATAAATGTCTATGTTAAAACGTTATTTTACTTTGAGGTTATTTGGGATATGAGGTTACTTATTTAAAGAATGGCCTTTCTAAAACCTTTGGTTTTATTATTTAACTTTACATATAAATGAATTCATATTTTTTATCTTACATTGTCCTAACAATTTTGGATTTAATAATGATAAGAGGAATATCGTTTTACTCATTTATGGATATTATGATCCGTAAATTGTCAATTTTAGTGATACAATAATAAAAAAATAATATTGGATATTAATTCCATATAGTAAGTGGTGAAGTGGAAATTTATTGAAGGACAATGAAAGGTTGTTATTGATTTTATGAAATAAAATGATATCATGTAAGTATATTTTTGGGGGTTCTCTATATTGATAGTAAAACAATCACTCAAAATTAGGAATGAGATCCTGGAAAAAAAATTTATCCTATTACATTTCCATCTATAGAATAAATGATCATTTAACTCATCACAGATTTATGGTTTTTTTATTTGTTAAATTTACCTTGGCCATTCACTTTTTTTGATCAGTGACCTTTATCGCCCTCTATAATTATTTATGTTTTTCTATTATTTCCATATTTTAAATTCTCACCAATTTTATCATACATGGAAACTTAGTCATGTGTTTTTCTACATGAACTTCATATTTCGTCATTTCACATTGAAAAAGAAATTTTGTTAACCCTTCATGAAATGTGGGTTTTCCATAACAGATTTTTTTAATGTAAAATCATTGATTACTAGGCATTATTTGAAATTGTATGGATACAATTTATTTAAAGGGGTATAATGTAACACCCTGATATTTTAAATGAACACTATACTTAATAGAGTATTCGGTAAGGAACATTGAGTTTAAACGAACTACAATATATTATTAAGATATTATTATTTATATGTGCCCAATATAACCGAACCGTTAAATTAGTGGGGATGAATAATATTAACTAACATATGAAATATGAATAAAATAAAATAATCAATATAAATTTATTTTAAAATTCTTAATAAATAATCACTCATCTTTAATTAAGATGTTTTATCTATTAAAAATATATTTCCTTCAAAAAATGATTTTTAGTTCATTTTTTGGAAAAATATTATCAATGATTTTTAGAGCTTAAATAAATGTTCTTTTGTAAAATTCTAATGATTTTTTATCATCATTTAGATATTAACTAAGGGTGAATTTTTTGATTTTTTTGGAAAAAATTTATTTTTCATTGAATAGTGAAAATTACCTATCTTTTGTAAAACCCTCATTAACTTTTAATAAATTAATTCACTAAAAGTCAAATTAATAATTTAATTGGATTAAAAAGTAACATAATTATTATTTATTCATATTTTATCCTATTAGATACATTTAAATCAGATTTATATTTTATTTTAATATAAGTTTATTTGTAGGCTTTAATACACATTTATTAGGAAACCATTTTAATGTGTATAATGTTACCCCATTTTAATTAAATAAAATAACCCATAATGGGAAATTATTTAAATGAAATTTATATATTATTAATATTTAAATAATAATTCAAATTTCTTTAATTATTATGATTTTTCATATAGTTATTATAAGATCATATTATGCTTGGAAAATATATTTATTGAAAATTATTTCCTCACAACATCACAAATTTAACATTAAATCAAATTCATTCACTTATGTGAATTAAATTTTATAATTTTTTTTTAATATTGTTAATAAAAATAGTTAATATTATATAATATTTACATATTATTGTTTGCTTAATTAATAATAAAAAAAGAAAAATATTGGTCAACATGATTAAAGTTAAAATTGGTTTACCATGGGGTTAAACTAAAGTGGTAAATGGATTTAAATATTTTAAAAAAGTTTATTTTCAATTCTATAGGTGTGGATTAAAAGTAACCCTCCTATAATAATTTATTTATAAATTTTAGGAGCACTTGGTTTGAGAGTGCCTTCTCATTATTTTTTTTGGTATTTACAAAAATGTCACACCTCCTCTATTATAAAAGAGTCCTTCTATACTCTCCATCACACACATCCAAAACCCTTTGGATCCACCAATAATTTCCCAATTCCATTAATTACTTCCCTCCTCACATCATATAGGCCTTGTTTGGATCAAAAATAAAATCTATGGAGGCTTTAGGTTTAATCCTAATGAGGTAGTAATAAAAAGAGGTATCGTCCTTAACCGAGCATCTTTGTTTTGTTTCAAATTACACCTCCATAAAATAATTATTAATCACTATGATATAATATAATAAGTATTTAAAATATAATAATATGTAATAATTGTAATTTTATAACCAAAATCCATCTCCTTAACACCACAAAAGTTTATGATATTTATTTTTTAATTTAATTTCTTGAATAGTATTGGTTTCACATAACACCATTCTTAACAGAATAATGGTATAAAATTAAATATCATTATTTTAAAATGAATATGATAACCTAGCCGTTAAATTGTTGGGAATGAATAGTGTTAAATAAATATATATATTATATGTTTGATGAATTTTTTTGACATTCATCCAAATGATTTTATAGGCATAAGAAAAAAAATCCAATTCTACACATAAGTTTCTATATTTTTCTAAAAACATTTACCACCATTTATTGGAGAACGTGTTTTAAATTTATATTTTGACACTAATATAAATTATATTTAAAAAAAATTATTTTTGGAATAATAATTTCAAAAATTACTTTAGTTTTTTTATTTTTCTGTTAACTTTCATTTTTGATAAATAGTAATGTGACCTTTAGAATAATAATGTTAATGTTAGGAATAATAATGTGTCCATTAGAACAATAAATTCCCCTAATATTTTTTAAATAATATTATGGCATTTTATAAATGGTAATACAATACAATTATATCAAATTATAATTAAATAAATCTTTTAGAAATTATTAACTAAGTGTTAATATTTTTATAAAATAAAAATATTTCTTCTCAATTTAATAAGTAATATAATGATTTAAAAGAAAATTTATTTTCATAAAATTTATTCAGAAACTAATTTTTTGTTATCTTATGATTGTAAAATAATTTTATGAGACCTTAATGAAATGTTTAAACTGTTATAAAATCAATTATGATTTTAGATGTGGAATTTTCCATGTGAATGTTGATTTTAATTAATTTTTTTTATCATAGTTAGAGAATTATTTTCATAAAATTGAGTTCATTTTTTAATTATAAACATTAAAAACTAGTAATGGGGGTTTCTTTTTAATTTTTCTGAAATAGTGGATTTTTTTTTGTGAATAGTGAAATATAGTAATTTATGGTATATATACATTATAAAATAAATACACAATTCCTTGAGTCTTGAAAGATTTAGGCATTATAATCTCTAACTTCCATTAATTATTTTAATATTTTTGGGGATAATTCTCACAATATTCATTATATTGAGCCAAAATAACAAACAAGTGAATAAATTATTCAAAAAACACCTCTCTCCTCTACTATAAATACCACCTCCTCTCCTCACACATTCCATGCTTTTGGAATTGTCAAATTTATACCCAATTATCATCCAAACACCCTACCCACAACCAGAATACCTTTTTCTTAAAAAAAATCCAAAACCAATCCCTTTAAGGAGGCTCTCAAAGAGGAGAATTCAATAGGTAAAATCATATTTCTTTTCTATTATTTTCATTTAACTTTATTTTATTTATTATCATCCTCTCACCTCCCTTATACAAAGATTCATGATAACTTTAGAATAATTTTTATACTATAAATATATCATATTAATCCAAGAAACATCGTCAAACTCCATTATCTCTCTCTTTTATTCAATAAATGAAAACACCGACTGTGATGTGTCCATTTACCGACATCGTGAATGATGTATTTTAATTTTCATTAACAACTTCAATGATGATCATAAAACAATTTTTTTAAAAAAAATTATAATATATGTATTATATTCAATTTAATATTCTATTATATTTATATGTACATGATATTAATTAATAAAACAAAACTAGTTTGTGATGATTGAAAACCGCCAAACTAATCTAAATGATTATCACTAACCTCTTATCAAATTATTCTCACTCAACCAAAATAACTAAATGAATTATATATACATTAAATATTATAGATTTTTATTAATATCTTATAAATTCAATTCTTTATAGATATTCCCATTTTACAATGATTTCCATCCTAATATACAAGTTAACCGATCAGGAAAACCAAGGGAACAAATACTCCAGAATGAAAAAATTGAATCTTATAACTCATCAAAACGATCATAAATGAACTTAATAAAACAATAATAAATAAAATAAAGGTATTAAATGCTAATAATTAAATTATTAATGATTCTAATTTCATTATCCATTTCTTTACGTCCATGTTTTGAACACTATCAAACATAAAGTAGGGGTTTCATCCTGAACCACCATTTTCTTTCACGTTATTCTTTCTCCCTATTTACACCAATGTAATTTTTTATTCATTTTATAAATTTATTCTAAATTCTACGTATATATTCCAAAATCATTTATTAATATCAATTTTTCTTTCTTTTATGGGGAAATAAGTGTTTTCCAAAGTTCCCTTCTCAATTCTTCCCAATATGCAAGCCCGATTAAAGGGAATATCTCAATTTCTTACCCGTTTTCAAGTACCAAGTATAATATATTTTAAGTGACAAATATGTTTATAAAATAATATATTTTATCAAGAAAAAATATCATTTTTCATTTTTTTATATAAATAATAATGTATGATTCTTTTTTAAAGACACTAACATTTTTCTTAAACCACAATAAAAAAGACCATTTCAAATGATTTAAACACTCTTTTTACATGTTATAACCTACCATGGACTTAATTTATGCCTACAATATAATTTATGTGTCCTTAACATTTAGTTTTTTGGATATACATGTTTATAATCTTATTTTATGGTAAAAAAAATAATTTTCCAAAAGAACACTTTTTTCCAAAGTAAATAATGGAGTTTCCTCATCTCACTTTTACTTCTGTGATATTTATTCCATGTTCACCACTTATTCCATGAATTTGGTGTATGTACTTACCTTTCATATATAAAGTGACGAGTCTTCATATTATTATGATATTCATTTAATTTTATTCTCTCATAAGGATTAATATTTAAATGATTCAAAGTGATATGAGAAAATTTAGATGGTCTAAAGATTATTTTCCACAAGAACTTATCAATGGTGTTTTAAAAGTATTTTCATATATGATTATGATTCCCATATTTCAAAGTGTTATAAAAAAATTTATTTAGATACATATTTTCTTATACATGTGATGAATTCATTGGACTTAGTAATTGATGTGTGAGACCCATATAGCCCCTTGATGTATCGGTAGGTCTCAAGAGACAAAACTAAAATGGATTTTGGAATGCCCCTTAACCATTTATTTATAAATTTCTTGGTCAAGGCCTAAATTATATGTTTATAATGTCCAAAAAATGAATTCCATAATTATGATATTAATAATTGAAAAATCATGTGATTATTCAACTAATATATTATCCATGTTAATTTTTTATGTGATTATTTATGTGGACTTATTTATTCGGATTTTATTCTTATTGATTATGCTCAAGATTATATTTTATTATCTTGATATTTAGTTATTAACCTTGCCTTAATGTTAATATTTATGATAGCTTCCACGGTTTTGTTTACCCTTACTAAGAATCTGATCTCACCCATTTCTTATGTTTTATTTTCCCCAGGATGCAAAGATGCATATTATGAATGAATTCTATGGATAATCTTGGAGTTACAGATATTTCCATTAATGTTTATATGTGTTATTTCACTTCAATTTTTAATGTATTGTACATGTTTGAAATATGGTTTCTTAAACTACTAAAATACTCAGTCCATTAAGATGCAGACACTTTTTCATAGTATTAATGTTATAAAGAAAGGCACCAAATCTGATCTACTACGATCTAGGTATTTACAATCTCTATGTCCATCAAATGGGAAAAAAAGATATCATTCTTGTGTATAGTGGAATACATCCTCATTAAATAATAAAATTAATTTTATATCATCGCATCACATAGATATTTATGATAATGGATTTAATGTTTATATAGGATATTTATCAAATATTAATAATTCTTTAAAACTAATAAATCATATACTTTCTTAACATACCATCCTTTGTAAATGATAATGTCATTTGTGTGTATGGTGGACTACTTCCTAATGAAGCAATGATATTCTTTTATTATTACTGAATAATATGGACAATATATGTAATTTTATTGGATGAAATAATTAGAAACATAAAAAAATTATCATTTATTAAATACAAAATAAAACATATCTTCATTCCATCAGGATCATTGAAATATGGAAACGTTACTCCAACATTTTTATGGTTTACGTTATGATATTTTTACATAATAAATGGGTTTTATTATTCATATTTTACCAAAGTTAAAATGATTTACATTTCAAAAACATTTTAATCAAGATTAGTTATCCTTGAATTTATATTGAAAGAAATTATTGGATGATTTCCAAATAAATCCATATTATTTTATTCTATTATATTTATTCATGAAACTTTCAAGTAATAATGAATTTTTTTATATCTTTGGAACGTAAAAATAATGGGAAAATGGTTTTAAGAAAAATGGATTTATTTCTCTCTTCAGTCGAAAATGATTATTCTTCCATATCTGTGTTTTCTAAAAATATAATCCAAAATAATTTTAACATTACCTAAAATATTTCATAATGTAATTTTTATCCATTTTTTTATTTTAATGAATTTTTTTGAGAGCATGCTTCTGGTCATTTTCTAAACAAGGCACTGTTTAACCCTTTTTACAACAATGTTAATGGAATGTCTCTTTTACCTTAAACCACTTGTATCGAATTATCTACCATACTAAACTATAAAATCTTGGAGTCATCATATATAAGTTTCCATGTATATTTTTAATGTTTTTTTATTATTATTTATATTTTTTATTTTTTTAAGAAGTTATATCAATGAGAAAGGGGTATTTTTCTTAAGGTATATTCTATGTAATATTATAAAGACATTTTTTTCGATGATGGTAACCTTTGATATTATTGATTGATTATAAATTATATATATATATATGTTTATCACATATACACCAGAATTATTATAAAATTTATGGTGTAATACATTTCTTATATTCGTCTCAAAAATTCCTTTGTTATGAAATTTATTTTGATTAGGATATAAAAGCAGATTATGAAACTAATTTAATTTCACAGGTAATTATTATTGTAATGAATTATGGTGGATTTAAATTTTTTCAAACACATTAATCATAAAAATGATATGTTGGTTGCTCCTAGTAGAACTCCATTTAATTAGGAAAATATTTAGTCTCATGAGGAATCAAAAATGGGAAGATGAAGTAAACTTAATCCATTATGGGACTTTTTCCACCATGTCATACTATCTAGGTATTTATCCTTGACTCATGTTTATGTCATGTTATATATTTCGTCCAAATTTCTTAGTATACAACAACATTTTAACACCATATTATTTATATTAATATTTCAATTCATTACTCACGAGTCTTCTTTTTTAGGATATATTGATATACCTTTTCATCACAAGTTATGTTTCTGTATCATGTTTATTCCCTTAATAGGATTTCTATCTCACCCATTTATTTTTGTATTCCATAGGGTATCCTATATAGTTTTAGGAGTTAAGATAGAATTAGGATCTCATTGTGAAGAATAAATTAAGGATATCATATTTTAGTTTAATTTGATGTAATATGAACCTAGTCATCTAAATACATTATGCGTCACGATCTTTGGGGTTGTACCTGTTGGATATTTAGGCCTAAAATCATGTAATAATTTGTGTAAATGGAATGGTTCATTATATATACTCACTAATCCCATCTAGTAAGCAATAAAATCACACACTGGTCCCATTTTGTATTTATTGACACGAATCCATGAAATCATCCAAGGTAGAAAATGATTCTCAAACTGGGAGTGAGTACAACAGAGAAGGTTATCACCCACATTGTATAAATAAACCAATATTAATAAAAAATGTATGAAATATTATAATAAATTAGGGAAATTAATGTGTATTTAATTAATAAAAATAATATTATTGACCCTCATGCTCCTTGTTGACATTCAGGATGATCCAAACTCATTACAACATGATACCAAATGTCTCTATTCTTGCAACATATTGTAATAATTAGTAGTAAAACAATTTAAAATTGAAAATATAATCTAGTAAATAATTCCATTTTAAACCAAATATCTCATTAAGGATGTGATTCCTTATTCAACCCAATATCCCTTCCATGAAATAACACCATGAATGACCTATAATTTCAGCTGGGAAGGAATGCCATGTCCAACCAATATTTTTAACTAGGAAGGAATTCCATGTCCAACATATATTTTCAAATATGAATGAATTTAATGTCTAAAATATATTTTCAACCAGGAAGGAATACCATGTTCAAAATATACTATTATCTAGGAAGAAATTCCATGTACAACCCATAATTTCTTATAGGAAGGAACTCCATGTCAAGACCAAAATTCCATCTATAGGGATTAAGAGGCCAAGGTGTCATAAAAATAAAAAAATCCAATAAATAAATTTATAATACCAAACACCCGTATGAAAAACATTATAACCAATCCCTTTTTGGTAAATTAATATGTCACCCATTATCATTCCATTTACCCCAATTAAAAAAATTCATGCCGATAAAAAAATATAATGCAATTATAAATTTAAAAAAAACTTACCAAAAAACACAATAATTGTAATAAATTTTCATTTCACATATCATTTAAGTTAAATTACATATTCACATGTAATTATATCCCTATTTAATCATTCTGTTATACCGATACATATTCCAAGCCAAAATCAATATTTCAGTCCACGAAATTTATTATCAACTAGTCACCATGATTATCAAGTTATGACATTAAAATTTCATGACAATATCACATTTCGTATTCCATATAAAATTTACATTACTAATCAAAAACAATAAAAAAAATATAATTAATTAAGGGGGTATAGGTTCATGAATTTCAATTTAATACCTATATTAAAGCGTTGGAACACCCCTCAGGTGGTCACCAGTTTCGTTCTCAATACCAATGGACCCAACAATGCCCAAGTGGTTCCATTCACATGGTTCCCAAAAATCATTGGGATACCAATTTGTTTTATGATTCTAACCCACCATGAAAGTAGGATTGATCTTATTACAAATACTTCCCAAAAATGTAACGGAAATTAGGGAGTTGCTCGATACCACCAACCATAAAAGAAGATTAGGTGAAGAAATTTCGCAATAACCATGGTAGCATTAGGTTCCTCCATTATGCCCTTTAAATAAGACAAAAAAACCTTAATATCACTATATGTCATTCATAGATCATAATTTTACTTTGAAAAATTTGGCTTCTCACTTAGAGGAATTTAATAAAGAATGAAGGTGATGAAGAATTTAGATATTAACTTCAATCACCAGGTCCATAAGATCAAGATCCAAAGGAGTCTCCATTTTTACCAAAGAGAACTCTAACAATTTACATGGGGGGGGGGTGGTATATTTCAATAGAAAAGATAGATAGTGACATGGAAAATGTAGGGTATGATAATTAAATGAAATCTAATGTTCCACCTCATTCGTGAAAATAATTTGGAATTTATGTCATGAATCTTAATATATCCACATATACTAAAAAACCCATCACCTCAATAATAAAAGCATGAATACCAGTTCACATCATGAATTCAATCTCATGTCATGAACATATAATTCATGACATATTCTGAGAATCATTCATGCTCAAAAAGAATTTCATAGGGTCGGTCCAATACCATTCAGATCATGAAATTAATATTCACGATGTGAATAGTTCATTTATCTAGATTTATTCTTATCCTCCCTTTTTTATATGAACACCTCCAAACACTATCTCTATGAGGTACGAAGACCTTATTACCAGGTTCAAAACAATTTTACCAAACTCAATGTGGGTTTAACCAAAAAACATAAAGTGGTATATACATAGAAAAATCTACGATGATTGTATACAAAAACAAATTTGTATTAATATAAACAAGTTGTTTTTTTAAATAATCCCTTATACAATTAAACATGTATTAAACATATAATGTTTAATACCATATTTTAAAATGTTTAACTATTCACCAAAAGTTCATATATGATATAAAAATACAAAAAAATCACCATTCAACTTTCTCAATTAGAAGATTCCATAAATGAAATAAATTTTTTGTATACAATGTTCAAAATAAGAGAATTTGAATTTTTAAATAAAATCCTTAATTATTTGAAAAATTTCCAATTTTAATATTATGAACAATTTTTAACCAATTGAAAAATTACTTATGGTATAATAAAAATATTATATCATTATTATACATCATAAGATTAACTTTTAATCCCATTTTATGAAAATAAAATATATTTTAAATTAATATATTTATTGTAAAAATATAAATAAAACAAATATAGTTTTTAAAATTAAAAATACTTATTTTATAATTTTTTAAAAATTATTTACTAGAATCATGATAAAATTATTTCGTACTTTCATTTTATAAGATATTTTGTACATTTCCATAAGTGAGGTTACTATTCATAGTGTAAGATTATTTTTCTTAATGGTCTAATTACTGTTAAAACAGTTAGACTTATAATAGTCATATAGGTTCATACTTATTATAAATATATAAAATCTAATTTATTATTTAGAATCTTCTATTTTCTCTTAATGGTATATATATTTCAATATTTATAGTGAATATTTTATTACTAAAATTTTACTTAATTCGTATATTTTTTTAATGTGTCTTTTTATTTTAGTGGAATATAATTTTCAAAATTTGAATATTTTAGTTATATAATTTTCTATTTCTAACCCATTGTAATATTTTAAATTATTATATCCATGTTTATTCACTAAATTTAATATTCAAATTATTGTAATAATTATTTTTTGTTCTATCTTGTGGTTCATGTGATTTATATAAAACTATATTACTATGTAGGAAATAGTAATGTAATTAGAGTAAAAATTATATTGATTAAAATATTGTTCATTAAAGAAAAACCATCCATAATTTCACATAGAATTTTACTATGTAATTTATATCTATATCAATATAGAATATCATCCCAGAAACCATAAAAATTATTTATATAATATAATATAACAAGGGGTTTTTAATATAAATCAATATCCTATAGTTGGTGAAAACTTACATGACATAGGACACTACAAAATCATGAGTAAAAACTCAATATATTATTCTGGAGTAGTAGTTTTATAGGTTTTTCATTATTCTCAAGGTTTTTTGTGAGTATATCCCTTGTTGGACCATAAGATTGGATCATTAAGTCACCAAATTTCGAACTCCCTATTAGATAAAGCAATTGATATTTATATTTTTCATATCTCCCTTACAATTTTTAGGCAGATAACCATTGTCTCCACAATTATACCATTTACCTAACACATTAATGAAATTTTCCCAATGATTCCTCCCAAATTTTTGACATATAAGAAACTTAATCCTCGTTCATTCATTATCTTCATCACTTGGTCTTTCACGAGAATCCATATTTTTTTTCCATTGTGTGTTTGGGAATTCAGGTGTTTTCATATAATTAATCATATTTCATGATAAATTCTTCTTCATATATTATAATATTTCTCACTCCTGCTCACATTCTGATGCGTTTTTCATTGAGGTTCTATCAACATTTTCACACACACCCATTGTTTATACAAGTTCATGAGTTTTAAAAAAACCAAAATATTTGTCCTGATTGATGATCATTATAACCATATTATCATAATAACAATAGTAAAATTTAACCTCAATGTGTCTCACCTTACAACTCTATCACGTTAGCCAATAGTTCTTACAACTCAACTTGTTTCAAGCTCAGTTCAACCTATATCAATCTCATATATCATTCATGGTTAATCCTATGTTACTTTGAGATTGGTTCTCTCATACTTAGTAAATTAATCCTTAAAATAGATATCGAAAACTACCATGAACATTATTTAAATATTCTAAACCCAAAAATCATTGAAAATATTTCTCTCAAAATATAACTTAACATTCCTAAACATGACATTAATCATTACAATAATAATATAATGAAATATGTATATACATTAATCTTATAATCTAAATAAAATTCCTTACCCAAAACCTATTTTAATCACCAAGATATTAAATACAACATGATTATATATTCTTCCAAAGTTAACACTATCTTTATCCGTCAAATGTTATTAACCACTAGTCACTATATATCATAGTCTCAAAAATGAGTTGAACTTCTGAAAAAAAAATCCTCATTAAATTATTAATACCATAGTTACGAATTACAGTCAAACATACTTATTCTAAATCAAACCAACCTATGTTATCTCAATATCATGTGTATATTAATCTTAAGAGTTTTCTATACCTCAATAACGTTCTCTCAAATAGTAATCCCCAAAAATATATACTTTTTTTAAAATCACTTTTGATGGTTCTTAATATATTATAATATATATTTCATTGTACTATTAATATTAATCTACTGAAAAATAATAAGAAAAGGTTTCACATAATCATTATAACTTATAGAATATATTGTAATATCATCGATAAATATAACCCATTAATGAAGATACCCATGTTTTGCAAGAAAATATCAATCTTACTACCTTAGGTTGGAATTGGAATATCACCTTTTCCTTTATATGATACATATAATAAGATTATAAACCTATTTTTTATTATCCTTTATTAAATTATAAGATATATTATTTTATTGGTATATTCCTTTCTCACCATCATTTATGTGATATTGTTTCAACCAAATACTAATACTGAAATAGAAATTATAATATACAAAATATGTATATAAAAACATTAATCCAAATATTTGTTACCTCATAAAACATTTTTTTATCATATGATACTTTCAGATCTACTTATGACTCAATTTGTTTAATACATAGTTATCCATGGTTTTTTTCCTGTTTGGTTTTCTATAGATATTTGTTAATATCATTATTTTATCCTTCATAATAGTTCGTAAGGTGAATGTGATTAACCAGTGCTTATCCCATGAGAGTGACTTTCAAGGTTTGTAATCTTAGTCCCAATCATCATACCTAAGAGTGATGATTGAATCAATTCTAAACCAGTTCTTTTCTATGGGACTTCCCTAAGGTTCCTGAATTTCAAATCCACATCCACATGATATTATCAATAAAGTTATGTATTTCTCGGAAAAACCAATAAATAACTTCTTTAAAAAAGTGAACATTATGAAATATAATACAAAGAATTATTCTTATTTTTTCACTTAAGTTCTCTTCTCATAATAATTAAATAAAATTTTCTTTAGTAACTTAACATTAAGTCATATACATGTCTCAAATAGTTATCTATACCTTTTAACATAAGATCAACCCTATAATATCAACCATTAGTTATCCTCAAAACCCAAATTAATCTCCCATTTTATCTAAACCATTACTTTGATAACAAAAATAACACCCTAGACACGTACTCCTGGATGTGGTTCTATAAACATTTACTTTATATACTCACTTTGAAACCATCTTTAAAATACATGTTATAACCAAAATTAAATTTGATATTATATTTTTCAGAATCTCTTGTATATAAGAGATACTATTATTTATAGATATTTAATGAATTAGAATACTACATAAACTGATAAATTTCATATTAGTTGTATCAAATAGGAAATTTTCCAATTATATTTGAAATTTCTAAATTAAAGAAAAGAATTAAAAATATCCCCAAATTTTTTTACAAATGTTATCCTTATAAACATATCATATGTTCTAGGTTTCTCCATAACCTAGGAAATTTGAAAAAATAGAAGGGTTGAGATCAACTACCCAGTATGGGAAATATATAACCAAAGAAATCATGGAATTAATAGGGCATAAACCATGTTTTAGGAATAATAAAACAAAATGAATCCATAATAAACATGAAACTACAATACTTCTATATCAGTTATAATAAATGATAATATGGATATCAATAGTACAAATCTCATTCTGATTGAATGCATAATTCCAAATGTTAAAAACCTATGGTGAATGCCTTATTCCAAGATACTTTACATGTTATTGAGACTATAATCAAGAAATCATATAGAATGGTAAATAATACACCAAATATGTCAACATGTTTTGTCTCATGAAACCCGTCAATGCTTCATGGGGCCATATAATTCTAGGCCCTACCAATCTTATGATTTGGTCTAGCACATTCACTGTAAGATTCATCAAGACCTCATATAGCGACAAGGACTTTATATATAAAAATATTACATAATTTTAGATTAATATTTAATACATTTAATAAAATTACATACCAAAAGACCATAATAGTTTAGTGTCTTTGAAACGATAGACACATATAGAACCGGTATAAAAAATATCTAAATCATTTCCCATTATGTTATTTACATTTATCACCCTTCATAAACATTTCATGCCCTAAACCATTATTCATAACCATAACAAGGGATATATAAGAAATTATGAGCTTAGATTCTTAATAGTTAAAAGCATAAGATATAATAATAAATGATGGAAACTGAGCATAATATAAACATAATGGTAAGAGAACATGATCAAGACATAGAATAACCATACCCGATCAGTTAAATATCACTAATCATGGAATATCAAGTAAGGAGTTTTCAAAAAAAATTAAACAAGCCATAAGAGTGAGAATGATCAATAAATAATCACATACTAAGAGAAAATAACATAAGTGTTAGGAATAAGTATTTTGGAATACCAATAAATCTAGAAAATCAATTTCTTAGTCAAGGCCCATTGCCAACAATATCATAGTGGAATGGGTCCATTCAATATCAAATCATTTCCTACGTCATGGATCACTCCAAAGACAATCTTGTTGGATAACATCCCTTAATAAACAATTTTCACTCCCAATTACAATCCTTATTATCTCATGAGATATATATATTTAATTAATTCATTGGAGGGTTATATACACCCCAAACCACCACTCACACATTGAAAATAATCTATATTTGTGCCATAATATCATAAAACACTCATCATGTTGTCATATCATAACCCGTGGAAATAATATGGGATTCATCAACACTTTATCATCATATTAATAAATAGTTCAAAGAAAAAATATGGTATCATTGGACCATATCCTAAATAAGGCAGATGAAATGTCAAAGGATATTATTACAGATAAAAATATAAATATATTATTAAAAGAACATTTATTGAATAAAATACCCTTTTCATTTTAAAATCACTAATTTATAATCTAAAAAATCCAAAATAATATAGGAAAATATTTCATCGAAAATAACATGTAAAATTTTAATAAATGTTTCATGTAAACTAAAGCCATGATGGGGGGAAATCATTCATGTAGTGTGTGTTTAATAAAAATATTTCTCATTTTTAGTAAAAAGCCATACATACCACGTTTGAAAAACCAAATGAAGATTCTCATAAATGAATTATATATAATGTGTGACATGTGTAAAAATTATTATAATAAATACATAGAGAATATTAAAAATATTATTTAAAACTTTTAAAAATCATGGATATATAAGTAAAAGGATTTCTGACCCAAGAGGGAAATAATGTCAGATTTCCTTAAAAATATACTATCAGTATCTTTTGTACTTAAAGAGAGGATACAGAAAAGAAAAAATTTAATATATAGAAATAAATAGGGTAGAATAAATGACATATTATTTTTGATAGATCGATCTGATAATTTCATCATCATAAATTTAATCATAAACAATCCTCATAAAATGATATTATAACATAAAACCTTGACCTCAAGCCCATATTTCATTATAATAACTCTAATATATTGTATACTAAATTTAAATTTATTAAAATTAAAAAATTGAACAAAAATTGTACTTATAATTCAATCCAAGGTATACTTACATCATCATATCACATGTTCAATAACAATGTTTCATTATCAATATCATTTTGGGTATTAACCTCTTCATTTTTAATGAATTCTTGCATTTCAAAAATTAAAGTCCATGTATATTTATCATGGTTAAATAATATACAAAATTATGATAAAGATATAAATATCATATATATTCTTGGTATGCAAATCATTTTTTCATATTTTCAGAAGCCGGTTTAAGGGGTTGCCGGTACCCATTACACCATTTCACCAAATCCTTTTAACCACCTCTCCACATCCAGATGAAATACCAATTTCAAATTTCAAAATCAAAACCACCGACAGCCTCCTCGAGTTTCGAACCAGCGTCATCTTCACGCGCCCACAATCGCTTCAAACCTGCCAACGAATCCCGCGACAGCGCTGACATGCCTCGCGCCACGCACCGTACGTCAATCCCTCACTGCGCAACAGCCCGCACGCAAAACGAAATCCACGCGACGACTCGATCACCGTCACGCGCCACACTATCACCGGAACACCGGCGAGGTACACCGGCTCCCGTCGTCGTCTTCAGCAGTAACCATCGTCGTCGTCCCCAGCGAGCTTCACCGAATCAAAAATCCCCGTCGGAGAAATATCCCGACACCAGCACATCAACGTCTTCACCCAAATCACCAGGAGAGCAGAGAAAAGGCCTAAAACATACACCCCCATCTCGCAAAAAGGAATCAATCGCAAAAGTTCCGCGATATACAGCAAAACCTCCACTCCAGCAACCAACACGAACAATAAAAACCAGAGAGATTAAGAGAAATTTGACCAAAAACAAAATCAAGCCGCTCCAGAAATAGCACCACAGCATCACCCTGACTCAGAAACACCTGCCGCCACCCGAACAACCGACCACATCAGACACAACAAGACCCCAACGAATTCATAGGAAAAGAGGAGGAACCCACAAATCGAAGACAAACGAGTGCGACCCCCCAACACTGAAAAATCTCACCATAGGGAAACTGCAAGAAGCCAAGAACAACACCAGGAGCGCTCCGTAGAGTATGCCGTCGACGCAGACCGGTCTTACACCCGCAGATCTGAACCGGCAACCACTGAATCCCAAAGAGAAACCTTTACAGCAAAAGGGAAGATCACAAACCCGCCAGACGCAATGACCGTGGAGAGCCTCCACAAACCCACCGAACGCAGGGGAAAACGCCGTGTCTTCCGCAGTGATGGAGCGGCGACGGCGAGAGGAAAAAGACCTAGGTCGGGAGCCCCTTACGGGCGCATCTCCCCTAAGATATATGAGAGGTAGAATTTGGGAATATATTTGTCTTGGTAATTTAATAGAGGAATTTCTTGGTATAAATAGTTATAATCATCCATATGATGCATTGATGAATAATTAATTACATCACTATATAGATATGATAGTTCGCACGTATACACGAGTAATTCTTTTGTTTTTTGATTAATGGAACGAAAGTAATTTGAATATTAATTCACCTATATAGATTCATTACTATAATAGATGTATCATATATTGATAATAAATCTATCATAATAATCATCCATGAATGATGGTGATAGAAAATTAGTCGTACGACTACGTGAAGGTGGTCGTCCACATGTATGTATGAGTGACACTTTTTTATCCCAATGATTTGAGGATAGTTTTAAAATGATTGATATATGATCATAAAAACATTTATGTATATTTTTTACCCTATATTTAGATTTTTTTATGTATTCATATTTTTATTGGATGTAGAATAAGAAATAGAATAAAAAACTCAATTAAGATTTATACCTCTTCTTTGTGAGACCTCATTTCGCATAAGCTTTAATCATTAATGGAGTGGCCATTAGAGAAGAAAATACTATCTAGGATAAAGGAAAGGATTAAAGGATGGTTTCAAAGTAAGGAATTTAAAATCTAGAAGGCTCAAATGGTGTGAATAAGATTAGATAAGAGGTTCCCTTTTATAAGTGAGGGAAGGGACACCCATGGAATTTCATAAAATATTTCAATGATATAGAGTCCTTTTTATAGGAAAGGGGATCCAAATGGACATATATTTAATTTTAGCATATTATATGGTTGAAATGGGGTCATAAAATTTGAATTAGATAGGTTTATATGGAAATCCAACCCTTATCTCTTGGTTTAACCATCATTGAAAACCTCTTTTAACTTTATCTGTGCTAAAAGAATTTAATTGTTTTTATCTTCATAATGAAAAAAATTAAGTTGAAGCTATAATATTTTATTATGTGTGATCATGCCAAATATTTCATCTATTTAATAAGTACATATTTCTATATGTGGTAGAATTTATTTTTATATAAATGAGCAGTCCATAAAAAAATCAAGTTTTGAAAAACAAACCTCTAAACCTAAATAATAAATCACTTATATTAAATTCCTTGTAAAGCCCATAAAATGATTGTTAAAATATATTATTTATTATATAATCAATAAATATCAATAAAAAAATTTATAAATAGTTATTAATTTAATATAATTAGATAAAAACACCTAGTGTGGGTAAAAATAGATTGCAGGTATATGTGTTTTTATGGCTAAAAACATTGTAGGAAAATTTAATATTTGTGATGGGTTATTTGCAACAAGGAGGAGTCTCATTGCAAAAGGTTTGGTTCACACTGCACGTAAAATAACGAGATGGGTACTTGCAATGGGTATTTAAAATCTTCGTAAAAAATATTTTGGGAGGAGGGTATTTATGATGGGACATGTCGCAGATAGTTTTTTAAACCACAACCCACAAATTAATAGAGGTTTATCATTTGCAACGGGCGTTATCTATGTCATAAATATTATGACGGCAGATTAGAATTTGCAACGGGACCTATCGCAAATAACTTTTTAACCACCACCCCCTATAAATAGGGGGTTTAGTATTTGTGATAGGACCCATCCCAAATAAGCTTGTCATAAATAATTTAACATATAAATACCCCATCCATTTTTTTCATTTCATACCTTTCTCAATTCCTATCTCTCTCTCTCTCTCTAAACTCTTATATTTCTCTTTAAATTTTTTCTAAGCATAAAATTTCAAATTGAACTGATTTTTTAGCATTGTATAGTTCAAAAGATTCTATTTCTAGGTATTTATGTGTTGCATTTATTTTTTAGTTCATTTATATAATTTTATGTCAGTTATAATTATTGTTAATTAGTGACAACTAAATTTAATTATAATTAGAAAATTTTATTTTTCACTGTTTATTTTTACAAATAAGATGTTTCATTAATAATAAATAATAATAAATTGTAATTATTAGCACTAATTAGAAATAATTAGCAGTAATTATTAATGAATAGAAATAATTAGTAATAATTACGAATAATTATGTATAATTAGGAATTAATTGGAATAAATAGTAAAAAGTAGGAATAATTAGAATTAATTAGGAATAATTAGGAATAATTAGCAATAATTAGGAATAATTATAAGTAATTAGGAATAATTAGCAATAAATATGAATAAACTAAAATAAATAAGAGTAATTAGGAATAAATAGGAAGAATTAGGAATAATTAATAGTAATTAGCGGTAATTTGGATTAATTAGTAATAAATAGTAATAAATAATAGTAATTAGTAATGAATAGTAATAAATA